>CM028230.1:0-2400000 GCA_016432845.1 Psidium guajava
GCAGAGTTTTATGGTTCAAGCCAAAAAATAATTTTTGATTTTTTAAAGATGAAATCATTTTCATAAATTCAAGCTTTAGTTGGAAATCCTTTTCTATTGACTCATTTTCCAAAGCGATCAAAAAGCCGAAAACGATTTTCTCGAAAAATGCTTTTTACAAAACAAACGGATCCTAAGTCTTGATGACTGTTCTCTAACGAAAGTGATTACTAGCATGCAAGTCCATCAAAACATGGCACCTTCATGAATTCGCCCGTAAGCCCGTTGATTTCCCCCAAATGGTGCATCCACCCAAAATTTAGAAGTCAAGATCAAATTGACCCAATAGAAACATTCGTATTTCCAAACGTTTTACGTAAGAACGGCCATAAAACGCATAAGCAAAGATGAAAATCGACTCACGCGCATCGGGGTTTCGCAATTAGTATTCGTCTTGGACCAAGGACTGCCGACATCATGGTGCCGGCCCACGTTACCCATTGATGATGAACGACGCTTCACTTGTGTCAAACTAAAATCATCTCCTTATGTTCAATGATAAAAAGGGTAGGAATGATTTTGACATCATTGGCATGTGTGTTGACCTGTCAAAATAGGCTATAGACCCATCTCTTAGCCATAAATGATGGAATGAATTGTTAAATGAGTTAGTAGATTCAATAAAGAGATTCCAAATGTGTTTAAACATAATGTGATTGTTGGTTGTAAATCGATCAGTTCATAACTAATTTAGACCCAACTCCCCTCTATGACTCTCTTATTATTTTCTCTCGCCCTCACTCAATATCACGCTTGCTCACTCTGCACTCTCATCTTAATATGGATATAAGTTTTTCTGGATTGAATTAAATATAGAAGTATTTTAGGAAGATGGGGTGGGTCATTTCGAGTATGATTCACTAGATTTTTATTGCAATAAATGGGTTATAAACCAGTTAAATGAATCTATGCACATCATGTCTAAAAAGAAGAAAACCGAACCACCCATTTGTTGTAGGACTTGAGGTATTAAACATAAGCTTTTGTAACCGTGCAAGAGTTAGCTATACCCATCGATGAATATTTTGATGAGGCTATGAGTAGAAATTATGGCGATTATAACATAGACACCCTATCTTATTTGGGATAATTACTTAAAAAGACATAAATCTATTGTAGTGATATCAATTCAATCCAAAACAATTTAATTTGGCCTATTTAGTCCTAAATATTTTAACGATTTCCTAATATAGTCATTCCAGGCAATTTTGACCAATAATAGCTAACGTTATGATTTAGTTGTGGAACAGCCGACGTTGACGTGAACGTTTTTTTATAATTTTTTTTTATATTTCATGGATTTTTTTCCCTTGTTTTCAATTTTTTTCCCATTCTTTTCTTTT
Organism: Psidium guajava; assembly: GCA_016432845.1. Classification (NCBI taxonomy): domain Eukaryota; kingdom Viridiplantae; phylum Streptophyta; class Magnoliopsida; order Myrtales; family Myrtaceae; genus Psidium; species Psidium guajava. The sequence goes on from CM028230.1 coordinate 1,383, forward strand.
TAGACATGGGTTGCCACGTCTGCAATTTCAAACCACGATTGACTAGAAGCATTATATTGGCAAATGGTTTAGGACTTAATCAATAAAATTGAAAATTTTATAATTAAATTGACCGCCACACAATAAATCAAGAACAATTTTTTTTTTGGATAATTTTCCCCATCTTATTTGTGTCGTTTCTACGTAAGTACTTGGTACTTTTTGGCCCAGGCTGGGTAGAAATTCATGAGTATTGAGCTCGCCAAATGATTTAGATTAGCTTATCAAACCCTAGTTTCTTTCTCGAAGGTGACCCGTAGGGCTTCTTCCTTTAAACGTGAAGCACTCCAGTATCATGCTACGGAAAAGCACTTTGGGTGGTTCTAACTTCGTCTAGGTCCATGCAGAGAAGAAGAGAGATGGGGTCCTCCTACTGGAATGTTCTAGAAGATGGTGTCCTTTTTAAAGCTCACGTTTTTTTTTTTTTTCATGTTCATTGCCAACAGCTTCATTGATCTTGACAAATTCCTTTTCATTGAATAGAAAGAGAATGTAAAGCATTATCGACCTACCTAAAATGAGGCATTTCCATAGAAGTCGAGTATTTTATGGACCTGATATTATGCACCTAAGATGAGTTTTATTGTAAGAAAGATATAGGACATTAGGGTCATCTGCCTAGAAGGAGTGATCGCTTCTTAGGAGATCTAAGAGAACTGGTCGAGTTCAAAGTTCCCATCTTGACATTGTCTATGCAATTTGGCATTTTTGTTTGCCCTATCATGTACGCTAAGTCAGATGGACATGGAAAGCTTATGGCAGTATTCCTTTCATTATACACAAACCGACAATAAGTGGCTCAGTTAGGGTTCTTCATGGCCATCTTTGTTTTCAAGTTCTTTTCTATGAAATAAAAGTGGTGTTTTCAACATGAAAAGTCACCAATATTCATCGAGCTAAATGCAGATCCATGGCTCTGGCGCCTCATTGCTCATTAGTATCAGCAGAACTAGAAGAAAACATGTGCAAGGAACAAGCAGGGAATTCATTCATCTTGATTTTTTTTTTTTTACGAAAAAGAGGTCACATGCTCAGTTTCTTGCATCTTTTTACATTAAAAAATAAATATTATATAAAAAAATAATCAGTCCAATTGAGAGGTGTGGTTCCTCCCTAGAATCAGAAATCGGATCATTTGAACACCGATTTCACTTATCGGAGCCAGGAATCAGGCCGTCATCCCCAAGAACCGAATGAAAAATTGGCTAGTTCGGCCATATCCGGGTGGTTCCTGATTGGTCAGTCTGTCTTGCTCACCCCTATTATTATATAGGCATTTTATTAAGAAAATTACAACTCCATTCCCAAAACTTTGGACAAATGTATCACGAGAACCTAACTAAGACTTATCCATTCTAGCAGTTGAACCATCAGGTGCATTCATGTATACAGCTCCATTATATATCCAATCTTTTGTCATAGCTACAGAAATCATCAAACACATCTAAATGGCCTTAAGTTCGTTTCATACGTTATTCAGGATGCATGCAAAATCATCGTGAGCATGAATAGTGATACAGGAAATAAACAGAACCACAGCATTGCAGCCTAACACAGGACGAAGATAGAATAGGATTATATCTAAAATTCCAAACTTCTAAAGATGAAAAAGCACTAGCCAAGTTGAACTCCTGCTCCTGTATCTTGGCACGACATGGGAGCCCTCTATCCTCTGATGTCCACGTGCGCAATTTTGGTTGGGCTTCTGGATGGATGTGGTTTTCCTCGTCATCTCCGTATGCATCAATCAATGCTCTAGGATTCACATGATTGCGTCCATTGGTGAGGTTGACTGCAGCAGAAGTTCCCAAAAGCTTTCGACCAACATCAAAAAAGTGGTTCCTTTGCCAACCAGTTGACTGCTCCTCTCTACCTACCGCTCTTGTAAGGTCACAATCAGAGGAGAGGTGAGATGGAGATGCCCTATCATATTTCCTCAATGTGCTATCAGGTGTAAATTCATCTCTTTCTGCAGAGAAAGTCATGTCAGTTCCTCTTCTCAGAGAGGACAAGGTGTTTGTAAAAGCAGCATTGGGAGATGAATGAAGCTTATTCGCCCTGGGGGGATAGGATTGATGAATAATGTTTTCTGCTGACCTCAACCTAGTAGCTTCACGTCCAACCTGTGAGAATAAAAACCATTATCAGATTCTCACACACTCTTGCACACACTGCATTCAAGCATCAGAGGAGCTTAACTCCCAGAGGCATTACCAAGATAAGTCGTTGCTCATTTTAGTTTAACTGTTTAACCATTATGAGAATGTCCATGTTAATTCATAGTTTTGAAAGCTCCTGCCTAGATGCTATTTGCACATAGTGAATCTACAGCTCAATAACCTAACACCCAAATGACTCATCTAAAAAATTTAGATACGTCTACATCCAGTTTACCAATATTAGTACACTACACAGATGTCTACAATTACATCTGCGAGATTCTGTAGACACATGGTGTTGCAATAGCAACCCTCTACAACTTAGTAGAGTATATTTCCATAATTACTTGATGGATTACTTGATCCATAATAATCAGGACTAGCTAAGTTTTGCCTCCCAAGATCATATGATTTCCAACCTAAAAAAATACTAAAGGAAAAGGCTTGCCACTTAGGTAAGACCCTGGAGATAAAATCTGGAGTGTCATGGTGAAAGTGATCCACTTTGGCAACATTTACTCCTAATAATCTATCGTAACTTTAATAGCAAGTGCAACGCATGAATGAAGTATGTAACCTACTGTAGCCAATGTATGACACTAAGAACTATAGGTAATCATGGTGAAATCATTGCATGTAGTGCGTACATTTATGTATTTCAAGTAAGAGATCTCCATTGAACACATGAGAGCAAGTACATTGAAACTGATCTTCTCGACTAAGGTTGACTGGCATCAGCTTTAAAGTGAACTGCTCATGACTGTGTAGAATATGGAAATAAATGAACTATGATGCTGATCCGCTGATCTTTACTTTAATTAAGAAGCACTTTTGTGTACAACCCACCCTTTTGATAGCAACACCGTCCCCATGACTTGCGGTTGCGAAGTAGTTGTTTGCTTTTGACTTCCCACTTCGCGTATAACTTTTTTCTCTCAAAGATTATGTTGGAAGCACAAGTTATTCCATGTGTAAGTCATGATCCGACTGCTAGATGTTGGCCGCCCAAACGGCCGTCCGTCGACAGGGACGGTTACCCAAGATCGCCGTAGTCTGGTTTTAGCAACAAAATAACCAAAGGATCGATCGGCGTACCTGATTTCGCGTCCATCGTCGTTCGGATCGGGAAACTCGACGATAGAGTCTTGGAACTCCGGCGACGGCTCGGCTCTTCTCCCTTATCACCCTCGGCCGCCTGGCGTCGATGGAGCTGCCGGTCTCCCCTTCTCTCTCAAACTCTCTCTCACGTCTCTCTCTCTCTCTCTAACTCTATATGAGAAGAGAAGAAGAATGAAGAAGCCGCATCAAGAGGGGGAGTGGCGCATGAAGAAGGCTAAGGGAGGGAGTCCATAGCCAATAAAATACTCCGGCGGGGCCCACCCATCACGGGCCGGGCCGGACTCGGCCCACACTAGCCATGCCCATATTCGGCCCATTAAGAAACTTTAGATCCGTCTTTATTAAACCAATCCCGACAATGGTAAATTAATACCGTAAACCGGTGAATAACAATCTCAATTAAGGCGAGCCCATCTAAAGAAAACTCTAACACTAGACGCTCTAAATTTCTCATCTGCAGTGGTTGGTGAAGGTATGCGGTGACGCTTTAGCTCTTATTGGTGGACTTCAATGATTGAACTGAGCATTGTCTTGATGTTGGCATGAACTTTTCTCTTGTAAAGGCCTATTAAAGATCATTGCTGTATTAATTTTGTCATTCTACATCTCACAAAATGATAAACATCTATTTCCAGTTAAAGAACCTCGTTAATGAAAAAGAAATTGTTGAATCTCTCTGACTCTTTAACCATTAGGTGGATCGACTGATCATGCAGGGTCACTCAAAATACAATTGGGTCTGATTTTTTGAGCCTTTAGGGGCAAGACAGGTTTTGAATAATACGAGAGATTTATCTCAAAATACCGATGGCGGCCAATCATATGGGAATCAAACATGGTTCAATCAACGTGACCTACATCCACCGATAGAGCAATAACAAGAGTTGCAATAGAGATTCCAACCCTATTCAATTGATTAGCTCAGAGAATTCTCAAAAAAAAAAAAAAATCTGACCTAATCTCACAAATAGCTTTTCAAAGCCCTCCAAGACGATTAACCGCACCCAATCTCTTGTATAGATAGGACCACACATGATACGGAGAATGAGAATGACCATATATATTTGTACAAACATCGAGGAAGCCCTTTATTAGGAACTCGATATAATTGTCGATAAGCACTCTATGTAGACTAGCAGAATGCCCCATCAATCCTAGCCGAGCTACCAAACCAATTAGTGGTGCCACCGGCAAGCCTTGAACCTTCTTGTCGCGGCCACTAGACACCATCCGGGGGTCTTTACAATCTATTAATCATAACTCGTATTTAGACACATGAAAAATATGAACATTAACAAAGGAAAAGTATTAGTCAATGATATAACCGGAAATGAAAACTATGACTAATAGTTTCATAACACTTATCATCAGATGAAAATAGATTATCACACGACTGCACGAAGACATAAAATAAGAAAAACGTAAAGACTTGTTTTAGATTCTATATTCTAGGTTCTACGTCCTGAAACCTATCCGTCGTAACCCGTTCCTAATTTTAGAACCTGAAACCTACCTTACATATTTTGGAATCTGAAACGAACAATTTTCCACTAGTTTGATTCTCTAGTTCTCGATTCTACTTCCGGAATTATGCGCACCTCTAATATTTCCCTTTCATACATGCTTGAAAAGGGGCAATATTTTCTTTCTATCTCTGGTGGAAGAAGATTGTATCTCTAATCAGTAGATTACAAGTTATGGATATTTTTCACAAGTGTGCTTAGCTAAATTTAAATGTGGGCATGTCTGTATATTGTAGCCTAACAATAAGACGTCCGGTTGGAGAAAATTTTCTTCAATCAAGAAGGGAGAAAAACACGATCCCGGTAAAAATGGGCAATGTAAATAGTTGTACGGAAATTACTTTGATTGCCTCCGCAATTGAGCGGATCAAATATTTTTCTGTAAAGGTTAGGATGAATGGCATCGACAAAACTTAAGAATCATAACCATTACTTATAAATTTGTTCTTGCAAAGAAGATGTCACCAATTCTCACACGTGTGATGTTTTTTGTCTCAACTTTGAATATCACTTCAAAAGGTATGCTGTCTGGTTGAACTTTTGAGGAAAGCCTTTAGAAAAATGCAAAGGAGTTCTCCGAAATGTGAATTTTTGTTTCTTAAATTGAAACTTATACATCCATTGTAAAGCAACTTTGAATAAAATAGTGTTTGAAAAAATTAATTTTTGCAAAGAACTTTTCTTATTTTTAATTAAACAAGATCAAACCCTTCGCCAGCTAGCGAACGGTAGATAGCTGCTAGCCACCTAGATCTGGCGTCGACAGTCATCGACTTAGGTCACACGACCTCAATCGGCCCTTGGCACGACCCTCATGACCCCATCACGGGAGTCGATCGACCTTGCAATGGACTTCTAGATCGTGCAACCACGAGCGGCACCTCGCCCAGGTCATGACAACCTCGAGGTTCGTCTGGGTCGCGCGACCTCAGGTGGTCCCTCACCAAGGTTGCGCAATCACTTCGACCTATCATCGCTTGTAGCCTCACGCAACCGTGTTGGCCGACCTCAGCAGAGAAGATGATGAATAATCGTAGATGAGGGCAAAATAATAAAAAAAAAACCAAAAAGTTGTTGAGGATATTTTTTGGAAAAAAAAGAAAAGAAAATACTAACCTTAGAGCCTTGTGTCACGGGCCGACACATCTCGGTCGCGGAATTAACCCGTGCGGCGTCTAGCAAGCCAAGCTAGACCAGCCGTTCCCCATATAGTTGTTCCGTAGAACACTTAGGCGAATAACTTTCTCGTATTGGATCATACCACGCCCAGCTCAGCTCGGGCATCCGTTATATCGAGTAAGACGCGTAGGACACTTTAGGCACCACAACTGGTTTCGGCCTGCCATGGCCATCATCAGGAGAGCGGCATCAGCTCCCGACCAGTTTGTACACGGGAGGCCAACCCCGCCTTCAGAGTTCCTGAGGATATATCTACTTAACCTAGAACCCCTAGTACAAACCCGCATGACGCCACTCACACAACCCAATTGCCTCTTCTCCTCCTACAACACTCACTCACCATAATGACCCCACAAGCTTCACCCTCAATGGGACTTGAGTGCGGGAGAACTTGCCCACCTAGGCCACGGAACTCCCGGTCCGTGTCATTCTCCCCACTCAACCTGCAAACGCCCTCGTTGCGGGCTGTTCTGTCGCTTCCTTGCGTTCCAACCACCAATGCCACACCCTCGGGACTTACATGAATGGCAACGCTCGCCCAACAGAACAACTCTACCCCACTGATCTCCGCAGACCAATGGAGGTTCCCCCCTTGATGAAACGTGGTAGCGGACCCATCTTGAGATTCGCCGAATTGATCCAGGAACGTTATCCCATTTCAGTGAGCAACCCGGTTTCTCCCTATGCCCCCATTGCCATCCTAGAAGCTCGACGAGAGCCGCACGTTGTCCGAGCCCTCTTGGCCCCGGCGATCACTCTCCGCCCTCAAAGGACCGGGAAGACCACAGGCTTCTCCCGAATCACCCACCTACTGAAAGGATTCCGGCTCTGATACCACTTGTCACGGGCCGACACATCTCGGTCGCGGAATTAACCCGTGCGGCGTCTAGCAAGCCAAGCTAGACCAGCCGTTCCCATATAGTTGTTCCGTAGAACACTTAGGCGAATAACTTTCTCGTATTGGATCATACCACGCCCAGCTCAGCTCGGCATCCGTTATATCGAGTAAGACGCGTAGGACACTTTAGGCACCACAACTGGTTTCGGCCTGCCATGGCCATCATCAGGAGAGCGGCATCAGCTTCCGACCAGTTTGTACACGGGAGGCTAACCCCGCCTTCAGAGTTCCTGAGGATATATCTACTTAACCTAGAACCCCTAGTACAAAACCTGCCTGACGCCACTCACACAACCCAATTGCCTCTTCTCCTCCTACAACACTCACTCACCATAATGACCCCACAAGCTTCACCCTCAATGGGACTTGAGTGCGGGAGAACTTGCCCACCTGGGCCACGGAACTCCCGGTCCGTGTCACTTGCATGGCGAGGAAACTGAAAGTCCAAGGCTGACTTTTGTAGAATGGGGTTTCTAAAAATGTTTCCAAACACCCACATTTTAGCCCACGGGGCCTTTTGGAAAAGTCTTTCCTACACGCAGCCTCATGTTTCACGTGTTACAAAAGAAAATATAGGCCACGTGTTACAGGCTCGACAGTGATGGTATTGTCCAATTGATTGATTGGATTATAGGGCGGTGATAGACGTTTCTAGCTAATTTAAAGAAAAAACGATTTAATTCCGTTTCCTTTTTAAAACTCTATTTATTTCAACAAAAAAATGATACTTTGAAAAAGGAAAATATTTTCAAGAAAGTTATAATATTGTCGAGTATTTAGCTGAAACCTAAAAATAAACTGGAATCTTTTTTCCATCGTTGATTAAGGGAAATCTCATTTGATTTTCTACGTCATCATTCGTTGGAAGTTACAGACATGGACTTGGCCGTTCTACATGGTCTAGACGAAGCTAATATGGATAATTTTGTAAATTTTTTTTAAAATTATTCTTTTAAAATCTCATTCGGGGTTCCCGTGCCCAAGCATAGAGTTTATAGTCCGAGCCGAAAAATGATTTTCGATTTTTTAAAGACGAAATTATTTTCCCGAATTTAAACTTCAGTAGGAAATCCTTTTTCATCGACTCATTTTCTTAAGCGATTAAAAAGCCGAAAAATGAGAAAACTATTTTCTTGAACAATTTTTTTTTTTTGCGAAACGAACGGATCCTAAGTCTTGAGAACTGTTCTCCAATCGAAAGCAATTACTAGCATGGAAGTACATCAAAACATGGCACCTTCATGACTTCGCCCATAAGCCCGTCGATTTCCCCCAAAAATGGGGCATCCATTCCCCCCCAAAATCTAGAAGCCAAGATCGAATTGACTCAATAGAAACATTCGTATTTCCGAAACGTTTTACACGAGGACGGTCATGAAGCGCATAAGCAAAGATCAAAATCGACTCCCACACGCATCGTGTTTTGCAATTGGTATTCGTCTTGGACAAGGACTCCCGACATGACGGTGCCGGCCTACCTTGCCCACTGATGATGAACGGCGCTTCACTTGTTTCGAACTAAAATCATCTCCTCATATTCAATAATACGTCCTCGTATTGGAATGTCTTGGAAGGTGGTGTCCTTTTTAAAGCTCGTGCCTTTTTTTTTTTTTTCATGTTCATTGCCAACAGCTTGATTGATCTTGACAAATTCCTTATCTTCTCGCTCTCTCTCCTCGAATAGAAAGAGAATGTAAAACATTATCGACCTACCTAAAGTGAGGCATTTCCATAGAAGTCGAGTGTGTTACGGACTTGATATTATGCACCTAAGATGAGTTTTATTGTAAGAAAGATATAGGACATTAGGGTCATCTATCTAGTAGGGGATATCGGTTCCCGGAGCAATTCGATTCCAAGGCAGTCCAACGAAATTGGTCTGAGTTTTTAAAGTTCACATCTTCATGGCCATCTTTGTTTTCAAGTTCCCTTCTATGAAATGAAAGTGGTGTTTTCAACATTAAACATCACCAAGATTCATCCAGCTAAACATGCGGATCCATGGCTCTGGTGCCTGGTTGCGCTCATTAACATCAGCGAAACTAGAAGAAAACATGTGTGAGGAACAAGCAGGGAATTCATTCGTCTTGATTTTTTTTTTTTTTTGGTCAAGGAAAAAGAGGCCACATGCTCAATTTCTCGAACCCTTTTACATTAAAAAATAGAGTGAAAAATAATCGATCCGATTAAGCGGTGTGGTTCCTCTTGGAATTGGGAACCGAATCTCCTGGACACCGGTTTTACTTTTAGGAGCTGGGAATCAAGCCGTCGTTCTCGGGAACCAAACAAAAAACCAGCCGATTAGGTTCTGTCCAAGCGATTCCCGATTCGATCGATCCGTCTTTCTCACCCCTACTACTATGTGGACATTTTATTAAGAATATTGCAACTCAATTCCCAAAGTACTGGCTGCATGAATCACGAGAAAAGCCGGTACATGGAAACCATATGAGTATTCCCTCGTGGACGTCACCTGATCTGATAACGCAGGTGAGCTTAGGCCGAATGCTCCCGATGCGGCTAAGTATCTCTCCATCGTGCTGTCGTTTATATACGTGAAAATGTTCTGTCGTATGGCGACATCCTCGTAAATGTGTTTGGAGAAGTTGTAAGGAAGAGAGAAAATGAAAATTGAAGAAAAGTGATTGAGAAGAATTAAATGCGAACGATGCTTTGAAGTTCGGATGCGTGGGAAAAGTGGGACAAAGAAAGAGAGAGTAATAATATCAAGTAAGGAGGAAAAACAATTCGGATTGATTTAATAATATCAAGTAAGGAGTCGTTAACTATCATTTTAAAATTAAAGAAGGTACATACTATTGTTCTTCCAAAACATTGGACAATAGCTTTTTGAGATTGAAAAGACGAGGAAAAATGATAACGGGGTTGGACGCACAATCGGGGACAACACTAGCTCTGATATCACGTTAGAAAGTCCAACTCAAAAGTTTAAGTTAGAAAAAGCATATAAGATCCGTTATCAAGCGATGGGATAACAACTTCAATACATATCCTGATCTTTGTAGGTTTTGAAAGATTTTAAGTGCTCAACATAGGGAGAAAAAAAAAAGTGAAAAATAACAGTCATACCGAATAAAAAAGCTTGCCATTCTTTTTAGGAGTATCTAAGAGCATACGTGCAGAGGCTTGGTTGCCTAAAGTCTCACTAAATACCCTGCAAGTCCCTTTGGCTTGTGTAGATGGTTCTAACTTTAAGCAGTTTAACGTAATTGGTGAGATTTGAACGAATGATTTCCTTGAGTGAATATCTCGACGCCCTAATGCATCTGTTTTTTTTTTTTAGTGGTCCTAAAAAGTTGAAATTGTATTCGTTAACAATTTAAGCTTTGGAAGATATCTAACAATAGGGGTATCAACGAGCCAGCCAGTTCGGTTCGAGTCTCCATCGATACTATCCCACTTACAACCCTCACCCAATGCGAGCGAGCTCCAACGACCATCACAAGCCATACATACATAAATAAATAAATAAAAGACAGAAAAAGAAAAGAAAGGAAAAAGAGAAGAAAAATTATAAGTTTAATGATAAATATTAAAATATTATTAAAAATTGTTCGGATCATCGCCGGCCGGCCAAATTAACTGAATTAACATTAATACAAAAGGTTTTGAACTCGATTAAAGAAATAAATTAGGATTGAATTGGTAAAATTGTAATAAATTTAAAAAAAAAATAGAAATTTTCCTGATTATATTATGAGCTGCATAGACATCCTCGATTGTCTCGACCCAAATATTAACGATGTTACCGACAAGTGACGACAACCCCCGCGTGTCCAGTGCAACTCACGTGTAAGTTCTTTACGAAACCCTTGGACCTGGATCTCCACCAGATATAATGCAAACGTGTGGCCCGAAAAAAAAATTCGTCGTCTCTGAGGCTAATGTCCTGCCCTTGTTCAGCCAAGAATTCAAAAAAAAAAAAATTCTGCACCTGTCACGAAAAGGACTCGATTGGACATTCGCCACATATTTTAGGACTCATTGCATTTTTGGAAGTTTCGACGAGTCCTTTTCATGACAAATTTTAAAATTTGGTTATATTTTTTTAAAAGTTTTTGAATTCAATTGTATGTTCATGATAAATTTTTGAATTTTTAGTCCAGACTTGTTTTGTCGGTCCTTTGTAGAGTGTTATCACCCGCGCCGACGTCACTTCGACTATCACCCGTGCAACTCGTTTAGAACATGCCCTGTCCGTGCCCCCCTTCAATCGTAACGAGCGACCTGGGCTGCGGCTGTCGGACAGAGACTCCGGCAACGCCATTCACGTATAAATACACGTTCGGCATCTTTAGGGAGCCACGTCGCTCGTTCGCATAGCTACTCTCGGGTGCTCACTTTTCGCCTCTACGAGCTCATCCCCCATTCGACATGGCTTCAAGCATCAAATCTGATCTCTTCCTCACCAACAAAACACCATTTGGCTGTGCCAGGCAGTCGATCCCTAGCGTGAGACTGGACGTGAGCAGTGCCTTCGCAGCTGCTCGAGCTGTGAAAACTGGGTCGAAAGCTTTGAACCTGGAGAGGCCACTGAGCGGGACCGAATCCGACGCGGTCGCGAGAAGAGGGAGCGGAGGCAAGTTTGGGATTTATGGAGGGAAGTATGTGCCCGAGACGTTGATGAGTTGCTTGGGCAAGCTTGAAGCTGAGTTCAACTTTGTTCTGCATGATGCTGAATTCCAGGTTTGTTGGAAGACAATGTTTCTGAATTTCATCATCATCGAACCATTTTTTTTTTTTTATGGCCGGGCCACGACTATGGAAGAGCAGTTATGGTTATATAGCTAGATGTATGAACGTCACACATGTATTATCATTGCAAAATTTGCAGGCGGAGCTTGCGACAGCTCTAAGGGACTACGTCGGGAGGGAGACGCCTTTGTACTTCGCGGAGCGGCTCACCGACCATTACAAGAACGAGAACGGAGAAGGACCGGACATCTACCTGAAAAGAGAGGATCTCAACCACTGCGGCGCACATAAGATGAACAATGCCATCGCGCAGGCGATGATCGCCAGGCGCATGGGCCGGCAAAGGGTGGTGGCGGCCACGGGAGCAGGCCAGCACGGGGTCGCAACCGCCGCTGCGTGCGCTAAGCTGTCGTTGGATTGCACCATTTTCATGGGTTCCGAGGACATGGAGAAACAAGCTTCTAATGTGTTTCTAATCAAGCTCCTAGGTGCTGAGGTGAGCATATTTTTGCACGCAACTGGTGAGACATGCAAATCATTCCAAATGAAAGTTGACTAGACCACATCAATTTCAAATGAACATTGGCTAGACCCCCATCAACTTCCCACCAACATCACCAAACCAATGAGTTGGAAGTCGCATTTAATCCACAATCTTGCAGGTGACCCAAGTGGAGGGGAGCTTCAAGGATGCAAGCTCAGAGGCCATAAGGCAATGGGCGAACGACTTGGAGGGAAGCTATTACCTAGCAGGGACAGTGGTGGGTCCTCACCCGTGCCCAAGCATGGTGAGGGAGTTCCAATCCATAATAGGGAGGGAGACGAGGAGGCAGGCCATGGAGAGGTGGGGAGGGAGGCCGGATGTGGTGGTGGCGTGCGTCGGGAGCGGCTCCAATGCACTGGGGATCTTCCATGAGTTCATCACCGATGAGGGGGTGAGGCTGGTTGGCGTGGAGGCTGCCGGGTTTGGCCTGAACTCCGGGCGGCATGCGGCCACGCTGGCCACAGGCCATGTTGGGGTCTACCATGGAGCCATGAGCTACTTGTTGCAGGACCAAGAAGGCCAAGTTCTTGGAGCCCACTCCGTCGGCGTCGGGTAAAGATCGCTCTCTATTTTGACTTTCATACTCTCCATTTCGGACAAGTAATGAAGGAAGTAGGAGGAACCAAACCCATGATTAATTCATATCGTCGACCGTGATTACCAGGCTACAGTATCCAGGAGTCGGCCCTGAGCTGAGCTTCCTCAAAGACACGGGACGAGCAGAATTCTATACCGTCACCGACAAAGAAGCTCTAAATGGTAAAACAATTGACCCCCCACACCACATTCTTTATGAGGCCACGAAGACCAAATTCAATCCTGATTAATTGTGTGATTTTTTGTTTTTGGTTGCAGCATACCAACTTCTATCTAGATTGGAAGGTATAATCCCAGCAATGGAAGCTGCTCATGCATTGGCATATTTAGACAAACTTTGCCCGACCCTCCCCGATTCCACAAAGGTTGTGGTGAATTGCAGCGGACGTGGAGATAAAGACGCACCTTTGTTCTTTCAACACCATCCCACCCTCAACGCAGAAAACTTGCATGCTGTATAAAAAATGTAAACCGCAAGGTTATGATTCTCCTTGTCAATGTCATCGCCTATAAGATTTGGAGAGCACCTGACAGAAGCCATCTCATGGGCATGACTTATACCGTACAACTTATATCCTGTATGAACACTGCCGTTGATCTATTATGTGCTCCAAAGGCAAAAAAACGAAATCGGCACTAACAATTGACGATGACACTGCAGGAACAACCGTATGCTTCGCACGAAAATATGATCCTCCTCCGGGGACAGATCTACTGATAAAAGATAATGAGCTCACTAGTTTGGCCAACAGGCAAAAAAGAAGGAAAAAGCTATCCTGCAACTACCAAATGACTCCAACGACGAAGAGGAGGGATTGCCTCCCATTTTCTTTTGAATAACAACACTTGAATCCGCGTAACTTTTCCGTGAAATCCTCCAACACAATTAGCAGTAAAAGATGTGGGCCATTGTTCGCAGTCCTCTCCGCATTTTGATTGTCACGATCTGAAAAGGTCGTCGTAAAGTAAACACTGCGAGATGATTGCGACCTTTTACTATCATTGCCATGGTACAACTTGAACTATACATGTACAAGATTTCTCAGCATGAAGCCTATGTCCCATGCTCCAACACTACAGTAGAATAAGATCAATGACTGAACAAACAGAAATAGTACTACAGAAAGACTGATCTGATTAACTCCGCAATCGTTTTCTTTGACTACCCTCTTCCGCATTTCCCTGCAAAGAGGAAAGCAAAGAGAACATATGTCAAATTCCATTTCTTCACTTAAACCACGGTATGAACAGGTTATTAAACTTAAAAGAACTGTATCCAAAGTCTTATGGCATGACGCAGTAGATTGACTGATAACCACAGAAGACAATAGAAACATATATATTCCTCTTATCACAGCATATAGGAAGAATTCCGCCAATTGCATGCTACTAACATGTTCACACTCTCTAGCCACATCAAACACAAAAAACGTTATTCGATGTAAAGAATATGAAGAGCAACTGCAGAACAAGCATCATCGTATCAAATGAAACATGAGTAGACTGATCGCGGTTCGAGCAAGGAAAAACATAAAACAGGGGAATAGGAAAAGCAATTTTTGGTCAGGACGGCAACTTACCCCTTCGTCTTTGGAAAAATTTCCAGGGGACACCTCACTAGATTCCGACCGGCATTTAGCATGTACAATAGGACCTAACTGAGACCTATCCATTCCAGCAGTTGAACCATCAGGTGCATTCATGTATACAGCTCCTTTATACATCCATTCTTCTGTCTCATCGCTATAGAAATCATCAAAAGGTTCCCCACACAATGCACATGCATTTTGATCTTCATCAGCAGGAACTGCCATTTCTTCGTCGCTCTTCTTTTCTTCAGCGCTCTCAGCAGGCAAAAACCCAGGAACTGCCTCCGCTCCCAATGCCTCTGCACCACTGAGCCACATGCTTGTACTTACAAACCATTTCCGTGAAGGTTTCTGCTTTCGATTCTTAGACATTCGGTTCTTGGTCACATGCCAGTCCATATGGCTACTGTGCTCTTCTTGAAACTTAAACCTCAAGCCACATGTTGTACATTGTCTTGGGAGATCATCATATAGGGCTCTTATTGCAGAATCGTGACGAACTTTAAGAAGGTCCATGTTAAAATCAACGCCAACAGAATCCTGGATATATAAGACATCCACGTGCAGAAATATTGTATTTAATGTCAACAAACAAAAGATAGAACCGGCTACAAGTACGCAATATTTCAACTAATACCTGTACAGGGGTCTGATTCGTCAGTGAGATCAACCCTTGAGCCATGAGAGAACTGATTAAACCAGTATATCCACTTCCGCCTAAATTATTAGGTAGAGCTGCAGTGGGAATTTGTGACATTGGTAATGACTGCGACGGGACAGGAGGAGGACCAGGGGGCAGAGGAGGCAAGGATCCTCCCGGAAAATGCATCATGTTGTTTGGGATGTTTTGGATCGGTAAAGAAGATTGCGCTATTTGCAACAGATTTGCTTGCACTGAGGATAAAATTGGATGTTGACCTTGTCCTGTAAATCCATAATTTAATCCAGGTGCTACCATATGAGATGACACAATTGCTGCAGAAGACGGGAGAACTTTTTCTTGAGCGTCCTGAATGGGGAGAAACTGAGGTTGAAATGGAGTGCTTTGCACTTGGTTCTTTTGCCGATTCAGTGGCATGAACCCACCATGCTGATTGCGTAAGGATAACTTCGTAGTAGGAAGTAGCTCCTTCCCATCAAACTTATCAAGTTTCTGTTCAACCATAAGCAAAGGGTGGTTTGCACCTTGATTTGCAACAGTACTAGGACCTGAGATAATGACCGGGCCAGTAGACTGCTTTTGCAGGGGAAGTACAGGCCGAACAGGACGGGAGTTAGACTTATGCACATTAATTGCAGGCCAAGCGCCAGCGGATGTGGGGAGATTGGCAGAATAAGTGGATTCAAAAGTGGAAGAATCCATCCTTGGTGGGATAGTCCTGTCTACTTGTTCAGCAACGGGAAGCTTTCTGTAACCAGGAATCGGTTTCTCATCACCTACCTGTATGCCTCCAGCTGAAGACAGCGTCTGTAAATTGGAAACTCGTCCCCTATTAAGGAATTGTTGGGAAGTGTGTGTTGACAAATTTAATGGTTTCTGAGAATAGCGGGAACCAGCAATTTTATTTGTCTCGCCCTGAAGTCCAGGCATTTTATCAACTGATCCAGGACCAGACTGCACAAGTATTAAAACTTTCAAATGTTACGAAAAATAGCAACTCTTTGCAGGCAGTTCCAACAGAAATTAATCACACACAATGCAACTGCAGTACATGGTAAAGAGCAGATTATCCCAATTGTTGACATGATAATTCCAGCTAATATGCAAAGAAAGAGACCGGCAGTTGATTGAGGAACCGGTATAGTCGTGGCAAATTTCTTGGATAGATAAGTGAGGGATGGAGATGGATTGAAAAATGCGCATGCAAGTATGGTTCTCTGTGGGAAGTGATACCAAACCAAACACATCTAATTGGCCTTAAGTTTGTTTCATACGTTATTCAGGATGCATGCAAAATCATCGTGAACATGAATAGTGTGATACAGGAAATAAACAGAACAGCAGTATTGCAACCTAACACAGGACGAAGACTGAACAGGATTATATCTCAAACTTCCAAACTTTTAAAGATGAAAAGGCACTAGCCAAAGCTCCTTACCAAAAAAAAAAAAAAGGCACTAGCCAAAGCTGAGATCAAAGTCATAGGAGCATACCATAATAGAAGCATCTCCACAATAAATAGAGGGATCATCCCGTGCCGGGGCAGGAGGCAGACTAGAAAACCTGCCTCCCAACCTAGCCACTGACCCGCCATAAGGTTGAACAGACGATTGCACTATATCGTTACTTCTACCACGATCTGCTGAACTGCGGTTCATATCTTCCCAATTGAACTCCTGCTCTTCTGTATCTTGCCATGACATGGGGGCCACCTTTCCTCTGATGTCCGAGTGCTCAATTTGGTTGGGCTTATGGATGGAGGTAGTTTTCCTCTTGTCATCTCCATATGCATCAATCAATGCTCTAGGATTCATATGATTGCGTCCATTGGTGAGGTTGATTGCAGCAGAGGTTCCCAAACGCTTTCGACCAACATCAAAAAAGTGATTCCTTGGCCAATCAGTTGACTGCTCCTCCCTACCTACCGGTCTTGCAAGGTCATATTCAGAGGCGGAGTGAGATGGAGATGCCCTATTATATTTCCTCAATGTGCCATCAGGTGTAAATTCATCTATTTCTGCAGAGAAAGTCATGTCATTTCCTCTTCTAAGAGGGGACAAGGTTTTTGTAAAAGCAGCATTGGGAGATGGATGAAGCTTATTCGCCCTGGGGGGATAGGATGAACGAATAATGTTTTCTGTTGACCTCAACCTAGTAACTTCACGTCCAACCTGTGAGAATAAAAACCATTATCAGATTCTCACACTCTTGCACACACTGCATTCAAGCACGTCTTCAGCCATTTAAATAAGAGGAGCTTAACTCCCAAAGGCATTCCCAAGATAAGTTGTTGCTCATTTTAGTTTAACTATTTAACCATAATGAGAATGTCCATGTTGGTTCATAGTTTTGAAAGCTCCTGCCTAGATGCTATTTCCACATACTGAATCTACAGCTCAACAACCTAACACCCAAGTGATTCATCTAAAAAATTTAGATACGTCTAGATCCAGTTTACCAATATTAGTACACTAGAAAGATGCCCAAAATTACATCTACAAAAGTCTGTAAACACATGGTGCCGCAATAGCAAGCCTCTACAACTTTGTAGAGCATATCTCCATAATTACGTGATGGATTACTTGATCCATAATAATCAAGACTAGCTAAGCTTTACCTCCCAAAATCATATGATTTCCAACCTAAAAAATACAAAAGGAAAAAGCTGGCCAGGTAGGTAAGACCCTGGAGATAAAATCTAGAGTGCCATGGTAAAAGTGATCCACTTTGGCAACATGTACTCCTAATAATCTGTCGTAATGTTAGTAACAAGTGCAACCCATGAATGGAGTATGTAACCTACTATAGCCAATGTATGACACTAAGAACCATCAGTAATCATGCAGAGACGTAACTCCTACCAAACAGCATTTGTGTATAAGAGATCATTACAAAGTATAGTAGGCCTACAACATATGCTATTAGATCACAATCAAGAAATGGAAGGACAGAATGTTCCAAGTCTTACACTTTCAGCAGATGGATGTTCCAACTGACGCACGTACTTTGGATTGACATGAATGCCATGAGCTGGTCGAGGAGATTCTGAAGCCCTCGGGGAAGACAAGCCAGGCCGCTGATTACTAGCTGAAGAAGAAAATTGCAGTTCCGACTCAATTTTGCGAAGGACCGGTGGTGGAAAAACAGTTGACCATGTGCCAAATAGATGGCGCATAGCCCCATATTGGTTAGGGTCGACCTGTCTATAAGCTTCGCAGAAAACCTTCACAGAACATAAAACGAATGCAGTCACTACAAGTACTCCGAAGCTCTCAATACTTTTGTATAATACATAACTCTGCTTGACAGTGTAATGCTCACCTCAGGTAGCCGGGGCGCAAAGTGCCTAACATATTCTTTCCCAATATTCTTAACAATGCTATCCAGTAGATAGAGTGATGGTAATTTTTGCTCAACAGGGACCTGCAAAAATGCAAACTTTTCAGTTGGTGCAACGTCCACACGCAATCTTTTTGCACCTACAGCTAACTCTGATCGCACAATGGAGAGAGCGTCCCCTTGCTGGCGCAGAATTTAGAACACTCAAATGCCAGGTACTCAATTTAAGTTAGAATGTTCTCTTGATACCGGATTATTAGCTTGCAATCGAATTGGACATGATTTTAACCTGTAAAGATATAATTAGATGACCAACTTCTTATTCACCACAGAGACCTCCACGATTGCATCGCATCAAACCCGACTATCACAGGAAGAAGGGGGAGAAAAATAAGAAAAGGCGCCAAATTTATCACGTTTATACAAGACACCAGCTCACAAATCCCACATCCTTGTACAACCATCTCAAAATGGGGCCCAAAAAAAAAAAAAAACCTAAACCTAAGCGCTGTCGAAGCCCACGGACCTCAATAATCCGAGAACAGATCGCATCAGCAATGCCCTCGGCGTGCTCCCGCTGCTCTCCGGCTATAATCGTCAGATCGGTGATGATTGGCTTCGAATTGAATATCAAATCCGACAAGACCGACTCGTAGACGGCCACGACCTCCCCGGTGCCGGGCGGCGGCGACGCTCCATCGTCGGCCGAGACCCTGAATTCGTCGTCCCGCTGCTTCAGCAAGGCCCTGAACCGGTCCAGGACCGTCAGCGAGGGCAGCGGCTTCGGGACGGGGTCATTGGGCATGGGCTTGAAGGGGAAGCTTCTAGGGTTTTCTCGCGAGATTGGGGCGATTCTCTCGGTGTCCATGCCCGGGGTGGTTGGTGGGTGGTGGGAGGAAGGG
This sequence comes from Psidium guajava, assembly GCA_016432845.1. Classification (NCBI taxonomy): domain Eukaryota; kingdom Viridiplantae; phylum Streptophyta; class Magnoliopsida; order Myrtales; family Myrtaceae; genus Psidium; species Psidium guajava. The sequence goes on from CM028230.1 coordinate 20,648, forward strand.
TTCAGTGGGCAGGAGAGTGTTGGGAGAGCGTTAGGGTTAGGGTTTCGACCCACCAAGGGGGGGTGCGGATGGAATCGGAGCTCGCTCGCTGCATCGAACGAAGGTTTTAGAGAGCGAGGAGGAGGAGGAGGAGGAGGAGAGAGAAGGAGAGGTTGGATTGAACTGCGTGTTTTGCCTTCGTTGCCGTTTTTGTAACGAGACCGAAGGGATGGAAGAGGAAAGCGAATCGAAACGCGAACGTTGTGGAGCTTCACCAGAGTGACATGGAATTTGGGCAATTAATTGAAAGTTTTCCAATTTGAAGCACTTAATTTAAATTTCCATTTAAAAAATTGCTTCAATTTATTGAAAAATCGAATTATTATATATATCCGTATGATAACCATTCTAATCCAAAAAAAGAGATTCTGATTAAAATAACTTTTTCTGATTTTATATGAGTTTTAGAGAATCAAAACGCGTTTGGTAACTGTATAAAATTTCTGTTCTAGAAATTAAAATACATTTCGTAACTGCATATAATTTCTATTCTTGAAAATACAATTAAAAAATCAGAATGGTTATCATACAAGTCTTTAGTCACCAAAATTTACCCATAGAAAACAATAGGAAAATAGGGTGAATAAAGAATAGGAAATATTAATATTAAATGATCGTGCCAAAGCGATAAAATTCGGAAAAATCACTTTGAAGAAAAGAAATAGTGATTGAAAGATAATTAAAGGAACAAAAAAAGGTGTACGTGGGAAGAAGGTGTCGTGATCAAAACCTCAAAGAGTTTTGTCAATTTCACGCAATCAAATAAGTGATACTTACCGACCTTCGACTTTTTACTTTTTCAAATAATGACCGGTCAAGTATATTCCGTGATTTTTTTAACTTCTAGTAGCGAAAAAACGTTAAATTACAAATATAATTAAAAATTTTTATCAAGGGCCCATTGATTTTGTTGAGAAGTACATTCCAATTCAAGAATTTTTATTGGATGTCCAACATCGATTTTTCACTAAACTTCGTCCAAAATTAATCAACTATAGTAATTGTTCTATTGATCATCTCGGTTGCTCGGTTGTTCAAGCAATGACCCAAACATCAATTTTTGCACAATGGAGAGTTGAAAATAGAGATCGGGCATCGACCATGAAAAATTTACCAAAAAATTATTTTACCTTCAATATCTGTAAACTAATATGATGAAAGAATGCAATAGCTACTCTCACACTTTCCTTTTCTTTTCTGTTTTATCTTACCTTTTTTTTTTCTTTAACTTTTTGATTGACCAACTCTCACTTACATTTTCTTGTTCACTCCTTATATCTTTCTCCTTTTTCTTTTTACTTTTCTTCTCTCTATTTTTACCTTTTTTTTCCTTACGTTAATGCATATTTTATGAAGTTTTACTTTGGTCTTTTTCTGTTTTTCTTCTTTTTGAATTTGTTCATTCTTTTTCAAAATTTTACTTTTTCCTAATGCCAATACATATGGAGATTTTCTATTTGTTTCCTGTACAAGGCTTGGCACACGACTCAAGGTTCAATAATATAGCCACCGTATCCCTATTGAAACTATGGCTCTGTTTGTTTTGTGAAATGTAAGTGACCTTGGAAAATATTTTTTCAAAAAATAGTCGCTTATAAAAATGAACCAACAAACAATATTTTCATCGTTTACAAAGATACATAGACACAAATTGCTTTCAATAATAAAAATATTTTTCATTAGATAATTATTTTACTCGATACAAATAATTATTTTTTAAAAATTATGTTTTTCAAATCACTCATTTTTAATGAAACAAACGCAGGCTATGTATAAAAGGAAAAAATATATATAATGTAACAGACTTAATGCAATCTATATCTTATACAATTAATACCCTTATCAATCTTTCATACTCATGCTCCCATTTTTTATCTTTTTTTGTGTAATATTATTTTATTTCTTTAATTCAGTATTAATAAATAACCTAACTAGCATATTTGTGATTATGTATATTTCTATCTTGATAATATTCACAATCACATATACCTTTGTGTTTCCAAATACCATATATTGCGTATCCTCGATTACCAACGAATACCTCGTACAGAATGCCCACTACGTGGAAAATATATTTCGAACCTAGTGTCAATTTTTTTTTTGCTTTAAATTTATCTTAATTACTTTTAAAATTGGAAATAATCAGCATATTTAATCGAAGGCTATTTTACATATTTCCTTGCTCCGGCTCCAAAGTTTGAAACGTGAGTTGTTATTGCAAACAAGCTATTTGCGTGCCTCCAAGTACAAGCTAATCAAAGACATCCATTCGGGAGGCTAAGGCTGCGTATGGTAACGATTCTAATTCCAAAAACTGATTCTGATTAAAATGACTTTTTCTAATTCTGTTCCTGGATGAGTTTTGGAGAACCAGAAACGCGTTTGATAACTGCACAAAATTTATATTTCGAAAAACTGTTTCTCTTTCTAATTTTTTTAATTTAAGTCAAATAACTATGTAGTTATTTTGTAAAATTTCATCCTAAATGAAGGCTAATTTCCAATGCACACTAAAATAATTTAAAATACATTTATTTTTTTAGCATGTCATAAATGAAACATAAATTTTAATACATGATGTCTGAAGTTCAATTGAAGTCCCAATTTATGAAAATGAGGTCAAACTAGCCTAATCTAAGCTTTTTCTCTTTTTAGAAAATTTCTAAATTTTTTTGTGATTTTTTAAAAATTTTCCAATTTTTTTAAAATTTTTTATTTTTATTTTTATTAGGTTGAGAGGAAAGTGATGAGAAAAATGAAAGGGAAAAGTGAAAGATGTGAGATTTCATTCTGTTTTGTGATTGTCAAAAGTGATTCTTTTTTCAGAACCAACTTTTTTTTAGTTCTGGATTTTACTCTAAAACTGATTTTGATTCTCTAAAACTGATTCTGGGAACAGAATCAAAATCAGAATTATTTGAGTTATCAAACATGATTCTCATTCTTTACTGTTACAGGGAACAGAATCAGAGAATGAGAATGGTTACCATACGCAATCGTATATGTAAAGAGTGCGCAGCACAAGTCTAAGGCTAAATCTTACATGTTGAGAGTGCGCACCAAAAGTCCGATATCTTGACCCGGAGAGATCGCCAAGAGAAAGTCCAAGTTAAAACCCGTTAATATATGCAATTGGACCCAGCTTCATTCAAAAACTCAAGCCAAAATGAGTTATGAGCTATCTAGGCTGCTCTAACACCATGTCAATTCTTCAATATGAGAGGCACCCTAACAATCTATATCCTAACAAGCATCGATTAAAGGTTTACTAATCAACCATTGATTCTGACACCATCAGTTGGGTGTGCAGCAGAAGTCCGATACTTGACCCGAGGAGATCGCCAAAATGGAGCCCAAATCCAAACCCGTTAACATATCTAGTTGGACTAACTTTCACTCAAAAACTTGAGTCAATAAGTTATGAGACATGTATAATATATTAACTGCTCAATAACACATCAATTTGACCAAAAAAAAAAATAACACATCAATTTTCTGATGTAGGACTTCTCTTATATAACTCACGTGTGCATCTTAACAAAACACTTGCCTCTCTTCTTCAGAGTGACAGCTAGCCACATAGGAAAGATAGAATCCTACTCTTTAGGATGGACTTAGATGTTTCCCTAATAACACAGACTCACAAACTGAACAACTAAATAGATTGTGGCGCCTCCTAAGTTCCTAACCCCCCTTGACTCGTTGATAATGGTGATGGCAGTGGTGGAGGAGGAGGTGGCGGTGGTGCTGCACAAGGTAGTGCTGACCTCAATTCTCTATTAGCGAAATCGGATCACTTGCTAATATGGTTTCATCATTTTGACGACCCATTTTCTTTTCTTTCTTTAATTGTAAGCTAAAATTATGAAAACAAAATAATAAAAGGGCCCACACGATCAAAGATTTTAATGAAACATACGATTGATGATATTCAAATAATAAATTATAACTTTTAAATAGTAGATATTATTCTCTAGCCAAATAAGAAATTATATGGATATTATTCTCAAAATACGAAAATATTCTTAATAACTCAAAAAATAGGAATGTAATTTTGACTCCATATTGAATCAACACTTGAAATGTTGGCTTCGCGACTAATAACAAAATCATTATGCAATGAAATGGCTTCTGACTCCTTTTCTCAAATCAAATTGCTCCATAAGGACTCTCCTAGTGACCTAAAATTAAGACTAGTAATATCGATTATGCACAAAATAAATGAAGTAAAGGAAAACTCAAAATAAGAATTAGTAGAGAAAAAAAATGTACCTCATTTATCCAAATCTCGTTGATGAAGATGTGCATGGACCTAAAACATTACAAAGTCGATCTTAGGATCCCATGAGTCAAAGGTACAGTAAAAAAAGAAAATTGATCAAATCTCGTAGATGAAGATGTGCATTACAAAGTCAATCTTTGGTCGATTTTTATACATTACCTGCTCCTTTGTTTGGTTCATTGAGAATATTCACATGACCATGAGATACCTGACCCTAAATCATTTCACACAAATAAAAAGTCAATTTATAGTGATGTAGTTTATTTCAAAAACAAAATTATAATAAGTACCATCAATGATTGAAAACGCCCAAATCTTTGTTGATTACAAATCAAATTTTGAGCATAGGTATGGTGACTCCTTTGATCCGGATTCCCAGTAGGGTGAGAACTAATGAAATTCCTTGTCCTCTTGTCCTAGCATATTGTATGAGTTAATTCAACTGGCGAGTGTTTTTTTTTTTGTATCGAAGGTGTTCGGGCCAGCGTCCGTACAGATCGCGCACCTCGACTAATCTTTCAGGAGGGCTAGCGCAGTATCCCACCGCCACGACTCTCCGCTTAAATCACTGGTACCCAGTGAAATTCGAACCCAGGACCTCTCGTAAAAGGATTAGAGTGCAAACCAGCTAGGCCACCAATGGGTGGGTAATTCATCTGGCAAGTGTTAAGACATATATTTTCAAATATTTTTGCATAATTATTGAAAAATAGTTTGGAAACATCATACCGTGTGATCCAAATTCCTTCAAGACCCAACACGCATCAAGTGATGAGGGATTGTTTTTTTCTACAAGAAAGTTCAAATGCATTAGTTTAACAAACTACTATTAATTGAAAATAAATATATGAGAAAATACATTGTGTTAATTAGAATTATTAGTGAAAAATTTCATATGCTTTAAAGTCTATTGTTTAATACACAAGTAAAATCAATATATCTTTAATGTGAAAAAGATAAATCTACCTTTGTACATGCTTTTCGTTTGGGTTTCTCAATTGGATTCTTGAAACGATTTTCTCTTGAATGACCAGGTCTCTTTCCTTGGATTGGATCCTTTATCTGGATGCTTTGAGTAACAATCTAATAGAAAGTGATGAGGTGCTCTTTAGCCCGATTGAGATATGCAATCTGAATCTTTTTATTTGAATCCTCCAATGTTTGCAAAACAAATTTCAAATGATCTCTAGATTTTGAACCTTCTTGTGCAATCTGGATAACATGATTAAGTAAGTGATCATAATATTCGTTTGGATCATCAAAATTGACAACATTGGATATGGAGTTCAAAAGGTAGGAAAGCTTGAAATCCTTTTTATATCGAGACAATATGTAATTGCTCGGTATCTCATTTACTCCAACTTGATGAAGAACACATAGTGCATTTCTACAAAGATAACCCTTAAAAGCAAACATCCCACAGAAGCAGTGAACTTCAGTTCTCGTGTTACGGTGCAAAACCTCAAATTAGACAACTCTGGAGTTTACCATTCTCATGATCACCTTGGCACCCTTTTACTCTGAAAGTCGATGCTACTCCATTGGTGTGCACTTGAGTTACATTAAAGCACTGTAACGTCATCTCAACTTCAACTTGAAACTTTTTAAACATGCTATGGGTATATATGGATGAGAGTTGCTTCTCATAGTAACACTTGGTTTTCAATCAAGGTTTTGATTGTCTAGAATCGAAATCAGCACAGGCTTCTTTCTGATACTTGTCTTCGAGTGCAAGCTCATATTTGGAGAAAAAATCACTCAAAAAATATTTGTCTATAACCCACCAGCTAGTGGCTGCACTAGTTTGCACTTGGGACCTCTCCTTGAGGTCACCTCAAGGGTTCAAACCAGGACTTTGTCTTTCGCAGCGCTGGTGTCTTAACAGGGGCGCCATGGTGGCGGGCTCCTACGGTTCCCCCCGAGGAATAGTCGAGTTAAACACCGGTGGTGTTCGCGCCGACTTGGGTGCCTGGAAACCTCGGTCACCAAAAAAAAAAATCGTCTATGAACACATCCATCGAAAAAAGCATTCATAGCCTCACTTCTTTTAGTAGGTCACATGCCTGCAAAAAAATGTACTTTTCAGATATATTGGCTCCCATTTTTCCCGTTCCTCATACAACGTTCGAAGCCACTCATTGTCATTGAGTCCATGTGCATCAGCCAGCTCCTCCCAAGCAATCTCAAAATTACTCACATATAGTGAGTTGTAAACTGCTCTTTCTATTGCTAACTTGATACCCTTATATTGAAGATGACCCCCGAATTTTTGTAGCAACTTGTACATCACATGCCATAAACAAAGGCGATGATGAGCAAACGGAAATACTTCAGAAATTGCATTCTGCATTGCTTTACACTGGTCAGTAACAATAGCTTGAGGAGCGTTCCTCGACGTGCAATCAAGCCAAGCCTTAAACAGCCAGATGAAAGAACTTGTTGTCTCATTTGCAAGCAAACCACATCCAAACAGAACTGACTGACCATGGCGGTTTACACCGACAAATGGAGCAAAAGGCATGTCATATCTATCTGTCAAATAAGTGGTATCAAATGTGATTACTTCTCCAAAATATTTGTATGCATCTCTTGATCATGCATCCGCCCAAAAACCATTATGCAGCCTCTGTTCATAATCCAGATCAAGCACAGAGTAAAAATTGGAATTCTTCAACTGCACGGTTGAAAAATAATTTAGAAGTTCTTGCCCATCTCCTTCTTGCAATTTCTATCTTTTGTACTTTGGAACATGATTTCTAACATCTTTTTCTTCAAAATTTGAGTTCTCATGCCCTCCTTCTTCAACAACCAACGCTTGAAATGATTTATTGGTTCTAATCCCTGCATCACAATGCCAACTTGATCTTTCCTTTTGTTCTGGAGTCAATAATCCTGTGTGATGTAAAGAATCGAGCACTTTGAGGAGTTGTTAAGGGCGCGCATGACAACATTTATATTTCTCTGTTTCTGTTCCAAACCTATTCCAGAAATAGGTTTGGAACAGAAACTCGTTTGGCAACGCAAATCTGTTTTTCTATTTCTGGAACAAAAATCTGTTCCAGAAATAGATTTTGGCCCAAAATCAGAAACAAAATTTTTTTGTTTCTGGCAGAAATAGAAAAAATCTATTTCTGTCCAAGAAATAATTTCTGGAACAGAATGGTATGATCGAGTACAACTCGTGTTATTTCCCGATTCAGAAAAACATCATACTGGAGTCTAACCATTGCTGGACAGCCGCATCTTTTTCCCGATGACTTAATTGACTCCATTTCTTTGTACCCTCAACGACCGAAAAAAATACCGCACCGCGTTTTTCCTCCCTTTTCTTTTATATGAGTTTAACACTCTACAGCCAAATCCCGCTTTTTAGTTATAGAATGCATGAGCCTCATCATAAGAATTATACTCCATACCTATGCATTGTTCATCTCATCTTCATCAACACCATTATTTTCATGAGTACACTTGTTTGGTTCAGCAATTGGCTAAGGGACTTTGGAAAAATGCAAATATCTTTGAGCTAAAGAGGTTTAGTGAAATGTAAATATTATTTGATAAATTATAATTAAAAAGTGCATTTGAATGCAACTTTATCGTAAATGTTGTTTGGTAAAAGATACCCTTTGTAAGTGATTCGATTTTTTTAATTATATTTTATTATTTCAAATAATTTTTTTTGAAATTTTTTTGTTTTTTAATTAATTAATTTGATTATATTATATTTTAAATTATTTTTTTATTTTATTTTATTTTTAAATTTTTATTTTTATTTTTAATTAATTTATTTAATTATTTTATTTTTAAATTATTTTTATTTTTAAATTTTATTTTTAGAAAAAATTATTTTTTATGTTCATTTTTAAATTAATTTCTTTAATTATTTTTTATTTTTTATTTAATTTTTTTTATTTTTAATTATTTCGATTTTTAAATTTTTAAATTTTTATTTTTCGAAAAAATTATTTGTTATTTTTAATTACTTTATTTTTTTATTACTTTCTTAAAAGAAAAAAGAAAATAAAAAATAAAAAATTGTACTTGCATTTCGAAAATGCAACTTTTCAAAGTACCTCTTGAGATATTTTGGCCTAAAAGTCCTTGAGGGGCATTGGAAATGCAATTATATTTGCCTAAAGTCTTTCAAAAATTGAACCAGATACTATTTGCACTTCAAACCTCTTTAGGGGTCCAAAGCTCCTTGTAAATACTAAACCAAATAGGGCCGTTGCTTTCAATATGAACTCCATCCATCCATCTGCACAAGTTTCGAAAAAAAAAATTAGCATTGTATGTCTAGAATATAGATACAAACTAAAATTCGACGACAATGAATACCTCTTACTCTCTTCTCTTTCGATCGAAGAAGGAACGGTTTTCCACAATTATGACTTATTCGATTACAAAATCCTACGATAATAAGAAGTTCAAAGTATAAGAGACAGTTGCTTTCCTATTTTTTGAGTTATTAAAAATATTTTCATGTTTTAGGAACAATATCCGTGTAATCTTTTTATTTAATGGGAGAATAATATCTACTATTTTAAAAGTTACAACTTATTATTTAAATATTATCGGTGGATACAAATTTGATTTTGTGGGTCCTCTTATATATTTTTTTTTAAATTTGAGCTTACAATTAAAAAAATGAAAAAAAAAAGTTGCAATCAAAATGATGAAACCGGATCATCAAGTGATCTAGTTTTACCAAAAGAGAATTGTAGCCAGTATTTGACAGTTTACTGTCACAATTGGTGGGAAGGTCAGCATAGCCTTTTCCCCCCAAAAAAAACAAAAAACAAGGGTGATGCAGCCCGCATCGAAGACGAGCTCATTCGACCGAGGAGATCAGCCCGCATTCGAGCTCGACAAGTTGAAGAACACAAATCAATAACCAAGAATCTCATCCGCGAGTCCATCGCGTAATAAAAGCTTGGTCATTCCCTTTGCATTGGAAATTTGCGAGTCCACCCCGTAATGAAGATTTTGTCATTCCCTTTGCATGGGAAAAATGAAGACACCTTGGGATATTCATGAAGACCTTGGGAAACATCTTGTTGTTAATAGTCATCTAGTTTCTAAGAACTTTAATGTTTTATGGTTTCTATAATTTTCCATAGTCCAGCTTTGTCTTTAGTCTTCTCGTTTGTTTCTTTTGGCTATAAAATGCCATCTAATTTCTGTAGACGGCAGACGATCTTGATGAATGAAAATTTGCTTTATGCAATTATCCCGAACCTTGAAGAGTTCATTCCTTTGAAAACCTAGAAGAGTTTTCACTCCGTCCTGGAAGAGTCGGGGGTTTTTAAAATTCTGCATCCTTGAAGAGTTGCAGTCATCGATTTAGAAGAATCGGTGTCCCAATTAACTTCCTTGGAGGCCTCGAAGGAGTTTGTGTGCTCTTAAGTTGCTCTCCCGATCCTTTGTCCGAGTAGCCTATCTCTAGGCTGCATCAAAGGGTCATGAAGTCCTTTCCCTCCTCAGCCCTAAATCCAAAAAACATTGACCCTTCATCATTTTTACTTCTTTCGGCCTCATTAGCATCTCATGACTTTTTTGCCAATGCAATAGCAGAAATTGTTTCCCTTCGACCCGTGGCATTGCCCTTTTCATCAAAAATAGGCATTAAACGCACAAGAAATTTCACTTCATGCACGCAACCTTTGTAAAGCAACATCATTGACTATGTCTCCCTTATTAATATATGCGGGAATAAATGTACCTAATGACGATAAGATCAAGCAAGGATATGGTTTTAATTAGTTCAGTTCATGAAGCTTAGCCACGTTTGGTAACCGAAATAGCTCTTGCCTTTGGCGTAGGGGAGAAATATTGCGCATGACTCTTGTCTTCTGCCTATTTTCAGGGCATTCGATCTGAGCAGTTTCCCGTGAACTGCGCGCCAAATATGGCATCGGTAAGCGAACTCGAGCATCGCCCTGTGGGAAGCAGTAAATCAGAGCGCACGTGAGTTCAAAGCGCACAAAGATTTACATATTTCGATCGCACGTGCCCACGACAGAGGGAGAAATGAGACAACCTCTATCGTAAGCTCTAAAGATCCAAGTCTATCAATGCACGGAATTGCGATTCAAGGGCTCAGTCTAGCTAGGTATGCTAGTAAACTCACATGTCAGCTCCTCTGGGTGATCTTCCGTGACAAAGGTATTGGATTTTAGCAGCAGTTCCTAACAAATGACATCAGAGTAAACTCGTGACTCGGTGGATTCAGATATTGAGCCGCGACGCATTTGAGAAATGTTTCTAACAAAGGCATTGCGATGGAGCAAGGCCCCTTCAAAGTTCTATATTGCGAAAGAGGCCACGGATGCAGAAAGCCCAAAAAAAAAAAAATAGTCCTGTAACGTAGGAAGCTAGGACCCTATCGAAATTTACTTACGACGGAAGAGATCTCTTCTACTATTGATGGAAGAAGGGTCTCGGAGTTTAGTAATGAAGTCCCTGAGGATGTCGCCGGAGGACCGCCGTCGTAATACGGTCTAGCAATAATAAAGGCCATGGTTGAAGGTTGCTCTGGTACTGAATCAATAGTAAAGGCCATGGACTTGGAAACGACGCCGAGTCCGAGCATCCGAGAAATCTGGTGTGATGGACCGGTTCAATCATACAGTACATACATGCGGCATCTCTCCACGCCAAGATAAACACGACTACATGGCGAGCACAAGGCTAAATTTTTGTTGGGAGACTTGCAGTAAAAGCTCGATATCCTCATCTTCACCTAGAAAGATCTCTAAGTGGAAGTTCAATTCCGAATCCGTCAATACACGCATTGCTACACCACAACGTCCACCTTCACTCCAGGACTCTTCCCCATCTAACCGTAGTAGGCGCGTAATAAAAACCCGATAACTTGGTCCAGAGAAATCTCTAAGCATGAGTTAAAGTTGGAGCCCGTCAATACATCCAATTGAACGCACATTTATTTGAAAGCTTAAATTTTTGAGTGATGAGTGAACTACAATAATACGAACGGCTTCAGACCATACCAATACCAATCATGTGAGACTTTTTAACACGACTCGCATATGCAACCCAACAGAGAGTCCTGGAATAGATCATTCTCTCTGTTGAATGACCCCAACTCAATCGCCTTAAGCCCACCCGAGCTCATACCTTTCGCGAACTGCGTTAAAAGTAATTGAATAGCGGTGGTTACCGCCCCCAACTACTTCTACCAGCAAAATTTCCTATGTCGGTCACCTCAAATTAATGATCGCTGAAGCACTCCCGTTAGCCTCACCCTTGGCATGTCTTCGTCTAGGGCTTGAACTTTGAAGAAAAGTGTTTTTTTCTCCTGTTGATTGGCAGTCTGCAATCCATGTGGGGGAGATAAACGTAAGAACTGAAGAGAAAAGGACAAAGATCCCAGTTCCAAAAGTAGTAACCCACACAATCTACAGCGTTCGTACTCTTGAATCTTCAGTATTTCTGATCAAGATAATCAATACCGTCACTTACCCTCGTACGAGCCTCATTTACTCACCTCCTTCTTGACCGGTTGCATACATGTTCTTCATGGAATTTGTAATCGATAATGGTTATCCGGTTTCGGATTAAACTCATGCATGAACCGAGAAAACATATAGTTTAATATATTCGGCACATTGATTTGATTCTTTCCATCCTATTAGGGATTCTCTAGGATAATTTCTTATTTAGAAATATTTCTGTTAATTTTTCCGTATCTCTCAAGATTGCGCGTATATCTTTAATGGTGTGTATCTCGATTGATATATGTTGCCTTAGATAGTAATATATTATAAAGACTATAAATAGGCTGATGTAATGTTCATTATGATACATCGAATTACACAAAAATTCCTCATTTCTTCTTTTGAATTATTGTTTTCAACTTGGTATCAGAGCTACCGATCTTGTGGGAACCATAATGCACCAAGTGTGCATTGGACCTAGTGTACCTTGGGGTGAGCAAATCGAATCGGATCGCTCTAATCAAATTGAGACCGATCATCTGGTTCTCGATTATAAAGAGGTCCGATTTGATCCCTGGTTCTTAAAATTAAAACCAGTGATCAGGCGGCCCGACTCCTAATTCCATGGACACATGACCGGACTGGTCGATCTTTTTTTTTTCTAGCTACATGTAATCATCTTAAAATTTTCCATCCAACAATCCAAATGAATACATGAACCACAGTTCCAATAGTGAATGCCCCGAGTTAACACTAGCAAAAGCAAGGTTCCCATAGCACTCCGTTCCTTCAAACCTACATTTTCCCATTGAATTGCAATAAACTAAAGATGACAAAACTAAACCAATCAAAACTTTCAAAAGACGAAGTAAGTGAAAGGAAAAAGTGAAAGAACCAATTCTTCTATTCCCATCACGGCATCAATGAACTTATAAACTGAACTAGGCTGTTGAAGCCCAAATAATTTTGTCATGTTACAGGTCCAATAAAACGGCCCAGGAACTGGATTAGACTGGTCGATCATGTTCTTAGTTTCGGCAAATTGAGAACTGAGACCCTCGATTTAGTTTCTCGTTCTTAAGGAAAACTGGACCAGACCGGAAACTGATCACTCTTAAGTGCACCCCATGCACCCAAAGATTCAGACATGCCCAAATAAACCCATCTCCACAACTCGATTAATAGTGTTCACTAAGTGTGTGCAAGTCTTTTCTATGATGGTTGTGTTTCAACGCCAACTACAATGGTCATGTTGACCAATTGAGTCTTTTTCATGGAGGTGGTTTTTCTTTCACTATCAGCCACGAAAGCAACATCGTTTAGTAACTATTTTCCAAGCAAGTCAGTTAGGCCGTTTGATACTATGACGCCAGCCATATAGGCCGCATCGGTTAGTTACTGCTTCACAAGCCAACCACATTAATCGCTTGCTGTTTCCCCTCTGACTCTTGACCTTTCGCGTGTCGTTTGAAGAAGCCGATACATCATCAGACCTATCGATCTTAGATCAGCTAAATCTAGAAGTTTCACCACAAATACCCGAACGCCACCTCACACACAGCCACATGTAGCATTGCCAATCCTACCATTGAGGGCTAATTTGATGGAGAAACCAATTTTGAGTGGCATTGTTACACTTATTTCAAACTCAAGTTTGACTTAGTCATCTTGAGTTTGAGGAGAAATGTTAAAGATAATTAGGGATTTTCTAGGATAATTTCTTATTTAGAGATATTTCTATTGATTTTTTGTATCTCTCAAGATTGCGTGTATATCTTTGATTGTGCATATCTTGATTGATATATATTGCCTTAAATAGTAATATATTATAAAGCTTATAAATAAATTAATTTAATATTCATTATGATATATGGAATTACACAAAAATTCCCCATTTCTTCTTCGGCATTATTGTTTTCAACTTACTCAACGCTGTTTTCGCATGCTGCCTAGCTTCAGTCTATAAATTGCCTTGGACTGTCTCATTGTTTGCTAGCTTCTCTTCACTGAAAAAACATGGAGCTTTTGGACATCCTCATATTTGGTCTAGCCGCCGTCCTCCTCTGCCTGTGGTGGCGATACTCTCCCTTCCCCATCTCCACCGTCCCTCATAGGCTGAAGCAGCAGCTCCCACCTGGGCCGCCCGGCTGGCCATTGGTAGGCAACTTGCTCCAAGTCATCCTCCAAAACCGCCCTTTCATCTATGTGATACGCGATTTACGCGCAAAGTATGGCCCGATCTTTACCATGAAGATGGGCCAACGCACGCTTGTCATCGTCACGAGCTCGCAGCTCATCCACGAGGCCCTCGTCCAGCGCGGCCCGCTCTTTGCTACCCGCCCGCCCGACTCGCCAACCCGCCTGGTCTTCAGCGTCGGCAAGTGCGCCATCAACTCAGCCGAGTACGGCCCACTCTGGCGGACCCTCCGGCGAAACTTCGTCACCGAGCTCATAAACCCGACGCGGATCCGGCAATGCGCTTGGATTCGGAGGTGGGCGATCAAGGATCATTTCGCGAGGCTCGAGAGGGAGGGGCTAGAGAAGGGCTACGTGGAGGTGATGAGCAGTTGTAGGCTCACCGTCTGTAGCATTTTGATATGCCTGTGCTTCGGCGCGAAGATCTCTGTAGAGAAGATCAAGCACATCGAGGGCGTGCTCAAGGAAGTGATGATGATGACGACGCTGAAGCTGCCGGACTTCTTGCCAGTCCTCACACCGCTCTTCCGCCGGCAACTGAAGGCAGCGAGGGAGCTGAGGAAGAGGCAAATGGAGTGCTTGGTTCCGCTCATAAGAGAGAGGAAAGCTTTCGTGGAGAGTGGAGGCAAAGCGAGCGAGGATGGCCGGTTGGGAAGCGAGTCTTGCTTCCAAATGCTGAGTCCACTCGGTGCAGCTTATGTTGACTCGCTGCTAGGGCTTGAGCCAGCGGGAAGAGAGCTTGGAGATGAAGAGCTGGTCACGCTTTGCTCCGAAGTTATTAGTGCTGGTAAAAAACATTTTACTCTTAACATATAAAGGAAAAAGCTACGTAAATAATGACCTTGTCGGATCTTTTGTGTGCCACTTGTTATTGTCTTGTTAAATTCCTACAGTGACCTAACTTTTTATTTCTTCAGGTACTGATACAAGTGCAACCACAGTGGAATGGGCGTTGCTCCATCTAGTGCAAGACCAAGACATCCAACAGAAGGTATACGATGAAATCGTCCAACACGTGGGGAAAGATGGAGTGGTCAACGAGACCGACGTCGAGAAGATGACGTACCTCTCCGCCGTCGTCAAAGAAACGCTCCGGCGGCACCCGCCGAGCCACTTCCTCCTGTCCCACGCGCCAACGGAGGAGACAGAGCTCGGCGGCTACATGATCCCAGCGCAAGCCACCGTAGAGTTCTACACCGCGTGGGTGACCCAGGACCCAGACCTGTGGGCGGATCCGGACGAGTTCCGCCCAGAGCGGTTCCTGGACGGCGACGGCATCGGCGTCGACGTGACAGGGACGAAGGGCGTCCGGATGGTGCCCTTCGGCGCAGGGCGGAGGATTTGCCCGGCGATGACCTTGGGCACGTTGCACGTGAATCTGTTGTTGGCGAGGATGATCCATGGGTATCGATGGATCCCGGTTCCGAACGACCCGCCCGACCCAACCGAGACCTTCGCCTTCACCGTGGTGATGAAGAACCCCCTCAAGGCAATTATGTTGCCCAGACAAGAAAGGAGTGGCCTTGGCGGGACTGAGTGATTAAGGACTCTCTTAATGTTAAAATTGACGTTGCCGACCTTGTTATGTTATCTTATGCTTGAACTAGGTCTCGTGTGATGGTTCTATTAGACGATGATAGACATCGACATAGATATTTGAATGTAGTGCCAGCAAATATTGCATACTTTATTCAGTGTCTGAAGAATAGGTTAAGTTTTCTATAGTGATTCTCTCTTTAAGGGCCAACTTATAATTATTTGCTCCGAGCATTCACCAAACATGTCTACAAGCTCCTTGAGTTTTACTTGATCAAATTTCTCCAAATGAAACGCTTACTTTTAGGACGAACGGCGTTCACTTAAGCGATTTCCAAACAAAATTGACTGGAATGATTGTGTCGGTAAATTGTCAAAATATTTATGACAGAGTTGGCCAAATTAAAAAATTTATGACTAAATTGATATCCATATAACAAGTTTGGGACTATTTCTTCTATTTTTCCCAATATCTTTCCATGGTACAGTGAGTAACGATAGCCTTATGGGAATACACTAATCGTAGTTCATATGTGACATCACATATTATAATGGGGGCATTTGGATAGATAAACCATATTTATCTCCCAATTAGCATATATCACATCCATCACTTAGTAAATCAATTAATTCGACGAATTATTCTTCGTATGCATAATAATAATAATATTCACTTTGATGCAATCCTACGCACCCACTAAGCGTAAGTACCCTACATTGACTTTGTGCTTATTCACTTGGGCTGGCCAATAGGAACTACACCTAAATAGAATTTTCCACTCTCGTTAAGTATCATACGACGACGGATACAATACATGGTTACGATAAGCCAATGAAGAGAGTGATTCCGAAATTTGAGCGCCACATTGGATGAAATCTATGGCCCGTGGAGAATATGATTGGTCGATCACGTCAGGTCGGTGGTGTAACTAACGTGTTTGGATCCCCTAACATAATGTTAGGAGTGATATTATCCAATCTAGGCCATCTAATTCAAAATAGACGGTCCAAATTGATTCACATCATTTTTGTAAAAGAAGAAAAACTTTTCGGCGAGAATTTTTAAATTTTAAATCGATCAATTTGGGCCGTCCATTTTTGAATTAGACGGCTCAGGTTTCTTATGTCACCCCCGACATAGTTGCACTATGTCAGGGGATCAGGATCCCTATTTCTTCTTCTCTTTCAGAACAATACGATATGCACCGAGAAATTTATCCCTCCTTAACTTTGTTTGCATTTGCGATTTGATTTGGATCTTTTTCTTTCCAAGACTTCTTTGCAACACCTCATGCCCCATGTCCCAACTCTGCCACTGCCAAATCTCCCCCCCTAAGCTTTGAACGATAAACGCGCACATCTCTTTCCTAAAATCATTCACTAATTAGTAACGAAAAAATGGATATTTTCATTATAATCTGATACCGATGACCCACGTTACTAAATTCAAGCTACATGTAGGTCATCAGGACTCTGCCCTCAGTACTAAATCAATAAATGCCAAAGCCGGTGGCATTGATGTGAAAATTATCCTGTATGCTAGTGGAAATCTTTTGAGGAAAATTATCAAAAAAAAACGTAAATTCACGTCACTTCCATGCATTAAAAATTTTAAATTGGTTAATTTAGTCTTAATTTTTGCGACAATTTATCAATATAATTTTTCTGATTAATTTTAGCTAGATATTTTTTTGATATGGATACTGGCTTTTCTACGTGGAGTGACCATTACTAATGTGGATAATTTTTGTATTTTTTTTTAAAGTTGCTTTTTCAAAAAATTTATTAAAAAATATTCAGAAATTTTGTGAATTTTTATATCAGTCTCGAGTCGAAGTGTGATTTTCGTTTAATATAATCCAATGATTTTTGTCCTGTAGAAGAAAGGGACTAAAGCTGGGCACTAGAGGCGGAGAGATGCAGCAACATTAATTTCTGCTAGCCACCAACTTGTCAAAACAGGGTTAGTCACATTTACACTTCTCTGTGCATGGCCGAAAACATCGAACCAGAATTACCTGCGATACCATTTACGCGTATAGGGACTTTTCAGAGCAGTTTCTTCCTTCGAGGTAAATGCAATCAATTCTCATGTACGGCGCACTCCCATTCTGGAGGGGTTTATTAAACTTTGACCAAGAATTTCTGAAGCTCTTAAATTTGCATTAAGGTCTGATGGTCATGTATGGTAATGCAAATATTTAGTTCCTATTTAATGTCTCTACCTAAGAAAGAGAGCGATGTCCCGAGCATCTGCATTGATATCTACTATCTGCTCGCATCATTTCGGAACGATTGAGATCTTATGTCGTGCCAAAATGGGGCTCGGATTCGATCCCTTCAATATATATCTTTTTGGGTCCATCATAAATAAAGATGGAATCAATTTGTGAGCCTTCCGTTCTCAAGTCGGATAGATATCTTTGATCGATTGGAATGTGACTCTTATTGTCTTTGATCGTGACCTTCCTCATCTTGGCTCTTTGACGGATCCTAATAGTCTTTTTCATGATTTGTAGGAACCAAATAAAAAAGGAAGGAGGAATTTTGCGGAAGCTTGGAGGATTTAATTTGGAGAGAATAACAAAAATGCAAATGAGAGAGCAATACTACAAAATACCTTTGCCAAGGTTTTACACAAAGAAAATCAAGCTTTGCTCTAAGCTTGTTCTTACAAGAAAACTCTCTCTCTCTCTCTCTCTCTCTCTCTCTCTCTCTCTCTCTCTCTCTCTCTCTCTCTCTCTCTATTTCTTCTCCTCCTTGATATGAAACTTACAAGAAAAACCACACATATTTATAGCCAATTCTATACCTAATTTTTGTCAAACTTAAATGTCTTTATTTGACTACACTTAATTTTATCAAATTCAAGCACACCTAAGTTGTCCATTTTTGACAATCAATAGTCAAAAATTGAGGCTTAAGCAAACCTAAGTTGTCCATTAATAGTCAAAAATTGAGGCTTCTTCTTTTTTTGACTTTCTTCCAAAATTTATTTTAATATTTTCAATAGCCTCCCTTAAAATTGATTTTGGAAGTTCATAACGCCAAGCATCGTCTTCAATCTTTCGAACAAATCAGCCTTCAATGGTTTTGTCAGGATATCTGCAATCTGGTCTTCTGATCTGCAGAAATTAAGTTCAATTTCACCATCTTTGACTTGCTCACGAATATAGTGATACTTGATGTCGATGTGCTTGCTCCTACCATGAAATACAGGATTCTTGGCTAATGCAATAGCCGACTTATTGTCACACATCAATTTAGTAGGACTTGCTTGTTCATGCATCAATTCACGCAGCATCCATCGAAGCCATATTGCCTGACAGGCCCCTGAAGCTAATGCCATGTATTCTGCTTCAGCTGTTGAGAGTGCAACAACCTGCTGTTTTTTTCGAAGACCAAGAAATTACTCCTGATCCAAGAAAGAAAGCATACCCTGAAGTACTCTTTCGAGTCTCAGTATCACCTGCCCAATCACTATCTGTATACCCCAACAGATCAAAGTTGTCAGTATAAGAATATAAAATTCCATGATCACGAGTTCCACTGACATACCGCAAAATTCTTTTTGCCGCCTGTAAATGTGATTGGTATGGTTTCTCCATGAACCTGCTAATAATTCCCACTCCATAGGTAATATCTGGTCTTGTAGAAGCCAAATATCTTAAACTGCCAACAATGCTTTTGAAATAAGTGGGATTTACCAATTCACCGGTTCCTTCTTTCTTCAGCTCCAAACGTTCAATTACGGGAGTTCGAATTGGTTTGAGCGATTCCATTTTTAATCGCTTCAGAATATCATTAGCATATTTCTGCTGTGAAATAAATATGCCATTATCTGTCTGCTTCACTTCAAGCCCAAGAAAATAGGACATCAATCCTAAATCAGTCATCTCGAACTGGCTAGTCATAGCCTCCCTGAATTCTGAAAACATTTTTTCACAGCTGCCTGTAAATATCAAGTCATCAACATAAAGGCACACAATTATTATGTCACCGTTAGTATTTGACTTGATATACAGTGTATGCTCATACGGGCACTTTTGAAAATCACGCTCTAACAGGTATGTGTCGATACGCGTGTACCAAGCACGAGGTGCCTGTTTTAGCCCATACAAAGCCTTCTTCAGTTTGTAAACTTGATTTTCATGCCCTTTCTCATAACCCTGTGGTTGCTCCACGTAGACTTCCTCTTCAAGAACACCATTGAGGAATGCTGATTTCACATCCATTTGATGGATCTTCCAATGATTTTGAGCTGTAAGTGCTAAGATCATCTGGATGGTATCCATCCGAGCCACTGGTGCAAATACTTCAAAATAATCAATACCTGGCTTTTGCTTGTAGCCCTTTAC
Source organism: Psidium guajava (assembly GCA_016432845.1). Lineage (NCBI taxonomy): Eukaryota > Viridiplantae > Streptophyta > Magnoliopsida > Myrtales > Myrtaceae > Psidium > Psidium guajava. Next base: position 40,516 of record CM028230.1, read on the forward strand.
AACCAGTCTGGCCTTGTAACGGTCCACCTGACCGTTGGGTTTGTACTTCGTCTTGTACACCCACTTGACACCAATGGGTTTCTTACCAGGTGGTAAAGAAGTTAGCACCCATGTGTCATTCTTTTCAATGGAGTGAATCTCTTCATCCATTCATTGCATGAATCCATCTTTCATCTGCAGCTGCTTCATCATAGGTTACAGGATCACATTCAGCAAATAAACAAAAGTTTACCAATGTTTCATCAGTGATTCCGTTATTATCACTGCCATCGCCTCCTGTGACCACGTAATCCCTGAATTTTGCTGGCGTCTCCCTCAGTCGTTGTGAACGACGTAGTGGTGGTTCTGAAGCTGCTGTTGGTGAAGATGTACCACTAGTTGAAGATGATGGAGGCTCTTCTATTTCTTTCTCCAATGGTTCATCTTCGATGGTGATGCTTTTCTGGTCACCCTTTTGATTCCAGTCCCAAGCTTCATCTTCAAAAAACTGGACATCCCTGCTGATAATTACCTTTTCAGTGACTGGGTTATACAGCTTATAACCTTTAGTTGTGTCACTATAGCCAATGAAGATGCACTTCTCGCTTTTGTCATCCAACTTCTTTCTTCGTTCATCTGGTATATGGGGATATGCCATGCACCCAAATACTCGTAGAAACGAAACATCTGGCTTGTTGCCGCTCCAAGCCTCTTCTGGGGTTCTTCCAAGAACACTCCTTGTTGGACACCTGTTTAGTACAAATACAGCACAAGCAACCGCTTCTGCCTAAAAATTCTTAGGCAAATTTTTGGCTTTTAACATACTTCTTGCCATTTCAAAAATTGTCCTGTTCTTTCTTTCTGCTATACCATTTTGCTGAGGTGTATAGCTGGCAGTCAACTGACGTTTTACTCCATGAATTTTACAAAATTTGTCAAATTCATTTGAGGTAAATTCTCCTCCTCTATCCGATCTCAACGTCTTCAGATTAAAGCCACTATGTTTTTCAACATAGACTTTAAATTCTTTGAACTTGGCAAATGCTTCAGATTTTTCTCTCAAGAAATATACCCAAGTTTTTCTGGTAAAATCATCAACAAAAATCAGCATGTACCTTTTTTGTCCGACTGATTCAACCTCAATAGGGCCACATATATCTGTATGTACCAGCTCCAAAAGTTGCTTTGCTCTTCTGGCTTTCCCTACTGGAAATGATTCTCGATGTTGTTTTCCAACGAGACATCCTTCGCATGGACGATCTGGACATTCGATTAAAGGCATGCCGGTCACCATCCTTTTCTGAACCAGTAGTTTTAGTCCACGAAAATTTAGATGACCGTATCGAAGATGCCACAGCCAGTTGTTGTCTTTCATCATCGCTTGAAAACTCAAGAGATTCTTCGTCTGAAGAGTCATGGGAAACATCCGGTTCTTCGTCATTTGCACCGTTGTGATCAACTTGTTGTTGACACCTCTGATGGTGCAAATTCCATTTTCAATGTGAACTTTGTGGCCTTTTTCGGAAAGTTGCCCAACACTTAGCAAATTCCAAAAAAGTCCTGGCACAAAGTAAACATCTGCAATAGCAACATTAGTACCATCTTTTGACTTGATATTAATGTTACCTTTGCCCATCACGGGAATTTTTGATTTATTCCCGAAGTTGACTTCACCACGACTCGTCTCATCCAATTGCGAGAATAATTCCTTCCGGCCAGTCATATGATTGCTGCAACCAGTGTCTAGATACCATATGTTGGTGTCTGCAGTACTTGAGTCATCCTTCGTACATGCTAGCACCATGTATTCTTCAGCATCGGTGGTATGTGCGTGCTCCGCCTGCTCGTACGTCGCCTTTGCATGGCATTCGGATTTGTAATGTCCGAACTTATTGCACTTAAAACACTTGACTTTCGATTTGTCACGTGTTTTAAATTTCCCGGTGAAATTGGAATTTCCACCTCTTCCTTGGCCTCCTCCGCGACCTCGACCTCGACCTCCTTGATAGCTTCCTCGATTTGATGGAGCGATACAACTTTGCAAAGCTTGCTCGGGATATGAACCGACGGACTTCTGATTCATTCTTTGCTCATGCGAGCATAATGAACCCATCAACCGCTCCAATGTCATGGTTGATATATCTTGGCCTTCTTCGATTGCCGCAACAACGTAGTCAAATCTTTCAGTCAAAGACCTCAAGATTTTTTCTACGACTCGTACATCTTGGAGTGTTTCACCATTAACCCTCAATTGGTTAACAATGTTTTGTACACGATCAAAATACAAAGAGATAGATTCAGAATCATTCATGCGTAAAGACTCAAAATCACCTCGAAGTGTTTGAAGCCGAACTCTTCGAACACGATCGTCGCCCTTGTAGGATTTTTGCAAAATATCCCACGCTGCTTTGGGCGGTCTCGGCATTCGATATTTTTTCAAATATCGTCTCCTCCACGGCTTGAAAGATCGCATATAATGCTTTCTGATCTTTTTTTCGGGATTCCACCAACGAATCCTTCTCCTCCTTTCTCATGGCATTGAATTCTTCGTTATTAGCTACTTCGATGTAGCCATTCTCCACCAGGTTCCACAAATCTTGCGATTTGAACAAAACCTTCATCTGGACGGACCAGTTGTTGAAATTCTTTCCGTTCAACTTTGGAAGTTGAAATTGAACGGAACTTGTGGACGCCATAACTTGGCTCTGATACCAAATGTAGGAACCAAATAAAAAGAGGAAGGAGGAATTTTGCGGAAGCTTGGAGGATTTAATTTGGAGAGAATAACAAAAATGCAAATGAGAGAGCAATACTACAAAATACCTTTGCCAAGGTTTTACACAAAGAAAATTAAGCTTTGCTCTAAGCTTGTTCTTACAAGAAAACTCTCTCTCTCTCTCTCTCTATTTCTTCTCCTCCTTGATATGAAACTTACAAGAAAAACCACACATATTTATAGCCAATTCTATACCTAATTTTTGTCAAACTTAAATGTCTTTATTTGACTACACTTAATTTTATCAAATTCAAGCACACCTAAGTTGTCCATTTTTGACAATCAATAGTCAAAAATTGAGGCTTAAGCACACCTAAGTTGTCCATTAATAGTCAAAAATTGAGGCTTCTTTTTTTTTGACTTTCTTCCAAAATTTATTTTAATATTTTCAATATGATTCAAGGCCTTTTATCGGGCAGCTTTGATCTCGGCTCTAGAGATTTCTCTTTTGCTAATGTTTATTGTTCCATTGGCCAAAGAAAATCGCTATGTTATTGTTAGGTATGATTCAGGTCGTCCTTCCCATTGACACCCGAGAAACGCCCTTTCGCCGCTTTCGTTCTTGGCCCTTGAGTGCTCACATTTGCATTGTCTACACCATTGAAATCTTTATCGCGTATTACCGGTCGATTTGTTCGGCCCCTAAATTCTAACTATCACATTTACCATTGCCTCGCTAAAATGTTGTAAGGAAATCATGTTCTCTCGGTTTCGTTTTATTTATGCTGCGGGAATGTTATGCTTGCTCTTATTTTAAGCACTTGAATTGCAATCCAACTTTCAGCACCTTTCTCTCGAGTGTTGGAAATGGAGACAAGCCTACGAGTAGATGTGCCCATTGTCACTAAATTAGAATCTATTTTAGTTTGCATGAAACCGACATCCCTTGCGTATGATGAGTGCCGTGGAAATAACACGAAAATTAATGGATCTTGCGATTCAAACCAAACATGAAATTGAAGAGTTACTAGAAAAATTAACGAGTAACGAGGAATGATAAACAAAAGAAGAGATTTACATGATCCGGCATGAGCATCAGTACTTACACCATAAGGAGAGCCAACCGCCAAAAATATCACTATGAATATGGAGAATAAAGACTTTACAGTCACTCATTCAAGTGTTTCCTAGGCATAGGAGTACAATCAAACCAAAACCCACAATTTTTACCTCACAATCTCTCACACAAAAAAAAAGTCACTCGAAAAATTCACACAAGAAAACTCTTAACACTTCTCTTGTTCACTCTAGCGTTTTAAAGGAAAAATGGCACAAATAGTCCCTGAACTTTAGTCCAATATGTAATATGATCACTAAACTATTAATCTGTTCGATGAGGTTATTAAATTTTTAATTTACTCAATATAGTCCTTGAACTTTGGATACGTGTTCAAATTAATCCCCAAACTATATTGAAGTCTTCAATGTTGTCCCTAATGAGCAAATATTTGGCTTGATGATTCAATATTTAACTATCCACCGCAAGAAAAATTTGTTCGTCAAGTGGAAAAATCCTTCTTCTTCTTCTTTTTTTTTGTGTGTGTGTAGGTTCATGTCATGAATGACAATGTACCACCTTACTTTTCGCGTGTTAAATGTTATTCTTCTCATTTCACCCACAATCATCACATTCCCAACAATAATGTCATTCTACCAACTTGCCTCTGCATTCAGTAAAGTTAGGGTTTCTGACTGTTACTCATAGTAATGGCAAACCCCGGTCTCAAAGAAGACCAAGGTGAAGACTAGTACAGAAGTAACTAGAAAACTCAAAGTTAGGGTTTCTTCTTCTTCAGACCTTCTTGAACCTCCACCAGACGCGTCCTCATTCCTTCTTACCTCCTTTCTCTTTTTCCTCCTCTCTATCATGAAGCGTTTTTTCCATCGTGCCTTTCATAGTCCTCCCCCACCACCACCACCACCTTCGTCGCCACCTTCCCCTCTACCACCATCACTGTTGACTGGGTCTCCCTCATGTGGGGGGACCCACCAACTTTATTTTATGTATTTATGTTGACACCTGATTTTTAATCAACTTTTCTTTTTTAGAATTAAAAAAAAAAACTCATAAAAATTCATAAAATTGAAAAAAATCAACTTTGGGGACCTTGGCCAAGCCTAGGGAACAAATTTTGTTTTTCATAGTTTTCCCAGGAGAATGTACAGTAGATAAGTATCCTAGCACATGTATTGCCCTATGCTTGGCAAGCAAGTTAGTGCCTTTTGTATGCAGACTTGTCTAGGAAGCTCTCAGGGAAGGATTGAGCAAAATGCTTTGAACAATAGAAGTAACTAAAAAATGCGAAAGTCGGCTTTTACTCCTACAAATCAGAGATTCTAATTATGAGATTTGACTACATTAGATTGATCTAAACACTTTTTTCAGTACGTTTTCTCTATATAAAAAGGTTTATACGCAATCTGCATCAATTTTACTACTCTCTAATTCTTCTAACAGATGAAAAGTGTTAACACCTGGTGGTCGAGCAATAAAATAATCAACTAAGTGAATTAAAGTAATAATGAAGCAAAATGCTAACAAAATCTAATGAGTCAAATTAAACGTACGCTAAGCTAGGATGCATGAATGATATGGTGTAAGTTCCTAAGTGCTAGATAACATGGATGCTAAACTACATATAGAATTAGCTATGCAATAATTAAATTAGATGAAACCTAGACAGGATACTAATCAAAATTTTCTGGTTTATTTATTTATTTATTTATTTTTATAAAAGACTCAATTAAGCTAATTATCAAATGATGAAAACTAGAGACGTCGAAATTACATAAATGCCAAATTCAACTAATTAAATGTTAAAATTAAATAAAGACCGATTCAACCAAGAACCAAAATTAATTCTTTCAAAGCAAAGCTAATTATATTGCCGAAATTCATACATGCCGAAATTGACACCAAATATACTCTAGTTAATCAAATGGGGAATCCATTCAATTATACATCTAAACTAATTAATTAGTAAAATTAAATACCGAAACTAATTAATTAACTGATCAATTACCGAAGTTGAGAAAAGAATCTGAAATCGACTAATCATCTAAATTATTTAATTAACTAAAGGGAGAATTAAATAAGCTCCTAAATTCACTGCTCACCCAATTTTTGTAAGCAATTGTGTATATCTTTGTCCGAGTTCCTCGACTGCCACACGTGCAGCCACAAATAAATAATGACCAAAATTTGTGAATTGTCGAATAATGAAATAAGAGTCTCGAAAATTTGAATGTCCGCGACTGGGCTAATTTAAATGAAACTCGTGTAAGGCCCATACTAATATTTTTCTTTATTTCTTATGCGATAAATCCTAAATGATTGGCCAAAACTTAGGTGTCGACTGAATGGTTTGGAGGTTTTGACATTTCGGCATTTCTCAAGATCGCAGTAGACGTATCCATGAGCTATGTATCATCTATAACGAGTTACCTCAAATTCCTCAAAGACTTTAAAGTCCTAGTCTTTATCACCTCTACGGGCATTGCTAGGAATGGTACCAGATGGTCTTGCGAAGATTTTTCATTTATCACACAACTGAGGAATCATACGTGGATATTGCCACTTGGGTCATTGAACTTGCAAGTCAACTATGCCTTTGGAGACTGCTGGATGTACCTCTCCTCGTGCCATGTTTGAAGAGTAGATAAAGAATGTGGACAGATGATCCATCTGGGGGGGGGGGGGGAGCGGGGTTTCTTTTTTCTCGAGAGCTTGGGTCACCGACCGGGGGGGGCTGGGGGGTCATCGAAAAGATTTCCAAACTTTTCTTGGTTTTGCAATTCTGGAAATTTTGGGGCTACTTCTTAAAATAATTTCGGCGGGATTGAGGTTACGATCACGCAAAATCGGATCGATTTCCCGGATTTTTCCATCATCCGTCCACTGAGATATTTTCTCTAAGTGGACTCAGATGGCTCTCGGACTCCCCAAGCCTGGGTTGGAATCCTCTGGGCGGGATTGGCGATGAGGAACGAGTAATGAGTATTCAGGCTTTTTCATGGAGAACTGTCCGTATCTTGGCGTGGCGATTGCGCGAGCGGGTCGCAGCCATGACGGGGTTCCACTTTTGGTTCAGTAATTGCCTGATAATATATGAAACTCTTATCTGAGCCTCCGAGGTCGGTTCTTTTTCTCGCTTCGAATTTCGCCCGGTGTCCTACTGTCAAACAGAGAATTGAGAATCTGTGTATGAAATCTCAAGATTGCTGGTCGATCTGCTTCGCCAGTCGTGGCAACCTGGTCGGCGGTGGGGATCTTGAGAATTCATCTATCTTTTTTTTTTTTTTTTTTTGTTGGGTCAACAGATTCGTTTTCTTTCAAGAGTCAGATTCCCATTTTCAAATAATTTTTCCTTCAACTTTTAAAAGTGAAACAAGATCTTCTTCATCTTCATACAAAAAATGATCTTCCTTGCTGTGAATGCATGGTGGATTCTGATGGAGTTTCTGACCTGCACGTTACGGAGAAATCCTTGAAAACGGAGAAGTTCACGGCTTTGGGGGTTTGTCGGGCATTCATTCATTCTATGAATATGCTCATTGAATCCTAAGCAGAGCTGGGCAGGCACTGACCTTTCGAAATTACGATGAGGGGCATAAGACAATACAATTATCTAAAAAAATACTAGGTCGAACCGACGTGTGTTCGTCAAAGTACTCTCCTATAGCTGGGGCTGTTTTGATAATTTCGGATACAATGGTTTTGGAGACTCAAAACGGGTAAATGCCGAGCATCAGAATAGGAGACACAGAGAGAGAGTTGTACTACGAAAATCAAGGGTTTGAAGCGGAAACAGACGCGGCTTTGCTCTCAGAGAGACATGGCAGCCCCGACCGGAGGTTTGCCGCTTCTCCGATCAGTAGCGAAGCCAGCGATTTCTTTCCTTTTGCTTCTCGGTCGCTCAAACATATGTGATTTATTGATCCATCGCAAGCCGTTCCTCGAAAGCGAAGTCTTGAGTCTTGACGCCAAGAAAATCCCACTTTCGGTATTCAGTACTCATACGTGGAGTCCATCACAGATGAAGAATCAATCGGGAGTCGAAACAATGCACCCCCTGGAGAAATCCCGTTTGAGCTTGTCCATCTCAAAAGGCTAAAGCTTTCTCAACCTCTTTATGAACAGATTGTATGAGTTAATTCTTGATTATACTACTGATTTGCGGGATTTTGAATTGCTGGTCTTGTAGATGAACAACTTCGCAGGCTTGTGCTCATCGAACCAGCTCGAGATATTAATTCTCTTGAAGAACTTCTTCTTTGGGTCTATCCCGGATTGCTTAGAGAAGTGCTCTCGCCTAGTCAGGGTAAAGAACATTGCCAGAAAATAATAATAGCTCCTAAAAGCACACGAAAACACAGTACCGATCCTCTCTTTTTCTCTCTCTTCCTACATTGATAAGAATGGTCGAATGCATTAATCTTGTGATGAGATGAGCCTTCTTGAATTTGTTTAGAGTATTTGGTTATCTTTTTTTTTTTTTTCTCTTAAGCGTAAAACCGTCTTTGTGTGAATATTGGAGAGAGCGGATAAGGTGTCAAGATTTCGTGGATTGCTAAGTTTTTATTATTAAGACCCTTTATGCCATACTTTAGTTTCTCGTTGTTCCAGTATGCTTGATCTTGTGAGATTTCTTGTCCAAAGAGTTGGTGATAAATTGGTCACTCAAGGTAATGAATTGTAGGAAGTTTATTTGTGATCACTTGCTGAGCTCCAAGTATATTAGGGTGCAATAGTTTTCATTATTTCTCGTTTCTTTAGTAGCAATATATCAAGAGTGGGACTGCTGCATTTGTTTAAAGTAATGGATTTCCTAATGAGGGATTCTTTGTTCGTGACGCATAAAAGGTTATTTTAAGAATTTATATGGTAGACTTTTAGTGGACGTCCAGCAGGATCCATCTTTTAAAATGTACATACGCTATTTGCTACGTTGCGAATTGACGTCTTGCATCGCCCCTAGCATAGCTAATACGCTCTCGGTTTTCAGTTTAGCCAAAATTAATGGAGTTTATCTCGGTGTAGCGATTGTCCTCTCCTTCGATTTTAGTATCTCTACGGAAAGTTATTTTAGTGGTGCGCGAATGTCATACTCTTTTCCCTCTTATTTGCCTTAACATTCGATTATAATTCAAATCATTCGCATGAAATATTGCTTACTGATATACCTTAGCATACAAAATTCTATTAGCCCTGCTATTTCCGTTTTTACTCCCATTTAAGCGAATCTCCGACCCCTTCACCATGCCCTCCACAACAAGCATGGAATCTGTTGTCTTTTCTCGGACCCTGAAGCGAAGGCCCATGCGATGATGACTTGGTGCGATTTCAACCATAAGCGCTTATAGCAGAGGAAACTCGATTGGCCAATGGAAATTCTCCATTAATCTCCATATATGATTATCTACGATTGAAGGCCAACTCTGACAACCTCCGGCAATAAACTAAAGCTGAGCCCTCTTCTATTTCTTTTTAATTGTTTTATATTATTTATTGTATTTTGTTAATTCGTTATCGTCGTCGTCGTTATTATTATTATTATTATTATTATTATTATTATTATTATTATTATTATTGATGTTATTATTACTATTATCAATCAAGCACAGATTTTCCACTCCCCACTTCACTCTATTTTATGTCAGGAAGCCGCAGCTCTATATCAATGGTCAACCCTATGGAAGCACAAAATCGGCTTGGAGGAGTCCTCAAGCGCGCGCAAATTTCAAATTGTTGAATCAATTCGTTGTATTTCATTTTAAAGAATTCATACCCCAGAATGGAGAGGACAAAGTCCATCCGCAATTTAAATATCTGCACCACAAATCCCAAAGGGAAGAGCCAAGCCAATGCTTAGCCTCCCATTGGAGGTTTTTACTTACAGTAGTTAAATACCTGCAACTTAAATACATGTACCTTAAATCCCAAAGGGAAGAGCCAAGCCAATGCTTAGCCTCCCATTGGAGGTTTTTACTTACAGTAGTTAAATACCTGCAACTTAAATACATGTACCTTAAATCCCAAAGGGAAGAGCCGAGCCAATGCTTAGCCTCCCATTGGAGGTTTTTACTTATAGTAGTTAAATACTTGTAACTTAAATACATGTACCTTAAATCCCAAAGGGAAGAGCCGAGCCAATGCTTAGCCTCCCATTGGAGGTTTTTACTTACAGTAGTTAAATACCTGCAACTTAAATACCTGTACCTTAAATTCCAAAGGGAAGAGCCAAGCCAATGCTTAGCCTCCCATTGGAGGTTTTTACTTATAGTAGCTTAAATACCTGCAACTTAAATACCTGTATCTTAAATCCCAAAGGGAAGAGCCAAGCCAATGCTTAGCCTCCCATTGGAGGTTTTTACCTACAGTAGTTTAAATACCTGTAACTTAAATACCTGTACCTTAAATCCCAAAGGGAAGAGCCAGGCCAATGCTTAGCCTCCCATTGGAGGTTTTTACCTACTTAAATCCCAAAGGGAAGAGCCAAGCCAATGCTAGGCCTCTCATTGGAGGTGTTTATTCACTGTCATGTACTTCCTATAATTTAATTTTTGAATCATCAGACACAAAAGATGAGTAGGTCGTAATATTGCACAGAATTCGTTAACACACTCCCTCTTTCGGCTTCAGGGAATATTTAACACTTAAAAAATATAATAAATAAAAAATATATACCATCCATGCATCCTATTTAAAAAGTAAAAAAAAAAAACAAAAGAGAATACCCTACTAAAGCCTTAGGAATAAACCGAGCCTGAGTTGTCGAATTAAGATATCCATGAAATTAAGGTACCGAAAGGGCATTAGTTTTAATTAACTAGTGTAACCAAGTCCCCGAACTCATAATCTCTGGTTCGCAGGAATAAATTAGTTCTCCCGCTAATTTATTTAGGTTTCTAATCGGCCTACCAAGAACGATTAGTGGCGGCTCCAAATTTCAAAATCATTTAAACAAAAACCAAAGTTGCGATTCGGTAGGGCTTGGGAGGGTCCGCGTTAGGTTAGTCAAATCTAATTAACCTAATAATCCATTAGCCCTTTTAAAATTTAAAATTTTTTTAGAGGGTCGCGACAGACTGGCGACTCCGCTGGGGACGGGATTTTTAAACTTTCGAAAAAAGATACCAATTGAAATACTTGATTTTTTTTTTTTTTTCGAAATTTTAAAAGTCTTAGTGGACTTAGGCCAATGAAAATTTCATGGATATCTTGCTTCTGGCGATCTTGTTTGGGACTCATTCTATAGGTGTTATATGTTTTTGCAGGATGGGAGTTATAAGGGGCGGAGTGTTTGGCTAACCCCTTTGTTTGGCAGGTTCGGTGTTGGGTTTATTTGTTTAATTCCGCACATTTTTAGAAGCGCTGTTTTGATATCAATTGTTGTGCATGTCTTGCATACTCTGAGGATCACGACACCTGCACACACAAGCGTCTAAACCCAAGTCGCGAAATTCTTCCTAGAAAACCATAGATAGGGATCGAATATGCAAAGCTCTTGCGTCAATTGCGCTCGGGTTGACCATATTTTATCCCGCTCATTATCTGAATTGACAATTCTTCCCATTGTGATTTGATTGCGCGGAGGGTAAGTTTGTCAATTCAGATAGTGGGGGCCTTTTTAGGTCCATACCTTGTCTCTCCTTCTTTTATTTTATAGAGTCCACTCCTCACTTGAGTCATGCGCATGACTATGTGATTTGCATTTCTCCAAGGTAAAAGTAAGTTCTCTAATTTTATCTTGTATTTATTTTCGATTGGTCCATGCTAGGTGTTAGTCAGTTTTTGAGCTTGATATTACGACCATTCTTTTAAAAGAAAATAAAAATTAAATTTGTCCCTTATTTTTTTTTAATTTTTTTTTAATTTTTTTTTTTGAAAAAAATGATGTGAAAAAATCCCTTCATGGGAATTTCATTAACCAATAAGGGATTTTTGTCATATTTTTATTGCTTCAATAAAAATGAAATTTTCCTGAAAAAATTTTCCTCTGAAAATTTACTTCAATAAAAAGAAAAATTCCTTAAAAAAAAAAACCTCTAGTAGACATCAAGTGATTTTATCACATTTTTCAAATTATAAAAACTTGCAACAAAAATTCTTTTTGAAAAATTCGCTCATGTTTTTCTAAGAAAATTTTCTCTAAATAAAATTAGACTAATGTCTCGGGGGAATTTTGTTAACCAATAAAGGATTTCTGTCATGTCTTTCCTGCTTCAATAAAAATAAAATTTTCCTGACAAATTTACCTCTGAAAATTTATTTTGATAAAAAGGAAATTCCTTCAAAAATTTTAGTAAACGTCAAGAGATTTTGTCACATTCCTTTAAAAAAAATAATAATAATAAATAAAATAATAAAAAAAAAAGAGAGTAATAAATCTGCAAAAATATTCTATATCAGAAATCAACCCATTTCTTCCTAAGGAAATTTTTTCTGATTTCTCTATAAAATAGAAAAAATCAAATTGGACTAATATAGGGGCCATGGACCGACATTCCTTGTGTCGTGTACTAATTATATCCTTTACTTTTGTAGGAAATCCCAGGTATCCCAGGCGGGGGTAAAGGTTGGTTCAATAATGCACACCACGAATTATTTTTAGAAATACGAAAAGACAGGAAATTGCTGATTTCTTAATCCTGGGGGCAAGTGAGAAGGTCGATCCTTTCGGACTCAGACATGTGTCAGTTAATGAACACAGGATCCCGCGTCTTTTGAAAGACAATATGGATTATATAATCAGAAACCATGAAACAAGTTCCTTAACCTGATTAAATCAACCAGAGACCGGTCTTAAAATTTCCTCGGATCCGAAACACGCGGAGGGTTTTTAGAGGACCGAGGTTCTATCAATGAACATGGCCCACAGGAATTTCTCCCGACGCTATAGGCGACCGACACGAGCAAGTGGACGCCGAAAGAAACAAAATATGGATAAAAGTGGGCACACAACAGGTGGCTGGATTTATTACCAGCGCACTGATCGAGTTGTCATAGCGTTATTGTTCGTGATCTCAAGATGGATAGTGGGGGCCACCGCCGAACCCATCATCAATGTTCTCGATATCATCGTCTGGAGCAATTAAACAAGAACATCAAGAAGAACATTAAGCCTCGACATCTTCGGTACCTCAAATCGTTCTGCGGAAGAAACGATAGCAAGAAAAAAAAAACAAACAAAACACGTGAAGCTTTTCTTTCATTCCATTCATCAAAGAGTATTACAACAACTCACTGGGGAGGAAAGGTAAAGCCAAACTGGGCCCTGATGACCATTACGAAAGAGCTCAACTGACTCTCCAAACAGTTGATGCTCTGGATGCACCGGGCGCTCTCGGGATCAAGCTCCGCGAGCCTAAAGAAGAGGCGATCGCACTTCTCTTTAACCTGGGCCATAGTGGCCTCGTAATGCTCAACGGCAAACTCCAGGTCCGGAATCGCTGCCCTCTCGAAAGCAATGTCTGCCGTAATGTCATCAAGTCTCTCCTGCAGCCAACCGCATTTGCACCTCATCACAATATTGCCTGGCTCCTGTTCGGCGTAAGTTCGGACTAAGGCCAGACGGTCCACCAACTTTCCCCTCTCACGAACCAGCCACGAAAGCTGATCGTTGGCAAACTTGAGGGCCTTTTTGTGATTATCAGCCACAAACGCAACTGTTGCCAGACGCTCGTGCCGGTCTCGGTAACGGGCTTTCACGACGGCGGTCACAAGGACCGTCTCATAAGCGCGGTTATAGGCAGCTAGAAAATTGATGAAGAGGGTCGAGAAGTTCCGATACTCATTTCCCAGTTGGGTACCCTCAACAGAAGCAACGTCCACGGTCCTGAATAAACCAAGGATTTCAGCCTCAACGGTAGAGTTTTTGGCTACATGAGCGTAACCTCTACCAAGAAGATTGTAGAGTCTCTCCCACCCAGCCAAGACTTCCGTGGATAAGGTGTGGTTAGGAGAATTGGCCATTTTCGAAAGCAGAATATGAAAGAAAGGGGGAGAGAGGTGAGGCAGATGAGCAGAATGCAAAGATGGTAAGCTGCTTCAATTTAAATACTGATTTCACAGGGGCAGTCCTTATAGGTTTTCCTATCTACCATTCTCTGTCGGCAACACCCCCGGTGGCTCAAATTCCAGCCAAGTAGCAACCTCGAGCCGAACAAACCCGACGTCTTAGTGAAAAAGCTGGACGGGACTCCACCGCCTTGAAAAAAGAAAGAACGAAAAGACGAGCTGAGTGGGGGACAAAGAAATTTTCGGCAGAAAAGGAGATACGACTCGTCTTTATTGGAGGACCCGCCAGTAAATCGACGGTGGAGATCTTGACAGGGGCCCCCTATCACGAAAAGAAAGAAGAAGACAAACTGAGCGAGAAACAAGGATTTCTCCTTTGATCAAAAGCTGAATGTCAGATTTTCTCCCTCGAAAAATCTAATAGCGCTGCCCGTGAAGAGGGAGGTCGTTGCTATTGCCAGAGAGAGAACTTGTCCTCATTTGATAGTGAGAGTGAGAGTTTATCTGCAAGAACTCGCAGGAGAAAGATAGAGAGGAAGGAGTTCTCGTGGGAGAGGAATTCAAAACCTTCACCATCAAAGCATCGGCTTTGAAAACCTGTTACGAGAAGCTATCGACGATCCCGTGATCCCTCAAGTCCAAGAAGACATCCTGAGGCGGTCTCGAGTCGGCAGTCCTAGATCCAGAAATATGTCGAGCATTAGGGAAACGGGCGCATGTTCAACCCTGGTCGAAGCTAATGAAGTTCCTCACCCTGAGGGTCTACTGGTCATGGCCATTGACGGTAATCCAGTCTCTCTGTCAATCCTTGTTACCGTATTGAGAAAATGCCGGTATAAGGTTGTAGCTCAAGCAAAGGCGACAGAGGCCTTAGAGATATTAAGGAGGAGTGGTGACCAGTTTGATATCGTCCTCACCGCCATGGTAGGGATTGACATGGATGTTTTCACTCTCTTGGAAGTCATCAATTCTAAATTAAACATGCCAGTCCTCGTAATATCGGCAAGTGATGATCAGCAAGCCCTAATGAAGGCTGTCTTAAATGGGGCCCAAGACGTCGTAACGAAACCAGTTAGAGTTCAGATGCTTCAAAACATATGGCAGCACGTGGTAAGGAAGCAATTGCACGACCATGAGAACAAGCATCAAGCCTTCAATTTTGTTCCAAGCAACTGGAGAAAGAAGATGAGTTGGTCTCCCGAGCTGCATCGTATGTTTGTTAATGCAGTTCAGCAGCTAGGAATAGATTCGGCACGGCCGCAACATATACTGGAAATTATGAAGGTAGAGGGACTCACTAAAGCAAATGTTTCGAGTCATCTTCAGAAGTACAGAAAAAGGGTGAGAGAACACAATGCAGCTCAGAATCAAGAAAACCAAGGCGGGACTGATCCAAGCCTGAACGTCGAGTCTCCTCGCCACCATAAGTTCCCCAGGTTAGCATGGGGCGAGCCACTTCCCATCATCAACCAAGCTAGTAGCCATGCCATCAATCCCCCAGGCGTTAATCAAAGTATCCCCCAGAATCACCCTAATGCTCTTCAAGAGTATAGACCGCAGGAGCAGTGTATTCAGATTCCTTGGTTTGAGCACCAACCTGTGGCTAGAACTCATCCCATGATCAGCGCGCCTGCGCAGCTAGAGAATCAGACAAGAAGTTATCCTGAGCACTTCCACTTCTCTAATCCTCGAATGGAAGGAGTTTTTGGCAGCAGGACAGTTGGTGATCCCCACACTTTCTCGAGTAATGATGAAGGCTCCAGCATGAGAAGTCAAATTGCTCATGGCGAGGACAGAATGAGAAATCTACCGCCAGCATTTGCCAACAACAATGCCCAATTCGAGCATCAGTTGCTGGAAGGTTCAAGAGATTACCCAGATGATGAGCTTACTGCCCTGGTCAACCAGTTTAGGGTTGACAGACGTCCCAAGCCGCGATCAGGAGCCAGTGAGTAGGGACTCTCAAACATCGGTTATCCACACCCGAACCAACACGAGACTAGCTGATTATCGAAGAGCCACATAAGAGGCAGAACTGACCTTGAATAAGTGCATCTTTCATTTCATGCTTAATTCCCCTGCGTATGATATTTTCCAGCTTTCTAGGTGTCTCGATTTAATTCAAGGACAAGGGGGCAATTTATTTATCCCGTCGAATGCGTGAATCCCTTTTTATGCTAGATTTAGGGCGGATCAATTTGTGGCAACGTCGCTGACTGCCATAATGAGAAATGTTGAATGGCCTCACGTAGGGAAATTTCAAGTGAAAAGCCCAGGCGAGCTCGAAGACGGGTAACTGTGTGTCGTTCCAATTTACCCTCAATCGTTGCAAAATGCTAAATTGGATTTGTTCCATTCTCACCCAGGGGATTGCAAAGTGCCTCAAGAGTGTCGCAAAATGAAATGACCCAATGGAATGCGATAGGACTCATTCGCCTTCAAGGTAACCTTCAAATTAAAGGAGCCCTCCGGTCCACGGACCCAATGGCATGGAAAATGATGATGGTCCAAGACAACCCGAAAGAAAACAAGGCCCAACTAAGCAAAGCACATATGTGGCAAGCTCAAAGTGAAGGGCAACTCGGGACCTACAATTCAATCCAATCCAAATGAAGGAACTTCCTCAATTCAAATTCAATGGAAGTATACACAAGGGTAAAACAGTATCGTTCCAATTTTTCTAGAATATGAAGAACATATACTGCCGCATTCTCTTTCATTTTTGCAGGGGAAGTCTCTACTGGCCAAATTTTCCTGTCTACCATTCCCTATCAGTATCACCTCCGCTACTCGTCTCCAATCTCGAGCCAAGCAAATCCGACGTCTCTACGGAAAAGTTGGACGAGACGCCACTACTTTGAAAAAGAAAGGATAAAAAATAAGCTGAGTGGGAGACAAAGACATTTTCGGCAGAAAAGAGATACGACCCGTCTTTATTGAAGAACTCGCCAGCAAATTGACGGTGGAGACAGCAACAAGGGGCCCCCTTCCACGGAAAGATGGAAGGAGACGAGCTGGGCGAGAGATACGATGAAAAGAAAATCGAGAAAGCCAGAACACTCGAGAGAGGCAATACAGTTGCTAAACCCACGTCTAATTTTAAAGGAGGCATCTTCTTGATAATTCTCATTCGTGCTCGAAAGAGAGACTCTTAAAGCATACGCAGTCTCCCAGAAAAATCCAGAGAGTGAAAATACAAGAAGAGATATCAAACTTTGAGAAATCGTTAACCAAATCGAAGATGTCTCAACCCAACACACTTGAAAGTTATCGTTACTTGCTGAATATGGGAGAGGAAGAGTTCGAAGCCATATTTGGGATCGAGACTATGGAGCCCGGCCCTTCCACCGACGACGTCCAAGAACCTGGTAAGGACAATGACAACAACGGTAAAGGTCAAAAGAAGCGTTACCGTCGCCATACTGAGGAGCAAGTACGAAAGCTTGAAGCTTTCTTCAGAACGTGCCCTATGCCAGACGGCAAACAAAAAATGGAACTGAGTCAAGAGCTAGGACTTGAACCTTCGCAAATCAAGTTCTGGTTTCAAAATAGACGAACCCGAATGAAGACTCGTCATGAGCACAACGAAGCCGAGTTTCTAAGAGTTGAAAATGAAAACCTCCGAGCGGAAAACAAGATGTATAAAGAGACTTTTGACTCCGCCACCTGCCCCAACTGCAATAGCCTCCTCCTCACCCTCGATGAAATGTATGATCTGAGGATCGAAAATGCACGTTTAAGAGGTGAGTTAGACCAATTTATAACAGGATCGAGTTCTGTTGGAGCAGGGTACAAAAGGACCAATGATACTGGATCAGTATCAATACCTCCCGAGGAAAAAGGGACAGATCACCACCAAGCGGACATTGACGATGATCTTTTCGCCATAATCAACCAGTTTGATATCGGTAAAGCATCGGGACTGTGATGCACTTGTTCAGCCAGTGACCACCAGACCTTCGATATGACCGATGCATACCTAATTTGGGATGAAGCCAGCTGATCATGGGAGAGCCTGTAGAGGAGTCAGAACTGATCCTGAATGAGTGAATGTGTTTTATTTTCTTGCGTGATATGTTTTTTTTGCTTTTGTGAATGTGTGAAAGCAAGGAGTAATAATCCGACTTCCCCCTATTAAATGCTCGAATCCGCCACCTCACCAACCTCGCGACGAATTGATGGCGAGTAAAAATCTGGATAAACCTGAAGGGTAACTACGTATCGTTTCAATTTACCCTCAGTTGCTCCAAGTTTTAAAATTAAGCCCCTTCTATTCTCAGGAAATTGCAAATCGACCCGAGAACGCAATCATATCCGAATACAAGTTGAACAAAATTTGGGGGCAAATCGACTCATGGGCATTACCACGGGATGGACAGCTTCGGACAAAGGAAAGTACAAGCGAAAGACGCGAACAATCTCAGAAATGGGTAATTCTGTATCGTTCTAATGTGCACATAATCATCTCAAGTCTTGAATTGTCTTATTCCATTCTTAACAGGGATTGCAAATTACCTCGAGAAATACCGTAACATGGCCCAAGGTGATACAACAAGGCTGCTTTATCCCCAAAGATTAACCTTTGAAAGGATAGCCCCATGGACACCTATGGTCCAATGGACCGAATGGAATACTCGACGAGTAATACCGAAGTCAATATTTTGCCACATTCTCGGCTTAATGGTGAAGCATCCAACAAAAGTCGAAGAAAACTCAATCCAGCAAAATTGGTAAAAGACTTGTCCAAGGCATTCAAGATGAAGGGTAAATCAGTATCGTTTCCAATTTATCCCTTTTAATACTGGTTGACATGTCTCCTTTTCTTTTCACAGGAAATATTTATACTAACATTTAACATGTTGAAGGAGACAAATCCAAAAGAAAATTATGATCACCTGACAAGATCTATTCTGGTGAAAAATGGGGCAAATTGATCGCAAGCTCTGAAACGAAAAAGCAAATATGTCTTCCTTATCTCGTTTGATTTCAAGAATAATTTCTCTGCTTCTTGCAGGGGCATTAAACAAACCAAAATGCTCCATCGCCCATATGCTTCATCGCGCAGGGGTAAAGTTTGAGACAAACCACCCCTCGACATAAGGAGTAGGCTTCCCAATTTGTTCGGTCCGCCCACATACCAGGGGCAATTTAAATTCGCCCATATTTGCACACGTGATGCTAAAAAATTGTCACATCTGCATTGTGCTTACACAGTTCATGAATTATGTATGACTATTCCGTGTGTTTAACTTACCAACTCCAACTTAGAGCATAAACTGCATAGGAGATATCAAATGTGCAGAATGGGGCATGACAGGATGAGGAAAGGCAAACCATTTCCACACAGGTCTAACATTTTGATCTACAGATAAACAGCCTTTCTCCAGAGTGAGAAAAAGCCATTTCGGAATGAAGTCCCCCATTCAGATTACATTCGAGGTGTTCATACTATAAGAACCTCCTTAAACAGAAGTGGTAATGCAATACATGATCTATATGTTGATCGATTGCATCATGAGTTATTACATAGACTGCCTTTAATCATGGCAAACTTAGCTGAACAATTTTGTATGAACCAATGAACGCATTGATGAAAATGCTTGCACATGTTACCTCTGACATTGCCTGACAGGCAACACATTCCCGGTGTTCGAGTTACCTTCCAAAGTCTTGAAATTCATTCGGCGATTATTGAATGAATAAGCCTGGTTATCGAGAAGCCACCAAGCATTTCTTCCAAATTCTCAGGTAAGTATATCTTCAACCTAAACCTTTCAAGAGAATGAATTCTGACGGTTGTTAGGGTACTCGAATCCATTGCGGTACATATAGGTATCCACCTTCTTCAATAAAGCATGATTTGTCTCAAGGACAGAAATGTTCGAGACCTTTTGATCTCTACCTCTTTAGTTTATTCCTAAAGCGACAAGAAAATATAATTTGGGTTTGAGCTTTTGCAGGATTCCTGATCTTTCCAGATTCCAAAATGGCACCCTTTGAGGTACACCAAGTCCTTCTTACAGGCAACTCAAGTCCTTCTTATAGGCACAAAGTCCTTCTTACAGGCAAATCAAGTCCTTCTTACAGGCAAAACAAGTCCTTCTTACAGGCACAAAGTCCTTCTTACAGGCAAAACAAGTCCTTCTTACAGGCAAAACAAGTCCTTCTTACAGGCACAAAGTCCTTCTTACAGGCAAAACAAGTCCTTTTTACAGGCAAATCAAGTCCTTCTTACAGGCAAATCAAGTCCTTCTTACAGGCAAATTAAGTCCTTCTTACAGGCATAAAGTCCTTCTTATAGGTAAACCAAGTCCTTCTTATAGGCACCAAGTCCTTCTTACAGGCATAAAGTCCTTCTTACAGGCAAACCAAGTCCTTCTTACAGGCATCAAGTCCTTCTTACAGGCAAATCAAGTCCTTCTTACAGGCACCAAGTCCTTCTTACAGGCAAACCAAGTCCTTCTTACAGGCACCAAGTCCTTCCTACAGGCAAATCAAGTCCTTCTTACAGGCACCAAGTCCTTCTTACAGGCACAAAAGTCCTTCTTACAGGCACCAAAGTCCTTTCTACAAGCATCAAGTCCTTCTTACAGGCATTTTCATGGGGTGACCTACCATACGGGTCAAATCTCAATGAAATTTTAAATTAGTAGAATCCTTTTATTAGGAATCTACCATGGTACGACCCACCATACGGGTCAAATGGTACAACCCACCATACGGGTCATATTTTAATTCAATTTTTAATCAGTAGAATCCTTTTATTAGGAATCTACCATGATACGACCCACCATACGGGTCAAATGGTACAACCCACCATAAGGGTCATATTTTAATTCAATTTTTAATCAATAGAATCCTTTTATTAGGAATCTACCATTGGTTGATCCACCATACGGGTTCAAGTTCAACCACCTTAAAGGTTTTTTTTTATAACGAATCCTTAGGTTCTCATTCCACTATCAGTAGAGCGTTCATGTTAGGCAACAGCCATACAACGAGCAGGCAAATCGCAGGTCTCTCTATCTCTCCTTTCCTTCCTAGGAGCCTCCTCAAACCGAGTCTAGATTGGAACTTATTAAAGGGAATATTGGAGATCAAATGTCACGACTAATTTTACTTCATTGTGTTGAGTCGATTAGGATTCATGTGTCATCTCATCTTTGAAATGAACCTCTGCCGAGCTTCCTTTCAAAGAGGGGCAGCTGTTGACACCTGATTTTTAATCAACTTTTCTTTTTTAGAATTAAAAAAAAAACTCATAAAAATTCATAAAATTGAAAAAATCAACTTTGGGGACCTTGGCCAAGCCTAGGGAACAAATTTTGTTTTTCATAGTTTTCCCAGGAGAATGTACAGTAGATAAGTATCCTAGCACATGTATTGCCCTATGCTTGGCAAGCAAGTTAGTGCCTTTTGTATGCAGACTTGTCTAGGAAGCTCTCAGGGAAGGATTGAGCAAAATGCTTTGAACAATAGAAGTAACTAAAAATGCGAAAGTCGGCTTTTACTCCTACAAATCAGAGATTCTAATTATGAGATTTGACTACATTAGATTGATCTAAACACTTTTTTCAGTACGTTTTCTCTATATAAAAAGGTTTATACGCAATCTGCATCAATTTTACTACTCTCTAATTCTTCTAACAGATGAAAAGTGTTAACACCTGGTGGTCGAGCAATAAAATAATCAACTAAGTGAATTAAAGTAATAATGAAGCAAAATGCTAACAAAATCTAATGAGTCAAATTAAACGTACGTTAAGCTAGGATGCATGAATGATATGGTGTAAGTTCCTAAGTGCTAGATAACATGGATGCTAAACTACATATAGAATTAGCTATGCAATAATTAAATTAGATGAAACCTAGACAGGATACTAATCAAAATTTTCTGGTTTATTTATTTATTTATTTATTTTTATAAAAGACTCAATTAAGCTAATTATCAAATGATGAAAACTAGAGACGTCGAAATTACATAAATGCCAAATTCAACTAATTAAATGTTAAAATTAAATAAAGACCGATTCAACCAAGAACCAAAATTAATTCTTTCAAAGCAAAGCTAATTATATTGCCGAAATTCATACATACCGAAATTGACACCAAATATACTCTAGTTAATCAAATGGGGAATCCATTCAATTATACATCTAAACTAATTAATTAGTAAAATTAAATACCGAAACTAATTAATTAACTGATCAATTACCGAAGTTGAGAAAAGAATCTGAAATCGACTAATCATCTAAATTATTTAATTAACTAAAGGGAGAATTAAATAAGCTCCTAAATTCACTGCTCACCCAATTTTTGTAAGCAATTGTGTATATCTTTGTCCGAGTTCCTCGACTGCCACACGTGCAGCCACAAATAAATAATGACCAAAATTTGTGAATTGTCGAATAATGAAATAAGAGTCTCGAAAATTTGAATGTCCGCGACTGGGCTAATTTAAATGAAACTCGTGTAAGGCCCATACTAATATTTTTCTTTATTTCTTATGCGATAAATCCTAAATGATTGGCCAAAACTTAGGTGTCGACTGAATGGTTTGGAGGTTTTGACATTTCGGCATTTCTCAAGATCGCAGTAGACGTATCCATGAGCTATGTATCATCTATAACGAGTTACCTCAAATTCCTCAAAGACTTTAAAGTCCTAGTCTTTATCACCTCTACGGGCATTGCTAGGAATGGTACCAGATGGTCTTGCGAAGATTTTTCATTTATCACACAACTGAGGAATCATACGTGGATATTGCCACTTGGGTCATTGAACTTGCAAGTCAACTATGCCTTTGGAGACTGCTGGATGTACCTCTCCTCGTGCCATGTTTGAAGAGTAGATAAAGAATGTGGACAGATGATCCATCTGGGGGGGGGGGGAGCGGGGTTTCTTTTTTCTCGAGAGCTTGGGTCACCGACCGGGGGGGGCTGGGGGGTCATCGAAAAGATTTCCAAACTTTTCTTGGTTTTGCAATTCTGGAAATTTTGGGCTACTTCTTAAAATAATTTCGGCGGGATTGAGGTTACGATCACGCAAAATCGGATCGACTTCCCGGATTTTTCCATCATCCATCCACTGAGATATTTTCTCTAAGTGGACTCAGATGGCTCTCCGGCTCCCCAAGCCTGGGTTGGAATCCTCTGGGCGGGATTGGCGATGAGGAACGAGTAATGAGTATTCAGGCTTTTTCATGGAGAACTGTCCGTATCTTGGCGTGGCGATTGCGCGAGCGGGTCGCAGCCATGACGGGGTTCCACTTTTGGTTCAGTAATTGCCTGATAATCTATGAAACTCTTATCTGAGCCTCCGAGGTCGGTTCTTTTTCTCGCTTCGAATTTCGCCCGGTGTCCTACTGTCAAACAGAGAATTGAGAATCTGTGTATGAAATCTCAAGATTGCTGGTCGATCTGCTTCGCCAGTCGTGGCAACCTGGTCGGCGGTGGGGATCTTGAGAATTCATCTATCTTTTTTTTTTTTTTTTTTTTGTTGGGTCAACAGATTCGTTTTCTTTCAAGAGTCAGATTCCCATTTTCAAATAATTTTTCCTTCAACTTTTAAAAGTGAAACAAGATCTTCTTCATCTTCATACAAAAAATGATCTTCCTTGCTGTGAATGCATGGTGGATTCTGATGGAGTTTCTGACCTGCACGTTACGGAGAAATCCTTGAAAACGGAGAAGTTCACGGCTTTGGGGGTTTGTCGGGCATTCATTCATTCTATGAATATGCTCATTGAATCCTAAGCAGAGCTGGGCAGGCACTGACCTTTCGAAATTACGATGAGGGGCATAAGACAATACAATTATCTAAAAAAATACTAGGTCGAACCGACGTGTGTTCGTCAAAGTACTCTCCTATAGCTGGGGCTGTTTTGATAATTTCGGATACAATGGTTTTGGAGACTCAAAACGGGTAAATGCCGAGCATCAGAATAGGAGACACAGAGAGAGAGTTGTACTACGAAAATCAAGGGTTTGAAGCGGAAACAGACGCGGCTTTGCTCTCAGAGAGACATGGCAGCCCCGACCGGAGGTTTGCCGCTTCTCCGATCAGTAGCGAAGCCAGCGATTTCTTTCCTTTTGCTTCTCGGTCGCTCAAACATATGTGATTTATTGATCCATCGCAAGCCGTTCCTCGAAAGCGAAGTCTTGAGTCTTGACGCCAAGAAAATCCCACTTTCGGTATTCAGTACTCATACGTGGAGTCCATCACAGATGAAGAATCAATCGGGAGTCGAAACAATGCACCCCCTGGAGAAATCCCGTTTGAGCTTGTCCATCTCAAAAGGCTAAAGCTTTCTCAACCTCTTTATGAACAGATTGTATGAGTTAATTCTTGATTATACTACTGATTTGCGGGATTTTGAATTGCTGGTCTTGTAGATGAACAACTTCGCAGGCTTGTGCTCATCGAACCAGCTCGAGATATTAATTCTCTTGAAGAACTTCTTCTTTGGGTCTATCCCGGATTGCTTAGAGAAGTGCTCTCGCCTAGTCAGGGTAAAGAACATTGCCAGAAAATAATAATAGCTCCTAAAAGCACACGAAAACACAGTACCGATCCTCTCTTTTTCTCTCTCTTCCTACATTGATAAGAATGGTCGAATGCATTAATCTTGTGATGAGATGAGCCTTCTTGAATTTGTTTAGAGTATTTGGTTATCTTTTTTTTTTTTCTCTTAAGCGTAAAACCGTCTTTGTGTGAATATTGGAGAGAGCGGATAAGGTGTCAAGATTTCGTGGATTGCTAAGTTTTTATTATTAAGACCCTTTATGCCATACTTTAGTTTCTCGTTGTTCCAGTATGCTTGATCTTGTGAGATTTCTTGTCCAAAGAGTTGGTGATAAATTGGTCACTCAAGGTAATGAATTGTAGGAAGTTTATTTGTGATCACTTGCTGAGCTCCAAGTATATTAGGGTGCAATAGTTTTCATTATTTCTCGTTTCTTTAGTAGCAATATATCAAGAGTGGGACTGCTGCATTTGTTTAAAGTAATGGATTTCCTAATGAGGGATTCTTTGTTCGTGACGCATAAAAGGTTATTTTAAGAATTTATATGGTAGACTTTTAGTGGACGTCCAGCAGGATCCATCTTTTAAAATGTACATACGCTATTTGCTACGTTGCGAATTGACGTCTTGCATCGCCCCTAGCATAGCTAATACGCTCTCGGTTTTCAGTTTAGCCAAAATTAATGGAGTTTATCTCGGTGTAGCGATTGTCCTCTCCTTCGATTTTAGTATCTCTACGGAAAGTTATTTTAGTGGTGCGCGAATGTCATACTCTTTTCCCTCTTATTTGCCTTAACATTCGATTATAATTCAAATCATTCGCATGAAATATTGCTTACTGATATACCTTAGCATACAAAATTCTATTAGCCCTGCTATTTCCGTTTTTACTCCCATTTAAGCGAATCTCCGACCCCTTCACCATGCCCTCCACAACAAGCATGGAATCTGTTGTCTTTTCTCGGACCCTGAAGCGAAGGCCCATGCGATGATGACTTGGTGCGATTTCAACCATAAGCGCTTATAGCAGAGGAAACTCGATTGGCCAATGGAAATTCTCCATTAATCTCCATATATGATTATCTACGATTGAAGGCCAACTCTGACAACCTCCGGCAATAAACTAAAGCTGAGCCCTCTTCTATTTCTTTTTAATTGTTTTATATTATTTATTGTATTTTGTTAATTCGTTATCGTCGTCGTCGTTATTATTATTATTATTATTATTATTATTATTATTATTATTATTGATGTTATTATTACTATTATCAATCAAGCACAGATTTTCCACTCCCCACTTCACTCTATTTTATGTCAGGAAGCCGCAGCTCTATATCAATGGTCAACCCTATGGAAGCACAAAATCGGCTTGGAGGAGTCCTCAAGCGCGCGCAAATTTCAAATTGTTGAATCAATTCGTTGTATTTCATTTTAAAGAATTCATACCCCAGAATGGAGAGGACAAAGTCCATCCGCAATTTAAATATCTGCACCACAAATCCCAAAGGGAAGAGCCAAGCCAATGCTTAGCCTCCCATTGGAGGTTTTTACTTACAGTAGTTAAATACCTGCAACTTAAATACATGTACCTTAAATCCCAAAGGGAAGAGCCAAGCCAATGCTTAGCCTCCCATTGGAGGTTTTTACTTACAGTAGTTAAATACCTGCAACTTAAATACCTGTACCTTAAATCCCAAAGGGAAGAGCCGAGCCAATGCTTAGCCTCCCATTGGAGGTTTTTACTTATAGTAGTTAAATACTTGTAACTTAAATACATGTACCTTAAATCCCAAAGGGAAGAGCCGAGCCAATGCTTAGCCTCCCATTGGAGGTTTTTACTTACAGTAGTTAAATACCTGCAACTTAAATACCTGTACCTTAAATCCCAAAGGGAAGAGCCAAGCCAATGCTTAGCCTCCCATTGGAGGTTTTTACTTACAGTAGCTTAAATACCTGCAACTTAAATACCTGTATCTTAAATCCCAAAGGGAAGAGCCAAGCCAATGCTTAGCCTCCCATTGGAGGTTTTTACCTACAGTAGTTTAAATACCTGTAACTTAAATACCTGTACCTTAAATCCCAAAGGGAAGAGCCAGGCCAATGCTTAGCCTCCCATTGGAGGTTTTTACCTACTTAAATCCCAAAGGGAAGAGCCAAGCCAATGCTAGGCCTCTCATTGGAGGTGTTTATTCACTGTCATGTACTTCCTATAATTTAATTTTTGAATCATCAGACACAAAAGATGAGTAGGTCGTAATATTGCACAGAATTCGTTAACACACTCCCTCTTTCGGCTTCAGGGAATATTTAACACTTAAAAAATATAATAAATAAAAAATATATACCATCCATGCATCCTATTTAAAAAGTAAAAAAAAAAACAAAAGAGAATACCCTACTAAAGCCTTAGGAATAAACCGAGCCTGAGTTGTCGAATTAAGATATCCATGAAATTAAGGTACCGAAAGGGCATTAGTTTTAATTAACTAGTGTAACCAAGTCCCCGAACTCATAATCTCTGGTTCGCAGGAATAAATTAGTTCTCCCGCTAATTTATTTAGGTTTCTAATCGGCCTACCAAGAACGATTAGTGGCGGCTCCAAATTTCAAAATCATTTAAACAAAAACCAAAGTTGCGATTCGGTAGGGCTTGGGAGGGTCCGCGTTAGGTTAGTCAAATCTAATTAACCTAATAATCCATTAGCCCTTTTAAAATTTAAAATTTTTTTAGAGGGTCGCGACACCTATGTGATTTAATGAGAGTAAAAGTTTGGTTGAAAGATAGTCAGTATATTGAGGTACATAAACAAGTTGGGATTTTTTTTTATATTTGATTGGTCATGGTAACTCTACTAAAGAGTCATGTGAGGATTCTAATGTTCGGGAGAAATAGTCATATGGTATTTCAATATTGTGTTGAAAGCATTTATCAAACTATCAAAATAGAATATTAGACCACTTTCCTTTAATGTTGTCCCGAAGGAGAATCTTATGGATCTAACTATAAACGCTACTTCAAGTTATGATTTTCATAATATTGTTACACCATTGAATACATGTAGTTGATAATTTTGTATAACAGTAGACTTTGATGAAATCACAGGGCTGTATAGGTGCTATTGATGACACTCACACTAATGCTTCCATTTCTATGTCGAAGCAAACCCATATAGATGTAGGAAAGGGATTACCACCCAGAACGTGTTGTGCATTTGTTCATTTGGTATGAAGTTTATTTTCGTGTATGCTAGGTGGAAAAGATCTGCCAACTATTGTCGAATCCTCTCGACAGCACTGGAGACTCCTTAACTACAATTTCCTTGACTACCATCATGTATTTTCTTTGTCTATAATCTCATAATTTTCTTTATGATTATATTGCATTTGCATATGATAGGAAATGTATATATAACTTATTATAGGCAAATATTATGTGGTAGATTCTGGTTATGCAACACTTTCGAGATTTTTAACTTTATTTAGGGGTGAACGGTATCATCTAAACGATTACAGGGGTAGAGGGAGACAACCTAGAATAGTGTTCAACTATATATACTCTTCACTAAGGAATGTCATTGAGAGGTCATTTAGGGCATTAAAGAATCGATTTTCTATTTTGAGAAACATGCCTCCTTTTACCTTTCAAAAGCAAAAATTTATTATCATTACATGTTGTGCTCTCTATAATTACATTCGTAACCATGATAGTGTTGACACTTGATTTTTGACCAATTTTATTTTCAAAATTTTTAGAAAATCTATAAAAATTTATAAAATTGAAAAATCAACTTTGGGGACCTTGTCTTGGCCTAGGAAACCGATTTTGAGCAAAAAAAATAATTTTTTCTATTTTTTCGTATTTTTCTACATTTTATTTTCAAAAATTCATAAAAAAAAAATAAAAAGTGAGAAAATTGCAAAATCAACTTTGGGAACCTTCGTTTGGCCTAGGGAACCAATTTTGAGCAAAAAATAATTTTCCTTATTTTTGATATTTTTCTGCGATTTTTTTTTGGTAAGGATATTTTTCTGCATTTTATTTTCAAAAATTCATAAAAAATAAATAAAAAGTGAGAAAATTGAAAAATCAACTTTGGGGACCTTAGCTTGACCTAGGGAACCAATTGTGAGCAAAAAATAATTTTCCTTATTTTTTCATTTTTTTAATATTTTCAGAAATTAGGAAAATAATAAAAAAACCAATAAAAAATAGCATTTCAAGTCAGAAAATTACCAAAAATTAGTCAATGTTTTTAATTTAATTTTCTATTCACTTTTGATGAATAAACTTTGAAAATTTAGTTCTGGAATCTAGGATTTCTTTGTTGATTGTATTTTTCAGATAATTTAAATAATTCTAGAAATTCCATTTTAGCTCTTTAATTTTTCAAATTTGCATTTTTAGAGTCGTGTCTTCCTACACTATTTTTCAAAATTAAAATCGAGTCCAAAAGCCCTCAGAATTGTCCAATTTCACTAAAAAGGACCAAAATGCAATTTCTGATTTTTCGAATTAGTCCCTAAAATCACTAAAAATGAAATTAAAAATTTTCTAGGAACTAAATTGAAAATAGGGCGACGTCACCCCCTAGTTTTTAACCCTCTGAATCCATTGGTGGTGTCAATTGTTACAAAAAAATGACCCTAAGACTTTGGATTTTGCAAAATGGGTCCTCGGGTCAAATTGAAAATTTGGGATTTTCGCATAAATACTGAAAATTGTCTGCCAAAAACACCATTTCCAAATAGATTCAAGGCCCCTGAGACCAATTTTGGTGCCAATTTTGAAAAAAAAAACGAAAAAATTAGGGTCAATTTGAGCAAAATATGTAATTTGGGTCAGTCGGGTCAGACCAAATCCGACCCGACCCGACTCGATCGACTTCATCTTCCTCCCGAAAGCCCTGCGCGCGCTCTGAGTTTGAACAGGGATAAGTCTGTTGAGAACAGAAAGATTTGCCAAGATTTTTGGCACAAAATCAAGGGGAAATGGCATTCGGTTGATGGGGTTTCAAAGGGAGAGATTTTAGGGCGATCGTGATACGTGAACAGGAGGATAAGAAGAGGCGGGGGTGCTCTGTTTTGGAGGACTTTTTTGGGCCGAGAGGATCGAGGAGCAATTGAGGACGAAGGAGTAAAATCAAGCTCCATTGTTACCGCTGCAAGCTTTCTGGTAGCCCGAGGAGCAAAAGGAGCTGTGCCACGTGCGGTTTCATCGCGAAACAAGGTAAACGCCATGTTTGCTCAGCTGGAGCTCCGTCAATGGCAGAACTTGATTCTGCCATCCTTTCTTCGTAATTTTTAGTTCTATGCATTCTCCCTTCTGCCCTGATCGTTTTTCTACCTTGAATTTGTATTTTTATCGCGCGAAAACTCCCGGCCGATCACCTCGAACCCGAGCCTGTCACGAGCCAATACGCTCAATTCCGACGTGAGATAAAGCCAAGAGGCTTCCAGGTAAGCTTCCCCGAACTCCATGGATGCTTTTTATCTAGTTTTTGTACCCTATTAGCGCTGGACTCCTTTGTTTTAGGTTTGCCGCCGGAACAGTCGTCGACCGAGACCTGTTTGGTCATTTTTGGCCGTCCTTATGACCTGAAAGTTGGGAATATATACATGTTAGGATAGATAGGAATGGATTCGAGGGGAGATGGGATTTTTAGGCGTGATTCAAGGACCTATTCGCGAGCTCCGATGAGCCTCCGGCGAGCTTGTCGGAGACTGGACCTCCTCCGGTCATCCCCTCCATTGACAGGTTGACCAAGTCAATCATGGTTGACTCAGTCAACGACGACATGACAATGACGTGGCACCCCACGTCGGATGCCATGTCAGCATAGTGAATATAAGGCCTAAAAAAAGACGGACGGTCAGGATCTGGTTCCTAGGTTAGATCTCAACCGTAGGATTAGTATGGAAAATGAACGATCAAGATCTGGTCAAGGGTAGATCCGACGATGGAATTTGGTCCGTCGATCTGAAGGTTGTCGTTTAGCCGCGTGGATCATTCTTGACCACAGGATTAAAATAGGCGGGAGAATAAAAAATAGGTGAAAATCCTGAAAATTTTGAAATATTACTCAAAACTACGTCGTTTAGAGCAATGGGCTTCGGGCCAGGGCGGTTTAGTGGGCCGGGTCCTTTTGGCCCGGTCCGTATAACCTAATTAGGATATAAAATAATAAAAAAATCCAAAAAAAAAAAAAATAAAATTAGGAAATTAATGAAAAAAAATAAAAAAATAAAAAAAATCGAGAAAAGTGAAAACTATGCCGTTTTAGTCCGTAGGATTAAATTAAAAAAATAAATAAATAATAGGTAAAAATGATAACAATTAATGAAAAAAATTTAGAAAAAATCCGGAAAATGTAAGAAAATATATAGGAAAATAAATAGAAAATAAATAAATAAAAATAGATAGAAAAATCGTAAAACATTCGTAGGAATCTAAAAAAAAACTTAGAAAAATTTTTAGAACATATAAAAAAATGTTTTGAATTAGGAAAAATATTATAAATAAAAATTTTAGAAAATATAGAAAATATTCTAAAAAATAGGAAAATCCCTAGAAAGTCTTTAAAAAAATCCTGAAGAATTAAGAATTAATTAGGAAAAGTATTAAAAAATAAAAAATAAAAATTCCAGAAAATATAAAAAAAATATTCTAAAAAATAGGAAAATCCTTAGAAAATTCTTAGAAATTCTAAAAAATTCTAGAAAAATTATAGAAAATTTTAGAAAAATCATAGAAATTCCTAAAAAATTGTGAAAATTAGGAAAAATCACATTTAACTAGTTTGACCTATTTTCACGGTTTTTGATTTCCTACGCTTCCCGAAATGACCACTTTGCCCCTATGGTCAATCTGGCCCCAAACCATTCCAAACCATCCTTGAACCAAATTGGCATGTTTTCTAGGCTTTTCTAAGATCCCCCTAGGCCCGTTCTGATTTGACTTGGTGTATCTTTTCTGCATATTGGTTCCCTGGTTGCGCATTTATTTCATGATTGTGATTGATAGGATAAAAACTCTCATTCGCGTGGACCCATTAGATTTCCAGAGCCTACCTTACCCAATCTCGCCTGCATGAACTCCTTAGATTAGGAAATCATTCAATTTAGGTACCGAAAGGGTGTCGACTTGCGGGTTGACGTAACTAAGTCCCCGAATCTAGATCTCTGGTTTTCGTAGGATCGGACGATTTCTCCCAATCGTCCGATGGGGTTTCCAGTCATACCCTCCAATAAATGACTAGTGGTGACTCCGATGGCATGCACACCATTCACATGTCACTCGACCACACTAAGGTCGACTTCGATTTAAATTTTCCCGACGCAATTTGGTATGGGCCTGGGAGGGTCCGAGCTAAGCCCAGATACCCAATGGGCCCAGCAATCCATTAGCTCCCTCGAGATCCCTGGAAAATCTCGGGAGGGTCGCGACAGATAGGATGGACAAAAAATTTTCCCAACATGGAGATCCAAAGTACTCGTGTGGACCTATACAAGAAGAGGTTATAGATGATATATCGCATGAAGAGGCCGCTGAGATAAACATGCCTAGGAAAAATATTGCAAATCAAATGGCAAGGGATAACAATATGCCTCAAATTCATTGACTTTGTGTTTTCGACTTTTGTAATCTTGCTTTTTTAAGTACTTTGCAATATTTATGTTTATCGTAACAAGCAAAGCATTGATTCTTTTAACGATTTCTTGGCACTGGTAGATGCATTTTCTGAAGAAGCATTCTCTTTTTTTCTTGATGATTGAATTGTATGCAGTTTTTACATCTTTGCCTGAATACATAAGTACTAATATGCTTGGTTTGGTTGTTAGTGAGGAACATGTAAATTTATGTATACTCTGTTTCGTGATGACAAAGGCTTTTCTTGATTCTCACGTAGATCTGCTTATCCAAGCTTTATTACAGTGCTTTGAAGGCTTTATCAGAGTAGAGTATTTCTCTGGTTCCTTCCATAGTCCTGACTTGAGCATTTTACGTTTTTGACATTCCCACTTCTTTTTGGAGGATCTTCTTTTTAGTCTGTGTTTGTTTGGCACACTTGTGTTTGATCAGATGGCATTGGTTTGATGTGGCTGCAATGCATCTTTTAGGTAATCACCTTTTTAGGATTGGTTCGTATGCTACTTTGATCTTTCACATTGGTTTTCATTAACGTGGTTTCAGCTCTTTTAAAGGAAGACAAGTTATCGTCATGTCTTTAGAGTTGGTACTGGCCTTTGATATTATTTGATTGTACAGAATAATGGGAAAAGTATTTTATATGGTATATAATATTTTATATGACGGATGCGCCACGTCACGGTAATGATGTGGCATAACTAGTTAAAAGATAGCGTGTTATGAATCTCATTTTTATTTGACCGTGTGGTTATGCTTCTCGATTCGTTGGTCGCTCACATCGTGACTTACTCCGACTCTTTTGAATTATAATACGGAAATTGAAATTGTGAATTGAAATCATCTCCAAAACGCTTCAAAGTTGGCAGTTTGGCATGACCTTCGAATTCTCTCTCTCTCTCTCTCTCTCTCTCTCTCTCTCTCTCTCTCTCAAAAGATAGAATGCTAATGAACAACATTATGCAATGACAACATTAAGGTTATCTCTGCTTCACTCATTCAGGAAGACAATCGAACCTTAAATAGCTGTGGTGAGGCGGCTCTACACAATAATTCGGCGATCCTCTTCTAGTTTCCAAATTAAAAAGAAAAAGTATTAACTTTATTATTCGCAACTCTTATTTATTTTTTCGATGTTTTCCCTTTTGTTTGCTCCATAATCACTATTTGATTTAATTATTTTTCCTTTTTTTTGTCATCAAATGGGATTATGTAATTATTTGATTTAAATGACAAAGCGGGAACAAAAATTTTGTGTAATTACCAAACGCGTTTCTACTCTGGGAATAAAAATTTTATATAGTCACCAATGCATTCTGACTCTTTAAAACTTATTTAGGAAACATAATAAAAAGAATGATTTTAATTTGAATCACCTTTTTAGAACAGAACCCTTATCAAATAGGCCCTTAACTTCTTAGTCACCCTAAAGGTCAGCTTAATTATCATCAAGCATCACTTGACTTTGATTGATTCCATCATATGTTCAAGGAATCATTTTCCATAAGGTGAACTTGGTGACGTCAATGAAAGCAAGATCAAGGGTGTGTTTGTTTAGAGCAAAACCATTTTTAGGAATATGTTTTCGAACTTTTCACTTGTTTGGACCCTAGAAAATGAATTGGTCAACAGAATATGTTTTTTGTCAACCAGAATTAGTATGCTAGGACTTTAGAGAATTAATTCCCCTCCCATGAAAGAGGATATCATTTTCCCCAAAAAGATAATGCTACGAGTGAGCATGGTTTGAGTGGATAGATTTTAAACCTAGAACCTAAAATCTATTATGTTATAATAGTTTCTCAGTTTTTGGAACCTAAAATCAAACTCCCCTTTTTTTTTGTCGAATAACCTATTTTGGAAGCTACCCTTTTTTCTGTTTGATTCCAAGATCTACCAGAAAATGTATTTTTTTCTTCTAATTTCATTTTTTTAGCAAAAAAATATGAATAGCAATGAAATGATTCAAAGTAAAAGACGAATAATAAAATTCACTATCCACTAAAAGCAACAATCTTTAATATGAACGATAGAAATTACAATCTACCAAAAATAGAGAAGGTGAGGCGAGCGAAACTAGTTTTTTTTTAACAGTAGCTAAAAATCGATTTCAAAACTTGTCTAGTTCCTAAGTGGGTCTTCACTTGAAATCAAGAACCAGATCGGTCTAGATCGGCTCCCAAAAATTAGAACTTGGTCCCATACCGATTTGAACAGAATTGGTTTCCAAACCTATTTTTCGGGTGGTCCAATTTGATTTTCAATTAAACCCAATTTAGTTACGCACCCTAGATATCACCATGATGTTGCTAATGCAATACTAGTGAACACCTCTCTCTCTCTCTCTCTCTCTCTCTCTCTCTCTCTCTCATTTTCATTTTCATTTTCATGCTCACGACCAAATAAGGAAAAATCAACCACTTTCCTTGAAAATTAATTTTGGATAAAATAATTTATTTTAACTAAAAGTTTTTTGTGAAATGAACGCATCCAAAGTTTTAAGAAATTGGATCGTGTGAAAGTACTGGTTCTTGGACTTATCGGTCACTAGGACACCGATCATTGGGTGGGTTTGGCCAATAGGGCTCGATAGGCTTAGGATTAGTGGGCTGCTAATGAGGCCTAGTCCGGTCCTATCTGACCATACCCGAGTGCATCTAGTCTCATGTTTCTCATGTAGTTCACATAGATGATGTTGCTAACATGCATACTTGAACAATGCTATACGAACTCGAGGTTCGACGCTGGTCGGCTAGGCCTAGGCCTAGCTAGGAATTTCTCTAGCCCAACTCAAGGCTGCACATCGACTGGGTAAGGTTGAAAGACCACAAATTGTTATGAAGATTGTAAATAATGCAACCTCAACGCCCTTTTTACCATAAATGAAAAGCTAGCATGACTTTGGCTCATATCAAGAGATAATGCAGGGCGTGGGACCGAGGTAAAGCCTCACGCTTCTGTGGGCGCAAAGCTGCCTAACGCGATTCACCGACTGTTCTATCCTCAAGGCTGCCACTTTAGTGAGACTCTCACATCGGCATTATTGTCCGATTTCGTTTATGAACATGTTATGTCCTTTCACATTCACCACGACTTTCGTTAGTTGGCCTTCCACATGATGAATTGGTACAATTATTATGTGGGACGAGCAAGGAGAATCCAACCACAGTGTCTCCTTCTATTAGGCAACTTTTCCTTGGCATGCCTCGAGAAGTTCAGCTGTTGCCACCAATGGACGAGAGATTTAATCATAATTAAGCATGGGATAAGGATTGAATCAATCACTCTTTTTGTGCATGAATCTGTCCAAATCGCCACTCACTGACCCAATTACATGCTCTGATTTTTCCCTCTCTTTCTCTTCCTTCCTCCTTTTTGTTTTGGCTGTTTGAGATGCTTCTATGGTGGATGATCAGCACTAAGGTTAATTATGAAAAGGGGTTCTTTTGATTTTGGGTTAATAAAGCATGGGGAGAGAGAGAGAGAGAGAGAGAGAGAGAGAGAGAGAGAGAGAGAGAGAGAGAGAGAGAGAGAGAGAGAGGATTATGATTAGCCTCGTTGCTAGCTAAACCCTCTCATGGAGCACGACTCTTTACAGTGGCTAAAACCTCGGCCATCACCGACAAAATGATGGTCAAAGTCGAAATAGTGTCTTGAAGTGCATGGGATTAAAGTTGATTAGGGTCGACATTATCCGATGCAGGGACAGATTTGGACTTCTTCGGCACGCACATGACACGACCCGAAGGAGAAAGCCATCGCAATCCAACGTCTAGCGCAAATCATGAAAAGAAGCGCAAGATTCGGTATATTCTCACGATTAAGGTGAATACACAACGTGTTACTACAACAAAATGACTCCCTAATCCCAACGCAAGCTCTTGTTACGTGTTTTAATACGACGTTTAATACTTTCCCATGAATTTGGATAATCGGGTTTTGTGTCAAATCTCTCCATCTTTCGAGAAAAAAAAAAAAGAGAGGTTTCTTTTGGCATGTTGTGCCCTAAGGCTCCACCAAACCCCAGTGATGATTTTCTTGACGCAATGTAATTCTTTGCATATGATTTAAAGCAACCCGCTTGCTAACGAATTCGACTTGCTCTTTTCCACGCTTAGATTAGGCTCAAGTTCACTGACTCAAGGCACTGAAAATTTTACGTTTCACTTGCTATTGAAAACCCTTCTGTCATTGCCATACTTGCAGCGAATGAATGACTTCGCGAGGCACCTACACACAATAATTTTGTCCTCTTTCGAGGACATGTATGATGATGAGGATAGTGCCCGCTAGTGCTGGGCATTTCATTAGCCCTAGGATCAAAACATTCCTCGTCGGAATGACACGGCGGTTGTCGATTCGGCTCCGATCGCAATAAGCTTACGATCAAAACAATTGGAGGAGGGCCAGCGGGCATCATCACATAACGGTGGCCGATTATTAGATCTGTCGAATTGAATCACAAAATTATTTCTCAACCTGCGTACGATGAGATAATTTATTATATGGATTAGTAAT
The DNA here is from genome assembly GCA_016432845.1 of Psidium guajava. Classification (NCBI taxonomy): domain Eukaryota; kingdom Viridiplantae; phylum Streptophyta; class Magnoliopsida; order Myrtales; family Myrtaceae; genus Psidium; species Psidium guajava. Next base: position 76,978 of record CM028230.1, read on the forward strand.
ATTTAATAAGTGAGTTTAAACATGATATATGTGCTAAGTGGACCATAAATTGATCTATAACTTAATTAGATCCAATTCTTTGTTTGTGACTCTTCATTCTCTTTTGCCCTCACTTGATCTCGCGCTCTTACTCCACACTCTCGCTTAAGTTCCGATATAAATTTTAACAGATTAGGTTAAATATGAAAGTGTTTGAGGAATGTGAGTCGGGTCGGGTAGGTATCACTATATATATTTGTATTGCATGGAAATTGATCAAAACACACTAAATGAGTCCACTTGTTCATGAACATCTTCAACCAAACTCACTCATTTAATGGGTCTACCGATCATCAAAGGCCGCATCAAGCATCGCATGACATAATTGTCGCACATATATGGCAAGACGAGAGGTGAACAACAATGTCTATTGGACACTCGAAGGGAAAATTGTCAAAAAATTTCTAAAACTATTGCAACTGTGACAATTTAATCCTATTTTTGGGCTAATTGAGTCATAAATCTTTTGTTTTTGTACCAATTTAGTTCATTTGGCTGATTGACACTGACGTAGCATCGCATGCGCTAACATGGATAATTTTTAGCATTTTTTTTTTATTTTTTTCTCTTTCTTCCCATCGTGGCCAGCAAGGGCCATGAAACAATCACCAACAAGGGCTTCAAGGCCCTCGCCCCCATATGGGCGAGGCCATGGCCGGCTTCGCCTACAGCCAATGAGGCCATGGTGAGGCTGCTCTCACCCTCGGTTGGCGATCGCTTCACGACCCTCGTCGCCCCTAGCTCACCGGCCACGGTGGGACAAAAAAAGGAAAAAAAAAGAAGAAGAAGAGAGAAAGTAAAATATATGTATCATTAAAAATCATCCATGTAAAAAAGGAAAAATAACAGAGACAATAAAAAATAAAAATAAAAATATAATCGCAAATCATCAACCAACATCAGCCGATCAAATGGACTGAGATGTCATAAAATGCAAAAAAAAATTATAATTCAATTGACAAAATAATTTCGACAAGAAAAATAAGTAAAAAAAAAACTTATGATTGAATTGACGCAATGATAATAAATTTACGACTTTATCGATAATTCTTCCGACTCTCTCTAGGATGTCATGTGGAGGAATTCCGAGGGGACGTAATCCAAGGATGGCCAGAGAAGCATACGGCAGGAGAAATGATGCCATTTTCATTCCGTGGGGGCTTCCACCAAAAGCATGCCTTCGCTTGGATTTGTTCCTTTCTTTCTACAGTCGTAGAGAGAGAGAGAGAGAGCTTTTCAGTGAGGCGCGGTCCACGCACAAAAATCATGAGACCGCAGGTGGGGGCCGATCATCAACCACGAGTATCAGAAATCGGGGGGTGGGCCCCCAAACCTCATGATTGGATCCTGATCCGTAATCCCTTTTTATCTTCGCCTTTGGCCTTTTCCTTAGTCAAAACGGATTAGCGAGGTTGATGGATGGGGTACCGCCCCCACTCACCGAATTTCTCGTCTCCTTTTTTTTCCACGCTTTTCACTTTGTCAAATTATCCTCCTCCTTTTACCAATTTCTCCGAGAAGATCAAGGGCAAAATGGGACAAAAAAAAAGCAAAAAAAAAAAAAAATTTGCTCTCGTAGGGAATTTCGGATGTAGTTCCACGTTTAGCTTCAGTAATTGGCTAGTTCAAGGTCCAGTTTATTAACATAATATCTCTATGCGCTCTGATAAATTACTGGCATGATGGATATAAGTGCGAATGTGGATTTGGTATTTGACCAAATCGAGATCTTAGACAATCGCCGTGTTTAAAAGAGCCACGATCACCGAAATCATGATGGGTTTTTTTTCTTTCTTTCTTTCTTTCTTTTCTCGAAACAGTTGATTTATGGGCCGCGATGCGCTCGAAGATAATTTGATCCGGGCGTTCATTTCCCCCGCCACCTTCACTTGGCCACTGACCTTATATCCAACATTTACATGAATAAAAAAGGAGCATGTCCTTGTACTTGGCCTAAATCAAATTGTTAAAATGTGGGCCTTAGCTAGGGTTCATCAATCATTCAAAGGCTAAGCATAGGCTCAAAATGGGAGTGGTAAAGATGAAATGACAAACTGGAATTTTTTCTGAGATTAGGGGAAAATTACAAAGGGCACCATCCTATATGAAGAGCTATCCCCCTACATGCCAATCTCTCTTAGTGATTGCTTTCGGTACAAGAGCCCCCACCTCGAGCATCCAATTCTTGACCGAATTGGAAAACCGAAATCATATGTGAAAAAAGTACTAGGGATTTTTGAAACGCGCATGACTATGATTTGATGGTCTGATGTCTATCTTTACCAATAGCGGATAAATACCGACAATCTCTTCTTCAAGATAAGTTATTCACTATGGATATGGCACGCTTTAAGCTACGCTTTTACTCGTCGCCTATGAAGCTCGACAAAACTTTATTATTTTACTTGGGAGGGATAATCGCTAGTAGGGGTAAGCATCAGTCCAAGTTAGACCTTCATGTAGGAACCAAATAAAAAGGAAGGAGGAATTTTGCGGAAGCTTGGAGGATTTAATTTGGAGAGAATAACAAAAATGCAAATGAGAGAGCAATACTACAAAATACCTTTGCCAAGGTTTTACACAAATAAAATCAAGCTTTGCTCTAAGCTTGTTCTTACAAGAACTCTCTCTCTCTCTCTATTTCTTCTCCTCCTTAATATGAAACTTACAAGAAAAACCACACATATTTATAGCCAATTCTATACCTAATTTTTGTCAAACTTAAATGTCTTTATTTGACTACACTTAATTTTATCAAATTCAAGCACACCTAAGTTGTCCATTTTTGACAATCAATAGTCAAAAATTGAGGCTTAAGCACACCTAAGTTGTCCATTAATAGTCAAAAATTGAGGCTTCTTCTTTTTTTGACTTTCTTCCAAAATTTATTTTAATATTTTCAATAGCCTCCCTTAAAATTGATTTTGGAAGTTCATAACGCCAAGCATCGTCTTCAATCTTTCGAACAAATCAGCCTTCAATGGTTTTGTCAGGATATCTGCAATCTGGTCTTCTGATCTGCAGAAATTAAGTTCAATTTCACCATCTTTGACTTGCTCACGAATATAGTGATACTTGATGTCGATGTGCTTGCTCCTGCCATGAAATACAGGATTCTTGGCTAATGCAATAGCCGACTTATTGTCACACATCAATTTAGTAGGACTTGCTTGTTCATGCATCAATTCACGCAGCATCCATCGAAGCCATATTGCCTGACAGGCCCCTGAAGCTAATGCCATGTATTCTGCTTCAGCTGTCGAGAGTGCAACAACCTGCTGTTTTTTCGAAGACCAAGAAATTACTCCTGATCCAAGAAAGAAAGCATACCCTGAAGTACTCTTTCGAGTCTCAGTATCACCTGCCCAATCACTATCTGTATACCCCAACAGATCAAAGTTGTCAGTATAAGAATATAAAATTCCATGATCACGAGTTCCACTGACATACCGCAAAATTCTTTTTGCCGCCTGTAAATGTGATTGGTATGGTTTCTCCATGAACCTGCTAATAATTCCCACTCCATAGGTAATATCTGGTCTTGTAGAAGCCAAATATCTTAAACTGCCAACAATGCTTTTGAAATAAGTGGGATTTACCAATTCACCGGTTCCTTCTTTCTTCAGCTCCAAACGTTCTATTACGGGAGTTCGAATTGGTTTGAGCGATTCCATTTTTAATCGCTTCAGAATATCATTAGCATATTTCTGCTGTGAAATAAATATGCCATTATCTGTCTGCTTCACTTCAAGCCCAAGAAAATAGGACATCAATCCTAAATCAGTCATCTCGAACTGGCTAGTCATAGCCTCCCTGAATTCTGAAAACATTTTTTCACAGCTGCCTGTAAATATCAAGTCATCAACATAAAGGCACACAATTATTATGTCACCGTTAGTATTTGACTTGATATACAGTGTATGCTCATACGGGCACTTTTGAAAATCACGCTCTAACAGGTATGTGTCGATACGCGTGTACCAAGCACGAGGTGCCTGTTTTAGCCCATACAAAGCCTTCTTCAGTTTGTAAACTTGATTTTCATGCCCTTTCTCATAACCCTGTGGTTGCTCCACGTAGACTTCCTCTTCAAGAACACCATTGAGGAATGCTGATTTCACATCCATTTGATGGATCTTCCAATGATTTTGAGCTGCAAGTGCTAAGATCATCCGGATGGTATCCATCCGAGCCACTGGTGCAAATACTTCAAAATAATCAATACCTGGCTTTTGCTTGTAGCCCTTTACAACCAGTCTGGCCTTGTAACGGTCCACCTGACCATTGGGTTGGTACTTCGTCTTGTACACCCACTTGACACCAATGGGTTTCTTACCAGGTGGTAAAGAAGTTAGCACCCATGTGTCATTCTTCTCAATGGAGTGAATCTCTTCATCCATTGCATGAATCCACCTTTCATCTGCAGCTGCTTCATCATAGGTTACAGGATCACATTCAGCAAACAAACAAAAGTTTACCAATGTTTCATCAGTGATTCCGTTATTATCACTGCCATCGCCTCCTGTGACCACGTAATCCCTGAATTTTGCTGGCGTCTCCCTCAGTCGTTGTGAACGACGTAGTGGTGGTTCTGAAGCTGCTGTTGGTGAAGATGTACCACTAGTTGAAAATGATGGAGGCTCTTCTATTTCTTTCTCCAATGGTTCATCTTCGATGGTGATGCTTTTCTGGTCACCCTTTTGGTTCCAGTCCCAAGCTTCATCTTCAAAAAACTGGACATCCCTGCTGATAATTACCTTTTCAGTGACTGGGTTATACAGCTTATAACCTTTAGTTGTGTCACTATAGCCAATGAAGATGCACTTCTCGCTTTTGTCATCCAACTTCTTTCTTCGTTCATCTGGTATATGGGGATATGCCATGCACCCAAATACTCGTAGAAACGAAACATCTGGCTTGTTGCCGCTCCAAGCCTCTTCTGGGGTTCTTCCAAGAACACTCCTTGTTGGACACCTGTTTAGTACAAATACAGCACAAGCAACCGCTTCTGCCCAAAAATTCTTAGGCAAATTTTTGGCTTTTAACATACTTCTTGCCATTTCAAAAATTGTCCTGTTCTTTCTTTCTGCTATACCATTTTGCTGAGGTGTATAGCTGGCAGTCAACTGACGTTTTACTCCATGAATTTTACAAAATTTGTCAAATTCATTTGAGGTAAATTCTCCTCCTCTATCCGATCTCAACGTCTTCAGATTAAAGCCACTATGTTTTTCAACATAGACTTTAAATTCTTTGAACTTGGCAAATGCTTCAGATTTTTCTTTCAAGAAATATACCCAAGTTTTTCTGGTAAAATCATCAACAAAAATCAGCATGTACCTTTTTTGTCCGACTGATTCAACCTCAATAGGGCCACATATATCTGTATGTACCAGCTCCAAAAGTTGCTTTGCTCTTCTGGCTTTCCCTACTGGAAATGATTCTCGATGTTGTTTTCCAACGAGACATCCTTCGCATGGACGATCTGGACATTCGATTAAAGGCATGCCGGTCACCATCCTTTTCTGAACCAGTAGTTTTAGTCCACGAAAATTTAGATGACCGTATCGAAGATGCCACAGCCAGTTGTTGTCTTTCATCATCGCTTGAAAACTCAAGAGATTCTTCGTCTGAAGAGTCATGGGAAACATCCGGTTCTTCGTCATTTGCACCGTTGTGATCAACTTGTTGTTGACACCTCTGATGGTGCAAATTCCATTTTCAATGTGAACTTTGTGGCCTTTTTCGGAAAGTTGCCCAACACTTAGCAAATTCCAAAAAAGTCCTGGCACAAAGTAAACATCTGCAATAGCAACATTAGTACCATCTTTTGACTTGATATTAATGTTACCTTTGCCCATCACGGGAATTTTTGATTTATTCCCGAAGTTGACTTCACCACGACTCGTCTCATCCAATTGCGAGAATAATTCCTTCCGGCCAGTCATATGATTGCTGCAACCAGTATCTAGATACCATATGTTGGTATCTACAGTGCTTGAGTCATCCTTCTTACATGCTAGCACCATGTATTCTTCAGCATCAGTGGTATGTGCGTGCTCCGCCTGCTCGTACGTCGCCTTTGCATGGCATTCGGATTTGTAATGTCCGAACTTGTTACATTTAAAACACTTGACTTTTGATTTGTCACGTGTTTTAAATTTTCCGGTGAAATTAGAATTTTCACCTCTTCCTTGGCCTCTTCCGTGACCTCGACCATTTTGATAGCCTCCTCGACTTGATGGAGCGATACGACTTTGCAAAGCTTGCTCTGGATATGAACTAACGGACTTCTGATTCATTCTTTGTTCATGCGAGCATAACGAACCCATCAACCGCTCCAACGTCATAGTTGATATATCTTGGCCTTCTTCGATTGCCGCAACAACGTAGTCAAATCTTTCAGTCAAAGACCTCAAGATTTTTTCTACGACTCGTACATCTTGGAGTGTTTCACCATTAACCCTCAATTGGTTAACGATGTTTTGTACACGATCAAAATACAAAGAGATGGATTCAGAATCATTCATGCGTAAAGATTCAAAATCACCTCGAAGTGTTTGAAGCCGAACTCCTCGAACACGATCGTCGCCCTTGTAGGATTTTTGCAAAATATCCCATGTTGCTTTGGCGGTCTCGGCATTCGATATTTTTTCAAATATCGTCTCCTCCACGGCTTGAAAGATCGCATATAATGCTTTCTGATCTTTTTTCCGGGATTCCACCAATGAATCCTTCTCCTCCTTTCTCATGGCATTGAATTCTTCGTTATTAGCTACTTCGATGTAGCCATTCTCCACCAGGTTCCACAAATCTTGCGATTTGAACAAAACCTTCATCTGGACGGACCAGTTGTTGAAATTCTTTCCGTTCAACTTTGGAAGTTGAAATTGAACGGAACTTGTGGACGCCATAACTTGGCTCTGATACCAAATGTAGGAACCAAATAAAAAGGAAGGAGGAATTTTGCGGAAGCTTGGAGGATTTAATTTGGAGAGAATAACAAAAATGCAAATGAGAGAGCAATACTACAAAATACCTTTGCCAAGGTTTTACACAAATAAAATCAAGCTTTGCTCTAAGCTTGTTCTTACAAGAACTCTCTCTCTCTCTCTATTTCTTCTCCTCCTTAATATGAAACTTACAAGAAAAACCACACATATTTATAGCCAATTCTATACCTAATTTTTGTCAAACTTAAATGTCTTTATTTGACTACACTTAATTTTATCAAATTCAAGCACACCTAAGTTGTCCATTTTTGACAATCAATAGTCAAAAATTGAGGCTTAAGCACACCTAAGTTGTCCATTAATAGTCAAAAATTGAGGCTTCTTCTTTTTTTGACTTTCTTCCAAAATTTATTTTAATATTTTCAATACTTCAAACTTAGACCACATCGATCCCACCTCGCCGGCTATGGTCCAATTCCCAATTGACAAAATTTGGAATCGGCTATTACTGGTCAAGTTCCCAATTATGGATGCGCGACCAACCGGACTGGAGAATCAGACCGAGAAATCCTAATTCTCTCTTTTTAGTTTCACCTTGTATCTTGTGTTATCGTTGTTGCTACCTCCGTCTTTGATTTCTCTCTCTCTCGCTCTTTGGTTTGCTTTGCCCACTTCTTCACGTTTCCTCGATGCGAATCAACCATTCAAATTTCACACGCCTCTTATAGATCGGTCTCTCGACTCTACAAGAAGAATTGAAGATGCCCAAGCTCCATTTCTCTAGTTTCAGTAGATACGGAGAATTTTCAAACATATTGGCGTTGCGTAACTAAAGATTCGAAGTCTCAAGCAATACTCTCAAGAATAAAGGAAAAAAGAAACTGAAAAAAAAGGTATTGGTACCCACCCATCAAGTGGTCGCGTGGTAAGGAGTGGACTCCTGGGACCCCGCTGAGTAGTACTCGCGGTCTTGGGATCGAAATTTACTCGCCCACATTCACTGGTGTCTTACCCGGAGTACCGTGGTGGTGGGGTTCTGCGGTGCAGATTAGTCGGTCGCCGTCGGTTTGAGCGTCAGCTCGCTGGCACGGCTGGACACCCCGGTTATCAAAAAAAAAAAAGGTAATTGGTTGATTTTTGAGTACACCCTAAAAGCGAATCAGACTATCATTGTTGATTTTAGGTTCAAAAACTAAAAATCGATCATGATATGGTAGGTTTCAAGTTTCGGGTCTGAAACTTACTTGCCCTAAAACCGGGTACCCATAATATATTGGACACTAGCATGTGTTTGCAAAGTTCTATCATGGATTACTTGAAGTTTCTTGCCCATTTTCAATGCGTTAATCGATTTTTTTTAGGGTTTAGGTTATCTAACTGATCTCAGACATACCCCAGCCTATGAATAATAATAAAAAAAGAAGGAAATATCCTACATAAGCATCATTTGGATTGGGACAGGACTCCCTGCCATGTCTTACATGGAATTGATTGTTCTACAGCTTTCATTATCAGAAGGACAATAAGTCTTTTGTTTTTTGGGATAAAAGAGGGCAGTCAAAAGATAAAGAGGTCTTCAAAAAGTCAACTAGAATTTGTCTAAATTCTGTCAGTGGAGAGGATATAATTGCTCGGCCTCCATGTGTCTTGCGAGCCTGGCCATTCTAAGGGTTGTTTATCCGGTTATTGGGTTCAAGCTGCGTTTGACACCTCACATGTACCTCAATTAAATATGTTATGATTAATGCAAATTTTCAGTGTTTAAATTCCCTATGGCATCCAATAGACATGTGACTCAACTAATAAGGGATTGGAGAGGTGTGGATGTTAGTATTATATATGCAAAATTCGACTCGCGCGCTTCATAAAGAAAAAGAATAAGGACCAAAAAGATGAGAGTTAAAAATAGGATGGACAAAAAAAAAATCCGTAACAAGTTACTTTATATGAATGTACAAAGAAATTCGAAAAGAGTATTTCTTAAACACTTCATTAAAACTCATTGGATATATTTTCAAGTGTAAATATTCTTATTGAAAATGCTAGACTTTTTTTTTTTTAGAAAAGAGTTAAAGGGTGCCCTATTGACACCTCTTAAGTCTTATATCTTTGGAGATGTTCATTTTTTCTATGTGAAGTCCTTACTAAGTGTACTTTTTTTATATTAAAAATGTATTCTTTAATTTTAATTAATTATGTTTAAAAAAATCCAACTAAAAAATTTAAGTTGTTAAATTAAATTAAGGTGTGGTTTGATATCTAAATTTTCTAACACCACAAAAAATAAGGGTCTGAAAAAATTTGAACTCCGGGTCTTCTGCTTTAATACCATCGCCAACTATTCTAAAAATTCAAATCATTAAAATAAATGTGATGGTTAATATTCAAATGTTCTGACAAGTTTAAGATGTGCCCTATATTATAATTATTCTTAGTATTCTTTTACTTCTGTATTCAGGACATTTTTTTTTTCGGACAAGTAAAAGAAATTAAAGAGTTAACTGGCACCACAATAATGCTCTCTAGGGTTTATTACAAGAGGTTTCTCTATTTTTGCATGGAATGTTCGGTTCCATGCTCTTTTGAGCCTTCAATATTTGCGCTCCACATCCCGGGCTAATGTGCTGACGGGGACTTCCATGATCTCCCAGGGGAATTCGTTTGCCGCTGTAACGTGTTGTAATCAATCGCATTTTACATAGTAAAATTTATACAACGTGCTTCAATATACACTGCTGCTGATCTCTCGAAAATTTGAAAGACAATTTCATGCTTGTGTAGCTACCCATCTCTCGCAAAAGTAGTCGCTTGAAATTTTTAAAAAAATTACAATTAACGGAAGGATTTGATTGGAACAATTTGATACGTTTTAGCATATGTTTACACTTTTTACAAGTTTCAGGACTCAATTACATATTTGTGACGAGTTTTGAGACTCAATGGCACTTTTTGAAAGTTTTAGAATTCAATTGCACTTTCTTGACAAGTTTTAGGACTTTCAACGTACTTAGGGCGCGCATGACAACCATTCTGAAACAGAATTCTGTTCCAGAATGGTTTCTGGATGAGAAATCCGTTTGATAACTTCTTTCTATTTTTCTGTTTCTGGAACAAAAAGTTGTTCCAAAAATAGATTTGGCCAAGAAATCAGAAACAAAAATTTTTTGTTTCTCAGAGAAACAGAAATTGATTTCTGTTCCTCACCGCCGCCGCCGCCCTTCGCCGGAAAAGTAGAAATTTTCAATTTTTTATCAAACGAATTTCTGTTCTAGAATTAGAAATTAGTTTCGTTATCAAACGTTTTTTTTTTTTCAGAAACTCATTCTGGAATAGAAATAGAAAAATCTATTTCTGTTCCAGAAATTATTTCTGGAACAGAATGGTTGTCATGCACGCCCTTATTCTTATGATTTATTAAACAACCGATCCCCATTATTCGAGGACATTTTTATGGCACTGCGAGATCAATTCCCATCTATAACTCATTCCAGTGGGGAAGTTATAAAAAAAAAACTTAAATTTATTGCACTTATGCCAATTTAGTGCTAAACCTTTTAATTTGGTCAACTTAATTATAAATCTTTTGACGATTTGCTAATTTAGTCTTTCGGGCTTATTTTGGTTGAAAATTACTAACATGACGGTCTACTGAACACCGGCTGGCTATGCTACCATGGACACTAACGTGGATAATTTTTGTTTTTTTTTTTATTTTACGATGTTTTTCTTCCTTGTTTCTTTTATTTCTTTTCCTCATTTTCTTTATCTTTTATGCCTTTCGCTTCGCCGGCTATGGGCAAAGGAGGTCATTGCTAGAAGCTGGCAAGGAGGTCATTACTAGAGGCCAGCAATGGTCAGTGGAAGGAAAATGAAAAACAAAAAGAAATAAAGGTAAAGAGAAAAAAGAAAAAAAAAGTTACAAGAATTGTCCATGTTAGTATAGCCATGCCACATAAAACACTTGGCATTCACTAGATCACCACGTCAGCGATTTTTGTCCAAAATCGAACGAAATGACATGTTAAATCGTTAAAAGATTTAGGTCTAAATTGGCAAATTTGCAAAATATTTGAGACTAAATTGATGTTGTTAAAATGCTAAGGACTAAATTGGTAAATCATGAGAATGTTTAGGATCAAATTGGCCAAATTAAAATGACTGTAATTGGACTTGCTATGACTTTTTATTGTAATTTATATTTAATTCACATTATAGAAATTTAGTCTAGCTAGCCTTTTGAAATTTAATGAAGCAGTGTAGGTCTTTCATCAAACAATTTATAAAATTTACAGTTTTTTCAATCACTTTTTTGGGGAAAAGAATACCATAAGGGTCAAAAATTGTATACGATGTTCATTTTAGTGCCAAAAGTTTCCACCGAATTATTTAAGTATCAATTTTTTTTTAAATGACTACTTAAGTGTCAACTTCAATCTGCTGGGTTGGAAATTTGATGAGGCATTTTTTTTAATTAATATGTAAAGCCAACTCGCCGAAGGTCCAGTAAGCAATAAAAAATGATAAAGTTAAAAATATATATAAATTAAAAAAATTAATTAGATTAACAAAATGAAAAAAAATTAAGGCCAGTGAGAGTGGGGATGTGGGAGAGGATGATTGATCCACATCATCTTTGTAAGGGGGGAAAAAAATTTGGCGGGAAGTTTAAAATTTTGAATTGATCAATCTGGGCCGTCTATTTTCGAATCGGACGGCCCAGATCCACTATGTCACCCCTAACATAGATCCACTATGTTAGGGGATCCGGATCCGGAGAGGATTTGGATCTATTGCACATCGACTGGGCAACCCTCAATATTTTTTTTAATTTAACTTATTTTCAATAATTTAATTTAATTTTTGTATTTTTTTAAATAAAAATCCAAGTGTACTAAATTTTTGAAAAATTTGCTATGTCAAGTTAAAAATTATTTATAAATATCACATAATCAATTTAGTCAAAATTTCTCGCTGGAGGCACTTAAATGATCATTTTTCCTCCAATTTGGTAATTAAGTCATCCGACAAAAATTTTGATATTAAAATAAGCGTTGTACACAATTTTTGACACTTATGATGTACTACTCCCGACTTTTGGATAGGAAAGACCAATAGACAAGAAAATCAAAGGTATCGGGTTGAATAAAATCATAATTAGTCATGTGAAAAAATATTAAAATAATGATAATAAGAAGATAAAATAGAACAATTGGCCGTACTTGCTACAAACTACGATTAAGCTATTTATACTTCTAACAACAACGCTTACAACAAAATTACACACATTTACGTGACTCCTAAAATTTAGCAACATGTATTACAAGCAGTAACCCAGCAAACATTCTACTTCAATAGTCATTACGAGCCTGTATGGTAACTATTCTAATTTTCTGATTCTATTATTCGGAACAAGAAAAATGAGAATCCTATTTAATAACGTAAATAATTTTGATTTTGATTTTGATTTGGTTCTCGAAAATAGTTTTGGAGAAAAAATAAGAAAAAAAAAGTTAGTTCTGAAAAAAAAAAGAATCGCTTTTAAGAACCACAAAACAGAAGAAAGTATCACATATCTTACTTTTTCTTTTCAGTTCTCTTGTCTTTTCTTTCCCTCGACATAAAATAGAACGGGGTTTTATTTTCAAATAAAAATAAAAAGTAATAAAAATAAATAAAAAATAAAAAAAAATTCTAAATATATATATAGAAGAAGCTTAGATTAGGCTGGTTGACATCATTTTCATAAATTGGGGCCTAAATTCCCTAGATTTTGATAGATTTTGTTCTTTTTTAAGGGACTCATAAACACATTTGAAATTAAATTCAAACCACATTCTCTAAGCCCTTAGGGCTTCATTAAGATTTTATAATGCGATTTATCAATGTCATGATTCTTTGATTGTGCATTTGATTTTATTTTTTGTGATTTGTTTAGGTTCATGTACTTTAAACTTAGCCTAGTTTTAGAAATTTTGAAAAAAGCCAAAAATAATTGGTGTGAACACTCAGGAAACTCTTATTTTTGAGTTTTGGATAAATTAAAATTGAGATTTGATTTCTTGAACCAAAAATGCATGCCAATGGAGGGGTAATGTAATGCATTTTCCTTGCAGAAACGAGAATGTCCCTCGTGTTGGTTATTTGCTCACTTTAAAGAGTTGAATGAAACCCCATAATAAATGACAAAAATGACTTGTGGTGATTTTTTATATTTATTTTTACATTTCAATATGTAATACGTTTATAAGAGAATCAATATGAATTAATCTTTGATTAATTAGAAATGTATGATGAAATTTCACAAAGTAGCTACGTAATTATTGGATTTAAATGACAAAAATTGAAAAGAGAAATTGTTGCCTGAAACAAAAATCATGTACGATTACCAAATGCATTTTTGTTCCAAAAATAGAAATTTTGTATAGTTACTAAACGTGTTTTGATTCTCTAAAACTTATCTAAGAAATAGAATCAGAAAAAATCATTTTAATTAGAATCACTTTTTTCGAATCAGAATGGTTACCATACATACCCCATGTATGCACTCTTTCGTGCCAACATCGATAGTTACTTCTGCAGCTTGTGGCTTGACTTTTTAATGCTTGTCGTGACCCTCTAAAAAAAATTTAAATTCAAAAGGGGTTAACGGATTATTAGATTAATTAGATTTGACTAACCTAACGCGGACCCTCCCAAGCCCTACCGAATCGCAACTTTGGTTTTTTTTTAAATGATTTTGAAATTTGGAGTCGCCACTAATCGTTCTTGGTAGGTCGATTAGAAACCTAAATAAATTAGCGGGAGAACTAATTTATTCCTGCGAACCAGAAATTATGAGCTCGGGGACTTTGTTACACTAGTTAATTAAAACTAATGCCCTTTCGGTACCTTAATTTCATGGATATCCTAATTCAGCAACTCATGCTTGGTTTATTCCTAAGGCTCTAGTAGGGTATTCTCTTTTGTGTTTTCACTTTTTAAATAGGATGCATGGATGGTATATATTTTTATTTGTTATATTTTTTAAGTGTTAAAGATTCCCTGAAGCCGAAAGAGGGAGTGTGTTAACGACTTCTGTGCAGTATTACGACCTACTCATTTTTTAGGTCTGATGATTCAAAAATTAAATTATAGGAAGTACATGACAGTGAATAAACACCTCCAATGGGAGGCCTAGCATTGGCTTAGCTTTTCCCTTTGGGATTTAAGGTACAAGTATTTAAGTTGCAAGTATTTAAACTACTGTAAGTAAAAACCTCCAATGGGAGGTTAAGCATTGGCTTGGCTCTTCCCTTTGGGATTTAAGGTACATGTATTTAAGTTGCAGGTATTTAACTAATGTAAGTAAAAACCTCCAATGGGAGGCTAAGCATTAGCTTGGCTCTTCCCTTTGGGATTTAAGGTACATGTATTTAAGTTGCAGGTATTTAACTACTGTAAGTAAAAACCTCCAATGGGAGGCTAAGCATTGGCTTGGCTCTTCCCTTTGGGATTTAAGGTGCAGGTATTTAACTACTGTAAGTAAAAACCTCCAATGGGAGGCTAAGCATTGGCTTGGCTCTTCCCTTTAGGATTTAAGATGCAGGTATTTAAGTTGCAGGTATTTAACTACTGTAAGTAAAAACCTCCAATGGGAGGCTAAGCATTGGCTTGGCTCTTCCCTTTGGGATTTATGGTGCAGATATTTAAATTGCGGATGGACTTTGTCCTCTCCATTCTGGGGTATGAATTCTTTAAAATGAAATACAACGGATTGATTCAACAATTTGAAATTTGTGCGCGCTTGAGGACTCCTTCAAGCCGATTTTATGCTTCCATAGGGTTGACCTTTGATATAAAGCTGCGGCTTCGTGACATAAAATAGAGTGAAGTGTCAGTATACAAAATATGTGCTAATCTGCACCTAAAACCAGAAGAGTGGAAAGAGTACTTATCTCCCGTTTTTTTTAGGGATTTCTATAATTGATTTTCGCTCTCTATGTTCCCAATATAGAGAGTTTCTTTTGAATTAAGAGGGACTTTTAGTCACAGATCAGTTGAGAAATCGGTGGACAGCTTAGGGGCTTGTCTGGGCCGATTTTTGCATCTCTACGAGATTTTTGCTGTTGACATATAGATATCCTTCTACTGACATAAAATATGGGAAAAAATGGGAGATGGAGAAAGTGTATACAATTTGTGCTAATTTGCGAGTAAAACCATAAATAAATGAATAAATAAAAACACTTAGCTCGAATTTGCTTGCTCGTTGACGAGGATGAACTCTTGATTTATATTGATCGATGAAGGAATTTGTGATGATAACCCCTAGCTTTAAACTCCCATCATCTTCAAAATTCTCTCTCTTTTGGTATTTTCTTTCTCTCAAATTTTTCTTCAATCTCCCAAAACTCTCTCAAATATCCAAAATTTTCTCTCCAAAAAAAATCTCTCAAACACTTCAAATTTTCTCTCTAAAGAATTCCCCAAACACTTCAAATTTTCTCTCCAAAGAATCTAAATCTCACTCAAACTCACTTCTTCCTCCTTTTATAATCTACTCATCTATCTCCCATTCTAATTTTTCCACTAACTCTTCTTCATTTTCATCTTCCATTCTCCATCTCTATCTCACATTCTAATCTCTCCACTAACTCTTCTTCATCTTCATCTTCCCTTCTTCATATTTATCTCTCATTCTAATTTCTCCACTAACTTTTCTTCATCTCCATCTTCCCTTCTCTATTCTTATCTTCCATTCTAATTTCTCCACTAACTCTTCTTCATCTCCATATTCTCTTCTCTATTCTTATGTTATTTTCTCCATCCATTCTTCTCCAACTTCTCTTCTTCATCTCATCTTCTCCATCTTCCCTTCTCTATTCTAATTTATCCACTAACTCTTCTTTTTGTTATTTGTAAAATAATCATTCAAGAGTTAGGTATTTGCACTCTAGTCCTTGAATTTTAAGTATTTACAATTCAGTCCCTGAAAAAATATATTTCTTTGAGTCTAAATCTCCTCACAATTTTTGACACACTAAAATTTACCACATGTCAAATTTAAGCTCATTTCTTGCCGCTGATAATAATGCAGAATTTAATTAAAGCACTTTTACAAAATTGAGTCATTCTGGGTATAATTGGGCCAAGATGAAAATTAAAATATTAGAAGACAATGTCACAACTCATAAAAAATGAAAATTAAAAATAAGTTGACTCAAATTAAATTTTTTCAGTCTCGATTCGAGATTATACTCATGAAGGAACACGGGACTCGAATTGGATTTTTCTGAATTGGTGATGGCCAATATGAAAATAGATTTAAAATAAAAATATTAACTATCTTTGTGTATTTTTTTGGCCTCAAATGTTATTTTTCCAAAATTTTCTCAATTTTCTTAATTTTTTGTTTTATGAATTTTTGAAAATCAAAATACCAAAAAATATCAAAAATATGAAAAATCATTTTTTGGTCAAAATTGGTTCCCTAGGCTTGGCTAAGGTCCCCAAAGTTGATTTTTCAATTTTATGAATTTTTATGGATTTTTTATTACTTTAGCAATAGAAAAAATGATTAAAAATCAGGTGTCAACAATGCTCACAATGGCCTATATTTTTGTACCTTCATGGTTAGGGGCCTCCATGATGGACTAGTCAACCACGACACGACCATGTTAGTCTTATTTCCATGGCCAATGATTTGCACGAGCGAATTGTGTTTGAAATTAGCAGAGTCGTTACTCATGCAGTTACCTCTCGTCGATATTCCTATTTTCTCGTTGATCAAACCAAACTTCATTCATCAGCACTTACATCTCCAGACTTAGTTGTGTTGTCAAACATCTATACTCATTGAGTAAGAGCTCTAAGCATTGGCGAATTTTAGGGCATTTATGGCAACCATTCTAATTCTAAAGCATGATTCTAATTAAAATGTCATTTTCTGATTTTATTCCCTAGATAATTTTAAGAGAATTAAAATGCGCTTGATAATTGCATAGAATTTATGTTCCTATAACAAAAATGTGTTTGGTAATTGCACACAATTTTTATTCTCGAAAATAATTTTTCTTTCCAATTTTTGTCATTTAAGTCAAGCAATTACTTAGTTACTTTGTGAAATTTCATCATACATTTCGAATTAATAAAAAATTAATTGATATTGATTCTTTTATGTAACATATTGCACATTGAAATGTAAAAATAAATTTAAAAAATTATCACGAGTTATTTTTGCTATTTACTGTGGGATTTCATCAAATTCTTTCAAGCGAGCGGATAACCTAACACGAGCGGTACCCTCATTTCTACAAGGAAAATGCACTGCATAGTCCTGCATTGGTGTGCATTTTTGGTTCTAAGAAATCAAATCTCAATCTTAATTCATCCAAAACTTAAGAATGAGAGCTTGTTAAGTGTTCATGTTGGTTATTTTTTTTTTCTTTTCTCAAAATTTTCTAAAACTAGACTAAATCTAAAGTATATAAACACATGCAAATCAAAATCAATAAAATCAAGTGTACAATTAAGGATCATGACATTAATAAATCACATCATAAAATATGAATGAAGCCCTAAGGGCTTAGAGAATGTAGTCGGATTTAATTTCAAAGGCATTTATAAGTTTTCTAAAAAAGAACAAAATCTAGAAACTCTAGGGAATTTATGTTCGAATCTATGAAGACAACATCAAACTAGCCTAATCTTAGCTTTTTCTTTTTTTTTTTTGGGATTTTTTGAATTTTTTTTAAAGAATTTTTCCAAATTTTTTCATTTTTCAATTATTTATTTTATTTTTCAAAAATGAGACCTCGTTCTATTTTAAGTTGAGAGAAAAGTGACAAGAAAACTAAAGAGAAAAGTGAGAAATGTGATATTTTATTTGTTTTGTGATTTTCAAAAGTGATTCTTTTTTTTCAGAACTAATTTTTTTTGTTCTTATTTTTATTCCAAAACTATTTCGGACAACAGAATTATAATCAGAATTATTTACGTTACTTTTCACAGAATTTTTATTTTTATTTTATTTTGAGGATCAAAATCAAAAAATCAGAATGATTACGGTATATAACCTTATTTTTGTTATGTCTTGCTGTGTCTCTTTGAGCCCGAGTCGGGACTTGGACATTTTTTTTGGGTCAACACTATCTTAAGAAAAATGGGCACCGGAAAGCCTGATAATTTATAGAGACTTTTATATTATATTTAAAAAAAATATTTTTTAAATTACTTGTTTATTAATGAATTCCAATTCGATTGCGGGAAGTGCGAATCATAGTCTATAAAAATCCGAGGAAACCTGTCACTTTCTTCAATTTTCACTTCACTACATTTTCTAAAGCACACTCACTCTCACTCTCCACTGTACCCCCGCCACCGGCGACCAATGCTGCCGTACGCAACGATCGAGGAGGCGGAGTCCGCCGTCGGCCGGGGCCTGACGCTCGCGGAGGCGCTGTGGTTCAGATACTCGGCGGCGAAGTCGGACTACTTCCTCTACTGCCACAACATTCTCTTCCTCTTCCTCGTCTTCAACCTCGTCCCGATCCCCCTGGCCTTCGCGGAGCTCACGCACTCCCTCGGCCTTGACCAGCACAAGATCCAGCCCAAGGTCAGGCTCTCGCTAGCCGAGATGTGGAAGTGCTACAAGGACGTCAATCGCATGTTCTTCCTCGTCGTCGGCCCCTTGCAACTCGTCTCCTACCCTTCCGTCAAGGTAGAGACTTTCTCGTTGCTGTTGAGGATGGTTATGGTGAAGTTTAGCGTTTCGGCGTTCCCTCCAATGTTTTGACGCAGTTTTGGTTGATAGGAGCGGCGATTCGTGTCGCGTCGATTTAGCATTTTAGTTCTCTTGAATGATGAATACCAAGCGATGCTACAGAAATTCCGACAAAACGGGTCAAAACGTGTTTGAGTTTTTCTTGGTTTCTGATTGACTACGTTCCCATCGCATTAGGTTTGTGTTTGTCCGGGCAATTTGTGTCATCATTGGTCATATCGTTGGACTGTGCCATTCAAGGTTGGATGGTGCCATTCACCATCTCCTCTTCAGCCTGTTTCGTAGAGAGTCCGAATGATGTTGCACTGTTATGTCTTGCTTTTTGGTGGCGTGAATCGTCTTTCTGAAACCACTTGGGCTATAGCTTAAGGGGTTTTCCTTAATTTACAGATGATTGGCATTCGGACAGGATTGCCATTGCCCTCAAGATGGGAGATTCTGTCACAGTTGGTGGTGTATTTCCTCGTGGAGGACTATACGAATTACTGGATCCACAGGTTCCTGCACAGCAAATGGGGGTACGAGAAGATCCATTCCGTTCACCACGAATTCGCGGCTCCGAGTGGCTATGCTGCGCCTTATGCTCACTGGGCGGAGGTTCTGATCCTGGGAATCCCATCGTTTCTCGGGCCGGCTTTGGCTCCCGGGCACATGGTCACCTTTTGGCTGTGGATAGCTTTACGGCAGATAGAGGCCATCGAGACTCACAGCGGGTACGCACGCTCAATAATCTACTATATTTGCTTTAACCTTCATGCTTTTCACCTTTAGTCACTTGCTTTTCTTTTCTAATTGTGTGTTTTGGCTGAGCACTTCCCTTTTTCAAGTTGGTAGTGACGAAATGATGCTATCATGGTGGCTGATTTATTTATGACTGATGTTGGAGTCACTACATGTAAAGTACCGATTTTGTAGGATCTCTGCACTTAATTATACTTTTTTATTACCTTTCCTGGATGCAAACAAGCATAAAGACCGGGTTTCCTTGGTTTTATGTGAGTATATTATGAAACCAGTGTACAAGCATTTAACCTATATGTGGATGCATAGGTATGTACATGTGTTGCTCTTTTTTAAAGGCCTAACACGTGTTGCAATAGTTTTCCTCAGGCTGGAGATAGCGTATTGCTGTTTCATTAGTTTATTTTGCCTTTTAAAATCGTGACAATAACTCGTTTGGTCATGAGGGGGCCTGGGGGCCTCATGTCTTCACTTCATAGCTTCTCAAATTCTTGCCAAGCATGATTTGCTGAATTATATATCATATCTTCACGACCTTATCTTGGGAGTCAAATCTCTCAGAACTGTTGTTGGCTTGCTTATTCTAAAATTTGATTACAAACTGCACGAATTGATGGTGAAAATGAGAAAAAGCACAACCAAGACAGACTTTAATACTCTTTCGGTATCCAAGGAGTATTTGCTGCTATTCTTTTTCGAGCACGTACAGATAGTCTAAGGGGCCACTATTAGTTGGTGAAAAAGGGAAAGTAGTGAGGAGGCTGAAGTTGGATTTACAGAATGACTAACTTGAAGGAGCTTTGAAGTATGGCGACATTCATGGTAGATTGTAAGAACAGCTTTCTGAAGTTTCTAATTTTAAGCATGTGATATCAAGATACGACTCTCGAAGTATTTGCTGCCTCATGCCTCACCTGGAAAGAAGTGTAGATATTTCAACTCCGTACATTTCCTGCTTTTTGGTTATTGCCTTGTATCATCCCCAGACTTCATGTTTGGGCTGGAATTTACGAAAGCTGACATTTGATATTTTACCCTGAAGCAAGTGAGCGAAAAGCCACTTGATACTTGCGGTTCTGTTCTGGAGTCTAGGGATTTCAACTATCAAATTGATCCTTAATGTTTCTCATCCGAGATATCATTAAGAATCCTGCAACTCTTGTGACTGAACTCTTCTTTGCCCCAAATACTTTGTAAGCCCAGTCAGACTGAAACTGCGCATAACTTCCAGATACCCTTGTCTCATGATGACGTCCAAATTTCTCTATTGATTTGAAGCCTGCCAAAATCTGCATCTAGATATGGGCACATCTCCAAAAGATTAGATCTTTATTTTCAGTTTTTTCATGTTGTCGCGTATTCGGAAGATAGAATAAAATCACGTCTGACAGCTCAAGCCAAGCAACTTTGCTGATGACCAAAATTGGCGCCCTTAATTAGCCCCGTCGGTGCACTTGCAAATCTCAGGAATGATCTGAAAGCATCTTCTTGCACGATATTATTTAAATTTGTTGTGCACCAAAGATGTCACCAATTTTGGATACTCTTTATCTGCCACTCGTATGGATTAGCAAGATTTTCCCTTCGTATGCTGATGCTCTGCTTGTTTCCAAGAGATGCCAAGTGAAATTTTCTCTTTAGTGTGATGCTTTCTAGATGCATAACCTTGATCAAGCCTCTCATTTATGTTTTTGTGGGTGATCCTCTTGGCGTGAATTGCTCTTTCCGTGCAGGTATGACTTGCCATGGACTCCAACCAAGTACATTCCATTTTATGGAGGTGCAGAGTACCATGATTACCATCATTATGTCGGAGGACAAAGCCAGAGCAACTTTGCATCTGTCTTTACTTATTGCGACTTCATCTATGGAACTGACAAGGTGAGCATACCTTTTATTGGTGCTCTACAAATTTTTGAGGTTCCATTTGTTTGAATATCACAAACTAATTTTGCTCTTTCTTCCAGGGTTATCAGTATCATAAGAAGGTTCTTGGTAAGGTAAGGTTCTATCACCTCGGTTTGTCCTATTAGCAATCTAGCTTCTTAAACCAAAAGGAAGATGTAAGACATCACCATATTTTATAGCTAAGACCATGCGACATTCTTGAAGTCCATGAAGGCATATTCTTGTTTTGAATAGTATCGATCTTTTCACAGGAACTCACGTCTCTCTTAACCACACACTAGTCAACAGGAACCTTCTCCCATACCTTACAAGTTGAGCGTTTTTATGATTATCTCCCACTTTCTTCGCTCTTACATCTATCTGTCTGGTCTTCTTCAATCTTTCAGTTGAAAGGCATGAACGGAGGCACCAGTACTGGGCTTGACGAAGTCAAGAATGATTAGCCGCAGCTGTGCACGGGACTTCTCCAGATAGTTGTAGCACTGCTAGCGACAGATCTTGGAAGCCTTTTGACTCTTAAGCTGACATTGCTGCTCTAGAGTGTGGTAGTAGCACTAGTAAAATTTATACATGAAGGCTAGGAGATGGGGTTGGAGAGGGTTTCCAGTTATGGCATTAGATTGTGGTAATTGTCAATGTAGACTGCTGTTCTTTCGACGTTTGTTTCGGGAGTCTCTCTTTGCCGCTGAAACTAGAACGCGCGTAACATCATTTGCCTCAGCAACCATTTGTACAACCATTCAGTTGATGTTTGCTGTATCTCCCTATGCAATGTTCAGTCGGTTGACAGTTTGAAGCTTCCTTCTTTGAGTGGCTCTTCTACTCGCCCTCTTTTCATAGTCCCTTAACACCAATTTGTTTGTCTCCGGGCTAGTCGTTTTGGCAACATTTCTATTTCAGAAGTTGATTTATGATCAGAGAAATTCATTTAGTAGCGGTTGAAAATTTCTACCTCTAAAACATTGTTTATATAAAACCTTATGTGAAAATTATTGTCGGACTTCATTTTAAAACTTTTTAAATTTTTTTAAAAAATAATTTTTATTATTTAAAAAGTATTATTTACTTTTAAAATAAAAAATTATTATTTATTGTTTCATTCTGGCAGCCGAAGACGGCGACGGTAGATTGCGGTAGCGGGTAGCGCGATGGTCAATAGTTAGCGGCAAGGTGATCGGTAGTTGGTAGCGGCCAGTGGTTGGCGGTTGGTGGCAGAGGCTAGCAGTTGCGGCTAGCGGAGGTCAGCGGTGGGCAGTGGTCAGTGGCTAGAGGTGGTCGCGAGTGGTGGTCGGTAGCGGCGATCATGGGCGGCACCTGACGGAAGTCTATTGTGAGTGACGACGAGTGATGGTCGGCAGTGCTTACGAGCGGTGATGGGGGCAGTTGGTGGAGGTTGAAGATGGGTGGTAGTGCTCGCAAGTGGCAATGGGTGGTGGCACCAGACGGAGGTCAACTATGGGCGATGGTGGGTGGTGCCTGATGGAGGTCGACCATGGCAGTGGTAGGCAATGGTCGGCGGTGGTTGTGGGAGGCGCCTGATGGAGATCGGCTGTAGGTAATGGTAGGTGATGGTTGGTGGTGGTCGCGGGAGGTGATGGGCAGCGGCTGATGGAGGTTGAAGATGGGTAGCGGCCGATGGTTGGCGATGGCGGCCAACGGTTGGCAGTAAGGGGTGGTGGTGGGCGATGGTTAGTAGTGGGCAGAAGCTAGGGGTGTCAAGGGGCCGGGTCTCATATAGACTCAACCCGGCCGAAACCAAACAGCACCAAGTTCGGCCAGGATCGGGCCGACTCGATACCCGAATCATATACGTCCAAGAAAATCGAGTCAGGTCGGGTCGGGTCTGAATTTTTTTTTAATGAATTGAAACAAAAAAAAACCAAGAAATCAAAAAAAGGCTCAATTTTTTTTTTACTCTTTTTTCTCTGCTTTTTGGAAATTTTCACATGAGGGCCTGGGTTCTGGGGGGGCATGGGCTCTCAGGGCAAGAACTTGCCTTTCTCGCCTAAGGAGGCTTCACAGTCCAACTGTAACGTGAACATCTTGTGTGTGTGCTCAATCAAGCTCGTTCCCATTTACAGAAAGAGGAACTGGGTCGAGAGCAGATTGAAGCACCGATGGGAATTCTGCGACTCTACAGGAGAAGCGAGGAGTAGAGATGAGCGATTCCAAGTTCCGTTCCAAGTTCCGTACAGGTTCTACTTGGAACATGGAACTTACCCGTCTATACAGATTCCTCATTTTGTGGAACCTGAAATCTACCCTGCATATCTTGGAACCTAGAACCTACTCTGTCACAGGTTCTAGGGTCGGTTCCAGGTTCTACTCAGGTTCCACATGTATTCTTAGTTGAACGATTATAGTGAATAATCACATTTAATGACCATCGCCAACTGTTAAAATTCACTGACCACAACTCATATATAGAAACGAAAAATATGAAACATTAACAAAGTTAAAGTCTTAATGATAAAGTGATTCTGATTACACACTCAGCATTGGATATTATGGAATACCGCAGGATAACGCAAAGACATATACAAAAAATATATATATAAAAACTTGCTCCAGGCCCAGGTTCCGGTTCCAGGTTCCACCTACCTAGAACTTAGAACCTACCCGTTAGAACAGATTCCCTAATTTTTGGAATCTAGAACCTACCCTCCATACCTTGGAACTTGGAACCGACCGGTTCCATCGGTCCGGTTCTTCAGGTTCCAGGTTCTACCCTGAAACCATGCTCACCCCCAACGAGGAGAGTGGTCACTAGTCACGGTGAGCCAATTTTTGCGAGGAAAAGATGAGGGCCTTCGATTTCAGGAAGCATCGAGGGTCTCCCTTTAGGTCTTCGATTCGGGTCTCGAGCACCTTTGTCCTTCTTCCACCATTTCTCTCTCTATCTCACTCTTTCTCTCTCTATCTCTATGGAATGTCTTGACGAGCTTCAACTAGACGGCACAGGTGGCGCCGGTGGACACGGTGGCACAGAGGAACTTGACCACTGGCTGGATCTCACATAGCAGGACCGCCGACATGGACGACGAGGGCTTGGGCGCGACCGCCCGAGACGCTGGGTGGTTGTGGGCCTCCGGGTTGAGGAAGCCGAAGAGGCCCGCGAGGCGAAGGAGGCAGCGATGAGCCTCCGGAGAACGATGAAGATGGAGAGCATGTCGAGGAGGAGCTTTGGGAGGATCTCCAAAATCGCGATTACAGAGAGAGAGAGGGGCATGATTGATTGAGTGAGTGTTTGCACGGTCGGTACCAGTGCCAGCACTATTTCAAAATAGTACCGGTACTGTTTCAGAACAGTACTGGTACTATACTAAAACAGTACCGAGGACCGGCCCAAAAATTCCCTAAATTTTCAGGCCGGGCCGGCGCGGGCCATTTTGACAGCCCTAGCAGCAACGTAGGTCAGCAGAGGTGGGTGTGGTCAAAAAGAGAGTGAGGGTGTGATGAAAAGAAGGTAAGGCGAGAAGTACTTATTGAGTTGAGAAGCAATTTTTTTAAATTTTTCAAAATGTGCGAAAAATACTTCAAAAGTAGAAATTTATTTCAAAAGTAAATTTTTTTACCAAATAAATTTCTACTGTAGAAGTTACGTTACCAAACGAATTTATGCTCCGTAAGTACTTCTAGAGCAAAAATTCACTTTCAGAAGTGTTATTATGTGTACCTTTAGAGTGCGTTTGTCAACAATTCCGATCGGATTAGAATTGATTTTTTTATTATGTTTCCTGGATGAGTTTTAGAGAATCAGAATGCGTTTGATAACTATACAAAGTTTCTGTTCTCGAAATAGAAATGCGTTTGGTAATTGTATAAAATTTCTATTCCTGAAAGCAATTTTTCTTCCCAATTTGTTTTTTATTTAACTCAAATAATTATAGGTGGGTTTAGTTCAACTTTCCTAAAGTCCATTAGGGCCCTTAAACCCCTTGGGAAAAATGAGGAGCTTACTTTTAATTTTAATTTATTTTTAAATTTTTTTAAATTTATTCTTAAGTTTAGAAATCCACGTAAACTTAGGCTACTTAGCCACTATAGTTGAGATATTAATTCAAACAAGCCACGTAGGATTTTCGGCCAATCAGATCTAACTTGGCACTTAAGTAATCATTTTTCTTTGATTTTGATATTTAAGTGATCATTTTGAAAATTTTGATCCTATGGTTAATATCATGAAAAATCCCAAACTAGTACACATGTGATAAATTTATTTCCAAATTATTTTTTTTACCACAAAAAATTTCAAACTGGTATATTTGTGACAAATTTTCCCCAAACTATTTTTTTGACCACTTACCCAAATAAAAATCCCAAATTAGAATATCTGTAACAAATTTACCTTGAACTTAATTTTTTTTTTATCGTGAAAAACCCTAAACTATTATGTCTGTGACAAATTTATCCTTCATTAAATTGAGTTAATACCACGAAAAATTTCAAATTAATATACCTATGATAAACAGAGGATAACAACTCCAAACTGGTACACCCATAAATTATCACATGCCATCTAACTCAGCAATTTAACGAAAACTAATGGAGAGTAAATTTATCACAAGTATATTAGTTTAGAGTAAATTTGTCACAAGTGTACTAGTTTGAGATTTTTTGTGGTTAAAAAAATAGTTTGAGGTAAATTTGTCACAAATATACCAATTTGAGGTTTTCCCTAATATTAACCCCTGATACTAAAGTGAGCGCTGTACACAACTTTTGGTTCTTGTAGTGTGCTTCTCTCGATATCTACCTCTAGTAGAAAAACAAACAACAGGCAGTTAACCAGGTATGTAACTATCAATTCTTATAAAGTAGCAAAATTGCCCATAAAGAGTGTTCGGCTATGTCATTGGTGAGCTCAGACATAATTATCGATCGAAACATCGCATTTTCATTGTAGTTGTCCTCTTCTCTATCAATTTTGTTCATGCCTCCATTGATTCAAATAAAAAGTCATAAGTTTATAGCGCTCGTGCCAATTCAATTTTAAACATTTTAATTATGTTAATTGAATCTTAAAACATTTTATGTTTTGTCAGTGGAGTCCATTCGACTAATTTGGACTTAACGATTATCTCACTGGGGAGCTCAAACATGATCAGCGGTCGGAACATCGCATTTCCATCCCACTTGTCCTCTTCTCCATCAACCTCGTTCATGTCGCAGCTTCGAATCCTGGCCGGGCCTTTGATCAGTTTTGCCTGTGGCAGCGATGGCGGCAGCATCTTAAACACGTAAGTGGAGACACGTGCACAAGGACACTTGGTGTCGGCAAAATCGCGTAAACCCTTGTTACGCAAATCTACAACGCATTTGATCAATGTAAAGCCCGAGACTCGATAAGCCTACAAGAGAGCTTTCACGTTGCATATATCACCACAGATTGCGCGAAAGAGACTATAAAGATCCAAAGATGGCACTTGCTTATAAGCTTATAATTTTTATCGCATCGTCTCTCTTCGCAGTCGTTTCCGTCGGAGCCGACAACACCGACTTCGCCGTATCGAGTTCTCAATGCAGCAGCGACACGTATCGCGATGGAGCATTGTACGGAGACGCGGTGTCTATAGTCGCCGAGGCTCTGGTCGGACTCCACGGCGGATTCGGATTACGATCGTTCTGCCCAATCGAGACCGTCTAGCCCGAACCACAACGTTGTGTTACGGTCACGCGTCATGCCACGCGGGGATCCCGAAACCCGAATGCACGGCCTGCGTCCGGTATGCCGCCGACTTCTTAGGGAATAGGTGCCCGATGTGTTTCGGGGCTCAGACCCAGATTCAAAGTTGTACATTTAGGTACGAACGATATCCATTCATCGAGAATAAGTGAGCGGCTATCATGGGAAGATGTTGGATCTCCTCTTCATAATGTAGTCGAGCCAAGTGAAACAAGTAGTTGTGTCGACGACTCGACAAACGGCATGAATGTTGCTATATGAGGCCATTCCTAAGTAATGATCCGGGACGTAATCCTATGGCTAGAACAAGAAGCTATTACTTGGCAATCATCGATTGTAATTTTTGAAATGATCATCTTATGTGGCGCTACTGACGTTGACATGACATTTTTTTTTTATTTTTTTAATAAAATTTTCTGTCCTTTTTTTTTTCCTTTTTTATTTATTAAGGTCGGCAGGAGGCCGCCGCTAATGGTTCAACTGTATTGTCATCCCTGCCTAGGGCCATTAGCTTCTTTACGTTCAAATAAAGCTAACCATTTGATGCATGGAGGAAACCTTGTTTCAACATCCTATGCAATGTTTGTACTACAGCTATGGAGAACTTGCCGTCGCCAATTGCCCTCTTTCTTGCCGCTAATTATCTACTCGGCGGTTGAAACCTTGTTTACGTCGGCATAAACCATATCGCTAGAAATAAGAAAGCTTATACCGATGATTTTAAGTTACCCACGTCATTAGACTCCATGAAATATCTAGAACTTGAAATGTACCATGTTTTCATCGATTTACTTCTTTGATTCATAATTTTACCTTGAAATCATGCTTACCGCTGGCTGTCAACGTGCTGCAGCAAGTAGTCGGATGCAACAGAAATTGAAATGTAGAAAAAGGGTGGTTAAAAGCTCGGCCAATTGATTTCCCGGGGCTGACCCAGAAAATCACAAAAATACGGGGGCGAAAATGAAATTTTACGAAAGAGGAGAGAAAAGTAGATCATCACCAACCTGTGATGACAGGACACGTGTTCTGGCGTTCTCAGTGAGTCCTCGTCGAGTATCTCGATCTTTCTTAAATTCGGAGACCTTCTCTCTTTCTCTCTCGCACACCTGACAAGCTTCGAGTCGGTGATTTCACGCTGTAGCTTCCGATTCATCTGCAATCGGGGCGAAATTTCCCGTATCCAAGCATCTGAAAGGCGTTAGGGTTTTTCAATCCACTACACAACTCCCTGACCCGAAGCAGAAGAAGGTAAAATCTCTCTCTCTCTCTCTCTCTCTCTCTCTCTCTCTCTGTACCGGTTTGAATTTGCCAGCCCGAAGTTCCAGCAAGCAATGATCGCTTTCCTTCTCTCGACGGCTTGTGAATTTCCGGGTCTTTCGTGCGATTACTCGACTGATGACGGCGCGGCTCATTGGTTGGCGTTTGCCTGTTTCATCGGCGATCCTTTGTTTGGTTTCGTCCCGCGAAATGTCTTGCTGGGACAATTTCGTCTACGTATATGTTCCTTTGCGATTGAATTGTGTTTGTGGTTCGCATATGGATTGGATTGCGAAGTGCAGGCTGCTCTCTTGGTGGTTTTGAATTAGCATTGTTCACAAGCCAGGCCTTATGACTTCCTTGTGGGAGAGAGAGATTTTTAGTTATCCTGTTAATCATCCTTGTCTTTCAAATGCCGACGATCGTCCTGAAGTTTTTGATATTGAGATTTTGTTATTGTTGAGGTTCATGTGGCTCTTTTCTGTCGATCTTTGTGTTAGTTTTGGTTCTGCCTGGAAGTGTGGCCCGTATTGGACAAGTGGATGGTTGAACACGTCCGGCACCGTGTCCATTTCAAAATGCATCTGTGACTTTTGTTACGTTCTTAGGCGCCAATGATATTCACCATACCTCACTTGCCTTGCCGAGTTAATGGTTCCCTGGCAAATCGGTGAAATTTCGGCAAGATGCCAGAGAGCCACACGCCTTCATATCACTGTTAGCGGTGTTTAAGCTTTTGTACACGTCTCATGTATTTCAAAAGGGTTTTTTGATTCTTTTCTGGCAGAATGTTTCCCCTGATTGGCTTAAGCTTCCTTTTCCTTTGATATGATAGTCGCTCTTCCTTCATGGCTTAATTGCTGTGGTATCTCTATGTGGTTATACTTTTACCTTGTTGGTGTATTGGTGCCCATGGGTAGTATTTGGACGAGCAACTACACCTTTTTGAGACGTGCAGAGAGTTTATAAGCTGTTTGCTAGTCTCCTTCATCATAACACTTCAATAATGCAGTCTCAAATTCTCTACTCCAGAAATTGTCCTGACTAATGAGTAGTTCTGTTTTCTTTGTTTCTTTTGTCATTGTTTACTTTCTTCAATTTTGCAGAAGCTCTTTTAAGTTAGGTGGCGTATATGTTTTGTCATTATAGGTTTTTGTGCTTCAAATGCTTGCTAAATTCTGGATTCACTTGTTTATTGCAGTGGTCTAGCACTTGCAAGATGCAGGGTAACAGAGGAGGGAGAAATCCTTTTTCCGAATTTGGTGACCCTTTTGCTGGTTTTGGAAGCTTCGGTGGTCAGAGAAGTTTAATTTCTAGCTTCTTTGGAGGAAGAGACCCATTTGATGACCCTTTCTTTACACAACCATTTGGGGGCCTCTTTGACTCGAGCATGTTTCGCCCAATCGCAAGTCCTTTCATGAATATGCATCCTTTCATGAATATGGATCCATCTACTTTGATAGAGCAGCGTCCTCCAGAACCGAGAATTTCGAGAGGACCCATTATTGAAGAAATGAACTCTGATGATGAGAAGGAAGAAGCAGAAAACACGAAGGACAACCCAAGAAAGCATGGGAGGTCAAGTGAGATGCCTCATGTTGAGGGTCCTGATGATGAAGTCGAAGGTATGTCCATCTCTAAATTGCGTGTTTGAAATTGTTGTATGCTCTAACCGGTTTCTCTGTTTGTTGTGGCAGAGAGGACAAGCAAGCAGCTGCATTATTGGAATGGCTCCAGAGACAGGCCATCTGAGAGACAGATGCAGCCACAGAATTGCAGTTTCTCCTTTCAGAGCTCTACTGTCACTTATGGTGGTGCAAATGGCGCATATCGTACATCATCCATGACTAGAAGGACAGGCAGTGATGGGGTATATATTAGTGCCTGTTATAGCAACAAACTGAATTATGGAATGGTCTAATTCAGTTGTTGCCTTGTTACAACACAGATAACGTTTGAGGATAGGAAAGAAGCTGATAGTGCAACTATGCAAGCCACTCATAGAGTTTCTAAGGGACTCCATAATAAGGTATCACCAAATGCCTTAGTGTTGGTCTCATTACCTCGTGTGCCCTAGGCTAAGATGTCACATATTACGATTTTACTTGACCGTGTCTTAATATTAGGATTTTACTGCAGGGCCACTCTGTTACTAGGAAGCTTACTTCTGATGGTAAGGTGGATACCATGCAGACTCTGCACAACCTAAATGAAGGTATTGAAACATTTTCTTGTTTGTTGGATGCTGGATTCCTAAAAAAATGATTCATTCATATAGCTCATATATGTAACATCATGACTATTTAGGCGAGCTGCCTCAATTTGAACAAGCCTGGAAGGGAAATGCCAGAAAGCATTTGCCTGGTTGGAGTGAGCATTTTGATGGTCATGTTGCACAAGGTGAGTATTACTGCGAGAAATTAATTAATTATTTATTTTTTTCTGGCTGCTTCTTTTGTGTTAATGACAAGCCAACAATCCATGTTTCAATTTCTCACTAGTTATGAGGTGGACTAAGGTTAGATAATTCTTTTTACCTATTGCTGTTTTTTTTAATCTTTTTGGGTTGGTGAGTTTGCTTGATAGCTAATGGGGCATTAGACAGGTTCCCATTGTCTAAGCGCATCAATTATATAACCAAACACGACAACTAGCTGTTTTAAGAAGCTCTTTGTATGTTCTCTTCATTCTGCAAGCACCAGAATTGTGGGTGGCAGGTTTTAATGCTAACTCGAGTTACTCGTTCATTTTGGTGCATGGTGATGCAGTTGCTTTTGATTGCCATAGGTTTTAGTGTTATTTTTCATGATGATGCGTTGTGACTTTGTATGTGTTGACTCCTGATTCATGCCTTTCATTTCCTGCAAATATGGTTTTAAGCTGTATATTGGTGAAACTGAATGTGTCGTAGGAGTTGGTCAGATTGGACACTCTAGTCAGGGAGGATGGGCGCTTCCGTCCACTCAGCAATCGTTGCCCGCACAGAGGGTGATGCATGATAGGACTAGTCAGGGAGGATGGGCGCTTCCGTCCACTCAGCAATCATTGCCCGCACAGAGGGTGACATCTGATAGGAGGGAACGAGCAGAGTCTTCTCAGAGGCAAAATGCTGGAAGAATGAAAGCAAATGCGAGCAACAAGGCGGGCCTCTCCCATGGTAAAGCGAGAGGATAGAAGATTGAATCATTTTTGTTTGTTGCGGCCCTCCTTTACCCTTGCCACGTGGATTTGCATATTTTGGACTAGCCAGGTAGAAATTTGCATAATACAGAGATGCTCTTACCTTTTCGTCATAATGCGTAATGATAATACATGTATCCGGTAGGCATGATTGTAATGCCCAATGTTGCGTATGCTCTCTTTTGGATGTTAAATGTTAAATCAATCGCTGTGCGTTCTATTAAGATAGAGCGGAAGCAGGATGTGGGTGACAGATGGGCTTTCTTGGACTGAGATTTATTGGGCGGCAGTTGGCCGCAATATGAAAGAATAGCTTTGGTCTTGTCTCTGGCTCTGACTCGGGACCAGGGAGTTTATAGTCCAATCTAATGTGGATGTGTGGGGGTGCTTATTGGCGGAGGCTTTTGCGCTTTAACGTGTGCCTGCAGTTCATCAGCCTAGTCATTGTTGCTACGAGTCATGAGTTATCTTTTGCAATTCCCAGGGATAGATAGCGTTACCTGTGTTTCTGCGCTCTCTCTCTCTCAAAAGCAATGTCGTCAAAAAAGGTCACATCTGATTTTGGGTGATATAAGCCTTCATTAGGCTGGAGATGAATTAATCTGTTCCGGCATTTGATGACAGCACCATCTCTTTTTTAATTAAATAGTGCTTCAAATAGCTTCCTAATTTTTCAGGTCAATCTTTTCTGCTCATCGAGTGTGTGTGGAGCTCTTAATTCTGTGTGCACGACATGTGAACCGATTCAACATGAAATCTTGGATTGGAGGTTCTGAGTGCGTTTTTCGATGAAAAAATGAATCAAATCATGGACGAGGATGGCGGAAAATTGGTGCACGAGTGAAGGGGAGTCGAGCGAGACCGCCCTTTCCAACCAATATAAACACCGCCCGCTATCGCGAAGTTGAAAGCGCACGGTACCTCGTATGACTCCGATTGGGCTAACCGGTGTAGATTCCAGGCCAGATTCATGAGCTCAATCTATTACCTCGTATGACTCGGGTCGGGCTTGCCGGTGTAGATTTCGGACCAGATAAATTGAGCTCAAAAAACGGTACCGCTTTGGCCGGCTCCGTGGCCATTTTTTTCTTTTTGCGGACCTTGGAGTTGAAGTTCGAATTTTTTCTGGCCACGAAGGAGCAGTCCAGAGCCGCTCCCACTCCCAGCCGCACCGGCCGACGCTTCTTTTCCCTCCATCTCCCAACGCCAGTGACAAACACTAAAAACTCGAATCGCATACACACGGACGCTGCCCGCACTTGCTCGCTCCGATCAGCGGCCTCGTCGGAACCGGAGATGGTGATCATCAGGACGACGACGGCCGTGTTCCTCCGAGAAATGTTCGCTCAGCCCTTCTCTCCGCTGCCTGCCATCCGGAGGATTCACCCTCCGTTGCCCTGCTTCGGCGCCACGCTGCGGCCTGCGCAGCGAGGGATCAGCTTCACACGGATACGCTGCGCCGCGTCGGGAGGCCCCGGGGAGAAGAAGGCCCCCTCTCGGCTCGCGCAGGTCCAGCAGCTCCTGCAGGAAGCCGAGGAGCGAGCTCTCTCCGCCGGCGACGAGCCCACCCCGAAAATAACGCTCGGTGCGTGGCTGCGTCTCTGTCGCTTTCTTCCGGTTTGTTTACGCTCCTGTTTGGTTATGATTGCTGATGAATGGTTTAGGAGCGTTTAGGCAGGTATTGGCTGGCTTAGCAGCTCGATGAATTCTTTGATTCTGCGCGTGTTCTCTTTGTGTTCGTGCGATCTTGCTACTTTGGTAACAGCCTCTCTTTCATGTTCCACGTGGCAATGTCGACAGTTCTGCATTTTTCTTGAGTTTTCTGATGATCATTGATTGGAGTGTTTTCCTTTGCCCTCTTAATCTCTTTATATCTGCAAAGACTAGCCAAGAGTCTATATGCCTGTGCCGCAGATAGCCAATAGCTGTTTTGAGTTCATTTTGTGTTCTTTGAATGCTCATAATAAGAGGATACATTGCCTGTAGACTTTTGTCTTCGTTTTCAGCTTACTGCCTATATCAGCCTCACAGAGGCGTATAGAGCATACGTATGTTGTTTATAGTTGGTGTCGCCAGCTATTCGTCAAGATTGATGTATCACAGCTAGATGGGTGAATCTCTTGCATATTCCCTACCTTGATGCATACCAATATTGCTTCTTCCTTTAATCCCTTTAGTCCTCACAAAGTTGCGTTTTTGTTCAATGTCAACTAATGTTGGTGCATTTCGCCCAAAAAAAAAAAAAAAGAAACTAATGTTGGTGCATGGTTTTAAGTGTTGCTATGGCTTATGGAATTGATCTATGATTTCCCCTGTTTGCTTGGGAAAGAACTGATGGTGGATTTCTAGCCCTTTTTCTCTGTTATCTTTCTCAAAAAGTCTTATGCAAATGTTATGGGTGGGCAAATGCTTTTCAAGCTGGTTCATTGGCGCCTTCTTTCTTGGGTCAGCTGTAAAATGACTCAAATGAGTACATATGGACAGCATTCATACTATATCCTTGTGATAATCTAATTATGTGTTATCTGTGAATGAAGTAGTGGTGATTTAGCTGTTTTCTCAAAGTCATATGACTCTTCATTTAGACACTGTGTTGGGCTTTCAGCTCCTAGTGCACATTCAGCCAGTGGGCAGGTTTCCTTTGGTCAGGGTTAATGAGGGGAGCACCTTATCCAGCAGTTTATGTTGTTTTGTGAAGGAGCCTTCTCAGGAAATAGTATTAGTTTGTTTTTTT
The DNA here is from genome assembly GCA_016432845.1 of Psidium guajava. Classification (NCBI taxonomy): domain Eukaryota; kingdom Viridiplantae; phylum Streptophyta; class Magnoliopsida; order Myrtales; family Myrtaceae; genus Psidium; species Psidium guajava. The sequence continues at coordinate 111,240 of CM028230.1, forward strand.
CCTTTGGCGTGATTGTGATTTCTTGGATTCCATAGGAGGCTTGTGCTTGCTCTTGGGCTTCCCTGCAGCCATTTCTCCTGCCACTGAAGGGAACAAATGCATAAGAAACACTGCACTTGCATATGTCATTTGCTTTTCATATACTGCTACAGAAGTGTAAGCATATAATAATAATTGCGCTTAAGTTGTAGAAAGTAGCATTTTGATGAAGTTATTGCTAGATATGAAAAAATTTCATGATTTACTAATGCTAGATTTCTTAATTGATCAAAGAATATTAAAGCTATTAGTTTCTTTCTCATTTCTTGCCAGACCATGTCACTGTGAGTTTTGCAAGAAGTGGTGGTCCAGGAGGTCAAAATGTGAACAAAGGTCTGATATTTTCCTTCATTTTTTTCCCTCCCTTCTCTATCATTTGTCATTTCCTGAGATGATACCTTCTACTAACATCTGTTTTTCTTGATCAAATTTGCAGTGAATACTAAGGTTGACATGCGCTTCAATGTGAAAAATGCATATTGGCTAAGTGGCAGGATCAGGGAGAGGATAATGCAAATGGTTTGTTGCTTTAATATTCTCTTGAGCTTTATGTAGCAGATTTTTCTATGGAATCTTGCATGTTGAACTATAATCCCTCCCGATACCTGGGCTAAGGGGATATCACGTGCAAGATATTTATCTGTGTATATTTTCCTCTTATCTGGTGCAGTAGTTGTCCCTGTGGTGTCTGTTTCTGTGATTGCATAGGTGCTTTTGTTTTTGGTTGGGTGAAAAGCCATTCTTCCCAACTGTTCTTTTTTCTTTCTGCATATTGTCTGCTGAGCAGGAAAAGAATCGGATCAATAAGGATGGTGAAATTGTGATCTCTTCAACGAAAACTCGCACTCAGAAGTCACTTTCTTCCCTCTTTTGTCCACATTTTGTTGGTTTTGCCACTTAGTGCGGCAGCTGGTTGACAATTCTATTTCTGTGCAGGGGGAACATTGACGATGCTCTAGGAAAGCTACAGGTACAAAAAATTGAGGCTAATTTCTTATCCATTTGCAGTGATGAAACGCTAAACTGGCGTTTTGTTTTCTGATTGGGACATTTAATCTGCACTTTTCACAAGTGAAAACACTGGGTCTGGGTGCGCAGTCAGCTGTTATTTGTTTTTCCTCTTAAATATACTCAGTCGTTGGATTCTTAGATCACTAGTATGGTTTAACTGAGTTTTATCTTTGAATGTTGCGAGCAGGCAATTATTGATGCTGCTTCATACGTCCCACCACCTCCTTCAGAAGAGCAGAAGAAGAAGATTGCCAAGATGTGAGTCATTTCACCAGTATGGTTTCTCACTTAAATGCCCTGAGTCTATTGCAAATTGATATAGTTATTCTGAATGAAAGGGCTGCTATTGGAGAGCAGAAACGATTGAAGAGTAAGAAGGCACTCTCAGACAAAAAGGCATCTCGCAGAAGTAGAGACGGCTGGGATTGACACAAAAAGTCTGTGATGGCGCTGTTAGTCTAAAATTGACGGACAGAATCCCACTTTGTTTTACTTTCTCATTGACCATCTGAGAATAGTAGCAATGGACATGTTTCACGTAGCATTGATTAGCAAGTACCCATTTGTAGTAAGTTCGCGAAGATAAAGAATCAGAGTTATAGATAGCTTAACTACGCTGCTCTAACACCCTCCATGATCAAGCTGCTGGAAGAATTCTAATTTCTATTAGACATATATATTCCTTCGCCGTTGCTTGTGAAATTTCGGGGGGGCTCCTTCATATACAAAGTCAGCAGAGATTGCTTGAGACTATGTTGATACTTTTTTTCTGTTCTGGTGATCAATGAAAAATTCAGTCTGGATCTTTCTTTTTGATTAGTGTGACGATGCTCTAGCTAGACGGTGGGGGTGAAAGCATCTCTTCTCATTTGTTGATATGTGGAGAAAATTTCTGTACAGGTTTCAGTAATCTTACGAACAATATAAGTCTCAGCTAAATCTATAACTAGTTAGACTGTACATACACGAAAAAGCCAAGGATAGGAAACCAAAATCACTACCGATGTCAAATTCATTTCCTTATGACAATCTCCTCCCCCGATTGCTGATCGACATGTTTGATCCATCGGCTCTTGCCCCTGCCAGTGCTCGAGCTCCCACTGATGCTTGCCACATAGGCAATATCCAGCCCTCTGCCCACGGGAAGAAACTTTGACCGCAAGAGGCGGCGCGACCCCGCATCGAGGATACTCCGCCATCGGAAGCTCAAACTCATCCTCGAGTTAGCATTCTTGCACACCAAAACTGCCCCTCGAGCACCCAACTTAGCTGACCTCAGGATCTTCTCGAAATCCTTGCTCTGGCAGTCTACTACCATGAAATCGATTCCCGTTAACACCTCCACCGCCTCCTCCGGTTCTCCGACCACCACTTCCACGTTCTCGTCGGTTTCCCCCAGGGCTTCCATATATTCAGACTTGGATTTATGGTCGGGCACTATGCACACATGCCTTCCCCCCGTGTGGTGGCTTGCCACCGCAAGGCCGATGCTCGTGGCGGTGGCTCCGCCACTCAACCAAGTTTCTACTATAAGGCGCGCATTCCAGCCAGCAGCCATGGCCGAAACTAGCTCGGCGACACCCGATTCTTTGTGTAGCTTTTTGCACTGCAAAAACACAAGATCAGAAAACAAATCAAGAAAAGAGATGAACACACAGTCTTTACAACAATAAGTTGCGAGGGAGAAATACTTACAGATGCGACGGTATCGATGTAAGCCTTCGAGGCCATCTCCGGAGACCAGGTAAGCTTCATTTCTTCTTCTTCTTCTTCTTCTTGGAATAAATTTTGAGTTTGTGGTTCGCTTCACGGTCAAGCAAGACAGAGTCGTAATGGGAAAAGCAGTGCCAGTTCTTGCTTTATATTCGGGCAGGTAGAGTCCCAGAAAGGGTTTTGGTGGACCGTTGACATTGCTCCTACAAATTCAACGTGTGGATTACTACTACATTAATCGATGCTGCATGTTTTGTTTTTGTTTTTTGCCGGGTTACACTGCACAACTTGGTTTTCGAAAACTTCATTAAAAATTTCCGTGCTGCTGCGGTCCAGCGGCGGGCAAAATCTGCGCGGCCAAAATGCCCTCGTCTTACGAAATTATCGCTAGAATGGCATTCGGCTCAACTGTTTGCTCGCCTTGTTTTCATTCTCCTGCCAATCGTCTCCGTCTATGACCTAATTTATCTTGCTAACAATCGTTACCCATCAAAATTTCAGTATGTGGTTCGATCTTCTAATAGGAAAAAATATAAAAAAAAAATTCTAAATTTATTACAATTGTGCCAATTCAGTCATATCATTTCAATTATGCCAATTGCGACCTAAATCATTTAACGTTTTGCAAATGTTGTCCATCCAACCAAAATTGATCGAAAATCGTTGATTTGGACATCAGTTGTCCTACGTGGCACAGTCGGCACTGACATGAATAATTTTTTTTCTGAATTTTTTCTTATTTTCTTTTTATTTGCCTTTCATTCTTTTTTTTTCCCCCAACCGTGGGCCCACGACCTTACCGGCTGACCCTTGCCAGCCACAAGCGAGGTCTGGGTAAGGGCCTCCATCCCTCGCCAACCGTGGGCGAGGCTCATGATGCCCTTGCCAAGTCTAAGTGATGGCCGCGATGCCCTCGCTTGGATCTTGGCGAGGGTCGCCATGCCCTCACCCAAATTAGATGTGGATGTCGTGGCCCTCACCAAGAAAAATAAAATTAATAAAATAATGAAAATTTCAAAAAGGATATTTAAGATTTGTTCGCCTCAAATGTGGACGTCGTGCTATGTAAGACGACTAGCGTTTATTTTAGCAATTTTTTGCTAAAATTGACCGGATAGATCACATTGGCAAATCATTAAAAGGTTTATAACTTAATTAGTACAATTGAAAAGTTTAAAATTGAATTGGCGCAAGTGTAGTATGTTTAAGACTTTTTTTTTTTGTACTTTTCCCTCTATGGGATTGAAAAATACAAGCCAGTCTTGAGCTAGAAAATAAAGGGTAAATGTCCGTGCAAGATTTTGTGCACTGATCTTTGTAGCTTTGTTATCTCTAGCAACAAGAGTATTTAATATTTTGGATATTCACATAAGCAAACGCTGCTCCTCCCTTGTTGCTGCCATTTTTAAACAAACCCTAGATACATACTGAAAAAGAAACATTCTCAAATACAAGATAACATCATTTCTTTCAAGGAAACAGAAACTTTCTGAAAAATCTTTGTCTTGAGGGGCTGGTAGTCATAGAGGAGAAGGCTCTCATGATGAACAAACCCTAAACAGAAAGGTGTTGCTTGAAAGATTAGACTAATTGAGCTCAGGCTCTGTTTGTTTCACGGAAAATATTTTTCCGGAAAATATTTTCCTCAATTTCTGGTGTTTGGGGGGTGGAAAATAAATGGTCAACGGAAAATGTTTTCCGGTCAACAAAAAAAAAACCTTCTAAAACTAAGGAAAATGATTTCCTCTTTTTGAGAAACGGAAATCATTTTCCTCATTTGCTTCTTTCCTTCCTCTTTTCGTCTGTCGCTCGCACTCCATGACCTTGTCCATCGCCATTTCAATTTCAGCCAAACACCGGAAAAGGAAGTCATTTTCCTGGAAAATGATTTCTTGGAAAATATTTTCCAGAAACACTTTATTTTCCGCGAAACAAACGGACCCTAAACAGAAAGGTGTTGCTTGAAAGATTAGACTAATTGAGCTCAGAGTGCTAAGATTTTCCAATATATCTCTTTGCAAACCATAGTGTCTAATCTCTTTATGGTTCTTCCTTGCCCCTTCTCCTTTTTTTCACAAACACCAACTTAAGGCTCGATTTGTTTCGCGAAAACTAAGCGATTTAAAAAATAGTTTTCAAAAAAAAGATCGTTTATATTGTTTATAAAAGTGAATGAATGAAAAATATTTCATCATTTACGCAAGTGTTTAGACATAAATTATATGTCGTTAGTAAATATTTTTATCATCGACTAATTATTTCAAACTATACATGCAATATTTTTTAGAATACCTTTTTTAAATTATTTTTTTTCAAAATAAACTAAACCTTAAATCAGAAAATATGGTGGGGTTACAAACATGATCGCCGATAAGAAAAGGTCAAAGATTTTTTTTTTGACTTCATATTACTGTTTTCGGGTGTGGAAATGATGGGAGCACGGACTAAAGTTGTACCTTCGACCCAAAAAACAAACAAACAAAGAGTAAAGTTGTACCTAGTACTTGGACCTTAAAGTGTCCACCATTAAAAGATTATTTAGTGGAATTTAATCTTTGTTGCGATAAGATAATAGAAAAAGTGGCGTCGCCGCCTTCCCTGATTTTCTTCCGTTTCATCAAAACACAATCTGTTTTGGAGGATTTCATCTTCCCTTTTTCTCGCGTCTCTATCTCTGTGGATAACAAAGCGAACCCAAAAGACGGTTTCAATCTTTAAGTTTTCCCATCTCGGGATGATGATTCCTTAAATCTCTCTACCTCTTTCCAAACTTAAAATGCTTTCTCATCCTCATTAAGTTAGACCTTTCTTATCTACCGACAATCTGAATTTTCCCCTTAAATAAACCAAATCTTCAACAACTTATGTTTTGTTCTTACCGTGCTTTTTCAACATAAAGCGTGTGCTCGTTGAATAAAATGAGATTTGCGACAAATACCGCAAAGTCCCTTTCGAGAGTTGAATCTCTGAAATCATTTATTTTAGCCTTTGTTTATTTCACGAAAAATGAATAATTTGAAGAAAAATGATCGTTTTGTATCGCTTGAAATAGGTAGTCAATGAAAAATATTTTCATTATCAATGACAATTTGCATCAAAATATTTTCGTAGCCAATAAAAAAAATATTCCGCGTTCATTTATTTTCGTAAGCGATACAAGCTACCTATCGTTTTTTTGAAAAATATTTATGGAATTATTCATTTTTCGTGAAATAAACGAAACCATAAAGAAATTTTTTTCATTCCTAAGTGGGAGCACAATCGGAACCAAGTGCGGCGGCAGCGGCCACCGCTGGAAGCACCAAATATTGACTTATCTTCGAGGTCTTTGTGGGGTTCGATGCATGTGTGGACTCTCGAGGAAACTGGTTTTTGCTTCATCAAGCCAATCCGATTTGATTGCTCCATCTTTCTGTTACTTCTTAAAAGGGATGATGCGAACGATTTTTCCGTGTGGAAAAACCATCGTTTACGCAATGAGGAGTGGCCTTCATCGAGATTCCATGAGGAAACCAGGGGCAATTTCAGCCAAGCAGGACGAAGGAAAACCGAAGCAACACGGCATGGAAGATCCAGAAGACGAAAGGAAGAAGTCAAACAACAAATGGAGATGGAGAGACAGACCGGAGAGTTTTCAAATGGAAGATGATGTGGTCTTCGTCCGTAGTGGGAGGATCCCGGCCGCAGTACGAAACAGATTATTATTCTTGTTTTCACTTACGAGATTATGATAATGTTTTTGTTTTCCTATTATCATTTGTAATTTTAGTCCAAGTGAGAGTTGGCCTCCACATCGGTTGACTATTAAGATTGCCGCAGCCCATCTAAGCTAATCGCTGACGATGCCAAGATTTATACTATTCCTTTTTGCCCTTTTCCGGTCTCTTAAATTACTAAAGAATGAGATACGAATCAACCGCGTGGATAAAAAGAACAGAAAAGACACTTGATACGGATGGGATCGATACGTACGAGCCAAGGCGATATAACATAGATAATGTTTGACGTTGTAACCTGTTTGGCAAATGAACGGACCATCCGAACATCAGAGATCATTATGGTACTAATGTTTTTCGTGAATATCAGAATCAGAACTTGAAGGGGGTTCCCCCTTCTTCTTTTTTTTTTTTTTTGGTATATATGTAAAGATAACACGAGGGTTTGACTCGTAAAGTTCGGAAACCCCTTCTTCCCTTTCGAGTTACTTGTAGCGAACTTTTAAGCTTTTTCACATGATTCTTGTCGGGTATGTATGTCCACTTGTGTCGTCAACCTCTTGTGAAGGACCGCAGGGGGGGAACCCCCTGGACGAAACCCTAAGTGGTCCTTCTTAACTTCAAATGGAGCTAGGCAGTGTTTCCCTCGCAACTGGGGCAACTTGTTCGATTTAATCTATTGCCAACATTGATCTTTCTTATTCGTCTCTTGCATATCCATTGACTTAATTACTGATTCACTCTCTGTCCGTTGTCTTGTCCATTTGATGGTTTATTGTGCATTCTTGCCCGGTGATTCTCTTCGAAACCTTGAGACTATCAACTGCATGATCTTCTGAAACTCCTGCAAACTGTAGGAAAAATTATCCAAAAAGTTTTGAACCTATTGTAAGACAGTCAATTCTATCTTAAGCCATTTAATTGTGCCAATTTGATCTAAACCTTTCGAAAATTGCCAATTTAGCCTTGAACATTTCAACAAATTACCAGTGTAGTCCTTCTAACTAATTTTGATCGAAAATAGCTGACGTGGCAGGCCAATTTGTGCTACCAATCCTACGTGGCGTGATCAGCATTAAAGTAACAATTTTTTTTTTCAATTTCCTTTTAAAATTTTCCTAAAATTTTATTGACTTCCTATTTTCTTTTCTTTTTATCTTCATAGGGCCATCGGCCATTGGTCGAGGGCCAACGACCTCTACCAATGACTGGTCAAGGGCTGGCAATCCCCGCTAGCCACAGGGTGAGGACGATGAAGACCTTGTTGTGGCTGGCGAAGGCTTCACTGCCCTTACTTAGGCCCTCGCCAGCCACAAAAAGGGTGGAAAAGGCCCACAACACCCTCACTAGATCCACTGAGGGAAGGGCTCGCAATACTCCTTATCAATAAGGGGTTCACACCCCTCACCCAAGGGTCAGCGAAGATCGCTAGTAGCCATGTTCGCCCAATGAAGCAAAAAGAATAACAAAAGAAAAGAAAATATTTAAAGAAAAAATAAGAAATCAATAAAAAAAATTCCACAATTTTTTCTTTAAAAAATAGGAATTATCTATGTCAGCATCGGCTATATCACGTAGGACGCCCGACATTAATTGGACTGAAGCATTAGCCATTTTCAACCAAAAATAGCTAGAAGAACTACATTGATAATTCATTAAAATGTTTAGGTATAAATTGGCAAATCCTTAAAAGTTCTAGGAAAAAATTGGCACAATTAAAAGGTTTGAGACTGAATTGGCAAAATATGGAAAGGTTTAGGACTGTATTGACACAAATACTATAGATTTAAAATTCTTAGACAATTTTACTGCGAAATTTCACATTGCAGTTAGTTATATGCATGCGCAAGAAGCAAACTAAAAAAGAGAAGGCGACGATAATACAAATAAAGAGATATTTATATTTCTCTAAGCCTTATCACATGTCCGTATCTGGTGAACTTAACCCGAGTACGACAATTTGGAAATATTGATAACAATGAGCTAATAAAATTCGTCCTTACCATAGTTAGCTGCTTAATTTATTTGAGAAGGGTTTGACTTTTGCTTATTAAGTACCGATATTCGCATTAAATTTGACAATAAACAATCCCACAAGTGGTGATAATGCAGACATATATAAGCACCACTATCCTTTTTTTTTTTAATATTCGTGTTCGTCATGCATTTTATTAAAATAATACGTGTATACATACGTATTGCATACGCATGCATGCAGGCAGTGATGGTCAATTGCTCATCAGATCTCACTGTCAGTCTCTTTGGCGACTGAATTTTCCCAGGCTCTATAAGAGGACCCATGTATATTAAGGAAGCATGATTAGAAAGACTTGCCAGATATTAATCTCAGGGATGAGATCAAAATATTTGACATAAGATTTCATGAATGGAATACATATGAATGTTAAGTAAAATAATGCGACAAGCAACCTAGTGGCGGAGGGTGGTGGCCCCGCCTTCGACTTCGGTGTTGCGGATCAAATTAGGGATTATCGGCTCCAGGATGAGTGGTTCTCATCGTAGAATCAAGAACCGCCCACTAGAAACCGGTTCCGCAAAATGCGAACCATGAACCATCCACTCATTCTATGGATTCACCTAAAAGTTGAACCACCAGTCAGGTCCGATTTCCAATTGGATCCCAAGTACGGTACTTCCGAGCACTAGCATCAATCAAAAAAAAATGGAACCAATTCCTAACGAGTGAAGGAGGAGGGCTCAGCCTAGGACTTTCGCAATGCATTCTTACATTCTCCACATTTGCATTCAGTATTTGTTGACATCTGATTTTTAATCATCTTTTCTCTTTTAAAAATTTTCAGTATTTTTCGGCATTTTTATTTTTTGAAAAATCCATAAAAATTCATAAAATTGAAAAATTAACTCTGGGGACCTTAGCCAAGCCTAGAGAACTAATTTTGACCAAAAAATGATTTTTCATATTTTCAGTATTTTTTAGTATTTTTATTTTTGAAAATTCATGAAAAATAAAGAAAAATTGAGAAAATTGGAAAATCAACTTTGGAAGCCTTAGCCAAGCCTAAGCAACCATTTTTGAACAAAAAAATTTTTCATATTATCTATATTTAATTTGTTTAAAAAAATACAAAAATACTTGAAAATTTTGGAAAAATAACATTTGAGGCAAAAAAAAAAAATACACAAAGATAGTTAATATTTTTATTTTAAATCTATTTTCATATTGGCCATCGCAAATTCAGAAAAATCCAATTCGAGTCACGTGTTCCTTCACGAGTATAATCTCGAATCGGGCCTAAAATTTTTTTTTTAAGTCAACTTATTTTAATTTTCACTTTTTATGAGTTGTGACATTGTCTTCTAATATTTTAAATTTTCATCTTAGCTCAATTATACCCAGAATGACTCAATTTTGCAAAAGGGCTTTAATTAAATTCTGCATTATTTTCAGCGGCAAGAAATGAGCTTAAATTTGACATGTGGTAAATTTTGGTGTGTCAAAAATTGTGAAGAGATTTGGACTTAAAGAAATATATTTTTTCATGGACTAAATTGCAAATACTTAAAATCTCAAGGACTAGGATGCAAATACCTAACACTTGAGGGATTATTTTGTAAATAACAAAAAGAAGAGTTGGTGGAGAAATTAGAATAGAGAAGGGAAGTTGAAGAAGAGGAGATGGAGAAGAGAAGATGAAGAAAATAAGATAAGAGTAGAGAAGGGAAGATGAGATGAAGAAGAGTTAGTGGAAAATTTAGAATGGAAGATGGATGAGTAGATTATAAAAGGAGGAAGAAGTGAGCTTGGGAGGAGGATTTTTGGAGAGAAAATCTTGGATGCTTGAGAGAATTTTGAGAGATTGAAAGAAATTAGAGAGAAAGAAAAAAAAATAAAAAAAAAGAGAGATAATCCTTTTTTCCAAAAGAGAGTCTTGAAAATGGTGAGAGTTTAAATCTAGGTGTTACCATCACCAATTCCTCTACCGATCAACGCAAGTCACAAGTTCATCTCCATCGTTCGAGCCGCAATCTTGATCTATAAGGTGACACGAGATCCGAATTCGGCAATCAAATCTGTTAAATCAAGTAACGATCCTAACTATTAAAATCTTCGAGAATTTCCTTGTCCAAATAAATTAATTTATATTTCGATTATGTCATGTCATACTCATATGTTTCCATATCTACATGTCGCATTCATACTATAAATTCCTACAATTTAATTCTTGCACCATAAATCCCAAAGGGAAGAGCCAAGCCAATGCTTAGCCTCCCATTGGAGGTTTTTACTTACAGTAGTTAAATATCTGCAACTTAAATACCTGTACCTTAAATCCCAAAGGGAAGAGCCAAGCCAATGCTTAGCCTCCCATTGGAGGTTTTTACTTACAGTAGTTAAATACCTGCAACTTAAATACCTGTACCTTAAATCCCAAAGGAAAGAGCCAAGCCAATGCTTAGCCTCCCATTGGAGGTTTTTACTTACAGTAGTTAAATACCTGCAACTTAAATACATGTACCTTAAATCCCAAAGGGAAGAGCCAAGCCAATGCTTAGCCTCCCATTAGAGGTTTTTACTTACAGTAGTTTAAATACCTGCAGCTTAAATACCTGTACCTTAAATCCCAAAGGGAAGAGCCAAGCCAATGCTAGGCCTCCCATTGGAGGTGTTTATTCACTGTCATGTACTTCTTATAATTTAATTTTTGAATCATCAGACCCAAAAGATGAGTAGGTCGTAATACTGCACAGAAGTCGTTAACACACTCCCTCTTTCGGCTTCAGGGAATCTTTAACACTTAAAAAATATAACAAATAAAAATATATACCATCCATGCATCCTATTTAAAAAGTGAAAACACAAAAGAGAATACCCTACTAGAGCCTTAGGAATAAACCAAGCCTGAGTTGCTGAATTAGGATATCCATGAAATTAAGGTACCGAAAGGGCATTAGTTTTGATTAACTTGTGTAACCAAGTCCTCGAGCTCATAATCTCTGGTTCGCAGGAATAAATTAGTTATCCCGCTAATTTATTTAGGTTCCTAATCAACCTACCAAGAATGATTAGTGGCGACTCCAAATTTCAAAATCATTTAAAATAAAAATCCAAAGTCACGATTCAGTAGGACTTGGGAGGGTTCGCGTTAGGTTAGTCAAATCTAATTAACCTAATAATCCGTTAACCCTTTAAAATAAAATTTTTTTTAGAGGGTCGCGACAGTATTCTTATCACTTAAAAAACTTAAGGATAATATCTTAGTAGGCAGCAGCATTATTGTCAGTAATGGAGTCAAATATCGTTGAAAATGCAATAGCAACTGATCAACTAATTAGCGCAAGTTTTCAAATGCACCTATAATGTACAAAACACATCACACATAAAAATAATTAGATATGGACTCCTTTTCTTTTTCTTTTTTTTTTTATGGATGGATCTAAACTCTGGGCCTTCGAGGGAGATGGCTTTAATTAAAAGAATATACATTTGTATAATATAAAGGGATCAGTTCAGTTGGGCTAGTTAGATGATTCCCACCCAAAATCGCGAATTGAATTGGTACCCGCTTGTTCCAGAAAATTAGAACCAGAAATCAAATCGGTACCCATCAATTCCATCCAAAATCAACCAGTTGGGTAAGGTTTGATTCGGTTTGGATGGATCATGATTTTTTTGGTCGCACTTAGATCAAACACAATGCACCTTGGAGGCTACCCGAGATCGAATCCGAGTTTCAAAAATTTGGTTGACGAACAAGGAAAAAAAAAGGCACAGCTAAATAGGCTCCCTATGGGAGATGTGATGGAAATTTTTTCAAAAAGTCATAAATCTATTGTACAACAGTCAATTTAATCGTAAATTTTTTTATTGTGCCAATTTAGTCTTAAACCTATTGACGATTTATCAATTTAGTCATGAATTTATTGACAAATTTATCAATGTAGTCCTTTCACCTAATTATCCCAATAACAAGGTTTAGGACTAAATTGGCAAAACTTCAAAAGAATTAGGATTAAATAGATACAATTGGAAGATTTAGAATTATATTCACAAATTGTCAAAAGGTTTAACAGCAAATTAGCATAATTGAAAGGTTTAAGACCGAATTGACCGTCGTATAATAGACTTAAAACTTTTTGGATAATCATTCCGACATGTGATAAATAGAACCAATCATAATACACAAAATTGCGTGAAAACCTGGAGCTACGTATGATATAGTGGAGAAATATCATCTTACCGTAGGGACTGTGAAACTGTGAATTTTTGAAACATGATCAGTTGGCTGCAGTTAAATGCGTCCATGCAAAGGCAAATTTTCAAAAAAATTTGCCCTTACGCGAGACCTAACGGGGATCTGACTATATGTAACCATGTTCGAGTATGCTATTATACTGCGCTTATTTCACAAAAAAAAATGAATGATTGAAATATATATAAATATATGTTTTTAAGAATGATCACTTGTATCACCTACAAAAATAAATGAATGAAAAAACTTTCATCGTCCATAAAAGTGTATAGACATAATTATTGCCATTAATGAAAATATTTTTCACCGACTGATTATTTCACGCGATGCGAACGATTATTTTTCAGAATGTATTTTTTCAAATTATTTTTTTTTTTCGCGAAATAAACGGAGCATCAAATTGGGCTTCGACGACGAATATAGGATTCGAAGAAAATCACAAATGCAGACAGATTTAAAACAACAACGTACGAGCATAGAAAATCTCCGATGTACTTCATTCTGCGCAGCCCAATCGTCCGAGTCCAACCAAATTTTCATGAAACGGGGGCAAACAAACGAAGAGCAAAGAGCAATTTGCCCGTTTGCTCACTTCCGCATTTCACTCGCGAATCAACAAGATGCAAATGCCAAGTTGCAGCAGTAGTAATCGTCGTCGTCGAGAGCTAGAAGAAGCTATCGCTAACATGGCAGCATATCTGGTGCAAGAAATGCGGGAAGATCTCATGATCTCAACCACGGCGTTCATCGGAACTTGGTCAAGGGCTAGTGACCTCTGGGTGATAATCACTGACATGGCAGATTAGTTTGCATCGGCGGGTCCTACGTGGCGCACGATCGACGCTAAAGTAACGATTTTAATAAAATTTATTTAAAATTTTGAAATAACTTCATTGATTTCTTGTTTTTCTCTTTTTATTCTTCATGGGGCCACCGGCCATTGGTCCGAGGGCTAGTGACCTTTGCAAGCCACTAGGCAAGGGTTGGCAACCCTTGCCGGCGAGAGAGCAAGGACCATGAAGCCCTCATTGTGGCTAGCAAAGGCACCATGGCCCTCACCTAGTCACCGGCCACAGCATGGGTGGAAGAAGGCCCACAACGCCCTCACTAAGATTCGGTGAGGCGAGGGGTTGCAACGCCCGTGACCAAGAAGGGCTTTGCGCCCCTCAGCCAGGGGTCGACGGAGGTCGCAAACAGCCACGTTAGTCGTATGAAGCAAAAATAAAATAAAATAAAATAAAACTTTGTAAAGAAAAAAAATATGAAATCCATAAAAAAAAATTCTGAAAAAAAATAAGAAAAAAATAAAAATTATCTATGTCAACGTTGGTCGTATCATGTAAAACACTTGTCATTGATTGGACCGGCCACATCAGTCGTTTCTAGCCAAAAGTAGCCGAAAGAACTACATTGGTAATTCGTTAAAATGTTTATGATTAAATTGGCAAATCCTCAAAAGGCTTAGGAAAAAAAAAATTAGCACAATCGGAAGTTTTTTTAACTTGAATTGGCAAAATGTCAAAACGTTTAGAATTGAATTGACGCCAATAAAATAGATTTATAGCTTCTTAGACAATTTTTCCGCAAATTTTCACATTCCAGTCTACTTGATGTCATCTAGCTTTGCACAAGAAGGAAACTGAAAAGGAGAAGGCGATGATCATACAAATAAAGAAAGATTTGCATTTCTGTAGACCTCATCACATGTCCTTATCTGGTGAACTTAACCCGAGCACGACAATTTGGAAATATTGACGACGATGAGCTAACAAAATTCCTCCCTTAATCACATGTCCGTTGGCTGCTTAATTTATTCGAGAAGGGCTTGGACTTTTGCTTGTCCAAGTACTGAGATTTGCATTAAATTTGACAATAAACAATCCCACAAGTGGTGATAATGCAGACATATATATATATATATAAGCACCACTGTCCTTTCATGCCTTGCATCACCACTACTTCTTTTCCTTTTCAATTTTTATTTTTATTTTTTTGTGTTCGTCATGCATTTTTTTAAAAAAATTATACGAGTATAAACATACGTATATGCATGTGCGCAGTGATGGTCAGTTGGTCATCAAATCTCACAATCGGTGTCTTTGGCAACTGAATTTTCACTGGCCCTATAAGAGGACTCGTGCGTCTATCAGAACGTATATTAACATTTTGCCACTTAAACGAGAGCAGCCCCTTGCTCATGAAGCAGTCTTAATCAGCAAAAAAAAAAAAATTGGAGAAGTTTGATTAAGGGAGCATGATTAAAGAGAATTACTAGATCTTAATCTCAGGGATGAGATCAAAATATTTTACATGAGACTTCATGGAGGGAATACATATGTATGTTAAGTAAAATAATGCAACGAGCAACCTAGCGGCCGAGGGTGGCGGCCCCACCTTCGGGTTCGGTGTTGTGGATCATACACAATGCACCTTGGCGACTACTCGAGATTGAATTCGAGTTTCAGAAATTTGGTTGATAAACAAGGATGAATTTTGAGAAGGATAAAAAAAACAACGCACAACTAAATAGGCTCCCTATTGGAGACGTGATGGAAAAATTGTTCAAAAAATCCTAAAGATATTGTACAGAAGCCAATTCAGTCATAAACTTTTCAATTGTGACAATTTAATCCTAAGCCTATTGAAGATTTGCCAATTTAGTCATAAACCTTTCAATTGTGTCAATTTAGTCCTAAACCTTTTGAAATTTTGACAATTTAGTTATAAATCTATTATTATTATTATTATGGTCCAAATAAATCCATCATTTGGATAATTGAGTGAAAGGACTCTACATTGACAAATTTGTCAAAAAAATCTATGACTAAGTTGGCAAATCTTTAGTAGGTTTAGGACTAAATTGGCATAATTAAAAGGTTCAGGACCGAATTGACCATCGAATTATTTCAAGACGTGATAGATATATTTTTAAAATTATTTATTTTTCACGAAATAAAAAAAAAAACCTTCAATTGTGCTTTGACAATGGATATGGGATTTGAAGAAAACCATAAATGGAGACCCACTTAGAAGAACAACATATGAGAATATATCATCTCTGATCTCTTTCATTATGTGCAGCCCAATCCTCCGAGTCCATGGCCCCATCCAACCCAGTTTCTTGAAACAGGGGAAACAAAAGAAGAGCAAGAGCAATTTGCCCGTCAGCTCCCTTCCGCATTTCACTCGCGAATCAACAAGACGCAATGCCAAGTTGCAGCAGTAGTAATCGTCGTCATCGAGAGCGGAAGCTCGCGTTGGCTTAGGAGAGTAAAGAAATACTAACATGGCAGTATATCTGGTGCGAGAACTGCGTGAAGATGTCATGATCTCAAACCCGACGTTCATCGGACCTCACTTGAATTTGCAAATCCTAAGTTCGAGTGTACTGCAGCCCAAGATGGTTGCGAAACCTGCGAACCGGGGAGGGCTATAGGGACCGAATCGAATCGCTGTCCACAGAGATGTGACTTTCCAGGACTGGACTTCTGCAATGAAGCTAGATGTGAAACTTGTTCAATATGGATACTGCCTGTGACGGAAGTTTTGGTATCGGCAGTTAAGGTACGAGAGCAGAACTGTCTGTCGCTGTGTATCGACACTGCTCTACTTCTGCTCTACAAGGTTTGAAATCAGGATACCAACTCAAATGGTAACTACTTACAACAAAAGGGAAAACGAAAATGGTTATGACAAAGGTGAACAGACGAGGTACATATAAGTTAAAAGGCTGATCTGTTATACATTAGGACGAGATTACACTGTTAATTCTTCAGGGATCATACATCATTGCCCCGTTGTGCCGCTGAGCTTGATAACTCATTGAGTTAAATTGATGCTGCCATGGATGCAACTTCCGACAAATTGGCTATGGCTATGTAAAATCATCCATGTTGGACGCACCAATCATTTAGTTCCTCGATCACTCTGAACATAGTAGGTCTACTATCGGGCAATTCACTGGTGCAACCTAATGCGATCTTCCCAAGAATAGCCGCCTCAGGTTCAGTGAAGTTTCCCCTTAGATTGCAATCGATAAAGTTCTCGAAAGCGCAAGACTCTGCCGCCGACCGCATTGAGCTAGAAAGTTGTCGCTTACCCGAGAGGATCTGGAAGATGATGACTCCAAATGCGAAAACATCGCTTTTCTCTGTAAAACGACCTGTTGTAATGTACTCCGGCGCCAGATAACCCATGGCAGCACTAATTTTGAGGGCGGAGTATATGACATCGTTGGCAAGAAGCTTTGGAAGCCCGGCATCCATTATCAGTGGGTTGAGCTGCTGGTCAATGAGAATCTTCTCAACAGATATGTTTTGGTGAACAACTGCAGGCTTGTTGGCTTCACTGCTGTGTAAGTA
Source organism: Psidium guajava (assembly GCA_016432845.1). NCBI lineage: Eukaryota > Viridiplantae > Streptophyta > Magnoliopsida > Myrtales > Myrtaceae > Psidium > Psidium guajava. Next base: position 128,313 of record CM028230.1, read on the forward strand.
TCCGATACCTGCTCGCATATGAAGAATACTGCTTAGATTGGACAGGAAACGAATTCGAGAAGGGAGGCACTTTGCCCAGAAATGACCAGTGAATTCATCCCACTGATGTTTCAAGTACATTTCCTATGAAGCTAGAAGGCCAGAAGTAAATGTTCAAAACTTCAGGAGCACTTAATGAACTGGGTAAATGCACTTGGTAGTTGGTACTTCTCAATTTAAAGACTTAGAAACATTACGCCAGAGAAAAAAGTTCCAACAACGAAAGTCAGGGAAAACCAGAAAGCTCTCTTTAAGATCTGAAAAGAAAGGAAGACTCACCCTCAGCAATTCCTTTGATGATAGAAACCCTTGCGGGCCAACCAAGAACCTGGATGCTTCCATCTTCTAAATCAAGATACTGCGAAAGGGTACCCTTGGGGGCGAAATCATACACAAGAAAGCATTCTCCCCTGCCCTTTGAGCAACAAACACCTCTCAATCTAATGAGGTTCTGATGTCTTAGCGAAGTTACCAAATTTAGTCCGTTCACAAAGTCGGCTTCCTCCGATTTGCAGCTCGTCACATTGATGCTCCTGATAGCCACAGTAGTCCCATCCCTTAGTATGCCTCTGTAGACAGATGAGAAAGTGCTCCTTCCCAACAAATTAACCTCCGAGAAGTATTGGGTCGCTGACTCAACTTCTTCCAACGTGTATATAGGAGCCTGCAGGGATAGTCCATTTCCATAGCGGCCATCATCCAGAGGATCCCATCCACTAGAATACTCGAGGCAGACGAGGGGAGACGCACTTCTGCTGTATAAGTCTTTAGAGTGGTCGGTACTAAGCCTGCTATCAGAAGCATCAGCTGTGCTACCAATCTTTTGTTTCCCTCTACGATATCGATAGAACGTTAGAAGTCCTGCACCGACCAATGTGACTGTGACAGAGACAATCCCAGCAACAAGAGCCGCTTGAGGGAGTTTCCATGGATTTGAGCAATGGCTTCGGTTGCAATGTGTCTTCACATTTACTGACTCTGGGATCGGAACAGTCTTGTTTGTGTTCACTCCGCCGGGCTGTGCATTCGCGATGTTATCAAGATCGTTGCAATTTCTGAGCGAAGGAAATCCGAATCCGCATAGACCTGGGTTATTCTGATATTGAAACCGTTCCTCCAATTTCTTCAGAGCTTCAACATACATAAACAAACTTCAGTCAATCCTAGGGAACAAGGTAAATGAGGAAAATTCATCATTCAAGGTCACAGCGATTGTCTGAAAGAAGGAAACAAAAAACACTGAACGAAAAAGCAGGGACTGGGGAACTGAACTCACCGGGAGGGACAAGTCCAGAAAGAGAATTGTTTCGTACATCAAGAGCCTGCAGTTCTGGAATGTCAGCTACTTTCACCGGGATCACACCGGTAATCCGATTAAAGCTCAAGTCAAGCCTCTTTAAGGTCTGCAAATTGCCCAAGCCAACAGGAATATCACCAAATAATTTGTTATGCTGCAAGGCAAGAACGCTCAGCTTCTTCAAGGATCCCATTTCCGGGGGAATAGTACCGTTGAGCTTATTACAACATAGCTGCAGCACTGAAAAGTACGAGAACTAGAAATCAAAAGCCAGATTATTAAAAAGATCAGGTGCCAAAGAAAAGTGTCTCAACCATATCGTCTGCTAAAAAACACAGCACGCATGTTCAAAACCCGTCAAGCAAAACAGAACTCACCTTGAAGGCTAGTCATATTTCCAATTTCAGAAGGTATACTCCCAGTCAAATTATTCACATCGAGGTAAAGATCTGTCAGCTCGGTCAGGTTAGAGATTTCTCTAGGAATCTCCCCGGTCAAGAAATTGTAGTGCAAGTACAAGCCCGATAAGCACCTAAGCTGAGCCACTGCAGGAGAGACCTTGCCCGCGAGGCCCTTCCCTTGCAGCGAGATGTTATCCACTTTCTGATGCTCGTTGCACGCCACCCCGACAAACGAACCGTCACAGGGGTCGCCATTACTGGTCCACGAGGCGAGAATCTTGTTCTCCGGGTCCAAGGAGGCCTTGATCTCCATGAGAGCCCCCAGCTCCCCATTCCCACGAACGAGTCCTCTACAATCAAACGCGAGCAGAACAAAACCGATCAGGAGCAAACGGGCGAACCCCATTACACTCCCCCTCCTCGAAACACCGAAAAGATCCGACTTTCGCTCAAATCCGTCTCGTTCTCAGACAGAAGCAGAAGCCGAAAAAGGCCATGTCCTGCGGTTCTCTCTCTCTCTCTCTCTCTCTCTCTGTGTGGGTGTGTGGAATAAGTGAACTGAGAGTCTGAAACCGCTTCCTTTTGTCTGGGTCTCCTGTCCTTTTGTTGGCTTCTGGGATCCAGCGAAGGTAAGGGAGGAGAAAGCGAAAAGAGAGAGAGGGTACGCAGTAAACTTCAAAAGGAGATTGGGCATTGAATGGCCGCTTCTTCTTTCACCTTCTGACAGGATTCACACTTGGACTCGGAATCAGATTGCGAGAGAATTTAAGCATTACAGCTAGTTCGGATTTCGATTGATTTGAGTTTAAATTTCTACGGAAGGGTGATGAGACACAGTGGTCCTCAAATTTGCCCACTTTCGAAGGTTAAAAAAGAGATCTTTCCGGGAAAAGGAGTTTGTCGGATTTTGTGCAGTAATTAGCTCATTCGCTCGTGGGGCAAGTAGAGTTAGGTAAATGTGATTCCTCTCCACGTCACAAACGAAACTACTATCACTGTTAAACCGAGGAAGACATGGAAACTACACTTCTCTGCTGTAGTTTCTCATTTGGTGATGAATAAATATCGTATCAGGCGAAGTGGTTGCGTGGTGCCTCTCGCGTTAAAGGTCGAGGTTCGAATCTCAGTAAGTGGCCGGCCGACTAGTTAAATCGCTCGTTCATGATCAAACGGAAACTGTATCCAAATCGCGGCTCTCATCCATTCATGTTAACTTTCGAGGCCTCATTTGCCACCCTGTGGATGGAGACATACTCGGCATGCATGAGTGGGGGGGCTTTGTATGCGTGCACCGGTAGGGATTGGTCGAGTCGAAAGGTTCGGATGCCCGTGTTGTTACAAAAAAGGAAAAAAACAAATTATCATTTGCCAAATACTTGTTCTTTTCTGGCACCACTAAATACAAAATAAGCTCTTAAATTTGTCATCGCCGAATACAGAATAAGCTCTTAAATTTGTAGCCTCGTGATCATTTTTGAAAGACACCTAAATTAGTTGCTATAATAGTATCTAGTGCCAAAAGAGAAAATTACTTTTGATCCCAACTTTTCTTTAGAGAAAGACGAGAGATCCTTACAAAATAATAAACGAAGAACAAAAAGAACGATAAAAATTGATAAGACACTCCTTTGTATGCAAAAGGTCACAGGACCCTTTTAATTTTTTGGCAAGTAGAAATTTATAGGGATGGCTCAAAATAAAATTATTAAAATTAATGCGTCGGGTTATATTTGAATGATTCGATATGATCGGGCCGAATGGCCGATGGATGGAAAATTCTACCAAATTGCCTTACTCGAAAACTACTCCAAGAATTTCTCTGATTCCATATGTAAACGAGCTTGAGCAATAAAGTTAAATCGAATCATTCACGGTCTGGTTGGTCCACTTGTTCGTTCGAGTTTGCCTTTAAGACATACGTTTTGACGGGCTTAATTAAGTGTTGTCCTTCCACCTATAAGTTAAAAAACCTTCAAACATCAATTGATCGAATCGAATCAATGTTACATCGTAATTTACGAGGGTTTTTTTCACTTTCGGCGCCGGTTCCATTTTCAAATTAGGTGGGAAACACTCCACATTCGTCTTCATCATTTTTAAAGTTTTTTTTTTTTTTTGCACCAACGGTTCTCGTAGAGGGGATTACTTTTATATTATAATTAGTTATATCCATCATGCAAACTTGACTCTTCCACACAAAAATTCCTAATACTTTTTTTTTTTCTGGGGGTGGAAAAGTCAACAGTATTGATTGGTGGGAAGACCTAACTTTGGCGGTCTCCACGGGGCAGCATGGCATGTGTTGACTATAAGCCCATTGGGAAATTTTGGAAACGTTTGCTGGCATAGAATTTGAAATTCAAGACCCCGTTCGAAACAAGTGATCTTCCGCTCAGAGTAGATCTGTCAAAATGAGTAATAAAGTGAATTATTATATAGGTTAATAATATTCAATAAATAAGTCATAAATTATTTTAAAACATAATATGAGTGTTAAATGAGGCCGTAAATGGATTAACGACTTATACCCAACTCGCATCTACAAGTCTCTGTCGCGACCCTCTAAAAAAATTTTAAATTTTAAAGGGGTTAACGGATTATTATGTTAATTAGATTTGACTAACCTAACGCGGACCCTCCCAAGCCCTACCGAATCGCAACTTTGGTTTTTGTTTAAATGATTTTGAAATTTGGAGTCGCCACTAATCGTTCTTGGTAGGTCGATTAGAAACCTAAATAAATTAGCGGGAGAACTAATTTATTCCTGCGAACCAGAGATTATAAGCTCGGAGACTTGGTTACACTAGTTAATTAAAACTAATGCCCTTTCGGTACCTTAATTTCATGGATATCCTAATTCGGCAACTCAGGCTTGGTCTATTCCTAAGGCTTTAATAGGGTATTCTCTTTTGTGTTTTCACTTTTTAAATAGGATGCATGGATGGTATATATTTTTATTTGTTATATTTTTTTATGTGTTAAAGATTCCCTGAAGCTGTAAGAGGGAGTGTGTTAACAACTTCTGTGCAGTATTACGACCTACTCATCTTTTGGGTTTGATGATTCAAAAATTAAATTATAGGAAGTACATGACATTGAATAAACACCTCCAATGGGAGGCCTAGCATTGGCTTGGCTCTTCCCTTTGGGATTTAAGGTACAGGTATTTAAGTTGCAAGTATTTAAACTACTGTAAGTAAAAAACCTCCAATTGGAGGCTAAGCATTGGCTTGGCTCTTCCCTTTGGGATTTAAGGTACAGGTATTTAAGTTGCAGGTATTTAACTACTGTAAGTAAAAACCTCCAATGGGAGGCTAAGCATTGGCTTGGCTCTTCCCTTTGGGATTTAAGGTACAGGTATTTAAGTTGCAGGTATTTAACTATTGTAAGTAAAAACCTCCAATGAGAGGCTAAGCATTGGCTTGGCTCTTCCCTTTGGGATTTAAGGTACATGTATTTAAGTTGCAGGTATTTAACTACTGTAAGTAAAAACCTCCAATGGGAGGCTAAGCATTGGCTTGGCTCTTCCCTTTGGGATTTAAGGTACAGGTATTTAAGTTGCAGGTATTTAACTACTGTAAGTAAAAACCTCCAATGGGAGGCTAAGCATTGGCTTGGCTATTCCCTTTGGGATTTATGGTGCAGGTATTTAAGTTGCGGATGGACTTTGTCCTCTCCATTCTGGGGTATGAATTCTTTAAAATAAAATACAACGAATTGATTCAACAATTTGAAATTTGTACGCGCTTGAGAACTCCTCCAAGCCGATTTTGTGCTTCCATAGGGTTGACAATTGATATAGAGTTGCGGCTTCCTGACATAAAATAGAGTGAAGTGTCAGTATACAAAATATGTGCTAATCTGCACCTAAAACCAGAAGAGTGAAAAGAGTACTTATCTCCCGTTTTTTGGGAGGGATTTCTATAATTGATTTTCGCTCTCTATGTTCCCAATATAGAGAGTTTCTTTTGAATTAAGATGGACTTTTAGTCACAGATCAGTTGAGAAATCGGTGGACAGCTTAGGAACTTGTCTGGGCCGATTTTTGCATCTCTACGAGATTTTTGCTGTTGACGTAGAGATATCCTTCTCCTGACATAAAATATGGAGAAAAAAAAAGGAGATGGAGAAAGTGTATACAATTTGTGCTAATTTGTAAGTAAAACCATAAACAAATGAATAAATAAAAACACTTAGCTCGAATTTGCTTGCTCGTTGACGAGGAAGAACTCTTGATTTATATTGATCGATGAAGGAATTTGTGATGATAACCCCTAGCTTTAAACTTCCATCATCTTCAAAATTCTCTCTATTTTGGTATTTTCTTTCTCTCAAATTTTTCTTCAATCTCCCAAAACTCTCTCAAACATCCAAAATTTTCTCCCCAAAAAAATCCTTCTCAAACACTTCAAATTTTCTCTCCAAAAAAATCTCTCTCAAACACTTCAAATTTTCTCTCCAAAAAAATCTCCCCCTCAAGCTCACTTCTTCCTTCTTTTATAATCTACTCATCTATCTCCCATTCTAATTTTTCCACTAACTCTATCTCCCATTCTAATTTCTCCACTAACTCTTCTTCATTTTCATCTTCCATTCTCCATCTCTATCTCACATTCTAATCTCTCCACTAACTCTTCTTCATCTTCATCTTCCCTTCTCCATATTTATCTCCCATTCTAATTTCTCCACTAACTCTTCTTCATCTCCATCTTCCCTTCTCTATTCTTATCTTCCATTCTAATTTCTCTACTAACTCTTCTCCATCTTCCATTTTCTATTCTTATCTTATTTTCTCCATCCATTCTTCTCCAACTTCTCTTCTTCATCTCCTCTTCTCCATCTTCCCTTCTCTATTCTAATTTATCCACTAACTCTTCTTTTTGTTATTTGTAAAATAATCCTTCAAGAGTTAAGTATTTGCACTCTAGTCCTTGAATTTTAAGTATTTACAATTTAGTCCCTGAAAAAATATATTTCTTTAAGTCCAAATCTCCTCACAATTTTTGACACACCAAAATTTAACACATTTCAAATTTAAGCTCATTTCTTGCCGTTGAAAATAATGCAGAATTTAATTAAAGCCCTTTTGCAAAATTAAGTCATTCTGGGTATAATTGGGCCAAGATGAAAATTTAAAATATTAGAAGACAATGTCACAACTCATAAAAAGTGAAAATTAAAAATAAGTTGACTCAAATTAAATTTTTTTTAGGCCCGATTCAAGATTATACTCGTGAAGGAACACGTGACTCGAATTGGATTTTTCTGAATTTGTGATGGCCAATATGAAAATAGATTTAAAATAAAAATATTAACTATCTTTGTGTATTTTTTTGGCCTCAAATGTTATTTTTCCAAAATTTTCAAGTATTTTTGTATTTTTTTTAAAAAAATTAAAAAAATATATATATAATATGAAATTTTATTTTTTGTTCAAAAATGGTTGCCTAGGCTTGGCTGAGGCTTCCAAAGTTGATTTTTCAATTTTCTCATTTTTTCTTCATTTTTTGTTTTATGAATTTTCGAAAATAAAAATACCGAAAATACGGAAAATATGAAAAATCATTTTTTGGTCAAAATTGGTTCCCTAGGCTTGGCTAAGGTCCCCAAAGTTGATTTTTCAATTTTATGAATTTTTATGGATTTTTTATTACTTTAACAATAGAAAAAATGATTAAAAATCAGGTGTCAACAGTCTCTCTTCATTTTTTTTTCTTGCCCTCACTCACTATGCACTCTCACCTTAATTTTGCTATAAGTTTTTCTAAACTTGCATTGCATGTAAATGATTCTATTTGGATCGGATCATTTTTCAACCCGACTCGATCTAATCGACCAGTTAACCCTAATGAAGTTTACACGTTATGTCTTTTTCCTAGCAAACGGGATCCGCGAGCTGCGATTTTTTCACTTCTTATCCATAGCGCCACCTTCTCTGGACGGCCAAAGGAGCTGGACCGAGTCATGAACTTCGCCATACGAGCAAGGGAACAGCAAAAAATGGAAGTCATGCGTCGGATGTGAAGGAAAGTAAACGAGAATTTGATCATGAAAACAGAGAAGAATAGACGACACACGGTTTTACCCAGGTTTACCCTTAAAGTAGGGATACGTCCTGCTAAGAGATTTCACTATGTTTTTAGGTTTACAGCCGCTCAGCTCAATACAATAATCAGAAACGAGCAAATATATATATATATATACACACCCTAAACAGAGCCCAAATCTAAACCTATAATAAATCTCTTAATCTCGCACTATACGGGCCAGCTTAAATAAAAGCCCAAACCCGTTGAGGTTTTGGTGGCGCTGCCCCCAAACCCCTGCCCGCTCACCGGTGAGTGGGGCAACCGTCCGCTAACCGAGCAGAAGAACCCCCGTCGGGAGGCGCTTCCCCTGAACCCCCACCCGCTGACCGGTTAGCGGGGCATCCGTGTCGGGGGCCCGCATTCCGCACGCAGGGATCACATGTTGTTGGATAACACTTTAGTTTCTCTAAACTCACGTGGGCGTAGTCGGCGTGAGAAACAAGGGTTCCCGAAATATTCGCCAACTCCAACAGGATGTTCCCCGAACCTCCGTATTCCGCACGCAGGGATCACATGTTGTTGGATAACACTTCAATTTCCCTAAACTTACGTGGGCGTACCCGATGTGAGAAACAAGGTTTCTCGAAATATTCGCCAACTTCAATAGGATGTTCCCCTCGTTACGTACTGAAAGCGGGTTATGGTTTTGGGAATGCCAAGCTGATCCCCCTCGGAGACTACCCGATTCTGCATCCGACGTAGAAACGGACTCGTAATGCTACGATCTCGAATGCCATCCGAAAGCTGGACGCAGCCCTCGATGGTAGCCCACGTTCTTCCTCGAACGACAAGACAGAAACTAACTGTCTGAAAGCTGACTTCGCGTACGCGACCGTGGACGCGAAGGTTATTTATCGTTTAGTTTCCTAACTCGTGAACGGGACAAACTCATAATTCTTCAGCAGCCTTGGATTCCCTGGTCTCTTAAACTGTTGCAGTTTAGAAAACTGATGAGATAATCATATAGAACTTGAAGGAACATCAGTCCTTTATGCCGATTGAAAAATGGGGTTGGTGGGTGCTTTTTCTTGGGTAGCTTCAACCGTTATGCTGCCACGACCCAGCTTTTTCGTATATGTAAATTTTGTGCTTTGACAATGGCTCGAGGACGAAATTCAAATGGAGCAGCCTCATGTTCTTAAAGCTTGTCGACTAATGATTATTGAATAGGAAATTTCAGATACGGCCGGATCACCTCATTTTAAAATGGAGGAAACTAGTAAAAATATCTTAAAATCATTACACTTGTGTCGATCTAGTTCTAAATCTTTCAATTGCGCCAATTCAGTTCTTTTGATAATTTGCTAATGTAATCTTTCCGGCCAATTTTGATCGGAAAATGCTAATGTAGTCTCATTCTATGTAGCGTACCGGTGCTAAGGTGGACAATTTCTTTAAAAAAAATGAAAATTTTCATTTTTTCATTCTTTGTTCCTTTTTTTCCTTTTCCTTTTCGCCGATGGCTTATCTAAGGAGATGACCGCCACCGACGATGCCCAGAAAGGGCCAAGCAAGGGCTGCAACCCTAGTCGACTGCCACAAAGAAAAAAAAATTAAAAATAGAAAAATTAAGAAAAAATTATTCATGTCAGTGCCGGTGGTATCACGCAGGATGACCAGTGTCCACACCAACGATTTCCGGCCAAAATTGACCATATAGATTGTATTGAAAAATTATTAAAAGATTTAAGACTAAATTAGCTAAATAAAATATTTACGATTGAATTAGCATGATAGATTCAGGACTTTTTTATTATTTTTCCTTTAAAATGCATTATGTCTGGAACATGGTGGCAAACATTAAAATCCTCTTTCGTCGTCTTCTCTTCCATCTGTTTTATTCTATAATATCGTGGTCCTTGAGATTCCATGCAGAAGTTCCATACATTGCGCATCATGGTGGCAAAAGCAACTGATCAATAATCTAGGAAATGAAAGAGAACCAGAGCCTAGTGGGGGCAGAACAAAAACGGACATCCTCTCTTCTTATCTACCTTGTTCATGCAAGCTTTAGGATGGCGAATCCCACATGTCTCGTCACGTACTTATTCACTAGAAGGAAGTTTCGATGTTTTCATTAAAACCAAGATCTAATTAGTGCTGAACACTCCGATATCACAAGAAATATGCAAAATTATCGGTATTTTTATGTAGAATTATTCTTTTTAATTGTCGGTTTGTGAGCTATATTTGAAGTCCCATACTAATTCCTATCATTCGAATTGGATAAACTATTTTGTCGGGAAGGTTTTCAACCAAGAAAGTGGATCTTTGGAGTTGGATTCCTCCATCGAGCTAAGGCGCAAGGAAAAGGTGGGTTTTGCCAACTTTTAGATTTTTGAGCACGGGACCATGTTACGTGGCCAACCTTTTCAATGCACGTGCATACAAAAGAGATTGATTGCCACTTAACGATTCTCTACTCCCTTGCAACGTGGCATATAGCTATAGGCACGCTTATTCATCTATTCCTATCTAGCCATAAAGGAGAGCAAATAATGGTAAAGGAAAAAAGAGAGGGAAAATTGACGTCATCATGACGGAAAATGATGTGATTTTGATTCGAAAGAGACCATTATGGGGTTGATGTGATGCCTAATCTCTCCACCATTCTCGTCATGATTAAGATGGAAAAAAAAGGGGCGGGAGGGAACTGACGTTGGTTCTTTTCAAAGGGTGAAAGGGATTTGACATGGTAAAAAAAGTCGGCACTTCCTACTATCGCCAATTCAAAATGCACCATATTTCACGTGAGGAGAGAGCATGGGAGACCGACCCTAAAATTTTTGAGTGCAGGAGGCGGCGAGCTTGAAGGCTTAACGTTTTTCTCGAAGAAGAGAGGGAAAATAGCTTTAGTTAAACTCGTAAGATTTCGTATCGATGCGTCTAAATTATCTAGTCTGTTGTTTTTGCGACGTTTCGTTTACGAGAAAAGTATATTCGGATCAACAATGGTCAAAAGGCGAGGAGAAAAGCGAGATCGGAATATCTATGAATTAGTTTAACTTCCACATGATCGTGCCTGCTTGAGCAAAGTTAAAAGGGAAAAAATCGAAATCTTTACCCTCCAAAAGTCTGTACTTTTACTTAGGGTTCTTCGCTGCCGCAATGATCTTTCTTCCACCACTTTCGTGGTGCTTTATTCAAATTGCTCTTTACTTTTTCAAGGTGGCCCATTTGCTCGATCAAAGGTTTTCTTTTCTAGGGTTTGACAACTTACTTGGATCACCTCAAGTTTAATTCCACTGTTGATACCTTTTATGTCCTTATAATCATAATACAGCATGAGCTATACTTATATCTGTATTTATGTATGAATTAGAAATTGATTTTTTTTTGTCTCATTTTTGTAGTTTCCCCGTTAACCCTCCTCATCATGTTAATTTGTAATACGTGTCAAGTCATCTTTCTAGCCAATTTTAGCTTTAAAATCATAGATTAACACTTCATTGAGTGATTTATTTAAATGAAAATCTTCTCATCTCGAATATTAACTTGCAAGTCGTCAAGTCATCATTTTGCTAGTTTAAATGTTGAAACAGTTATTGTTCAGTTTTAATTAGGTTTTTTCACTTTGAATTTTTAAATTTGAGCAATTTTTTTTTAGTATTCTATCTTTATTCATAAGAGTGGATTCTTTAATGAGCCTATTTGATAATGTTTCTAATTCCCTATTTTTTTTTTATTCTTTTGTTCCCGAAATAGAAAAAAATAAATAAAAGTCCTTTGTGTACGTCAGTTGATTTTTTTCATTCCTAGGAATAGATTAGTAGTTAGGGAATAGATTTAAAACAAAAATAAGAAGTAAAAAAAAAAGTGGATTCTTTGTTCCGAGGTGTACAGTTATGGAATGCATAACACGACAATCATTATAAGATTTTGCCACAAAGTTTCCGAGAAAAATGAAAACGATCTCCAAATTTAATATTTATAATCAATATATACCTCAATTAGGTAAATAATAACATCTTTAAATTCTTTGTAGTAGTTAGGATAAAGTGCATGTACCGGTTTTGGACATTAATATTCTGATGTAAACTGTGTGTATTATCTCAGAAGTGTTTTTCCTCTTTTATACATCAAAGTGTTCAAATTAGTATTATGGTTGCAGGAAACGCTTCCAAACTCGAGCGGATTTAGATTCTTGATAAAGACTATTTCATAAGGAATGAGAAGAAAGGCAAAGAATAATAGAATGTAACTGAGTAAGCAGGGAGGCAACCAAGAGCGAGACGAGAAATTTAAATATATATGCACTAGTCAAGTCCAGGTGATGTATCGATCTAGTTCGTGTGGACAATTCCATACCCGAAATTGAAAATCAATTAGATTCAATCAACTCGGTCCAGTACCAAATAACCTTTTACACAATACTCGTATAAAAGTACCGAGGCATGAAAAAATTATTATAGGAAAACCAAAACATAGAGGGCACGCCTTAATTGTCCATTTCAAAACGTTTATTTTCAATTATCATCGTGTTTTCAATAATAAAAATAGTGAAATAAGAGAGGGAGTTGACCAAAATGTCTTTCCATGATGATTTCTTGTTTTGTGATGGAAAAGTTCTATCTTATTTAGGTACAGCAAGAGTCATGAAACTCGAAAGTTCAATTTGACCTGATATGAAATTTGATATTTTAACGAAGAAATTATTAGTCAGCATGAGTATCACTTATCATTTCCTTATGAAATAAAAAATGGAAGTAGATTTTAGTTTGGAAAATATATCAGCCAAGGAAAGAAAATCCGATCGATAAAATGAATTTTATCGAATGATTTTTGCCAGAGTTAAGAACAATTCAAAAAATAAAGACAAGATTTTTAGGATGGATTCTCGTCCTTATGGATTCTGGTTGTCATGGACCCTCTGTTGGGCCCAGTCAAGAGTGAAGCCTGTCGAGACACTTGTCGGGTGGAGTTTGCATTGATCTGGCCTCTCTTGATCGCAGATGAAACAGCTTCAACCCTTTCCTCTCCTCCCGGAGACACAACACGCACGGCAGCTTAGCTTTCGATCGTGATAGAATTAATGCCGTCGAAGGCTTGTTTGAAGAGAACCCAGAAACCAAACGTCGAACGAGCGTTGGGTTGTTCGGCGAGAGAGAGCGCGCCAGATAGCTTTATGCTCGTTCGGCAGTAGTAGAGGAGGCAAAGGGGAAAAAGAAGTCTTCTTTCTTCTCAATGAACCGAACGTTGACATTATCCAGAGCTATGCTTCTTCTTTTCAGAAGCAAAGGTGATGGGTGCACATGTAACTGCGGTTCCATATGACATCAAGTTGTCTGTTGGCGATCACGTCATGCCCCACTTGAGTGATTTCAAGATGGCATAACATCTGTTTGATGAAATGCTTCAGCGGGAACATAGGAGGTGGCAATATGGTTTTCGCTGTTGATTGGAGGATAGTAGACGGGAGACGATTGTGTGGAAGTGGAGTATTCATGGTTCGCTTAAAACTCAGCTTACCAATCAATCGAATGGTAATCCATTTCTAGATCCCCGCCCTCGAAGCAAACAACGTCCCAGTCTCTGTTTCGGGAATCGTGAAGGTACGAGTCCATACGTACGGGGTTGTGTGCGATTAAGCCTCAAAGGTTCGGTTTTGTCCGGACTGCAGGTTTTCATTTCTGAAACATAAGTGAGTGTCTTTTAGCTTGTTATGTGTCATGGTGGTTCATATGAAGATGCGAAGCATTTGGTGTTTTGCTCATTTCGGAAAACTCGATGCTCTCAAGTACTTTGCTAGATATTGTCGCTTTGAGCCACTAGGTGTCACTGCTACTTATTCGGAACCATCGCCTTCATCAAGTAACAAGAAGAGTGTAGCCATCTTTTGGGATTTAGACAACAAGCCCCCTAATTCGTTCCCTCCATTTGATGCTGCTATCAAGCTAAAAGCTTCAGCTTCTTCATTCGGTGTGGTCCAGTACATGGTGGCTTATGCTAATCGTCACGCGTTCAGCCACGTCCCTCCAGTTGTTAGGGAGCAGAGGAAAGAGAGGAAGGCGTTGAACAAGCTGGAAAATAAGGGTTTGATCAGGCCGGTGGAGCCATACTTGTGTCGCGTCTGCGGGAGGAAATTCTATACGAACGAAAAATTCATTAATCATTTCAAGCAAATTCATGAGCGTGAACATATGAAGAGGGTCAGTCAAATAGAGTCCGCGAGGGGAAAGAGGAGGGTGAACTTGGTTGCCAAGTACTCAATGAAAATGGAGAAGTACAAGAGTGCCGCAAGGGATGCTTTGACCCCCAAAGACGGGTACGGTTTAGCGGACGAGTTGAAACGAGCAGGGTTTTTTGTGAATATGGTCTCAGATAGGCCTCAAGCAGCGGATGTTGCATTGAGGAATAACATGGTTGATGTGATGGATAAGAGGAAGGCTGATTGCTTGGTCCTGGTCTCAGATGATTCGGATTTTGTGGATATTTTGAAGGAAGCGAAACTCAGGTGTCTTAGGACTGTTGTAGTGGGAGAAATAAACGACGGACTTTTGAAGAGGACAGCAGATGTTGGGTTCTCGTGGAGGGATATTCTGATGGGGAAGGCTAAGAAAGAAGCTGTATCGGTTGTGGGCCGTTGGAAAGACCGTGACATTTTGAAGAGGCTGGAGTGGACTTACAACCCAGAAGTGGATAGGAAAATGTATGATTATTATGATGAGAGTGAAGGCCAGGATTTTGAAGACAGTGATAGTGGAGTGGATGTTGAATTTATAGAAAAAAATGATAGGAGAGCTTGGTGGGATCTGGGCTCAGATGATGATGTTGCTTCTTCTTAGGCATCTCATTCATCTTCATGATTGTTGATGAACTGAATTGATTTGGCAATGTTTGACATTGCATCGTTCGGGCAGAACTTTCTATCTCTCGGTTCTGTGGGCATGCTGGCTAATCTGTAGATGACGATGCAGCAGCGTGGTCAAGCTTTAAGGCTTAAGTTAAGTTGAAATCCTACCTAAGCAGGTACTAATCTGAGATTCTGAATGTAGGAGCATTATTTGACATACTTGGGATAACTTTTTCCAAGTATTATTGTTCATCTTCAAACAAAAAATATTTGTAAGCATAAAATTTGCAAGTCTCCTTGGTGATGCTTTTGAGACGACTCTTGAAATTGGTCTCTTGTACACCAGCTACTAGTGCATTTCGATCCTACTTGTCAATGTCATAACATGCTCGGTTTGTTCTCTACACTTGAACGTAGTGAGTGGTGACTAGTAAGGACTTCCACCTTTAGGCTGCTGTTATTTTGCAGAGTCAGCTGATCGTTTCATTAAAATGAAAAACAGTTTTTTGGTGAATTGGCCGAAAGCTTTTGAGTTCAGGGTTTGATTGCATCACGTGCCTTAAAACCTGATTCGATAACAGTTGCTCCTTGTTCCAGACCTAGTGCTATTTGTATATGGCGGGAAAAGCAATAAGTTTGGGTTGAACCATCTGACGAATTGTGATCCAGTTCCATCAGGGAGCGGTCTGATCAGGATCAGACCAGACGCTTCACAGCAAAAGACCAAACCCAAAATTCACTCAGAATTAGGCTTTCCTTTCAATGATGTTGATTTCAGGATGCATTTGATACTTTGACTAAACAGAGGACCCTCCTATACTGACTAACCAACGAGACTGAAAACTAAATCTCGTGGTTTATAAGGTGCCCCATCGCGACTCTTGTGAAGGTAGTCGAACCAAATGATTTGGATTGAATATTGCTTTATGCAGGTTAAGATGAAGGGAAGTTAAAATCCGGCTGGATCAGAAGCTTGCAGGGAATTTATGATGTTGCGGGGCCTTAGAAAGCTCAAATATCCCGGTTCAACATCATTTGCAGATCATCTGACCTCTTCCACGAAGCAGTTAGAAATGAACCGGTTCCATGACCAAAAGCTTGATAGGAGATTCTGGATTTTTCATAAAGTGCTACTTTTCGGCCTATAATTGTAGTTGTCTCGCATCCTGTAATGCTACACTTCTGGTAATGCAAATTCTTTTGTCCTGCTCTGGTGTTTTCCCAAGATTTCAACAATGGTGCTGGTATTTGTGTCAAAAGAATGTTCATGTTCCCTCAAACGACACATTCTCGAGTCGAGTATTCGAATAAATTGATGTAGCTCACTGGAATAAATTGTACATGCTCGCTATTTTTCTTCAATTCGACAATTAGTTTCAGAACGACTTGGGCTTGTATTGAAGGAGAAGGACATGTCATCTATGAAATTGACTTGCGAATGTCACCTGTTTATCAATTCTCATCATTCAGGAAAAGAATATGAAGGCAACCTTTCTGCTCTCTGCCAGAACATTTAATCAACAGGTCGAGCCTACTCACCCCAAAAGACATAACTAATTAGATAGATCCCAGAAAAAAAAAAATCTGTCACTCATGAGCACTTTTCGCACACAGCATCATGGACGAAGCACCTACATTATACTGGCACAAAACAGCCGCGTCCGAGTTCCAACTCCAGAGCATAACCCTAGGAACCAAGTTCCATCCCTATTAACACAATCAAAGTAGGCCTCAGGATCGATGTATATGCATTGCCATGCCAATTACAACTATAATGTCCATGTAACTCTGAAAATTTGAGGGAAATTGTAAAATTTTGGAGATAATGTGCCACTTGTTAAAAAAAGCACTGGACAAGACATTGATTGTTGACAAACCGCAAAATCTGAATAAAAGATTCTGAACTTAATCAGAGTCACTGCTGCTTAATGAATCTTTAAGTCATGCTCATTGATCGACAAAAATTTCCTAGGAATCTCTGAACAATAAAATCAACTAATGGTAACAAAAGGTGATTGACAACCCTCAAATGGCCGCAGGAAAAACATGAGCAAAGACAAACACGCTACAATATCAACTTCAGATGGAAGAACTGAAACAACTCTAGACATAAGTAACCTTTTGCGAAATGAGACAAAAAAGTAATAGAGGCAGCCTCATTAAACCCTCCAGGAATTTAAGACAATCGAAAAAAACCATTGCGGCAAATTGAAATCTTATTCCCATCCATCTGAAAAGAAAAAGGTCCAGAGCTCAACATATGATTGTAATCTCTACAGTCATGGACTGTACAATATTTCAGATCTAAAATAATCGTAGCGTGCAGAAAGGAACCTATATTTGGGAAAAATTGATGCTATGCTCCCAATTACCAGCACATACAGTTCAGAATGCCCTGCAAAAGAATGCTCCATCCTGCTGAATTCTGGACGGTACAGGACTCAGTTCCTCTTCTATGATGAAACCAATCGAATGAGTGTGGATACTATCAAATTTCAGGATCACAGGGATGCAAAGTCAATGTCGAAATCAATCATCATTTTTGCAAACTAGCAATGGCATATAAATTTCACCAGGAACTCCTTTTCGACCCTTTATAGTAACTGATGTACCACTTCACAAACTTCTTCAACCCTGTCTCCAAGTCAGTGGTAGGCTTATATCCAAGATCGCGCTGAGCCAAACTTATGTTCGCGTGTGTAAATTTCACATCGCCGTTCCTTGGCAAAGGCAAAAACTTCTTCTTAGCCTTAACCTTCAAAAGCTTTTCCAATATCTTCACGAGCTTAGTCACAGGCACCGGAGATGTATTCCCCAAATTGAAAATGCGGAACTGCGCAGACCCCTTTTTCTTCCCACCGCTCCCAGTACTTTTCTTGGCAGAATCCAGGGCTGACACACAACCCTTCACAATATCATCAATGTAGGTAAAATCTCTAGCAACAGAAATATGATGAGGCCCTTCGTATATCGTAATCTCTTTCCCTTTCAAGATATCCTCGGTGAAAAAGAAGTATGCCATGTCTGGCCTACCCCAAGGTCCATACACAGTGAAAAACCGCAATCCAGTGATAGATAACCCATAGATATGATTATAAGTGTGCGCGATTTCCTCACCGGCCTTCTTCGAGGCAGCATACAGACTCGCAGGCTGATCCGTCCGGTCCTTCTCCGAAAAGGGCACCTTGGAATTGAGCCCGTAGACCGAACTCGAAGAAGCCCACACGATTGCTGGTTGTGGATTCGCAGATTTGCACACCTCTAGAAGGTTCACAAACCCAGCGATGTTGCTATGCACATAAGATGCAGGGTTCTGCATCGCATAGCGCACCCCAGCCTGCGCCGCGAGATGCATTACATGAGTGAACGGCACCACATCAAATAGCTTATTCAGAAGCTCCCTATCATTGATATCTCCTTCGACGACAAAGACCCCTGCTTGATCCATCATCTCTTGCCTGGCCCTTTTGAGCCTGGTGTCATAGTAATCATTGAAATTATCGAGCCCTATGACGCCGTCCCCGCGGCGCTTGAGGGCGAGCGAGACGTGGGTGCCAACGAACCCAGCGGCCCCAGTGACCAAGACTGTAAAACCGGACCGCGATCTGACCCGGGCCGACGTCCGGATCCGCTTCTCCCAACGCGACCCGCCCCACGAGCCGAGAGACCGCCTCGGCGGCGGGGACGGGGAAGGAGGGGAGAGGAAGAAGAAGAACACGAGGAGGGCCAAGAAGAGGGCTAACCAGAGAGTGAGTTTGGAGACCGAGGAGTGGAACCTCAGGCGGTGGATGTAGGTCAACGGCTTGTCGGACTTGAACTTACCCGGCGAGGATGGCACATTGTCCAGGTGGGAGAGTGAGATCGTCTTCAACTGTGACATTGACGGATGATGATTGCCCCCACCCAGGAAAAAAATCACAACCACCCAAATGAACCGATCTCCGCGGGGGAGAATCTAGGGTTAGGGATCGGTGGGTCGAGACCGGGACCGATCTTGATGGAGGAAAAAACACACCACCGCGAAAAGCTTGGATTTTTCCGGTCGCTCCAATGGTTCCTGGGAAATGGGTGTGAACAAGAGAGCTTCTTCTTCACACCTGGAGTCTGGTTTGGAGGAATTCCTAGGGTTTTATATGGCGGGTACTGCGATCAAGATCAGAGATTGATGAGAAAGAGGAAAGTCTGTGACCCAAAAACCAAATCTTGGAAAGAAGAGAGAGAGGGAGAGAGAGAAAGGAAATGGAGTAGATTTCGGGTTTATCTCGTTTAAAATGAGTTTCTTTTCAAGATCTCAATATTTATTAACAAGCATTTTTTATCCTTTTTTTTTTCGTATGAAATTAGTTTAATTTCTAAATCATTCGATCGATCGATTATATGTCGTATTAGAAACTTGGGGTGCATTTGTTTCACAAAAAATTAAAAATTTGAAAAATACTTTTCAAAAAACAAACACTTATATCTTTTAGAAAAATTAATTAACGAAAAATATTTTCACGGTGATGAAAATATTTTTGCTTCCATTCATTTTTATGAATATACAAGCGTTTATTTTTTGAAAAATATTTTTTAAATATTTAATTTTTCATAAGATAAACATGCCCTTCAATTCTGAAAATTTTCATAAGATTATGTTGTTTCCGATCTTTTTCTATATTGCTTGACCGGCAAATAAAATGAGGGGGAAAAAAAAAATCCAATTCAGGCTCAAAATGATCCTATATTCCCCCTCCTTAGCAGCTGCATCCAACTTGCTACAGCTGATGCCCAAGATTTCGATTTTCCCCTTTTTATGAGCTTTCTTGTGCGCCGTACATCACGCTCTACAAATGCAAAGTTCAGCATGCATACAGATACCAGCACAGTTTGCTAGAAATTTATCCATGCAAAAGGTACATCATAGGATGTATCGATACTATGTTTTTTTTTTTTTTGACATAAGTGAGCACTATTCATGAACAATTTTCAGGTATATCCCTGAGAGCAAGACCACGTAGCGTGATGGTTGAATTTCGATCGATGAATTAAGATTTCTCGATTACTCTGTGCTGTATTTGTATGATTATCTTTCGAACGAAAAAACGTGATTAGGACAGCAACGTGGTCAGGAAGGACCAAAACCAAGTCTTTCAAGAAAAAAACTTGAGAAGACGGCAAGAGCTGGGAAAAGAGAGAGACTTGTGGGGAAGGCAAAGAAATGTTTTAACGGCTAAAATAGGTTAGCCCAAGCGACAGCAACCTCGTTCCTAGACTTAAGCCGCACTTTCCCCCCCCACATTCACGTTGACCTTTTAGATCAGCACTTCACCAAATCGAGCCACACCGAATTGCCATCTACCAAGAAGTCATCATGAGACGTAGGGCTGAAGAAAATGTGCGCATCCCATCTGGCTAAGTAACACACGTTCTCGTGGTTCAATTTCTGAGTGAATGCAATTCAGAAGATCTTTCCTTACTTTGTCCTTCACTGAGAGTACTCAATATATGTAGACCCGGTCGCCTAGAATCTCATAGCTCACATTTCGAGGCCCGGGTCGGGTTTTTAGCCTTTGCATGAGACCTTAACCTAAAACGTTTTGTGGGTAGTTTATGAGATCTAAATGTACGACCTCGAACACTTTAAGTTGGAAATCCTCTGATACTTCCAATCAACCATGCCATACTTGAAGGTTAAAATGCAATATTCTGCTCTCTTCGCCTCTCGCATCATAACAGACGGTCTGATATAATCATGGGTTGCTTGTGTCTTACTTGCGGTGCTTATTTGCTCGGCCAGACTCGTGTCAAATTGGTGAATACAAGTATAAATCAACGTAACAGTTAAAAGTTCAATGAATAGGAAGTGTTTGTTTGGCTCGTGAGGTCCAAGTCAACCAATCTTACTCACCCCCAAGTTCCCAACGTTGATCTCTCCATTGAATTAACATGGTCATGGGATTCCATCGATGGTGAAGTTGTTGGCCCAGATATCATCTTTAGTAGGCCCAATATGGTTTCGCCTTCACAGGCCCAACTTCATCTTTGGGCTCAAGAATTTCCTTGGGCCATAATTGCTAAATTATTGGAGATGACATATTGGCGTTCTAATTAACAGGGCAACAATTGGGCTCTGCGGAATTTCCAAACTTCGGTGTCCATGTCAACCGAAGTATGACGTGTCCGTGAGCTTTAGAGCTGAGGACATAAGAAAGATCATCATATGACGTTGCCTAGAACCATCAAATGGGGTGGGTTCTTTCGGGTTTGGGTCGAGGATAAGATTGTCCGACTAAAATTGACTTATTTAACTCGTTTATGACGCATTTATTGTAATGTAAATCCAATGACTCATACCCAACATTACTCATAGCGATCACATGGCAGCAAGGGACGCAACATCAATAATCGAGATGGAACAGAGATGCTATCGAACTGTGTGATGATAGGGGGCACGGCGAAAGAAATTCAAACCTTCAAACGTGGCCTTAAGGTGATAACTCGCACATGCAAAGTCGTTTCCCTTTGCTGGCCAAATGTTCTATAGGGTCAGGTTTTGGTACGTTATTCTTGGGACAATTGAAATTTCTTGATTAAGGGGAAAAAGTTGTCAGTCCACGTAATTGTAGCGCATTGGCAATATTAGAGAGGAGAAATCACATTTTCAATAAAAATAAAATAAAATTACATATTGAATGCGTGATAAATGTCATGTGTGAATACAATGCGTCGAATATGCAGCTTGTGTAGAAGTAATTATAGAAGGATAGAAGGTGATTAATTTCGTCGTTCATAGATCCCTATACTTCCTTCCAAAAATGTTAGAATATTGCAGATTGTATAGTCAAAGAGATCCGACAAAAGGTGATTTTAACTTTGCCATTCATTTCAATGACCGAATGCCTCTAGTTCCTTATAAGAGATTGGATATTTGCCAATTGTATAGTCAAATCGTTCAAGATGTTATATGTGAATATCACGCATTCATGTGGTAAGCCATCACGGCATCATCAAATTTTTTTTGGATAAATGTATTAAAAATCTTAAAACTCGTCGCGAAAGTTCATTTCAATCTCATAACGCTCATCACTAGTCTCATTGTTTTACATTAGAAAAAATTTATTCGACATGGAGACACAACATCTTTATTACCACGTTGGAGCTAGGGATGAGCAAAGATGGATCGACGGTTTAGTCGCGATTTCCGGTTCCATAAAATTGAAATTGGTTTTCGGAGGACTTCTTATAATGGATACAGGCTGGATTGGCCGAAAGAATGTGCAGCCCTTGTTGGCTGCTGCTTGTTCAGATATGTTTTCAGTGGGCAGAGTAGCTTATAGAAAATCTACTGTTTGTGCACTAGAGATGGGAATCCGAAATTGAAATATTTTGCACCTCTGAGGACGACAATGAAGGTTGATCCACTCCACCAGTACAGTGTTGCTTGTGGACACATGATCCCCTTATTGTCTCTTTTGAAGAAGGAAAAGTTGACAGATCCCAGAAAATAACGTTGCTGTAGTTCCACTTTGCCGAATTAGCTGTATAAATTTTCGAAAAAACAAAAGAACCCGTTTCATTGTCCAAACTCAAAGTAAAGAGACCCGATACGTTACAAACGACTTTCGAGTGAAAAATTCGGACAAGAAAATCGATACCAAACTAAATTTCAACCAATATCGAAAAAATGAATATGATCTAAAGCTTTTTCGAACTCAAATTTGAAATAACTTTTTTGGAATCGAGCACTTTCCAATTGATCGCAAATTATATGATGGAAATAATAGAAATATTAAATTCTTGATGGGATTTGGGATCTTGATCCCTCCCCACAAAAAAAAAAAAAACCGGACCCAACCCGAAGAAATGGGGCACGTGTAATTTGGGCATCAAGCCGGCTCGGGCCAGGCTAAGCTAAATACCGTTTAGTTTCATGCTGGATCGGGCCTATATGATATCCGGCCCCGTTGACCCCCCCTTGGGTAGAATAACAATAAATCCAGTAAGAACTTACCAAAACATAAATTATACCCGAATTTAATTTTTAGAAATGCTAAAAAAAAAGCCGAATTTAATTTATTAGAAATTCCAATTCCCTCGCTATTTCCTCTGGTCAATTCATTAGAAATGCTTTGACCAATTTTTTTTATATTAGAAATGCCGCCGACCAGCACGATTTTTATGTCAATCTGGAGGAATCCCTTCGAGGTTTTTCCCCACAATGTCACACGAGGACAGCATCCGATGTTCATCTATCGACCAACTAATTTTCCAGAAGAAGACAATCACCCTACGCGTTCCTTTTTTTTTTTTTCCGGTCAATTTCTAATACTTACAACGTATGATTTTCAAAAAAAATTTCGTACTTCAGGAATAAGTAAGAAGCACAGAAATACATAATCACCCTGAGCAAAGAAAAAAAGGCACGAATCAAAACTCCCAAGACAAAGCTAATTATGGAGTCATGCCCGAGACGGAGCCCGGCACAGACCGTGAGCAGCTCCCGCTAGTTTACCACTTATCTTCGAGGACCGAACAACACGGTGCGAGCGAGCGATTCGCGAAAGATAAATGTGAACGATTTTATTATGATGTACCTGAGAAATGACCTCCATCAAGTGTCTCGAGGTCGAGATCCCCAATGAGTCGAGTACACAACAATCAGGGCATCATCAAATAGAGTAAACTGGCTAGCTAGATCTCCCACCACAACGTAATCGAATTTACCATATTGAGAAAGCCGAAAGCAACTGGAACGGCCCAAATCTCCAAAACGCCGGAATTCACCTCTCTGATAACCATAACAATCCGTGTCAAGCATCGCTCGATCGGACGTGTGCAACGTGACCCACGGACCTCAATAAAACATCATCGATGCCAGAATGAGGAATGAGCCTGAGATACCGCTCCACGCCATTCTGCCGGCGCCGCCGCCGTCACCAGGCGTCGCTGCAACATTCATTCACCGTTCTGCCGTTAGAAACTCTTAACACTCATAGCAATCGAGATGACTCGAATCGAAAGGAAACACGTGCTTCGCAAAATGGGGGATGCACAATGCAAAGTCTCCCTTACTACTCAGTCTACAACCTCAGCGACGCCTAACCCCGTTCAACTAAAAAGAGCCCCACGGTAATACCCGATAGTTCACTCGTCATTGCTGCAGAAGACGCTGCTCGAAGGTTACCGGGTAATACTCTTGGCATCAAGGAATACCCCAAGTACGTGTACCGAGCAAATGTCACTACGATCGACCCTCTGATCGGCTGTCACAACTTTTGTCCTAATTCCACATCTTTCTGTCTTAACGTAAAACAGACTTTAGGACACGACAAGCTGTCTATATAGAGAAGCCGCAATCTGACATCAATCCCAGGAAGAACCCAAAATTTGATTACCTGTAACGAGGAATACTGAAAGCAAACCATAAACAGCCCTGTCTAGTTTTAGTATTTGTCATGAATCTGCTATTTACACACTTGATCACCCTCATAAATCTGATTCCCGTGGACAGCGATGCCAAGAAAGTTATGGAATAAGACAATAATTTCCTGGGAAAAGGCCATGACTTCAATACTTTCCCCACAAGACAAACTCTTATCTTCTCACCTAGATTTGCTTCCGTAAACCAGCTCTAAAATTACTCATCTGGAGGTTCAACAATGGCTAATCAACCCAAAATTACTGGTGAATGAATCAAAAAGAAGGAAAACGGAAAATTTCTTACCTGGTGGTGTTGTTGTTGATGACGATGGAGGCGTAGCGCTCGCTGCCAATCAAGAGAATTCGTGTGAGAAAACCGTTTTCTTTTTTTCGATATGAATTATTCATACTGAAGCTCAACAGAAAGAGTTGTCGCACAAGCAAGTTCAATTCAGTTCCAAAAAAGGCCAAAATCTCAGTTCGCAAAGCTTAAAAATGACTCGGAATCGTCATTCGATCTCGTCATAGAGAACGGTCTTCCGAATCACAGATCGAGTTTTTTTTTCCCCTCCAAAACCTAATTCGTTCCTCGTTCCCCACCTTTCAAGATTTTCCCCGAAACCGTGGACGAGAGTAGACGACCGTACCGTTGCAGAGGCTCGTATCGGTGGAGGCGCCGCATTCCTTCGTGAGCTGGAGAGCCTGGGTGACGTCGATCCCCATGGAGGCGAGCAGGCCGGGGGTGTTGTAGAGGTTGCAGAGGCAAGCTCGTTCGTTGGCCACGGCCTGCCTGAGCGGGTTGCAGCACGTGTCCGGCGGGTTCGTCGAGTTCATGTAGGCGGCGCAGGGCACGAGCTTCGCCGCGCACGTCTGCGTCGCCGGCGTCTGCGCCTCCGCGAGGATGGCGGCCCAACCGGCGACCAGCAGCGCCACCGCCACCAGGAGGAGGGGGGTCCGGCGAGAGGTCGAAGTCATGTCTCTCTCTTCTCGTGGGAATGGAGGTGGTTTGGTGGGTGGTGATGTCTTTTCGACGGAGTCGACTCGGTTTATATAGTTGCGACTCAGTGTGTTTGCGTGGGACGCCCGAGTTTCGTTTCTTCTCCTTCTTCTCCTTCTTCCTCTCTCCTTTTTGAGCTGTCCATCGCTCAGGTTGTCCTGTGAAAAGGTATGAACTTCTGAAACTCATGGGACTGTAGCGATGCCACGCGTTTGCTGCTCGCGTCACCTTCACTCTCCACCCTTTTTCCTATTTTGCCCCCCTAGTCATTATTGCTTTTTCCCCAACATCCTGCACCGGCAAAGTGTTCACCTTCGGAAGCATAAGATTTTGACGGACATTTTTTTTAATGAAATCCCACTTTTGGTCCTTCACCTTTTGAATTTTTTTCCATCTGGGTCCCTGAATTTTTAATTTATCCAATCAAACTCCTATTTGCATAAATTTTATTGAGGGGAAGTTTTATGCCAAAAAATTACTGCATTGAAAATTTAGTATAAGGTATAGTGATCAACATCCTAATTAATTGTGACAGAAAAATCGAAAAATGTTAGAAGAATTCTACTCTACGCTCGTCAAATCTCGTATGTATGCATTGATACTACAAGGAAGAAAAGAAGGAATGGAAATAGGAAGGCAATATACAATATTACGTTTTCCTATTTTACTAAACCAATCGCGGATTGACTGAATTAATTAGCATGTAATCAGAATCGGCATCGCAATCAAATCATTTTCCTATCTTCAATCAATCCCGTCGGCTTCAAATCCAATAAATTGGGCCCGAATTGGAACAAATTTTTGCTTCATGGGGACCATCAGCTATGCATGAGACTGGGAAAAGTCTCGACAATTTATGTAGCAGACGACGAGGGTTGGAAACAGAAACGTTTTGCCATAATCACAATTGGAATTTTCTTTTTGCCAAAACGCCACTAGATGAATATGGCGCTTGTGTTTTTCACGTCGAAGGTTGGTCGGCTTTCACAAATCAATCGCATTTGGAGCGGGAGGAACTTTGAAGAGAAAACTTATGTTGATCTCTTGGGAATTTAAATAGACAAATCAAAAGTTTGAGAAAATCGCGTAAAATTGGGATTCGACCTAACAATTATCGACACGGGTATATAGAGCTACGGATATTAATTGGGGACCGCACGATCATGTTGACAATTGCCGATTTTCTTCTTTGAATGAACTCCTAAGATAGATGGACCGTCGTAACATAACACAAAAACTAATCAGGATCTTGCAAATTAAGTCAATGTCAAAACCCAGAAAAATAACGATGAACAATAAATGATACAAGAGATTCCGTGATTTGGTCTGAATATCGGTATCTACATCTAAGGGGAGAGCCAATAATAACAATTAACTATAATCGGAGAATCAAATTACAATCACTCAATACTCTCATGTTTTTCGTACCTAAATTATGCCAAAACTTAAAGTATTTGCAAATAAAACATCTCAATTGGATATAGAAAAACTCACGGACAAATCAACGTATTTAGAACTCCTCCTCGTGCGACCAGGAAAAAAGGATTCACAGTGTTCTCTCATCCCTTCCTTCGTGTCATCTTTCCTCGGAGTCCTTGCACATGGCTTTTACTTTGTGTTGCATAATGTCATAGAAAAGAACCCAAACACATAAAGCTTTCCCTTTTACTTTTCTCCCTTTCCTCGTGTACCCCCGGATCCCACTTGCTTTTGTAGGGTCAAAAGTTTTTCTTTTCTTCAATTGAAGACAGGGACACCCAAGTTTTATGTTGATCAAACTTGGACATTTGCAAAATCACCACCGTTCCAAAAGAAAATAATAAAGCAACAATAGACTCCAATGAAATATCGAATTTCGTACTGGGCTCAAACTCGAAGCATAATTTAACAATTCTCCATCTTGACTCAATATTTGAAGCCAAGTAAATAATGCTCATCGTCCATGCTAACTCTTCCAATTTTCGATGGGCTCTCAGTCTTTGTAGACACTAATAGTGTTCGATGAAAACTTGAGTTTCGCCAAAGAAACAGGCTTAGCCATCATGTTTATTGGGTTCTCTATTGTAACAATCTTTTTTTTTTTTATAGCAACCTTATCCTTTACTAAGACATATTAGATGAAGTGGTACCTGATGTTGATATACTTTGTTCATTCATGATATATCAGATTATATGCCGGATAAATTGCACCTTGTTGTCACGATGTATATCAACACATCACTAGAGTCTTACCGACATTCTTCAAATCCATCACGAGTTTATTAAATTCATCTAGGTGGGTTCTGATAGATGTACCTTTAGTATATCTGTTGTAATGTCCAAGTGATTAGCCAAACCCTTCGTTGTGTGGAGCTCTTGGCATTTTGCCCATAATGCTGCGATGTCCTTCGCCTCGCCTATGTCTGTTAATACTTCATCTGATAAATTCAATAAAATTAAACTTCTAATTTTTCTAATTAATACATCGTTTTCAACATCTTTCATTGTTTCGGGCAACTTAACCTTTCCTTCCAATAATTCTGTTAAATCTTGAGTTGTCAATAATGCCACCATCTTGAGGATTTATAACCTAAAGTTGTTTCTCCCGTTAAACTTCTCAATTTTTTTTCGTTGCAGGTATAATTGCAAATGACAGAATATCTAGATAATAATCAAACAAACAAAAGCCCCAAATCACAATCCAAAAACATCCAATCCCAAGCTCCGATACTAATTTTTGTAATATAACGCAGAAACCAATCGAGATATTGCAAATTAAGTCAATGTGAAATATCCAGAGAAATAATGAAAAATGATAAATGACACTAAAGATTACGTAATTCGGTCCGAATATCGGTATTTACATCCATAGGGAGGCAGCAAAAACAATCCATTATAATCGGATAATCGAATTACAATCGCTCAATCCGCTTATATTTCCCACATCTAAATTATATCCAAACTTAAAGAGTTTCTAAATAAAACAACTTAATTAGATATAGAAAAATTCACGAACAAATCAAAGTTTGTAGAGCGCCTCCTTACGTGACCAAAAAAAAAAAAAAAGATTCATAGTGTTCTCTCGTCCCGTCTTTCAAGTCGTCCTTTCTTGTAGTCCCTGCACACACGGCTTTTACTTTGTGCGGCAGAATGTCAAAGAAACGAACCCAAACACATAAAACTCTTCCTTTTACTTTTCTCCCTTTCCTCGTATACCCCTAGATCCCTCTTGCCTTTGTACGGTCAAAAGTCTTCCCTTTTCTTTTCAATCGACGGGTAGAGACATCCGAGTTTCATGTTGGTCAAATTTGTACATTTACGAAATCGCTACCGTTCCAAAAGGAAATAATAAAGCAATAGTACTCTAGTAAAATATCGAATTACGTAATGAATTCAAATTCGAGATATAATTTATCACAAGCTTTGAAATAGTCACGTTGACGAGTACGAAAACTAGGAATCAACTTGCCCTGCGACCGGAAGCAACTTTGTGCCCATCAGGAAATTGACGAACAAATTACGCCCGCTGATCATGGGTTGCCACGTCTCCCATAATGATGTCGGAAAAACAATAATGATTTTTCAAATGCCGGGCCGACTAAGGACGTCGCGTTTCAATTATTTGCAACGATCTTGTTATATTTTCTGAAAAGAAGGAAAAAAAAAAACTTACGTTGGCTAATTATTGAATTAAAGGGCATCGACTGGTGAACTCCATATCTTTATATATATATATATATATATATATATATATATATTGAACAAATAATCATTGCTCATTGAAGGCGACTATGTTACTTAACAAATGGAGAGAAGAAATGTCGATTGAACGGGCCATTTGCGTGTGGAATTGAAGCTTCGTGGTCAAAGAAAGCACCCCCCCAGCAATTTTTCTATTCTGGGACATTTTGATTGTTCAACGGCCATTGACCGCGACAGGGTGGGAGTCTTCAACAAGCAGACAGGAGATTTTAGACTTTCCCCCTTCGGCGGCAAGTAAACTTCGTTGTTGCCGGCCAAAAGAACAAAAATTTGTTGTCTGAAAACTAGACTCGACGAGAGACAGCGTAATCATTTTTAAATACACCGATGAATAATTAAATAATTACCACTGAATTTATTGAAAATTAATAAATTTGCTACGGGTCCTAAGCGATTGATATCGGCGGGTGAAAGTGACGCGCCATCGCTCGGGGATGGGACTCCAAAGCCTCGTTGCGACATCGCCACGCGGTTGACCCAACAAGACAAAAAGCCCCGTCATTCGCGGGCCTTGCGGTGGCGCCCTCAAATGTCCTCCTTTCCATACCTTAGCGAAGACTAGTTACCCGGTCCGACCGGGAAACATCATTTACGAAAGAGTGAGAGCAAAGAAAGTTCTGGTTCAAATCTCGCCACAAACGGACGCACAAGCAATGTGACCAAGATTGCCAAACTGAAACTTACCTGGTAAGCCTTTTGCATTTCTATAAAATACTTAGACCCCTTCGAATGAATGGATTGGGGTTGAGTTTGGATCCGGGTCGCCGTGCACGGATAGACCCATTGAGGCTATATTTGATTTGGCTTTGGTAATGAGATTTACGGAAATACAAATTGCGTTTAGCAAAAACTCATTTGGAGATAAGCTTTTTGTGTTAAATAGTGTTCGGTAAGAACTCATTTGCAAAATGCTTTGGCCGAAGGTTTCTTAATTTTTACTTTTTTTATTATTGAAAATCACCTTGAAACCCTTAGGATGCAGATGACCCAGATCTATCAACAGCAGCCATCGGTCGATTGGGTGATCCACAATGAGGGTCACAACCTGGGCAAGGGGGCTACCTTGGGTTAGACGAACCTCGGCGACATGCGACCAATGAGAGGCTTGCCTAGGTCGCACGACCCACCACCTAATGTTGCATGACCTCATCGGTTGCTCCTGCCCAAAGAAGATGAACAGTAAAAATGAGGGGGGGTCTATATTTGGGAGAATTGGGAGGGTAGTTTTGGACGATAAACATATTTAATGTGGGCTAACATTTGTTCAAATGTTACAAGTTCAATGCTGGTAGGGATCAACATTAAGCTTTTTTCCATCCCAAGGCCCGCATTTGGCCTCGAAAAGGCTTGCCGAGCACATCGGCATTTTTCCAGGGGTCTTTTGAAACCCAAAGCCTATTGAAAAAGCCAAACCAAATGCATCATTAACATGTTTTGACCTATTTTCATGCAATACAACTATATATTCACTTATAGCTGACGCAACTCAATCCATATTATTAAAACAGTTACATATTTATCGAATTTTAGGAAAACTCATATTTAAACAGAGGTGATAGTGCAGAGTAAGCAAGATCTAGCGAGGATAAAAGAGAATGAAGAGAAATCTTTTTTTTTTGTCTTATAAAAAGACACTAACCTTAACTCGGATTCAAATTTCAAACCAAAATTTTCTTTTTGTCTTAGGTCCCAATGGCGCTGAACTTTATTTTTGGTCTCATATAAAGAACATGTAACTTTCGGTTCGAATCTACAGCCCGTCAAGTTTCCGCCCAACGAGTTTCCAAGTACATGTTACCTCAAATCTCCAACGACATCATTGGAGGGAGGAAACTTGACGAGGGCCATACTTGGGTATCGACTGGAAGTTGAATTTTTTTTACGAGACAAAGCAAAAGGTCTAGGCCAAGATTTGGGACCCGAATCCATTCAAACAAAAGGAAAATTTTATGTCAGAAAAAGAAAATTTTATGTCAGAATTGAGATCCGAATTAACTTTGTACGAGAGGTGGGCTCAGAGAAAATTTCGGCCCCATCAAATCGGATTGAAGCATTGTATATTGGGTAAGAATGGCCAAAAAGTCCAAGTAGGTTCTCAATGGACCGGACCAGACAGCCTTAATCCAAGTGACATGTTGCTGTCTCTATAATGTTTAGCTTCGTTTATGGGCCGGACCGGCTCAAATCCATTACCCTGCTTTCCTCCTCGTCGAAGAAGAAAATCTCCAAGACTGAGGAGACGCCAAAACCGGGATTTATCCAAGAAGTTCAACTCTCAACCACATTCTTTTTTATCAACTTCAAGTTACCCAAATCAGGATAATCGTCCAGGAAGTCCTAAACTTCTCGTGTGGTGGCCAATTCAGTCCTAAATCTTTCGATTGTGCCAATTTAATCCTAAACATTTTGGCAACTCGTTAATTTACTCCTAAACCTTTTGAAGATTTGCTAAGTTAGTTATTGGATTATTGGCTGAAAGGACTATATTTGCAACTTGTCAAAAAGTTTAGAACTAAATCGATACAATTGAAATATTTATGAATGCATTGGTTGCCATACAGTAGTTTCAGGACTTTTTGAATAGTTTTCTCTACTTAAATCTGTTTTAAATTATCTTTTGTCCCGAAGTAATTTCTAATAAGATGGATATAGTTTTTAGGGTTTCAATGTTAACGCACCACCAAAATATATTTTTTTCTACATGTATTTTCAAAAAATCTGATTTTCATAAAATAAATTCAAAATAATGCATCGCCTAAACATCAATCTTGAATGACCTCTTCTCTTTTCAACTCACTTGGTTTTTAAGATAGATATCATTTGTTGATGAAAAATAAAGTAATATGTAAAGTTTATAATATTTAATTGTTCTCTTTTCTCAACATATGCATGATCGTGCTATCTAACCACATTTTTTGATTGGATATTACATTTTCATGAATAGTTAGGGTTTGTAACATTATTTATTTAATAGTTATTTTGGGTCGGACATTTATTTATTGGTCAAGTTGATACTCAAATACTATCATTACAGATGCCTAGGATTGAAAATCAAAGGGGGCTGTGCTAGAAGTTTCCCCCTCCCCCGGGCCAGACATCTACCTCCATCCCGGCGTAATTCAGCCTCTAATCTATGATGGGTACAGTCCCAATTGCCGAGACCTCGACTCTAGCCTTTCTCTTCCACCATAAAATTCGCGATTTTCTTAGATTATTACATAGGGGACACGGTATGCTCAAACTCGAAATAAAAGAACATTAATCTTTGCCCGAAATCGAAATCAAAATCAAAGTGGCAAGTCATAATAAACGCATGTTTAGAAGATGGGTGAAGCTAAAGAAACGCAGGATTTTTTATTTATTTATTTTCCTTTTGTCGTGTGAATATGGAAAAGGGAAAGAAAAAAAACCTACACGTGAGCTTAAAAGATAATTCTAGAGGCAACAGCTACAAGTTTGACCAGGCTCATGTGGGAGATCCGATCGATAATGGTGAAGGTTTCTTCCATTGTGTTTTCTCTTCTTTTGCTCTCTTTTATGATTACTAATAAAATGGGGTCAACCAGCAACCTTGTCTCCCCATTAATGCTGTCGACCCAGCAAATCATCGACAAAATATTGAGTTTAGTCAACGGACCGATAGCGTGTACGTAGGAAGACTAGCCCCACTTGTCGTATCGACCACCAGCTGGTTCTTCAAAGACTTGAGTTAGCTAATACGAGCTTTTGAATCGAAATAAATACCCACGACAAGATTAGATACATGCTACGTGCCCATTATTACCCGGTTTCTGAACAGTTTAAATACTTTGGAAAACAAGCTATTTATCCAACTCGATGCCATCTGCTCGAACCCTAACTTTCCCTTCCGCCGATTTTTATTGTGCTCGTTATTTCTTATTTTGTATTTATCTTTCCGTTCTTCGCATATCTCATCGCACATTTGCACGCCTTTAGTATATATTGCATACAAGATGTGTTAGAAAGACTTCGCGAACTTCGTAGGAACTTTTTGTACAGCACGCGAAAGTAGGCAGCTGGGGATAAGCACAGATAAACTTAACGTTCAAGCAAGTTTTGGTTCGAAGAAGGATCGAAAAATGTGCCCACACGCCTTAGCTCGAGGGGGTGCAATTTCTCCATAAGATAGTCAGAAACCCTTGTCCAGCTGCAGACAGAAACGAGGGAGAGAAGAGAGTCAGCACCGGCGTTGCCGGTTAAGCCATTTCCCGAGAGAAAATCTTTAATGCACAGACCGACCCAGAAAGCACAGAAGAAATGGAAACCCTAGACCTAACGAACAGCTCCTAATGACTGGCTGGTTCATATTTTTAATGGCAAACCCAATTATTACAATGCTTCGAGGCAAGTTCTAGGTGACTTGCGGACACGTGAAAGGAGATTGGATTGATGGGTTGATATTGTGCCAGTTTTGCTTTGGTCTGGCGTTTCTTGAGATACGAGAAACGTGGATTGGGATTATTTAATGCTGGGTTTGTACATGAATTATGTGTAATCTATTAAGGTAGTTGCTTGAAATTGAGTGACTCCGTGGTATGGCGTTTCTTGAGATACGAGAAACGTGGACTGAGATTGTTTAATGCTGTGTTTGTACATGAATTATGTGTAATCTATTAAGGTAGTTACCTAAAATCGAGTGACTCGAAGGAAGCATCCAGGAAGAGGAGAATCATCTTAGAAGCATCCGACAAATTCAAAGAAATGTTACAAATCCAAATCAAACCTAAGTTTTTGACTATTTTAAGAGATCCAAAATCACAATTCAGATGCCAAATTAAGCTGAACACTAGATATATTACCCCAATTTTCTAACTAGCATTAACTTTTAGATTGTTAAAGATAATTAGGATTTCTTTGAGATAATTATTTTTGTTAAAGATATTTGATAATTATGTCGATTATTCGTATCTTTTAAGATTGCATGTATATCTCCACTTGATTGTGCGTATCTTAATTAATAAATTGCTTTATATAGTGATCTCATAAAGGCTGATGTAATATTCATTATGATATTTCTCCCTTTTGCTTTACATCCTTTTATCTTCATAAGTTAGTGTCGCAAAATGTGGCTCCACTTCCACAAGCAAAGTTAGGTCGACAGGTCGAATATGATGTTACCGACTTAAGAGCATAAACTAATGCCACCATAAACGAGGGGAGGTCAAAAGGGCGGGCAGGCCGTCACGTGACTACATTTTTATTGAAATTTCCGACATTTTTGCCGCCAAATATATGAATTAAAATTATTAGTACGACAAAGATAAACATTGACTTTGAGTGGAGCTTCCAAGTAAGCACCTTTCTCTCTCCCTCTCTAAACTTCCTTATAAAAGCCATGCACTCCATAATGCCTTTCACCTTCACATGCACACTGTCTGAATCGTAACCAGCTCACACGCAGCACAAAAACACATAAACATGGCCAAAGCAAAACCATCTCTCTCCTTCCTCTTCCTCTCCCACCTCCTCTTCTTCATGGCGCTACTCCAACCGTCGAGCTCAAAGCCCGCCGCAGCTCCCAACACGGACTTCATCAAGTCCTCCTGCATGTCCACGCACTACCCGTCGCTCTGCGTCCAGTGCCTCTCCGGCTACGCCCCCTCCGTCCAGCAGGACCCCCGCCAGCTCGCCCGAGCCGCGCTCCAAGTCAGCCTCGCCAGGGCCCGCGCTGCCGCGTCCTACGTGGCCCAGCTTTCCCGCCTCCAGGGCATCACGCCCCGGGAGTCCCAGGCCGTGCGGGACTGCGTGCAGAACGTCGGCAACAGCGTGAGCAAGCTGAGCCGGTCCATTGATGAGCTTGGCCAGATGGGAGGAGGCCAGGGGGCCGCGGGAGAGGCGTTCGATTGGCACATGAGCAACGTGCAGACGTGGGTAAGCGGGGCCCTTACCGACGACAACACGTGCCTCGACGGGTTCGCGAGGCCAGGGATGGACGGGAAGGCGAAGAGTGCGGTGAGGGGGCGGTTGGTGGAGGTGGCGCAGGTGGCGAGCAACGCACTGGCCCTTGTGGACAGGTTCGGGTCGAGGCACCGTGGGGCGGCCAAAGGGCAGCCGTAGATCTGGGGATCATAGTGGGAAGCCAAGGCTAGAGTTGAGATTGAAAGAAGGATAGTTCTGAGAAAGGTGTGTAAATGGTGATGAGAAAAGAGAAGTGGTTTGAACATGGATAACATATGTAGGAACGCGAGTTCTGCTGTTGCTGTCACTTGTTAAGGTTGTGAATGTAAGAAGTTTTGTGAACTGCATTGAAAAGTGATGATTGCTCTATGGAAGACGACTCCCGTTACAAAGCAAAGCGAATAAACTTGCCCAAATATATACATCGTAATTAGCAGGAATAACACGTGAAATGTCCAACAAGTTTGAGTTTCTATGTTAGTGCAATACCAACATATATTTAGTTTTTCATGTACTTTAAATACCCAATTTTTTTTAGATATACGTGGTCGTTCTTTTTAATCACATTTCGATTGAATGTTGCGTTTTCATGAATAATTAAGTTTTGTTGCATTATTGTAGATCAATTAAGTTGCTGTATTACTCGACCAAAAAAAAAAATTGCATTATTACTCAATACTTACCAAAATATTGGGATTGAAAATTAAAGTGGGTAGTGTTAAGAGATCTCGCCCCTCCTAAGCCAGATTTCTGGCTCAGTCACGATATGATTCAGCCTCTGATCTATGTGGATATGTCAGGGAATAACCAAAGTTCCTATCCATTTGGGTCGAGCCTTCAACTTCGGCTTCGACTACAGCAACCCCCTCCTCTAGATCTATGATGGATACAATCACCATTGCCAAGACCTCAACCCTAATCCTTCAATCCCGCCATAATCCTCATCTAGGAGTAGTTGAGGTTCGAGAGTTTCTTAAATTTATCAGATGAGAGTCGCGGTACACTCGAACTCGAAAAAATAAAAATTCTTTAACATTTGTCCAAAAATGAAATCAAAATCAATGTAGCAAGTCATAATGAACGCATGCCTAAGTCATTGATAGAACATGGGTGATGCTGAAGTTACAAAAGATTTTTATTTTCCCATTGTCTTGTGAGTATGGAAAAGGGAAAGAAAAATCAACACGTGAGCTCAAAAGAGAATTTTCCCCCCTCCTCCCAATGCATGACATTGGACTTTTAGAGCGGGCATGGCAACAATACTGCCATAGAAATCAACTTCTAGATATTTCTACTTTTGTTTCTAAGTAGAAATTATTAGGATTTGGTGCACAATCAAATTGAAATAAAAATTACATTTATCTCGAGACACGAGATTTTATCCTAGTTAACCCTTAAACTAGAGCTACGTCCAATAGATGATTTCATTATAATTAGCATATTGCACCTCTCATTATATCACTCAATTACAAACGAAAAAGAGTATATATACAAGTTAACTATTTATGAGTTTAAGCCTAAACTATTAATGAAAATTTATAGGCTTAACTGTAGGCCGGCTATTCCAACACCCTAGGACCTCTATACTCTTGTTCTAACAACAAAATAGCTAAGAAAACGTGTCGGCGTACCTGATTTCGCATCCATGGCCGATCGATTCACGAAAATGACGAAACAGGCTTGGACTCTTCCCCTTTATGCCCTCCGGATCGCCTGGCGTCAATGGAACCGGCCTCTCCTCGTCACTCTCTCTCTCGTATGCCTTATGGAGGAGTAGAAGGAGGAAAATGGCATTTAAAGGGCTAAATGGGGGGTTCAAGCTTTATATAAACTTCCGGCTGGACCCTTCCATCACGGGCCAGGCCGGAATTCGGCCCACACCAACCAGGCCCATATTCAGCCCGTTAAGAAACCTTAAATCCTTCATTTATTAAACCAATACCATATACGGTAAATTAATACTGTATACAGTCAATTACAATTACAATTAAGGCAAGCCCACATATGGGAAATTCCAACATTAACTTGTAAAAGCCTTTTAGTATCCATGGGGCGCTGCTCCTTAAGACCCTCGCCGGGGCGGCTCCCTCGAACCCCCGCATGCTTAACGTGAAGTGGGACTTATGTGTTTTCCTGTCGTAAGGGAGTATGAACCGCACCCCAATAAAAATTGATTTTTCTACTTCTTGAGCAAAAAAAAAAAGAAGTAAAAAAATGAAGTTGTGTAACTAATGAATTTTTGTTTCAAAAGTTGCATTATCAACCGGATTTTTACTTCGAATTTGATTATGCGTTGAATTCTAATAATTTTTGCCTAGAAGCAAAAGTAGAAAAATTCAAAAGTTAATTTCTATAGCAGAAGGGTTGCCATGTTCTCCCTAAAAGTTCGATGTCGTACGTTGGGCGGAGGGGGGAAAATTCTCTTTTGAGCTCACGATTTTTTAATTATTGTTATTGTGTTCTGATTTCTTTTGTTTTCTTTTTATAACTTCTAACAAAATGTAGTGAACCAGCAACAGTGTCTCCCCATTAATGCAATCGATCCAACGAAAATCGTCAACGATATTATGATTAGTCAATGGAACGATAGCGAGTACCTAACAAGACGTAGTCCCAATTTTAATATAGATCACCAGCTAGTTTTTCAATTTTTCAGCTAGCTAATATGAGCTTAAGATCAATATATATATATATATATATATATATATATATATATATATATGACAATATATCATTAGGATTCGTCACGCCGTGGTCTTAAATGGCTGTTTGAGTCTTGCGATTTAATTTCAAACATCCTTTTTCTTTGGTAATCGGCAAGAAACATGCTATGTGTATATTATTATCCTTTTGTCTTATCGATTTTTTCTGTTCTTTGGATATCAGAATATCTGGTCGTGCATCCACATGTCATTCATATGCATATGAACCGGCTTACACGCGAAAAGTGTTAAAAAATACCCTTAATTTTTTTTTTTCAGAAGAACAATTTTTCTAATGCTCTTAGCCACACATTATATAGATGAGAAGCTAAGTTGATCCTGGATCACATAACGTTAGGATTCAGTATTTGTGGGTGAGTACGAATCCATATCGACAGTCATCTTCATACGGGTATACGAAAGCAGGCAGCTTTGGATAAACCCTAGACAGACTTAAAGTTCAAGTTTGAAGATGGATCGGACAATGCGCCACGCCTAAGCTCAAGTCGAAGCTGTATTTCTGAGACAAAACTATTTAATGTGCGACAGACCCACGAGGACAAAAGGAAACAAAACCCTAGACACCAAATGAACAGCTTGTAATAACTGGCTGGTTTATTTATATTTCTTTGAGGCAAGTGCTAGGTGACTTCCTGACACATGAAAGGAGATTGAATCGATGGGTGGTATCGTGCCACTGGCCGGTGGTCTTCTGCGGTTCCGGGGAAGCGAGAATCGTGGACTTGTGATTCTTTTAATGCTATGTTTGTACACACGATTCGCATATAATCTATGATGAGGGTTTCATGAAATCGAGTGACTAGAAAGAAGCATCCAGAAAGTGAGAGAACCATCATGGTAGGCCTTTGCTCAGCTGGTTGGTGTCGCCAGTTCATTCATTAGGTTATTGTAAGGAAAACGTGAAAAGAGTCTTAAATTTATTGTGTTTTTTTTTAAGTCAATTCACATTTTAATTTTATTAATTAGATCATAAATCTTTTCGCGTTATGTCAATTGAGCATGCCCAGTTAATCTTGATTAGAAATTTGCCGCAATGGATGACAACCCTATGCTAGGGTGGCCGGACATAGGGGGAGGGCCTGCGAGGCCCGGGCAAGTGCTAACATTGCCCAAATCTGGGCGCCCTCCCTTAGGGCTAGCGAAGGTCACCAACTTCTCTAGGAATGGGCAGGGATAGTGGTAGCACTCCACTAGCGAGCCCGCCATTCTCTTACTTTTTTCCAGTTTTGTTTTTTCCTAAATGAAATTTTCGGATAAGTGTATTGAAAGTCCTAAAATTTATCACGAAAACGTCATTGATTCCTAAAATTTACAAAAAGTGTAATCAAGTCCTAAAACTTGACAATTCGGTACAACTGAGCTCTTTTGTTAATTTCTTCCAATTTGGCTAATAGCAAATGGTAATGCGGCTTTTTAATTAGTTTCTCTATCCCATGTGGTGCTGATGTGGCTAAAATGACATTGTTTAGGTCCAAACCAAAATTTCGAATTTTATTAAAAATAAGCAAAAAAATTTTAGAAAAAAGAAGAAGATACAAAACAAGAAGAAGGAAGAAGATGTAAGCAGCCGCTGTCGTCGCCCCACCATTGCTGAGATGGGCTGGTGAGGGTGGGGGAATGGTTGGCTACTATTAAAAAAAACTAGTCAATGAAATTTATTTATTTTTTATAAATTGCAATGTGTTAATGTTTGAAAAAACTTAATTATAGGTACCATTTTGCATATCTAGCTGACTATTAATGTCTATGCTTGAGGTCATGACCAAGCTAAAATTCGAGAAACAATGCTTATATTTTGGCATTCGTCTACCCTTCTTTCTTTCTTTTCTCTCTCTTTTGGTGTGAAATTGGAACTAAACCTTGTATGTCCTTCCTTTCTTACATGTATAGTCAAATCCATTTTCGCATTTACGACATTAATTTCCCCATCGACATTAGATTGTTGTGCGATTTGTTTTTGAAGTTCATTAATGTTCTGTCAGAAGAAAACACCCAACGACGGATTTTGTGGCGATTATAAAAAACCAAAGATGCTGGTTTAGCTAACCCCTAATGATATTACACCAGTTTATCAACCGTTTATGCTTCGCTTTCTATTTATTTAACCTTTAGATCCTACCTTCAAAAAAATTACCAAAAAAGTCCTAAATTTATTATAATTATGCCAATTCAATGCTAAACTTTATTTTTGGCCAATTGAGTCTTAATCCTTTTATAATTATGCCAATTCAGTCCATTTGACTGGTCGATGATGACAGTGCCTTGCCAGTGTTGACATAGATATTTTTAATTATATTTTGATATTTTTAATCATTTTAAATAATTTTTTCTATTTTTTTTTTGTTGGGGCCGGTAGGAGACCACTGACGGGGCCAGATCTGGGTTAGCAAGGCTTGTCCTAGCATAGCCACAATGAGGCAAGCCTTGCCCACCGACGATGAGGTTCGTCCTTGCCAGCGATTGGCGGGGGCAAGCTTTGCCTAAGGCCTGTAATGTTGACCTTGCCGGCCGTTGCCTTTGGCTAGTTGTCAAGGTCTGGCCACTGAATGGAGGAAGAAGAGGGAAGAAAAGATAAAGATGGAAAAAGAGAAAAAAAAAACAAGGAAAAAGAAAATAATTTTTTTAAAAAAATATTAAAATATTATGTCGCCGGTGGGCTAAAATTGGTTGGATGAATTGAATCGAAATAATTGTAAAATTTTTAGGAATGAATTAAGAAAAAAAAAAACTTTAGGACCGAATCGGTATAATTGTAATAGATTTATGACTATCATGGCAATTTTTTTTTCCGAGGAAGAACACTCCCGTGAAGCAGTAATTGCAGCTTGGCTATGTGTGGGCCCGCTCAGGCCCACTAAGATGAGGCTGGTATTGGGCCGGGGCCCATCCATTTCGTATGTTACATTACCGCTTTTAACTTTAACATATTGATTTAATCTATTTCTTGTTGGATTTTGGTTTTCAGTTTTCACCTTCTTTTGGTTTACTAATTTTCTTTCCAATTTTCTTGTTCTTGTTTACGAATTTTATTTTTATTTGAGAAAAAAAATCAAATCTTACTTAGAATAAGAAGCTGCTATTCACGAGTTCCCTTTTAACAATTATATTTAGGGCTGACAATATTAAATATGACTATGTTTAGCTTAAGAAAATTCCGGTACGTTGGGATACTTTGTCTACTAAATGTGTATATACACCAACATGGCAAATTATCGTATATAAAAATTTCAGCAGTGAATTTCTTTTTTTTCTTCTTTTTTGAGCCTAGCTAGGTATACAACTTAAGAATATATATGTTTTTGATAGATTTATATTTTCACCTCTAATTTATTGAAAATTTTTAAAATTGACCATATGCGTGCGCAAATAATGTATTGGGATGTTGGACTCCTGTATAGCTAGCATGTCCAAAGTACTGACCATGTGTCGAACGTCTAACACCTATTGACCACGTATCGATTGCATATCAGAGAGTGTCGAGCGCGTACCGAATGTGTGACACGACATGAAGGCCCCCGGAGAGTGTTGATGTTTCCCATGTAGATCTTTGGCACTCTTGTAACTCCACCCGACCACCGTTCGTTGCCGTTGCTTGTGACGATCCGTCAAACTAGACTTATTGCTATTGATGCGATGATCCTTGAAAATTAATAATCTAAAAAATAATGATAATTCTGGATATCTCTCAATAGCTTCCTCAATTCGAAAATCCAGAATTTGAATTGATGGCCTTTTGTTAATTTCTCCTGATTTGCATTTTTTTCGATGCCTCAGTGGTTAATGGGGACGGACATTGGTCTGTTTGGTAACGTTTCTGTTCCAAAAAAGTGATTCTGATTAAAAATACTTTTTTTGATTATGTTCTTTTAGAGAATCAGAATGCGTTTGGTAACCACATGACATTTTTGATTTTTTGTCCAAAAGTGATCCTAAAAAATTGATCCTAAAAAAGTGTTCTTTTCTTGAGAAATAACTTTTTTTTGTTTCTGATTTTTGCTCCAAAAGTGTTCCCGGGAGCAGAATCAGAAACAGAATTATTTGTGTTACCAAACATGTTTCTGATCCTTTTTTGTTCCAGGGAACAGAAACGTTGCCAAACAGACCCTAAATTTGCTGACAATATATATATACGCTGGTTCAAATCCAGCTCGGCATCCGAAAGCCGTATTTGCATTAACTTGTTTTGGGTTCGACCGTTGGAAATTGCATTGGGGGTCACCCGTTTGACGAAATGCCTCTGTGATCACGTGCTTCAGCGAGATCATGTCTGTTGTCCGACTCGACACTTTTCATGCTAGCCCGTTTCCATCTACTAAAGTGGGGAGCATGTTAATGCTCCCCAACATTACCAAATGGTTTTTGCTTTTTGTAGTAACTGCATTTGTCCGAACCGTTGGTGCAGTGTCCTGTTGCGAATTTACACGCATTAAAATGAACTGGCATTGGTGGAAACAAATTTGGTAGAACGCATGGCAGCGTTGGGTGAACAATATTTGTGTGTTAAAAGGTCTCCTAGGCCATGTGAGAAAAACTGCAACTATCTAGCTTAACTTTGATTAAGGACTATCCAAGAAGTTTTAGTGATGCGCAAAGGTCGGTATGATATTCCTTATCCATCTCACTCGGTGACCTGGCCTTATGTTTATAGCAAGATGTATAAATGCATATGTGAAAGCCAAAATTTTCAGTTGAGAGACTACCCGGAAAATTGAACGACGCTGAAATTTCTTCCTTTCTTTTCCAGAGATTTCCTGTTCTCATGTGAGTTCTGTGTATCTGCAGGGAGGTTTTTCTGACGTTGAACTGATGAGCGGCTCCGAGTGCGTCTGCTGACTTACGTGCTGCTTTTTCCCCTTCCGTGCAGCAGGTTCGGAGTTATGAATACCATCACTACCTTTGCCTTCTTGAGCCTCCACCCAACATGAGTGAGGCTGCATTTGCCCCCCGGCGCTTTCAATGTGGAAACATCCAGAGTCATGGACATTGCTTCTGATCCAATAATTGGTCTCATGCGCCTTGTCTGGTGGCAAGAAGCTGTAGACAAAATTTTTGCCAATAAACTAATCGAACACCCAACAGCACGGGCCTTATCTGCAGTTGTATCTGAGTTCAAAATTAGCAAGGCACGGTTGAAACGGTCTGTTGAAGCTCGTATCAATGATGCTAGCAGAGAGGTCACTCAAATGCCGAAAATCATCGATGAATTGGAAAAAAATGCCGAGGACACTGCATCAACCATTCTGTACACGACACTTCAATCTGGTGGAATCTGGTCCACTGCGGCTGATCATGCGGCATCTCATATTGGGAAGGCCAGTGGCCTTCTTTTGCTGCTTAAATCGCTGCCATATCATGCCAGCAAGAGCCGCCACTCTTTACATATACCTAGAAAAGTGGTGGCCAAGCATGGCATGCTTGTCGAAATGGGGGTTCAATTAGACTCCTGCGAGAAGCTTTGCGATGCAGTATTCGAGATGGCATCTGTGGCTAACATTTATTTGCAGGAGGCTCGTGAATTAGTTGGAACAGTGCCTGCTGAGGCGATCCCAGTGCTGCTTCCGGCCATGCCTGCGCAGGTACTGCTAAATACCCTCACTCAGGTGCATTTTGATGTGTTTGACTCTAGACTTGCACGAGGAGTTCTAGGCATCTCTCCTCTTTGGTACCAACTGAAACTCAAATGGAGTTCCTGGAGGGGTAGATACTAGAGAATAGTCATTCATAGCGAGTTGAATGACACAAAGAAACCGATTATACAACCAGCAAATAAAGTTTGAATTTCTGGTCGTGTGAGGTATTTTTTGTCCCCTCGAAAAGCATCTTCTCACTTTAATTTCACCATTCTCGAATGAGCTGAACTACGACTGTCGTGCTTTTTTGCACTTTAAGGAGGGGCAATGGTGAATTTCTTGATCCTGAAGCGGCATCAGTTATTGAGCGAGCTTGCGGTTGAGCAGAATTCATAAATGGCTAGGCTGTGGACACGGTTACACTTCCTTATTGCATGTCTTCCTCATGTACTTTTGTTGGGCTTATGACAATCTGAGACTGAGGGTAGTGCAGCTTCTTACTTGATATTTTTTCTATTTGCAATCCTCGTCTTTGAAGGAGAATCACCTTGATTTCAGGCCGGGAAAGCTTTGATGCTGTGTTTTTAATTGGTTTCACTATGCACAATCTTGGGTGGTTCATTGCTTGCATTCTTTGGAGACGATCTGCGCCACCCTTGACAAGGAAAAATCAGGGACGAGTTCCATTCCTTTCAAAATAATTTGCAGTTTGCATCAAATAATCAAATCTATGACAACTAAGAAACTGAAGAACGGAGGGTCTGCAACTTGTGGAACACCAGTCGTGAATCTTGATTAACACCAGAATTAAGATCACCATTGCCTTCAGTCACTCATGCTATCATCTGAAAATTTATAGATTAATCGTTCTGAACTTCAGTGACATTGGCAATGCCACCACCAGCCTGGCCGATGTTGTTAATGACGCCGATGTCCGGTGGCAATCGTCATCTTCACCTTCTCACACTCCTAAATCCTGCAAGGCATGTCAATCCCACCCGGAAGATTATACCCACGAACCCTCTGAGCTTCCTCTAGCATCTCCCCGAACAGTGGGTGATTGAAGTACATCACAGGCATTGCGACTCTCCTCACCCACTAGATGGCCAATAACCTATTTGGTAATGTTTCTGATTCTCTATTTTTCTGTTTCCGAGAATAGAAACAGAACAAAGAAACAGAACAAAAATCCGCTTGTGTAGGTCAGTTGATTTTTTTGCTATTGAGAACAGAATAGTGGCCCGGAAATTGATTTGGAACAGGAATATGAATTAAAAAAAAATAGATTCCTTATTCCCAGGCACAAAAAGAGATAATGT
The DNA here is from genome assembly GCA_016432845.1 of Psidium guajava. Lineage (NCBI taxonomy): Eukaryota > Viridiplantae > Streptophyta > Magnoliopsida > Myrtales > Myrtaceae > Psidium > Psidium guajava. The sequence continues at coordinate 172,600 of CM028230.1, forward strand.
TATTTAACAAGCCCAGTGTAACTCAATGTTCGTCTCTACAACCACGAGTCTACTGCTGGTTGCCGATCACCACCATCGGTCGCCGCCGGCTGCCGATCACTGGTCACTGCCAGCCGATCACCACTGCTGCCGGCATAATAAGGGCTCATGAAGGACAAAACGCTAACACTGGATTCTGGTTTTTGTTTGCAAATAGACACGGCTTTTGAGAAACCTGGAAAAAGAATGCGCTGATCTGCTAGGCAACAAAGACACTACTTTCCAAGCTGATATGTAATCTGGGCTAGTCCCTTCTAAAGACAGGAGACCAATGAGTGATAAAAAGAGCCGAACCGGGTGCGGAAAAATGGATCTGCTTCTGAAAACTGTTCATAAGTCATTCATACAATTGTGAGATAATTAAAAGAATGTAAGATAACAATAAATTAGATGAAAGGACCCTGAGCGGAACACTTAACGACTGTGGATAAAAGAATACATGTCAAAACCACCGAATTATGGACAGGCTAGAATGGCACACCCTAAAACACTCACAAACCAACCTCACTAAGAAGCTACAATCCGGCAAAGCGACACGTGGGGTAGACACTAGAAGGAGATGGTGACGATGACGCCTAGCGGGATATGGATACGAGAGCACAAAGTATCGTTAGCAGAGTGACAGCCACGGTTGATCTACTGGTGGCGATTGTGATTGCCGAAGAGATATCTTCAGGCCTGCAATTGAAGGCATTGAATTTCAGTATGGCAGGAAAGCTTCACCAAACAATAAGATGGGTCACAATCCTTGCTTCTTGATGCTTCGGTTTTTAGATTAAAAGTGAAAAAAAAAAAGGATAGGCATAATTTTTAAAAAGGATAGGCTGTCTAATTTGCAGATAATAGTTATATCTACCGAAACAATGAATTTAGTGGCAGATTTGGATTACGTACTTCTGCATATGGCTAAGTGCACCGCAGTACAGAGCATTATCGGGCATGGGCAGCTCAGTCTTATTATTCACTTCTGAATTGATGATCCTCACGTAAGTTTCTTGGCCAAGGTACCATGAGTCGAGGTTTTCTGTTCTCAAGTTCCAAACTCCAACATTGTCAAGGGATATGAGGATCGATGTCCAAGCTCCAGGATAGACCTAGAGGGAAAGTAATCAGTATAAGCAACATTTCATCTGTCTCCCATTTTACTTAAAAGAAAATCAAGCGTTAACTTAAACAATATGAGAAACATGAGGACTTCAGTTTTCTTACTGAACTAAAATAAGTTTTTCAAGCGGTATTGTTTTGTATAACAGGAGATGCCTTAGGACATCACCAATGCAGGGTCATTCGCAACAAGCATCTTTCACACTCAATTATAAAGCACTTCGATGGTATACAACAACCAATGAAATGCTCCCTCTTCCTCACTGAATGCAGAAAATGAGCCCAACCATCGCAAGAAAGTCCATGGTGAAGATAAGGACGTTTACAATTTTATCTAATAAAAGTTGTTAACTTGTGAAAACGCACCTGGATTGTGGAGCGGGCAATGCCATCCCACTTATTATATGTGCCTCTGCTGTTTTCTGTCCACTCGCCATAATCCATCCTATAAACGCGAGATTGTTGTCACCACTTATTGATTAAAAGGAAAGGGAATTCCTACGACTTCAAATAACAAAGTAAATAGCACTAGTATAACCATGGAAAGCAAAAGCAATGTTGCAAGTAGGCATAGCAATGCAGAAGAAGTTACCCCACTACAAAAAAGGCATATCCACTCATGTGATACGACTGCACCTTGGTGTCGTTGTTTTGCAATATTACTTCCATAAACCCCCTATAAGTTCCATTAATCACGGATGTTTCCATCTTTGGCGGTCCAGTCAGTGGTTTCTTCGGGAAGTCAAGCTTATATACTCCTTTCACTTTGTACTGGTCAGCCAGCCTGATTGGGGTGGAAGGATTCACAAACGAGACTCCACTTAGCGTTGTGCGCCGTTTTCCAGCAATTGTCACTGGAGGAACGTTTCTCAATATGTACACATCAGTCACATTGATTGAGCCATAGTGGAAAGACCCCTGTGGGTTGGGTCGCGCCCCACTGGCAGACACATTCCATCTGCATCCCAGCGTAGTCAGAGATTGAGCTTCAATTATCTATAATCTCAGTTAACAAATTAATCGTAAATGTTGCGTCAGTGATTAAAACATCATGTTACAACAAATAAAGGGAGGCACTTTTGACGCGTGTGTGATTATTTTCAAACATTTGATGCACTGATGGTTTTGATGCACTCTTGACGCCATGCATGATTATATTCTCATCAACTTTTGAAATTAACATGGACCAGACACTCCCAGAATGTAAATTCAAGGCATTCTATCTTTTCATTGCACTTACAGTTCTTCCAGATAAAAAAGTTCAGATGTTTAACCCAAGGTGATTCTGACTCAACAATACTCTTGCCATAATCAGGAAAAGAAATGTATGTTTCTATGCATAAAATTCCTGGAAGCATACCTGATTGATCTAGCTTGGTTCATAGAATAGGTTTTGTCAAATTCATCGTTTGGTGCATCCGGAAGAGGGCCAGCTGCCTTCCCTTTAGAATTTGTGTAATGCAATATGGCAACACCAGTTACTCTTTTCCAAAGAGATTCATTCACCATCCGGGCACTTGCTACAATGTAGTAATCAGAGCTAGCATTCTGATCCATTGTCACTAAGAATGAATATGATTGACCGACGTGGATGTCCAAACTAGTATAATTCTGTTGCACTGTGTATGATCCCTCAGTCTCAGCTAAAAGGAGGTTATGGTTTTGAATCCTGAAATTCAAGCTTGTCGATATTCCCACATTGTGCACACGAATGCGATATGTTTTCCCTGTTAATCACTGGCATCAGTAAGTCCCATGGTGTTTATAATCCTACAAGCTACATTGATGATTTACCTCACCTTATGACAAATCAATTGTTTGAAACGGGAAGTAATTATGGTCCTGTTAACTTCTACTCTCTTGAGCAGTCACTCACTTTTGACAGTTATATGATTCTAGGAGATGATCAACAATTGGGGCAATCACGTTTACTAGAAGTGGACAATAGAGTGGTTGTACCAGCCAAAACTCATCTACATATTCTTATAATATCTTCCTAGACCTCCCCCAAACCCAGCCCCTTCACCAAAAACAAACAAAGGAAAACATAAAGATAACAGAGTGATTCAACTTTAGGAAACAGGATCAGCTTTCAAACCATTATGCAAATGAAATGGAGAATTTTGTAAACTGGTGCAGCTCAAACCACATCCACCACAACCCATGAACTAGTAGTTACAGGACAAATAATTGTATTTGCTCACCTTAAAAAGACCAAGCAGCATTATGAAACAATCAAATAACTACTATACATGAGATAGATACGTCATTGACTATCAATATATTTCCTAATGAGGTAAAATGTTGCAGATGGTGAAGCAAAAATCAAGAAACATAATGCTGCTTACACAATAAGAGAACAACAGAAAAGAGCATGAAAACATAAGAAGCACCCACGGCTGCAACACCTAAATCATACTCGTATGCAAAAGTTACCAGATAATTTTGGCACCTATCTTAGCCAGCCAAATTCTTTTTCTAGAACACAACTGAGAATCTTGGGAAAACTCCACACAATGACAAGTGAAAACTCCAGCATAACGTTATCAATTGGTAGAAGAATTTATCTGGTCTGTTTAAATAATTGCAGCTAATTTTTTTAGTAATAGAACAATACTTTATATTACCTGGGTGGACTGTAATGGTTTCATAATCAATACCATCCCGGACCAGCGTTGTATTATATTGGTAAGGTCCTTTCCCATTAATAAGAACACCATCAGGCATCCCGAGATCTTTTCCACCATTGAGGGACTTCCTCAAGGCCTATAACAAAAAGCAAAATCTATCTTAAAAAAAAAAGCTTTCGACCATATGCCACAATCCCAAATCATCTAGCAATCACCAACCGTATGATTCCTGGTATACCAATCGCCGATCAGAATAACAATATCGCCATCAGGAGTCGCGAAGGGAATGGGGATTACAGGCCGGTTGTTGATAATAAAGCCACCGAATCCGCCCGATGCTCTCTGGAAATTAGTGGAGGGGAAGTAAAAGTAGCTCCCAATTTGATCCTTAACCTGGAACTGGTAAGTCCAGTTCCACTTTGGAGGAATGGGGCAATTGGTTCCCAGAACACCGTCTTGCCACGAACTCCTCCGCTGCTGTATCCCGGACCTACTCATAAGCAACATATCACATACTCCACATGATCAAAAGAGCAGCAAAATCAAATCTTTCTTTGTGCCCCCTATTGTCTCACAATGTCAAGCAAATCATACCAATGCATAAGAAGACTCTCATCCAGCTTGTTGCGAACATTGACGACGACATGGTCGTTAGTAGTGACATTGACAGTAGGTCCTGGAAACTTGTCATTAATAGCAATAACCTGCAAAGCAAAATCGAAACCCAAACGATAAGCCCCATCGAGCATTCACTCCGTCGACACTACATTGTCTGTTTCGACCTCTAACCAACACATATCAGCTCAAAGCAACTACTGAAAGCTCGTTTCACTCAGATCCGTACAAAAAATGGGAACTTTTGAGGAATTCGCACAGACCCATTATCTATAAGCAGGAAAAAAGGTCAGGTCCAACACTGAAAGATGGAGCCCGAAAGGGAGAGATTCGGGAAAAACAGAGCTGGAGATCTGAGCACGAACCTGTTGAGGAACACCGAGCGGAGAGGCAGTGATGTACGAGACTTTGAAATCGAAGAAGACGAATGGATCATCAGCATAACAGGAGCTCAAAAGCAGGCCGATGTGGACGAGCAACAGCGACGCTGCGGCGGTGAGGCCATTCAAAGCCATTTCAGAAAAGCTCCTTCTTTTCTTTCCTCTCAGCGCGTTCGTGTACAAAATTAGGGGCGAACTTTCTCAAAGCTTTTATGGGTTTTGCATTATCTGGTAGAGGAAAAGCGAAAATGGGGAGACGGAGTAGCTTATGTGAGCGCGCGCGAGAGCGAGAGAGAGAGAGAGAGAGAGAGAGAGAGAGAGTGGGTGTGTGTGAGTGGAAACGGCTCTTTTTCACTTTGTCTGCTGCTCTTGTGGGCTTAATAATCTCATTAGCTCCAGGGACAGTCTGCAGCGTTAAAAAAGAAAAAAGAAATAATTGCGGGGACCAATACCCTTGAATCTTTTCATATATTTGTCCAAAAAGAAGGAAAAAAAAAAAAAGAACACAATGAAACTTGCAAGTGTATGCTTTCATTTTCCTTTTCGCAAGAATTAACTTGATGAACCGACTTTTTAGTCCATTTGCGCGCTGGTGGGTCAAAGACAGCTTTGATTTGGGAGGCGAGAATTATCGCGATATGTTTGTCAGAAAACTTCCTTTTTTGCATTTATGTGCTTAGCTTAACGGGTTAGTCATAAACACCGAGGAACTCGCCAATGCGGGGAGCGAGAGAGAAAGAGGGAGGATCGGATTCTGATCCCAACCTCTTTCCTACTGGTCACCACTCGTCGTTCATGCGCTGCGGAGCACGAGCGTGGAAGAGAGACAGAAAGAGAGAGGGGGAGAGAGACAGGGATAGAGACAGAGAGAAACAGAGCAAGGTGTGAACTTTCTTGAGAGAGGGAGTGTGATGTGTGACAGCTTAACGCCAGCTCGAAAAGAGACGAAATCCTAGGAAAACCGGTGGCACCATCAGCCCGTTGGGGGTCCTCAAATCTCAAGAGTCTTGATTTTCTTCACTGATTTACCTTCCTAAATTTAACTGTGCCGAGGACAAGGGATCAACCAACCAGACAACGTTATTATACTGAGTAGCAGAGACAGTGAAGGCCGCTTTTCACGCGCTTGCAGTGGATTTAACGTTTGACCTGACCAGTGTCGTCTCGTCCCCAAGGTAAAACAAAACAAAATCAATATAAAAAGGAGCTTTTTTTTTTTTTTGCCCTTTCCTCCTCCAGATCTTCGTGTGAAAGCGCCACATGATTGCCAGCCCATCGCCATTCCCACGCGTGGGCCCCCACCGCAATCAATTAATTAACAGAGCTTTTTTAAAAAATATTTTCCTTTTCTTTTCTTTTTGTTTTTGTTTCTTGGAAGAATAAAATAATTCAAAAAATAAAAATAAAAATTGGCAATTCGGAAAAGTGTTGGTTAGGTAACAACACCTGCTAACCGATGGACCCCTTCAATTTGTTATATTTTTAGGTCACCTACTCTTTGTAGTTTTAAATTTGAACCCTCCCAAAATAAAAGCATAAAAACTCTTCGAAATTCAACGGGATAGTCAGTCGCACAAACAAATTATCGACTAAATTTAACGTGTATTAAAAATTTAAAAATTAAATTACAAAACACATTGCACGTTACATTAAAGTTTCGAAACAATATTAGATCAATTGAAGCATCGAAAATAATTTCATATATTGAGTTTAGAGTACATGCGTCATTTATGTCGATTTTTTTGCAAGTTTGAATTGTGAGACTTTTGTCTTGAGATTTTACTTTGGAAAGAGAATGGAAAATGGAAGCTCTTGTGGGGGAAGGTCGGGTCAGAGGCAGAAAATGGTAAGCCGAAAGCGGAAATTGCTCCACCAGAGTTTTCCAAATAAGAAAGAAAGATTTGCCATTTTCCAAAAAGATCACATTCATTTTTTTTTTGTGCTTCTATTTTGTTATAGTTTCGATAGTGACTCATAAAAATTTTCACCCCCGCGAAAAGATTTTTTCTTTTTAGCATTTTATATTAAACTCGGAGATTGAGTTTCGAGGAAAAACACAATCTTGGGCATTATCATCTCGAGGAAAAGCGCTAAAAAGTTCTTAAACCTTTTGCATTGTTATCAATTCGATATTAAAATTTTCATTTTGATCAATTTATTCTTAAATATTTTCGCATTGATACCAACTGAGTCTGTGCGGCCAATTTAGGCTGGAAACTACTAATGTGGAAGCCAGCTCTTTTGCATGGCACGACACTAGCACTGCTTTGGATATTTAAAAAAAATCATAACTTTTCCTTTTCCTTTTTTAGTCTATTTCCTATCTCTCTCTTTTTTCCTTCCTTTTTTTCCCCTTATTCTCTCCGCCAATAGATAGTCGCCAGTAAGGGCGAGGGTTGGAAGAGGCCTTCCCTCATCGGATCAAGCTCGCCTACCTATGGCAATGGCTAGGGGTGACCCTTGTGCACCCCTTGTCGGCGGTTGTGCGACCTTCGCCAACCGTCACGAAGGCTGGTGAAGGAAATAAAAAAGAAAAAGAAAAAAAAAGAGAAATGAAAGAAGAGAGAAGAAGAAAGAAGAAGAAAGATTAACAAAACCGCAACTAATAGTTATAAAATGATCGTAGCGATCGATTTAGTTATACGTATCGATCCTTCCTTCTCATTGTTTGCTTGGATATACTTGGGAAAATGGAGAAAAAGGTAAATATGCATTTAGGACTAGTAATGTAGGGATAGGATAAAGCAATAGGTTCAATCAACCTCCACACCTGACGCCTAAAAACCAGCTTTGTTAATCAATTCGTGAGACAACATTGACTTGGTGAGCTTTTTGCTTTTGCTTGCGGGCAAACATTGTAGCCCAAAGTCTAATAATTATGGGTTTCCCAAGAGTGGGCCAAGGATCAATAATATCAACCGCAACCGGGTCCAAAAAAAAAAAGTTAATTACGATGAAGATAATTACCAATTAATAATGTTGTCTGAATAGGAACGCGGATGCCTTGCCTTTTATCATGCAATGAAAGCCGCCAAAATGTGGATTTTTGCTATCTATAACATAGCCAAGCCTGCTCTACTACCATTAGAGCTTTGACAAAAAATAAAAATAAAAATATAGTAGTATTACTAGAAAATGAACCAAATCTTATAAGTTAGAATCCTAACATATAGTTGTGACGCGACGCTCGAGAGAGATCCAAATACCAATCGTAACTTGTGCTTAAGAGGCGGAGAGCACGATTGCGGATTCTGTTAGACCCTCTAGAGCAAACTAGATTGGGATTTCGAGGGTAGGTGGAGAAAGAAATTGCCTTTGCCGCTCCTAAAATTAAGGAGCGAGGAAAAGGAAATGAGGAGGCGGGCGAATGAATTGGTATCATCCGATCACGTGGAATCTCCAACTCATATCATTTCGGCGATGGAGGAAACACCCCCAAATCGATCCTAACTTTAATCGCACCTTGAAGAATCTAGATGATAACGGATTAGGACAAGAGAAAACGTGTGCTTTGCGTGGAAAATGATCGACCCTAGACATCTTTCATCAATGTCCCAACCTCGTGGTGCCGGCTTTGCTTCCCATGCAATTAAAGGTTGCCCATTTCGAGTTCTTGATATACTAATTCTTTAAATTTCACTTTTTTTTTAATTAAATTATGTCTCCACCTTGTTCATAACTTGCATAAGCTATAATCAATAAGCTTAGTTCCCTTTCCTCCTCCGCAAGAAACCCTAAGTGAAAAAAAAAGGTTGGGTTAAAAGAACAAGAGAAAGGCTAGAAGAGAGAGTTTAGGGTAAAGGGTTTGCTAACCCCTCAATTTAACCAGTGAAGTTAACATCGTAATATTTAAGTACTTGAAAAACTTTTCGTAACAGAAAAAAAAAAGGAAAAAAAAGAAAATTGAGGTTTCGAAATGCTTTTTTTTTTTTCAGCGCCTCACTCGAGCTTACAACGTGACTAGACGTTGATATAAAAAGGAGTGAAATGACAAATGAGAGGATGTTCAATGCTAATGAACATTGGATTACACTATGGATTTAAGGGTACTATAATGCAAGTTTACAATCCTAGGTCACGATCTTTACGGCATTCAGTTACTATGCTCATTGTAATAGATTTTTATTGTAAACATCCGGCATCCAATTGACATATCAGTTAGAGCAAATCGGAAACGATTCTGAAATTTCAAAAGGAGAAATAAAGATTCGCCGAATGTATCGATAGAGGAGGGGGCTAAATCACTTGATAGGAGACATTCATGTACGTCTTTCCGAGGACGATGGGTAGCTGAATGTCATCTTCACAACAGTAATTTTAATAATTGCTCGCGAACTTCGGTAGTATTCTTCCTTCTTCTTCTTCTTTTTTTTCGCCCCCAAGGCGGGCTCGAATAGATTAGGATTCACTTTCATATTTGGTTTTAGGGGACTGGGCCTAGTGCTGATCGGGCTCATGTGCCGAGCCCAGCCCGACCGGGCCCAAGTCAATTAGACCATTTCGGTCTTCACCGGGTCGGGCTCAAGAACCCGGCCCGGATCCTGTTTTCTGATTGAATAAAAAAAAAGAAGAAGCAAAAACGAAAATTTATAAATAGCTTAGAAGTAGACCTCGATTCAAGTTTTAGAGTTAGAATTAGCTCATTTCGTTTATCCATTCAACATCCACTTAGTTTAGGAGTTTTAGCGGACACATCTAGTTTAGTCTGAGGAAATCAATCCTTTAGAAAAGAAATTGAACTTGAATTGACTTTAGCTGGATCATGTCTTGGGGGGGCATATAACATGTCCATGTATATTCTTTGCCTGATGTGTGTCGGGTTCTTATTTCTCGTACCTTTACTTAGATGCTTTAAATTACTTGGTTGTTTCATTCCCGCACCGCAGTTTAACACATTCGACATTAATTTCTTGTCTAGATTAGGCCAGGACTAGTTTAGACTTTAACGGAAATAAACCCACAACAAAAAAATATTTGCACGGCCATTTAGCATTGGTGACGCCTTTAGGATCAACATTCGCATGATCACTTACTAAACAACCCATTAAGGGAACTAAAACATATCGCAAGATTTCGTTAAATTAAATGTTATCGCGCAACTTTTTCTTTTTTCCCCCCGGTTTAAGTTACCCAAGAAGATCAGTCTCTACGTTGTCTTCTGTACAGTTTTGTAGACTTGAATGCCCTTTTTGGGCATCTGCCTATGAGTTAGATTTTTGCCTCACAAGATCCATTGAAGACTTGGATGGCCTCTCGACCCCGCTCCAGGTTCCTTTGGTGGCCGGAACCGTGAACCGAGGTAGCGAAGTAATCGCGGCGGCTACGACCGTAAACGACCGGACACCACAGTGACGAAACTATCGGTCATCGAGAGTGTTTTCGAGTTGAGGCTAGCACGACCCGGTGCCATTGCGGATGAGACGAGGAGATCCTTGATCAACAGCCATGTCTAGTCATTTCATAAGTCGTTCTTCAGTATAGAAGTTGAGCCTGCTGAACAACACATGTTACCCGACACATAGCACATGAACATTAGAAAGCACACGGACACGGATCATGGCCGAGATACGAAGAGCAAAAATAAAATTTCGCTCCGATTTCGACCGCCCGATCGTGATCTATTAGAGGCATAGACAGTATCCCATTTGAATCCCCTAGCCTTATGACGCTAGTTCTACACAATTTGACATCCTTCATGCATCTTCCATCTTCTTCCACGCGACAAGAGACTCAAGAAATTCCATCACCTACAAACGATCCCGACACATCCGTCGTACATCAGCATATGCTTCTGAAAAATGCGACTAAAAGTTTCGAGGCAGAAAAGTACGAACGATGAACCAGGATTCGCACCTCCGATGGGTCCCTTAGAGAGTAAAATGCCTTTGTTTCTTTGGGGACTGAAGATACCAAAATCCCAATGCCGCATTTCTTCTCGCCCAGCATCTGATGTAAGATCATCCAATTGGCCCGCTCATTTGCATGCTCGCTTCGACGTAGAAAAAGGAGGGGGGAAAAAAAATTAGACACTGCACCTGCGTAGTACCTTAAATGCATCTTCATCAGTTCTGTCATCTCCGATGTAGATCGGGAGCACGTCGGCTTGATTAGTGAAGCCTGTGTCGACATGAAAGCAGGGTAATTTGTTGTAGCATTGCGCTGTGTCCACTTATGTGCCAGAAAAGAGAGAGAGTTAAGGGCGGATAGAAAATATACCGAGAGAATCGAGCAGGAACTCCACCGCTTTTCCCTTGTTCCAGTCCACCACAGGACGGATTTCTAAAACCTGGATAGCCAAAGAGAAGTATGCGCAACAAATTGCCAAGAGACACTTAACTGAAGGAAGTCACGGTGCGCAGATGAACGTGCTGGAATCGAGGCAAGAATTGTACCTTCCGTCCGTGAGTTATTTGCAAACGCGGGTAGTCTTTCAAAAGATTGTGGACTAATCGAGCAATCGTGCGCCAATTCTGAAGTCAGAGAGCAAGCGATTAGAATGAGACTTTGGAAGTTACGCTGATCGAACATCACTGCAGCGCTTAGTAAGTTGCAAACTGCAGCCAGTCCTGACCTTTTCATCTACATTTCGGTAATGTACCGAGGCACAGAACTTGTTGTTTTCAACTATTGTGCCTTTGATTCCCTTTGTCTTCTCGACGAGGGTTCTAAAAACCTGCATGCCCAGGTCAAGAATCAATCTCCTAAAAATCCACTTATCAAATATATAGATACCATAAAAATAAAAAAGAAATCGAAGGCAAAGCAATCGCGCACCTCGTCAATCGTTTGTAAAAATTCTCCAGCAGGCCGGTACTGCTTTAATTCCTCACCCTGTAATAATAAGAACAAACATCAGTAAAAGAATCAAATACAAACATTCTCCCAGGAGAATCAAATACAAACATTCTCCAGCAGATCTTCAAATACCTGTCCGTCGGTTAATTTGACACAGCCATGATGGTCAATGGATGATGCGGTAATGCCCACAGGACCCATAATATCCATCCCGTGGCTTCCAGCATAATAAAGTTCAGTCAGTCCTACCAACTCATGTACCTAAAAGGAAATCAAGTCGATGTAAACTCTTTGGACTATCAATCGAGAAGTGAAAGTTGAAAGGTGGATTAAAGGCTTAAAATGTTCCGAGCACCCTCTAAAGTGGAGTCCTCCAAATACCTTGTCGCGACTCCTCCCGCTAACAATGGTTGTTGGGAAGAACTCTGCAACGTTTTTCACGGCCAAACGCATCTGAAATGTATTGACCATCGTCATAAAATAAATAACTATGGAATACCAAGAAATGAAGGGCTTCTATTCTTTCAAAAAATTATTCTTACTTCACTAGACATCAGTGCATCATCAGGGTTGTCTACAATTGGCGAAAGAGTCCCGTCATAATCCAAAAAAATGGCTATCTTCTTACACTTAGCCTGCTTCGTGATCTGCTCCATTGAATTGAGTGCTGATGGATGCTTAATCTGTGCAATCCAGAGAAATTGCAATTAAACAACATGAATTAGAGCAAATGGCATAGTCTAGTGCTTAGCACATCATTAAAATCTTAGGAATATTGAATAGAATACCTTCCAAGAGCAATAGGCAATCTTGGCATCATCTAAAGCAACTTCAACACAACAACTTTTTATAAGCTTTTTACGAGGAGGAGAAGAGGCTTTCATTTCATCTAGCCAACCATTAGAGAGAGCCTCATCGAGCTTTCCTGGCTTTCTCCTCAGTATCGGTATGCATTTGATAGAGGACAAGGTGGAATGAATGCCCAGTCTCGTCTTGTTAATAGGTGCAGGATCGGCAAGAACAGGAGATGAATGAGTTGAGTTAAGTTCCATTGAATCAAGAATACAAGCACTATAGGACAACTGATTGTATTGATTGAGCTGCCAGTTTCCGGTAATTGCACTTTCAAGAGTGACTTATAAGCTATAACCAAATATGCTTTATCCGACCCTCTTGTCGATGAAAAACCACTTCTTCAGAGTTTTCTTATCACTGCTATTGGGAGTGCAGTCCATTAAGTGCTGAGTTCCTGAGATCTGGTCAAGAATATAAAACATGAACATTCAGCAAGAAAACTATAATTGACACGAAACGAGACAGAGCGCTTTTATGCCAAAAATACCTTCTCATTTCCAAAGCACTGCATTTATAGCAGAAAATTCATCGACACATTTGAGAAAAGCAACTATCTTCCAGATCTAGTGTGCTACCTCCCTGAAGGTCACTGCAAACGAAAATCACTATGCTAGCATCTGAATTTTGAGCTTGTTGAATTATTTCAGCCCCGAAAACTTGTCCAGCAGCAGGAGGTAAAGAACCTATTTTGCAAATGTAGACATGGAAAAAAGCAACCGAATATGCAAACACCGATGACTTTGGTGGTTGAAATCTATGCTCATATGGAACAATCAGTCCGAAATTTTTACAGAATACTTTCATATGACAAATTGAAAAGACAAAAATGCAGAAAGAGAAAAGATGGAATGCGGTATTTGCACCATGTGGCAATAAGTGAAAAACAACGCAGACAAAATCTCAATGTTTCTATCCCAAATTTACTTTATACAGACTTCACGCTCAATAGAGAGTAATCAACGGTACGTGTAATCATCAGCAAGACGATACGAGAATTTATAATTCTCAAAGAACTCTTCCTTCGTGTCATCTCAAGGACTCAGTTTGTCACAATTGTTATTGAGAAGACTATTAAGGGACAATTATGGTGCAGTCACCATTCCTACAGAGACAATGCACATGGAACATAGGCCAAACTTCTTAAATAACATGCATAGAAAACGGAAATCCCGCAAAAGAGAATCACTCAACCATCATGTAGAACTACATAGACCTTTGGGGCCTAGATCAAAAATTAAATAAGGCATGAAATACCCATGTATAGATCTCTTGTATCAGTTTGACAGATGCATAACAGCATGAGCCATCAGGTAATTGACACGGCTTATTTCACTACTGCGAAAACGACAGTGCAGCTACAAAAAACGACCATGAGATGCCACCAGGCACAAAAATGGGGGAAAATAAACAAGAAAACAACATCAACCTTCTTGCCCACTTTCAATTCAAACTACATACAGAAGTTTCTGGGCCAATCAAGATTGTAAACTACTAACAGAAGTTTCTGGGCCAATCTAGAGGTAAGCTAGAGTACATCAAAACTTTTATTCAACAGTTCACATAGAAAGCAGGTGATTAAGACCCGTTTCACGGTTTTGCTTTCGAAAGAAAGTGATCGATACCCGTTTCCAGACATCAACATCATCCACCGGGATTACATCAACGGACAGACGATTAACTTTATTATTAACCCATGATTTATGAACGAAATAAACAAATGGGATCCTCAAAGTCACCATTTTTTCAGCAAGCACAGCTCTTTCAAAGCTGAAACAAGCGGAAAAGCTGTTCAATCCTCTAAAATAATCAAGAAAATCGCGTCGTCTAAAACTATACGGCGTTAAAAAAATATGGGACCGATATCACATGGTCCTTAGGCGAACCGAGCAGGTAGAAAAACAAAAACCTTGAAATCGAGAGCTGAAGAAACTGTCGCCGAAACTCACTGCGGGTCGAAATAGAAAGACTTCCATGCATGTATCGCCATCATAAACCGCGGCTGATACTAAAAGATTCGATTTTGCCTTATCAAGAACGTTCATCAAGCGAATTCCCAGCCACGGACTCTGTTTCGCACTGAAACGCGAGTTTTAAAGAAAGGATCTTTTTTCTGTCGATACGGTCGTCACGAGACGTGCATGATGCAACGAATTACCAACAGCCAAAAAGCAGCTCTTACCTTCTTCTTTTTTTTTCCCTCGAGCGACCCCGGAAGAATGCAGTTTGAGGAGGAAGAAGGTACGTCGTGGCGAACGAAGACGAGTTGATTGAACAGAATTGATGGACGAAGGAGCTTCCAAGAAGAAGAAGAAGAAGACTGTCTCTGTCGCCAAATGCCGACAAGGTCGAAGCTTTGGACCTTTAGAAAGAGAGAGAGGGAGTACAGAGAGAGATGAAACGCAGAGGCAGCAGACAAAGAACGGCGAGGTGGTCTGGGCCTTTTATAGAGCGGGATTCCGAAGACAACTCCATTCTTTTTCTTTCTCTTTTCAATTTTTCTTTCCAATCATAACGCAGGGCCTATGATTCCGGAAAGCCATTCGTGTGATTTTTATACCGATGAGCGAAATTAATAACCTTGCTATTAACAGGGGTGCATGTCTCAATTACACAAATAATTTCGAAATTTTGATCCAATATGTAACACTACCAAATTTTTTAATTTGTGCAGTGTGATCTTTAAATTTTATCTTGATGTGCAATATAATTCTTGAATTTTTAATATGTTTAATTTAGTTCATAAATATGGAAATGTTTGATGACAAATATTTTCATATAATTTAGGATCTACCTTGAATATGTGATATAATAATCACATTACAGCAGAGTTTAAGAATTTTTAAATAAATTATAAAATTAGAGATCACATTATATATTAAACCGAGTTGTCGTTTTCTTGGTCACGTACCAAAACAGAGCATGCATGACCCCTGATTAATCCATGCCTTTTGGCAAAGATGCTGAGGATGCTGAGCTGCTGACATCACCCATGATGCAATCACATTACCAAACCAAATGGGATTAACCTTTACGTAATCGCCTACTATAATAATAATAATAATCTGAGCATGTTTAGGGCGACAAGTCACCAGCAGCTAGAAATCACTGTGCTTCTTGCGCTTTTGCCGACCGAAATCGCCGAAATTAAATAAATTCTCTTCTATTTTATTTTGGGGAAAAAGTGGGGTTAACCTGGTCGATCAAGTGATTTGGTCAAAGAAGCGTTGGGCATTGTAATTTGAACCTCAACAAGTAGAGTTGAATCAAATTTTAGCTTTGGTTAAAAGGTCCTACTCCAGGCAGAGATGGACTATATCAGAAGACGGTGTCCGCTCGTTGTGCCCAGTCTCGAGGCCGTGTAAGCTTTCGGACCGGCTCGGGGATACCGCCCCGACCATTAGAGAAGGTTTCCTCTTGTTTCGAGCTGGCGAAATGAAAGGAATGTTAAATTTATCTACTTTGGCCAAGTACAAATGATGACTTTGAAGTTGCAATGCGTTGTTACAAACATCCGGTAATTTTTACAGACGGAGACGATAGAAACAGGCGCTCTGATGCTTGTTAAGGTTTTATGACGTGTCTACTCTAATTTCTAACCTTATGTTGATCAGTTTTGCCGTGACGCATTAATAAGTTCGATCGAGTCCTTGTCACTTTTAGCTATGGACCGTTAATTCTCTGAAGATACTCACTAAGACCTATCAAGTGACTAACCGGATTCTAAATGAAGGCACCATCCACATAAAAGGTGGTGGTAAGACCTCACCTTGAGCTTTTTGTCTGAAAAAAAGAACTCAACTCACACACATTTTTTCTTCGTGTCCAAGCAAAGTCATGGCATAGACTACAGCGAGTCGCGACACCTAAAATGGTCCGACCTAAAAACGCATCCTTGCACTGATTTCTATTTCTGGAAGGAAAATTTTACTACCCCAAACTTTTGGTGCACAAATTTCTATTTCTGGACCATAGGGTAGGCATGAGATCTAGCCTTCTTTTCTTCCAATGCATTGCCTCAAGTTAAGGCAAGAGATTCCCACCAAACGAAAAGAAAACTGGTCTTTTCGCCTGAAATGGTTTCTTTCTGCGTCCTTTTAATTGTCGCGACCCTCTAAAAATATTTTTATTAATTCTAGGGGTTAACGGATTATTAGGTTAATTAGATTTGACTAACCTAATGCGGACCCTCCCAAGCCCTACCGAATCGCAACTTTGGTTTTTGTTTAAATGATTTTGAAATTTGGAGTCGCCACTAATCGTTCTTGGTAGGTCGATTAGAAACCTAAATAAATTAGCGGGAGAACTAATTTATTCCTGCGAACCAGAGATTATGAGCTCGGGGACTTGGTTACACTAGTTAATTAAAACTAATGCCCTTTCGGTACCTTAATTTCATGGATATCCTAATCCGGCAACTCAGGCTTGGTTTATTCCTAAAGCTCTAGTAAGGTATTCTCTTTTGTGTTTTCACTTTTTAAATAGGATGCATGGATGGTATATATTTTTATTTGTTATATTTTTTGAAGTGTTAAAGATTCCCTGAAGCCGAAAGAGGGAGTGTGTTAACGACTTCTGTGCAGTATTACGACCTACTCATCTTTTGGGTCTGATGATTCAAAAATTAAATTATAGGAAGTACATGACAGTGAATAAATACCTCCAATGGGAGGCCTAGCATTGGCTTGGCTCTTCCCTTTGGGATTTAAGGTACAGGTATTTAAGTTGCAAGTATTTAAACTACTGTAAGTAAAAACCTCCAATGGGAGGCTAAGCATTGGCTTGGCTCTTCCCTTTGGGATTTAAGGTACAGGTATTTAAGTTGCAGGTATTTAACTACTGTAAGTAAAAACCTCCAATGGGAGGCTAAGCATTGGCTTGGCTCTTCCCTTTGGGATTTAAGGTACAGGTATTTAAGTTGCAGGTATTTAACTACTGTAAGTAAAAACCTCCAATGGGAGGCTAAGCATTGGCTTGGCTCTTCCCTTTGGGATTTAAGGTGCAGGTATTTAACTACTGTAAGTAAAAACCTCCAATGGGAGGCTAAGCATTGGCTTGGCTCTTCCCTTTGGGATTTAAGGTGCAGGTATTTAAGTTACAGGTATTTAACTACTATAAGTAAAAACCTCCAATGGGAGGCTAAGCATTGGCTTGGCTCTTCCCTTTGGGATTTATGGTGCAGGTATTTAAATTGCGGATGGACTTTGTCCTCTCCATTTTGGGGTATGAATTTTTTAAAATGAAATACAACGAATTGATTCAACAATTTGAAATTTGTGCGCGCTTGAGGACTCCTCCAAGCCGATTTTGTGCTTCCATAGGATTGACCATTGATATAGAGCTGTGGCTTCCTGACATAAAATAGAGTGAAATGTCAGTATACAAAATATGTGCTAATCTGCACCTAAAACCAGAAGAGTAGAAAGAGTACTTATCTCCCATTTTTTTGGGAGGGATTTCTATAATTGATTTTCGCTCTCTATGTTCCCAATATAGAGAGTTTCTTTTGAATTAAGAGGGACTTTTAGTCACAGATCAGTTGAGAAATCGGTGGACAGCTTAGGAGCTTGTCTGGGCCGATTTTTGCATCTCGACGAGATTTTTGCTGTTGACGTAAAGATATCCTTCTCCTGACATAAAATATGGAAGAAAAAGGAGATGGAGAAAGTGTATACAATTTGTGCTAATTTGCGAGTAAAACCATAAATAAATGAATAAATAAAAACACTTAGCTTGAATTTGTTTGCTCGTTGACGAGGATGAACTCTTGATTTATATTGATCGATGAAGGAATTTGTGATGATAACCCCTAGCTTTAAACTCCCATCATCTTCAAAATTCTCTCTCTTTTGGTATTTTCTTTCTCTCAAAATTTTCTTCAATCTCCCAAAACTCTCTCAAACATCCAAAATTTTCTCTCCAAAAAATTCTCCCAAACACTTCAAATTTTCTCTCTCAAGAATCCTTTTTCAAGCTCACTTCTTCCTCCTTTTATAACCTACTCATCTATCTCCCATTCTAATTTTTCCACTAACTCTATCTCCCATTCTAATTTCTCCACTAACTCTTCTTCATTTTCATCTTCCATTCTCCATCTCTATCTCACATTCTAATCTCTCCACTAACTCTTCTTCATCTTCATCTTCCCTTCTCCATATTTATCTCCCATTCTAATTTCTCCACTAACTCTTCTTAATCTCCATCTTCCCTTCTCTATTCTTATCTTCCATTCTAATTTCTCTACTAACTCTTCTTCATCTCCATCTTCCATTCTCTATTCTTATCTTATTTTCTCCATCCATTCTTCTCCAACTTCTCTTCTTCATCTCCTCTTCTTCATCTTCCCTTCTCTATTCTAATTTATCCACTAACTCTTCTTTTTATTATTTGTAAAATAATCCTTCAAGAGTTAGGTATTTGCACTCTAGTCCTTGAATTTTAAGTATTTACAATTCAGTCCCTGAAAAAAATATATTTCTTTAAGTCCAAATCTCCTCACAATTTTTGACACACCAAAATTTACCACATGTCAAATTTAAGCTCATTTCTTGTCGCTGAAAATAATGCATAATTTAATTAAAGCCCTTTTGCAAAATTAAGTCATTCTGGGTATAATTGGGCCAAGATGAAAATTTAAAATATTAGAAGACAATGTCACAACTCATAAAAAGTGAAAGTTAAAAATAAGTTGACTCAAATTAAATTTTTTTAGGCCCGATTCGAGATTATACTCGTGAAGGAACACGTGACTCGAATTGGATTTTTCTGAATTTGCGATGGCCAATATGAAAATAGATTTAAAATAAAAATATTAACTATCTTTGTGTATTTTTTTGGCCTCAAATGTTATTTTTCCAAAATTTTCAAATATTTTTGTATTTTTTTTAAAAAAATTAAAATATATATAATATGAAAAATTATTTTTTGGTCAAAATTCGTTCCCTAGGCTTGGCTAAGGTTCCCAAAGTTGATTTTTCAATTTTATGAATTTTTATGGATTTTCTATTAATTTTTGAAAATAAATAAATAAAAAATACGTAAAAATACTGAAAATATGAAAAATCGTTTTTTGGTCAAAATTGGTTCCCTAGGCTTGGCTAAGGTCCCCAAAGTTGATTTTTCAATTTTATGAATTTTTATGGATTTTTTATTACTTTAGCAATAGAAAAAATGATTAAAAATCAGGTGTCAACAGCTGCCCCTCTTTGAAAGGAAGCTCGGTAGAGGTTCATTTCAAAGACGAGATGACACCTGGATTCTTATCGACTCAATACAAGGAAATAAAAAGAGTCGTGACATGATTGTTCCACTGAAAATGAAATGAGAACCTAAGGATTCGTTATATAAAAAAACTTTAGGGTGGTTGAACTTGAACCCGTATGCTGGATCAACCCATGGTAGATTCCTAATAAAAGGATTCTACTGATTAAAAATTGAATTAAAATTTGACCCGTATGGTGGGTCATACCATTTGACCCGTATGGTGGGTCGTACCATGGTAGATTCCTAATAAAAGGATTCTACTGATTAAATTTTGATTGAGATTTGACCCGTATGGTAGGTCACCACATGGAGATACCTGTAAGAAGGACTTGGTGCCTGTAGAAAGGACTTGGTGCCAGTAAAAAGGACTTGGTGCCTGTAAAAAGGACTTGTGCCTGTCAAAAGGACTTAATTTGCCTGTAAGAAGGACTTGATTTGCCTGTAAAAAGGACTTAATTTGCCTGTAAGAAGGACTTGATTTGCCTGTAAGAAGGACTTACTTTGCCTGTAAGAAGAACTTACTTTGCCTGTAAGAAGAACTTTATGCCTGTAAGAAGGACTTGCTTTGCCTGTAAGAAGGACTTGATTTGCCTGTAAGAAGGACTTTGTTTGCCTGTAAGAAGGACTTTGTTTTGCCTGTAAGAAGGACTTACTTTGCCTGTAAGAAGGACTTTGTGCCTGTAAGAAGGACTTGATTTGCCTGTAAGAAGGACTTTATTTGCCTGTAAGAAGGACTTTATGCCTGTAAGAAGGACTTGATTTGCCTGTAAGAAGGACTTTATGCCTGTAAGAAGGACTTGATTTGCCTGTAAGAAGGACTTTGTGCCTGTAAGAAGGACTTGATTTGCCTGTAAGAAGGACTTTATGCCTGTAAGAAGGACTTATTTTGCCTGTAAGAAGGACTTATTTTGCCTGTAAGAAGGACTTGATTTGCCTGTAAGAAGGACTTGATTTGCCTGTAAGAAGGACTTTATGCCTGTAAGAAGGACTTTATTTGCCTGTAAGAAGGACTTTGTACCTGTAAGAAGGACTTGGTTTGCCTGTAAGAAGGACTTTGTGCCTGTAAGAAGGACTTGGTTTGCCTGTAAGAAGGACTTAGTTTGCCTGTAAGAAGGACTTGATTTGCCTGTAAGAAGGACTTTGTACCTGTAAGAAGGACTTGGTTTGCCTGTAAGAAGGACTTTGTGCCTGTAAGAAGGACTTGGTTTGCCTGTAAGAAGGACTTAGTTTGCCTGTAAGAAGGGCTTGGTGTACCTCAAAGGGTGCCATTCTGAAATCTGGGGAGACCAGGAATCCTGCAGAAGCTCAAACCCAAATTATATTCTCCTGTCGCTTTTAGGAATAAACCAAAGAGGCAGAGATTAAAAGGTCTCGAACATTTCTGTTCTTGAGACAAATCATGCTTTATTGAAGAAGGTGGATACCTGTATGTACCGCAATGGATTCGAGTACCCCAACAACCGTCAGAATTCATTCTCTTGAAAGGTTCAGGTTGAAGATATACTTACCTGAGAATTTGGAAAAAATGCTTGGTGGCTTCTCGACAACCAGGCTTGTTCATTCAATAATCGCCGAATGAACTTCAAGACTTTGGAAGGTAACTCGAACACCGGGAATGTGTTGCCTGTCAGGCAATGTCAGAGGTAACATGTGCAAGCATTTTCATCAATGCGTTCATTGGTTCATGCAAAATTGTTCTGCTAAGTTTGCCATGATTAAAGGCAGTCTGTGTAATAACTCATGATGCAATCGATCAATATATGGATCATGTATTGCATTACCACTTCTGTTTAAGGAGGTTCTTATAGTACGAACACCTCGAATGTAATCTGAATGGGGGACTTCATTCCGAAAAGGGCTTTCTTTCACTCTGGAGAAAGGCTGTTTATCTGTAGATTAAAATGTTAGACCTGTGTGGAAATGGTTTGCCTTTCCTCATCCTGTTATGCCCCATTTTGCACATTTGACGTCTCCTATGCAGTTTATGCTCTAAGTTGAAGTCGGTAAATTAAACATGCGGAATAGTCATACATAATTCATGAAATGTGTAAATACAATGCCGATGTGACAATTTTTAGCATCATGTGTGTTTATATAATGTGCAAACATGGGCGGATTTGAATTGCCCCTGGTATATGGGTGGATCGAACAAATTGGGAAGCCCACTCCTTATGTCGAGGAGCGGTTTGTCCCAAACTTTGCCCCTGCGCGATGAAGCATATGGGTGAGGGAGCATTTCGGTTGGTTTAATGACAGCGACCGCCATGGTTTAGCGGTTGAATGCCCCTGCAAAAAGCAGAGAAATTATTCTTGAAATCAAACGAGATAAGGAAGACATATTTGCTTTTTCGCTTCAGAGCTTGTGATCAATTTGCCCCATTTTTCACCAAAATAGATCTTGTCAGATGATCATAATTTTCTTTTGGATTTGTCTCCTTCAACATGTTAAATGTTAGTGTAAATATTTCCTGTAAAAAGAAAAAGAGACATATCAGCCAGTATTAAAAGGGATAAATTGAAAACGATACTGATTTACCCTTCATCTTGAATGTCTTGCACGAGTCTTTTACCAGTTTTGTTGGATTGAATTTTCCTCGACTTTTGTTGGGCGCCTCACCATTATGAGAAGACTATGGTAAAATACTGACTTTGATATTACTCGTCGAGTATTCCTGTTTGTAAAAAAGAAATGCACAAAAAGTTGTTTCATTTATTTATAATACATACAACATTCCCCACTTTGGAGATCGAACTCGGGATATTTCGGACCTACTGTCATCCTCCATACCATTCGGTCCATTGGACCATAGGTGTCCATGGGGTTTTCTTTTCAAAGGTTAATCCTTTGGGATAACGCGGCCCTGTTGTATCACCTTGGTCCTTGTTACGATATTTCTCGAGGTAATTTGCAATCCCTGTTAAGAATGGAATAAAAAAATTCAGGACTCGAGATGATTATGTGCAAATTAGAACGATACAGAATTACCCATGTCTGAGATTGTTCGGATCTTTCGCTTGTATTTTTCTTTAACCGAAGCTGCCCATCCCGTGGTAATGTCCATGAGTTGATTTGCCCCCAATTTAGCCCGACCAGGAAATTTGGTTTTTGGATACAACTGTATTCTCGAGTCGCTTTTGCAAATTCCTGAAAATAGAAGGGATCAAATTTAAAACCGGAGCAATTTAATGGTAAATTGGAACGATACGGATTTACCCTTCAAATTTACGCAGATTTCGTCTCGATATTAATTTTTTCGAGTTTGGTGCGGTTAACGGCTCCGAGCATTTAATAGGGGGGAAAGGGAAATGATTACTTCTAGCTTGTGCATTAATTTTGGACATCGACAAAAGGCGAGAACGTGCGATGAAACTAAGTAGACGTATTCGTCTAGGTTTAATCTTCTTCATGATGCTCTCGCGGGTTGCGGTAGACGATGATATCAAGAACATTAGAGAGACATTTAGTGTGGCTTTCCACCAGCCGCCTAGAGACCCGCGTTCAATCATGTAAATTAATAAAGCTACCACCACTTAATTAGTGTGCCAATAAATTCGGCCATTTGTTGCGTGCCCCACTTCAACCGTGTTTTGTTTCTTTCGGTGCCCATTTGCTCTTGTCGGGCGCCTGTAGCATTGGGAGAAATACTTGTGGGTCACATTCATTAATAGAACCTCGGTCCTCTAAAACCCTCCGCGTGTTTCGGATCCGAGGAAATTTTAAGACCGGTCTCTGGTTGATTTAATCAGGTTAAGGTACTTATTTCATGGTTTCTGATTATATAATCTATATTGTCTTTCAAAAGACGCGGGATCCTCTGCAATACATTAAATATGCCCCCGTGTTTAATCAGTATAAGTCCACCGTCATATCAGAATACACTGCCCATACAAGTTTACGGATTGACACAACTCTGTCTGTCAAAGATGGACAGTGTTCGTTTGCCCCCCTGAATTAACGGTTGAAGCCTTGGTGTTTTTCGTCTTTTGGTATTTCTGAAGATGATTCTTGATATATTATTGAACTTAATTTTTACACCCGTCTGGGGTATCTAGGATCTCCCTGCAAAAGAAAAGGATATAATTAGTATGCGACACAAGGAATGTCGGTCCATGACTCCTATATTAGTCCAATTTTATTTTTTCTATTTTATAGAGAAATCAGAAAAAAAAATTTCCTTAGGAAGAAATGGGTTAATTTCTGATACAGAATTTTTTTTTGCAGATTTATTACTCTTTTTTTTATTTTTTTAAAGGAATGTGACAAAATCTCTTGATGTTTACTAAAATTTTTGAAGGAATTTCCTTTTTATCAAAATAAATTTTCCGAGGTAAATTTATCAGGAAAATTTTATTTTTATTGAAGCAGGAAAGACATAATAGAAATCCTTTATTGGTTAACAAAATTCCCCCGAGACATTAGTCTAATTTTATTTAGAGAAAATTTTCTTAGAAAAACATAAGCGAATTTCTCGAAAAGAATTTTTGTTGCAAGTTTTTATAATTTGAAAGAATGTGATAAAATCACTTGATGTTTACCAAAGTTTTTTTTGCAGGAATTTTTCTTTTTATCGAAATAAATTTTCAGAGGAAAATTTGTCAGGAAAATTTCATTTTTATTGAAGCAAGAAAAACATGACAAAAATCTCTTATTGGTCAATACAATTCCCCCGAGACATTAGTCTAATTTTATTTAGAGAAAATTTTCTTAGAAAAACATGAGCGAATTTCTCAAGAAGAATTTTCTTGCAAGTTTTTATAATTTGAAAAATGTGATAAAATCACTTGATGTCTACTAGAGTTTTTTTTGAAGGAATTTTTCTTTTTATTGAAATAAATTTTCAGAGGAAAATTTTTTCAGGAAAATTTTATTTTTATTAAAGTAATAAAAACATGACAAAAATCCCTTATTGGTTAATAAAATTCTCATGAAGGGATTTTTTCACATCATTTTTTCAAAAAAAAAAATTTTCTAAAAAGAAATGAGGGACAAATTTAATTTTTATTTTCTTTTAAAAGAATGGTCGTAATATCAAGCTCAAAAACTGACTAACACCTAGCATGGACCGACCGAAAATAAATACAAGATAAAATTAGAGAACTTACTTTTACCTTGGAGAAATGCAAATCACATAGTCATGCGCATGACTCAAGTGAGGAGTGGACTCTAGAAAATAAAAGAATGAGAGACAGGGTATGGACCTAAAAGGCCCCCACTATCTGAATTGACAACCTTACCCTCCGCGCAATCAAATCACAATGGGAAGAATTGTCAATTCAGATAATGAGCGGGATAAAATATGGTCAACCCAAGCGCAATCGACGCAAGAGCTTTGCATATTCGATCCCTATCTATGGTTACCTAGGAAAAATTTCGCGACTTGGGTTTAGACGCTTGTGTGTGCAGGTGTTGTGATCCTCAGAATATGCAAGACATGCACAACAATTGATATCAAAACAGCGCTTCTAAAAATGTGTGAAATTAAACATAATCCCAACACCGAGCCTGCAAAACAAATGGGTTAGCCAAACACTTCGCCCCTTATAACTCCCATCCTGCAAAAACATATAACACCTATAGAATGAGTCCCAAGCAAGATCGCCAGAAGCGAGATATCCATGAAATTTTCATTGGCATAAGTCCACTAAGACTTTTAAAATTTCGAAAAAATTTAAGTATTCCAATTGGTATCTTTTTTCGAAAATTTAAAAATCTCTATTCCCCAGCGGAGTCGCCAGTCTGTCGCGACCCTCTAAAAATATTTTTATTAATTCTAGGGGTTAACGGATTATTAGGTTAATTAGATTTGACTAACCTAATGCGGACCCTCCCAAGCCCTACCGAATCGCAACTTTGGTTTTTGTTTAAATGATTTTGAAATTTGGAGTCGCCACTAATCGTTCTTGGTAGGTCGATTAGAAACCTAAATAAATTAGCGGGAGAACTAATTTATTCCTGCGAACCAGAGATTATGAGCTCGGGGACTTGGTTACACTAGTTAATTAAAACTAATGCCCTTTCGGTACCTTAATTTCATGGATATCCTAATCCGGCAACTCAGGCTTGGTTTATTCCTAAAGCTCTAGTAAGGTATTCTCTTTTGTGTTTTCACTTTTTAAATAGGATGCATGGATGGTATATATTTTTATTTGTTATATTTTTTGAAGTGTTAAAGATTCCCTGAAGCCGAAAGAGGGAGTGTGTTAACGACTTCTGTGCAGTATTACGACCTACTCATCTTTTGGGTCTGATGATTCAAAAATTAAATTATAGGAAGTACATGACAGTGAATAAATACCTCCAATGGGAGGCCTAGCATTGGCTTGGCTCTTCCCTTTGGGATTTAAGGTACAGGTATTTAAGTTGCAAGTATTTAAACTACTGTAAGTAAAAACCTCCAATGGGAGGCTAAGCATTGGCTTGGCTCTTCCCTTTGGGATTTAAGGTACAGGTATTTAAGTTGCAGGTATTTAACTACTGTAAGTAAAAACCTCCAATGGGAGGCTAAGCATTGGCTTGGCTCTTCCCTTTGGGATTTAAGGTACAGGTATTTAAGTTGCAGGTATTTAACTACTGTAAGTAAAAACCTCCAATGGGAGGCTAAGCATTGGCTTGGCTCTTCCCTTTGGGATTTAAGGTGCAGGTATTTAACTACTGTAAGTAAAAACCTCCAATGGGAGGCTAAGCATTGGCTTGGCTCTTCCCTTTGGGATTTAAGGTGCAGGTATTTAAGTTGCAGGTATTTAACTACTATAAGTAAAAACCTCCAATGGGAGGCTAAGCATTGGCTTGGCTCTTCCCTTTGGGATTTATGGTGCAGGTATTTAAATTGCGGATGGACTTTGTCCTCTCCATTTTGGGGTATGAATTTTTTAAAATGAAATACAACGAATTGATTCAACAATTTGAAATTTGTGCGCGCTTGAGGACTCCTCCAAGCCGATTTTGTGCTTCCATAGGATTGACCATTGATATAGAGCTGCGGCTTCCTGACATAAAATAGAGTGAAATGTCAGTATACAAAATATGTGCTAATCTGCACCTAAAACCAAAAGAGTGGAAAGAGTACTTATCTCCCATTTTTTTGGGAGGGATTTCTATAATTGATTTTCGCTCTCTATGTTCCCAATATAGAGAGTTTCTTTTGAATTAAGAGGGACTTTTAGTCACAGATCAGTTGAGAAATCGGTGGACAGCTTAGGAGCTTGTCTGGGCCGATTTTTGCATCTCGACGAGATTTTTGCTGTTGACGTAAAGATATCCTTCTCCTGACATAAAATATGGAAGAAAAAGGAGATGGAGAAAGTGTATACAATTTGTGCTAATTTGCGAGTAAAACCATAAATAAATGAATAAATAAAAACACTTAGCTTGAATTTGTTTGCTCGTTGACGAGGATGAACTCTTGATTTATATTGATCGATGAAGGAATTTGTGATGATAACCCCTAGCTTTAAACTCCCATCATCTTCAAAATTCTCTCTCTTTTGGTATTTTCTTTCTCTCAAAATTTTCTTCAATCTCCCAAAACTCTCTCAAACATCCAAAATTTTCTCTCCAAAAAATTCTCCCAAACACTTCAAATTTTCTCTCTCAAGAATCCTTTTTCAAGCTCACTTCTTCCTCCTTTTATAACCTACTCATCTATCTCCCATTCTAATTTTTCCACTAACTCTATCTCCCATTCTAATTTCTCCACTAACTCTTCTTCATTTTCATCTTCCATTCTCCATCTCTATCTCACATTCTAATCTCTCCACTAACTCTTCTTCATCTTCATCTTCCCTTCTCCATATTTATCTCCCATTCTAATTTCTCCACTAACTCTTCTTAATCTCCATCTTCCCTTCTCTATTCTTATCTTCCATTCTAATTTCTCTACTAACTCTTCTTCATCTCCATCTTCCATTCTCTATTCTTATCTTATTTTCTCCATCCATTCTTCTCCAACTTCTCTTCTTCATCTCCTCTTCTTCATCTTCCCTTCTCTATTCTAATTTATCCACTAACTCTTCTTTTTATTATTTGTAAAATAATCCTTCAAGAGTTAGGTATTTGCACTCTAGTCCTTGAATTTTAAGTATTTACAATTCAGTCCCTGAAAAAAATATATTTCTTTAAGTCCAAATCTCCTCACAATTTTTGACACACCAAAATTTACCACATGTCAAATTTAAGCTCATTTCTTGTCGCTGAAAATAATGCATAATTTAATTAAAGCCCTTTTGCAAAATTAAGTCATTCTGGGTATAATTGGGCCAAGATGAAAATTTAAAATATTAGAAGACAATGTCACAACTCATAAAAAGTGAAAGTTAAAAATAAGTTGACTCAAATTAAATTTTTTTAGGCCCGATTCGAGATTATACTCGTGAAGGAACACGTGACTCGAATTGGATTTTTCTGAATTTGCGATGGCCAATATGAAAATAGATTTAAAATAAAAATATTAACTATCTTTGTGTATTTTTTTGGCCTCAAATGTTATTTTTCCAAAATTTTCAAATATTTTTGTATTTTTTTTAAAAAAATTAAAATATATATAATATGAAAAATTATTTTTTGGTCAAAATTCGTTCCCTAGGCTTGGCTAAGGTTCCCAAAGTTGATTTTTCAATTTTATGAATTTTTATGGATTTTCTATTAATTTTTGAAAATAAATAAATAAAAAATACGTAAAAATACTGAAAATATGAAAAATCGTTTTTTGGTCAAAATTGGTTCCCTAGGCTTGGCTAAGGTCCCCAAAGTTGATTTTTCAATTTTATGAATTTTTATGGATTTTTTATTACTTTAGCAATAGAAAAAATGATTAAAAATCAGGTGTCAACATTAATTAGTGATTCTCTTAATTATATTATAATAATGACACACATAGTTAGGTAAAGGTCGGCATTTCTGGCCAACCAAAGTACGTTGGAGTGACAGCTCCCAACGTGCCCAATTCCTCCTGTACACATTGCCAATGTTAGGTTCAATCGAATTGTCTCAAGGCTACAAGTTTCGATTTTTCTTTGATGTGGACTTGTTGGAAGGGAGCTCGCACGAAAAAGTGCAAGCGCTAGATCCGGATGGTGGGATTCGTTTTCCCTGAGGTGGTGCATGCAGGGACATTGGAAGCAACCATCATAGACGTCGAAGCTTATAAACTAAGCAAGAATCTGAAATCTGTCTATGTCAAAAATATTTTCCGAGAAAATTTATATCGTTTGAATTAATTAGTCAATAGGAAATGTTTTCATTATTGACGATAAATCGTGTCTAAATCGGTGGTTGCTCCTTGCTCGATCATTTTTTTGTAATCGATGCAAGTAATCATTTTTATGAACATAGTTTTCAAAATAATTATTTTCCGCAAAAAATAGATTGGGCTCGAGTATACTTCCGGCCTCATTTTCCACATAGTACTACACTAGCTTAATGCTATTGGCAGTTTATTGTTCCAAACAGAGAAAACAAGCAGTCGTCTCTATTTACTCTCTATACCGAGACAATTGCTTGAATTCAAAGGAATATCACTTACTCTAATATTATTTTAAAAAAATCTAATCAAAAAATTTAAACTATTAAATAAAGAGAGTTGAGAAACTACATAAAATCAAAATAACATGAGATGAAGTTACGTCACCACAAGAAAAATTAACGAATAAACTCAGGATACAGTATTCACATCTATTTATGTGATTGTGACAAGATATTGCCACACATGCATGCACACACACATACATATATACATATATATACACATACATATATATAGCACACTAATGAAGTACTTTTACCTGAGTACCATACAAAATGTGTTTTATACATGTTTAGCATGTTTTACTCCAATGGTCCGTTTGTTTTACGAAAAAATGAATAATTGTGGAAAACATTTTCTTGAAAAAAAAAATCATTTACATTGCTTACAAAAATAAATTAATGAAAAAATATTTCCATCATCCACAAAAATGCTTATACATTAATTGTCTTCCACAACGAAATATTTTTCATTAACTAATTATTTCAAGTGATATGTGTAATTGCTTTTTAGGAATTTATTTTCTAAATCATTTATTTTTGAAAAACAAACGGAGCCTAAGAGATTGAGTAGTTTTTTTCCTTAAATTTAGAAAATACGTAAAAGACAAAATTTTTACTAAAGATTACATAGAAATGCGTGTATTTATGTCGTTCTTACCCTTCTAGCCTATAACTCATTCTCAATCTTCCACCTTGCAAAGTCAACGTGTGATTAAATGGACAAGCTTAGGGCAATTTCGGGAAAACATGTGTAAAAGTGAGTCCTAATAGACAAGTGATACTGACCAAGTGTTCCGTGGCCCAAGTGGGCAAGTCCTTCCATATTTGTGTCCCATTGAGGATAAAGCTTGTGGGGTCATTGTTGACACTTGATTTTTGGCCAATTTTATTTTCAAAATTTTTTAGAAAACTCATAAAAATTCATAAAATTGAAAAAATCAACTTTGGAGACCTTGGTTTGGTCTGGGAAACCAATTTTGAGCAAAAAATAATTTTCCTTATTTTTTTTTGTATTTTTCTGTATTTTATTTTCAAAAATTCATAAAAAAATAAATAAAAAGTGAGAAAATTGAAAAAATAAACTTTGGGGACCTTGGTTTATCCTAGGGAACCAATTCTGGACAAAAAATAATTTTCCTTATTTTTTGTATTTTTCCGTATTTTATTTTCAAAAATTCATAAAAAAATCCATAAAAAGTGAGAAAATTGCAAGATCAACTTTGGGAACCTCAGCACAGCCTAGGGAACCAATTTTGGATAAAAAATAATTTTCCTTATTTTTTGCATTTTTTATATTTTCAGAAATTAGGAAAATAATAAAAATTCAATAAAAAATAGCATTTGAAGTCAGAAAATTACCAAAAAATAGTAAATATTTTTTATTTAATTTTTTCCCCATTTTGGATGAATAAATTTTGAAAAATTAAGTCTGGAATCTAGGTTTTCTTTGTTAATTTCATTTTTTAGAATATTTAAATAATTCTAGAAATTGCATTTCAGCTTTTTAATTTTCCATTTTTGAATTTTTAGAGTCGTGTCATCCTCCTCTATTTTTTAAAATTAAAATCGAGTCCAAAAGCCCCCAGAATCGCCTAATTTCGCTAAAAAGGACCAAAATACAATTTCTGATTTTTCAATTTAGTCCCTAAAATCACTAAAAATGAAATTAAATATTTTCTAGGGACTAAATTGAAAATAAGGCGAAAAAAGAACCTAAGGCTTTGGATTTTGCGAAATGGATATTCGGGTCAAGTTTAGAAATTGGGTTTTTATGCCAATTCTTAGGAAAACTGGCATGGAAATTCACTTTTCTAATGGATTTGATGCCATAGAGTTCAATTTTGGGATTTAATTTGAAAAATGGTGACTCTAGACAAATTAATTTGAGGAAAAACAAGAAATTTAGGTCAGTCGGGTCGGATTGGATCCGACCCGACCCGACCCAATCACTGTTCATTATCTCCCCCAGAAGTTCTCGCACGCACACTGATTTTTGAAAACGAAGGAAGTCTGTTGAGGACGAACCGATTGTCAGAGATCCTCGGATCGAATCAAGGGAAGGATTTCCGTTCGGTTGGTGGGGGTTTTTGGAAAAGATTCACGAGGAGAGACGATAAAAGGAGGAAAAAACAGAAAAAATGGGGTTTTTTTTTTAAAAAGGGGGGCAGCCATTGAAGCAAAATTCGCACCAGAAGTTTCCTGAAGCTCAGAAGAATCGCTAGGATCAAACGGTGAGTCATTTTGTCGCCTCTGTGCTTAGTTGCCATTGATGCGTCGTTGAAGGTCCGTCAATGGCGGATTCTTCATTTTTTGACCGTTCTTCGTGATTTTTGGTCCAAGATGCTCCTATTGTTGTTCTGATTCAAGTTTCGTTCTCCTTTTCCATTTTCATCGCGCGAAACCTTGGACCCAATCTCCCAAACCCCCCTCGGCAAAACTCGAGTCGTTGAGGTTCTTTTATACGAACCCGAGCCCCTAGAATCATCAGGTAAGTTCCTCCAATTGCCTCACGTGTTGTTCGTTAAATTATGTTCCAAGCTGGATGTTTATTTCGCAAGCTTGATCTTCGTCGGAATCTGCGCTTTTGGTCGAGGTTGCGTTCACCGGTGGCTCGCGATTGTCTTTTTCCGGTGAATGGTCGATCAGTCAACCCTTTAATTGGCCGGTCAACAGTCTGGATTTCTATTAAAAATTTCATTTTTTTTTTGAACTAAAGAAAATGATCTTCAAAATAAAAATACCTGAATCCGATGGTGGAAATATTGACACGTGTCGACATCGGGAATTTTTGGGAATAAAACTGTTAATTCCGATAATAAAAAACGTTGTTCGAAATAAAATTTCATCGATCGAACGGTCGGAAGTGTGCCATGTGTTAGTTTCTAGACCATAGGATTAAGAATAGGCGGAAAATAAAAAAGAATAGAATAAAAATCTAAAAAAAATCGAAAATAGAATAACCAAATCTCTGAAACTACGTCGTTTTGGCCTAGGTATTCATTAAAGATTTTGGGCCGGATTTATCTTAGTGGGCCGGGTCCTTCTGGCCCAGTCCGTATAACTCGAAATAAATAATAAGAAATTCAAAAAAAATAATAAAAGCAGAAAATAGAAAACTAATGGTGCGACGTCGTTTTGCTTTAGGGTTTTAAATAGGACTCGGGTCGGTCGGTCCGGGTCAACCCGACCCGGTCCGAAGAGTTAAAATAAGATTAAAAATAAATAAAAAAAAATAAACAATAAAACAATAAAAATTAGAAAACTAACGAAAAAATAAAAAATGTAGAAAAGTAGAAACTGTGCCGTTTTAGTGTATAGGATTAAATAAATAAATAAATAAATAAATAATAGGTAAAAATGATAACAATTAACATAAAAATTAGGAAAAACAGGAAATTAAAAAGTGGAAAAATAATACAAAAATAGAATAAAAAATTTCTGAAAATCTTGTAAAAATTCAGTAATTATAAGAAAATATAAAAAATCAATCAAAAAATCATAGAAACTTTAGAAAATTTTTTAAGAAAATTTTAGGAAAAATATTAGAAAAATAAAAAATAGGAAAAATCCCTAGAGAGTCTTAGAAAATCCTAAAAAATAAATAAAAAAAATAGGAAAAATATTAGAAAATAAAAATAATAATTCCAGAAAATGTAGAAAATATTCTAAAAAATAGGAAAATCCTTAGAAAATTCTTAGAAATTCTGAAAAAATTCTAACAAATTATAGAAAATTTTAGAAAAATCAGAGAAATTCCTGAAAATCGTGAAAATTAGGGAAAAACCACATTCAACTGGTTTAACCTATTTTCACGGCTTTGGCGTCCCGAGCCTTCTAAAATGACCATTCTGCCCTTCTGGTCAATCTGACCAAAACCATTCCAAATCACCCCGAATCATCCTGAAACCAAATTGATGAGTTTTTCCTAGAATTTTAAGACTCCCTTTTATTTGTATTGGCCGATTTCGACGTGATTTCTCTTTGACTTGATTCATTGGTTGCATATTTATTTTATGGTTATGATTAATAGGATAGATACTCCCATTTGTATGAATCTCTTAGATCCTTAGAGCCTACCTTATCCAACCTCGCCTGCATGAATTCCTTAGATTAGGAAATCACTCAACTTAGGTACCGAAAGGGTGTCGATAGCAATATTGACGTAACAAAGTCCCCGAATCTAGATCTCTGGTTTTCGTAGGATTGAGCGATCTCTCCCAATCGTTCGATAGGGTTTCCAGTCATACCCTCCAATAAATGATTGGTGGCGACTCCTATGGCATGCACACTAATCACATGTCACCCGACCACACTAAGGTAGACCTTGATTTAAATTTCCCTAGCGCGATTTGGTATGGGCCTGGGAGGGCCCGAGCTAAGCCCAAATACCCAACAGGCCTAGCAATCCATTAGCCCCCTCGGGATCTTGGAAAATCTCGGGAGGGTCGCGACAGTCATCACAGTGAGTGAGCATTTTACGAGGAGAAGAGGCAGCTGGGTCATGTGAGTGGTGTCAGGTGGGTTTGTACTAGAAGTTCTAAGTTAAGTAGAATATATCCTTAGGAACTCTAAAGGTGGGGTTGGCCTCCCGTATACAAACTGGTCGGGAGCTAATGCCATTCTCTTGATGAGGCCATGGCAGGCCAAAATTAGTTATCATGCCTAAAGTGTCATATTCGTCTTACTCGATGTAATGGATGCATGAGCTGAGCTGAGCGTGGTATGATCTAATACGGAAAAGTTATTTGTCTACGTGTTCTATGGAACAACTATATAAGGGAAGGCTGGTCTAGCTTGGCTTGCTAAACGCGGCACAGGTGAATTCCACGATCGACATGTGTCAGCCCATGACACAAGCACATGCCTTGCCAATTCTCTTAGGTTGAAGCCTCGCCCTCATAAGCGAATTCCCTCTTAAAATGGCACGCAACACGTGATTAAATCTTGGATTGGATAATAATCACGAGATTTTTCCAATTCTACTGGAACTAGCGGATTGTCCTGTCATCTTTTGATCTGGGTATACGACGAAAGTTGAATTACCTATCTTAATTATAGGGGTGGTTCATACTCTCCATCGATGGAAAAATACGAGGATCCCGCTGAATAGTTATTGGTAGTTTAGATTTGACTCAAGAATAGTTACTGTTATACATAATATCTCTATTGTAATTGAGAATTACAACTTAGTGGACATGCTAATTATAACGAAATTATTTATTTGATGTAATCATAATTTAATGGTGAATCGGGATAAATCTTATATTTTATTTTTTTTTCCTCGCGTTTACTTTCTGTTTTGTTGCGTTCGTCTGTCCAATCCTAACTATAATTGGATCCCCATTAGACATAAATTATCTAGTTTTTACTGGTTCGAAAAAAGTTCAACGATCAAGGTGCGGTCGGATGTGGACCGTTTAATCTAGAGAGGTGAATTAATCGAGATTTGAATAAGTTGACGTAAAGATCACGCTCACACCACACCGCAAAGTGAAACTACAAAAGAAATTGGCCGTTTCAAAAACAGAAGAGGTTTGTTTGGTGAAGCCACCTCGGATCCACGAGGTAATATGTTGTCATCCATGTTTATGACAAATAAAACTTGGACCCACCTCCTAATCGCCATCCCTTCCTGACTAGGCAACGTGTCATTTCATCCCCGATTGATCGAATCAAGCAATCTCAAAATTTTTCAATCACGCCAGTTCGATGAGAGATCTAAACAACCTACAATTAAAATTCACTAAATTTATAATGATCCTAAAACGATCTAGATTTATATGTGTGGAATTCATGTAAATCATCATATTAAATACCCTTATAGAAATTCACGTGACATGAAATTTCGTGAGATTAGACTCGCTCGAATTGAGACTTTAATTATCCTTGATCGAGACTTATTGATAACCCAAAAAAAATATGAAAATTTGATTATCTTAATAATAACATTTAGTAAATTTTACTCGATTTCTTTGGAAAATCAGGAATAGAAAATCTCAATTGGGATTTGCATAAGCGTAGTTTCTTATATACGGAAAGAAATAATCAAAAGAAAGCAAGAAGATTAATCTGAAAAATTAACTACCAAAATAATTTAATGAGTTTCAATTGATTATGATTCACTTTCTGCGAATCAAAATCACAAGATTGATCGTATTAGGAGTGTGCAGCAGAATTTCGTTACCTTCACCCTAAGAGATCATCAAGAGGGGGCCTAAGTTTGAACCCATCAACATATCCAGTTAGATGCATCTTCAGTAAAAAATTTAAGCTAACGAGTTATGAGCTAACTAGAATATATTAACTGCTTAACCCTATATTAATTTTTTAATGTGAGACTTCTCTAAAACAAATCACACGTATATCTCAACAGCTTGATGAATCTTTCTTGCTTCAACTTTAGGGGCTCACTTGTATATTCATGTGTATATCCAGAAAAGAGTTTCACATTTGTACCTTAAAACGGATTTCAAAATCTTAACATAACCCACAATTATAATGTACTATTTATTGGATTGAGCAATATCCATCGTCCATTAAAAAGAATTTGCACTTAAAATTCTTGTGAATTATTTATTTCTTGTTTCTCATTGACCTGTTGCTTTAAATAAACTAGAAAGACATCACTTTCTCATGCCCATCTCTTACAAATCGAAACCTTGTGGTAAAAAATCCCACCTCAGAAATTCTAAGTAGCCGTAACAGTTACACTAGCACCATCCTTCTTTAGGTTTCTTAACGTACCATATTTTCTGATTATTATTTTTTTTCAGGTAACTTTATTAAGAATAATTTTCTAGAGTCAGGGTTTTAGGCACATAATTATGCGCTTCTTACCTGCTCGGAACTAAGGGTGCGTTTATTTTTCGAAAAAACTAATAATTTGAAAAAAAAACATTTCCAAAAAATAAATTGATTATATCGCTGAGAAAAATTAGCCAACAGAAAAAAAATTTCACCATTGACAACAATTTATGACCAACTATTTTCGCAGGTAATGAAAATATTTTTATTCATTCATTTCCCTAAGCGATACAAGCAATTATTTTCCAAAAATATATAATTTTTTATGTTTAAAATTTTCCGTGAAGTGAAGTCAACCTAAAATCGAGAAATTTTTCGCCGTGCGCTCTCTTCGGGCATACGTTTGCAAGTTGAAACCCCGTGTCCGCCCGCCTCCACCTCGTACGTAGTTGTCCATAACAAAAGTGGAATAATACCCCCGTACTCTACGCCGCCACGGTCAAACATTTGTGCCTCACTTCAACCATAAATCTGAGACTTCTTCCGATGACAACGACACTATGGCCAATGAATGAATGTCATCCGTCGAGTTGCGCTACTTTGGTAGGCGCATCTTTGTATTCCTCAAACTCTACGTTAGATTAATGTCTCGAGTTTGAACTCGTATACGAAACCCGATCAGATGAAAAGATTTCTTCTTAAGTGGAAAATAGCTTAAGTCCAACTTTCACAAAGTTCAAGAGATTGAATCCAATTTGCTACAGATTGACCGAATTAAGGACATGGCACGCATATATCTTATGGTGGATATTTGGTAGGATCCAAATATGAAATTAGGTCATATACTTGTGGATTATCAAAAGAAAGAGTCCTTCGACTCGGTTATAAAGTCGCATAAGAAAGTCAGACTGTGCAGAAAAAAAAGGGCTGCAGGGTGGCGGTTTCTGCGGGAAAAATAAAGCACAGAAAAGTCCAAGCTCAAGCGGGATTTGGATCCCCTAACAGTGACATTACCGAATCCGGGCCGTCCAATTCAAAATGGACGGTCTAGATTGATCCACATAAACTTTTTCAAAGGGGGGAAAAGTTTTGGCGGGAATTTTAAAATTTTGAATTTATTAATCTGGGCCGTCCATTTTTGAATTGGACGACTCAGATCGCTTATGTCACCCCTAACATAGTAAAACTATGTTAAGGGATTCGGATCCGCTCAAGCGGCGCAGAGGTTTTCGGATACTCGGCGATCTTGTGCGTGAGAGAGCTATGTTGATTTAATTTTGTGCTGTGAATCCCGCATCCAATTGAGGTATTGAGTGTTTAAACGGCGAGGTGATTCTCATGATTTATTAGAGAGCAATTACGGGAGGCTAAACATTGTGGGTATTAGGTGTGATTTAGGTATGGAAAATACTTGAGCGTATGAATAAGTGTAACTATAATTCTTCGATTGTAGTGGATTATTTGTGGGTAGCTCTCCGTGTGAACGTAGGTACCGACATTTGAACCGAGCCAGGTAAATATATGGTGCTCTTTATTATTCTTCGTTTATTTCTCCGGTGATTTTGTGTAACTTATTTGCAAGATCCGTTAGCGTTCTCGCGTTTTTATCTCAAAACCCTAATTTGGGAGTTCGAATGAATATTAAAAAAGTAAATGGATTTTGATAGCATAACAGTCTTTGAGTGACAGTGAGAATAACGTATAAGTTGTGAGCCACACAAATTCATAAAAGAGTGAATCCTACAATAATTTTTAAATAATTATTTAATTATTTTTTTATTATCCAAAACAAACACTTAATCTTACGGTCGCCTGAAGACTATTGCATGATCAATTTTCAAAACTAAATGCACTGAAAAAGAAAAACTAACAAAATCGACATCACCCAACATGGTAATTTATGAATTCCAGCATTATTTATGCTCGATCTGCATTTTGCTCAAATGAAAATTTCTCCGAATCTCTGTCTAGGATAACAACTAAAGTTCCATATAATTAACCTATGATTGAAAAGTGATCGGGAGATGTGATTAAATTAGCTGTGATTCGATACTAATCTATGAATCTCGATGTAATCTCTTACGGCGAAGAATCAAACATCTCTCGTTAGAACAACATCATATATTTTGGGACGAACATGTGGTCGTATCAAAACTCTCAGAGCACGCATGTTTGCTTCTCCGGTCAATCTCCTGATCTCGATGCGTGCATGCAAAAGAAAGAACAAGTCGCAAATTAGGGTTTTAAAAGTTCCGAACTCTGGAGAAGACGATCGATTCGTGGAGAGCATCATCAGTGACATCAAAGGCAATAACTTCGTTTTCTGCAACAAGTTAACTTAGAATATATTCTAGTATTTTTCCCATGCAGAGGTAGAACTAGGGCTCAGCTATTGCCGCCTCCAAATGTCTTCCATACGATACTTAAGAAAAGCACGCAACGTCTCCAAATTTCTTGGCACGATGGCCATTGTCAATCTCACTACCGTGAACGCTTTGTTTTTCGTCAAACTGACCAAATTGTTTTGACATTGGGGGAGGCAATGATGATCCTCGAAATCAAAGTTTAATGGCGGATTCATGGACGAAGTCAAAAATGCTAATTTTTCCTAAAGTATTTCGATTTTTCTTGTACCTCATACTTGACCCTCTTTGGTCAAGAAAAGAACAGATATTGGGAAAACGATTAGGTAAATAACTCTCCCAAGCAGCAATCAGCGAATGATAATAAAAGTGCCTATGTAATTCTCCGGGAGAAAAGTACGAAAAAAGTTCTAAATCTATTTTCTTGGTACTAATTTAGTCATAAACCTTTCAATTGAATTGATATAGTCATAAATTTTTTTTTTCACATTGATACTAATTGAGTCCATCCGGCCAATTTAGGCCGAAAATTGCTAATGTGGACGTCCGTCGACCTGTGTG
Organism: Psidium guajava; assembly: GCA_016432845.1. Taxonomy (NCBI): domain Eukaryota; kingdom Viridiplantae; phylum Streptophyta; class Magnoliopsida; order Myrtales; family Myrtaceae; genus Psidium; species Psidium guajava. Next base: position 211,469 of record CM028230.1, read on the forward strand.
GTACGTATAGTCAGCGCTGATGTGGACATTTTTAATAATTTTTTCTTTCCATTTTATTTTTTTTCTTTCGTTTATATTTTCCTTTCATTTTGGATGGTGACCCTCGCCAAATCTCTGTCAAGGCTACATGGGAGGCAGCCCTGGCCTAAATCTAGCCAATGAGGGCTTGCTAGCCCTTGCTAGTGATTGGCGAAAGCTTGCTGGCCCTCGTCAACCAAAATGAAATAATAAAAAATAGTTGACCAGTTCAATTTAAAAAATATATATCTAAAAATGTCCACATCGGTAATTTTTTATTTCAATATGAAAATATTTAATGCTAAATTAATTCAATTCAAAGCTTCAGACTGAATTGATATTGATGTAAAGGTTTATGACTTTTTTTGGCAGTTTTACAAGCTTCTCTCGAAACAGATGTTTTTGAACTTGTGTGGAGATTTTATCTGCAAGTGCTACAGTTACATATATATACATCCAAAGTGAATAATGAAGCAAATTAATGTTTGTCGTTCCTTATGGGAATAACCAAAAACCAATTAATGTTGGTTGTCCTTCATTCCCCAAAAGTCCAAAGCTACATTGCATGTACCATATTGCACAGCTTGCCACAAAACATTATGGTACGTGAGTCCCATTTGGCCTCCACAAACATGAATCTCAACAAATGGGGACTATGCATGCATTCTCATTCGGTAGCATAGGACAAGCTAACAAACGTAGTCACGACAAACTCGATTCAATTATGCGTAGCATTTTTCCTGTCGGTCTCCTCCTCCTTCTGGCTTGGTTTACGTGTCTGCCGGACAAGGAAGCTGGCTAGGGTTTTCATCACAGACTTTCCAGCCATGGAAAGAAGCTCACGGTTTCTCCTTTTGTCCATAAGCTCAAGTTGGCTTGAGCTTAATAAAAGTTAATGATCCCGTCAACTACGCCATTGGTGCATTATTAGAGGAGCATAGCTAGGGAATCATAACTGCTCTAAAACGTGGTCAATCAGTCTGATCTATGTGTATAATATACGCGTGTTTCCCTAGGCATCAGATTGGCGTGAATTGGGGACAGGAGTGGGGAAGATCTAAAGGGTTTTCAGCGGATTTCTGAATTGGGTCTGTCAGGTTCTTTCTCCAAGCTAAACGCTCTCGACAAACCCTAAACTTCTCATGACGAGACTCAGAATCGTCACTTGGCAAGCGATATTAGTCCATTTTGCCCGACATTACTAGTGGAAGTGGATATTTTTTAACAAAAATTCTTTTTGCTACATCTGCCATTCTATTCTTAAAAACCATCCCCTTTGTGGATAAGAAGAACTGGAAAAGAAGATCTGCGATGTCATGGGGAACTTGTTTATGGCGCTTCCGCTTTAGGACACCGTCTCCCACGCACGTAAAAGTGACCAGATTACAGTATAACCTGGCACGAGTTCCTCGCAGATAAAGATAGCAGATGATGCTTCGTCCATTGTGCTTTGTGACTGGTTCATGGCGAGAACTGCTCTGGTTAAATGAGAAAGTTCAGAAAGCACATGGCCGAACGTATGACCAGTGGACCTAAATCTTGTCGTTCTTGGGGTCCGGTCAGAGAGCCTGGAGAGCTAATTAAATCAAGATTCTACCTGATCTCATGTTGTTAAACCCTAGAGCGATCGATCAGTCATCAAACTATTGGAACGGAGTGAGCAGATTAGTATAATAACGGATCTTTACTGCTGTGTTTTTCCATACATAAATCGTGTCATTAATCAAAATATTTTTCGCCGACCAATTGTCTCAAGCTATACAATTGATCTTTTTAGGAAGCAAATGGAGCTTTAGTGTCAACATATATAGAAAGATATACAAAATTTTATATGAAGGCGAGGTCGAAAAATTTAGAAAATTCCAACATTTCCCTTCAAGCTTGATCCGAAAATTGCCTAATTGGACATAGGACTTGGCTTGAAGTAGAACAACCAACCATTTGCATGAAGATTGGGCTTTCGGGGGGGCCTTTCCCTCCCTTACTAACAAGACTGCATTTGAGTCAGAGGGGCTTGAATTAAATAAGTATGAGCCCAAATCCTTAGTGGGCCCTTCACACTGACCTTAAACATCATGGGCCTTGATAATGACCATACTTACCTCTTTAGAACAAATTTATTGCACCCCGATTTTCCGCTCCAAGTCTTACTAGATCAATGGAGATAGGGTGGTTTGCATGATCGAGAGGTTTATACTGATTCAGGTATGAGTTCTTCCTCGGTCTAGAGAAAACGAAGCTACTCCTTAGCAAGGGAGAAAGTACCAAAAAAATCTTGAACTTATTGCATTTGTGTTCAAATTTTTTAATTGTACAAATTGAGTCGTTAAATATTTTGATGATTTGTCAATGTAAGCAATTCGGCCAAGTTTAGTTGAGAAATGATGACATGGATGACACACGTCCTATGTGGTATTATCGGCACTAAGGTGGATGGATTCTTTCATATCAAGAGTGTGTTGCGGCTGCAAATAAAAATAGCTGCAGGTGATAAGGAGGCAGCTTTTTAGCGGTAGTCCTACTTCTCTCAAGTTGAAAAGGACTGTTCGAGTCACCAAAGTCAAACACAGAATTAGAAGATTGGGTAATTTCCAATATCTATATTAATTAATTTTCCAACTTCGATTTTTTTCTCCTCATGACTTTGGACTGGCGAGGTCGCCAGCCACAAGTGAGGGCATTTCGACCTTCATAAGACCCAAGCAAGGGCCAAGAGTGCGCATTGACCCTTGCCTAGATTAGGGCGAGGTCCTGACCCCTTTGCTTGTGGCTGCGAGTGACGTGATGCCTCCAACTATGGCTAACATCCTCATTGACCCACCCTTGAGAAACAAAAAAGAAAGCAAAAGAAAAGGAAAAAATGAAAAAAAAAGTAAAAATAAATTAAAATTTGAGCATGTTAGTACTGTCTAGCCGCATAGGACGGACAACACCCGTATTAACGATTTCAGGTTAAAATTGATTGGATGGAGTACATAGGAAAATTGCCAAAAATTTTAGGACTTAATCGGTATAATTAGAATTTTCAAGAGTGAAATGATATAAATATAAAAAGATTTATGACTTTTTTTTTTTTGGGTACATTCTCCCTTTACCAAAGGAGAGGGTTTAAATTCGTTTAATCCGTGAATGCATCCTTAACCTACGAGGTATACCCTGAATAATGAGTTCCATTTGAATGAAGAGAGTCTCATGTATCATTCATTACTACTCTAGTCATCTGAATGTTGTTCTAATTAATGACAATGTCTTAATGTTGTTCTAATTAATGACAATCGAACAGCTTTTATCGTCAAGCTCAAGACGTAAGAACCCTCCTCCTTATCAAGATCAAGATGAACAATTCACAAGGAATTTAAAGTCGAGTGTGGCGACTTGTGCTGAAATTGCAGTCAATGATCCTCCGTCCTCTCTTTTCTTTTTTTTTATTTTTTTGGTCTAAATGCTCGGAAACTTTCATTGAAATGCTGGGCAAATGCCAGAAGAGTTCTTCCAGTCGTAACGTCACAGCGACCAAACAAGGGTGTCCTCGCCAGAAGAGTTCTCTCACGGTCCACGGGCTGTCCCCTCTCTCACGGCGAGGGAGGGTTTCGGCGACGATGGCGGAGGGGGGCCCTTGAAACTTCTTCGAGAAACTGGCAATCTACTACACCACGACGCATCTATGTTCGGTTTAAGGTCTCCTTGCTCCGGCGGGGTCCGCCGGTCTGGTGAGTCTGGTTTTGTTCTGCAAGTTTAGGCCTTTACTGCTGCTCCCACCTTTCGAATGACTTACAGCATGCTAATTGCTGCTTCTATTATTATGCTCGAGGGCCTCGGTTTCAGTTTCTTAAAAACAAAGATGTTCCTTGCTTTCCAGATCTGCAGCAAAATGCCAGCCAAGATCGACGCCGCTGATGGTTTTTCTGCTGAGGAGGGGTTGACGCAGGAAGCTAGGTTGTCTGCAATCCATCAGTCCATTTACGGGTGAAGTGTAAACGTCAGGAGGAGGATGTGTTGGGTAGTTTCCGGACCTCGACAACACAGCAGAGACAAGGGATCACCCCCCGGTCCTTCACGAAACAAGACATGGTCGCCGCATTCTCAGGCCGTTTTTCCAGAGTCATCGTCTTGCTTAAGTTCCTCCACCGACAGTTAAAAACGCAAAAAAGCCAACAGTAGAGGGAGAAAGAGGAGAGAGAAAGGTAGTTACTTTTGAGTTCCATCGAACTAACCCACGATAGAGTGCGCGCGCGCGGCGGTGATCCGACCGGATCAAATCTGCTCTTCTCCCTTCAATGGACGAGTGACAAATCTCTCTCTCTCTCTCTCTCTGGAGACATGGCCACCACCATCTCCTTCTTCCTCGCCCTTTTCATTTCCATTCTCAGTCTGACCCGTTCAGACCCCACCACAGCCGTCCCCGACGGCTGCTCGGGCCGCCGGATCCACATCCGCCGCCTCCCGCCGCGGTTCAATCTGGACCTCCTTGTCACCTGCGCCGACTACCCCCCTCCTCGACGATCTCTGCCCGTACCTGGCCAACCACGGGCCTCGGCCAGCCCACCCGCAACCGGTCTCGCAGCTGGTTCCGCAACGACCCCCTCATGCTCGAGCTCGTCTTCCACCGCCGCGTCCTCGAGCTCCCCTGCCTGACACCCGACCCGGATCTCGCTGACGTCATCTTCCTCCCCTACTACGCCGGCCTCGACGCCCTCCGCTACCTCTACGGCCGCGATGTCAACTCCAGCACCGAACACGGCCCCGATCTCTACAGCTTCTTGAGGGAGAACCATCCGGGGATCTGGGAGAGGCGTTCGGGTCACGACCACTTCCTGGGGCACTTCGTTTCTTGAATTGCCCGAGTTCTTCAACGTCACCGCATTGACGTTCAAGGCCAGAGCTTGGCCCTGGCAGGAGCAAGCAATCCCTTAGCCGACCTCGTTCCACCCGCCGGACTCCACCTTCCTTGAGTCGTGGATGGCCAGGGTCCGCTGGTCTCGCCGCACCGCGCTGATGCTGTTTGCTGGCGGCGGCGGCGGCATCTGAGCGACCCCCAACATCAGGAGGAGCATCAGGATAGAGTGCGAAAATGGGACAGAAGCTCCCGGGTCAGACACCGCGCTGATGCTGTTTGCTGGCGGCGGCGGCGGCATCTGAGCGACCCCCAACATCAGGAGGAGCATCAGGATAGAGTGCGAAAATGGGACAGAAGCTCCAGGGTCAGACAGTGGGTACTACACGAAGACTTGTGATTTCGTGGATCGCTCGAATGGCATTTGCGAGCACAACCCTTATCTGCTACATGCAGCCGATGCTTAAGGCCGCATTCTGCTTGCAACCCCCCGGGGACACACCGACACGGAGGTCGACCTTCGATTCGTTCCTTGCTGGGTGTATCCCAGTGTTCTTCGAGGACCAATCGGCGAGGTCCCAGTACCGGTGGCATCTGCCGGAGGAAGAATTCGAGGAGTTCTCGGTGTCGATATCGAAGGAGGAGGTGGTGTTCAAAAGGCTGAGGATAGTCGAACGTGCTGATGAGGATACCAACAGAGAGAGTGAGGAAGATGAGAGAGAAAGTAGTGGAAATAATACCGAGGATCATGTACAGAAGACATGGAGGCTCACCTGGTTTGAGGTCTAAGATGGATGCAGTCGATATTGCAGTGGAGGGTACTCTGAAGAGGATCAAAGCAAGACTCCAAGACGTTTCAGCCTGAGATTCACTAACTTGAGAGTGAAGTTAGTACATTCTTGTGCTCGGTTTGTAATTTTCTTGTTTGTCTGTTGTTGTCCCTCATTTTTTGTCCCACTTATTTATTTTCTGCAAAAATTGCAGAAAGAACTACGTTATATGTATCTGATTAGCAATAAAGATTGAGATATATTTCCTTTCTTGCAGAATTGCCTGTTGTGCAGTGCGCCGCGCCCTTCTTCTGTTCAAACATTGATAAACTCACAGGAACAGCAGTGGAAGTAGAGAACTAATACTGGGAGTGCAAAACGAAAGAGCTTTTCGTCAACCGCATAATTTAGATTGCCACTAGCCTGCTGCGTTGGAAGACCAACAGCAGCAAATCCATACAATAGTTGCTCAAGAGTTTTTTTTTCTTGGGAAAAATAGTTGCTCAAGAGTTGAAGGACAAAGATACAATTTTTATTTGAATCTTTGGAGTCATCAAAGGAACAAAATTGCTACCTCCCTAAGAGAATTTTGTGGAATTTGGAAGCAAGAATTCGGGGATTGCCTTGTGCAATATCTGGACTCTTAGGCTCAGCAGTCATTGATAGATAACTGGAAGTCGGAAAGCTTTATCCCCATCTGACAATGGCAGACCCCCAAGTTAGGCCGGCTCCGAAACCTGCAACTGCAATCTTGTGGCCCGATTTCACCTTTCCGCCACGAACAGCTTCGTCCAAGGCCAAGGGGATTGATGCAGCGCTTGTGTTACCATAATTTGCCAGATTCGATAGGACATGCTCCTTAGGGACTTCCAAACGTGTTGCTACAGCGTCAATGATCCTCTGGTTTGCCTGCATCATCTCTGTCAGTTTCTACAGTGCTTCTCACATTCTTCTTTGGATAAGCAATCCATAGAATCTGACTATATCGTTTCTACACATATATGTATCTACGTACTAAGAGTACAAAGTTATTCATCACTATAGTTTTGGTTCAAGAGAATGCAAGGAGGACACGTGCGGTCACATAGGTGATTAAAGAAAGAGAAGGATGACATAACTAGAGAGCAAAATTTTCAATCCCAATCTTCAATGTCTAAGTTAGGAAATTGAAGAATACCTGGTGAAGCAACAGCCAATCGATGCTAGATCCAGTAAGGCCAGCCTTCTCGAGGGAAGATTCGATTGACTGGGGCACACAGCGCACGGCAAAACGGAAAACCTCTTTGCCGTTCATCTGGATGCAGGAATAAGAGGATTGCCTTGGAGGGAAATCTCTTACCGAACTGTTAGTACCCAAGGCATGATCGGTCTCATTTTCCTTGACAGAAGCATTTACATGCCTGCAAAATGGAATGTAGGGTTCTAAAAACTGGTATTCCTAGCAGAAGGTGATGAAAGAGGAGAAGAAGATCGTGGAAAAGAAGTACCTTTGACCATTTCCATTACTATGCAAGTCAAAAGCGAATAAGCCGTCCTCCTTAGCTTCACAGGCCTGCAGAGAAGTATAGAATGAAATAATTTTAGTTGCTCCTGATGTTTAATTGGCTAAAGGCGTGAACAAGGCTAAGCTGAATCAGATTTTGTACTGGAGACCCTCATACAACGGACGGCAGACCGATAGGCAGTCTGAATAAGGTAAAAAGTGGTCGGCTGCTAAGATATATGCCATTAGTGTGTTCTACAACATATGTTAGTGAAAGCTTGCGCCAGAAAGCTACGAAGACAAACTAAAACATTATACTTTGTGCGGTGCATAAGAATATATTCCATTAATTAAACGGTATACATCATCATTGTCCTCAAATAGTCAGTCCTCTTTAAGTTCTTTGGACAAAAAATACTCAGAGAAGCAAGATTCGAGGAACCTGGATTATTTCTCTTGGGTCATACATACAGGCTAGCAGAGAAATGAAGCATCATAAGATAAAACAAATTACCAAATCCTTCAAAAGAACTAATGCGTATGTCAAACATAAGTATCAAAATATCATGCAATGATGAATATGACAGCGACATTGATGAACCTTTATAATGTGAGAGAACAATATTTCAATGCCAGAAGAAAGAATATTTAAAGAGCTGCATAAGCTTCGCATGGATAAACCTCATGCAGTCTGACACAGAAATCACCTGCATCACTACGGCACCTGCAGCGTCACCGAATAAAATGCAGGTCCCTCTATCAGTCCAATCAACATAACGTGAAAGAGAATCCGCCCCAACAATTAGGACATTGTTAAACCCACCTCCTGTAGTTTCAGGCACATTTTAACAAAGAAGATTATTGGTAATGGTAAGTAGCCAAAAAAGATGTTAATCATACAGTAGACTATTCGAAAAAAGTAAATGTATTTTACAGTACCCCTGATGTGACAAGCAGCTGAGACTAGACCTAGCACAAACCCACTGCATGCAGCTGTTATGTCGTAAGCCAAAGGATTATGCTTGCATCCAAGTGCTTTTTGAATCTGAAATAGACATAATGCAAAAGAATGTACTATGAGATGGTTTAGGTAAACATTTGAGATGGAAAAGACTTCTTGAGATGGTTTGGGTAAACATTTGAGAAGGACAAGACTTCTTATGGAGGGAAGGTTTTGGACTCTAGTGATGTAATTTTATAAGGTTAAATACACCAAGAACTATCAAGGCTTGTTCCAACTGTGACCGTTCTAGGGTTACACCAGGACATAAGATCTCCCCCCACTGAATTTATAACCCTCTCTCTGACATAGCAGGAAGGATGAAGGAATCATACTCAACAAGGACAGGTGCAAGTGTGGAAGAACAAAGTGCACACAACCAGAATACATGCAATCGTAGAATACCTGAGGAGCGCTGCCAAAAAGATCCTCTGGCGTAGACGTGCACATTAAGACTAGGTCAATATTCTCAGGATCAACCTGTGCCATCTCTAGAGCCTTCCTCGCTGCCTCCACAGCCAAACCTGTCAAGCTATCTTTGCCTGCATTGACAAAATTGTGAGACTGCAGTTCTCAACGTTAGATCCACCACATACATAAGATGGTAAGATCGAACCATGGGAACAAAACGGTGTATGTGTTTATTTAAATCCAAAGTCAAGATTAATGAAGGAAACAAAGGTGACATAAGTGGATAAATTTGCAGATGATAGATGGATCTTCATTCACAGTTTTGTAAAATCATGTCTGCATCTGATTGTACACATCAAAACGACAAAAATAAATAAAACCAACAATCCGATCTTTCTTGATTAGGTGGAGAAAGCAAGATTAGACCAGTTCATCCAAAATATACAAGAAGACCAACTTTTCTTCATTAGCTTGGAACTTAAGCAGCAAAAACGGCAGCATCATCTACAAGAACCAACCTGACAAAACATGTCGATTGTGGATCCCAGTACGAGCTGATATCCATTCATCAGAGGTGTCAACAATTGTTGCAAGATCATCATTTGAAACCTGAAGAGTTGGAATGCTCGAGCCGCATCCAATTAACTTGCAGCCTTTATTAATGACCCTTCAAATATTTAGTTCACACATATAGGTTAACAAAATAAAGAACCACTTCTTCAAAGTTTAAGCTATAAATTCCAATTTTGCACTGCTTGATAAAACTGCCCTCGATGTGGATGCATACTCGGCCACTTGGACACAATAAATCCTCCATCTACTTTCAACTGATCTTGACAGCTTATGAAAATTGACAAGGCCAGTTTATGGCACATGCCATTCAGGTCTGTGTCCATCTACAAATGGGATGTGGCCTAGGCAGGATTAAACATTTCAGGGTTGATTAGGTCAAAAGGTAGACCTTGTCCTTTAGCATAGAGGTATGTGAAGCATAGAAACCAACTTCCGCGGAGCAAAGTTTATACAAAATGTTGCTCGAATGATTCGAGATGCTTAATTAGGAAACTTAACAACATAACAAGCACTTGTATCAGCTGTATGGATTGAAGTCTCTTTTTTTGCTCATCAATCAGAGTCTAAGGTCCGTTAACATCTTAATAGTAAACAACATAAACTCAAATAATTGGAACAAAAGCTTATCACTAATCTCCATTTGTAAAGGAACTGCATTCAGATCGAGTGAAAAGAAGAATTGAGAAACATGTATCCTACCAAACTGCTTTCAGAACCTAACTTTCTCTTGATGTCTTCTGTATAATCTATACAAAGAACACCCTCACAAATCATAGAAAAGATCAAGCTGTTTCAAGAACTTTTTCATCTCAACAATCTTCTAAGCTCTTCTCATAGCATTTCGAACAAATTCAAATAGACTGAAACGCCATCCAACCACCTAAACTAGCTCAACATAGTTCGTTGAACAATACACTCCGGTCGCCATTACCGTGATGCAAGACCACTCTATCCCATAAACGAATTTAGTCTCTATTCTACTTGCTCAAATGCTCCCACCTCTTCTCCAGATATACATGCATCAGCCACAAACAAATCAAAAAGAGAAGGCAATCTTTTAGACCATACTCATAAGCTAATCTAGCACACATCATTGTTCTTTTTCCAATACTACCAGGCTTTGATAGAAATTAAAAGATTAAAAATGAAAAGCTAGGTCAAACAAGGAGACCGAAATAACAACAGATACAACTGAACATATTTCCACTTTGCACCAATCAACTCTACCACAACATCACCAAAAACATTATTCGATTAAATCGATACAACTCATTGCTACCGCAATTGCATGAAGAAGCATTGTGAACGCAGACAGGCCCAATCCGTACTCACTTAGGCACTCGAGATTCAGAAGACACGACGCCCGAAGCATGCTTCTCGTTGGCGCTGCCGCACAGCATCTGCCTGAGCACGACCTTATTCGGGCAAGACCCAAATCGAGAAACTCCTATCGCAGGCTGAATCTTGATTTTCATGGTGAGTATGGAAGGAGAAAACAGCCCAGGCACACTGGCCATCTAAAGATCACTTGGGGCTCTCTCTCTCTCTCTCTCTCTCTGGGAACAACAAACAAACACAATGTCTCTAACGCAACATACACCAGGCGCTGTGTGCATGCTCAAACAACCCATTACACAGAGAGAGAGATGGATGGGGAAGTGATGGAGAAATTTGGGTCTTATAGTTCAAATCATTGGAGGGTCCGAAGAAATAAAATAAATAAGAAAGGGGTGATCATGCCTGTGCAGGTCTGAGCATACTCCAATGCGCGCGCTCTCTCTCTCTCTCTCTCCCCCCCAAGAGTTCTCAAGACGGTGCGTGCGTGTGGGAACGTCATGCAATGCTTCCTGAGTTCCCAAAGATGAATGGTCTGATCTGATAGTCGATTTTCAGCCGAAAAAGGCCGAAAGAGAAACGTTTTTTGACGAATTTATCCAACAAAGGGAAAGGGGTAGGCACTCAAAACCCAACAAAATGCCCCTCCTATGGGCATGTGGAGTCACCCCGTTGGATGTAGTTGGGGAGTCGATGAAGTGTAGAGAGCATAGAATAAGCACTCAGATCCTCATCCATTGTGAATTTTTGCATCTGCTTGATGTCATCTCTCATTTTCTTAAAAAGAATTTAACCGTAAGAAGGTTGACTTGACTGTCTACCTATGCTCCCTCAGTGTCTTGTTCGAAACGTAATTAAGCAAACATCGCGCAATCTAGATGAACGGATTAGTAACAAACACCCCGCTTATCGTGAGCGAGATCGCGGGTGTCGATTCACATCGTGAGTAATCTCTAAATCGTTCTAATCGCTGTTCAACTGCCAGCCATTTATTTCGTGCCGGGAAGCCCTTTTGCCCCCGGCATCGGGATGGGATCGTGGCAATAGATTCAACAGCCTCCAACCTACAGATCGCAAATGGTGCGGAGTCGAAATGTAAAGTCTTTTACAGTAAAGGACAAGGAAGGGTTACTGACCCTCTCCTCTCATTAATCGAGTCATAAATGAATTGACCCAACATGAGAAGTGACCACTGACCACAAAACTGATGAGATTTATCTAATCGAATCGGAAAAATGACAGAAACAAGAAAAACGAACAATGCGATTTACCTAGGTTTATCCAAGAAAGAGTTACGTCATGCAGTCTGTATTATTAGGAACGGAATCCCCGCCTGCTGACCGACTAGCGGGACTTCCGTGTCGGGAGCACTGTCCTAAACCCTCGCATTTCATGCGTAGAGATCATACGTCGTTGGTTCATATTTTTGTTTCTCTAAGCTCACGTGGGCATATTCGATATGAGAAATAAGGGTCCTCTAAGTATTAGCCAACTTCAACAAAAATGAAGGGAGCTATACTTTCCTTGAGCTGAGGATTTATGCTCCGAGAATTGGTCACCGTCCTTTCTCCCATCTCCTTGTTTTCTCCAAAGATTTCTGAGAATCCACCATGTTCTTGTTCTCTCAATTGTTTCATTTGGGGTCCCATGGACGCGACTGTATTCTAGATTTGACGGTCCGTTTAATTGGATTTACGAGCGCTAACATATATTCATTGAGAGAATTAAGGCGGTAATTAACAAATACGAAGGAATTTATTTGCGCTAATTGCAATCTCAACTACATTTCCAACCATGTCTTTGTTTTTTTTGGGGGGGGGGGGGCGATTTTTTTTTTCTCTTTCTTCTCTCTTTTATGTACATATATGTTATGTGCTTGTAGGATTGAATCTCGAATTTGATATTTTTGGCTTCACCCCTCAATTCCTTTATCGGTAGGGCTGCATGTCTTACTTGCACGGTAAAGAAAAGAACATTTTAATTTCGAGTAGGGTTTGCAAGTTTCGTGGTTGTATTTCAAGGTTAGAGATTAGTTGGGTATGAAGTTGGCTCGGTAGGTTTTTCTTTTCTAATTGGAAATTGGCTTGGTAGGTTGGTTAGAGGAGAATTGTAGGGGCTAGAAAGACCCCCACATTGTAATTTATGCACTATTTGACTCATTAGGTGCATGAGTCGTATTAGTATGATTTTGGACTATACAAGTATGGTCTCATGTTTTTGAGTTAGCGTTATGTCTTCCTTTTCCTCATTTCCATATATACGAAAAATCTTGCTCAATAAGACAACATCGAACAATTGTTTTAACTTTCTAAGGATTGGACTTGGATGATTGTTGTACGTACCAATAACTGTTTTAACTTTCCTAGGATTGGATTTGGACGATCGTTGCACATACACAAACACAATGCAAGTCTTGTCGTCATTTATAGGGGTGAAAAGCAGGGCCAGTTCAACTCAGGAACCGACCTTACCTGGCCAATTCAAGACAAATTCACACGAGGGCCAGTTCAGGGCCTAGTTTAAGAAACTAAGGAACCAGCCTTAACTGGTTCGATTCCGCTTTCTACACCCCAAAACGGTTGGTTCTTCTAGGGTGACCGGTTCTAGGGTAGATTTGGGAGCCAAACTGGTTCAAAACTAATTTATCCTTAAGTGCTAACTCTAGGTTCATTCTCTTCTATGATACGGTCTTGTCAACTCTGATTCTCTCTTGTCTCTCTCGTTGCTCACTCTCTAGTGGCTCGACTGTAATCCAGCACTCTCTCCGGTAGCTCCGCTCCAGCACTCACCCGGTTGCTCAACAGTCGCGACTCAAGCAGCTCGACTCCACTCCAATCCAAGCTGCTGCCGATAGGGCATGCCATTTCTTGAAAATATTGCCGCTACAAATCGAATATGGGAGCTATCGCACTGAATTTAAAATCTCATTTCCCCCGCGAGATTTTGATACTACCCTCGCCTTTGATGATCACGAATGCAAACGGAGAAGCCAGCATCGGAATCAAACCGAAATAGACCCTTTAGAAGTTTTCGGTATTAGTGCAAAAAAAAAAAAAACACGAATTGGTAAGAAATAGAAAAATTGATACAAATGACCTTTCAACTTTGAACCAACTTCAACTTCTTCCTTTTATATAGCTAAGAGGAGTCCAGCTTTGAACCAAAAACATGATCTATTCACAGAGTATCCTCCAATTTTGAGACCATGATCTAATGAAGTCGGTTTAGGAAGTGGGTTCGCATTTGAACTTCCCATGAGGATTTAAAGAAGGTTAATTTTATTATTTCTAGTGCTGAGGCGTCTTAATCTGTCTTGCTACGTCTGCTCTCTTTTATATTAGAGCAGGTAAGTGATGGGACTGCTTGTCCTGCCCAATCTTTTCTAATCTTACGCTTGTCCTTCTGATCTCTTGACAACATTCGTCTATTTCGTCCGACATGCCGCTTATGCTGCCATGTCCTCTTAAGTTTTAAGCTCCGCCTATTACGTAAAAATTAAATAATTTAATATAAAAGATCGCTTATCTTATTTACAAAATAAAAAGCAAAAAACATAAAAACTTTCATAATCTACGCAAATGTTTAGATACATATTATTACCGATGATGATGATATTTTTCATCGACTAATTGTTTCAAGCAATACATGTAATCACCTTTAGAAAAATATTTTTTAAATCGTTCATTTTTTTCACGAAACAATAGACTGTTTGAATCGTCTTTGTTACCTTGGAATGTGCATGGGAGAAAGCAGATTTAAGTTATGTTAACATCTTTAGATTTTTGAATTTGATGTGATGAAATTGACGTGGGGAAACCAAACTTTCACATGAAACGATCAAAAAGGGATAACACTACAAATTGCCCCTAAATTTTGATTTGATGTGTAATGTCATCCCTTAAATTTTAGCTTAATACGCAATATAGTTCCTAGACTTTTAGTTTATTCAATGGAACCCCTAAACTACCGGTAAATATTTAATGCAGTCCCTAAATTACTTGAGAATGTTTGAAAGTTCCAAAAAACAAATTAAAAATCCAAAGACGACGTGGCATATTGGACTGATGTTTAGGCATGAGATTGAACATTGAACTAAAGTTCAAACACTGCTCTTGTCATTTTTCCACTAGAAAAACTATGTACATTAATCACTTATTCCATAGTTAATCATCACGGATCACGGGGACAAGGGATACCGTTTAATGTCATATCTCAAAGAATATTAAGTAGGTTAGTAGGTTATGTAAACTGATGTTTCAATGTCCATGGACCAAAGTTTGTCGTGCCAATTATTTTGCAGTTATTAGTTATATTTTGCTATCGCAATGTCTTTGTGAACTCGATGATTCAATATAACAAGTCAATAGGAATAACGTTGAAAAACCCAATTAATTATAGTGACACGACGCACAATTATCACAAAAATTGGAGAATTGCGCGCATTCCTCGGACTCGCTAATTGGTTTCATTGGGTAATGAAATCTCAATCGAAGCATTGAAAGGCAAAGCTACCAACCAACATAAATAACAATTATAGCAAAATCAACTATTCAGATTACCACGAAATTTAGTAATTGAAAATCAGGTGAGGCGTGATGAGTTGCCGTCATATAAATTCTCATGACAACTGCCTTCGCTCGAGCAGTACACGCTATAAAAATTATTTAAATTCCATGTACGTTAATCTAAAAGCAGGACCAACTTCAGAAAAGGAAAAAAAAAAAGCACAGTAACAACCATTCTCTTGTCAACCTATTTTTTTTTCTATTTCTATTCCTTAGATGAGTTTCTAAGCAGAGAAATGCGCTTGATAATGCTACAAAATTTATGTTCCCGGAATATAAATTCATTTGGTAACATCATAAAATTTCTACGGTTGGGCAGCCGACGGACAGCAATTTGCAATGAGTGGATGGCAACCGAAGGCCGAGGATTGGAGATCGGTGGACAACGATTGATGAATGGCGATCGGAGACGGGCGAATGGCAGCCGAGGATAGGAGATTGACGGCAGCAAACAATAGTGGGGGATAGGAGATTGGCAGCCGGGTACCGAAGACCAACAGATGGTAGCCGACGAATGGTGGTGGGCGAACGACAGTTGAAAATCAAAGACCCACAAATGGCTATCGGGGAACGGATACAGGCATGGCGACCGATAAACGGCGGCCAGCAACTGACAATCGGAGACCTGAGGTCGGAGATTGACGGCTCGAACGTGAGAGAGAGAGAAAGACCACACGTGAGAAAGAGTGAGTGAGTAATAAATTTGCATTTCTTATTTCTGTTCCAAACCTATTTCTAGGCAAAAAAAAATCCCAAAAATAGGAAAATAAAATTGTTTTCCCAAATTGATTTTTGTCCCAAATTTGTTCTCAGTAACAAAAATAGAAAAATAGGGAGATAAAACTATTGTCATGTGCGCCCATATGTTGTTCAGAAAATCCGAACCTACATATAAAATTGAAAATTTGAAAAATGGGTCCGTTTGTTTCGTGATAAAGTAAATAATAGTGGAAACATTTCCCGAAACATCGCTTATATAGATTAATGAACGAGGGTAATTGAAGTTACTTTTTACTGACTAATTATTTCGAATGAATATTCTTGGAAAAGTATTTTTTAAATCGTTTATTTTTTCACTAACCGAACGGACAACAAGGAAGTTTGACTAATCATTTCTTCTACCCTTCCCAAAGTCACTGCCCACCCCCTCTTCTATAACAATGCTGAAGGCTCTCTTTCTCTCCTCCCGTTTCTCTTCCTTTCCTTATCTCTCTATATCCTCATTCTAAACTTCCTTTCAATTTTGCATATGCTCCTGTCGACTTTCTCCATGTGAAGAGTTTTGTTTGGTGAGATCAGAAGTTCGAAGCGCGAGAACCCTAAAAAAATTTGCTATTCTGAATCTGTTTGCTTGCTTCAGCTCCAGTGCTTGCTCCATATATTCGATCATGGCTTATCTACTGCTTTAGCAATTAGTTTATTTGAAAGTGATTTCGTGATCAACCGGTATCTCTTTTGCAAGTTTTCTCTCCCAATCTAAAGTTAGATTTAGATTTGGATACTATTCTATTATGATCTCCAGATATATCTAGGGTTTATAAGGCATTTTCTATTATCTTTCAACCTATTGTGGTTATTGTTATCTCTATACGGTGATAATACTAGGGACGCCGAACCGAAGCGCACACTACCTTTTGGGGAAGCTGCAGTTATTGGATAGAAAAAATCTCGACATGTGCTCATAAATGATGTTGATGTGAGATTCGGTCATCAGTCTTTAGTTATACTTTGATGTTGTGACAGACATGTCTTTGTGGAATAAGCAAGTCTCTGCATGTTGGATCAAGTTGAATTATCTTTTAGGTTTATTTGCTTTGCCTGATCTTTATTTTTATCTTAAAGTTATGTAGTTTTTTTCAAGTGAAATGAAAAATTTTCTTTCGACCCAAAAAAAAAAAGAAAGAAAGAAGGATGGATAACATAGCCCTACGAAGAAATAAATCATTTCCTTGGGTATGGACCTTCCATGGGCTACGAGTCGGCCTTTTCAATTGTTTATATTGGGCAATAACCGGACCTCGTCTTAACCACATAAACTCAGGCCGACGCCTTTTTTTTTTTATTTAATCATGTTGGCTTTCCAAGATTTTGTTCGCACAAGAATTTAGGCTCCGTTTATTTCATGAAAAATAAGCCATTTGAAAATATTTTTCAAAAATTAATTATTTATGTTGCTTAAAAATTGAATAAATAGAATTTTTTTCATCACCTACGAAAATAGTTAGGCATAAATTATTATGGATGATGAAAATATTTTTCGTTGATTAATTTTTTTAAACGATATAAACAATCACTTTTCGAAAAATATTTTCTAAATCGCTTATTTTCCGTGAAACAAACAGAGCCTAAATACCAAGATTTTGTCGCACATGACTCGGGCTCACCCATCACCACCAATAGGAGGACGACAATCGGCATCGCGTTGTTTGTCCACGACGGTAATCGCAACCTCCTCTTATTAAAACCATCTGAGCTTAATTAAAGTTGGATACTCAATCAAAATGCCATTACCTTTTAAGTAACGCGGATTCCAGATTAGTGTAAGATTAGCATTCCGCCGTGTCATTTTAAATTTTTCTTAGCGAATTTTCTCGTTATTTGGTCTTAAATGGGCGCATGTGGTCGTACATGGAGATAGGAAATTGAGAATGAAGATGTAATGTTAATGCAATATGCTTAATCATTTTTGTTTGTCACAATATTTTTGACTCGTCTGATCTAAGCTATATTACTCGATTTGGTCGTGACGTATGCTGTGGGGTAAGATATTAGCAAGTGAGTTAATTGGCTCGTTTAGCCAGATGTAAAAAACCCAAAAAGCTCGTCATTCAGGCCCTTGTTTTAGTAATAAAATCTCCATATATTTCTTTTATATACGATGCATTGAACAGCATTTCATGAATGCACTCTTGATAACAAAGTCAGTATTACCTTGAAAAGTTCAAATTTCATGTTCCGACACTCGTTGTAATAACAGGATGTTCGAAAGGACTCGGACACGGTATTGTTGTGAAAAAAATGCGTTCTTCTTTTTTTTTTTTTATGAATGAAAACAAAGGAAATCGATTGTGTTCACCTTCAATTTGAGAGACCCAAATACTAAGATCATTTCCAAAATAACGCAATGAAGGCCGCATCATTAAAGCATTCTGTCAATTCAATCTTAGGCTTTTTAGTTTCTCCAATTTAATCTTAATCCCTCTGCGCGAAAATCTAACGTATTCCATCCGATCAACCTTTGCCGGAAATCGACGACGATGTGATGGTCCTATCATCGCAGGGTGTCCTACAGTACGCATCGCCAGGTCGGACGATTTCTCTGCCTGGGTAATCTAGACACGTACGCTTCGAATTATTTTTCGCTCTCATTGCACGTGGAATTGTGTTTGGTTTGATGACGAGGACGAGTGTTCGAACGGTAGGGAGACATTGCGAGCGACGCGGACAAGGTGGAACGAACGAAAGAAAATCCTATGGTCCTCGAACTTGAGCCAAATGCGAAATTTCACGGATTCGAGACGCTCAAGGAGCGACTCCAAAAAATGGTCCGAGCGTTCAGGTTTCGCGAGAGCAAAGACGATGCTTTTCGTGCATCGGATGGGGGGTCTCCACTCCAGTTTTCATGCCGAAAGCTCGTCACGCGTGATATAAATTTCATGATCCAACCAAGGCAGATTCTAGTCTTAGGAGCCATCACAAAGATCTTTGCTGCGTCGCTTTTGGTCGTCACTCATAGTTTCCAACGTCCACCACCCCATTCCACCTTCTCTATCTTCGTTAAATACTCTCTTTTCATCCCCGGGATACCGTGGATAAGATTTCACGAGATACTTTGGCCCCCCCAAAAAAAAAAAAAAATCTAGACTTATTATACGACGGTCAATTCAGTCATAAACTTTTTAATTTGTCGATTTAATTCTAAACCTTCTGGCGATTTATCGATGTAATTCTTTTTGACCAATTTTATTCGGAAGAGTGATGACGTGGCACGAGCGGTCGACATCCACGTCAGGGATTTTCTAGCTGCAATTAGTCGGGATTAGGGGTGAGTATGGTTCCAAAGTAAGACCAGAAATCGGAGAACTAAACCGTCTCCCACCTGGAACCAGTTCCAAATTTTAAGGTATGCAAGATGGGTTTCGGGTTTCAAAAATTGAGAAATTGCTTTCGACGAGCAGGTTCTAGTTTTCAGGTACTTAGATCTTGATGGTGCGAGATTGGATTCATGTCGAGCATCTAAACTATAATCATGGTTCAAACAATCTGACGTGGTTAGTCCGCCAAGTCGATGGTTTTCGCGAACGCGAAGACCTAGTTCATGGGCTCCTTTACTAGAAATGGTTAGACTCTCCATTATCAGGCTTGGCATAGACTCCCCCAACAGGTTGAAAGAAAAGAATGAGCTTTCGAGTCCTTTTCAAGATGATCAATGCTAGGTCGATAATATCACGTGGAGTATCTAGTGGACCGACCCAAAGGTGGTAATATTTAAGTGATGCTCCAAAGTCATTCAATTTGAGATTGCAACAAGCTCTCTTCCTTTACTTCCATCCTTTTTAAGAGATGCCCCCACCAAAAAAATGAATGTTGGCCTGAGGATATTTACAATTCATAGGTTTTCCTTTCAAAACAAACAAAGCGAACGTGCAAAATCTTGTGTTTGACGACACGATAATCTAATGTTACGCACTCGATTTTGTGAATAGCACGTCTATGTTGAAATACGGCCTTGCAAGTTCCCCAGTCGAATTAATACTCCGGCCATGGTAAAATCCAATCTAAATTTTCGATAAATTGAATAATGGACAATTCTATGATTTTCTTATGAATTATGTGGCCAATGCTATTAGGAGAGTTGAGTCAGATTGTCTACGACTTTCTTAATCAACTTTTTGTCTGATTAGTAAAATAATTCGAGGTTGAACCAAGCCTAACATGCTACAATTACATCTACAGATTTAGCTGGTCACTCTGAGCTTGATTACACAGCATAACTATCTGCCCTAATTTAGGCAGAGGACTCGAGCCCTACCCTATAACAAATAGGTCACAGCTTGCAAATTGTCACTCGTTAGTGGACTAAGGTCATTGGCCACTGTACAAATGCCATAGTCGTCTCGTAAACCGGTCTTTAACATAATAATAATAATAATAATAATAATAATAATAATTATTATTATTATTATTATTATTATTATTAAGAAAAAAAAGTCGCAAAGTTATACGTATGTGACATATTTATTCCCCGTCAGTGTTTCGTCAAAAAATTTTTTTTTATTGAAACAAAGATGTCTTCATATATCAAAATAATCAAAAGGTACATAATTGACTTTCGATTCTAACAAATCCCAAAAAAAAAACGTTTCATCGAAAGATTTTTTTAGTCAAAGTAATATCATTTTTATTTCGCTTAATCCATGCTTGTGTCAAGTTGACACCGTTTGCTTTTAGGCAAAGCAGATTTCTAATGGTTATCATTATTGATGGACTTTGATAGGGAGCAAACGTGTCACGTAATTATAAATTTCGGATTTTTGATGTCGCATAAAAAAAGCAGAGTAAATGCGTTACATAATTTGATTTTTTTTTTCCTCATCACTTTTCTTTATTGTTGCTGTCATGGGTGTGTTTTGTGATCCTGTTCGGGACTCGCAGAAAAATCGTTACTTGTGCATGCGATCGTTGTCCAATCTCCAGCGACGGCTCAAGGAAGCACTGAACGAAGCGTGGACAGTGGAGGAGTAAACAATTCTTTATTTTTAATGTCTTCTCCGAGGAACGGGGGAGAGAGAGAGAGAGAGAGAGAGAGAGAGAGAGAGAGAGAGAGAGAGAGAACTGTGCTTTGCTCCGTGGGCCTTCACTCGTTGCGTCATTCATTCCACTCCAGATGTAGAAAGAGATCGACGCGCACAGTGACCCCTGCCCCGACGAATGCACAGCGCAGCACGTTTTGAGGAGCAGAGCAGCCCTAACCAATCGCCAACCCGACCTACAAAATCAATAGGCTGCAGAGGATTCAACTTACCACATCAAGAGAAGATTCAAAATTTCGCTTCCACGCTGCTGATTAAAGAATTGTAAATAGCTCTGTTCAAGGGTCAACTCTGCTATCGAGTCGTAATCGAATTGTTCCGATGAACTGCGGACGCGATATCAGATCGTGGCGAAGATAAACTATGTGTGTTAAGACTTCCATTGCGTTTGTCATTTCTCACACTAAAAGTGATGGTGGGGAGAAAGAACATCCTCGGGAGGGGTAGATATGGGGGGAAAGAATATGATGGGGGCAGGGTAGAATCATAGATTAGAGGGGTTTTTAGCTCTGAGGAGTGAAACCAGCGCAAAGCAAGATTTGCTTTGGACTTTCTCTTGAAACTTCAAATCAGATCACCAAGATCAGTGCATGAAATAAGTCTAAAAGCTAAAAAAAGAAAAGAGAGCTTCTCGTCTTTAAATGAGCCTCCAACTTCCCCCGTTCCCACTATTCATTGGTAATCGCAGAGGCAGAGTAAATTACATACCCACCGGCGCGCGCCGTTTCCATTTTCTTGCTTGCACTCTTCTCCAACTCCATCTCTCTCTCTCTCTCTCTCTCTCTCTCTCTCTCTCTCTCTCTCTCTCTCTCTCTCTCTCTCTCTCTCTCTCTCTCTCATGGAACTCCTGGTATAAAGCCTGACAAATGCCGAAGCTGTCTGTGTCCTGTTCTTGAGTCTCTCGACCCTGTCTTCGTCTTCAGAAACAGAGAAGAAACTTTTGCTGAGAAAAGATGGTGACTTTCGTTTCTATATTTTCCAGATTTTGAGTTTTTTCTACCTTTTGGAGGATCTTGTGAGATGGGTCATTGAACTTTCCATGCGGGTGCTGTGCCCTTCTTTTTATATTTTTGTTGGATCAGGTTGGTGGTGGGGGTGGTGGGGCTTCAAACATTCCCCGGTGGCTCCGAATTCTCCTCGGAGAGAAGTTCTTCAATCCGTGCGGTGTTCACGACTGCGCGAAGAAGAAGAAGAAGGAGAAGAACACGTTTTGCCTGGATTGCTGCGTCAGCATTTGCCCTCATTGCTTGCCTCCTCATCGCCATCACCGTCTCTTGCAGGTTCGCTGCATCACCAAGCAAAATTCACCCCTTCGTTTATCTTAAAATAGCATGCCTTCAATTTTGATTGAATTCGTCATTTCCTTGTGATTTTTCTCAGATAAGGAGGTATGTGTACCACGATGTCATTCGCTTGGGTGATGCGCAGAAACTACTCAACTGTTCCCTCGTCCAAGTAAGATCAGAATCTCTGTGCATACGCGTGCGCCCAAATATGTTATTCTGTTGTTTTAACAATTGAAATTTGTCTCGATGAGTTCGTTGTTTTGATAAACAGCCGTACACAACAAACAGTGCGAAAGTGGTGTTCTTGAACCAGAGGCCAATGTCTCGCCCATTCAGAGGCTCAGGCAACTTCTGCAACACCTGTGACCGAAGCCTCCAAGAAGGCTTCCTCTTCTGTTCTCTCTCATGCAAGGTCCAATCCCATTTCGACAAAGCTGAAATTCAATAATTGTAAACTCCAGACGAATCCAGTTTGGTTCGAGAAATGCATGAATCAAGGCTCGAGCAGCTCGACTCTGTTTTAAGTCCTCAGTTTGGAATTAGCTCTCCTTCTTCTTCCTCAGTTGAGTTTCGTCTCTCGCCCTTAATATGCAGGTCCACCACCAAATGACCAAAAGAATTGGCCTGAAGAAACGGCTCCGAGATCACAGCTGCAACCCCCTTCCGTCACTGAACAAACCACCCAACGAGGGCTTCCCAGAGCTGGAAGATGGACACGTCACCCCTGACTCGGTCCTCAGTTCGCCCGTCTCGCCGCTCGCGTCCCCCGACCCAACCCCCAGCGCCGAGTTCGTCAAGAGGCGGCGCAACCGAACGGTCCCGATGACCCGGGTGATGGGTCGGCTCAGGTGCCTGTCGGCGACGGACGTAGCCGGCTTCATGAATCGGCGGAAGGGCGTCCCGCACCGGTCGCCCCTGTACTGACCGCGCGGCCGGAGACAGTTGGGGTGCACCCCTCGCCGGATTCTTGTGCTCTGACAAGAAGAAACACACTAGTTTCTCTTTTTTGTAAAGTGATTATCATCATTGTACTGAAAACGTGCGTGCATGGTTGCATTTGCCGGTGCCAATTTACACGCGCTAATTAAACCAGCCGGTTTACCAGAATTAGCTAGACAGCATTTCACGTGGTCCTGTGTAGGGCCACTGTGCTCATATCTCTATCCTTTGATCGCTTAGGATTTTGTCCGTGTAACAGTGTTCGATGTAAGAGAAAAAGGCATCGATGAGCAGCAATGGCGTTAATAAATGCGATTCGAAGGCCCAGCTTGCCGGTGATTTGGGGGGCGACTGACTCTTCGCCGCACTGCGCATGAAAAAGTTGAAATTCTGGAACTTGGGGGAGACATAATGTCCCTGCCAATAATTTCAGCCGAAATTCAATGAGTCCCTCTTTTTTGCTCCCTGAAATTGATCATTCGCCCTTTTCGAGGTTTGTAGATTATTTGCCGATAATAATGGCGTTCTTATAATTCACGGGGCAGGCTCAAAAGTTCTTTTGGGGGCAGCAGGGGAGGGACATCGTATTCAAGATTTGAAATCGAATTCACGTGCCAAATGATGCGATGAGCGAGATGATCGCCAAATCATAGTTGCCTAGTTGAGAATTCGATTGCATGAGATCCTCATCTCATTTTGATGGTCAAATTTGCCTATAATCCGAAGGTTGAGTGTCAAATATAAGCCCTTGGATGAGTATCGCAAAATGGCGACTTGTTTTGAAAGCGCTAACATAGTTTTGTGAAGAGAGTATGTTTGTTCCCACGTTAATATTGAAGCTAACCCTCTTTATGTAATTCTGAGATTTACATCTTAACTTGCCTTATGAGATTTGTAAAAGTTTGAAGTATACACTGCAGTCAGCGGATTATATCTTCCCTCTCTCCCAAATGGATAGTGTACATTTTTTTTTGTTTTTTGGTCGAAAAATATATTTCACATTGGCAGCGTATGAGATTATACTACAACGACTCATGAATCCCCCAGTAACTAGGCGATAGAAAGCTTCCATATTTGGCAAATTTTGATTCCAATTGAAACTTCAAGAATTGGCAAACCCAACCGACAGAAAGAGAGTTGGACATTGAATTGGCTTGTGAAACTGAAGACCCCCCCCCCCCCTCTCTCTCTCTCTCTCTCTCTCAATCGCTTGAGAAACAACAGCTGGAGCGACCTGTGTGGGCTGGGGTGGGTGACCAAGAAGAATCCCTAAATCTGGATTTCGGGGACCTCGAGCAGGGCTGAAATACAGAGCACCACCTGGAGAAACAGAGCACCATCGGGCATCCTTTCTACGGGATGTTTCTAGCATAAACGGTACCCTTCCTTTGCGTTATTTGCAGGATTTCACTATTCATGGTCGCTATTTATGAGCAACAAACAACATGACAACAAAGGAGGGGGGAACCCTAGAGGGCATATTCCTCCTCGCCACCTGGTTCTTCGCAGAGCCCAGAAAGCAGAGCCTTTTAAATGCCTGCCTCCCACCCCCACAACGACTCGGAGAAGAAGAGGACACAACAAACCTACACACACCCCTCCCTCTTTAACCCTTGAAATGTAACGTTTTTCTGCCTGTTTCTGGTACTTTATTTTAGGTTTTTGGGTTGGTTTTGGTCATTCATGTGTGCTCTGCGACTTCGTAAAATATGAAAATGGTAGGGACGGGTCATTAGTGAGTTGACTATTTGTCCCCCCATGTCTCTGTCGGGTCCGGATCCCCTAACATAGTTAAGCGATCTGAGCCATCCAATTCAAAAATGGAAGGCCCAGATTGATTAATTCAAAATTTTAAAATTTCCGCCAAAACTTTTTCCTCTTTTGAAAAAGTTGATGTTGATCAATCTAGGCCGTCCATTTTGAATTGGACGGCCAGCATTGGATAATGTCACCCCTAACATTATGTTAGGAGATCCAAATCCCGTGTCTGTCCGTATGAGTACAACGTATTGAGGGTTCTCAGAATCTTAGTTGAACCTGTGCTTTTTACAGCTTTTTAATGATGGGATTTATAAGCTAGTACATTTGTGAAAATTTAACCATAAACTATTTTTTTTACCACAAAAAATTCCAAACTGACATACCTATAATAAATTTATTTTCTGTTAGTTTTCATTAAATTTAACATTAAATTGCTGAGTTGGATGATACGTGACAGTTCACGAGGTGTACATACGTAGAATTTTCGCCTTCTATTTGTCATAAGTGTATCAATATGGGATTTTTTTGGGGGTGTTAATCCAATTTAACGAAGGCTAAATTTGTTACTAATCTAATGGTTTCGGGTTTTCCATGATAAAATTAGTTTATGATGAAATTATCACAAATGTATTTTGTGAATTTATCATAGATGTATTTGTTTGAAATTTTTTATGGTCAAAAATTAATTTGGGTAAATTTATCATAGGTATAATAATTTGAAATTTTTCGTGATAAAATAATTAGTTTGGGTTAAATTTGTCACAAATGTATTAATTTAGGATTTTAGTAAATTTGTTATAGATGTACCAATTTGAGATTTTTAATGACAAAAAAAATAGTTTGGGATAAATTTGTCACGGGCATAATAGTTTGGGATTTTTCATGGTAAAAAAAATTAGTTTAGAGTAAAATTGTCATAGATGTGCAAATTTGGGATTCATGGTAATTTATCACAAATGTATCAGTTTGAAATTTTTTATGGTAAAAAAATGTTTTGGATAAATTTATCATAGGTGTAACAGTTTGGGATTTTTCGTGGTAAAAAAATTATTTTAGGGTAAATTTATCACAGATGTACCAGTTTGAGATTTTTGATGATAAAAAAAATAATTTGGAGTAAATTTATCACAAATATACCCGTTTGAAATTTTTTACAACATTAACCCTTTAATTAATGGCGGACATTAAATTATTTCGTATGCGAAACCAGCCGCTGCCGACTTAACTTCAAAGGAGAAGGAGCATCTTTATATATATATTTTCATTTTCTCACTTTTCTAAAATGAAATTTTGGCCGAGATTATATAAGTGAGAGTCATGTATATATTGCTTTAAATAAACAAAGCACCAAAAAGAGAAGCAACCAGCATCAGTGGTCTAGTGATAAAATAGTATCTGCCACGGTCCAGACCTGGGTTCGATTTCCGGCTGGTGCATCTTACTTATTTCTTTGATTCCAATAGATTTTTTCTTTAATTCTTTTAGTTTTGGTCTTAGTTATAAATACGTTAAAGAAATTTTTATTTGATCTTCGAAATGAATTCTTCCTTGTTCGGTTTCTGAAAATAAAAATAAAGAAAGTTTTTTACCCGTTGATAATGAATTTCTATCCTCTGCTCACTGATGCCCTTGAGGTTCAAATGTATCGCTTGACCTTGAGCTTCTTCTTCCACAACCAACCCCCTCCGCCTTTTTTCTTTTTAAAATTTTGTTTTGGATTTAATTGACGGTCTTAGTTATAAAAACGTTAAAGAAAATTTTTATTTGATCTTCAAAATGAATTCTTCCTTGTTCGATTTTTGGAAATGAAAATAAAGAAAGTTTTTTTTTCCTATTGATAATTGTTGACACCTGATTTTCAATTATCTTGGGTTCATAAAAATTCAAAAAAATTGAAAAATCAACTTCGGGGACCTTAGCCGAGCCTAGGAAACCAATTTTGATAAAAAAAATGATTTTTTCATATTTTCGGTATTTTTACATATTATTTATTTATTTATTTTCAAAAATCCATAAGAAATCATGAAAAAATGAGAAAATTGCAAAATCAACTTTGGAAGCCTTTGCCCAGCTTAGGCTGCCATTTTTTTGAATAAATAAAATAAAATAAGAAATTCTTTTTAAAAAAAAAACTATTATAAAAGTTGTCCACACTAAATTTGTATTCCATTGAATTGTTTTAACAATATAAATATTTATCAAATTAATAAGCATGTTTTCTTAGATTTGGATATTTATTGAAGTGTATTAGCAATATGGATTGGGTATGAGTTGGGCATGGTTCGAGTCGGCATCATCCAACATCTTGCATAGAAAATTCATAACCAAAACAAAAAAAAGATTAAGATTACAAAAAGGTCTCACTTCTCATAAACTTTCGTCTCTTTTAAATAGCCTTCAAGTCCATTGTTAGTCATAACTAAGAATAATGGTTATGCGATACATGACCTTATCCATTGAAAAAAAAACTGGAGAAAACTAAGAGCCTCGAGTATATTTAGGAAAATGTTTTAATTTTCTGAATCAAAACGCTTATGATAGAGAGAAGTTATTGCTTGATTTATAAATCAAATGGATTAAAATAATCATAATCATTAATTATATGGGTCTGACATGATCAATTACTAAGATAGATTCGATCGGCATGATTTGTCAGCCATACCACATTTCTTTGATCTTCAGAAGCAAGTGATTTGAAATAACTAAGAAGAGAAATGTAGAATTATGTGGTTTTGCGACTGTTCTTTCGGCAGATCTTCCAAATTACAGTGAATGAGTCTTTCTCTTGGACGACACAAGCCATGTTCTGTCCTCCAAAACTCTCGAACGACATCCTCGAGAACCGAACATGATCACACGAAAACCAATTTGGCGGTACTTCACAAGCTGTTGTGCAATGGAAGAAAAATCAGGTGCAGTCAAAGGAAAGTACTTAGCAAATCTCTCAACGCCGGAAGAGACGCAAGGCATGCGTCCCGAGATGATGAAAAAAATATGAAGGATCAAAAGCAACTTGACAGATTCTCCGCAGCAAGAATTCTCGAAATGATAATGGTGTTGGCTGATGAGAAGTGAGTGGAGAATAAAATAAAAGGAGGGGGGTGGAATAATTTTTTATTGGTTTATTTGGACGCACGTCTGTAGGGGGCCATTTTTTAGACTATTTGATGTTGGAGATGGCTGCTGCAAAATGAGGAGTGACCGAAAGACTAAAAAAAAAAAAGAGAGAGAAGAAAACGCAAAAAAAAAAAAAAAAAAAAGAATCAAGGACAAGAGCTAGTGGACTTTCGGTGATTTCTTTGGGTCCCGAAGCAACTCCAACGAGAAGCCCTGGCACCTGACATCCGGTCAAAAAGAAGAAAAGGCAGATGCAACTATTGATGGTAGCAGTTTCAACAAGGGATTCGGCTCGTATGTACGCCGAGTGCTTGGCTCAACTTGTAGCTACGTTGGGTTTTGGTGGGTGGCTGATCCACATGGCGGTCGAGCTGAAGTTGGAATAAATCCACATTATGCTTGAGTTTGTCAGGATTTTGACCCTGACGATGCATTCCTCGGTGCCTGTTTTTTTTTTTTTAGTTATTTGGTGAAAGGGAGCTGAAACAGGGAGACGTGGAAGGACAGAGGAGAAGGGCAGACACCGAAAGGCGAAAAGAGGGGGTCATACTTTGACTGAGGGGACCTCTGGGGGGGCGACTCGAAGGTCTTCTCCAAGGAGTTGAATGGAGGGGGAGAGGGGTCTGTTTAATGCTGGAACTTAAAGCCAAAAGAGGGGATTCCATCGAGGAACGGGGGTTGGCCCAGTATAGGAATCTACTCACAAAATGCTATTACCGGTTCTCTCTCTCGGAGGTGGCCGGGGATTCTCTTTCTTCTCCTCCAACTTAACTATCCCACGGACGAAAATTTCCGGAGGGATGCCTCTTTCCTTTGAATCATTTGGGTTTCGGTCAAGCAATTGGTGGGAAGTGGGGGATCAGAGAAGGAGGGTTCGAGCCTCCTCCTTCATCGGACGAAAATCACAAGGCGCGAAGACCAGAAGCGCCGCCCCGGTCTTGCCTGCTGTTCAAAGTCTCCCTCTGACGCCGCCGTTGCTACCCTGTCCACATGTCGCCCATAGTCACTGTAGTCGAACCGGAGAAGGCCCAGAGTTTCCCGATTTGAAGTCGATGCTCATCCCTCGGAGAGCCTATTTCCACGGCGGTCTTTGCGACGTTCGCCGCTGAACCTGAACTAACCCCAAAACTCGAGTTGCTGGGGCGTGCTTGGATTCGGTCCCTCTCGCATCCGAAGCTGTTCGAAGATCGTTAATTGGTGCCGTAAATTTTCAGAATTCCGACATATCCGTGTTTTTTTCGATCGCATTGAGTTCGCTCCAGACTTCATTCCTGTCTACCGTCGGGTCGCTCAAGTTGAATCTTGCCGAGCTCGTGACTAAGCCTACGTTGGAGTCCCTTCGCGAGATAGGGTCGTATCTCGTGGTTGACGTCTACCAGTTTTTCATTTACTCGGCCCATCCGGATCGGATATTGATGTGCTACGTGCTGTTCAATCAGAATCTGGGTTTTCTCGAGAATTCAGAGGAGTCATACAGCTTCAGTTCAGAGTTTGCTGGTTCCGTGATGCGATCAATAGGGTTTTGATTCCGTTCTTGAACTCGCGAATTACTGCCTCTGAGATTTCGCAGAAACCAAACTGGATTTGGGTTCACGAGCTGCACGTTCGGAGTTCGTCCATTTCTTTTTCCATTTCTATAAGCTGGTCGATCAAGTTATCTACTGAACTCGACCCGGTTGTGGAGCTCTGTATCAAAAGAGTGAAAGTGGAAGAGAAATGATTGCTTCGATGGAGCTCATTTCATGCTGAGCAGGTAATGGGCTCAAGTGGATCGGACCGAAATAAAAAATGGAAGAGAAAGCGAACCTGGACTCACCATTACTCAGACCCAAATTGGGATTTCTCATTGACCTTGGGATCACGGATTGGGCTTATACGGCAAGCCCAATCCGTAGAAGACTCAAGAAGGCCGAATAAAAAAAATCATCCAGAAATCTACAACAAGAAATTCAGCTAAGTGTTCTTTGTTATTATTATTATTATTATTATTATTATTATTATTATTATTATTAAGTGCAAATGAATCTGGACTTTGTATACTCCTATCTATTATTTTTATGTCAGGTAAAAAGGAATACCCCATATCAATGGTGAATTCCACGAAAGTGCAACGTTGGCCCGGACAAGCACCTAAGTGTCCACCAATTTTTCAGCTAATCTGTGATTAAAAGTCCCCCTTTATTCAAAAGAGACTCTCTATATTGGGAACATAGAGATGATCAATTATAAAAATCCCTCCCAAAAAATGGGAGATAAGTACTCTTTCTACTCTTCTGGTTTTAGGTGCAGATTAGCACATATTTTGTATACTAACATTTCACTCTATTTTATGTCAGGAAGCCGCAGCTTTATAGTCAACCCTATGGAAGCACAAAATCGGCTTGGAGGAGTCCTCAAGCGCGCACAAATTTCAAATTGTTGAATCAATTCGTTGTATTTTATTTTAAAGAATTCATACCCCAGAATGGAGAGGACAAAGTCCATCCGCAATTTAAATACCTGCACCATAAATCCCAAAGGGAAGAGCCAAGCCAATGCTTAGCCTCCCATTGGAGGTTTTTACTTACAGTAGTTAAATACCTACAACTTAAATACCTGTACCTTAAATCCCAAAGGGAAGAGCCAAGCCAATGCTTAGCCTCCCATTGGAGGTTTTTACTTACAGTAGTTAAATACCTGCAACTTAAATACCTGTACCTTAAATCTCAAAGGGAAGAGCCAAGCCAATGCTTAGCCTCCCATTGGAGGTTTTTACTTACAGTAGTTAAATACCTGCAACTTAAATACCTATACCTTAAATCCCAAAGGGAAGAGCCAAGCCAATGCTTAGCCTCCCATTGGAGGTTTTTACTTACAGTAGTTAAATACCTGCAACTTAAATACATGTACCTTAAATCCCAAAGGGAAGAGCCAAGCCAATGCTTAGCCTCCCATTGGAGGTTTTTACTTACAGTAGTTAAATACCTGCAACTTAAATACCTGTACCTTAAATCCCAAAGGGAATAGCCAAGCTAATGCTTAGCCTCCCATTGGAGGTTTTTACTAACAGTAGTTTAAATACTTGCAACTTAAATACCTGTACCTTAAATCCCAAAGGGAATAGCCAAGCCAATGCTTAGCCTCCCATTGGAGGTGTTTATTCACTGTCATGTACTTCCTATAATTTAATTTTTGAATCATCAGACCCAAAAGATAAGTAGGTCGTAATACTGCACAGAAGTCGTTAACACACTCCCTCTTTCGGCTTCAGGGAATCTTTAACACTTAAAAAAATATAACAAATAAAAATATATACCATCCATGCATCCTATTTAAAAAGTGAACACAAAAGAGAATACCCTACTAGAGCCTTAGGAATAAACCAAGCCTGAGTTGCCAAATTAGGATATCCATGAAATTAAGGTACCGAAAGGGCATTAGTTTTAATTAACTAGTGTAACCAAGTGCCCGAGCTCCTAATCTCTGGTTCGCAGGAATAAATTAGTTCTCCCGCTAATTTATTTAGGTTTCTAATCGACCTACCAAGAACGATTAGTGGCGACTCCAAATTTTAAAATCATTTAAACAAAAACCAAAGTTGCGATTCGGTAGGGCTTGGGAGGGTCCGCGTTAGGTTAGTCAAATCTAATTAACCTAATAATCCGTTAACCCCTTTTAAAATTTAAATTTGTTTTTTAGAGGGTCGCGACAGACTGGCGACTCCGCTGGGGACGGGATTTTTAAATTTTCGAAAAAAGATACCAATTGGAATACTTGAATTTTTTCGAAATTTTAAAAGTCTTAGTGGACTTAAGCCAATGAAAATTTCATGGATATCTCGCTTCTGGCGATCTTGTTTGGGACTCATTCTATAGGTGTTATATGTTTTTGCAGGATGGGAGTTATAAGGGGCGGAGTGTTTGGCTAACCCCTTTGTTTTGCAGGCTCGGTGTTTGGTTTATTTGTTTAATTTCGCATATTTTTAGAAGCGCTGTTTTGATATCAATTGTTGTGCATGTCTTGCATTCTCTGAGGATCACGACACCTGCACACACAAGCGTCTAAACCCAAGTCGCGAAATTCTTCCTAGAAAACCATAGATAGGGATCGAATATGTAAAGCTCTTGCGTCGATTACGCTCGGGTTGACCATATTTTATCCCGCTCATTATCTGAATTGACAATTCTTCCCATTGTGATTTGATTGCGCGGAGGGTAAGGTTGTCAATTTAGATAGTGGGGGCCTTTTAGGTCCATACCCTGTCTCTCCTTCTTTTATTTTCTAGAGTTCACTCCTCACTTGAGTCATGCGCATGACTATGTGATTTGCATTTCTCCAAGGTAAAAGTAAGTTCTCTAATTTTATCTTGTATATATTTTCGGTCGGTCCATGCTAGGTGTTAGTCAGTTTTTGAGCTTGATATTACGACCATTCTTTTAAAAGAAAATAAAAATTAAATTTTTCCCTCATTTCTTTTAAAAAAATTTTTGAAAAAATGATGTGAAAAATCCCTTCATGGGAATTTTATTAACCAATAAGGGATTTTTGTCATGTTTTTATTGCTTCAATAAAAATGAAATTTTCCTGAAAAAATTTTCCTCTGAAAATTTATTTCAATAAAAAGAAAATTTCCCTAAAAAAAAAAAACTCTAGTAGACATCAAGTGATTTTATCACATTTTTCAAATTATAAAAACTTGCAAGAAAATTCTTCTCGAGAAATTCGCTCATGTTTTTCTAAGAAAATTTTCTCTAAATAAAATTAGACTAATGTCTCGGGGGAATTGTATTGACCAATAAGAGATTTTTGTCATGTTTTTCTTGCTTCAATAAAAATGAAATTTTCCTGACAAATTTTCCTCTAAAATTTTATTTCGATAAAAGAAAAATTCCTTCAAAAAAAAAAACTTTGGTAAACATCAAGTGATTTTATCACATTCTTTCAAATTATAAAAACTTGCAACAAAAATTCTTTTCGAGAAATTTTCTCATGTTTTTCTAAGAAAATTTTCTCTAAATAAAATTAGACTAATGTCTCGGGGGAATTTTGTTAACCAATAAAGGATTTCTGTCATGTCTTTCCTGCTTCAATAAAAATAAAATTTTCCTGACAAATTTACCTCTGAAAATTTATTCTGATAAAAAGGAAATTCCTTCAAAAATTTTAGTAAACGTCAAGAGATTTTGTCACATTCCTTAAAAAAAATAATAATAAAAAAAGAGTAATAAATCTGCAAAAAAATTCTGTATTAACCCATTTCTTCCTAAGGGAATTTTTTTTTTTCTGATTTCTCATAAAAATAAAAAAAATCAAATTGGACTAATATAGGAGTCATGGACCGACATTCCTTGTGTCGCATACTAATTATATCATTTTCTTTTGCAGGGAGATCCTAGATACCCTAGACGGGTGTAAAAATTAAGTTCAAAATATATCAAGAATCATCTTCAGAAATACCAAAAGACGAAAAACACCGAGGCTTCAACCGTTAATTCCGGGGGGCAAACGAACACTGTCCATCTTTGACAGACAGAGTTATGTCAATCCGTAAACTTGTATGGGCAGTGTATTCTGATATGACGGTGGATTTATACTGATTAAACACGGGGGCATATTTAATGTATTGCAGAGGATCCCGCGTCTTTTGAAAGACAATATGGATTATATAATCAGAACCCATGAAACAAATACCTTTACCTGATTAAATCAACCAGAGACCGATCTTAAAATTTTCTCTTATCCGAAACATGCGGAGGGCTTTAGAGGACCGAGGTTCTATTAATGAACGTGGCCCACAGGAATTTCTCCCGACGCTACAGGCAACCGACACGAGCAAGTGGACGCCGAAAGAAACAAAATATGGATAAAAGTGGGCATGCAACAGGTGGCTGGATTTATTACCAGCGCACTCATCGAGTTGTCATAGCGTTATTGTTCGTGATCTCAAGATGGATAGTGGGGGCCACCGCCGAACCCTTTATCAATGTTCTCGATATCATCGTCTGGAGCAATTAAACAAGAACATCAAGAAGAACATTAAGCCTCGACATCTTCGGTACCTCAAATCGTTCTGTTATGCTATGCGGAAGAAACGATAGCAGAAAAATAAAAAAACACGTGAAGCTTTTCTTTCATTCCATTCATCAAAGAGTATTACAACAACTCACTGGGGAGGAAAGGTAAAGCCAAACTGGGCCCTGATGACCATTACGAAAGAGTTCAACTGACTCTCCAAACAGTTGATGCTCTGGATGCATCGGGCGCTCTCGGGATCAAGCTCCGCGAGCCTAAAGAAGAGGCGATCGCACTTCTCTTTAACCTGGGCCATAGTGGCCTCGTAATGCTCAACGGCAAACTCCAGGTCCGGAATCGCTGCCCTCTCGAAAGCAATGTCTGCCGTAATGTCATCAAGTCTCTCCTGCAGCCAACCGCATTTGCACCTCATCACAATATTGCCTGGCTCCTGTTCGGCGTAAGTTCGGACCAAGGCCAGACGGTCCACCAACTTTCCCCTCTCACGAACCAGCCACGAAAGCTGATCGTTGGCAAACTTGAGGGCCTTTTTGTGATTATCAGCCACAAACGTAACTGTTGCCAGACGCTCGTGCCGGTCTCGGTAACGGGCTTTCACGACGGCGGTCACAAGGACCGTCTCATAAGCGCGGTTATAGGCAGCTAGAAAATTGATGAAGAGGGTCGAGAAGTTCCGATACTCCTTTCCTAATTGGGTACCCTCAACAGAAGCAGCGTCCACGGTCCTGAACAAATCGAGGATTTCAGCCTCAACGGTAGAGTTTTTGGCTACATGAGCGTAACCTCTACCAAGAAGATTGTAGAGTCTCTCCCACCCAGCCAGGACTTCCGTGGATAAGGTGTGGTTAGGAGAATTGGCCATTTTCGAAAGCAGAATATGAAAGAAAGGGGGAGAGAGGTGAGGCAGATGAGCAGAATGCAAAGATGGTAAGCTGCTTCAATTTAAATACTGATTTCACAGGGACAGTCCTTATAGGTTTTCCTATCTACCATTCTCTGTCGGCAACACCCCCGGTGGATCAAATTCCAGCCAAGTGGCAACCTCGAGCCGAACAAACCCGACGTCTTAGTGAAAAAGCTGGACGGGACTCCACCGCCTTGAAAAAAGAAAGAACGAAAAGACGAGCTGAGTGGGGGACAAAGAAATTTTCGGCAGAAAAGGAGATACGACTCGTCTTTATTGGAGGACCCGCCAGTAAATTGACGGTGGAGATCTTGACAGGGGCCCCCTATCACGAAAAGAAAGAAGAAGACAAACTGAGCGAGAAACAAGGATTTCTCCTTTGATCAAAAGCTGAATGTCAGATTTTCTCCCTCGAAAAATCTAATAGCGCTGCCCGTGAAAAGGGAGGTCGTTGCTATTGCCAGAGAGAGAACTTGTCCTCATTTGATAGTGAGAGTGAGAGTTTATCTGCAAGAACTCGCAGGAGAAAGATAGAGAGGAAGGAGTTCTCGTGGGAGAGGAATTCAAAACCTTCACCATCAAAGCATCGGCTTTGAAAACCTGTTACGAGAAGCTATCGACGATCCCGTGATCCCTCAAGTCCAAGAAGACATCCTGAGGCGGTCTCGAGTCGGCAGTCCTAGATCCAGAAATATGTCGAGCATTAGGGAAACGGGCGCATGTTCAACCCTGGTCGAAGCTAATGAAGTTCCTTACCCTGAGGGTCTACTGGTCATGGCCATTGACGGTAATCCAGTCTCTCTGTCAATCCTTGTTACCGTATTGAGAAAATGCCGGTATAAGGTTGTAGCTCAAGCAAAGGCGACAGAGGCCTTAGAGATATTAAGGAGGAGTGGTGACCAGTTTGATATCGTCCTCACCGCCATGGTAGGGATTGACATGGATGTTTTCACTCTCTTGGAAGTCATCAATTCTAAATTAAACATGCCAGTCCTCGTAATATCGGCAAGCGATGATCAGCAAGCCCTAATGAAGGCTGTCTTAAATGGGGCCCAAGACGTCGTAACGAAACCAGTTAGAGTTCAGATGCTTCAAAACATATGGCAGCACGTGGTAAGGAAGCAATTGCACGACCATGAGAACAAGCATCAAGCCTTCAATTTTGTTCCAAGCAACTGGAGAAAGAAGATGAGTTGGTCTCCCGAGCTGCATCGTATGTTTGTTAATGCAGTTCAGCAGCTAGGAATCGATTCGGCACGGCCGCAACATATACTGGAAATTATGAATGTAGAGGGACTCACTAAAGCAAATGTTTCGAGTCATCTTCAGAAGTACAGAAAAAGGGTGAGAGAACACAATGCAGCTCATAATCAAGAAAACCAAGGCGGGACTGATCCAAGCCTGAACGTCGAGTCTCCTCGCCACCATAAGTTCCCCAGGTTAGCATGGGGCGAGCCACTTCCCATCATCAACCAAGCTAGTAGCCATGCCATCAATCCCCCAGGCGTTAATCAAAGTATCCCCCAGAATCACCCTAATGCTCTTCAAGAGTATAGACCGCAGGAGCAGTGTATTCAGATTCCTTGGTTTGAGCACCAACCTGTGGCTAGAACTCATCCCATGATCAGCGCGCCTGCGCAGCCAGAGAATCAGACAAGAAGTTATCCTGAACACTTCCACTTCTCTAATCCTCGAATGGAAGGAGTTTTTGGCAGCAGGACAGTTGGTGATCCCCACACTTTCTCGAGTAATGATGAAGGCTCCAGCATGATAAGTCAAATTGCTCATGGCAAGGACAGAATGAGAAATCTACCGCCAGCATTTGCCAACAACAATGCCCAATTCGAGCATCAGTTGCTGGAAGGTTCAAGAGATTACCCAGATGATGAGCTTACTGCCCTGGTCAACCAGTTTAGGGTTGACAGACGTCCCAAGCCGCGATCAGGAGCCAGTGAGTAGGGACTCTCAAACATCGGTTATCTACACCCGAACCAACACGAGACTAGCTGATTATCGAAGAGCCACAGGAGAGGCAGAACTGACCTTGAATAAGTGCACCTTTCATTTCATGCTTAATTCCCCTGCGTATGATATTTTCCAGCTTTCTAGGTGTCTCGATTTAATTCAAAGACAAGGGGGCAATTTATTTATCCCGTCGAATGCGTGAATCCCTTTTTATGCTAGATTTAGGGCGGATCAATTTGTGGCAACGTCGCTGACTGCCATAATGAGAAATGTTGAATGGCATCACGTAGGGAAATTTCAAGTGAAAAGCCCAGGCGAGCTCGAAGACGGGTAACTGTGTGTCGTTCCAATTTACCCTTAATCGTTGCAAAATGCTAAATTGGATTTGTTCCATTCTCACCCAGGGGATTGCAAAGTGCCTCAAAAGTGTCGCAAAATGAAATGACCCAATGGAATGCGATAGGACTCATTCGCCTTCAAGGTAACCTTCAAATTAAAGGAGCCCTCCGGTCCACGGACCCAATGGCATGGAAAATGATGATGGTCCAAGGCAACCCGAAAGAAAACAAGGCCCAACTAAGCAAAGCACATATGTGGCAAGCTCAAAGTGAAGGGCAACTCGGGACATACAATTCAATCTAATCCAAATGAAGGAACTTCCTCAATTCAAATTCAATGGAAGTATATACAAGGGTAAAACAGTATCGTTCCAATTTTTCTAGAATATGAAGAACATATACTGCCGCATTCTCTTTCATTTTTGCAGGGGAAGTCTCTACTGGCCAAATTTTCCTGTCTACCATTCCCTATCAGTATCACCTCCGCTACTCGTCTCCAATCTCGAGCCAAGCAAATCCGACGTCTCTACGGAAAAGTTGGACGAGACGCCACTACTTTGAAAAAGAAAGGATAAAAAATAAGCTGAGTGGGAGACAAAGACATTTTCGGCAGAAAAGAGATACGACTCGTCTTTATTGAAGAACTCGCCAGCAAATTGACGGTGGAGACAGCAACAAGGGGCCCCCTTCCACGGAAAGATGGAAGGAGACGAGCTGGGCGAGAGATACGATGAAAAGAAAATCGAGAAAGCCAGAACACTCGAGAGAGGCAATACAGTTGCTAAACCCACGTCTAATTTTAAAGGAGGCATCTTCTTGATAATTCTCATTCGTGCTCGAAAGAGAGACTCTTAAAGCATACGCAATCTCCCAGAAAAATCCAGAGAGTGAAAATACAAGAAGAGATATCAAACTTTGAGAAATCGTTAACCAAATCGAAGATGTCTCAACCCAACACACTTGAAAGTTATCGTTACTTGCTGAATATGGGAGAAGAAGAGTTCGAAGCCATATTTGGGATCGAGCCTATGGAGCCCGGCCCTTCCACCGACGACGTCCAAGAGCCCGGTAAGGACAATGACAACAACGGTAAAGGTCAAAAGAAGCGTTACCGTCGCCATACTGAGGAGCAAGTACGAAAGCTTGAAGCTTTCTTCAGAACGTGCCTTATGCCAGACGGCAAACAAAAAATGGAACTGAGTCAAGAGCTAGGCCTTGAACCTTCGCAAATCAAGTTCTGGTTTCAAAATAGACGAACCCGAATGAAGACTCGTCATGAGCACAACGAAGCCGAGTTTCTAAGAGTTGAAAATGAAAACCTCCGAGCGGAAAACAAGATGTATAAAGAGACTTTTGACTCCGCCACCTGCCCCAACTGCAATAGCCTCCTCCTCACCCTCGATGAAATATATGATCTGAGGATCGAAAATGCACGTTTAAGAGGTGAGTTAGACCAATTTATAACAGGATCGAGTTCTGTTGGAGCAGGGTACAAAAGGACCAATGATACTGGATCAGTATCAATACCTCCCGAGAAAGAAGGGACAGATCACCACCAAGCAGACATTGACGATGATCTTTTCGCCATAATCAACCAGTTTGATATCGGTAAAGCATCGGGACTGTGATGCACTTGTTCAGCCAGTGACCACCAGACCTTCTATATGGCCGATGCATACATAATTTGGGATGAAGCCAGCTGATCATGGGAGAGCCTGTAGAGGAAGCAGAACTGATCCTGAATGAGTGAATGTGTTTTATTTCCTTACGTGATATGTTTTTCTGCTTTTGAGAATGTGTAAAAGCAAGGAGTAATAATCCGACTTCCCCCTATTAAATGCTCGAATCCGCCACCTCACCAACCTCGCGACGAATTGATGGCGAGTAAAAATCTGGATAAACCTGAAGGGAAATTGCAAATCGACCCGAGAACGCAATCATATCCGAATACAAGTTGAGCAAAATTTGGGGGCAAATCGACTCATGGGCATTACCACGGGATGGACAGCTTCGGACAGAGGAAAGTACAAGCGAAAGACGCGAACAATCTCAGAAATGGGTAATTCTGTATCGTTCTAATGTGCACATAATCATCTCAAGTCTTGAATTGTCTTATTCCATTCTTAACAGGAATTGCAAATTACCTCGAGAAATAACGTAACATGGCATAAGGTGATACAACAAGGCTGCTTTATCCCCAAAGATTAACCTTTGAAAGGATAGCCCCATGGACACCTATGGTCCAATGGACCGAATGGTATGGGGGATGACAGTAGGTCCGAAATATCCCGAGTTCGATCCCCGAGGGTGGGGAATGTTGTATGTATTATAAATAAATGAAACAACTTTTTGTGCATTTCTTTTTGCAAGCAGGAATACTCGACGAGTAATACCGAAGTCAATATTTTGCTACATTCTCGGCTTAATGGTGAAGCATCCAACAAAAGTCGAAGAAAACTCAATCCAGCAAAATTGGTAAAAGACTTGTCCAAGGCATTCAAGATGAAGGGTAAATCAGTATCGTTTCCGATTTATCCCTTTTAATACTGGTTGACATGTCTCCTTTTCTTTTCACAGGAAATATTTATACTAACATTTAACATGTTGAAGGAGACAAATCCAAAAGAAAAGTATGATCACCTGACAAGATCTATTCTGGTGAAAAATGGGGCAAATTGATCGCAAGCTCTGAAACGAAAAAGCAAATATGTCTTCCTTATCTCGTTTGGTTTCAAGAATAATTTCTCTGCTTCTTGCAGGGGCATTAAACAAACCAAAATGCTCCATCGCCCATATGCTTCATCGCGCAGGGGTAAAGTTTGAGACAAACCACCCCTCGACATAAGGAGTAGGCTTCCTAATTTGTTCAGTCCGCCCACATACCAGGGGCAATTTAAATTCGCCCATATTTGCACATTATATAAACACACGTGATGCTAAAAAATTGTCACATCTGCATTGTGCTTACACAGTTCATGAATTATGTATGACTATTCCGTGTGTTTAACTTACCAACTCCAACTTAGAGCATAAACTGCACAGGAGATATCAAATGTGCAGAATGGGGCATGACAGGATGAGGAAAGGCAAACCATTTCCACACAGGTCTAACATTTTGATCTACAGATAAACAGCCTTTCTCCAGAGTGAGAAAAAGCCATTTCGGACTGAAGTCCCCCATTCAGATTACATTCGAGGCGTTCATATTATGAGAACCTCCTCAAATAGAATTAGTAATGCAAACTTGACAGAATAGTTTTGCATGATCCACATTTTGATTGATTGCATCATGAGTTATCACACAGACTACTTCTAATCATTGCCAACGTAGCTGAACAATTTTGTATGAACCAATGAACGCATGGATGAAAATGCTTGCACATGTTAGCTCTGACATTGCTTGACAGGCAACACATTCCCGATGTTTGAGTTACCTTCCAAAGTCTTAAAATTCATTCGTCGATTATTGAATGAACAAGCCTGGTTGCCGAGAAGCCACCAAGCATTTCTTCCAAATTCTCAGGTAAGTATATCTTCAACCTGAACCTTTCAAGAGAATGAATTCTAACGGTTGTTGGGGTACTCGAATCCATTGCGGTACATACAGGTATCCACCTTCTTCAATAAAGCATGATTTGTCTCAAGGATAGAAATGTTCGAGACCTTTTGATCTCTGCCTCTTTGGTTTATTCCTAAAGCGACAAGAAAATATAATTTGGGTTTGAGCTTTTGCAGGATTCCTGATCTTTCCAGATTCCAAAATGGCACCCTTTGAGGTACACCAAGTCCTTCTTACAGGCAAAACAAGTCCTTCTTACAGGCACAAAGTCCTTCTTACAGGCAAAACAAGTCCTTCTTACAGGCAAAACAAGTCCTTCTTACAGGCACAAAGTCCTTCTTACAGGCAAAACAAGTCCTTTTTACAGGCAAATCAAGTCCTTCTTACAGGCAAATCAAGTCCTTCTTACAGGCAAATTAAGTCCTTCTTACAGGCATAAAGTCCTTCTTATAGGTAAACCAAGTCCTTCTTATAGGCACCAAGTCCTTCTTACAGGCATAAAGTCCTTCTTACAGGCAAACCAAGTCCTTCTTACAGGCATCAAGTCCTTCTTACAGGCAAATCAAGTCCTTCTTACAGGCACCAAGTCCTTCTTACAGGCAAACCAAGTCCTTCTTACAGGCACCAAGTCCTTCCTACAGGCAAATCAAGTCCTTCTTACAGGCACCAAGTCCTTCTTACAGGCACAAAAGTCCTTCTTACAGGCACCAAAGTCCTTTCTACAAGCATCAAGTCCTTCTTACAGGCATTTTCATGGGGTGACCTACCATACGGGTCAAATCTCAATGAAATTTTAAATTAGTAGAATCCTTTTATTAGGAATCTACCATGGTACGACCCACCATACGGGTCAAATGGTACAACCCACCATACGGGTCATATTTTAATTCAATTTTTAATCAGTAGAATCCTTTTATTAGGAATCTACCATGATACGACCCACCATACGGGTCAAATGGTACGACCCACCATACGGGTCAAATTTTAATTCAATTTTTAATCAGTAGAACCTTTTATTAGGAATGTATCACGGGTTGACCAACCATACGCGTTCAAATTCAACCCCTTTAAGGTTTTCTTATAACGAATCTTTAGGTTCTCATTCCATTTTCAGCAGAACCTTCATGTCACGACTCTTTTTATTTCATTGTGTTGAGTCAATTAGGATTCAGGTGTCATCTCGTCTTTAAAATGAACCTCTGCCGAGCTTCCCTTCAAAGAGGGGCAGCTGTTGACACCTGATTTTCAATTATCTTGGGTTCATAAAAATTCAAAAAAATTGAAAAATCAACTTCGGGGACCTTAGCCGAGCCTAGGAAACCAATTTTGATAAAAAAAAATGATTTTTTCATATTTTCGGTATTTTTACATATTATTTATTTATTTATTTTCAAAAATCCATAAGAAATCATGAAAAAATGAGAAAATTGCAAAATCAACTTTGGAAGCCTTTGCCCAGCTTAGGCTGCCATTTTTTTGAATAAATAAAATAAAATAAGAAATTCTTTTTAAAAAAAAACTATTATAAAAGTTGTCCACACTAAATTTGTATTCCATTGAATTGTTTTAACAATATAAATATTTATCAAATTAATAAGCATGTTTTCTTAGATTTGGATATTTATTGAAGTGTATTAGCAATATGGATTGGGTATGAGTTGGGCATGGTTCGAGTCGGCATCATCCAACATCTTGCATAGAAAATTCATAACCAAAACAAAAAAAAGATTAAGATTACAAAAAGGTCTCACTTCTCATAAACTTTCGTCTCTTTTAAATAGCCTTCAAGTCCATTGTTAGTCATAACTAAGAATAATGGTTATGCGATACATGACCTTATCCATTGAAAAAAAAACTGGAGAAAACTAAGAGCCTCGAGTATATTTAGGAAAATGTTTTAATTTTCTAAATCAAAACGCTTATGATAGAGAGAAGTTATTGCTTGATTTATAAATCAAATGGATTAAAATAATCATAATCATTAATTATATGGGTCTGACATGATCAATTACTAAGATAGATTCGATCGGCATG
The DNA here is from genome assembly GCA_016432845.1 of Psidium guajava. NCBI lineage: Eukaryota > Viridiplantae > Streptophyta > Magnoliopsida > Myrtales > Myrtaceae > Psidium > Psidium guajava. Next base: position 254,186 of record CM028230.1, read on the forward strand.
ATTTGTCAGCCATACCACATTTCTTTGATCTTCAGAAGCAAGTGATTTGAAATAACTAAGAAGAGAAATGTAGAATTATGTGGTTTTGCGACTGTTCTTTCGGCAGATCTTCCAAATTACAGTGAATGAGTCTTTCTCTTGGACGACACAAGCCATGTTCTGTCCTCCAAAACTCTCGAACGACATCCTCGAGAACCGAACATGATCACACGAAAACCAATTTGGCGGTACTTCACAAGCTGTTGTGCAATGGAAGAAAAATCAGGTGCAGTCAAAGGAAAGTACTTAGCAAATCTCTCAACGCCGGAAGAGACGCAAGGCATGCGTCCCGAGATGATGAAAAAAATATGAAGGATCAAAAGCAACTTGACAGATTCTCCGCAGCAAGAATTCTCGAAATGATAATGGTGTTGGCTGATGAGAAGTGAGTGGAGAATAAAATAAAAGGAGGGGGGTGGAATAATTTTTTATTGGTTTATTTGGACGCACGTCTGTAGGGGGCCATTTTTTAGACTATTTGATGTTGGAGATGGCTGCTGCAAAATGAGGAGTGACCGAAAGACTAAAAAAAAAAGAGAGAGAAGAAAACGCAAAAAAAAAAAAAAAAAAAAAAAGAATCAAGGACAAGAGCTAGTGGACTTTCGGTGATTTCTTTGGGTCCCGAAGCAACTCCAACGAGAAGCCCTGGCACCTGACATCCGGTCAAAAAGAAGAAAAGGCAGATGCAACTATTGATGGTAGCAGTTTCAACAAGGGATTCGGCTCGTATGTACGCCGAGTGCTTGGCTCAACTTGTAGCTACGTTGGGTTTTGGTGGGTGGCTGATCCACATGGCGGTCGAGCTGAAGTTGGAATAAATCCACATTATGCTTGAGTTTGTCAGGATTTTGACCCTGACGATGCATTCCTCGGTGCCTGTTTTTTTTTTTTTAGTTATTTGGTGAAAGGGAGCTGAAACAGGGAGACGTGGAAGGACAGAGGAGAAGGGCAGACACCGAAAGGCGAAAAGAGGGGGTCATACTTTGACTGAGGGGACCTCTGGGGGGGCGACTCGAAGGTCTTCTCCAAGGAGTTGAATGGAGGGGGAGAGGGGTCTGTTTAATGCTGGAACTTAAAGCCAAAAGAGGGGATTCCATCGAGGAACGGGGGTTGGCCCAGTATAGGAATCTACTCACAAAATGCTATTACCGGTTCTCTCTCTCGGAGGTGGCCGGGGATTCTCTTTCTTCTCCTCCAACTTAACTATCCCACGGACGAAAATTTCCGGAGGGATGCCTCTTTCCTTTGAATCATTTGGGTTTCGGTCAAGCAATTGGTGGGAAGTGGGGGATCAGAGAAGGAGGGTTCGAGCCTCCTCCTTCATCGGACGAAAATCACAAGGCGCGAAGACCAGAAGCGCCGCCCCGGTCTTGCCTGCTGTTCAAAGTCTCCCTCTGACGCCGCCGTTGCTACCCTGTCCACATGTCGCCCATAGTCACTGTAGTCGAACCGGAGAAGGCCCAGAGTTTCCCGATTTGAAGTCGATGCTCATCCCTCGGAGAGCCTATTTCCACGGCGGTCTTTGCGACGTTCGCCGCTGAACCTGAACTAACCCCAAAACTCGAGTTGCTGGGGCGTGCTTGGATTCGGTCCCTCTCGCATCCGAAGCTGTTCGAAGATCGTTAATTGGTGCCGTAAATTTTCAGAATTCCGACATATCCGTGTTTTTTTCGATCGCATTGAGTTCGCTCCAGACTTCATTCCTGTCTACCGTCGGGTCGCTCAAGTTGAATCTTGCCGAGCTCGTGACTAAGCCTACGTTGGAGTCCCTTCGCGAGATAGGGTCGTATCTCGTGGTTGACGTCTACCAGTTTTTCATTTACTCGGCCCATCCGGATCGGATATTGATGTGCTACGTGCTGTTCAATCAGAATCTGGGTTTTCTCGAGAATTCAGAGGAGTCATACAACTTCAGTTCAGAGTTTGCTGGTTCCGTGATGCGATCAATAGGGTTTTGATTCCGTTCTTGAACTCGCGAATTACTGCCTCTGAGATTTCGCAGAAACCAAACTGGATTTGGGTTCACGAGCTGCACGTTCGGAGTTCGTCCATTTCTTTTTCCATTTCTATAAGCTGGTCGATCAAGTTATCTACTGAACTCGACCCGGTTGTGGAGCTCTGTATCAAAAGAGTGAAAGTGGAAGAGAAATGATTGCTTCGATGGAGCTCATTTCATGCTGAGCAGGTAATGGGCTCAAGTGGATCGGACCGAAATAAAAAATGGAAGAGAAAGCGAACCTGGACTCACCATTACTCAGACCCAAATTGGGATTTCTCATTGACCTTGGGATCACGGATTGGGCTTATACGGCAAGCCCAATCCGTAGAAGACTCAAGAAGGCCGAATAAAAAAAATCATCCAGAAATCTACAACAAGAAATTCAGCTAAGTGTTCTTTGTTATTATTATTATTATTATTATTATTATTATTATTATTATTATTATTATTATTAAGTGCAAATGAATCTGGACTTTGTATACTCCTATCTATTATTTTTATGTCAGGTAAAAAGGAATACCCCATATCAATGGTGAATTCCACGAAAGTGCAACGTTGGCCCGGACAAGCACCTAAGTGTCCACCAATTTTTCAGCTAATCTGTGATTAAAAGTCCCCCTTTATTCAAAAGAGACTCTCTATATTGGGAACATAGAGATGATCAATTATAAAAATCCCTCCCAAAAAATGGGAGATAAGTACTCTTTCTACTCTTCTGGTTTTAGGTGCAGATTAGCACATATTTTGTATACTAACATTTCACTCTATTTTATGTCAGGAAGCCGCAGCTTTATAGTCAACCCTATGGAAGCACAAAATCGGCTTGGAGGAGTCCTCAAGCGCGCACAAATTTCAAATTGTTGAATCAATTCGTTGTATTTTATTTTAAAGAATTCATACCCCAGAATGGAGAGGACAAAGTCCATCCGCAATTTAAATACCTGCACCATAAATCCCAAAGGGAAGAGCCAAGCCAATGCTTAGCCTCCCATTGGAGGTTTTTACTTACAGTAGTTAAATACCTACAACTTAAATACCTGTACCTTAAATCCCAAAGGGAAGAGCCAAGCCAATGCTTAGCCTCCCATTGGAGGTTTTTACTTACAGTACTTAAATACCTGCAACTTAAATACCTGTACCTTAAATCCCAAAGGGAAGAGCCAAGCCAATGCTTAGCCTCCCATTGGAGGTTTTTACTTACAGTAGTTAAATACCTGCAACTTAAATACCTATACCTTAAATCCCAAAGGGAAGAGCCAAGCCAATGCTTAGCCTCCCATTGGAGGTTTTTACTTACAGTAGTTAAATACCTGCAACTTAAATACATGTACCTTAAATCCCAAAGGGAAGAGCCAAGCCAATGCTTAGCCTCCCATTGGAGGTTTTTACTTACAGTAGTTAAATACCTGCAACTTAAATACCTGTACCTTAAATCCCAAAGGGAATAGCCAAGCTAATGCTTAGCCTCCCATTGGAGGTTTTTACTAACAGTAGTTTAAATACTTGCAACTTAAATACCTGTACCTTAAATCCCAAAGGGAATAGCCAAGCCAATGCTTAGCCTCCCATTGGAGGTGTTTATTCACTGTCATGTACTTCCTATAATTTAATTTTTGAATCATCAGACCCAAAAGATAAGTAGGTCGTAATACTGCACAGAAGTCGTTAACACACTCCCTCTTTCGGCTTCAGGGAATCTTTAACACTTAAAAAAATATAACAAATAAAAATATATACCATCCATGCATCCTATTTAAAAAGTGAAAACACAAAAGAGAATACCCTACTAGAGCCTTAGGAATAAACCAAGCCTGAGTTGCCGAATTAGGATATCCATGAAATTAAGGTACCGAAAGGGCATTAGTTTTAATTAACTAGTGTAACCAAGTCCCCGAGCTCCTAATCTCTGGTTCGCAGGAATAAATTAGTTCTCCCGCTAATTTATTTAGGTTTCTAATCGACCTACCAAGAACGATTAGTGGCGACTCCAAATTTTAAAATCATTTAAACAAAAACCAAAGTTGCGATTCGGTAGGGCTTGGGAGGGTCCGCGTTAGGTTAGTCAAATCTAATTAACCTAATAATCCGTTAACCCCTTTTAAAATTTAAATTTGTTTTTTAGAGGGTCGCGACAATAATGAATTTCTATCCTCTGCTGACAGAGGAGCTGCGACAACTTGCGAGAGTGATCGTTGATTCCATCACGCCATCTGATGCCCCCGAGGTTCAAATGTATCGCTCGACCCTGAGCTTCTTCTTCCACAACCAACCCCCTCCTCCTTTTTTCTTTTTAAAATTTTGTTTTGGATTTAATTGCCATTCAGGTCATTAGATTTGTGATGCGTGATCAACAAGGGTCGGATCATTTTTGATTTGATTCGCCCGTTTAATATTTTTACTTTCCGCAACCGTTGAATGTTCGTCGCTGCAATCGTAACTCCACCTCTTGTGACCCGAGCCTCTATCACAATTGTTGATAATCTATAATGTTATCAAACAAATTTCTATTTTTGAGAACAGAAATTTTGTGCCATTGTTAAACATGTTTGTCTGCTCAAAAACTTATTCAGGCAATAAACGGTTATACTTGGGAAAAAAAAGCTTACCAAATGCGAAGAAAACTAACCATTGCGCAGAGTTCTCAAACGATGTTGCTTTTGTTTTTCGTTGGCTTTGCTGTCATCACCAGTACAATATCCTCTTGTAGAACAAAAGAATGGTGAGATGCAGGGATGGTCTACTTTAGGCATCCTTAATTTATTAGGAAACGCGACTACACAATCATTGATACGACGGGTGTTTGGCGAAGTCCTCGGGCGCTTGCGAAGCCAATGTCTCGTCTTCCCCCTCGTCGCTGTATGTCTCAGGTCCGGCGTGCGTCTTCCTTGAACTGTCCGAGCACATCTTCTCCCTCCGTTCTTCGGACGGCCGAGAGCCGGCCTGCCCAGCGAGCCAATCGTTGTACTCAAACTGTAGAAGAAGAGGAAGAAGAAGAAGGTGCAACTTAGTCAAAATGGGATGGACTTAACGACGTCGAAACATGAATTCTTAACAATCGTCCCAAGGGACAGCTGCCCAGAACTGTCGAATTCGAAGCTGTTGAAATTTGAAAATTTTCTCCATGGATGTCCGCAATGTTCGCCTGAGAGTTGGCTAAGTTATGAATATATCGCTTTGGTGTGCCCGCAGCTTCAAGTTTAGAGTAGAAATCTTTGACATCTTCCATCATCTCCTCCTCCGACGGTAGATCGATTCTACCGGACGGAGCACCGGCCGGCTATCCACTTGTTCTGATATTCGAACTGGGGAAACGGTATGACCTGGAAATTCGTGTCAGGAGAATAACTCACAGAGATTAAGGAAAAGAGTCGAAGAAATCAACTGCATGAATACAAGGATGATCGGTGCTCGGTATAAACCTTCCATGGCAATCCTACAAATGATAGCCAAGGCGCCAGAACAGGTGGGAATACCTGCTTGTATAATGGTCCGACACGATTGTCATCCATGGACACAATTCCGTCGGTTTCAAGAAAAGGGAAATGGCATTTGTACCTGAAACAAGAAATGAAACCAGCATGAATCCCTTTGTTTTCCATCGTATGCAATAGCATCAGCTTGCCTTTGTGAAGAAGAAGGAGAAGAACACGTTTTGCCTGGATTTGCTGCGTCAGCATGCGCCCTCATCGCTTGCCTATTCATCGCCATCACCGTCTCTTGCAGGTTCGCTGCATCACCACCCAAAATTCACCCCTTCGTTTATCATGAAACAGCGTGTCTTGCGCCCCGATGCCATTCGCTTGGGTGATGCGCAGAAACTACTCTACGGTTCCCTCGTCCAAGCAACATCAGAATCTCTGCGCGTGTGCGTGCGCCTAAATTTCCGGTTGTTCTTGTTTTTCCAATTGAAATTAGTTTGATGAATGGGCGGTTCTGATAAACAGCTGTTGGGGTTTGTTTGAAAAAACAAACACGAGAGCTTTTTTTTTTTTCTCCACATAGGAGAGATGGGGATTGCAAGTCAACTTATAAATTATAATACTATTATAATATTCTAAAAAAAAAAGAGAAATTGGCAAGTGGACTAGACCCCACCACATTCGCATGCGGGTGTGCCATTATTACTTTGCAAGTGGCACTAATCTATGATCAATTTATTTTTATTTATTTTTTAAATTATAATTAAAGTGAAATAATGAGACCGTTCACATAGGAGTTACGGTTATTTTGTTAAATTTACTTTTCGAACTTTAACTAACTGTTTTTGTCTAAGAGTTGCAATCATTCAGATGAGGTATTTTTCGGACAAGGAAGAGTTCTATCTAAATTATTTATTTTTTTGAAATTATAATTAGAGTGAAACAGTGCGACTGTTCACATAGGAGTTGCGGTTATTTTATTAAATTAATTTTTGAACTTTAATTAACTGTTTTTGTCCAAAAGTTGCGATTATTCAGATGAGGCAGTTTTTGAACAATGAAGAATTGTATTCGAATAAATTGTTTTCAGGACAACGAAGAGTTATGCTTGAATTATTTATTTTTTGAAATTATAATTAAAGTGAAACGATATGACTGTTCACGTAGAAGTTACAATTATTTTATTAAATTAATTTTTTGAACTTTAATTAACTGTTTTTGTCCAAGGGTTGCAATTCTTCATATGAGGCAGTTTTCATACAATGAAGAGTTGTGTATGAATAATTTATTTTTTTGGAATTATAATTAAAGTGAAACAGTGCGACTGTTCACGTAAGATCTGCAATTATTTTATTAAATTTATTTTTAAAACTTTAATTAACTGTTTTTGTTTAAGAGTTCCTATCATACAGATGACGCAGTTTTCAGACAATAAAGAGTTGTATCTGAATAAATTATTTTTCAAACAATGAAGAGTTCTGTATGAATTATTTATTTTCTTCAAATTATAATTAAGGTGAAACAGTGCGATTGTTTACATAGGAGTTGCAGTTATTTTATTAAATTTATTTTTTGAACTTTAATTAACTATTTTTGTCCAAGAGTTGCAATTATTCAGATGGGGCAATTTTCAAACAATGAAGAGTTGTATCCGTATAAATTATTTTTTGGACAAGGAAGAGTTGTGTTTGAATTATTTTATTTTTTTGAAATTATAATTAAAGTGAAATAGTGTGAATGTTCACATAGGAGTCGCAATTATTTTATTAAATTTATTTTTTGAACTTTAATTAACTTTTTTTGTCCAAGAGTTGCAATCATTCAGATGAGGCAGTTTTTGAACAATGAAGAGCTGTATCCAAATAAATTATTTTTCAGACAGGAAGAGTTGTGTTTGAATTGGCTACTCTTCAAACGTGAAGTAGCGTGTCCAAAATCAATTATTTTTTGGACATGAAAGGTTGTAATCAAATGACACTTTTAAGACATGAAAAGTTATATTCTTTCATGTATTATGTATCGAGCGACTCTATTCATTTTCAGAATCTTGACTTCCTTTTTCGCTTTTTCTCAAAATATACACGGGCCATTGTTTCCAATTGTTTCCCTTAAAAGATCTTGGAGAAATACCTATTATTCTCATTGAGACTTTGTTGTATTCTGTATGATATTTGTCGAAATCATTAGCAATGTTGTGGAGGTAAATAAATCCTTAAAGAGAGTATTATTACGCTTCAAAATCTGATTCTGTTGTTCATCCCATTCGATCATATTTTTCAACAATAGCCATAAACAACAAATAGTTCGAAAGTGGTTTTTCTTGCACTAGAGGCCAATGTCTCACGCTTTCATATCATGCATAGCAACACTTCTGCTTCAAAAATTAACTTCTATCCAAAAGTTGATTTTCCTACTTTTGCTCTAAAAGTTAAATTTTGATGAGAGAAATTCGTTTAGTAATAATTGAAAATATCTACTTTTGAAACATTATTAACGCAAAATCTTCTATGAAAAATTATTGTGGGCGATCGAAAAATTTATACTTCATTTTTAAACTTTTTAAATTTTGTTAAAAGATAATTTTTATTAATAAAAATATTATTTATTTTTAAAAATAAAAAATATTATTCGTTATTTACTCCAATGGCAGCTATGGTCAGCAATTGATGACGACGGCGGTCAGTGGTTGGTGACGGGAGGTGGTAGCCAGTGTTGAGCGGTGGTCGACTGTTAGTGGCTGCTGGTGTTGGTGGCAACTAGCGATGGGTGATGAGTGACGGCCAACGAAGGTTGACGATGAGCAGTAGTTGGCCGCGGGGGGCGATCGGTGGGTGGCGACGGTGGTTGGCGATGGTAGGGGGCGGTGATGGTCGGAGGTCTACAATGGTCATTGGCGGCAGTTGGGGGAGGTGGTTGCAAGCAGCGGCAGTCAGCAGGTGGCGACAAGCAGAGGTGAGTGTGGTCGAAAAGAGGGTGATGAAATAATAAAAAGAGGATAGGACGGGAAGTACTTCTTGAATTGAGAAGCAATTTTTTTTAACTTCTCAAATTGAGAGGAAAATAATTTCAAAAGTGAAAATTCACTTCAAAAGTAAAAATTTTTGCCAAATGGATTTCTATTTCAAAAGTTAAATTACTTAAGTGATTTCTGCTTCAGAAATATTTCTAGAGCAAAAGTCCACCTCTAGAAGTATTACCATGCGCACCCTCGGAGGCTCAGGCAACTTCTGCATCACTCGTGACCGAAGCCTCCAAGAAGGCTTCCTCTTCTGTTCTCTCTCATGCATGGTCCAATCCCATTTCGACAAAGCTGAAATTCAATGCGTGGAAACCCAAGATGCATCGGGTTTGGTTCGAGTAATGCATGAACCAAGGCTCGAGCAGCTCGACTCCTTTTTAAGTGCTCAATTTGGACTTCGCTCTCTCTCTCTCTTCTTCCTTGGCTGAGTTTCATCTATCTTTCATAAAATGCGGGTTCACCACCACATGACCATACAAATTGGCCTGAAGAAACGGCTCCAAGATCACAGCTGCAACCCCCTTCCGTCACTAAACAAACCACCCAACGAGGGCTTCGTCCCAGAGCTGGAAGACGGACACATCACCCCTGACTCGGTCCTCGATTCGCCTGTCTCGCCGCTCGCGTCCCCCAAACCAACACCCAGCGCCGAGTTCGTCAAGAGGCCGTGCAACCGAACGGTCCCGATGACCAGGGTGACGGGTCGGCCCAGGTGCCTGCCGGCGACGGACGTGGCCGGCTTCATGAACCGGCGGAAGGGCGTCCCCCACCGGTCGCCCCTGTACTGACCGCGCGGCGGGACACGGTTGGGGTGGACCCCTCGCCGGATTCTTTTCCCTCTGACAAGGAGAAACACACTGGTTTCTCTTTTTTGTAAAGTAATTGTCATCACTGTACTGACGATATGCATGCATGGTTTGCATTTGCCGGTGTCAATCACACGCGCTAATTAACCAGCCCAGTTTTACCAGAATTAGCTAGACAGCATTTCACGGGGTCCTCTGTAGGGCCACTGTGCTCATATCTCTATCCTTTGATCTCTGAGGATTTTGTCTGCGTAACGGTGTTCGATGCAAGGGAGAAGGATTTCGTTGAGCAGCAGTGGCGTTAATGAATGCGATTCGAAGTCCCGGCTTGCTGGTGATTTGTGGGGGATTTGACTCTACGCCGCACTGCGCATGAAAAAGTTGAAATTCGGGGACTTGGGGGAGACATAATGTCCCTGCCAATAATTTCACCTGAAATTCAATGAGTCCCGATTTTTTGCGCTATGAAAAGACGAAACTCCAAATAAAAACCCGAATTCATTTTATTTTCTTAAATAGGAGCCATAAGTCAATTTCATTTTAAATAAAAGCCTATAAGTAATATTTTATGTTTTAAACAAAGGCCTGAAATAGCCATAGATTATCCACACACACACAAAAAAGGCATGACCCGAAAGGCATTTTCATCGGTTTCCGTTTTGATTTTTTTTATTTACATTTTTCTCTCTTTTTTTTTCCTTTTTATGGTTTTCAAAAATTTAAAAATAAAACAACAACCTAGACCCGAGAGGGGCAACTCTCACGCCTATGGCCGCCAACCCCTCCCCTAGTCAAAGACAAGCCGGCGACCCTTGCCCAGATCCGGGAGAGAGGGTCGGACCCTCTCCCAGTTTGGGCAAGGGTTCTAGTCACCCCTCATGGTCACTATTTATGAGCAACAAACAACACGACGACAAGGGAGGGCAAAACCCTAGAGGGCATTCAACTTTTTGAGGCTCCCGTCCCCTCCCGTCCTCTCCCTCCTCCTTACCACCTTGTCATTGGCAGAGCCAGAAAAAACAGAGCCTTTCCTTTTAAATGCCTGCTCCCCATCCCACAACGACTCGGAGAAGAAGAGGACAGAGCAAGCTTTTTTACCCTTGAAATCCAGATTTCATGTGTGCTCTGCGACTTCAAAATATGACAAAATGGTAGACAAGGGTCATTAGTAAGTTTTACTCTTTTGTTGCGGGGGTCTCATAATCTTAAGGTGAACTTGTGATTCGGGCGGGCTTTTAATGATGGGTTTTATAACCCTTTAATTAACGGCCGACGTTAAATTATCTTGTGTGCGAAACAAGCGGCTGCCGACTTTAGCTTCAAAGAAGAAGGAGCATGTTTATATTTTTTGCATTTTCTCGCTTTTTTCTAAAATGAAATTTCGGCCGAGATGATCGAGAGTTACATACACGCTGCTTTAAATATATAGAGCAGCTGAACGCCCGACGTCAAGTACCGATGGTCTAGCGGTAGAATAGTACCTTGCCACGGTACGGACCCGGGTTCGATTCCCGGCTAGTGCATTCCCCATTGACGGAGGAGCTGTGATCACGCCATGTGATCCCTCTGAGATTCAAAGGTATCGCCGGCCCTGAGCTTCTTCTTTCGCCCCTTTTTTATCTTTTCTAAATTTTCTTTTGGATTTCACTGCTGGCCGGTCCGGCGACCGTAAAAGAAGAAGAAGAAGAAGATAAATAAATAAATAATTTAATCGAATTAAACAATAAAGTTCCGACACGATCCATCCGCTTGATACTTTCACTGTCCACAACTATCGAACTGTCTATCACCACAATCGTAACTTCACCTATCGTGGCTAAGGTTGAGCATTCACTCAAATCAGACCAAAACATACCGAATCGATTGATTTTGAATAGAATCGTCGAGTACTGGTCTGATTCCCCATTTCAATTTTCTGGAATTGATAGGTACCGGTTTGATTAGTGATTTAGGTAAGAGCCATCCAATCAGCCCAACTGAACTAGCCTCTTTATATATAATACAAATAAATATTCCTTTAATTAAAGTCATATCCATCAAAAGCCCAGAGTCCAGATCCATCTATAAAAAAAAAGTCTAAAATCAATTTATTTTCATGTGTGATATGTGTAGCACAATATGGATGTATTTGAAAACCTGCACTAATTAGTTGATTAGTTACTATTTCATTTTTCATGATACTTGACTTCATTGCTGACAATAATACTACTGCCTGTAAAAGCATTGCCCTTAAGTTTTTCATATAATAAGAATATTGAACGCAGATGTGAAGAATGTACTGTCAAAGTCCTAAGTTAAACCCTCCTTCATCAATTGCTAGGAATTGATTTTATTTTTTTTAATTGATGTTGATACTCAATAGAACTGTAATCAAAATCCAGCCGAGAATCAAACGGAACTGATGGTTCGGTTCCCGAGTAAATTAATAGAACGAGTGAGTGATTCATGGTTTGCATTTTGCAAAATCAATCTCTAACTAGCGATTCTCAATTGTAGAGTAAAAACCACACATTCTGAAATCGATCACCCCATAATCGTAACCCTAGCCTCCCTCGCAATCGTTAAAAACTAATGATATTATCCAATGAATTTCTATTTTCAAAAACATTGACTTTGTGTCATTATTAAACATGTAAAGAAAACTAACCCCATCAGTTGGTTGCGCAGAGTTCTCAATCGATGTTGCTTCTGTTTTTGTTGGCTTTGCTGTCATCACCAATACGATATCCTCTTGTAGAACAAAAGAATGGTGAGATGCACGAATGGTCTACTTAGGCGTCCTTAATTTATTAGGAAACACGACTAAACAATCATCGATGCAACGGTTGTTTGGCGAAGTCCTCATGCGCTTGCGAAACCAACGTCTCATCTTCCCCCTCGTCGCGGTACGTCTCAGGTCCGGTGCGCCTCTTCCTCGAACTGTCCGAGTACATTTTCTTCCTCCATTCTTCAGACGGCTGAGAACCAGTCTGGCCCGCAAGCCAATCGTTGTACTCAAACTGTAGAAGAAGAAGAGGTGCAACTTAGTCAAAATGGGATGGACTTAACTACGTCGAAACATGAATCTTTAACAATCGTCCCAAGAGATAGCTGCCCAGAACTGTCGAATTCGAAGCTGTTGAAATTTGAAAATTTTCTACATGGATGTCTGCAATATTTACCTGAGAGTTGGCTAAGTTATGAGTATATCGCTTCGGTGTGCCCGCAGCTTCAAGTTTAGAGTAGAAATCTTTGACATCTTCCATCATCTCCTCCTCCGATGGTAGATCGATTCTACCAGACAGAGCACCGGCTATCCACTTGCTCTGATATTCGAACTGGGGAAATGGTATGACCTGGAAATTCGTGTCAAGAGAATAATTTACAAATATTAAGGAAAAAAAGTCGAAGAAATCAACTACATGAGTACAAGGATGATCGGTCCTTGGTATAAACCTTCCATGGCAATCCTACAAATGATAGCCAAGGCGCCAGAACTGGTGGGAATACGTGCTTGTATAATGGTCCCACGCGATTGTCATCTACGGACACAATTCCGTTGGTTTCAAGAAAAGGGAAATGGTATTTGTACCTGAAACAAGAAATGAAACCAGCATGAATCACTTCGTTTTCCACCGTATGCAATAGCATCAGTTTGCCTTTGTGTCGAAACTCAAAGCAGGATAGGTGAAAGAATACCCAGTACAATGTAGAATGACATCGGCGCCTACAGAACTCCCGTCAAGGAAAGTGACTTTACCATCTTCATGGGCCTTTTCGATCTGCACTTAATTCAGCTTCATAAACATATTGAACAGACTACTCGAGCGACTGAGTTTCACAAGAATACTGTGATGAAAACAGAGGACAAATTTTTACCATGGGATGAAGCCACAGATTATTGTAGTCAGGTTGAATTCCAAGAGTTTCGCCCTCGTATGATCTAGATGCCACATGAACTTCTTTGGCGACCTTGGCAATGTCCCGAGAGATGTCCACGGCACTTGCAGCACTCCCTATCAAAACAACAACCTGGCAAGAACCCAAAAAATTAATTCTGTTTAGCATCCAATTTGACGAATCTTGATCGGGAAAAAAAGAAGGCGCTGAAAAGAAATGGGGATGGTAGAATTAAAGTCATCTAGGTTTCTAAATATCATACACAGAAAAATGCCAGGTTGATCCAACTCATGAATAGACCAGTTCACTCAATACGGGAGCAGTTTACTTTATGAAAAATTACTCATTCTATGCAGTCTCCGTTCACCCCCTCATGAACCACGAATGATTTGAAATCTTTGCCCCCTCAGTCTTTAAGCACCCCTAATCGAAATTAACCGCTCATTTAATAAGTACATCAAATTCTCGAAACTATTATAGACAGCAGCAACTGTAGTATTTGGAGGTGACGGTAATACAAAGAAATTTTCAGAAAGTAAACAAACTACAAGTTACATTGCAAGATTGGACGTACTAGATCCTGAAATGGCTCGGGTGTACGATAGTTGTGGCTGTGCATTTGCTTCCCCGGCCACAGATCAACACCTATGCAGAAGTGGGCCAAAATCATGACTATAACATGATATGACAAAGTGAGAATGATAAACGCGATACATATTTCAACCAAAGTGAATGTGCTCATTTCTTTTGACGGTGCAACAGAAGCGATGACAACTCCGCCGAGAACACATCCCATTATGGGGCCAATCTCTCTATGGTTATGCATGTTATACCACAAGTCCATCATATGTCCTTGCTAAGAGACGACAAGAACAGGCGACCAATGTTTCATGTTCTCAGTTATTATGTCGCATAGCTGATTAGGAGCAAAATGAGAGAACTTTCTTTAATATACTGAACATCATTTGGTCTTCTATATACAGAGAAATCCAGACAGCAGAAGTTTGATGAGTCAAAATGTCCACACTTTGGACTTTTGATTGCTACTGACTTTGAAGCTGCTACTTGTAAGAATCAAACTAGCAATAACGGGTGCTGAAGCAAAACAGAAGCAAAATCGAAGATTTAACTCATCCCTGGAAAGAATTTCAAGGATTAATTCCTTTGCTCAATCAATTTATTCACACGACTATGAAACGAAAATAGTAAAGGATAACCTCTTTTTGCTTTTATATGAAATAAGACTCCATCCCTGATCAGTTTAGACATTCAGGAACTGGTTATAATATGTAAAAGATACGCTTTTTGCACCCGATTCTCAGTTCGCTTTTTGCTACCTTCTCATCAGAATATCAAGAAAAAGAAAACTTCGCAAAATGTGTTCATAGTTGTCACAGCAATTTCTGAGATAATAGAGTTCAAGAATCTTCATAGAAGAAGAATTTTGCATTACTCTGAGAGCCTGAGACCCTCCTCATTGGAGAAGACATGGCTCAATTAAGCAGAGGAAATTGAATACATATTCCATTTGATCGGTCCAGTCGAGAACCAAACCTAACCGGCACTAGCAGACCTCATAAAGCGCGACGAATCCAATGGATCAATCCCTTTCCATTGCCAAACATAATCCATCGTACCGCTAATCAAACATTCTATGTGCAAAGCATATCCAACACGACAGCAAAAACAAGAAAAGAAACCCCCCAAAAATCAAATCTTTCCATAGCCTGCTGAATCCAATTGAACAGAACAAAATTCACACACACCGCGAAGTAAATCCAACATTACCGGGGATTTCTGCGATTCGGGGCTCCGTGAAATGACCATTACAAACAACCACCGCATCAAAAACCTCCTCCTCTCTGCTGCCTCCGCCGCCGCCATCTCTCATCCTCCACTTCACCTTCCACTTTCCACCTTCCTCCACCATCCCAACCCCCACAATCTCCTTCTCGAACCTCACCATTTCTTCGAGCCCAAACTCCCTCGCGAAACCCTCCAAGTACGCCAACACCTCCTCATGACCCGGATACCTCCTCGGGTCCCCCGACCCGTCCACCCTCGGCAGGAACGGGTAGTCCCCGAACCCCATCACCTCGCGGGGCAGGTTCGTGCGCAGGGACTTGTAGAGGCTCGAGTGGACGAGGGCCCGTCCCGGGTCAGTCCCGAGCGGGTCGGGCTCGGTGCTGGGCGTGTAGACCCAGGTGCCGCCGACGCGGGACTCGCGCTCGAAGACCACCACCCTGTGGCCCTCGCGGCGGAGCTCGCGGGAGGCGACGAGGCCGGCGGCTCCGGCGCCGATGACCGCCACGTGGCGGGAAATCATTGAGGCGGCCATGGAGGTGTCGTCCACAACCGCAATCTCGGCGAGTGAATGGGATTACGGAGGCGAAGCTCTCTCGTGCGCCAAAAGAAAAATGACAAACGGCATGGCGAGGCGACGAGAGAGTTTTTCGGCGGCTACGCAATCTCTTCGGGCCCACTAATATATAAAAAAAAATATTTTCTTTTACCATTTTTGGGGTCGCGAGGATGTTCTGAGAAACTACCGCTGTGTGCAGGAGAAGACCTTGAATTGGCCGGGAAGAAGAAGAAGCGTCGTGTTGCGCCCTTCTGGCTTCCTCTGCTTCGATTTTCTTCCTCTTGATACCATAGATGGTACAGTAGCTCAATGAACAACCAGAACGAAGAACATCATCGTTCAGGTTGGTTGGGCTTCAATCTACATATACTCGATCGATCGGATCAAGTAGAAAGATGAAAGGAAGAGAGAGTCGGCGGTTGCCTTCGCCACGCCTACTGTAATTCCATGTCGGGGGTGACCATGATTCCATGTAAAACTTGGAACCTGTAGAACATAAGTGGAATCGATCGTTTCTGGATTTCAGGAACATGTTCTGGCGCGCAGATTTTACGATTTATAGATAGGTGAAACCTTAAATCGAACCCTGAAATCTAAAGCAAGCTTTTATTTATTTATTTTTTTATGTATGTCTTTACGTTATCATATGGTATTTTATGTTATCTTATAATGAGTATGTAATTCGAAATCATTTTATCATTAACACTTTTACTTTGTTAATGTCTCATATTTTGTGTGTACTTAAATATGAGTGTGTGTACTTAAATATAAGTGATGATCAGTGCATTTTATCCATAGGTAGTGGTCATTAAATGCGATCATTTACTGCAATCATTCAAATAAGAATAGATATGGAAATGGGCGGAACATGAAATTGACCCTGTTGTAGGTTTTAAGATATGTATGATAGGTTCCAGCTTCCAAAAAATAAGTTGTGATTAGTGAATTTTAGTAATAAGTAGTGGTCATTAAATGTGATTATTTATTGCAATCATTCGAATAAGAATAGATATGAAACTGGGTAGAATGTGGAATCCATCCTATTTTCGTTTTAAGGTATTCATAGTAGGCTCTAGCTTTCAAAAAATGAGGAATTAGTATAGACGGTAGATTTCAAGTTTCAGGTGAAATCTGTTCGAAACATGAAACCGCTTATTCCTAATTCTATGCAAACCAAGCTTCTCTAATTCGACTTTACATCTTGGTAAAGGATTAAAAAGAAAAAAGAAGATACGGTTTTTCAGAATTTGGTCATGATCTAATATCAACCATTTATTGTAGTTTTACTCTTTTTTGTTTAGCTGTGCACATCCTCAGATTCAGACCTGTTTGGTTGGTTGATATTATCATATCCAAGGAATGGACTATCCAACCCCACGACAAGTCAACATAAATTTAGGCTCCGTTCAATTCGTTTTATGAAAAATGTTTTTTAGAAAATCATTTTTTTGAAAAATGATTATATTTTTCGATTTATGGTTGAAACCTAAAGATGACTGGAAAATATTTTTCGCTATTTGTACGAAAAATTAGACTGTTGCGTAGCAATAAAATTGCTTAAACTGATTAAAAATAGCGATTATTTTCGGGACATCTGATTTTATGAAAGTAGCATTCAATAGTTACAACAATCCCTCTCATGCGCAAGTTGTGCTTTGACTTGAGACTATGGGTGATAACATGCAACAATGTAGGTGAATAAGATTTGAACTTAAGACTCGCTCAATAAGATTTTGTTAAATCGCTGTTAGCTATTTTAGAATCTTATTTTATTAAATGAACGTGTGATTTTAAAATTGACATGTTTTAACGTTCATAGTTGAAAATATTAATCCTTTCCTTTTCTATGGGTTTTTTTTTTTTGTGACTAAGGGCTTGTATAGTAATCGTTCTGGTTCATCGATTCTATTTTTTGGAAAAAAAAAAAAGAAGATAAGAATCATGTTTGGTAACGTAAATGATTCTCTAATTCTGATTATGTTTTCAAAAATAGTTTTGAAGCAAAAATAAAAATAAAAAATTAGTTGGTTTTGAAAAAAAAATTACTTTTGAAAATCACAAAACCGATTAAAGTATAACATCTCTCACTTTTCTATTTTAGTTCTATTGTTACTTTTTTCCTCGACCTAAAACAAAACAAGATCTCATTTTCAAAGAAATATATATCTAAAATAATAATAAAAAAATTGGCAAATTTTAAAAAATATATTCAGAAAATCCTAAGAAATAGAAGAAGCTTAGATTAGGCTATTTTGACCTCATTTTCACAAATTGAAGCATAAATTCTCTGGATTTCATAGATTTTTTTTAGGAAAATCATAAATACCTTTCAAATTAAACCCGAATCACATTCTCTTAGACTTTAGGACTTCGTTAGGATTTTATGATGCGTTTTACCAATGTCATAATTCCTTGATTGTGTACTTGATTTTATTTGCTGCGATTTGCCTAAATTTATGTACTTTAGATTTAGTCTAGTTTTAGAAAATTTTAGAAAAAGCCAAAAATAATTAGCATGAACACTCAATAAAATCTCATTCTTAAGTTTTGAATGAATTAATATTGGAGTTTGATTTCATAAAACCAAAAATGCACACCAATGCAGGGCACTGTAGTATATTTTCATTGCAAAAACGAGGGTGTTGCTTATGTTGATTGTTCACTTCCTTAAGAGAGTTGGATAAAACCCCACAATAAATAGCAAAAATGACTCATAATGATTTTTGATATTTATTTTTACATTTCAATATGCAATTTGTTTTATAAGAGAATCAGTACGAATTAGTTTTTTATTAATTCGAAATGTATAACGAAATTTCATAAAGTTACTACGTAATTATCTGACTTAAATGATAAAAATTGGAAAGAGAAATTATTCATGAGAACAGAAATTATATGCAGTTATCAAACGCATCTCTACTCTATGAACAAAAATTTTATGCAATTACTAAATCCATTCTGATTCTCTAAAACTCATCTAAGGAATAGAATCAGAATTACTTTTTCGAATCAAAATTGTTGCCATATATGCTTTAATAAGCACGAAATGATTGCCTATATTAAAAGAGGGGCCCGTAGATCTTGTACAATTAAAAGAAAAGGCGGAAGCTTGAGACGAAAGTTGGACTAAGAACAGGCAAGTAGAATAGAAATGATGCCAACATATCTGGACATTAATAAATAAATGAAAGAATAAATATGATATGGTTGTCTTTCGAGCAAGACAGAATTAAATATTTCTAAGGAAAGCATCAAAGGCCGTCCAGCTCCCGACCATAGTCACTTGACTTCATCAACTCCATTTCAGCACTCAATCCGCACGCATACACAACGTTTAACATGTCTCGAATCTCGTTGTTCCGGTCGACGACGAGCCCTGTGATTAGCGCGAATCGGACGCATGAGAAAATTTCGGTCTTCCCCAATGTTTTGCCTCGCTCCCTATCCGATGAATGGAACTAAATAAAAATAGTTAATATCACGAAAAACTCTAAACTGTTGCGCCTATGATAAATCTATCCAAAATTATTTTTTTGCCCACGAAAAATCTCAAACTGATATATTTATGATAAATTTACCTCAAATTAGTATACCTGTAATAAATTTACCCTATATTAGTTTTCGTTTAATCTAACCGTTAAATTCACGAGTTGGATAATACGTAGTAGTTGACAAGTATACCAATTTGAGATTTTTACCCTATGTTCATCGCGATTTGGGACTTTTCTTGGTATTAACTCAATTTCACAAAGGGTAAATTTGTCATAAGCATATCAGCTTTGAGATTTTTTGTGATCAAAAAATTAATTTATAATAAATTCATCACAAGTGTACCAATTTGAGGTTTTTCGTGGTATAAACTCGTTGAAAATCTCTAGATCCACATTTTACTTGAGCCAACTTTACCATCTATCTGACAAATAATTCTGTTACTGAAAAGGGTTTGTGACATAAAACACTTAGATTTTTTTTTTAAAGTTCTTGTCATGGTTGGTAATTAAGCTTCTCGTTTCTCATTAATTAGGAAAATCATAGGGAAACATAAATTGCTACCATACACATGACGAACTTCTTTCGAGATGATTCTATGATTTCTAGGAGCATTGTGCCTTTACGATCACTCGAGGTTAGATCGAAACGCCATAAGTTCCCACTTTTCAATATATATCTTTCACCAAAAAAAAAACACATGTATGAAAACAGCGATAAAATCGCTTAAACTGATTAAAAACAGCGAGTATTTTCGTGGCATTTGGTTTTATGAAAGTAGCATTCGAAAATTATAACAACCCCTCTTGTGCTTAGGACTAGGAGTGATAATATGCAATAACAGGTGAATAAGAAGTATGAAAAGATTTAACCTCAAGACTTATGCCGAAGCAACGTAAGATTCTGTTAACTGTTTTAAAATTTTGTTTTATCCGACGAATGTCTGATTTTAATATTCAAATATTTTAATGTTCATAGTTGAGAGTAGTAATAGAACAAGCAAGTAACATAAAAACAATGGCAACATGGCTGGACATTATCATTGACCACACACAAAAAAGGGGGGGGGGGGGGGGGGGGGGGGCTGGAGCATCAAATAAATAAATAGATGAACAAATGATGTGGTTGTCTTTCGAGCAGGACAGAGAATTAAATATTTTTAAGGAAATCGTCAATGTCCACCGTCCGGCTCGGGCCATGACCAGGCAATGAAGACAAACCTGCTCGGCGGAAGCTAGCTAGAGTGGAAAACGGGTGCCCATTCATTACCTGACTTCATCAACTACATTTCAGCACTCCATTCACATGCGTACATAATGTTTAACATGTCTCGAGTCTCGTTGTTCCGATCAATCATGATTGGCACCTCGCGAAGCCCATCGAGTCAGATTGATACTCAGAGAATCGGAATATCTCGTCTTTGAATCGGACACACAAGAAAGTTCCGATCTTGAATGTCATCAAGTGCAAACAATCTCGATATGATGTGTCCCTGCCGCACCCTATTCCATGAATGAAACTAAACAAAACTCTCTAGATCCACATTTTACTTAAGCCAACTTTACCTTGCATCTGATAAATAATTCTGCTGCTGAAAAGGGCTTGTGACATATAAAATCCTTGATTTTTTTTTTTGTTCTTGTCATGGCTGGTAATTGAGCTTCTCGGATCTCATTAACGAGGAAAATCATAGGCAAAACAGAAAATTGCTAACATACACATGACCAACTTTTTTGGAGATGATTCTATGATTTCTGCGAAGTATCGTGTCATTAAGATCTTTCGCGGTCAGATGTAAATGCAATAAATTTCTCCTGTTCAACCTATATCGACTTGGGCGGTCGAGACTTGTCGTCTTAGATTTTCATTGAAATCTTTTTGGGGACGATGGGCCCAACCCTTTTTTCAAGAGAAAGCGAACCGTCAAAGATTCATATAAAATCAACTTATCCGGCGGGGAACGGGAGGTTCCTCTCCATTGTCAGGAAGCGCCCAGAAAAAAAGGGGAAGAGAGCAGAGATGGGGAAACGCTTTTTGCTGCGGGAGCTGTACCGACCAAAGCACGTCCGCCTGTGACTGGTCAGTCTATGAAAAGCTTGGAAAATCTTTGATGCTAGAGAGAGGAATCTTATGCTCTATGAAGATCAAGACAGCCAGCGAAAGGGACAGAAAGTTTTTTAATTTTTCTTTTATTTTACCAGAACTGAAGTTGAGAAAGAAAATTACTAAATTGCCAAGAGAGAGAGAGAATATGATGTGATTTGGGGCTGAGGGCAACGCAAGCGTTATAGAGAGAGAGAGAGAGAGAGAGAGAGAGAGAGCGGAGAGGCTTTGCCGTCAGTTGTCCCCAAAGATCCGATTCTTTCTCTCTCCGTTGCTTTTTTTTCTTTTTAATACAGATATATTTATTGTTGCTCTCTTTCTCTCATCCATTTCCACAAATAGTCTCCCAACGTTGCGTGTGCTTCATTCATAGTGGGATCATGCAGTTTCATTTGTTTTTCTTTCTTAGAGAGTGAGAAATTCGCTGAGAGAGAAGAGGAGGAAGAAGAAGAAGAAGAAAGCATCCTCCTTCCTTGAGCTTCAATGGTTCCTGGTACTCTCTCTCTCTCTCTCTGTAGAAGTCTTTTGTTTTTTCTTCTGTTCTGTGTCTGCAGTCTGGGTCTGATCTTGTCTGACTCCTATTTCATTACCCAGAAGCTAAAAAATGTTCCTTTTTGGGGGATATTGTGTTCGACCGTTTTTATTTCGCGTACCCACGAGCTGAATGCAGAGTTCAGGGTCGCCAGATTTCTGGGTATTGTTCTTCTTTGCCGTTCTAGTTTTGCATTAAATGCCTTCCTTTCTCTGGGTAGATGTGATAACTAGAAAACATTAATTGTTCTGGTGTCGTCTGACGTTTCATTAACCCTGTTCAAGTCCTCTCTGAGCCTCTTCGGTAGGGGAACATCACGTGCAGAGAGAGGTTCGGAGGTACATCTGAGGTTTGCATGATTTTGTTGGATCATATGAAGAGAGAAGATTGGCACTTTCTTTAGTAGTTTATCAACTGCTCCTGACGTAGAAATTCAGTTAGCTTTTTCTTTCCCGTAAGGGCTGGGACTTGGTTATCGTGATGTTATGCTTGTTTTGGCTTAGTGATGGATAGTAATTTAGGAGGTAGCAACCAAGAGTGTTCAGCGGTTCCGCTATGGGTCCTATCTCGACCTTATTGATTGCACACGGAATGATTCCAGGCGATGGGTTGCTTTTACTTCCTCTCCTGAATGTATAAAATTGACACCGAAGGATGATATTGGAGTAGTGGGGTATGATCGTTCGCTTTGCCTTTTCTGTTTTTCATTCTCTCTGTATTATATTAGGGTGGCTTTGCAATTCGGCAGTATATATGATTTACATGAATGATGCACACGACATGTACGCAGTAGTCGAGCTTGAGGACTTAAGTATAGGCTGTCCTGAACCTCCGTGTTACTGGAATTGTTTGGACAATGCTCTCTCTCCAAGGCTTTGAGCAATCTTGACTGAGCACGGTTTACAAATTGAGTTAGGCAATTAGACGATTACTGTGCAACCTCATTGGCTGCGGTCACTTCAGTCTTTTAGATTAGTTCAACTACCATCGCTCACTGATTAAACTTCGGCCACGCTATGAAAATTTGGAACTCTGTCACTGAACTGTTAATGGTAAATGCCTCAATGGCATGTCATGTCATGTCATGAAAAGGCAAAATGATGCTCACAGAAATTTCTCCTTTTGTCTGTTTGGATTCATGAATCATTCAACCATTTCTTTTCAGAGCGTTTCCCAAAAGAAATCTATGGAGGAGAGGCTCTGAATTGAACAGAGGAGATGCTTTGAATTGAACATAAGGGCACCTTTTGAAATTCAGTACGTCAATTTGTGGAAAGAGATGAAGAAACAAGGTGACTTGAACGTGAACTTAGTGCAGAGGCATAGTGATCCACATAGAGAATATATGAAGCATACAATTATCAACCAGGAGGGCATCTTCAGGAATCAGGTAAGATGGTGTAGATGCCTCATTATCCACGTAAGGTAGTGTGTCTTATGTTGTAGCAATTACACAAATTGACAATGTGTCGACGTTTCATCTCGGTCACCTATTGGTGTTCTTGGGGGTGATGACTTGACGTTTTCTGTTTCCATACATGTTTCAGTCATCTACCTTTTTCATTTGTGTCCAAATAGACAACAACCAGATTGCCTTTAAGATTTTCACCTTCATTTTACTGACTCAAAGGTTCTCAACACTATTGCTGCTTTTTCTATTTTTGTCTATTCATAGATCCTCGAGCTCCATCGATTATACAAGATGCAGAAGATGCTAATGCAAGAACTCAGCTGGAAAGAGCCCAGAAAATGCAATATTTGGAAAGCCAGCACTCAGTCAAATCTAACACAACTTACAATTTTTCATGAAATTCCAAAGGTAATAAATTTCATTTCAGTCTGCAAGCCTCTGCGTTTCATTGCCCGCATTTTTGCTTGGGCTTGTGGAATTCTGTGACTTGTTTGCTAAATATGAGTTTGCTACTTCCTCGGACGCATCTGATCAGCATCTGAGCTCAATTTTTGTTCTTTAATATGACAAATGTGACCGTGTTCATAAATATTGCCCCACCAGGCTATAGAGGAATGCACTTCCTCCTGCAACAAACTTCAGCGGAGGCACCTTGATCTCGAGGAGAGGATGATAAACTGCCAGCTTCCTGCTATTGAGTATTCCAACAGCAGTGATGCGCACCGTTTTGAAAAGAAAATTTCAAGAGATTATTTGAAAGAATCAAACGATGGTCCTCGTTCCTGTGGCGATCATTTTGCCAATCTCAATAATTTGAAGCTTTCCTTGACCAATGGAGAATGCAGTGAGAAGATGGGTGGCACTTTGACTATATTGGATACTAAGAGAAACTGCCCCTATTCCCCTGGCATTACAAATCCTCAACGTCCAGTTAGAAGGATGTTCAATGAGAATGATAGACTCACGTCATTGCCACATGAAAATGATGTTAACTTATCTCTTTTATCTGGTCAAAGCATCTTGAAGAGTGCAAAGTGTGATCTATCTGATCGGATCACATACTCGAAAAGCCGACCCAGGTTCAACTTTCTGGATGAAGGTAACAGTTGGCTGATTATGAGTTGTATTGTACCCTTGGCTCTTTTGTCTTTTCCCCCCTTCTTTTTTCCACTTGACTAGTTCTTGGGCAAGTTAAAGGGTGTTCCTTACCATCACTATGTCCTTTGCAGCTCGGGAAGAGTACGTTGAAAAAATTCCAGACAACAATCTCCATCCCGGGAAGCCTCCTTTTGTCGATCTTAATACAGTTATTGTTGACAGCTCACCTTGTTGCTCAAATGATGCTACCGCTGTCACCAATCACTCGACGGCCTTAGCTGGGAAGGTTCGTCCAGACGGTTGTTGTCTTTTTGGTTATATCATGAAAGATGACGTCAGCAGCTCAGATGAAAGGCATAACATGCTTCAAGGAGGGAGACTCTTGAATAATGTCATGCTGAACTCCGAGGGCAAAACCCATAGTGGACTCACGGAAAAGAATCACCGTGATGATGCCATTGCAGTTGCTGAGATTAGTTCCATGGATCTTGAGGCTTCCACCAGGAGGCTACCAGGCTGTTTTGAATGTCTTGGCACTAATAATGGTAATATCAAGAATGAAGATGTTGAGCTTACATCAGAATCTTCAAATAGTCTTGTCCTGGAGCAGCAGGAGGAAAATGCACGAGCAAAAGATGCTGATGATGATGAAAAAGACGCTCTGCTTTCTTCATCTGAGAAAAGCTGTCGAGATGGACATCAGATGCAATGGGGGATCAGAAGTGCAGATAGTGATTCAAGTAGCATAAAGACAGCACAATCTGGACACGGAGTTGGAAAATCTTGCTCTTTCATGTCACAAGAAAAATCAATAGCATGTCAAACTGTGGAAACCTCATTGAATAGGCAGGAAACAGCACAAAGAATAAGCATTGGACCCGAGAACAATTGTTCAGGAAGGCAAGATTCACCTGAAGGTGATGAATGGATCCAAGAAGCAGCTAATTCACTCATCCGAATTTCACTTACCGATCTGGCTTGGTTTGAAGACTGTGCTGGGCAGGTGGGATCTAATGAAGTAGATTTAAAGGATATTGATAATCCTACGAAACCTCTGTCTTCTTCTGATTCCTATGAGTTGAATGTGCTCATGCTAGAGGAAAGCGGTACAGAGGATTATTCGGTTACCTCAAGGGCTTTTGACATAGCAGAACCGTCGGATAAGGATTTCAGCATTAGGCTGAGAAGGGGTAGGAGATTGAAAGACTTTCAGAAGGAGATATTGCCCGGGCTAGCATCTCTTTCCAGGCACGAGATTCTCGAGGATGTTAACATTCTAGAGGGAGTCATTAGATCGAGGGAATACCGTAAGTTAAGAGCCAAGATGGCTGATCAGGAGATGGTGTGCGCTCCCTTGAGAAGCAGACGGTCGAGATCCTATCATGCAGGACGAAGAAGATATTGTTGACTAGTATTGCTTCTTAGATGTTATTTGCCTTCCTATAACTTCAAGTGATGTGCCTTTGCGCTAACAATTGTTTTCTCTTGCCATGGCTATGTTTTAGAAGCTTTTTGATGCCAAAGAATGTCAATCTAGTCTCGCCAGGAATTTATGAGGAGCATAAACATCAATGTTACTGTGTTACTATTAACCTGTCTTGGTTCTTCATTGCAGTAGGACAATTGTGTCGTAAGTTCTGAAACAGTCAGGTTTATGCACTTGCTTTGAATAATCTGAGTGTTCAGAGATGATCTCTGTAAAACTTATCTTTGCAAATGATTGTCACAATAAAGATTAGGAAAATCGTTCCGGGGCCAAGTTTATCTGATGATCTGCGTCTCCTAGTGATTTTGCTTTTTATTCTGATTTGTGCAGTTTCCGTTAGGCGATCAGTGAGGATAAAGTTGTGCGTTTACTTCTTTTGAATCATAAACAGGAACTTGTTGAACACTCTTCTTATGCAGCTTGATGATTGCGGTTTAAGTGTTTTTCAGTTGCTGCCTATGAATGCTTTGATCAGCCAAGACAGATGGAAGATGGAACTCCATCTATGCATGATCAACTCTCTAGATTTGCTGATGCAAAAAATGAATCATCCCACGACGTTACCAAGAGAAACAGCCTTCTTATCCCGATTGGCAATCTGGTTATTCAGTCTATTATTTGCGGATGCCAACCGATGTTCAAGTTAGCGGTTCTTCTTGATCAGACAAAAACATCGATGACATCACCTAGATTTTACCTGGTAAATTTTCACACTGAGGTGAAAGATAGAGAATGTGACCTCGAATCCATCAAGAACCTTAAAGACTCTTATGAGCAAGAGGAGGAGGACCCCCATTTTCTTTTTTAGAGTGAAGATCAATGAAATCTCTCTCTCTCTCTCTCTCTCTCTCTCTCTCTCTCTCTCTCTCTCTTGATGTGGATCTGTCCCACCTCACAAGTTTTGTCCTTGTGATTGAACATGTTGGTCATTGGATTCTACCCATGTTGCTGCAAGAGTCAAGGACTAAATCTTTAAAGGGAAATGTTCTGAGATACACTTACCCTCATATTCTACAATGAATCATTCTGGTCCTCATGAACTGTCCAGTGAGTGGACTGAAAATGATGACTTCAGATTGATTCGTGAGTCGTTGATTTATATGGAAGGTTTCCTCAAACATGAGCACTGACCCCTTTGTTTCTTCTCTCTCTCTCTCTCTCTCTCTCTCCTCACAACACCCCACAAAGTTTATTCCCCTCTTGCTTCAATGGTAGGCCCAGCAACTCATCCTCTTTCATCAGCATCATACCGCAATTTGTTTTATCGGGTCTTATCTTTAGGCACAGTGCAATCGGCTTGCACGCGCCTCGACTAGTCGACCTCCCTCGAGAGAATCAAAGCCTCAAACGGTCGCAGTCTCCGCTCTGTGTGCGCCAGGCCAGGGATAGCTAAGACCAAAGGCACCATCTTTACCGCTCGAGCCAACCCCTTGGCTAAGAATGTTTCCGGTAGAGCCGTCGAATTTTAGGTATTTGCACGCGAAATCGAAAGAAATAAACTGAACAGAGAGCCAAAAAAGATGGGGAAAAAAAAATAGGTAGGGGAGAGAACTACATTATCTCTTTACTAAGATCAATGAGTCCACTTGCAATCCCTGAAAAGCTTCATTGCTCTTTTGTGGCAACATATTCATCGTCTCAAACGAATCTTAATCAAAGCACCACTTTTTGTCTCTGTTACCAAACTTCTCCCACAAACAGAGCACAGTATCATAATCTCCTGCGAGATCTCTCTCTCTCTCTCTCTCTCTCTCTCACACACACACACACACGGAGCACAGTATCATAATCTCCTGCAAGATCTCTCTCTCTCTCTCTCTGACCCTGTAAATGAAAGATGACAATTTGATATGTTGGTTGGATCGGGAATTAAATGCACATAATTACAAACCCCCCCTCCCCTGATTCGACTCGATGGAAAAGCACAGTCCAATCGGTTGGATCACCTAATCTTTGAACACGATAATTCTCATTGATGGTGCCTACCAAAAGTACCTAAAGACCTCTCCTGTGGTCCTGACCCTATGGAAACTCTCCACGAGCCCAACCTCACACCCCAAAGCTGATTCTGCTCGTTCCTGCCCTGTTTTGGTTTCTGCTGTCTCTGTTTTCCTTTTCTTTTTCTTTTTTTTTTTTGGCTCCATTTGCCTTTGTTACTTTGCCCTTCCAAGGCTGAACAGGGTTTGGTGATGCGGGAGCTTCATCTACCTAACCCAACCCTCCAATAAATCATCCTACTTGAAGAACTCCATTGCTTGTTATAGCCCATTAGCGAAACGGTTCTCCCTAACCCATGTTTGGCTTTCGCAAGGAAAAAGAAAGGTGTTCATCGGGAGGATGCGACGAGGACACCGCAACCGCTTTAGCTGAGGTCTCGTCATATCCATTCTCGCTCTCTCCACCTAATAAGCTAAAACTTTTCGACACCGATAAAATCACTTTAAGAATTCGATGTTAGCCCTGGTAAAGATCTTCATCCATGCGCAAATCCTTTATGAGATTTTTCCTTCTTCTCACATACGTACACATTAAGGAGACTTTTCATGCACTTTAAATAACCTCCGCTTGCGTTGGCACGGAGGGCTTCATTTGACAGCTCCTGGTTCCCCCATTAATTAGGGTTGGCTTTCAAATTCCTAGCACAGAACCACTAAAAATCTGCGCAACAATGACTGGTCCTGCTGCTCGAAAAGAAAGGGAATAGAAAGCACCCCTTTTTGGGGGAAATTTTGTCAGATTTTTCTTGCTGACTCTCTCGAATGCCTCCAATCGAACCGCCATCAATTTGTTTTTCTCCTTTCTTTCTGCTTTGATGCTTACAAAGACCAAAGGATGAAAGCAATGGCTGATGCAAACGGGCATGAGGAGGACCACAAAACCTAGCTCCATGGAAAATCCGGCGGATCCATTGGGACCGAATTTCTTGGGTCCTTATCTGCTCTTTCGTTGCGTCTTGACATCCATTCTTTCTCGCGCATCACTCGATCTTTGCATTCACGCGCTCCGCACTCTCGCATTAAGTTGGGTTTGGATTTTCTTATACTGGATTAAATATGAAAGTGTTTTAGGAATATGGATTGAGACGGGTATGCATCACTAGATTTGTATTATAATAAATAGATCATAATGTGTTAAATGTGTTTATTTAGATCGGACCATTTATGATCTAATTGGATCCACCCGTAGGAGAAGTCTAATCATGCTTTTCTAATTATCCCAGTATTGCACACCCACATTCTAAGCAGGGGATTTAGGATAGAATCAACATATAAAAGCAATAATTGGGGATTTAGGATAGAATCAATATATAAAAGCAATAATTGAGAACTGGCTATAAAAGTCATAATATCCAAAGCCTAACAAATCACGTCTTCACCTAATACTTTAAACATGGACACTCGCGGGGGTTTGTCTTTGAGACCATTTTTAGGATTTTCCATAAATTTGAATTACATTCTCGTATCTTAGGGACTTATTTAGTCTTATAGGTAATTTTAACTTACGTTCTGATTTTATTTATTTTATCTTGTTGTTTATTTTCCTAGTCGAATTTTTAATTTCCTTGCTATTGTTAAAATTTGCAGTGTATATATTAGCCATTTCCATTGTAAAACATAGCTTATCCCTTTGATAAATGACATACTTACGTTTTACTTCTTCTTTTTTTTCTGCATTTGCGATTATAGATGTGTTTATGCATGCATGCTTGTGTTGCGAGTTTTACTCCTGTTTATTTATTGTTTATGATATGTCAAACTTTCTTTCAAGTAAGGATTCACTTGCTTTTGGTAGTCTCGTTTGATTTGGCTTTGGAAATGGGTCTTGGAAAAATGCAAATACCCTTAGCCTAAGAGGCTTTGGGAAAATGAAAATTGCATAAAATGAAAAATCCACTGTAAAGTAACTTTGAGTTAAAAAATATTTGGCCAAAAAAGAATATATATGGGGCTTTGCCTGTAAATTTTTATTAAAAAAATCAGACCTCCGATGAAGGGCTCAGGCCACTAGAGAGACAGATCTAGTGCTGACGGCCGTTGGCCAAGTTCCTACGACCCCTTGCGATAGTTATGCGACCTTAGCAAGGCCCGCCCCCTAATTGCAACACCTAGTCACAATCACCTGGATTGCGCGATCCCAAGCGACGAGGCTTGAGGTCATCCTAGGCAACGGTCACCTACGTGGTGCGATGTCATCACTTGGGCTGTCACGCGACCTCAGTTCCCCTTGCCAACCTTTTGTTGGTTGTTCGCTAGCTAGAATTAGCCTCGTTGGCTCTCGCCGACCACCCTTACTTAAGAAAATGAACAATAAATTTAGGGCTTTACTTTTTAAAAGGGGTGAAATTGGATTTTTAGTTTGATTTTGAGGGCAAAATAGGTAACTTACTAATTTTCATTAATTGAGGCCTTCAACATTTTGAAAAATGCTAAAAGCTCAACATTATTGCCAAATTTTCCTTAAGAAGCTCTAGGGCCCAATGAACTTTCAAAATGTTGAACCAAATGCACTAGCCAGCCTTTGAACCTCTAAATGACTTTAAACACAAGTCAAGCCGTTTGACAAATTCTTTGCATGAGAGATTTGGGGAAATACATTATATTAACAAAGTCCTCTAAAATCCCTTAACCAAAGTGGATCTGGACTAGTTTTGAGCTTCAGCATTTTCAAAATGTAAAATATATATATATTTCCTTCTAACTTTGCCCTTGCTAAACATTCAAAAATTGGAGAATGCCCTCACCTTGTGCAGTGTTGTTGACAAAGGGCTCAAGGAGTCGACAAGCAGTTGGCCAGCCATATTTGGCTAGATTTAGCACCAACGCCTCTCGTTTGAGGTTGCACGGACTCTAGTGAGTGCCCTTAGGGTCGCACAACCTCGAGTGAGGACCGTTGAAGGCTGTCGAGGGTCACGTGACGTTAGACAATTGCCCCTTGAGGTTGTGCAACCTTGGGCAAGGCCACCAAGGCCAAGTCTATCTCACCGGCCACCCATCGATTTCCCGAGCCCTTGGTCAGTTTGAGTTTTTTTTTTATAAATAAAATAAAGTAGCCAAATCCTTCACAATACTTCCTAATGCACTCTTAAATTACACTTTATCTAATACTATTTGAATTTTGAACAACCCTTTTAATCTCGATTTATTTAGATTTTCGAAAAATTTCTCCAAAATCGACATTAAATCAAACCAATTGCTTTAAGACGACTAGGAGAAAAGTGAAATCATGCCAAACCATATTAGTTGGACTCCAAACCATTTTGGCGGTGTGGTTCCATTGAAGACCGACCAAACCGCTTATTCTTCTCTCGTTTGGTTTTTCTTTTTTTGTCTTTGGTGGAACTTCTCTCATTTGTTTGCTCTTCATTTTTTTTTTGTAATTTCACCAGCTTAAACTTGCTTAACTAGCTTAGAACGATCATTAATAGCATGAAAAAAAAAAGTTTATGCTTATAACAATTGATAGACATGCGAAAGATGAAAATAGAACCTACTTCAAATTCTAAAAATAACCCACTTCATACTTGAATGGTGAAAGTAACTAAGAGGTCCTGCAACACGGTTCGAGCCATGCGCATATCATTATCCCATGGTGTTTGATCAACGAGCATGCTTAGACGAGCAGAGTCAAGTATCGAATCTTAAAGTTTCAATCTAAGTCCGCTCGTTAATACGACGAATCTAAGCAAGTTTATGTTGATGGGCCCGAGCCCGAGAAATGAATTATTTATTTATGTCAACAGGATTTTTACTCCTGACTTTCTTGCTTGGCAGCACGAATTCCGTTAAATTCATGATCAGGTCTATCCGGTCTCATGAAAGAATAAATTTTTACACGTTCCGAATGCATTGCTCCCATCGCTTCTCGCTCGTGCCTATAAATCAGCAGCAACTTCGATCCTCCTCATTTTTCAAATTCCACCTCGCTCTCTCTCTCTCTCTCTCTCAGTGTCACGCCACTTTCCTAGCTTGCATTTTTCTTTTTCAGTGACAAATGTCTGCGGACAAAGACGAGGACCCTCGCATGAATGGCATCAAGTCCAAAATCCGCGTCGTCCCCGACTTTCCCAAACCAGGTTCTTCTCACCATCCAGCGTCTTCTCTCTGCAAATCTCACCCCCCCCCCCCTCTTTTTTTTTTTTGCTGGGTCCGAGCTTCTGAAGTTTGTCCACTTTTGCTTTAGATGGCTCGAGCCAAGTCGGGCTTTTCTTTATCTTTTTGTGGGTTCTTTGTCAGGAAGAAGCACAATGCAATATGCATCCATACATGTCCTCTGCATCCAAGTCCCATCTTTCTGCATCTTTTCTTCTTTCGTTCTTCCCCCGTTTTTCCCAGTGATCCACAAATGGTGTCTGCTTTCCTCTTTCTTTCTTCCTTTTTTTTTTTTTGTTGTTGTCACTAGCTAGTAATCACAAACCCCGTTTTTTGGTCTCAGGAATAATGTTCCAAGACATCACTACCCTGTTACTGGATCCCAAGGCCTTCAAGGACACCCTCGATTTGTTCGTTGAGCGATACAAGGACAGAAACATTTCTGTTGTTGCAGGTAAAAAACGGGGGAAAAAGACGATCTTTATTGGAAAAGAACCTTGGTTTCTTCAAATTAAAATGTGCTATTTCCGTGAGTTAATTGCAAATTCATGAGTCGGGACTCGGACATTATCAGCGAAGGGTCGGGTCAACGAATTCCCTCGAGCCCGAAAGGTCATGGTAAAAAGGAGTTCCACTTTCAAAGTACGAACATCACTCAGTTTCCGAGAGCTCTCCTAGTTTTGCTTCATGGACAGTCACTCTCAACAAGCAATATCCCAAGTAGAAAAATGCGAATCGAAAATCCACAACCTTTCTTTTTTTAATCATTTCTCGCGTCTTGAAATTTCTTTTTCTTTTTTTCGAGATTTTTCATTTCCCCTTGAAATGCATTGGATTGGATAAGCGACTATCTCCCTCCTGGTGTTTTTTGTTTTCTTCCCCCACCATATTTTTTCGCCATTCAAATTTGGCTTTTTATGGTGATTTGTTGCTAGACCATGTGCCGTTGCTAGTGCGGTGTGCCATCAATTGCTGCTTAGAAGTTTTTATGGAGCCGCTTATCTTCGCTCTCTTTCTCTCTCCAACATTGCTGTTGTTGTTGGTACGTGGTTGGATCCGATTTTGGGCAGACGTCTGATAACGATGTACGCCCACTTACTTAGAAAGTGGACCATGGCTGATGTGAGCTCTACCGCCTGTCCTCCATGAAAATTTCTCACCTTGACTCTGTTGCACCACAATTAGCAGCTGTTGAAACCGTCTTCCGCGCAATAATTCGTGTGGTATTGACATACAACTCGCATGATACCGCGATTGTGATTGTGTATGAGTGTCTCTGCAAAAGAAAAGAAAAGAAAAAGAAAGATAAAACTTTCTTTTTGTGGTTTCAGGATTAGAAAATACTTCTGGTGTTTGTCCTATTGCTTGCAGATGCTAACAACCGGACCAGACCAGACCAGACCAGTTGCTCATTGCTCTGCCCATGTGCTTATTTGTTCTCTCTAGTGAGCCTTTGTATGGTTATGTAAAGATTGGTGATAGATAATCTTGGATTCTTTTGGCTGCTTATGCTCCTTGTCCATATGTTAGCCAGTTTTCTATGGGGTCAGACTCGGTGGGTTTATTCCAGCTTGTGCTTTTAAGGATCTTGTTTCTCCGGACACCAGTTAATCTTTGTAGGAGACATGTTACAAGTTATCAGGAAACACGCAGAGTTTACCTTTTACACTTCTTTAAACGCGTATCAATTTAATGAAACGAATTCATCTCACCTGACCCTTATAATTGGGATGTCGGCTCACTTTTTCTTTCTTTTACTGTACCCTTCACCAGCATTTGTTCCATCAAAGAACCATGGAAGGCATTCTTTCATGGAATGCGTTCTTTTTTCTTGTCTGTGTTCTGAGGCATTTGCTGTCATTTGTCCCTGTGATGAATTTAATAGCATCAATGCACCTTTTTGAAATCTTCTCTCTTCAACACTTAGTAGATGCTCTCAAATGGATAAGCTGTGGCTCGCCACTTGGACAGGAAAAGGATCGTGTAATCTGATTATATGCCCCATAGACCTGATATTTGCAAAGTGACGCATGGGATGATGCTTGATGCTGGATATGAGGATGTGAAAATTTTGAAAACCCTGTTTATGTAGTTCATTCTGTGATGACATTGCACTGTTCATCACTGATCAATCTGAATAATTTCTTTCTGGTTGGTGGTAACATCATTCCTCTGCCGCTAAGGAAAAAGAAGACTCAACTGTGTTATAAGATATAAAAGAGAACACTTCAGACCATTTTGCCAAGTTTCTGCTCAATAGAGCTAAATTATGTGGTTTCCTCTTTGCTCTATGACATGAGACTGATCTTTCTCTCCTTTTCTTTTTTCTAGGAATAGAAGCTCGAGGTTTCATATTCGGCCCTCCTATTGCCTTAGCAATAGGAGCGAAATTCATTCCCTTGAGAAAACCTGGGAAGTTGCCAGGTACATTTCTAATGACAAAATGATTTGGTAAAACTACCTGTATTCTTTTGTCATGATCAATATTTGTTGCGTCTGCATCTCTTTTTAGCCAGTAGAAATACTAAATCCTTTTTTCACCAAATAATTTCATGATATTGTATAATTTGAAAGGTTTGTTAGATTAGGCTGCCCCTGCACCCGACAACAATAGCTGGTGCCATGGATGGGCATACTCTTTTATCTGCCTAGAATTATGAGAAATGAAGCTATCTTTTGGTCTTTGAGAAATGCAGCATGCGCATTATTACCTTCTGCTAGTTACCCCATTTTGAAATTTATTTATTTTCACTGTTTCATCTCGAGCAATCAAGCAGCTGCACATGTTTTTTTTGGGTAAGGAATAAAACTGCAGCTGCACATGTTTATGCTCACGTTGCTGCGAATATTTTGTCAGTCTCTTCTTAATCCGACTGTCATATTCTACCTTGATACCATCAGCATCCTGGGCTTACGTTGGGGCTACATTTTTCTCAGTGACCATCAATTACACATTTAGCTCTGTAAAGGTTGCTGCTCCTTGCTCTCTGGCATTAACAATATTTAAGAACACAATGAATTTGTTGTCCTGCATGCCATTAAACATTCATAAGCTGTATAAACACCGCAAATCTGATACCGTCTTGGAGTTGAAATCGCTTAATGCTGAGAATGAGCACATTCAGCATATACAACCATGTTGCCGGTAGGCATGATAAAGATTTTTCTAATGTCAGGTGAGGTCATCTCAGAAGATTACGTTCTGGAATATGGAAAAGATTGCTTGCAAATGCACGTCGGGGCCGTGCAACCTGAGGAACGAGCTTTGGTGGTCGATGATTTGATTGCCACCGGCGGTACCCTTTGTGCAGCCATGAATTTACTTGGTACATATTTCTCTTTAATGCGCTACATTACTTGCGGGGAATGGTCTGTGAATTTGGGAAAGAGAAGTAACAGTCTCTTCGACTGGAATTTCTTTTTACCGAAGTGATTCGATTTTGTCTTTTGGATGGTTTAATTGACTCCTTAGCGCAATAATGTCAGTTTGACGTGGAATGTTGTTTAGTGGTAAGGGCAAGCCTTCTAATATCTCGTGTATAATGTTCCTCAGAACGTGTTGGAGCCGAAGTTGTCGAATGTGCTTGCGTGATTGAATTGCCGGACTTAAAGGTGCGCACATCGCATTAGACCTCCGTGCCTTTTTCAATTATCAATCTGTTGGTTGATCAAACTGTATGCACTGCTTCCAGTTTCCATGCAGTCTTCTCAACTCCAGGTCGCATTTCCTGATGAGTTCTGATTTTCTCAGGGTAGGGAGAGGTTGAAGGGAAAGCCTTTATACGTGCTTGTGGAGTCCCATTGATTCCAGCAGCGCGTGTTGTGCCGTCCTTAGCAAAACCTTCGCAGACATACATTAGAGCGATATTGGTTATGGGTCACTTCTCATCGGGACTCTGATCTCGCCTTTGCTCTCTTCTGACCATTGCTGAATTTCGATCCGCCTTGGTGATTTGGTCGGACCAGCATTGGTAATTTTGCCTGGCAAGATCCTGGAATGCTGTATCGAAGAGCTTGTCTGGTTCGTGGGTACTTTTAGCTACTGTTTATCAGAAGAAAAAGTTGTATCAACGTAAATCCATCATCCTGGGTTCTATCGGTTCGGATCTTCGTATTCGTGAACCGCAGCATTGCTGAATCTCATCTCCAACCTTTGTTGGCTCGTAAAATTATGTGGTATCAATTTATATCTCTGAAATTCTGGAATCAACTGTTTCTTGGCATTTGATAGTTCTCTCTTTTTTTCTGGGTCAGTAGCAGCAGCAACATGCTAATGCGAGATGTTCATCCCAATTTGTAGGATGGGTTGAGCAGGCAATGTCTGATTAAATTCCGAAAAACCGGTCATCCAGACTGGTGAATGTGATATCATAGTACCCGTTTGTTGATCCTAGGTGGACCTAAAAACCTTTACCTTGGTTGGTTTGCGAACTGAAAGATCGAATTTTTTTTGCTTTTTTTGTAGAAATGCTCGAGCCTGTCTCGAGAAGGAGATGACGTGCCCTGACTTATCATCCAAACCTGCGCATTCGACGGGCGGGTCTGTCGGACCGACAAGCTCATGATCAGGTCTCGAGGCCTAAGATGCTGTCCTTCGTATCCGCTTTGATTAGGACCTGCAAAGGTTTACCATTGAATACATTTTCTCCTTTTAATAGAGTTCGAACACACCATTATCATTTGACTAGCTGCAAGACTCTCATCAATCTTCAATTCCCCTTCGAAAGAGATTGGCCTGGCCATCACTCGCGTCACATGCAGCGAATACAAAACATTATCCTCCTCCTCCACAAAATCTTTCGTGAGTAAGTATGATGCCACTCAAGAGTTAAAAAGATTTCCCATACAGTGTTATCTTCACAGCGAGTGCAGAATGGGCCAAAAAATATTTAAAGCAACACCATCCGCGTAGAACATCGTAGAAAAATACGAAGCCGGCAATTGCGCCCGCGTGCGGGAGCATGGTTCCAGGGTGAAATCATTTTAGTTCTAGGGGGATACATGGTAGGTAGGGGTGTGCAACTAAAC
Source organism: Psidium guajava (assembly GCA_016432845.1). Classification (NCBI taxonomy): domain Eukaryota; kingdom Viridiplantae; phylum Streptophyta; class Magnoliopsida; order Myrtales; family Myrtaceae; genus Psidium; species Psidium guajava. The sequence goes on from CM028230.1 coordinate 290,945, forward strand.
TAGGTTGACTCGAAATCCCGGATCAGACCATCCAAAAAAATAAGTCTGGAAACTAGTTCTCATTCAAACCGGTCCAGGAACCAGGCTAGTTCTTGATTCCAAGTATTTGCGAACCGTACTGGTTTAATACTCTAGTCTCGCTCACCTCACCTTCTTTGTCTTTGATCGATTATAATTCCTTTTGTTTATATTAGGAATTTTTTCTTTTGGTGGATAATAAGTTTTATTATGTCTTTTACTTTGAATTGTTTTATTGCTACTAATAGTATTTTGCTGAAAAAAATAAAAAGAAAAAAAGGGAGGTTCTTGAGTAGATTCTGAAACTGGACTAAAAAAATAGGGTATGTTCTAAAACAAGTTCTAGGATAAACGGGATAGGTTCCAAGTTTCAAAAATTTGTAACTGGTTATAACATGATTGGTTTTAAGGCCTAGGTCCGAAATCTACCCACCCAGCCAATGCTCACCCCTAGCATATGGAATGTTCCATGTTTCAAAAATTGAAAAATCGACTGGAAACTTAAACAAGTTTTTGTGCTTTTCTTGTTCAATGTTTTGCGCGATCTTGCTTCCAATTTCCCGTAATATTCATGATTGAGGCTTTTATACTTTGTAAATGTCTTATAATCTCAATATACCTAAATATAATGTGTGTTCGGTAGATTACAATAGCAAATGTTAGTTATTAATTTAGAGGTGATGATTTATTGCAATCGTCCAATTAAGAATACAAATGGAATATGGAGAGAACTTAACCAACCTCGGAATTTATGATAGGTAGGTTTCAGTTTCCAATAATTAGAGAACTGATTTCGATTTGTAGGTCAGCTTCGACTCGCAGGTTCCATATGACCTAGGATTGACCCTGGACCACTAATCCCTAATTGAGCAGAGGACTCCACCCATCACGGAAGAAAAAGCACAGGCAACTTTAGAGCAGGTTGGCTTTGATTCATACTTGGACTTGGGGTTTGGGTAGGCCAGAATACCTGGGAACCATACTGAGATTCGAAGAGCGCAGGTTGGGTTTTGATGGTCAGCTCCAAACTCGAAAGCTAGCGAGCCTCACCTCGTCGCCAACCTCGATTGGACAAGCGATGCTTGTGTAGAATTTGCTCGGTAATTTTGAAAAATCCCAAGCAGCCTTACGAAACGTAACAAGACCAGATCCCATAGAGATTAGACGACCTAAGTAAGTATACGAGGTTATGTTGGTGATGTGAAGTGAGCAGTAAGAGTGGGATCATTGAGACAAGGCCTGGGAAGTTTGCACTTTACTTCATAATCATCGAACCAAATTCGTCCTTCCACTTTCAATCCCATAAGATCCAATCCAATCATGAAAAAGAAGAAGGAGAGGGGGGGAAATAGGAACAGAAAATCGAGAACTTCCCTGGAAAATAATAGGAGGAAAAAATAGAATGCAACAGAAAATTAATTTTACTTGGCGAAAAATTTGTCTGAAACTAATAATTTTTACAACCTATAGATGATGAGGAAACAGGGCAACACGGCCCGAGGATCGAACACTAGCAACTCGCCGTCGTCCCCGCTGGCCGAGTCGTACGTGGCCCCCCCGCCGTCCAGGAACGGGTCCAGGCCGGGTTTCTTCGAGGCCCGGCCCGCTATGACCCGGCACACCAGCATGGCCCTCCGCCCCCTCCCTCCCCCGGCGCTCTCGTGGGCGCGCCCGCTGCCGTCGAACGTGCAGATCGCCGCCCCCTTGCCGCCGCCGCAGCCCCAGACCCCCCACGCCGCCCCGCCGCAGTCCCACGCGGCCCCCTCGCGCGCCGTCGGGCCCATGCAGCGGAACCGCATCATCTCGTTCCCGTCCGCGGCGCACCGCGCGTCCTCGTCCCCGGGACCGCCCGACCCGGCCCGCGACTTCACCAGCTCCCGGTACTCCTCGAACCGGGCCGCCGTCCTCTGCCCGTTCTGCACCTTGAGGATCACGTCGATCCGGCCGGCGAACGGCTTCGGGCCCCAGCTCGTGTGGAAGATGATCTCCACCACGTTGCGCGACGGGTGGCCCTCCGGCAGCTCGGTGAGCGCCGGGTACAGGGGCTCCGTAGCTCGGGCGGGCCTCGCCGAGGCGCTTCTCCGGGCCCGGGGCGTCGCGTTCGGGCACGTTTCCACCTTCGTCTTCTGCGGAAGCTTCGACGCCGGCGGGGGCGGGGGCTGCTTGGATGGCGCGGGCTCGGGTTTGGACACGGGTCTGGGCTTCTTGGGTCGCTGTTGCCTGGCGATGTCGATGACGTCTTTGATGGTCTGGGCGCTCTTTCTGCAACCGGAAGAGTACAACGAAGAAGAAGAAGACGACGACGACGACGAAGAAGAAGAAGAGAGCAAGCGTTTCTGGTACTGGCCGTTATGAACGTCGTCCAACACATTGGATTTGCAGTGCAGCGACTTGACCCACCGGCCCGCCATTGACGACGGACCAAGAAACGGGATCTTTGCTCGTCCTCCTCCTCCTCTACCACTAAAGATCGAAACTTTCTGTGTCTTTCTCTCTGCGAGGTGGCGTAGTCGCTGATTTGGTGCTCCTGAGCTCTCGAATTTGGCGACTCTCCGAGAGAGAGAGAGAGAGAGAGAGTGTAGGTGGGGAATGGGAAAGGGTCGGGCCGTGGCGCGACGATTAAAGTGAAGTTCTACTCGGCTTCTGCAAATGACGGTATTGCCCTTGCGCTGTCGTTACTGTTCCTGTCTTTTTCTATTCTTGGCCTTAAAACATTTATTTTTAACGTCGTCGAGCTTCTCTGTTTTTTTTTTTGGGGATTGAGAGGAAGACAACAAATTCCATTTAACTTGAGGAAACAGAAATTCATGTTTGCTTTTTGGCATTGCCTGGGGGAAAATATCGAGTCGACGTTGGTTGAGAGTGGCTTCATTCCTACCGTTCAATTCAATTTTGGGGGATTAGTTGTGATTATGAATTGTGTGAGTTGGACATAATTAAGGATTTCTCTAGGTTAAGAATTATGCAGGAAAACTAATTTGATTAATTTTGGGTGTGCATATTTTCATGTATTGATAAATAGTACATGAGCTATAGGTTTTGTCATATGGCAATCTACAATAATATATCATCCAATACATACGTAAATACTAAGAGATACAAGAATATCAACAGAATTATCCAATATCTCGGATATATGAAATTATCGTAGGGAAATCCATAATTATATTATGTTAGCTCGCTTGATTTGATTCTACTCGATGACTTTCTTCTTAAATGGTGAAAATATATCAACGAAATTGATAATACTTTTAGAAAATCGACATTAATGGATTGTCAAACACGCATTTTTTTGTGGGGTTTAAGTATAACGATAAATAGACATAATTGGCATAAGTTATTTTCTCAGTAATATCACGTCAAAATTGATAAAAGAATCTCCCATCTCTACGTGTATATATTGCTATAATATAGCATAAAGGTGTCAAATGAGTGGGTCGGGTCGGGTTTGGGTCAGGTCGAATATGGTCCGACCCATATTGACCCGTCTAACCCGTTTTGACTCATATTCAATGACCATACCCGACACAACTCATAACTAACCCATATCCGACTTGACCCATGTTGACATATATTACTAAATCACATTAATATTTTAAGAAAAATTATATAACTCATCTAAACTATTTTAACTTTTCACATGTATATGTTATCAGATAAAATTTTTACATCAAATAAAAAAATAAATTATTAAATAAAATAAAAAATAATATTACTAAAATACCTTCATGATATAAAAAATCTAGTAAAATATGTTATTATTAAAATATTTTTTAAAAAAGTATTTTTATTTTATTTTTCTTTCATTTTTCTCCAGCCACGGCGAACGTCGGCGAGTGGCGGCGGTAGATGACGAGGGGCGGCGGACGGCAAGCGACGGCAAACAGTGACCAACGGTGGCAGCGAACGGCGATCGGTGGTCGCCGTGGTGGGGGACGACGACTGTGACAACAGCGACGAACGGCGGCCGCGGCGATGGACGGCGATGGACGGCGGCCGCGACCGCGGACAACTAACCGCGACGGTGGGCGCAGCGGTGGACCGCGACCGCAACCATGGCAACGGCGCAGACGGTGACCGCAACAGCGGTCCTGATGGCGGATGGCGACCGGGACGGCGATAGGCGGGGACCTCAACGATGGCGGCTGCGGCGACGGGCGGCGATTGCAACTGCGGGTGGCGACGACCATGACGGCGGGCGGCGGCTACCGCGACGACGGCGGCGGGTGACGGCGATCGGCGGACGATGCCATGGGTCCATTTGTAAAAATAGAAAATTAAAAAAATAAGAAGAAGAAAGTTTAGGCTTTAAGAACCTAGGCCCCTTTGTAATTTGTAGGAGTAATGGGTAGAAAATGGGTTCAATATGAATAAAAAGTGAGTTTCATGCATGGCCCACTTTTGACCCATTTAATTTCACTTTAACCTTTTTAGTCCATTTTTAGTGAGTCATTTAAAAGTTAATGACCCATATAAGACCCATTTTATACAAAATATGGGTCTTTGACTCATATTGACGGCTCTAAATATGCACAATGGGTAATTGTGATAAAAAAAAAGAAAGAAATTAGCTCCTAATACGTTACTAGAAAACACTGGACATGACATGTTTCACATACTTTTCCTTTAAAAAAGGAAACTTGGTCATCACAGTATCTCTCAAAGGCAAAAAAAAGAGTTAAAAACCAAACACTTTATTGCTTTTGCTTTGAATCCGGTGGTCCAATCCAACCAACCGGGATTGACTTTGTTGAAGGTAACACTGATAATTGACTACGCCATAAGCATAAACCGAGTATTTTTCAGAAATAAGGTTTAAGATTTGGACCATTCGACAATCAACAATTTAAGATGTCAAAAAACGCCATAATCAAGTCTTGAGCTCCCCGTCGGTGGAATTCATTTGCCAAAAAATGATTTATGGCTAATGACCAAGCCTTTCACGTCGAGATACATTGGATTTTCATTTTATTTTTATGATGTGTCTAAGATAATCATCCGAAAGAAATTGCTTGTTGCAACATCATTCCTACATCTTTAGTTATGTATGCTCCTTCTTTTTTTCTTTTCATTTTTCAGTATTTGGATGGCTTAGGAAAATGAAACAGAAAGTGTTTTCCTAGTCAACGGAAAACAAATGCTTGCATTCAAGAAAATGATGTCCTCTGAAAAATAACAGATTGCTTTTTCAAAATATAACTAAATATTGGTGATTGGACTCGAAACTCTATCTTTGAACACAAGAACCCTAACACTAATTCACCGGTCCAAGGCACCAGGGCCCGAGTCTATTAAGACTGGGCCCGCAACCCTGTTGCTAGTGCCTGGTGTTGACACCTGATTTTTAATCATTTTTTCTATTGCTAAAGTAATAAAAAATCCATAAAAATTCATAAAATTGAAAAATCAACTTTGGGGACCTTAGCCAAGCCTAGGGAACCAATTTTGACCAAAAAACGATTTTTCATATTTTCAGTATTTTTACGTATTTTGTATTTTTTTATTTTCGAAAATTAATAGAAAATCCATAAAAATTCATAAAATTGAAAAATAAACTTTGGGAACCTTAGCCAAGCCTAGGGAACGAATTTTGACCAAAAAATAATTTTTCATATTATATATATTTTAATTTTTAAAAAAAAATACAAAAATATTTGAAAATTTTGGAAAAATAACATTTGAGGCCAAAAAATACACAAAGATAGTTAATATTTTTATTTTAAATCTATTTTCATATTGGCCATCGCAAATTCAGAAAAATCCAATTCGAGTCACGTGTTCCTTCACGAGTATAATCTCGAATCGGGCCTAAAAAAAATTTAATTTGAGTCAACTTATTTTTAACTTTCACTTTTTATGAGTTGTGACATTGTCTTCTAATATTTTAAATTTTCATCTTGGCCCAATTATACCCAGAATGACTTAATTTTGCAAAAGGGCTTTAATTAAATTATGCATTATTTTCAGCGACAAGAAATGAGCTTAAATTTGACATGTGGTAAATTTTGGTGTGTCAAAAATTGTGAGGAGATTTGGACTTAAAGAAATATATTTTTTTCAGGGACTGAATTGTAAATACTTAAAATTCAAGGACTAGAGTGCAAATACCTAACTCTTGAAGGATTATTTTACAAATAATAAAAAGAAGAGTTAGTGGATAAATTAGAATAGAGAAGGGAAGATGAAGAAGAGGAGATGAAGAAGAGAAGTTGGAGAAGAATGGATGGAGAAAATAAGATAAGAATAGAGAAGGGAAGATGGAGATGAAGAAGAGTTAGTAGAGAAATTAGAATGGAAGATAAGAATAGAGAAGGGAAGATGGAGATTAAGAAGAGTTAGTGGAGAAATTAGAATGGGAGATAAATATGGAGAAGGGAAGATGAAGATGAAGAAGAGTTAGTGGAGAGATTAGAATGTGAGATAGAGATGGAGAATGGAAGATGAAAATGAAGAAGAGTTAGTGGAGAAATTAGAATGGGAGATAGAGTTAGTGGAAAAATTAGAATGGGAGATAGATGAGTAGGTTATAAAAGGAGGAAGAAGTGAGCTTGAGAAAGCATTCTTGAGAGAGAAAATTTGAAGTGTTTGGGAGAATTTTTTGGAGAGAAAATTTTGGATGTTTGAGAGAGTTTTGGGAGATTGAAGAAAATTTTGAGAGAAAGAAAATACCAAAAGAGAGAGAATTTTGAAGATGATGGGAGTTTAAAGCTAGGGGTTATCATCACAAATTCCTTCATCGATCAATATAAATCAAGAGTTCATCCTCGTCAACGAGCAAACAAATTCAAGCTAAGTGTTTTTTATTTATTCATTTATTTATGGTTTTACTCGCAAATTAGCACAAATTGTATACACTTTCTCCATCTCCTTTTTCTTCCATATTTTATGTCAGGAGAAGGATATCTCTACGTCAACAGCAAAAATCTCGTCGAGATGCAAAAATCGGCCCAGACAAGCTCCTAAGCTGTCCACCGATTTCTCAACTGATCTGTGACTAAAAGTCCCTCTTAATTCAAAAGAAACTCTCTATATTGGGAACATAGAGAGCGAAAATCAATTATAGAAATCCCTCCCAAAAAAATGGGAGATAAGTACTCTTTCTACTCTTCTGGTTTTAGGTGCAGATTAGCACATATTTTGTATACTAACACTTCACTCTATTTTATGTCAGGAAGCCGCAGCTCTATATCAATGGTCAATCCTATGGAAGCACAAAATCGGCTTGGAGGAGTCCTCAAGCGCGCACAAATTTCAAATTGTTGAATCAATTCGTTGTATTTCATTTTAAAAAATTCATACCCCAAAATGGAGAGGACAAAGTCCATCCGCAATTTAAATACCTGCACCATAAATCCCAAAGGGAAGAGCCAAGCCAATGCTTAGCCTCCCATTGGAGGTTTTTACTTATAGTAGTTAAATACCTGCAACTTAAATACCTGCACCTTAAATCCCAAAGGGAAGAGCCAAGCCAATGCTTAGCCTCCCATTGGAGGTTTTTACTTACAGTAGTTAAATACCTGCACCTTAAATCCCAAAGGGAAGAGCCAAGCCAATGCTTAGCCTCCCATTGGAGGTTTTTACTTACAGTAGTTAAATACCTGCAACTTAAATACCTGTACCTTAAATCCCAAAGGGAAGAGCCAAGCCAATGCTTAGCCTCCCATTGGAGGTTTTTACTTACAGTAGTTTAAATACTTGCAACTTAAATACCTGTACCTTAAATCCCAAAGGGAAGAGCCAAGCCAATGCTAGGCCTCCCATTGGAGGTGTTTATTCACTGTCATGTACTTCCTATAATTTAATTTTTGAATCATCAGACCCAAAAGATGAGTAGGTTGTAATACTGCACAGAAGTCGTTAACACACTCCCTCTTTCGGCTTCAGGGAATCTTTAACACTTAAAAAATATAACAAATAAAAATATATACCATCCATGCATCCTATTTAAAAAGTGAAAACACAAAAGAGAATACCCTACTAGAGCTTTAGGAATAAACCAAGCCTGAGTTGCCGGATTAGGATATCCATGAAATTAAGGTACCGAAAGGGCATTAGTTTTAATTAACTAGTGTAACCAAGTCCCCGAGCTCATAATCTCTGGTTCGCAGGAATAAATTAGTTCTCCCGCTAATTTATTTAGGTTTCTAATCGACCTACCAAGAACGATTAGTGGCGACTCCAAATTTCAAAATCATTTAAACAAAAACCAAAGTTGCGATTCGGTAGGGCTTGGGAGGGTCCGCATTAGGTTAGTCAAATCTAATTAACCTAGTAATCCGTTAACCCCTTTTAAAATTTAAAATTTTTTTTAGAGGGTCGCGACAGACTGGCGACTCCGCTGGGGACGGGATTTTTAAATTTTCGAAAAAAGATACCAATTGGAATACTTGAATTTTTTCGAAATTTTAAAAGTCTTAGTGGACTTAAGCCAATGAAAATTTCATGGATATCTCGCTTCTGGCGATTTTGCTTGGGACTCATTCTATAGGTGTTATATGTTTTTGCAGGATGGGCGTTATAAGGGGCGGAGTGTTTGGCTAACCCATTTGTTTTGCAGGCTTGGTGTTGGGATTATGTTTAATTTCACACATTTTTAGAAGCGCTGTTTTGATATCAATTGTCGTGCATGTCTTGCATATTCTGAGGATCACAACACCTGCACACACAAGCGTCTAAACCCAAGTCGCGAAATTTTTCCTAGGTAACCATAGATAGGGATCGAATATGCAAAGCTTCTGCGTCGATTGCGCTTGGGTTGACCATATTTTATCCCGCTCATTATCTGAATTGACAATTCTTCCCATTGTGATTTGATTGCGCGGAGGGTAAGGTTGTCAATTCAGATAGTGGGGGCCTTTTAGGTCCATACCCTGTCTCTCCTTCTTTTATTTTCTAGAGTTCACTCCTCACTTGAGTCATGCGCATGACTATGTGATTTGCATTTCTCCAAGGTAAAAGTAAGTTCTCTAATTTTATCTTGTATTTATTTTCGGTCGGTCCATGCTAGGTGTTAGTTAGTTTTTGAGCTTGATATTACGACCATTCTTTTAAAAGAAAATAAAAATTAAATTTGTCCCTCATTTCTTTTTAAAATTTTTTTTTGAAAAAATGATGTGAAAAAATCCCTTCATGGGAATTTTATTAACCAATAAGGGATTTTTGTCATGTTTTTATTGCTTCAATAAAAATGAAATTTTCCTGAAAAAATTTTCCTCTGAAAATTTATTTCAATAAAAAGAAAAATTCCTTAAAAAAAAACTCTAGTAGACATCAAGTGATTTTATCACATTTTTCAAATTATAAAAACTTGCAAGAAAATTCTTCTCGAGAAATTCGCTCATGTTTTTCTAAGAAAAGTTTCTCTAAATAAAATTAGACTAATGTCTCGGGGGAATTGTATTGACCAATAAGAGATTTTTGTCATGTTTTTCTTGCTTCAATAAAAATGAAATTTTCCTGACAAATTTTCCTCTGAAAATTTATTTCGATAAAAAGAAAAATTCCTTCAAAAAAAAACTTTGGTAAACATCAAGTGATTTTATCACATTCTTTCAAATTATAAAAACTTGCAACAAAAATTCTTTTCGAGAAATTCGCTCATGTTTTTCTAAGAAAATTTTCTCTAAATAAAATTAGACTAATGTCTCGGGGGAATTTTGTTAACCAATAAAGGATTTCTGTTATGTCTTTCCTCCTTCAATAAAAATAAAATTTTCTTGATAAATTTACCTCTGAAAATGTATTTTGATAAAAAGGAAATTCCTTCAAAAATTTTAGTAAACATCAAGAGATTTTGTCACATTCCTTTAAAAAATAATAAAAAAAAGAGTAATAAATCTGCAAAAAAAAATTATGTATCAGAAATTAACCCATTTCTTCCTAAAGAAATTTTTTTTTCTGATTTCTCTATAAAATAGAAAAAATAAAATTGGACTAATATAGGAGTCATGGACCGACATTCCTTGTGTCGCATACTAATTATATCCTTTTCTTTTGCAGGGAGATCCTAGATACCCCAGACGGGTGTAAAAATTAAGTTCAATAATATATCAAGAATCATCTTCAGAAATACCAAAAGACGAAAAACACCAAGGCTTCAACCGTTAATTCAGGGGGGCAAACGAACATTGTCCATCTTTAACAGATAGAGTTGTGTCAATCCGTAAACTTGTATGGGCAGTGTATTGTGATATGATGGTGGACTTATACTGATTAAACACGGGGGCATATTTAATGTATTACAGAGGATCCCGCGTCTTTTGAAAGACAATATGGATTATATAATCAGAAACCATGAAATAAGTACCTTAACCTGATTAAATCAACCAGAGACCGGTCTTAAAATTTCCTCGGATCCGAAACACGCAGAGGGTTTTAGAGGACCGAGGTTCTATTAATGAATGTGACCCACAAGTATTTCTCCCAATGCTACAGGCGCCCGACAAGAGCAAGTGGGCACCGAAAGAAACAAAACACGGTTGAAGTGGGGCACGCAACAAATGGCCGAATTTATTGGCACACTAATTAAGTGGTGGTAGCTTTACATGATTGAACGCGGGTCTCTAGGCGGCTGGCGGAAAGCCAAACTGAATGCCTCTCTAATGTTCTTGATATCATCGTCTACCGCAACCCGCGAGAGCATCATGAAGAAGATTAAACCTAGACGAATACGTCTACTTAGTTTCATCGCACGTTCTCGCCTTTTGTCGATGTCCAAAATTAATGCACAAACTAGAAGTAATCATTTCCCTTTCCCCCCTATTAAATGCTCGGAGCCGTTAACCGCACCAAACTCGAAAAAATTAATATCGAGACGAAATCTGCGTAAATTTGAAGGGTAAATCCGTATCGTTCCAATTTACCCTTAAATTGCTCCGGTTTTAAATTTGATCCCTTCTATTTTCAGGAATTTGCGAAAGCGACTCGAGAATACAGTTGTATCCAAAAACCAAATTTCCTGGTCGGGCTAAATTGGGGGCAAATCAACTCATGGACATTACCACGGGATGGACAGCTTCGGTTAAAGAAAAATACAAGCGAAAGATCCGACCAATCTCAGACATGGGTAATTCTGTATCCTTCTAATTTGCACATAATCATCTCGAGTCCTGAATTTTTTTATTCCATTCTTAACAGGGATTGCAAATTACCTCGAGAAATATCGTAACAAGGCCCAAGGTGATACAACAGGGCCGCGTTATCCCCAAGGATTAACCTTTGAAAAGAAAACCCCATGGACACCTATGGTCCAATGGACCGAATGGTATGGAGGATGACAGTAGGTCCGAAATATCCCGAGTTCGATCTCCAAAGTGGGGAATGTTGTATGTATTATAAATAAATGAAACAACTTTTTGTGTATTTCTTTTTGCAAGCAGGAATACTCGACGAGTAATACCGAAGTCAATATTTTGCCACATTCTCGGCTTAATGGTGAAGCATCCAACAAAAGTCGAAGAAAACTCAACCCAGCAAAATTGGTAAAAGACTTGTCCAAGGCATTCAAGATGAAGGGTAAATCAGTATCGTTTCCAATTTATCCCTTTTAATACCGGTTGACATGTCTCCTTTTCTTGTTACAGGAAATATTTATACTAACATGTAACATGTTGGAGGAGACAAATCCAAAAGAAAATGATGATCATTTGACAAGATCTATTTTGGTGAAAAATGGGGGGCATTTAACTGCTAAACCATGGCGGTCGCTGTCACTAAACAAACCAAAATGCTCCCTCACCTATATGCCTCATCGTGCAGGGGCAAAACTTGAGACAAACCGCTCCTCGACATAAGGAGTGGGCTTCCCAATTTGTTCAATCCACCCACATACCAGGGGCAATTCAAATCCGCCCATGTTTGCACATTATATAAATACACATGATGCTAAAAATTGTCACATCGGCATTGTGTTTACACATTTCACGAATTATGTATGATTATTCCGCATGTTTAATTTACCAACTCCAACTTAGAGCATAAACTGCATAGGAGACATCAAATGTGCAAAATGGGGCATAACAGGATGATGAAAGTTAAACCATTTCTACACACGGGTCTAACATTTTAATCTACAGATAAACAGCCTTTCTCTAGAGTGAGAGAAAGCCCCTTCGGACTAAAGTCCCCCATTCAGATTACATTCGAGGCGTTCATATTATGAGAACCTCCTTAAATAGAATTGGTAATGCAAACTTGACAGAATAGTTTTGCATGATCCACATTTTGATTGATTGCATCATGAGTTATCACACAGACTACTTCTAATCATTGCCAACTTAGCTGAACAATTTTGTATGAACCAATGAACTCATTGATGAAAATGCTTGCACATGTTACCTCTGATACTGCCTGACAGGCAACACATTCCCAATGTTCAAACTACCTTCCAAAGTCTTGAAATTCATTCAGCGATTATTGAATGAACAAGCCTGGTTGTCGAGAAGCCACCAAGCATTTCTTCCAAATTCTCAGGTAAGTATATCTTCAACCTGAACCTTTCAAGAGAATGAATTCTGACGGTTGTTGGGGTACTCGAATCCATTGCGGTACATATAGGTATCCACCTTCTTCAATAAAGCATGATTTGTCTCAAGGACAGAAATGTTCGAGACCTTTTGATCTCTGCCTCTTTGGTTTATTCCTAAAGCGACAGGATAATATAATTTGGGTTTGAGCTTCTGCAGGATTCCTGATCTTTCCAGATTCCAGAATGGCACCCTTTGAAGTACACCAAGTCCTTCTTACAGGCAAAATAAGTCATTCTTACAGGCAAACCAAGTCCTTCTTACAGGCAAATCAAGTCCTTCTTATAGGCACAAAGTCCTTCTTACAGGCAAATCAAGTCCTTCTTACAAGCAAAACAAGTCCTTCTTACAGGCACAAAGTCCTTCTTACAGGCAAATCAAGTCCTTCTTACAGGCAAAACAAGTCCTTCTTACAGGCACAAAGTCCTTCTTACAGGCAAATCAAGTCCTTCTTACAGGCAAAACAAGTCATTCTTACAGGCAAAACAAGTCCTTCTTACAGGCATAAAGTCCTTCTTACAGGCAAACCAAGTCCTTCTTACAGACAAACCAAGTCCTTCTTATAGGCACCAAGTCCTTCTTATAGGCAAACTAAGTCCTTCTTACAGGCAAACCAAGTCCTTCTTACAGGCACAAAGTCCTTCTTACAGGCAAATCAAGTCCTTCTTACAGGCACAAAGTCCTTCTTACAGGCACAAAGTCCTTCTTACAGGTAAATCAAGTCCTTCTTACAGGCACAAAGTCCTTCTTACAGGCATAAAGTCCTTCTTACAGGCAAATCAAGCCCTTCTTACAGGCATAAAGTCCTTCTTGCAGGCAAACAAAGTCCTTCTTACAGGCAAATCAAGTCCTTCTTACAGGCACAAAGTCCTTCTTACAGGCAAAGTAAGTCCTTCTTACAGGCAAAACAAAGTCCTTCTTACAGGCAAACAAAGTCCTTCTTACAGGCAAATCAAGTCCTTCTTACAGGCAAAGCAAGTCCTTCTTACAGGCACAAAGTTCTTCTTACAGGCAAAGCACCAAGTCCTTTTTACTGGCACCAAGTCCTTTCTACAGGCACCAAGTCCTTCTTACAGGTATCTCCATGTGGTGACCTACCATACGGGTCAAATCTCAATCAAAATTTAATCAGTAGAATCCTTTTATTAGAAATCTACCATGGTACGACCCACCATACGGGTCAAATGGTATGACCTACCATACGGGTCAAATTTTAATTCAATTTTTAATCAGTAGAATCCTTTTATTAGGAATCTACCATGGGTTGATCCACCATACGGGTTCAAGTTCAACCACCCTAAAGTTTTTTTATATAACGAATCCTTAGGTTCTCATTTCATTTTCAGTGGAACAATCATGTCACGACTCTTTTTATTTCCTTGTATTGAGTCGATAAGAATCCAGGTGTCATCTCGTCTTTGAAATGAACCTCTACCGAGCTTCCTTTCAAAGAGGGGCAGCTGTTGACACCTGATTTTTAATCATTTTTTCTATTGCTAAAGTAATAAAAAATCCATAAAAATTCATAAAATTGAAAAATCAACTTTGGGGACCTTAGCCAAGCCTAGGGAACCAATTTTGACCAAAAAAACGATTTTTCATATTTTCAGTATTTTTACGTATTTTGTATTTTTTTATTTTCGAAAATTAATAGAAAATCCATAAAAATTCATAAAATTGAAAAATAAACTTTGGGAACCTTAGCCAAGCCTAGGGAACGAATTTTGACCAAAAAATAATTTTTCATATTATATATATTTTAATTTTTAAAAAAAAATACAAAAATATTTGAAAATTTTGGAAAAATAACATTTGAGGCCAAAAAATACACAAAGATAGTTAATATTTTTATTTTAAATCTATTTTCATATTGGCCATCGCAAATTCAGAAAAATCCAATTCGAGTCACGTGTTCCTTCACGAGTATAATCTCGAATCGGGCCTAAAAAAAATTTAATTTGAGTCAACTTATTTTTAACTTTCACTTTTTATGAGTTGTGACATTGTCTTCTAATATTTTAAATTTTCATCTTGGCCCAATTATACCCAGAATGACTTAATTTTGCAAAAGGGCTTTAATTAAATTATGCATTATTTTCAGCGACAAGAAATGAGCTTAAATTTGACATGTGGTAAATTTTGGTGTGTCAAAAATTGTGAGGAGATTTGGACTTAAAGAAATATATTTTTTTCAGGGACTGAATTGTAAATACTTAAAATTCAAGGACTAGAGTGCAAATACCTAACTCTTGAAGGATTATTTTACAAATAATAAAAAGAAGAGTTAGTGGATAAATTAGAATAGAGAAGGGAAGATGAAGAAGAGGAGATGAAGAAGAGAAGTTGGAGAAGAATGGATGGAGAAAATAAGATAAGAATAGAGAAGGGAAGATGGAGATGAAGAAGAGTTAGTAGAGAAATTAGAATGGAAGATAAGAATAGAGAAGGGAAGATGGAGATTAAGAAGAGTTAGTGGAGAAATTAGAATGGGAGATAAATATGGAGAAGGGAAGATGAAGATGAAGAAGAGTTAGTGGAGAGATTAGAATGTGAGATAAAGATGGAGAATGGAAGATGAAAATGAAGAAGAGTTAGTGGAGAAATTAGAATGGGAGATAGAGTTAGTGGAAAAATTAGAATGGGAGATAGATGAGTAGGTTATAAAAGGAGGAAGAAGTGAGCTTGAGAAAGCATTCTTGAGAGAGAAAATTTGAAGTGTTTGGGAGAATTTTTTGGAGAGAAAATTTTGGATGTTTGAGAGAGTTTTGGGAGATTGAAGAAAATTTTGAGAGAAAGAAAATACCAAAAGAGAGAGAATTTTGAAGATGATGGGAGTTTAAAGCTAGGGGTTATCATCACAAATTCCTTCATCGATCAATATAAATCAAGAGTTCATCCTCGTCAACGAGCAAACAAATTCAAGCTAAGTGTTTTTTATTTATTCATTTATTTATGGTTTTACTCGCAAATTAGCACAAATTGTATACACTTTCTCCATCTCCTTTTTCTTCCATATTTTATGTCAGGAGAAGGATATCTCTACGTCAACAGCAAAAATCTCGTCGAGATGCAAAAATCGGCCCAGACAAGCTCCTAAGCTGTCCACCGATTTCTCAACTGATCTGTGACTAAAAGTCCCTCTTAATTCAAAAGAAACTCTCTATATTGGGAACATAGAGAGCGAAAATCAATTATAGAAATCCCTCCCAAAAAAATGGGAGATAAGTACTCTTTCTACTCTTCTGGTTTTAGGTGCAGATTAGCACATATTTTGTATACTAACACTTCACTCTATTTTATGTCAGGAAGCCGCAGCTCTATATCAATGGTCAATCCTATGGAAGCACAAAATCGGCTTGGAGGAGTCCTCAAGCGCGCACAAATTTCAAATTGTTGAATCAATTCGTTGTATTTCATTTTAAAAAATTCATACCCCAAAATGGAGAGGACAAAGTCCATCCGCAATTTAAATACCTGCACCATAAATCCCAAAGGGAAGAGCCAAGCCAATGCTTAGCCTCCCATTGGAGGTTTTTACTTATAGTAGTTAAATACCTGCAACTTAAATACCTGCACCTTAAATCCCAAAGGGAAGAGCCAAGCCAATGCTTAGCCTCCCATTGGAGGTTTTTACTTACAGTAGTTAAATACCTGCACCTTAAATCCCAAAGGGAAGAGCCAAGCCAATGCTTAGCCTCCCATTGGAGGTTTTTACTTACAGTAGTTAAATACCTGCAACTTAAATACCTGTACCTTAAATCCCAAAGGGAAGAGCCAAGCCAATGCTTAGCCTCCCATTGGAGGTTTTTACTTACAGTAGTTTAAATACTTGCAACTTAAATACCTGTACCTTAAATCCCAAAGGGAAGAGCCAAGCCAATGCTAGGCCTCCCATTGGAGGTGTTTATTCACTGTCATGTACTTCCTATAATTTAATTTTTGAATCATCAGACCCAAAAGATGAGTAGGTTGTAATACTGCACAGAAGTCGTTAACACACTCCCTCTTTCGGCTTCAGGGAATCTTTAACACTTAAAAAATATAACAAATAAAAATATATACCATCCATGCATCCTATTTAAAAAGTGAAAACACAAAAGAGAATACCCTACTAGAGCTTTAGGAATAAACCAAGCCTGAGTTGCCGGATTAGGATATCCATGAAATTAAGGTACCGAAAGGGCATTAGTTTTAATTAACTAGTGTAACCAAGTCCCCGAGCTCATAATCTCTGGTTCGCAGGAATAAATTAGTTCTCCCGCTAATTTATTTAGGTTTCTAATCGACCTACCAAGAACGATTAGTGGCGACTCCAAATTTCAAAATCATTTAAACAAAAACCAAAGTTGCGATTCGGTAGGGCTTGGGAGGGTCCGCATTAGGTTAGTCAAATCTAATTAACCTAATAATCCGTTAACCCCTTTTAAAATTTAAAATTTTTTTTAGAGGGTCGCGACACCTGGGTCCACAAAAGTCGAGCACAGGATCCTTCTTGCCCATGCCCAAGTCCACAAAGGCAATGCTCGATCCCTGATGCGTGTATCCAAGCCTAAGTCCATCGAGGCTGAGCTCAAGACCCTATGTTCGAGTTCGAGACTCTAGTACTCGTGCTTGGATCACTCTTGTCTAAGCCTGGGTCCAACAAGGCCAAGTCATGAGACCTTTTGCCCATGCTTGGGTTGATCGAGGCCAAGGCCAAGGCTCTCTATGCTTATGCCTAGATCCCCCGCCTCTAAGCCTGAGTTTATCAAGGTCGAAGCTTAGGACCCCAATACTTGTGCCCAAGTTCATCAAGGCCTAGTCTAGGACCCCAAGACCTTGAGACCTCTATGCCTGCGCCTAGGTCCCTAGCGCTCGTGCCCGAGTCCTCGACTCTTGGACCTGGGGTCCCAATTGCTCGGGCCCAGATCCATAGAGGTTGGGCATTGATGGACCCAGGACCTTGGTGCCCTTGCCGTAGTAACTGGCTCTTGAGTCCGAGTCCACAAAGGGCGAGCCCGCATCCATCGATGCCTAGCTTAGGACCTAATGCTTGTGCTCGGATTCCCCGTTACCTTAGTTGGAGTCCATAGAAGCCGATGCTCGATACCCATGCTTGGGTCCATAGTCGTGCCCTAGTCCCAACGCCCAAGCCCATGTCCATTGATGTTTGGCCTAGTTCCCGGCGAATAGGGGTCTTGGGCTTGACCTCGATGGATCTGAACCTAGCTGCCAAGGATTTGAGCTTAGTCGTCAAGGACTTGGGCATCAGTGGCCTAGGGCCAACCTCGATGGTCTAGGGCTCAAGTGTTAGGGATCTGAGCTTGAGCACTACGGACCCGAGAGTCACTGGGTTTCCACGCACTAGCCTTTATGGACTCGTTCTGATGCTCAGCTTTTGTGGACTTGTTCCCCGTGCTAGGCCTTTATAGACTCCGGCCTAGGTGTTGGGGATTCGAGCATGAGCATTGGGGTCTCGATCTTGACCTCTGTGGACTCGAGCCAGGGCATCAGAAGTCCTGCATGGACTCGAGCCATAGTCGAGGTCCGTCAAGGTTGGATCTAGGAGCCACCACGTAGCTCCTTGGCCGGCTGTGCGCAAGTTATTAGCTCTCGAATAGTGTCTGCGTTACTTTCCAAACAACGAAAAATATTTTTCGATTCTTTTTCATATTTTAGGAAAACACCAGAAATAATTATCATTCGTCTAGAAAAATGACCTTTTTGAAAAAAAAATATTCAAAAAAGAGGTAACATTTTTCATGAAATAAACGAAATCTAAATAGATAATCATATTCATTTTGCTTTAGTACACTGTTTGTTGATGGTTGCAATCACATTGAAATCGACATTAATTTCTTCCCTAACCATAAGGTAACGTCCGGTAGGTAGGCGCCAAATGCAAAGTCACTTGTTTTTTTTATTTTGTCCTATTTTATTTCTGGCGGACGTTTTGGTACATGACTTGACGTGCGCATTGCACTAGCCGAAGCCACAATCATGAGAAAACCTCCCTCACGACTCTTTGGCAGAGGTCGGTTTCTTGGTTCCAAATCAAGCTAACGCACGACATTTGGCGACGTGATCTTTCTTTTGAAACGGATTGACAGAATCTATGCAACCGCTAAAGTGAATCGATGAGGTGGCCACCTTGGAAATCTACTTGTCATACGCAAAGAACGTCGATTTTTGGAAAGACGCCGGTCTCTCTCGGTTGTCCATATCGATCTGTGCTGTTCATGCACCGGCTTATTTACACGCCAAAAAAGTTCATCGGGGCAGCCCCCCGGCTGACATATTAGATCTTATGTTCTCTGGTCCAGTCGAAGGCTTTTAGATCAAAACTCTTGTTCCTGGCTCGTTTATACTGTCAAGTGAAACGGTGCTTTGTTAGTAAAATGACCTGATAAACGCATATTCCTTTCATTGAAATTTCTTTTGGATTTGACTGTGAAACCATAGTCAAAACCCACAACAACATTAGATTTCCCATTAGTACAGCCTCGTTAATGTTTGAGCCGTGCCAACCGTTTGCCCGACAAAATTAAGGGTAGTTTGGTAATCAAGGAGAAGAAGGGGGGGGGGGGGGAATGAGTTTTCCACGAATATATTTAAAAAAATCCCAACTGGGGGATAAAAGAAAAGAAATCATTAAGAGGGTAGAGGAATCTCACATGGAAGTTTGAAGTGGAACAGGTGGGAATAGAAGAATAGAAAGAGAATGAGAAGTGGCAGAGGAAAACATCTAAACAAAAGCAATGAAATTTAAACCGAAATTTCAAAGAATTGGTGGAAATAGATAGAGACCCATCTCAGCTCTGGCCTGAGGGGGACAGTTCTAATTAATTTAGGGTCTTTTTTTTTTTTTTCAAGAACGGGTTTGTTTGGTTGTTTTTTTTTTCTTTTTGGATCGAAACAAAAATATGTTACTGAAATATTAACGGTCCTTACACGAAAAGCCCAAAGAAGAAGCATCACAATTCGAGCAGTGGGATTTGGCGGAACCAGTTAGCTACGAGATTGGCCCTTGCCTTGGGGTTTTTAATTGGGAAAATGCGTCTTCAGTAGCGAGAGGAGGAGACAACATTGAGACTAGCAAGAAATAATCAATAATTGTCTCTTCGAAAAACGATGAAGAGAGAGAGAGAGAGAGAGAGAGAGAGAGGTACGACGCCTATGGGGAGGATGTGATCGACGGGGGAACACTTCCGAATCCGACATGATTACAAGAATTTGAATTTTGTGGAGGGGGCCGGAACGAAGGGACCATCCATCTTCGTTTTCCCAATTATTGTCCAAATGATGAAGGACATGAATTCTTGCCGGTTTAATGTGAGGTCGTTTTGTTTTTCTGCTACGTATGGAGCACAAAAGCGTATGCTCTGCACACTTCTCTCACCGCCGTTAGCGCACAAACCCGTCCATGTCTTACGCTCTTTAAATTTCGAAAATTTCAGGATGGCGATTTGGGAACCGCTCATCTGGTTATATCGAAAAGGCACCTTATACCACGACACAAATCTAATAGAGCAATTCGTTTTCGATGCATTGCCTGATCAAACGAAAGGTAATCTATCTAGCATTTCCATGCGAACAATGCACGTTATCGGGGAAAATGGAACGTAGAAAAGTAATTTTCTAAATTAGTCAAGTGGGTCTGTGAGATTCTTTGGAAATTTTTTTGTTGGGTTTGGGCAGAAGATGGAGAGTTGGGTGGATGGTGCACGAATCAAAGACGTGGGTGGAGATTTGCCAGCCTTTGCCCTTCACGCCTGGCTTTTAGATTTTTAGTGGAGCTCCGGGAACTGCGTTTGGATCCTTGGCGTGCTTCTGCCGTCGCTCCAAACCGTGACAAAAAAATTTCATTAAAACTTTCCTCACTCCAAACCAAGACAAGAACTTCATTAAAGCCTCCATTTTGCTTCTTTCGATATAGTCTTTCGTATTGAGATGGGATGCATACTCCTCGGTAATAAGAAAGCACAGGAGTCCTTGAGCAAGCGAGGGTCCGGCGGGAGCTCTCATGGCGGGGTTTCAACGGGACAACGCCCATTGGATACCAGATGGCTTTTATAATTTTAACTCGTATTTTTTCATTAATAATTTGAGATTGGGTTTATAAATATATACTCTTTTTCACTTGTAATTTAGTGATATAATGAGAGCTGTGATGTCCTAATTTTAGTGAAATTCTTTATTGGACATAAATTTAATTTGAGAATAAATCAAGATAAATTTTGTGTCTCGATTTTTTTTTTTGCTTTATTTCATTGTGATTTGTGTGCCAAATCCTAACGTTTCTCTCCCTCTCTCTAAAAAAAGACATGCATCAGGAGTAAGAATATGTTTGGGCAAGCAATTTCTTCGGCCCTGCTGAATTCGCGGCATGCACAAAGGGCTTCCCAGCGTCGGAGTTTTTTCAGAATGGCACGACCACGACCACGAGTCTCGATGATGATAACTTTCATGGGGTGGCTTTCACAAATCGGGCTCTTTCGAAAGCTTGAATACATAACCTCGTAAAAAAAAAAAAATTACGATATCCAGTATAATCTCCTAGATGGGTAGCCATAAGCAGAATTAGTTCAACAAAAATTCAAAATCTCGACTAACCGGATAGGCTTAATCAGTGCAAAATCTTGGCGACCCATTTAGGAGGAGACGGTTCGTTCAAATTAGTAAGTTTTGACCAACTTCGAGCCAAACGCAATGATGGGGGTTGCCTGAATTAGGACAAGGAGACTTCAAATCGAATTCAATGCGAAGCCCCTCCCTTCGTTTTGCCCCATAAATGCCCATAAGTTTTTCTTTAATTCACGACGATCCACAATGCTATTTAATTGCGTTGGCTCGGGAATCGCATTCGCCATCCTCGTGGTCAACCAAATTTATTGGAGCCACAACGCATATTAAATTTGGCGTGACATGGAGTTAGAAATTACTAGGGTAGAAGTTAGCAAGGACAATTGTTAGCTAGAAAGCCTGACCCAAAAATTTAAGCTAACAGATGGGAAGAGGTCGCATGCGTATACCGAGCATACAAACTCCATTGTCGAGTAACGAAAGTTATTTCAATACCCTTTCTCACGTATTAGTCGGACTAGGAACGATGCTTGGAACTTGACGAGCTTGCGAGTAACAAATTAGGGTGGAACTTGTCTCTGATAACATGTCAGAAAGTTTTATTAAAAAATTTAAATCTAATCAATAGAGGGGAACTAAATGCATGTAATGATTATATAAACTCTGTTGTCAAGCGAAGCGACGAGGGATATTTCAACAAGTTATAACGTTTTTGTGGTCTAAATAATTAGAACATCTGAGATTTGTCGATAATGTATTTTATGGATAAGGGCATGCTGCTCCAATATATCCCCTTCATGATTCAAATTCCTAGTTATCTATCTTATCTTTTTGGTCAAGCCAAGTAATTCGAGGGGTGCAGAGATTTTCTCCTCTTTTATGCTTAATTTTCTTTGAAGGACACTCGGAAGAATCGAAGTATCAAAGTCTAATGATGAGAATTCTTTTAACCTTTTGGTCGAGTCCGCTAGTGCCCGGAAAAAATGGAGATAGCGGAAGGGACGGAAGATCAAATGATTCTCTCAAAGTGTCTAAAGCTTTCAATCGATTGCAGAGTGATTTCCGGATCAATCTCAAGAAAAAGCTCAACACAATGGTCATCTGATTGGGCCCAGTTGGTGCATAGTCTTATGATTATCGACACTAATTATTTTTTGGTGACACAAAAAACCACAAACTTGTAGGCATGCGATGCATTTACTGCAAATTTCAAGGTAAATGTGTCACATAAGTACAGACTTATTGGTTTCATAAAAAAATTGAGGTAAAAATGTCACACAGGTATAAGTTTGGGATTAATGTGTCACATGGGTATAAACTTGAGATTTTTGGTGTAAAAAAAATTGGAGTAAATATGTCGCAATGAGCATAGTTTAGAATTTTTTTATGCCTTTTTTTTTCATTAATTTGAGGATGAGATTCTACTTAGGAATTTTGTTAGTTAGGGATCTTATTTGTTTAATTTTCATTTGTATGGGCTAAGTAGTACCAACACTGATAGACGACATGCGATGTGATATGACACGATATGACATGCCAACACGTCATTTCTAAAAAAAAAAGAGAATTTCGATATGTTGGGACAAATTATATATTAAATGTATATTTTATATATACATGATAATTTATTATTATTATTATTATATTATGGATTCACGATTAGGTCTTTTTTGGGTTGACTAGGGATATTAATTTTTAAGTGACTAGGAATATGACTTAAGTATATATATTTTTGATAGATTTACATTTTGACTCCTAATTTATTAAAAACATTTCGAATCAAGGGATTCATTAGACAATTCTTGAGTGGATTAATATTAAAATAATCAAATAATAAGAAATTAGAAATACTGGATTTGCATTTTGCTGGCGTGTTCGGAGTGCCGACCACGTGTCGATGTGTCTGACACCGCACAAAGGCTCCTGAAGAGTATCTATGCTTCCTAGTTATGGATAATTATTATTATTTTTCCTAAGGGGGCCGAATCTGATTAGTTTGTTTATGAAACGGTAATATCCGATGATTACTTTATCGATGCATATATTTATAGGAACTAATAATGCCTAGTGATAGCAGTAGTGCTCTAGGATTTAGCAGTGTGATTGTCCTTGCCTTATTAATTGGGCATCATCATAATCGGGCACAATCCCTTTGCTCCGACTTTTGTTGAGTCCATCAATCATTTGAATCATGTGATGTCTCAAATGATTCAAATAACTATAATGCTTCGTTAATTATCATCATGGATACTAGCATGGTTTCAATAACGGGCTCAGGGGGGGAAGCCCCACCGGATTCAAAAAAATAATAATGATCACATTGTTCACTAATAATGAGCGGCAAATCGTGGGTTTAAAAAGAAAAGAAGAGAAGAGAAAGGAACTTCCTTTACGTGATGAAATGGAGAATTTGAAAACATGTTTACAGAAGTTTAGAGCCTTGCGATTTTAACCCAATGGAACATAACTAGGAGGAAGTAAAGTTGTTCCTTGCGATTCTCCTGATCTCGACGTGGATGACATACGCTTGCCGAGACGGCCGAGTAGTTTCTCTAGCGATATCAGCTCTATCTGGATTCGAACTTGTCAACGTATGAGAGAGTGACGAAACACTGAATTCCCGCTCTCGATTTGATTTAAATAGGGACTGAACATCACATGCTCGGCCATTCACCAATTGCAAAATGTCCTGTGTTAGATCTTTCACGAAATAATCACTCTTAGTAGGGCGGACTAGAGTTCACATGCTTGAAAATCAAAAGACAGAGACGAAAATTAATGATCGACATGATTTCTTTCTATGACGAGAAAATCAGACTTTAGATGAATTAATTTCGAATCAATGAAATATTCCCTTATCTTGTGGGCGAGGTAGACTATTCAATCAAAAGAGATTATGGAAACAGAATTACACCCATTAATTTGATGATAGCGACAACACTAGGCTTCGGTTTGTGGGGGGTGGGGGACGAAGATTTCACGATGATGTCATGTAATCATGCCTTGGAGAATTCTTGTCATCATTTATGATTACAAGATGGCCCAAAAGAGGAAAGCCCATTTGACTAAAGTCAAAACTGGGCCTCCCCCAAATGTGACTGAGTTGCCTTGACTTTGCTTCGCCAATCTTTAATTTTTGCTCTTTGTCCCCTCTTCTTTAGCCTTTTACTTTGTTCTTGCAAGAAACGTGCCGGGGTTCATCGCGGTGGATCGTCCCGATAAACCATTTTCCGGTTCGAATGCTAGCAAGATGGAGTGGGATGATAGATCAAGTCAGATGAAATGGGTATTTGGATTCCACGTTATGTGCGATTGCCACGAGAAAATGATGCGAGAAACTAAAGGACTTAACGATAAACCAGCTTAATGATAGAGTTTTCCATCCTTGTTTATCCATAAAGAGGCAATATTTCTAAGGGCTTTTTGGGTGTTAAAGCTGAAACCAATATGGATCTTCGCAATGGGGAATTGATGAATAGGTTAGATTAGGTTAGGCCCTTCCAGAAAAGAGGCCCAAACAAAACCACCCTCTTGTCGGCATCTTCAGGAAAATTTGTCTGGTCGGTCGAGCTGGTCTCGATCAGTGGAGGAAGCCACTTCCTCTAGGCCTAGGCGGACCTCGGATTGATCGTGCTCCTTGCCAAATTGAATCTAAGACAATACAAAAGTTATAATGCAAGATTATAGATTTATTGGAGGAGCAACTTGATTACGCTGCACGTGGCATGTTGATATGGTGCTAATCATTTGACGTCGATTTGCTTGGCCAATTCAAACCCATCGGTAATCAACATGTTAAAGCAAAGAGATTGCCCCTCTCTCTCTCTCTCTCTCTCTCTCCCCATCCATACAAATGTAGATTTCGATGCTTTTTGACCACAGCATTCTCGTCCATTCAAATCAAATCAGCTAGTGCAATATATTGTAAAATTTAGGAGGAAATAAAAAGAAAATAAACTTATACTACTTCCAAAGAAGAAGGATGCGATCCAGAAAAGAGGACGTTGTGATTATTTCGATTGGACAACAGACATCTTGCTCCAAAAATATCTAAGGTCGAGATGGGGACTTTCCACCTTTTCGTTTTGTCGTTATGTCTGTGATGAATGTAACGTGATATATAATGATCCTCGATCAGACGAAACTTGCACAAGATGGAAAACTTTCGGAAGTATTCCATAGAAAGAGCAAACGGAAATGAAGCCAACAAAACTAGGTGCTGCCTGGATATTTCAAAACTGGTTCACGGGTTGCTTACCAAGTGGAAAACAAAAAGAATGAACCCTAGCTTTAGGGATTGGTGCCCATGAAAATAGGAGAAAAATTACCAAAAAAAACTATTAAATGTATTGTAATTATGTCAATTTAATCATGATTTTTTTTGGGTCAGTTGAATTCTAAATTTTTTCACATTTTGTCAATTAAGTCCATTTGGTAAATTTTGGCATGAAATCGGTGACATGGATGGTCGGTAGGCACTATCGGTGGACGGCTGGCATCCATATCATCTATTTGCAGCCAAAATTAGTTGGATGGACTTAATTAGCAAAATGTGAAAATGTTGAGTACTCAATTGACAAAAAGAAAAAGGCCTAGAACCGAATTAGCACAATTAGAAAAGATTTAGAACTTCTTTTTGGCAATTTCCATAGAAATAGGACAAGCAGCTATATACGCGGCTTGTCTCGACAGGATAGACATCATTCAATATATTTTATGCATGGATACGTTAAATGGATTCAAAATATTTTTGGTTTGATGTTATATAGTTAAGATTGAGAAGATGGTAGGTGCTCCTTGAAGCACGTGCCTTCGTGGAAAAGGCTCATTTTTTAGGTATATAAACCCTCGACTATACACTTAAAAGAAACAGGAATTCAAAGTACAGCGACAGAATTTGCAATAGATTAGGACATATTAGGAAAAGATAATGGTTCCGTGCCATAGAATTTCGCATATCATCCAAGCTTGCCCATTTTTCCCTGGCCTAAATGACAAATGAGGAACAATTTTCATGCCCTCACAGCTCACAGTGACAAAATCAGATATAGAATCTCAACCTAGACCACATTACTCGAACCCTAGAAAGTTAAAACCACTAAGCCAAGAATCACAGAGGAGTTGAGTGAAATGACCCGACAATAACTTCAGTTAATGCAAGAGAACACAACAACAACGATAATGGAGCAAAGGCACGATCATTGATCGGTTCACGTTAGGCACATTGGAAGTCAGATGGGATATTCATGCCACAAGTGTTGATGAGCAAGCTGAGGGAAATGGGAATATTGAGGTTTATCCCGAGGATGTTGGCTTTAATGGCCGTGCAAAGGCAGACGGCTGCTTCGAGATCGAGAAGACCCTCCAGGACCGAGCAACAAGGCATGTCCGGTGGTGTTCCGACCACGACATTGACCGGCCCATCGAGCACTTTGGCGCACACGCCCAGCTTCAGTGCATCTCTAGGGCAACTAGAGCCTCTCGGAGAGAACGGGTTAGTGATACGATTAGGGTTTGGCATTGGTTTCGGCTGAACGCAAGTATTGCATCCGCTCGCTAGGGCAAATAAGAGGAGGTTGAGGCAAAGGAACAAAGCAGCTGATGAGGAAGATTGCGTGGTATCCATCTCTCAGCAAGAAAGTGAGAAGTTGGTGACTTGGGGTGATTAGGCGCTTCTTGCTGTTGAGTTGGAGGCAAATGAGGGATGTTGGTGAGTATTTGTAGAGAAACTTTGCTTCGAATCAATAAAATAAAACTATCTAGCGATAAACTCTAAGAGATTGGGGTTATGTCACAAGGAATAATTCTCTTTAATCGTTGATCAACGTGCCATTGGTCCCATTGGTATAGTGGATATAAATTAATGACTCATCAAATTTCGTTTTTCAACATCAGAGAAATTTAAAATTACATTAAGGGCCCTTTGTTTGGAGGAAAACTATTTTTGAGAAATTCATTTTTGACTTTCCGATGTTTGGATGGTGAAAAACTAATTGATCTATTGAAAGCTAGTAAAAATATCAACTCCAGCTTCACGTCCAGTTTTAGCCTATTAAAACTAGATAGTTCATCACTCTCTTACTCGATGGAACTCAAGTGGAGCATATACAAAAGTAGAATTGTGGAAATATGCACATAAGTAGCGGGACGAGTCTATACACTGAAAATATCATTAATCCTAATGTTCGCACAAAATGAACTATGCTTGGTGTGACCATTAAAAAGGCATATTTAACTAAAAATGAAAACATTAGTGGCTACATAAGTTCAAGTCGACACCTAAATCTTTGATCCCACCGGTCGATTTTTTGCTTCATACATAAGACCTGGAGAAACAAGTTAAGATGCCATGCTCATAAGGGGGACCGTAGTGTAACCACACATTGTATTCAACCCCGGTTTCAAGAGAACAAAAGATGTCCGGAATTTGGGTGTATCCACATGAATGCCGAAGCGCCTCCCTCCTCCTTCTCTAAAGTGTCCATCTCACCGAGAAGTTACTAGGTACATTCAATCCTTGGAGACCGGCACCATCACAACCGTTGAATATATGCACTCCGGGTCGACTCTACGCAGGATTTTTCCGGTCTCAATCTCTGATGTTTATCTAATAAAAGATTAGGAAAAGAAAGGGGGGGTAAAAACTGTAGCAAGAGTTAAAGAGTGAAGAGGCATGTGAAGCACGGGCTATTTGGCGGGCTAGTGAGCTGGGCAGGAGATTCGACACCAATTACGAGAATTAGGTCCACAACATTCTTTGTCGACATTCGAAGTTCTTTGCATTTGTCTGTCCCTCTGTGGATCACGAGATTGACCAATCGCGATGCTAGGTTGCTCCCCGTGAGCTCTTAACACGACGCGAACACAGCAGTGCATTGAAGATAGGGATCGATTTTTATTAATTTCTAATTTCGGTTTAGCTGCCCTATTTATCCACGTTATTTAACCCTCCAATTATTGTTCTTTCTGCATTTTGCTCTTCCCAAAGTAGAGTGACTTTCAGCGCAGGTACATGCCAACCCACATATTGAGGGTTTTAGGGTTTTTTTACCTCTTCCGGTATTTGAGAGGATGTGTCTCGAATGATTTTTAACTTTAGCATTTTGCTTATGCTTACGCTTTTAGGGTTTGAATTTGTCATGCATCTACTATTGATAAGCCTCAGATATCTCAATTCATGTGAATATTTGCATTTGAAGTTGTGCCATAGTCATTTATGAAATGAAAAGGCTGTAAACGGTGTTGAGATCTAGAGTATATTTCACACTTTTTTTTTTCCTTTTTTTCTTTTGGAAATTGAACTTTTAGATAGATGTTTGCATCCTCAACTTTTTACTTGTTACCATTGAGGGTCTTAAGGTTGATTGCTTACTCTTTTCCAACCATTCTTTTGTTTCATTTTTCCATAAATTCATTTCTACACGTTCTTTCGTCCAATCGTATCAAGTTGACACGCTCGAGGAAAATTCGTCATCCTTCCCACTATCATGACTTCCTTTTCCCTCTCACGAATGTCAAGCGGGTTCAGAGGTATTGTCTATCAGTCTAGGATAGACTCTCTCAAGTCCTATCTCGTATGACGTTGAATTTCGTTTTCATGATTAGTAATCTAAACAGTTATTAGGAGTCGTCACTAGTTTCTTGGGATTGATAAAAAAATCAATTGAGACACGAGAGTGTTATCTCAATTCCTACGTAATCAAAGTGTCTAGGTTTAAGGACTTGTTTGTGCTAATTAGCTAATTAGCGTCATTTCAGTACCTAACTAGTTGATATTCCTAAGGTGACCATACATTTTGCTCATCATTCAAAGCCTACATGTATCTAACTAGTGTTAGATGATCAGATATAATGTTTTTGTCATTTTCGTGCAATTGTTAACTTAATCCTTGCCCTAACACTAGGAAAGCGATTAACAAGCAATTTATCGAAATGCTATGCTGCAAATAAACACTCATGTATGGAAAGTAGCTAACTACTGGAAAGTGAACACGCAAACAAATTAGTACAGATTACAATTCCAAACATCAAACCTAAGACATGATCGGATGTTCAACAAATCAGATCAGAATGGACATTGGTCAACTGCCATCGCCAAACCTCAATGAGCCGTCATCTCCATGGGCTTCGCCATCGCTTGACGAAATAGAGAATCAAATCAATGCATTCAAGCATTTAAAACATGCATTTACTCAAAGCAAATAATTAACAAAGTTCAGTCAATTACGCTAATCAGACATCCCACATTTAAACCTTAATCACTCTGCTAATTGAACTCTCGAGACATGCATGGCAAATCAAATCAATTATCCAAATATACACATGTAAAGTCTAACAAAAGCATGTAAATCAAACATAGAAAGGAATCAATACTCAAGCATATAAAAGCCTAATTAGACAATATAGGTAAACACAAGCATTTTCCTACCTATTCCCTATTTTTGAAATTTTCTGATTTTTTAATCATTTAAAAACAAAACAGACTCCGGTCGAGGTAGGTGAACCCAGGCTTCCAAGGCCTGGGTCACCACTCGGGCTGGGCTCACAAAATGAGCCCAGTTCAAGGACTCCAGAAGATACAAACCAATATGGGCCCAGTTCGGCTAAAACCCAACAAAAGGAAAAGGTCCAAGCTTTCAATAGGTCTAACACTGCTTAAACTTAGAAAAGGCCACGCTTAACTCGCCAGATAGCTGGCCCAGCTGGTAACCCGGTAGCGCCAAGATGTCTTCCTTCATTAGCACTGCTAATGCCCCCACCAGGTGCCTTAGCCGTTCTAGCAACCAACAACGGCTCGTCTGGTTTGGGGAACATTGCTGGTCATGAAGTGACTGAAGTTGATGATGATCAGCTGTTTGGATGAGGCTGAGTCGATGGAGTCTGGTTGTGCTTGTTCGGTCCTTCGGTGTTCTGTTCATAGCCTAGACAAGTATGGTTGCATCGGCTAGCACAAGGTGATCGGCGAGGACGAGAGGGAGTTTCTGCCTAGCCTCGCGTTTGGTGTGAAAGGTGTGGCCAACGATCGGAAGGATGGAGGGCTCGAGATCCTAGAGAGCAAAGCCGCGGGAGACTAGCGGGATAAAGTTGATGAGTGTTCGGTCGAAACTCGATCAGCGGTACGCTCGAGCAAGCATCGGGCTTCCTTTTCTAGGCTCACTCTGAACTCCCTCTATCTGAGCCCGCTCGAACATCAACAAGCAACAGAATCGAGCTCTCTCGGTCATCCTCCGCGGTTGCTGTCTCCACGGCCATGCTGCCGTCGCCAGCTACCACAAGGCCAGATCCTCATCGGTCCGCTGGAACCGCCTTGGGACTCAGAGCAGAGAACCCCTCGAACGAACTGCTCTCGACAAGCTCAATGGCTCTCTCTCTATCTCCTTTTTCTTTGGAGCTCTCCTGGTTTGAGCTCCCTCGAGAGCCCTCTCTTTTTTCGCTTTTGGACGATCGGGCCCCTCAAGAGCTCCCCCTAATCGAGCTCTCTTCTTTCCTTTATGCCCAGTAGAGAATCTTTTTTTCCTGTTCTCTCCTCTGCACCCTTCTTCTGAGCTATTTTGCTGGCCAACCCTCTTCTCGAAGTTTCCCTCCCACAAACATCTCTCTTGTGGTGTCTCTGTACCTGAGTGCAGGTAAGATGAGTGGGTGGAAATAGGGGTGATTGGTTCTAGAATGAACAGTTTTCACTTTAAAATTGAGAGCTACTCATTAGAAATCGATTTCACAAAATGAGAATCGCGAACTACTTGTTTCAAAAATTCATCTGAGAACGAAACCGGTCTTGATCCCAGATGGATCCATAGAACTAGTCCTACCAACTTAGTAGGCCACTGTGGCATTAAATTTTTTTTATGACTGCTTCCCCACTCCACCTACTTCAATCTCAATGTTGAAACCTTCCCATACCAGTTTTCCCTGAAATAATATTTAATCTGTTTCAAGTTAAGTGTCTCCATAGTTCACACTGAACAAGGTGAAACTTCTAGTCTCAACAGAATATATAAATTGTAATCAGATCATGATTTGCAATGATGAGATAGGTAAACTTTCCAACCATAACATATTGAATGCTTTATATGGTTTGCATATTTGGACCAGCACTAATAATGCCCATTACTTGTGTATAAGCATTCAAAACTATGGTTCGGTTATATGGTTCCCACCTGAAATCGAGAGTCGAAACAGTATCTGCTGGTTCTAGCAGATTGGAATAGGGAACTGGATTGGAACCTGATGCTAACCATCCTAAACTAGCTGGTTGGGTAAGATCCGATTCGATTTGGGTGGATCTCGCTTTTTTTGCTCACCCCTAAGTGGAAGTGCGGTGGAAGATAAGGGGGAGAGAGAGTGCAACGTGTTTTTTATTTGGCTTTTCTTTCTCTTCTCATTCTCAACTGAACCATCACCTTCTAATTAGACCAAAAACAACCTTTTATCATTGGACCATTGTGTGGTCGTGAATCGAGGAGGGCAAAAGGAAAAAATGGGGTGAGTCTCGCGTGCATGGGCTCGAGTTGATCCGGTCCGATTTGTTTTCGCAATTTTTTATTTTATATATTTTAATTTTTTTAATTTGCGATAAACAAGAAAAGATTCATATTTATCCGATCTAGTCTATTCTATTTTTAAACGAAAGCAAATAAATTAAACCTAATCAGGATCGACAAAATTAGGTATCAACAGCCATATTCGCAAACTTGGAATCAATACCATTACTAAGAAGATGATGATGAATTACTCGATAGTGAAGATGCGATCAATCAAGTAGTCACTCACTTCATAACATTCGATGAAAAAGTTGGACATATGAAGAATAGGGGAAAAGCATAAAAAAATTCTAAATATATTGCATCGGTGCAAATTTATCCCTAAACCTTTCAGTCATAAACTTTTGCCAATGCCAATTCACCCCTAAACATTTTTCATTGGTACCAATTCAATCTTAAACTTTTTATTAATGTCAATTTAGTCTTAAAATTTTGCATTTCCGCCAATTCAGTCCTAAGCCTTTTGCATTTCTGTTAATTGAGTCAATTCAGCCAACTTTAGCCAAAACCTTGTTGACGTGGATGTCAGTTATATTCCGTGGTACGGTTGGTGTTGATGTGGATATTTTTTGATATTATTTTAATATTTTAAAATAATTTTAATAAATTTTTAATTGTTGAGAAAAGAAAAGGAAGGAAAATAAAAATATTTATTAAAAATTATTTAAAACAGTTAAAAATATAAAAAAAAATATCAATGTCAAGACTAGCCATGCCATGTATGACAACCAACATCCAAGTCAGTAGATTTTCGATAAAAATTAGCTGGATTAACTCAATTAACATAAACACAAAAGGTTTATAATTGAATTGGCACAAATGCAAAATATTTAGAACTAAATTGGCACAAATAAAAGATCTAGAGCTGAATTGACACTAATACAAAAGGTTTAAGGCTGAATTGGCATAAATGCAATAAGTTTAAGACATTTTAAAACTTTTCCAGAAGAATAGTGTAATACTTTCTTGCGAACTCTTTTTCGGGAGGGGTTGATAGAGTATTTCATCTATAACATTAACAGTAAAATACTCACATATTTCTGGCTTAACATATATACGATATGGCATGATATCATGATGCATTGGCCTCTCAATATCTAATAGTGCATCTGGAGAGATTCACCTAGCATGACTATAAACTATTATTTATATGTCCTTTGAAAACGTGCTTGGAAAAATTCCCTACGTCGAAACTATTGTATTGCATTTCATGCAACGAACATTGGGAGGAGGGGAAACAAGAAAATTTTGGCTCCATTTGTTTATTAGAAAATGAGTGATGTAGAAAATATTTTCTTCCTGATTATATATATTCTTTGAAATAATTAATTAATGAAAAATATTTCTATTATTGATAATAATTTATGCTTGAAAATTTACGTGGATGATGAAAATATTTTTTCGTTCACATTTTCACAAGTGATATAAGCACTTATTTTTGAAAAAAAATATTTTTAAATCACTTATTTTTTGCAAATACACAGAAGCTTATTAGCATGATGTCTTTTCTATTGCGTTTAAACTCTCATAAGCACTTTGTCTACACGATGAAAGAGCCGACATATTTGAATGTGATGAAGATGACAGCTTCATGTTGGTGAAATATGGTAGAATGGGATGAATAAAGGAATTAGAATAAAGGAATCAGACTCCGAGGCGTGCTAGTACTAGTACTCTTTAAGGAATTATTTGCCCTACAGAGTTGCTAATGGTTATTGGCAAAAATCCTCCAGGATACAACAGATTCTCAAGAGAAAATATTAGATAACAATTCTAATATTTCTCCAAGAACTCTCTAGGAAACAATAGAAAACAAAGGCTGTAATTCTCTTGCTTTTGAAAATGAAAATTGAAGAAGAATAGTGTGTTCGACATGAACAAAACACTTGAATATATCACGAGAAATGAACACACCTTTTTTGTATCCGAAAAGTAGTTAATTCTCATGCAACTCTTCGCGTCCAAAATAGTTTATTCAATCATACTTTTTCATTTTTTGAAAATAGTTTTTTTTTTTGTGAAAGATTGCAACTTTTCGGAAGTTTAAAACTATTACCTTGAAAGGATGCAATTCTTCACATTCAAATTGTCAAGTCTGAAAAGTTACAACTATTGGACATAATTAATCAATTAAAATTCAAAATTAATATAAAAAATAATCGCAACTTCTAAGTGAACAGTCGCACTGTTTCGCTAGAATGTTACAATTAAATTTTATTAAATTTAATTTTTAAAAAAATAAGAATATGAGTATTGTTGACACATAGATTTTGATTTTTGATATATATTACACAAAAAACTGAGAATTAATTCTCACCAAAAATATTTCCTCATGCGTTGCATCTTACTTCATTGGCGGAGGATATGAGCTTAAATTAACGGGCGAGTGAGGACAAGAGAGAGTTGCTCGAACGTTATAGTATCAACCCTAATGAGTTCTTGTCCGATCCTTCTCCTAGAAAGGCGAGGAGGAGAAAAGATTTGCAAGACGCAGGACAAGGCAAAAGAACACAGCAAGAGGATTCTGCACCCCCGCGGACCACTCATAAGCTGCTGTAGGTACTTAGAGGGACGACTCGAATAAAGAAGTTGCTCTCACCAAAGGGAGGTTGTCAAAGTTGTAGCTTTTTTCTATATCACAGGCAGCCAGTGGCAATCCTGCATCTTTGAGGCCTGGTCGTTGATTGGATTTGTACAGTGGTACAGGATCAGTTGGAAATGAGGCCATTAGCCGAGGTTGTTCTCAGGTTCACTTTGTTGAGATGGATCAGTGGGTTGTTTCAGATGTCTTACGACCAAACTTAGAATGGACTGGGTTTATTGACGCTGCGGTTATTCACATAGTCCATGTGGAAAATTTTTTAAAACGAGCAGAGCAATTTGTAGGTAAAGATGGTCCATTAGATTACGTAAGCATTACACCCCCTTATATGCAAGTTGACTATGGAATATTGATGGACCAAATCTCTAAATCACCATTAGTGGGAGAAGACTCTTTTGTCGTGGTGGAATATCCTCTAAGAACAAATATGCTGGACTCTTGTGGATGCCTCGTAAAGACCCTGTGCTTCACCAACTTTCACTATGCTTTCGTCTAATCTGATGGTCGCTGATTGCTGGAAGGTGAGGTCAAGGCTTGGGCACTTTCGGTGGAGAAAAAAAAAGGGGGATGGGGCCTCGCAATAATCAAGAAGGGAAAAGCGAGGGTAAAAAGTCACGTTGCAGAGGATCACAAGGACGAGGCTTTCTCTCTCAGTGGGCTCTCTTTTCCCTCGGGTTTTCTCTCTCGCATGAGCAAAAAAAAAAAAAGAAGAAAAAGAAAAAGGGGTTTAAGAGGACGAATCCGGAGCGAGAGTCGTACAAGGAGAAGAGACGAGGCAGGTGCAGAAGCGGGAAGTTCTAAGTGCTCGCTCGTGCGTGCTCCTCCCCGATCATCGACCTGCCCATTGGCAATGGTGGTTCACAAATCCAACAACGGCCCAGACGAATGCTATCATAGCAGTGGCATGTGATTAACGAGCGTAGCCTGGTGTGGGTTGAGAAGGATTGACACCGACGAATCCATCGGCGATGGTTGATGAAGGTAGCTTGAGTCCGTCCAGCAAAGATTGGTGTGCCGCCCATGTATCGTTGGCATCGAACCAGAGGGAGAACGCAAGCAGTTCAGCAGAGACTGGGTACAAAAGAAACTACCTTGCGTGCTAGACTAGCCTCTTCTATCATCGCCGACCCTTTGTGACCAGCAGCTCCTCTCGAACTAGAGGACAAAAGTCGATAGATGACAATAATCATTGAGAGAAAAGAGGAGAAGTGCCTGGCTTCGAGGAGCGAGTTAAGGCTGGGCCTTTTATGAAAATGAATTAAAAAATTTATTTTTTTACCGATTTAGGTTTTGCGGTGAGAAAAGTACGAAAGTGGGGCTTGTTCGGCAATGAAGGAGTTGAACAAGCCCTTGTTCGGCGCTTGTAGCGGAGAACAAGAAAAAAGGGTGGGTGGGTGGGTGGGTGGGTTTGGGGGTAGAAAATTATAAAAAAAAAACACCAAAAAATTCTAAAAAATTTCCATAAATCCTAAAAATTAGGAAATTGACCATTTTAATGGGTCAGTCCTATTTTTGGTGGTTTTCCCTTTTAGACATTTTGACATGATGATTTTGCTCCTTACAGGCAAATTGTCTCGAAAAATTTCAAAAGTTTCCAAAAAAAATTTCAAAAAATAGGAAATGGGCCATTTTAATTGGCCAATGCTACTTTTAAGGATTTTTCTCATCTATCTTTTCAAAATGATGATTTTTCCCCTTATGAAAAAAAATATTCACGAAAAAAATAGTCATTATTTTAAATGGTCAAACATGGAAATGTTTTTAAAATAAAATTTTGGCAACTTCTTCATATTTGTAGTCTACGAAATCTATTTTCTTATTTTTGGATATTTTCTTAATATGGAAAATAATATTAAAATTTACGACAAATTTCAAAAATTACTTTTCTTCAAAATTGGATCCTCAGGCTTCGTTAAAGCTTTTAAATATGATTTTTCAATGCCTATAGATTCAACGATGTCAACACATACCAATACCATATTTATGATGTAAAAAGTTC
Organism: Psidium guajava; assembly: GCA_016432845.1. Taxonomy (NCBI): domain Eukaryota; kingdom Viridiplantae; phylum Streptophyta; class Magnoliopsida; order Myrtales; family Myrtaceae; genus Psidium; species Psidium guajava. The sequence goes on from CM028230.1 coordinate 327,191, forward strand.
TAGTACATTAAGATGTACTAGAACTCTGTCGTAAATTTTAATATTATTTTCCATATTAAGAAAATATCTGAAAATAAGAAAATAGATTTCATAGACTACAAATATGAAGAAATTGCCAAAATTTTATTTTAAAAACATTTTCATGTTTGACCATTTAAAATAATGACTATTTTTTTCGTGAACATTTTTTTTTTCATAAGGGGAAAAATCATCATTTTGAAAAGATAAATGAGAAAAATCCTTAAAAGTAGCATTGGCCAATTAAAATGGCCAATTTTCTATTTTTTGAAATTTTTTTTGGAAACTTTTGAAATTTTTCGAGACAATTTGCCTGTAAGGGGCAAAATCGTCATTTTGAAATGTTTAAAAGGGAAAACCATCAAAAATAGGACCGATCCATTAAAATGGTCAAGTTCCTAATTTTTAGGATTTATGGAAATTTTTTAGAATTTTTTTGGTGTTTTTTTTCTTTTTTATAATTTTCTACCCCCAAACCCACCCACCCAAAATTACTTTTCTTCTAAATTGGATCCTCAGCCTTCGTTAAAGCTTTTAAATATGATTTTTCAATACCTATAGATTCAACGATGTCAACACATATCAATATCATATTTATGATATAAAAAGTTCTAGTACATCAAGATGTACTAGAACTTTGTCGTAAATTTTAATATTATTTTTCATATTAAGAAAGTATCCAAAAATAAGAAAATAGATCTCGTAGACTACAAATATGAAGAAATTGCCAAAATTTTATTTTAAAAACCTTTTCATGTTAGACCATTTAAAATAATGACTATTTTTTTTCGTGAACACTTTTTTTTTCCATAAGGGGAAAAATCATCAGTTTGAAAAGATAGATGAGAAAAATCCTTAAAAGTAGGATTAGCCAATTAAAATGGCCCATTTCCTAATTTTTGGAATTTTTTTTTGGAAACTTTTGAAATTGTTCGAGACAATTTGCCCGTAAGGGGAAAAATCATCATTTTGAAATGTCTAAAAGGGAAAACCATCAAAAATAGGACCGACCCGTTAAAATGGTCAATTTTCTAATTTTTGGGATTCATGAAAATTTTTAGAATTTTTTTGGTTTTTTTTTCTATTTTATATTTTTTTGCCCCCACCCACCCTTTTTCCTTGTTTGGCACTATTAGTGCCGAACAAGTCCTTTTTTCTTGTTCGACGCTCAAGCGCCGAACAAAGGCTTGTTCGGCTCCGTTATTGTCGAACAAGCTCCATTTTCGTATTTTTCTTATCGCAAAACCCAAATCGGTAAAAGGATAAATTTTTTAACCCATTTTCGTAAAAAGCCCTCAAGGCTGACAGCAGTGGCGACGAAGGCGGCGGGGATGGCAAAGAAGAAGGGCAGGTACGATATCTTGACGCTGACGACATGGTTGCTGCAGCAGGAGAAGGATAGGGTGATCGATGCTGAGCTCGACAGCCATCGTGCTGTCGAGCATCCTAATGGCGTGCAAGCAGATCGCATTGCTGATCCAGCGAGTCAGCATTTCGAACATGGTGGGGGTTTAGGGGGCTGTTAATATCTAGGGTGAGGACCAAAAGAAGCTTGACGTCATCTCTAATGAGGTGTTCTCAAACTCCCTGAGATCGAGCAGGAGGACAGGGATAATAGCGTCGGAGGAAGGAGACGTGCCAGTGGCCGTGGAGGAGAGCTACTATAGCAACTACATTGTGTTGTTCGACCTGCTCGATGGATCGTCCAACATCGATGCCGCCGTTTTGACCGGCTCCATCCTTGGTATCTACAACCTCAATGACGAGTGCCTAGCTGACATTGGAGATGACGACAACCTCGACAAAGTAGAACCGAAGTGCGTGGTGAACGTGTGCTAGCCTGGGAACAAACTCCTGGCATCGAGCTACTGCGTGTACTTGAGCTCCATCATCTTTGTCCTAACCATCGGCAATGGCGTGTATGCCTTTACCCTTGACTCGATATACAACGAGTTCTTGCTCATCCAAGAGGATATCCAGATCCCTAAGGTCGGCAAGATCTACTCCTTTAACGAGGGAAACTACTAGCTGTGGGATGACAAACTGAAGAAGTACATGGACAACCTCAAGAACCTTGGCCCAACCGGCAAGCCATACTCAGCCTGGTACATCAAGAGCCTTGTGGGGGACTTCCACGAACGCTGTTGTACGGCGGCATCTACGGGTACCCGAGGGATAAGAAGAGCAAGAATTGGAAGTTGAGGCTGCTGTACAAGTGTGCCCCAATAAGCTTCATCACGGAGCAAGTTGGAGGGAAGGGTTCGGACGGTCACCAGCGGGTCCTGGATATACAACCCTTCAAGATTCATCAGCGAGTGCCGTTATACATTGGGAGCGTTGAGGAAGTTGAGAACTAGAGAAGTATCTTGCTTAGCAATCCAAAAATACCAACAAAAGAATAAGGTAATTTTATTCGTAAAATGACATTTTCATGTTATAGTGAACCTTCACTTCAAAAGGTGTAGAAATTCAAATTGAAATCACATGATTCCATGCATCCTCTCTCTCTCTCTCTCTCTCTCTCTCTCTCTCTCTCTCTCTCTCTCTCTCTCTCTCTCTCTCTCGCGCGCGCGCGCGCCATTGCGCGCGAGCGCGACTGGCAAAAGGCAAGAGCAGATTTTCATAGAGGGTAAGATCAAGACTTAAAGACTTGGGGTGCATGTTGGCGAGTTCAAATATTAAGACTTGACTGTTGACACTTGATTTTTTTTTATCACATTTTCTATTTAAAATTAATAAAAAATTCATAAAAATTTATATAATTAAAAAATCAACTTTGGGGACCTTGGCCAAGCATATGGAATCAATTTTGACCAAAAACGTATTTTCCATATTTTTAGTATTTTTCAATATTTTTATTTTCGAAAATTAATAGAAAATCCATAAAAATTCATAAAATTAAAAAATCAACTTTGGAAGCTTTGGCCAAGCTTAGGTAACCATTTTTGAGCAAAAAATAATTTTTCATAATTTTTCGTATTTTTTTAAATATATTTTTTAGAAATTAGGAAAATATTTCATAAATAATAGCATTTGAGACCACAAAAATACATAAAAATAGTCAATATTTTTATTTTAAATCCCTTTCCATGTTGGCCATCGTAAATTTAAAAAATATAATTCGGGTTCGTGTATTCCTTCACGAGCATAATCTCGAATCGGGCCTAAAAAATTTAATTTGAGTCAATTTATTTTCATTTTTCACTTTTAGAAGTTGTGACATTATTCTCTAATATTCTAAATTTTCATCTTGGCCCAATTATACTCATAATAACTCAATTTTGCAAAAGGGCTTTAATTAAATTTTGCGGCAAGAAATGAGTTTAAATTTGATATGCGATGAATTTCGACTAAGCATAGGAAAGGTGCGTTGAAAATTTTGAGGATATTTGGACTTAAAGAAATATTTTTTCAAGGACTAAATTCCAAATAGTCAAAATCTCAAGGACTAGAGTGTAAATACCTAACTCTTAAGGGATTATTTTGCAAATAACAAAAAAAGGAGGAGTTAGTGGAGAAATTAGAATAAAGAAGGGAAGATGAAGAGATGAGATGGAGAAGAGGAGATGGAGAAGAATGGATGGAGAAAATAAGATAAGAGAAGGGAAGATGGAGATGAAGAAGAGTTAGTGGAGAAATTAGAATGGGAGATATATATGGAGAAGGGAAGATGGAGATGGAGAAGAATAGGTGGAGAAATTAGAATGTGAGATAGAGATGAAGAAGGGAAGATGAAGATGAAGAAGAGTTAGTAGAAAAATTAGAATGGGAGATAGAGTTAATGGAGAAATTAGAATGGGAGGTAAATGAGTGGGCTATAAAAGGAGGAAGAAGAGAGCTTGAAAGAGGAGAATTTTTTGGAGAGAAAATTTTGGATGTTTGAGAGGGTTTTGGGAGATTGAAGAAAAATTTGAGAGACAGAAAATACCAAAAAAAGAGAGAGAATTTTGAAGATGATGGGAGTTTAAAGCTAGATGGTTATCATCATTAATTTCTTCATCGATCAACATAAATCAAGAATTCATCCCAGATTTGAAGCTAAATGTCCCTCTACTCTCTTTGATTTTTTAGTATAAACTAGCTCAAATTTTCTACTCTTCTCCCATTTCCCCATATTTGATTTCAGGCAGGAACCAATTATATCCATCAAGCACTTCTCATAATGGCATTGAAGCTAAGTGCTTCTTTCATTGTTCTAATTTTTAATGTGAATTAAATCATATTTGCTCAATTACTCCATTTCTCCATATTTTTATGTCAGGCAAAGGACAACTTCAAGTCGACGGTAAATCCCATGGAGGTGTAAAATTGGCGCTGATGAGCTCTTGAGTGCCCATTAAATTTTCAATTGATCCGTCGATGGATTTCGGCCCGAATTGTCAAATCAATTTGTTTTATTTTAAAGAATTTAAACCCCAGAATGTGAAGGGCAGAGCCCGCTCACTGGAGGTCATTTTAAATTTCTAAAATTTAAATTCCTGCACCTTAAACCCCAAAGGAGAGGGCCAAGCCAAGGCTGAGCTATCCATTGGTGGTCTTTATTTATTATTATTTACTTCCTGTAATTTAATTTTTGAATAACTAAACCCCAAAATGAGTAGCTCGCAGCACTGCACAGAAGTCGTTAACTCACTCCCTCTTTCGGCTTCAGGGAAATACTTAATATTTTGAAAATGCAAAAAAAAAATGTCACTCACGTATATTCCATTTAAGAAAGTGAAAATACAAAAAGAGAACACTCCACTAGAACTTTAGGAATAAACTAAGCCTGAGTTGCCAAATTAGGATATCCATGAAATTAAGGTACTGAAAGGGCATTAGTTTTAATTAACTAGTGTAACCAAGTCCCCGAACTCATAATCTCTGGTTCGTAGAAGTAATTTAGTTCTCCCGCTAATTTGCTTAGGTTTCTAATCAACCTACCAAAAATGATTAGTGGCGACCCCAAATTTTAAAACCATTTGAACAAAAAAACCAAAGTTGTGATTTGGTAGAGCTTGGGGGAGCTCGAATTAGGTTAGTTAATTTAATCAATTAATCTGGTAATCCATTAACGTAAAAAATGAATTTTAGGTCGCGACATTGACCACACGACCAAATATGAGCCGTACTAGAAGGGAGAAAATGGGGTGCCACACCACCATTGCTTTCTCTCACTAGAAGAAGCACAAACCCCCTCATGTAATGTAGACTTGTGAAGCTAGGACTGTGAACGGGATCCTCTTCCTCCTCCTTATCCTCCTCCTTTTGGATGGTTGTCGTGACCTAAAATTCATTTTTTAATTGATTAAATTAACTAACCTAGTTCGAGCTCTCCCAAGCTCTACCAAATCGCGACTTTAGTTTTTTGTTCAAATGGTTTTAAATTTTAGAGTCGCCACTAATCATTTTTGGTAGGTTGATTATAAACTTAAGTAAATTAGCGAGAGAACTAAATTACTTCTACGAACCAGAGATTATGAGTTCGGGGACTTGGTTACATTAGTTAATTAAAACTAATGGCCTTTCGGTACCTTAATTTCATGGGTATCCTAATTTGGCAACTCAGGCTTGGTTTATTCCTAAGGCTCTAGTGGAGTGTTCTCTTTTTTGTATTTTCAATTTTTTCAATGGAATATATGTGAGTGACATTTTTTTGGCATTTTCAAAAAATTAAGTATTTCCCTGAAGCCGAAAGGGGGAGTGAATTAACGACTTCTGTGCAATGCTGCGAGCTATTCATTTTGGGGTTTAGTGATTCAAAAATTAAATTACAGGAAGTAAATGACAATAAATAAAGACCACTGTCGCGACCTAAAATTCATTTTTAGGTTAATGGATTACCAGATTAATTAATTAAATTAACTAACCTAGTTCGAGCTCTCCCAAGCTCTACCAAATCGCAACTTTGATTTTTTTTCACATGATTTTAGAATTTGGAGTCGCCACTAATCATTTTTGGTAGGTTGATTAGAAACCTAAGTAACCTAGCGGGAGAACTAAATTACTCCTGCAAACCAGAGATTATGAGTTCGGGGACTTGGTTACACTAGTTAATTAAAACTAATGCCCTTTCGGTACCTTAATTCCATGGATATCCTATTTTGGCAACTCTCACTTGATTTATTCCTAAGACCCTAGTAAGGTGTTCTTTTTATGTTTTCACTTTAAAATGAAATGCATAAAGGGTATGAACGCAAACGTTGACATACAAATACGACACACAAATACGGACATACGAATATGATATACGAATACGTAGATATGCGAATACGAATACGTGCGTGACGTACGAATGACATACGCACATGACATGCGAACGACATACGTACGTGACATGTGTATGAATACGATATGCATACGAGATAGACGAATACATATACGTGCGTTACATGCGAAGGACATACGTACGTGGACATGCGAATGATATGCGTACGTGACATGCGTATGAATACAACATGCATGCGGGGATAGACGAATACGAATATGTATGTGACATGCGTATGAAGACGCACGAATACGATATGTAACATGCATACATACACCATACAAATACGTGACATATATATGTGACATGCATAGTGATATGTGTATGTAAATACGTACATTTCGATTTTGCCCATAAAGGGCAAAGTCGTCATTTTGAAAAGATGGGATAAAACCCTCATTTTTGAAAAAGAGGGGATAAAACCCTCATTTTGAAATTTTTGATTTTTCTGAATGAATATGCATGGGTTAATAACATATCATAACAGACAAATGTGGATTTGCAAACGTCGCGTACGTGACGTGCATACGAGAACAAACAAATACGATATGTCTATACGAACATACGGATAACATAACAAACATACATGAGACATACTACATGAGATGCACATGAATGGCATTTTTTGTATTTTCAGATTTTCCATTTTTTTTTTGGTTTTTTGGATATTCTACATTTTTTTTTTGTATTTTGGATGTATTATAAAAGAATGCAAAATCACCCAAAGCAAATGAAGATGTGAAGAGAGAGCAGGTAAAGTAAAACTACCCTAAGGACAGTGAAAATAAAACCCGCAACTCGTCGGGTGAATAATTACAGACCAATTAAATAAAACCCGAGACATGATCGGGAATACAACAAAAATGGACCGGAATGGACATCGGTCAAACACCCGTCGCCAAGCCTCGTGGGTCGAGAGTACAACAAAACGGACCGGAATGGACATCGGTCATCCTCCAGTCTTCAAAGCATCAGGCCGAAAGCCAAATGAAAATAATGAACTTATCCAATCGGACATGCACAATCACCAATGAGTTAAGACAATTCAAAAACTCAAAGAGAGTTTAACACGTGCTGATTAAACTTCATTGAGACCATTTTTTACATTTTCCAATGCATTAACACAAAAAATACGAATTAAATCATACTGTCCATGAACATTCTTAGGGAGAAAACAGTAACCATAAAATACAAAAGAAATAATGAAATGTATGTAAAAATTCTGAGATTTTTTATGTGGATGGGAAAATGTGTCTTTGACAACTTTCATGTTTTACATTCTTATTGAAGAGACACTCATTTTCGTGTAGAAAATGGTCTTTCATGAGAGCTCAGTAGCAAACAAACAAATTTCACAGAACAGACATATTTCAGGATTAAGCTTAAATGGACACTCAAATCTCAAAATTAATGTACCAAACTTTCCAGTCTACTAAACAAGACCCCAATGAACAACTTTCATTTTTTGTGAAGTTTCAAAAGAAGACTCTAAACATAAGATAACTACAAGTCAATATGACCACGCACAGAAAAACACTCAGACTCAAGGACGCCAACAGAATTGCATGATTTCATTAAATGCATTAAAAATACGAAACGTGCATGAATATTTTTGTATTTTTTATATGTTATGCATTAAGATCTTATGAACAAATGTCATGAAGAGGTCTTTATGAAAAAAAGTCTAGAATAACCCATGGAAAATTATTTAGCGTGAAAGGTCAAATCAGAAAAATTCCATCTCAGGTTCTGATCACCATATTTCCAGATTTCTGCTTTCAATTTCGGGACCCTTTTGACATAGCAAACAACGTCAATTTTCGTACCATAATATATCAAATCGAAGATCTCGAAGTCATCTACGAATGTTTAGTACATTTATTTTCGAGATTTCGTCATCTAAACACGAAAAATTGAGTTACCAGATAATTGCACATGCTGATGCGCCTAGAGCTCGTTGGAGATGAATCCGTCGCGTCGCCAAGGCTTGTTCCACGGCGGCGAATTTTTCTCTCTCAAAATTTTTTTCTCTTGAAATCTCTCCAAAAGAATTTTTTTTTTCTCTAGTTTTTCTTCAATCTCCCAAAACTCTCTCAAACATCCAAAATTTTCTCTCCAAAAAAATTCCCCTCTCAAGCTCATTTCTTCCTCCTTTTATAAATCACTCATTTATCTCCCATTCTAATTTTTCCATTAACTCTATCTCCCATTCTAATTTCTCCACTAACTCTTCTTCATTTTCATCTTTCCTTCTCCATCTCTATCTCACATTCTAATTTCTCCACTAACTCTTCTTCATATTCATCTTCCCTTCTCCATATCTATCTCCCATTCTACTAACTCTTCTTCATCTCCATCTTCCCTTCTCTATTCTCATCTTATTTTCTTTATCTTCTCTTCTCCATCTCCTCTTCTCCATCTTCCCTTCTCTATTCTAATTTCTCTACTAACTCTTCTTTTTTTTATTTACAAAATAATCCCTCAAGTATTAGGTATTTGCACTCTAGTCCATGAGATTTTAAGTATTTGTAATTCAGTCCCTGGAGAAATATTTCTTTAAGTCCAAATCTCCTCACAATTTTCGACACACCTATCGCATGTTGAATTTAAGCTCATTTCTTGCTATTGAAAATAATGCAAAATTTAATTAAAGCCCTGTTTGTAAAATTGAGTCATTCTGGGTATAATTGGGCCAAGATGAAAATTTGGAATATTAAAGAACAATGTCACAACTCCTAAAAGTGAAAAATGAAAATAAATTGACTCAAATTGAATTTTTTTAGGCCCGATTCGAGATTATACTCGTTAAGGAATACACGACCTCGAATTGGATTTTTTAAATTTGCGATGGCCAGCATGAAAAGGGATTTAAAGGAAAAATATTGACTATTTTTATGTATTTTTGTGGCCTCAAATGCTATTATTTATTAAATATTTTCCTAATTTCTAAAAATTATATTTAAAAAAATACAAAAAATATGAAAAATTATTTTTTTACTAAAAAATGGTTGCCTAAGCTTGGCCAAGGCTTCTAAAGTTGATTTTTCAATTTTCTCATTTTTATAGATTTTCTATCAATTTTAGAAAATAAAAATACCGAAAAATACTGAAAATATGAAAAATCATTTTTTGGTCAAAATTGGTTCCCTAGGCTTGGCAAAGGTCTCCAAAGTTAATTTTTTCAAATTTATGAATTTTTATGGATTTTCTATTAATTTTAAAAAAGAAGAAAAGAAAAGGTGATTGAAAATCAGGTGTCAACAGCTGCCCCTCTTTGAAAGAAAGCTTGGTAGATGTTCATTTCAAAGACGAGACGACACCTGAATCCTAATCGACTCAACACAATGAAATAAAAAGAGTCATGACATTCGATCTCCAATACCCCTTTTAGCAAATTTCGATCCAAACCCGGTTTGAGGAGGCTTTCATGCGATGAGGGAGAGACAAAGATGAGAATTTACCTGGCACTTACCTGCTCGTTGTATGGCGGTTGCCTGACATGAGTGCTATGCTGAAAATGAGATGAGAACCTAAGGATTCGTTATAAGAAAACCTTAGGGTAGTGGAACTTGGACCCGTATGGTAGGTCACCCCATAGTAGATTCCTAATAAAACGATTCTACTGATTAAAATCGGATTGAATTTTGACCCGTATGGTGGGTCACCCCATGGTAGATTCCTAGTGAAAGGATTCTACTGATTAAGATTTGACCTGTTTGGTAGGTCACCCCATGGAAATGCCTGTAAGAAGGACTTTGGTGCCTGTAAGAAGGACTTTGGTGCCTGTAGAAAGGACTTTGTTTTGCCTATAAAAAGGACTTTGGTGTGCCTGTAGAAAGGACTTTTGGTTGCCTATAGAAAGGACTTGGTGCCTGTAAGAAGGACTTTTGTGGGCCTGTAGAAAGGACTTGGTGCCTGTAAAAAGGACTTGATGCCTGTAAGAAGGACTTGTGCCTGTAGAAAGGACTTTGATGCCTGTAAAAAGGACTTGGTATGCCTGTAAAAAGGACTTGATTTGCCTGTAAGAAGGACTTGGTTTCCTGTAGAAAGGACTTGGTCGCCTGTAGAAAGGACTTTGGTTGCCTGTAAAAAGGACTTTTGATTGCCTGTAGAAAGGACTTGCTCGCCTGTAGAAAGGACTTTGGTCGCATGTAAAAAGGACTTTGGAAATGGACCGTTCCGTATTGGGGTTTCCAATGGAAGGGCTCCGGAGATAATATACCCTAGATTTCACCTTTTTTGGGTAGACTGAAGAGGTATTGATTGAGAAAATGATTTTTGGGTATATCTGGGATCTAGGGAGATCAAGAATCCTGCAGACGCTCTAACCCAATTTAACTTACCATGAAGGGTGCCATTCTGGGATCTGGGGAAACCAGGAATCTTGCAGACGCTCAAACCCGATTTAACTTACCTTGAAGGGTGTCATTCTGGGATCTAGGGAGACCAGGAATCCTCAAAATCCGACTTAACTTACCTTGAAGGGTGCCATTCTGGGATTTGACTTATCATGAAGGGTGCCATTCTGGGATCTGGGGAAACCAAAAATCCTGCAGAAGCTCAAACCTAATTTTTGTTGTCCCATCACTTTAGGAATAAACCGATGAGGCAAAGATCAAGAACACGAGAGTTGGTCAATCATGATTTGATAAAGCTTGAGAACACGAGATTGTATCAATCGTGAGCTGATGAAGACTTCATGAGAGTATGTTGATCATGAGTTGCAAGGGTTCAGAAGACTTACCTGGATCTTCTGAGTTAATGATCGAGGCATAGACAGACCGATTGTATCGTGTCTGCTTGCTCACTGAATGACCTTATGTGCTGCAATGGATTTGAGCACCCAGACAATCATCAGAATTGAAAGGTTCAGGTTGAAGATATACTCACCTGAAAATGCTTGGCGAGCATTAGCCAACAGGGCTTGTTTGTTTAATAGCCTCTGGATGAATTTCGAGACCTCGGAGAGTAACTCGACTATTAGGAATGCACTACTTGTCAGACAGTGTCATAGGTAACATGTGTAAGCATTTTTATCAATGAGTTCATCGGTTCATGCAAAACCATTCAGTTGAGTTTGCAATGATTAAAACCATATGTGTATGCTCATAATATGGATCATGCATGACTATTCTATCGAGTTTGCATTTCCAATTCTGTCTAGGGAGGTTATCATGTCATGAATACCTCGAATTGAACCTGAATGGGGACTTCAGTCCGAAAGGGCTTTCTCTCACTCTCGAGAAACGCTGTTTATCCGGATTGCAGGATTTGAAAAGAAAGCACTCAACCTTACCATCATCGCATTCAGCGAGGGTCTGAGTAATCTCGCAATTGATACGATCAAGCCGATCTAGAGGTCTTGATTAGGACCGTAATGTGGGCTGGGTCAAAGGCTTATCAAAGGAGACTCATTTCGAGTCAGGGCCATTGACAAAAAAAGGTCTTCATCATCTGCTCCGGGTTTACAAGTCAAGAACCCTGCAAAATGAGAGAGAAATAATCTTGCTCGAACTTCTTCGAGCGATTCTTAAAGTCATTCAACTCTTACATTAATTTAGGTGCCATAATCAGAAGAGACTTTTAAGGGTCGTAACGTAGGTCGGGATTTGGGTCTGAGAAACGAAGGGCTCGTTTTGGCTCAGCAAAATATATGAGAAGGGCTTGGTGTTGGTGATCATTGCAGTCTTGTCACCGATCTTTGACCTTCCTGAATTTGTCTTTAATGAATACCATCATTGGCTGAGGGGTGGTAGTTCTTTTACACTTTGCAAACTGACTTCTTTGGGGATCCTTTTTCGGGAATTCTCAAAATGTATGTTCGAAGTCAGAAGTTCATTACAGATATATGGGCATTGGCCTTGCTTTTGATAGGCACTTTGCTCTTTCTGCCCGAGATTCTTTGGAGTAGCCTTTGCTTTTCTTACTCCCGACTCCCTTTTGTTTGGAAGCAGGCCCATTTTCTTTAGGCTACACTTGTCTCTCTCTTTTTTTTTGTTTAATAATCTTGTGATTTTGAATTTTAGCAACAAGATGATTTTCAACAAATGATACTAGACATTACATGAAAGTCTAGCATATGAAATGGGCCGATTCGAGAATTCTCTATTGGCCCAATTTCTTCAATTCTGCTCTTTTGGGGGAAGGTGTCGTCGTTACCTTGAAATGAGCAAGGATCACCAACATGGGCTTGAGAAATGAATTTGCAGGCTCAATTGGGTTATGCAAAGGATGAGTGTGTAGGATAGAGAAAATAAATGCTCTTCGTCATCCTAAAGCACTTGAATTAAAATTCGAGTATCATGCAAAGAAACACTCGAAGATTGATGTTAGTCCAAGCAAGAGAATTTCTAACCATTTATCTCCTGATATTGTTGGAATTACCTCTGTTTTGCCCCAGTGCGGGGTGGTTCTTGATAGGGTCATGAAATGAAATCACCGTTTAAATGGGTTATCAATGGTTGCCTGAAGTGTTTGGAATGGAGAATGAATGCCTCCTTCACTTCGACTATCGTATCTTTTGCGAGAAAACCCATTGCCTTGGAGAATGCGGAATCTGTCTATCGCTCAACTCACTGTGGATTAAATATAGGACGTATATGGAAATGGCTTGCCTTTCATCGTCCTGTCATGCCCCATTCTGTACATTCGATGCATCGTGTACAGTTTATACCCCCAGTCAAAATTGACAAATTGAACATGCAGAACAGTCATGCATAAATCATGGAATGTGTAAACATCATGCAAATATGGCAATACAAGTACAAGTATGGAAATTGCCCCTGGCTGTGTGGGCGGATCAGACACGTTGGGGGCCTATTCCCCGAGTCGAGGAGTAGCTTGTTTCTGGTTTTGCCTCTTTTCGATCTAGGGTTCGCCATTGATTTCCCTTATTTCATCAGACAGATCGCATCAGGCGATCATAACTTGGCCCCTTTGGGCTGTTTTCTTTGAAGTATCAGGTGTTAGTTTAACATTTCCTGTAACAAGGAAGGAGACCTGTTAGCCAGTATCAGAAATGATGAACTGGACACGATACTGAGTTACCCTTGAGTGCTTCGCGCAACTCCTTTACCAGTTTTACCACTCGGGATTTTCTCCGTGGCTATGTCAAGTTAGACATTTCCTGTCAAACAATGGAGAAGAAGACGTATTAGTCAGTATTAGAAATGATGTATTGGATACGATACTGGTTTACCCTTCATCTTGAATGTTTTGCGTGACGCCTTTATCAAGTTCACTGGATTGAGTTTCCCTTGGCTTTCGCTGGACACTTCAACGTTAAGCTAAGATCGTAACAAAATACTGACCTTGGTATTGCTCGTTGAGTATTCCTGTTTCTTTTTGCAAAAAGAAATGAGAGAAAAAGTTGTTTTATTTATTTACAATACTTACAACATTTCCATCCTCGAGGATCGAACGCGGGACGTCTCGGACCACTGTCATTCCCTATGCCATCTGGTCCACAAGACCGCAGGCGCTCATGGAGGTTCCTTTTAAGAGTCAATCCTTGAGATGACATGGTGTTGTTGTATTGTACTAGGTAATTCTAGGTCACTGTATTTTTCGGGGCGGTTTACAAACCCTGTTAAGAATGGAATAAAATAATTCAGAACACGAGACGAGTATGAGCAAATTAGAACGATACAGAATTACCCTTCTTTGAGATTGTTTGGGTCTTTCGTTCACATATTCCTCATTTGAAGCCGTCCATTCTGTGGCGATGTCCACGAATCTATTTGCCCAAAGTTTTGATTAATCGGGGAATTTCGTTTTTGGGTCAATTTGCAAATTCCTGTAAACAGAAGGGATCTAATTTAGAATCAGGACAATTTGAGGGTAAATTGAAACGATACTGCTTTACCCTTCTAGTTCGCGCGACTTTTTACTCGCAATAAATTCACTACGAGTTTGGTGTGGTAGCAGACTCGAGCATTTAATAGGAGAACAGAAAATTGCTGCTTCTTGCTTTTGCGTTCATTCTGAACATCAATAAAAGTAGAAAACATCCCATGCAAGGAAATGAAGCGTCTGCATTCGTTCAAGATCGATTTTGCTCCCTCAGCAGGCTCTCCCATGATCAGCTGGCTTCATTCTGGACCAGGTATGCATCGGCTATGTTGAAGGACCCGTGATCTCAGCTTCGAAATACAGACTCCCTGTGCATATTACAGTCCCCATGCTTCATTAACATTAAACTGGTTGATCATGGCGGTGAGTTCATCATCAATGCCGCTTGCCTGGTGGTGATACATCTCCCCTTCCCCGGGAGGTATTGATGCTGATCCAGTAGCATTAGTCTTTTTGTACCCTGCTCCAACAGAACTCGATTCTGTTATAAACTGGTCTAACTCGCTTCTCAAACACGCATTTTCAATCCTCAGATCATGCATTTCATTGAAGGCGAGGAGGAAGTTGTTGCAGTTAGGGCAGGTGGCGGAGTCAAAAGCCTCTTTATACATCTTGTTTTCCGCTCGGAGGTTTTCATTTTCAACTCTTAGAAACTCGGCTTCGTTGTGCTCATGACGAGTCTTCATTCGGGTTCGCCTATTTTGAAACCAGAACTTGATTTGTGAAGGTTCAAGTCCTAGCTCTTGACTTAGTTCCATTTTCTGTCTGCCGTCTGGCATAGGACATGTTCTGAAGAAATCCTCAAGCCTTTGTACTTGCTCCTTAGTATGGCGATGGTAACGCTTCTTTTGACCCTTACCGTTGTTGTCCTTATCTTTACTGAGATCTTGGACGTCGTCGGCGGAAGGGCCAGGTTCCATAGGCTCTATCCCAAACATGGTTTCGAACTCTTCCTCGCCCATATTCAGCAGGCAATGATAGCTTTCGGAAGTATTGGGTTGAGACATCTTCGATTTGGTCGATGATTTCTCAAGGTTTACTATATCTTTCTGTATTTTCACTCTCTCTAAACCGTGTATGCTTTAAAACTCTCTTCAATGTATGAATAAAGATTATCAGGAGGATGTCTCTTTTAAAATTTGGCGTCGGCTTAGCATATGTATCGCTTCTCCCGAGATTTCTGTCTTTCTCAACCTTTCCTGCGTGTTTCTTGCTTGGCTCGTCTTTTCTCATCTCTTCATAGTGGTAGGGTCCCTATCAACGTCTCTACCGTCGATTTGCTGGCGTGTTCTCCTATAAAAACGAATCTCATTTTCCTTGTCTCCCACCCAAGTCACCTTTCTTTCTCCTTTTTCAAAGTTGTGTCATCCCGTCAAACTTTTGGCAGAGATGTCGGATTTGCTTGGCTCGAGATTGGAGACGAGTAGCGGAGGTGATGCTGATAGGGAATGGTAGACAGGAAAATCTGGCCAGTAGAGACTTTCACTGCAAAAATGAAAGGGAATGCGGCAGTATATGTTCTTCATATTCTAGAAAAATTGGAACGATACTGTTTTACCCTTGTATGTACTTCCATTGAATTTGAATTGAGGAAGTTCCTTTATTTGGATTGGATTGGATTGTATGTCCCGAGTTGCCCTTCACTTTGAGCTTGCCACATAAGTGCTTTGCTTAGTTGGGCCTTGTTTTCTTTCGGGTTGCTTTGGACCATCATCATTTTTTATGCCATCGGGTCCGTGGATCGGAGGGCTCATTTAATTTAAAGGTTACCTTTAAGGCAAATGAGTCCTATCGCATTCCATTGGATCATTTCATTTTGCGACACTCTTGAGGCAATTTGCAATCCCCTGGAAGAGAATGGAACAAATCCAATTTAGCATTTTGCGACGATTGAGGGTAAATTGGAACGACACACAGTTACCCGTCTTCGAGCTCGCCTGGGCTTTTCACTTGAAATTTCCCTACGTGAGGTCATTCAACATTTCTCATTATGGCAGTCAGCGACGTTGCCACAAATTGATTCGCCCTGAGTCTAGCATAAAAAGGGATTCACGCATTCGACGGGATAAAAAACAAATTATCTCATGCCCCTGAATTAAATCTAGACACCTAGAAAGCTGGAAATATCACACGCAGGGGAATTAAGCATGAAATGAAAGGTGCACTTGTTCAAGGTCAGTTCTGCCTCTCCTGCGGCTCTTCGATAATCAGCTAGTCTCATGCTGGTTCAGGCATGGATGACCGATGTTTGAGAGTCCTTAATCACTGGCTTCCGATTATGGCTTCGGATGTCTGTCAACCTTAAACTGGTTGACCAGGGCAGTAAGCTCATCATCTGGGTAATCTCTTGAACCTTCCAGCAATTGATGCTCGAATTGGGCATTATTGTTGGCAAATGCTGGCGGTAGATTTCTCATTCTGTCCTCGCCATGAGCAATTTGACTTCTCGAGCTGAAGTCTTCATCATTACTCCAGAAAGTGTGGGGATCACCAACTGTCCTGCTGCCAAGAACTCCTTCCATTCGAGGATTAGAGAAATGGAAGTACTCAGGATAATTTCTTGTCTGATTCTCTGGCTGCGCAGGCGCGCTGATCATGGGATGAATTCTAGCCACGGGTTGGTGCTCAAACCAAGGAGTCTGAATACACTGCCCCTGCGGTCTATACTCTTGAAGAGCATTAGGGTGATTCTGGGGGATACTTTGATTAACGCCTAGGGGATTGATGGCACGGCTACTGGTTTGGTTGATGATGGGAAGTGGCTCGCCCCATGCTAACCTGTGGAACTTATGGTGGCGAGGAGACTCGACGTTCAGGCTTGGATCAGTCCCGCCTTGGTTTTCTTGATTCTGAGCTGCATTGTGTTCTCTCACCCTTTTTCTGTACTTCTGAAGATGACTTGAAACATTTGCTTTAGTGAGTCCCTCTACCTTCATAATTTCCAGTATATGTTGCGGCCGTGCCGAATCGATTCCTAGTTGCTGAACTGCATTAACAAACATACGATGCAGCTCGGGAGACCAACTCATCTTCTTTCTCCAGTTGCTTGGAATAAAATTGAAGGCTTGATGCTTGTTCTCATGGTCATGCAATTGCTTCCTTACCACGTGCTGCCATATGTTTTGAAGCATCTGAACCCTAACTGGTTT
This sequence comes from Psidium guajava, assembly GCA_016432845.1. Lineage (NCBI taxonomy): Eukaryota > Viridiplantae > Streptophyta > Magnoliopsida > Myrtales > Myrtaceae > Psidium > Psidium guajava. The sequence continues at coordinate 344,456 of CM028230.1, forward strand.
CGTTACGACGTCTTGGGCCCCATTTAAGACAGCCTTCATCATGGCTTGCTGATCATCGCTTGCCGATATTACGAGGACTGGCATGTTTAATTTAGAATTGATGACTTCCAAGAGAGTGAAAACATCCATGTCAATCCCTACCATGGCGGTGACGACGATATCAAACTGGTCACTACTCCTCCTTAATATCTCTAAGGCCTCTGTCGCCTTTGCTTGAGCTACAACCTTATACCGGCATTTTCTTAATACGGTAACAAGGATTGACAGAGAGACTGGATTACCGTCAATGGCCATGACTAGTAGACCCTCAGGGTAAGGAACTTCATCAGCTTCGACCAGGGTTGAACATGCGCCCATTTCCCTAATGCTCGACATATTTCTGGATCTAGGACTGCCGATTCGAGACCGCCTCAAGATGTCTTCTCGGACTTGAGGGATCACGGGATCGTTGATGGCTTCTCGTAACAGGCTTTGAAAGCCAATGCTTTGATGGTGAAGGTTTTGAATTCCTCTCCCACGAGAATTCCTTCCTCTCTATCTTTCTCCTGCGAGTTCGTGCAGATGAACCCTCACTATCAAATGAGGATAAATTCTCTCTCTGGCAATAGCAACGACTTCCCCCTTCACGGGCAATGCTATTAGATTTACCGAGGGGAAAATCTGACATTCAGCTTTTGATTAAAGGGGAAATCCTCGTTTATCGCTCAGTTTGTCTTCTTCTTTCTTTTCGCGATAGAGGGCCCCTGTCAATATTTCCACCGTCGATTTACTGGCGGGTCCTCCAATGAAGACGAGTAATATCTCTCTTTCTGCCGAAAATTTCTTTGTCCCCCACTCAGCTCGTCTTTTCGTTCTTTCTTTTTTCAAAGCGGTGGAGTCCCGTCCAGCTTTTCCACAGAGACGTCAGGTTTGTTCGGCTCGAGGTTGCCACTTGACTGGAATTTGAGCCACCGGGGGTGTTGCCGACAGAGAATGGTAGATAGAAAAACCTATAAGGACTGCCCCTGTGAAATCAGTATTTAAATTGAAGCAGATTAGCATCTTCGCATTCCGCTCATCTGCCTCATCTCTCTCCTTTCTTTCGTATTCTGCTTTCAAAAATGGCCAATTCTCCTAACCACACCTTATCCGCCGAAGTCCTGGCTGGGTGGGAGAGACTCTACAATCTTCTTGGTAGAGGTTACGCTCATATAGCCAAAAACTCTACCGTTGAGGTTGAAATCCTTGGTTTATTCAGGACTGTGGACGCTGCTTCTGTTGAGGGTACCCAACTGGGGAAGGAGTATCGGAACTTCTCGACCGTCTTCATCAATTTTCTGGCTGCCTATAACCGCGCTTATGAGACGGTCCTTGTGACCGCCGTCGTGAAAGCTCGTTACCGAGACCGGCACGAGCGTCTGGCAACAGTTACATTTGTGGCTGATAATCACAAAAAGGCCCTCAAGTTTGCCAACGATCAGCTTTCCTGGCTGGTTCGTGAGAGGGGAAAGCTGGTGGACCGTCTGGCCTTGGTCCGAACTTACGCCGAACAGGAGCCAGGCAATATTGTGATGAGGTGCAAATGCGGTTGGCTGCAGGAGAGGCTTGATGACATTACGGCAGACATTGCTTTCGAGAGGGCGGCGATTCCGGACCTGGAGTTTGCCGTTGAGCATTACGAGGCCACTATGGCCCAGGTTAAAGAGAAGTGCGATCGCCTCTTCTTTAGGCTCGCGGAGCTTGATCCCGAGAACGCCCGGTGCACCCAGAGCATCAACTTTATGGAGAGCCAGCTGAGCTCCTTTGTGACGCTTATTAGGGCTCAATTTGATTTCACTTTTTCTCCCCAGTGAGTTGTTGTAAGATTTGTTGGTGAATGGAATGAAGAGAAAGTTTCACGTGTTTGTACTTTTCATTTTCCTGCCATTTCTTCGCCCATATAGCATGATAGGACGATTTACGGTACTGAAGACGTTGAGGCTTAACACTCTTCTCGGTGTTCTTGTTATCTGCTGCCGGCGATGATATCAAGGACATTGGCGAAGGGTTCGGTGGCGGCCCCCACCGGTCACAGCGCCATGAGTCAGTCGTGTGAATTATTGCAAATCGACCACTCGATTAGTGCTCCAATAAACAAACCGGGCTGCCCGTTGCGTGCCCCACTTTACTCCTGCCTATCTCTTTCGGCGTCCACTTGAATGTGTCGGTCGCCTGTAGTGTTGGGAGAAATGATTGCGGGCCATGCTCGGTAATAAAATACTAGTCCTCCAAAATCTTTTATGTGTTTTGAATCCGAGGAAGGTAAAAAGGCAAGCCTTTCTTCAATTTAATCAGAAAGGCGTCGCAAGATCGGGTTCATAATCTTGCCCCATGGGTTTTGATTACACAGTCTCGACTTTCTCAACAAAAATACATGAACCCTTCTAATATATTAAAAATGTCCCCAGGCCCGATCTGGATGCATTCACTACCCCTCATCAAAATACATGGCCCATACGTGCTGACTTATTGACACGATTCTGTCTCCGGAAGAATTGGCCTCTTCATATGCCCCTAGGGTTAACGATATCTTCGCTTGCCCCCTGATTGTTATCACCAACGAGCTCGATTTTTCTCCACCCCAGGGTACCTATAATTCCCTGCAAAAGTAAAGAAAATAATCAGTATGTGATCCAATAGGGGTCGGCCCATGATTCCTACATTAGTCCAATTTTATTTTTCAATTTTAGAGAAAATTTTCTTAGAAAAACATGGGTGAATTTCTCAAAAAGAATTTTCTTGCAAATTTTTACAACTTGAAAAATGTGATAAAATATCTTAAAATTTAGCAAATTTCTCGAAGGGATTTTCCTTTTATCAGAATGAATTTTTAGGGATAAATTTGTCAAGAAAATCTCATTTCTATTGAAGTAGAAAAATGTAACAAAATCTTTTACAGGTCAATAAAATTTTCCTAAGGGATTTTTCACACTTATTTATTTATTTATTTATTTTTATTTTTTTCAAAAATGGGATACTAATTTGATTTTCATTTTCTTTTGAAAAATGACCTTGATGTTAAATTCAAAATTTGACCGACACCTAACATGGACCGACCAAAAATAAATACAAGATGAAGTTAGAAAACTTACTTTCACCGTCAAAAATATCATGTAAGTCGCATAGACATGCACATGAATCGTGAGTTTAAATCTTAGCCTATCTACTCTAAAGGCTGACAAATTGAAGCGAAAGACTTACGGCAAGGCGACAATCTCGCGCACATAATCAAGATTAGCCGTGACCCCTACGACGTAATCAGGATTAGCCGGGTCTCCCAACTTCGGCTCCTCGAGTCAAAAATTAAAACCACTGCTTTGGTAATCTTACCAAGCCTGAGGCCTAACTTCTAAAACTCATTTTTGAAAAGAGGTTCGGGATTGAATCTGGACTAACTTTCGACGTGATCTCACGCCGAACGCTAGAACCAAATCACAATACCATCCTAAAACTAGTGACCCAGGTCCGGTCACGGGACGTGTGTGATGTAGTGCTAAAACAAATAATCATGCACAGCAGTTAAATTCAAACACCACTTCAAAATGTGCAAAAATTAAATTCCAATTTCCATACACCAAACCTGCAAAATAAGGGGTTAGCCAAACACTCCACCCCTTATAACTCCCATCTGCAAGACCATTTAACACCTAAAGATTAGAATTCAACCAATTGCCAAACCAAGTGAATATTCATGAAATTTTACTAGCCTAAGTCCTCTAAGTTCTTAAATTTTTCAAAAATTAAGAACAACTCCCCAGCGGAGTCGCCAAGCTGTCGCGACCTAAAATTCATTTTTAGGTTAATGGATTACCAGATTAATTAATTAAATTAACTAACCTAGTTCGAGCTCTCCCAAGCTCTACCAAATCGCAACTTTGATTTTTTTTCACATGATTTTAGAATTTGGAGTCGCCACTAATCATTTTTGGTAGGTTGATTAGAAACCTAAGTAACCTAGCGGGAGAACTAAATTACTCCTGCAAACCAGAGATTATGAGTTCGGGGACTTGGTTACACTAGTTAATTAAAACTAATGCCCTTTCGGTACCTTAATTCCATGGATATCCTATTTTGGCAACTCTCACTTGATTTATTCCTAAGACCCTAGTAAGGTGTTCTTTTTATGTTTTCACTTTAAAATGAAATGCATAAAGGGTATGAACGCAAACGTTGACATACAAATACGACACACAAATACGGACATACGAATATGATATACGAATACGTAGATATGCGAATACGAATACGTGCGTGACGTGCGAATGACATACGTACATGACATGCGAACGACATACGTACGTGACATGTGTATGAATACGATATGCATACGAGATAGACGAATACATATACATGCGTTACATGCGAAGGACATACGTACGTGGACATGCGAATGATATGCGTACGTGACATGCGTATGAATACAACATTCATGCGGGGATAGACGAATACGAATACGTATGTGACATGCGTATGAAGACGCACGAATACGATATGTAACATGCATACATACACCATACAAATACGTGACATATATATGTGACATGCATAGTGATATGTGTATGTAAATACGTACATTTCGATTTTGCCCATAAAGGGCAAAGTCGTCATTTTGAAAAGATGGGATAAAACCCTCATTTTTGAAAAAGAGGGGATAAAACCCTCATTTTGAAATTTTTGATTTTTCTGAATGAATATGCATGGGTTAATAATATATCATAACAGACAAATGTGGATTTGCAAACGTCGCGTACGTGACGTGCATACGAGAACAAACAAATACGATATGTCTATACGAACATACGGATAACATAACAAACATACATGAGACATACTACATGAGATGCACATGAATGGCATTTTTTGTATTTTCAGATTTTCCATTTTTTTTTTTGGTTTTTTGGATTTTCTACATTTTTTTTTTGTATTTTGGATGTATTATAAAAGAATGCAAAATCACCCAAAGCAAATGAAGATGTGAAGAGAGAGCAGGTAAAGTAAAACTACCCTAAGGACAGTGAAAATAAAACCCGCAACTCGTCGGGTGAATAATTACAGACCAATTAAATAAAACCCGAGACATGATCGGGAATACAACAAAAATGGACCGGAATGGACATCGGTCAAACACCCGTCGCCAAGCCTCGTGGGTCGAGAGTACAACAAAACGGACCGGAATGGACATCGGTCATCCTCCAGTCTTCAAAGCATCAGGCCGAAAGCCAAATGAAAATAATGAACTTATCCAATCGGACATGCACAATCACCAATGAGTTAAGACAATTCAAAAACTCAAAGAGAGTTTAACACGTGCTGATTAAACTTCATTGAGACCATTTTTTACATTTTCCAATGCATTAACACAAAAAATACGAATTAAATCATACTGTCCATGAACATTCTTAGGGAGAAAACAGTAACCATAAAATACAAAAGAAATAATGAAATGTATGTAAAAATTCTGAGATTTTTTATGTGGATGGGAAAATGTGTCTTTGACAACTTTCATGTTTTACATTCTTATTGAAGAGACACTCATTTTCGTGTAGAAAATGGTCTTTCATGAGAGCTCAGTAGCAAACAAACAAATTTCACAGAACAGACATATTTCAGGATTAAGCTTAAATGGACACTCAAATCTCAAAATTAATGCACCAAACTTTCCAGTCTACTAAACAAGACCCCAATGAACAACTTTCATTTTTTGTGAAGTTTCAAAAGAAGACTCTAAACATAAGATAACTACAAATCAATATGACCACGCACAGAAAAACACTCAGACTCAAGGACGCCAACAGAATTGCATGATTTCATTAAATGCATTAAAAATACGAAACGTGCATGAATATTTTTGTATTTTTTATATGTTATGCATTAAGATCTTATGAACAAATGTCATGAAGAGGTATTTATGAAACAAAGTCTAGAATAACCCATGGAAAATTATTTAGCGTGAAAGGTCAGATCAGAAAAATTCCATCTCAGGTTCTGATCACCATATTTCCAGATTTCTGCTTTCAATTTCGGGACCCTTTTGACATAGCAAACAACGTCAATTTTCGTGCCATAATATATCAAATCGAAGATCTCGAAGTCATCTACGAATGTTTAGTATATTTATTTTTGAGATTTCGTCATCTAAACACGAAAAATTGAGTTACCAGATAATTGCACATGCTGATGCGCCTAGAGCTCGTTGGAGATGAATCCGTCGCGTCGCCAAGGCTTGTTCCACGGCGGCGAATTTTTCTCTCTCAAAATTTTTTTCTCTTGAAATCTCTCCAAAAGAATTTTTTTTTCTCCAGTTTTTCTTCAATCTCCCAAAACTCTCTCAAACATCCAAAATTTTCTCTCCAAAAAAATTCCCCTCTCAAGCTCATTTCTTCCTCCTTTTATAAATCAGTCATTTATCTCCCATTCTAATTTTTCCATTAACTATATCTCCCATTCTAATTTCTCCACTAACTCTTCTTCATTTTCATCTTCCCTTCTCCATCTCTATCTCACATTCTAATTTCTCCACTAACTCTTCTTCATATTCATCTTCCCTTCTCCATATCTATCTCCCATTCTACTAACTCTTCTTCATCTCCATCTTCCCTTCTCTATTCTCATCTTATTTTCTTTATCTTCTCTTCTCCATCTCCTCTTCTCCATCTTCCCTTCTCTATTCTAATTTCTCCACTAACTCTTCTTTTTGTTATTTACAAAATAATCCCTCAAGTATTAGGTATTTGCACTCTAGTCCATGAGATTTTAAGTATTTGTAATTCAGTCCCTGGAGAAATATTTCTTTAAGTCCAAATCTCCTCACAATTTTCGACACACCTATCGCATGTTGAATTTAAGCTCATTTCTTGCTATTGAAAATAATGCAAAATTTAATTAAAGCCCTGTTTGTAAAATTGAGTCATTCTGGGTATAATTGGGCCAAGATGAAAATTTGGAATATTAAAGAACAATGTCACAACTCCTAAAAGTGAAAAATGAAAATAAATTGACTCAAATTGAATTTTTTTAGGCCCGATTCGAGATTATGCTCGTTAAGGAATACACGACCTCGAATTGGATTTTTTAAATTTGCGATGGCCAGCATGAAAAGGGATTTAAAGGAAAAATATTGACTATTTTTATGTATTTTTGTGGCCTCAAATGCTATTATTTATTAAATATTTTCCTAATTTCTAAAAATTATATTTAAAAAAATACAAAAAATATGAAAAATTATTTTTTTACTCAAAAATGGTTGCCTAAGCTTGGCCAAGGCTTCCAAAGTTGATTTTGCAATTTTCTCATTTTTATAGATTTTCTATCAATTTTAGAAAATAAAAATATCGAAAAATACTAAAAATATGAAAAATCATTTTTTGGTCAAAATTGGTTCCCTAGGCTTGGCAAAGGTCTCCAAAGTTAATTTTTTCAAATTTATGAATTTTTATGGATTTTCTATTAATTTTAAAAAAGAAGAAAAGAAAAGGTGATTGAAAATCAAGTGTCAACAACCACCAATGGATAGCTCAGCCTTAGCTTGGCCCTCTTCTTTAGGGTTTAAGGTGCAGGAATTTAAATTGCAAAAATTTAAAATGACCTTCAGTAAGCGGGCTCTGCCATTCACATTCTGGGGTTTAAATTCTTTAAAATAAAACGAATTGATTTGACAATTCGGGCCGAAATCCATCGACGGATCAATTGAAAATTTAATGGGCACTCAAGAGCTTGTCAGCGCCAATCTTACACCTCCATGGGATTTGCCGTTGACTTGGAGTTGTCCTTTGCATGATATAAAAATATGGAGAAATGAAATAATGGAGCAAATATGATTTAATTCACATTAAAAATTAGAACAAGGAAAGAAGCACTTAGCTTCAATGGCATTATTAGAAGTGCTTGATGGATATAATTGGTTCCTACCTGAAATCAAATATGGGGAAATGGGAGAAGAGTAGAAAATTTGGGCTAGTTTATACTAAAAAATAAAAAAGAGTAGAGGGACACTTAGCTTCAAATCTGGGATGAATTCTTGATTTATGTTGATCGATGAAGAAATTGATGATGATAACCCGCTAGGTTTAAACTCCCATCATCCTCAAACTTCTCTCTCTCTCTTTTGGTATTTTTTTTTCTCAAATTTTTCTTCAATCTCCCAAAACCCTCTCAAACATCCAAAATTTTCTCCCCAAAAAAAATTCCCCTCTCAAGCTCACTTCTTTCTCCTTTTATAACCCACTCATCTATTTCCTATTTTAATTTTTTCACTAACTCTATCTCCCATTCTAATTTCTCCACTAACTCTTCTTCATTTTCATCTTCCCTTCTCTATCTCTATCTCACATTCTAATCTCTCCACTAACTCTTCTTCATCTTCATCTTCCATTCTTCATATTTATCTCCCATTCTAATTTCTCCACTAACTCTTCTTCATCTCCATCTTCCCTTCTCTATTCTTATCTTATTTTCTCCATCTATTCTTCTTCATCTTATCTTCTCCATCTTCCATTCTCTATTCTTATCTTATTTTCTCCATCCATTCTTCTCTATCTTCTCTTCTCCATCTTCCTTTCTTTATTCTAATTTATCTACTAACTCTTCTTTTTGTTATTTACAAAATAATCCTTCAAGAGTTAGGTATTTGCACTCTAGTCCTTGAATTTTAAGTATTTACAATTTAGTCCCTGAAAAAATATTTCTTTAAGTCCAAATCTCCTCACAATTTTTGACACACCTCTCCTATATACCTAGTCAAAATTCACCACGTGTCAAATTTAAGTTCATTTCTTGCGGCTGAAAATAATGCAGAATTTAATTAAAGCCCTTTTGCAAAATTGAGTCATTCTGGGTATAATTGGGCCAAAATGAAAATTTGAAATATTAGAGAATAATGTCATAACTCCTAAAAGTGAAAAATTAAAATAAATTGACTCAAATTAAATTTTTTTAGGCCCGATTCGAGATTATGCTCGTGAAGGAATACACGACCCCGAAATGGATTTTTTAAATTTGCGATGGCCAACATGAAAAGAGATTTAAAAGAAAAATGTTGACTATTTTTATGTATTTTTGTGGCCTCAAATGCTATTATTTATTAAATATTTTCCTAATATCTAAAAAATATATTAAAAAAAAACAAAAATTAAGAGAAATTATTTTTTGCTCAAAAATGGTTGCCTAAGCTTGGTCAAAGCTTCTAAAGTTGATTTTACAATTTTCTCATTTTTTCTTGATTTGTTTAATGAATTTTCGAAAATAAAAATATCAAAAAATACTTAAAATATGAAAAATTATTTTTTGGTCAAAATTGGTTCTCTAGACTTGGACAAGGTCCCCAAAGTTTATTTTTTTAATTTTATGAATTTTTATGGATTTTTTTTATTAATTTTAAAAGAGAAAAGATGATTAAAAATCAGGTGTCAACAGCTAGTCCCCTTTGAAAGGAAGCTCGGTAGAGGTTCATTTTAAAGACGAGATGACACCTGAATCCTAATCGACTCAACACACAAGGAAATAAAGAGAGTCGTGACATCTGATCCCCAATACCCCTATATGTAAGTTCTGATTCAGACCTGGTTAGATGAGGCTTTCACGTAGTGGGAGAGAGACAAAGAGGAGAGTTTACCTGGCACTCTCCTGCCCGTTGTATGGCTGTTGCATGACATGAATGCTTTATTGAAAATGGAATGAGAACCTAAGGATTCGTTATAAGAAAACCTTATGGTGTTTGAACTTGGACCCGTATGGTAGGTCACCTCATGGAAATGCCTGTAAGAAGGACTTTGTGTGCCTGTAGGAAGGACTTGGTGCCTGTAAGAAGGACTTTGATGCCTGCAAGAAGGGCTCTTGAGTGCTTGTAAGAAGGACTTTAGTGCCTGTAGGAAGGACTTGATGTCTGTAAGAAGGACTTTTGGGTGCCTGTAAGAAGGATTTTGAGTTGCCTGTAAGAAGGACTTTGGTGCCTATAAGAAGGACTTTTGTATGCCTGTAGAAAGAAATTTGAGTGCCTGTAGAAAGGACTTTTATGTGCCTGTAGAAAGGACTTTGGATGCCTGTAGGAAGGACTTTGGATGCATGTAGGAAGGACTTGGGTACCTATAAGAAGGACTTTTGTGTGCTTGTAGAAAGGACTTTGAGTGCCTATAGAAAGGACTTGGGTACCTGTAAGAAGGACTTTAGGTGCTTATAGAAAGGACTTTGGGTGCCTGTGGAAAGGACTTGGTATGTGCCTGTAGAAAGGACTTTTATGTGCCTGTAGACAAGACTTTGGATGTCTGTAGGAAGGATTTGGGTGTGCCTGTAGAAAGGACTTTTGGGTGCCTGTAGAAAGGACTTTGGATGCATGTAGGAAGGACTTGGGTGCTTGTAAGAAGGACTTTTGTGTGCCTGTAGAAAGGACTTTGAATGCCTGTAGGAAGAACTTGGGTGTGCCTGTAAAAAGGACTTTTGGGTGCCTGTAGAAAAGACTATGAGTGCCTGTAGAAAGGGCTTGGTATGTGCCTATAGAAAGGACTTTTATGTGCTTGTAGAAAGAACTTTGGATGCCTGTAGGAAGGACTTGGGTGTGCCTATAGAAAGGACATTTATGTGCATGTAGAAAGGACTTTGGATGCCTGTAGGAAGAACTTGGGTGCCTATAAGAAGGACTTTTGTGTGCATGTAGAAAGGACTTTGGTGCCTGTAAGAAGAACTTGGTGCCTGTAGGAAGGACTTTAATGTACCTATAGAAAGGACTTTGGGGTGCCTGTAGAAAGGACTTGGTGTTTTGAAGGGTACCATTCTGGGATTTGGGAAGACCAAGAATCCTGCAGAAGCTCAAACCCGGTTTAATTTATCATGAAGGGTACCATTCTGAATCCTGCAGAAGCTTAAACCCGGTTTATATTATCTTGTTGCTCAAGTATAAGTCAAAGAGGTAGAGATCAAAACATCTCGAACATTTCTGTTTTTGAGACGAATCATGCTTCATTGGAGAAAGTGGATACCTGTATATGCCGCACTGGATTCGAGCGCCTTGGCAATCGTCAGAATTCATTCAAAGATTCAGGTTGACGATATACTTACCTGAGGATTTAGAAGACTGCCTAGTGATTTCTTGACAACCAGACTTGTTCATTCACTAATTGCCGAGTGGATTTCGAGACTTTGAAAGGCAACTCGAACATCGAAAATGTGTTACGTATCAGGTAGTGTCAGAGGTAACACATACAGGCATTTTCATCAATGCGTTTATTGGTTCAGCAAAGTTTGCAGTGATTAGAAGCATTCTGTGTAATAACTCATGATGCAATCAATCAAGATGTGGATCATACATGACTATTCTGTCAAGTTTGCACTACCAATTCTGTTCAAGGAGGTTATCACAGTATGAATACCTCGAATGTAATATGAATGGGGGACTTCAGTCCGAAAGGGCTTTTTCTCACTCTCGAGAAAGGATGTTTATCCTAATTGCAGAATTGAAAAGAAATCACTCAATCTTACTATCATCGCATTCAACAAGGGTCGGAGCAATCTCGCAATTGGTACGATCAAGCCGATCTGGAGGTCTTAATTAGGATCGTAATGTATGTTGGGTGAAAGGTTTACTAAAGGGGACTCTTTTGAGTCAAGGCCATCGATAAAAAAGTCTTTCATTTGCTTCGGGTTTACAAGTCAAGAACCCTGCAAAAATGAGAGAGAAATAATCTTGCTCGAACTTCTTTGAGCGATGTTTAAAGTCATTCAACTCTTACATTAATTCAAGTGCTCTAATCAGAAGAGACTTTCAAGGGTCGTAACGTAGGTCGAGATTTGGGTCTGAGAAACGAAGGGCTCGTTTTGGCTTAGAAAAATATATGAGAATGAATTGGAGTTGGTGATCATTGCAGTCTTGTCACCGATCTTTGACTTTCCTGAATTTGTCTTCAATGAATACCACCATTAGCTGAGGGGTGGTAGTTCTTTTACGCTTTGTAAACTGACTTCTTTGGGGATCCTTTTTCGAGAATTCTCAAAATGTATGTTTGAAGTCAGAAGCTCATTACAGATATATGGGCATTGGCTTTGCTTTTAATAGGCACTTTACTCTTTCTGTCCGAGATTCTTTGGAGTAGCCTTTGCTTTTCTTACTCCCCGACTCCCTTTTGTTTAGAAGTAGGCTCATTTTCTTTAAGCTACACTTGTTTTTCTTTTTCTTTTGTTTAACAATATTGTGATTTTGAATTTTAGCAACAAGATGATTTTCAACAAATGATACTAGACATTACATGAAAGTCTAGAATATGAAATGAGCTAATGCGAGAATTCTCTATTGGCCCAATTTCTTCAATTTTGCTCCTTGGGGGAAGGTGTCGTCGTTACCTTAAAATGAGCAAGGATCACCAACATGGGCTTGAGAAATGAATTTGCAGGCTCAATTGGGTTATGCAAAGGATGAGTGTGTAGGATAGAGAAAATAAATGCTCTTCGTCATCCTAAAGCACTCGAATTAAAATTCGAGTATCATACAAAGAAACACTCGAAGATTGATGTTAGTCCAAGCAAGAGAATTTCTAACCATTTATCTCCTGATATTGTTGGAATTACCTCTGTTTTGCTCCAATGTGGGGGTGGTTCTTGACAGGGTTATGAAATGAAATCACCATTCAAATGGGTTGTCAATGGTTGCCTGAAGTGTTTGGAATGGAGAATGAATGCCTCCTTCACTTCGACTATCGTACCTTTTGCGAGGAAACCTATTGTCTTGGAGAATGCGGAATCTGTCTACTGCTTAACTCACTGGATTAAATATAGGACATATGTGGAAATAGCTTGCCTTTCATCGTCCTATCATGCCCCCATTTTGTACATTCGATGCATCGTGTACAGTTTATACCTCCAGTCAAAATTGACAAATTGAACATGCAAAACAGTCATGCATAAATCATGGAATGTGTAAACATCATGCAAATATGGCAATACAATGTACAAGTATGGAAATTCCCCCTGGCCGTGTGGGCGGATCAAACACGTTGGGGGCCTATTCCCCAAGTCGAGGAGTAGCTTGTTTCTGGTTTTGCCTCTTTTCGATCAAGGGTTCGCCATTGATTTCCCCTATTTCATCAGACAGATCGTATCAGACGATCATAACTTGGCCCCTTGGGGCTGTTTTCTTTGACGTATCAGATGTTAGTTTAACATTTCCTGTAAAAAGGAATGAGACATGTTAGCCAGTATCAGAAATGATGAACTGGACATGATACTGAGTTATCCTTGAGTGCTTCGCGCAACTCTTTTACCAGTTTTACCACTCGGGATTTTCTCCGTGGGTATGTCAAGTTAGACATTTCCTGTCAAACAATGGAGGAGAAAACGTGTTAGTCAGTATTAGAAATGATGAATTGGATACGATACTGGTTTACCTTTCATCTTGAATGTTTTGCGTGACCCCTTTATCAAGTTCACTGGATTGAGTTTCCCTTGGCTTTAGCTGGACATTTCAACATTAGGCTAAGCTCATGACAAAATACTGACCTTGATATTGCTCGTCGAGTATTCCCGTTTCTTTCTGCAAGAAGAAATGCGCAAAAAGTTGTTTTATTTATTTACAATACTTACAACATTCCCCACCCTTGGGGATCGAACTCGGGATATTTCGAACCACTGTCATTCCCTATGCCATCAGGCCCATTGGACCGTAGGCGTCCATGGAGGCTTTCTTTTAAGAGTTAACTGTTGAGATTGTGTGGTCTTGCTACGTTGCACTGGGCAATTCCACGTTCCGGTTCTTTTCAAGGCATTTTACAACCCCTGTTAAGACAGAAGAAAGTAATTCAGAATTTGAGACGACCATGGACAAATTGGAACGATACAAAATTAGCATTCTTTGAGATTGTCTGGGTCTTTCGTTTGCATCTTTCTTCGTTTGGAGCCGTCCATTCAGTGATAATATCCGCAAATTGATTTGCCCCCAGTTTCATTCAATAAGAGGACTTCGCATCGAGTATGGCTGTGTTCTCGGGTCAATTTGCAAATTCCTGAAAACACAGAGATCTAATTTTACACTGGAGTAATCGAGGGTAAATTAAAACGATGCGGCGTTACCCTTCGAGTTTGCTCAGACTTTCAGTTGCAATTAATTCATCGCGGGTTTGGTGAAGCGGCAGATTCAAGCATTTAATAAGAGAAGGAGAACCACTACTTCCTGCTTTTACATTAATTCCAGCCATCTATAAAAGCAAAAAATTCCCCTCACAAGATAACGAAATATATGTATTTGCTCAAGATCGGTTCGGTTTCCTCTGCGGGTTCTCCCCTGATCAGCTGGCTTCGCTCCAGATCTAGAATGCATTGGCTATGTTAAAGGACCCGTGATCGCCATCTTCGAAATACAGACTCCGTGTGCCTTACAGCCCTAGTGCTTCATCAACATTGAATTGGTTGATCATGGCGGTGAGTTCGTCGTCAATGCCGCTTGTCTGGTGATGATACATCTCCCCTTCCCCAGGAGGTATTGATGCTGCTCCAGTAGCATTGATCTTTTTGTACCTTGCTCCAACAGAACTCGATCCTGTTATAAACTGGTCTAACTCACTTCTTAAGCGTGCATTTTCGATCATCAGATCATGCATTTCATCGAAGGAGAGGAGGCTATTACAGTTGGGGCAAGTGGCAGAGTCAAAAGCCTCTTTATACATCTTGTTTTTCGCTCGGAGGTTTTCATTTTCAGCTCTTAGAAACTCGGCTTCGTTGTGCTCATGACGAGTCTTCATTCAGGTTCGCCTATTTTGAAACCAGAACTTGATTTGCAAAGGTTCAAGTCCTAACTCTTGACTCAGTTCTATTTTCTGTTTTCCGTCTAGCATAGGGCATGTTCTGAAGAAATCCTCAAACCTTTGTACTTGTTCCTTAGTATGATGACGATAACGCTTCTTTTGACCCTTACCGTTATTGTCCTTATCTTTACTAAGATCTTGGACGTCGTCGGCGGAAGGGCCAGGCTCCATGGGCTCGATCCCAAACATGGCTTCAAACTCTTCCTCTCCCGTATTCTGTAAGTAATGATAACTCTCAAGTGTGTTGGGTTGAGATATCTTCAATTTGGTTAATGATCTCTCAAGGTTTGCTACCACTCCTCGTATTTCCATACTCTCTGAAATTTTCTGAGCGACCGTTGTTGACACCTGATTTTTAAATCATCTTTTCTCTTTTAAAATTTATACAAAATCCATAAAAATTTATAAAATTAAAAAATCAACTTTGGGGACCTTAACTAAGCCTAGGGAACCAATTTTGACCAAAAAATGATTTTCCATATTTTATGTATTTTTCGGTATTTTTTTATTTATTTATTTTCGAAAATTAATAGAAAATCCATAAAAATTCTTAAAATTAAAAAATCAACTTTGGAGACCTTCGCCAAGCTTAGGGAACCAATTTTAACCAAAAAATAATTTTTCTTATTTTTGTATTTTTTAATATTTTTTAGAAATTAGGAAAATATTATAAAAATAAAAATAAATAGCGTTTGAGGCCATAAAAATTTGAATAAATAGCTGGTTTTTTTCTTTTAATTTTCTCTTCATTTTGCTAGGGAAAATCTGCAAAAATTAATTTGAAATCGGGAATTACTTTGTTAATCTCATTTTTTAGATTAATTGTAAAAATTGTAGAAAAATTCATTTTAGCCCGGTAATTTTCGATGTTTGCATTTCAAGATTCGTGACATTATTCTCTAATAATTCAAATCTGCATCTTGACCCAATTGTTCCTGAAATGACTCAATTTGCATGCTCAATCGGGGCTTCTCCCCGTTGAGCTATTTAGGAGCAGAACCGTAAAGAACTGGGAGGCGTATTGGAAATATGATTTTATGCGAGTGGATGCATGTCTTCTTGTTCTCGTTCGAAATGTGGAGCAAAGAATGGACTGCATGATGGAGGCCATATTGCTTAATGAAGCTTATGACATCTACGACCCAAACTCAGATTACACTCGAGTCCGCGCGTAATAGTTGAATTTTGGGGCCCCAAGTCTGTAAAGTTTCCTCATCCTCTATCAATTTTTAATGGCTCATAATGGATATATGCGAGAGGAGGTGCACTTTCGGTGGGATGATGATGGGAGAAAGGGAAAAGCAAGATAAGGATAAAATTTTTTGACCCCCGAGGGATTCCTGGGTCAAAAAGGCTGATGGTCGTTAAGTAGAGGGAGGTCCCTTTTGCGAAAAAAGGGAGGGTGATCAGGGAGCTAATGAGCTTCCTTTGGGCTCCGGATCCGTTCTCTCTCCTCCTCTTCCACGGGGTTGGCCGTCAAGGAACCAGACGATTTTCTCCAACAGCCACGAGACTAGCTGAAAAACGTGAGGCAGAAGGGTGTTAAGAGAAAAGCGAGTTAAAGAGCAAGGGTGATCGGGGGGCCGAGGATGAAAAACGCATGCTGGAAACTCAAGGTCTGGGCCTTGCATTGTTTGTTAGACCATTCGGTTCACCTCTTGCTGAAATTAACAGTTTTATATTCGCTGTCGTATAGAAGAAATCGATCTATATTTGACACGCAACAGCTGTCATGGTGAGGGCCGCACCAACTATTGCACTTGCATACAAGTATGGGACATGATGCCGAAGGTGGGGACACTTTCTCGGAGGCAAAAGAGGTTAGTGAAAGCTCCACCGACCGAAAGCTAAAAGAGAAAGAGGAAAGAAGACACGGTCATTGGGATTTCAAAAAGAAAAGGATGAGTGGAGCATACACTCATGACGGTCGGCCACATCTAGGAGGAGGAACCAGAGATTTTCCACCACGAGGACGAAAGGAAAGGGGGGGCGCTGCACCTCTGAACCCACGGTGACGATGGAAGGAGGAGGATCATTTTTTTAACAGGGTTCATGATTGGCTTCGATGACCAGGGGGGTTCTGTGTTCCTAGGGGGATGTCGCTGGTCGTCTGGTGGATGACGGGCACGATCACTTGTCGTGAGGGTTATAACGTGTAACAGTGGTGTTATGCACAAGAGGTCTCGTCCTCAGTGCCACGCCGGGTTCCAAGTGGAGTATTACTCGGCCTCTCGCCGCCGCTGTTAAAGGTTTTGGCTTCGTCCATGGCGCCGTCATCTCCTCCATGCATGCTTTCACGCCCCACGTCTTGTATAACATCTAGAGCTCCCTCGACCCGTCAACAGTGGCGTTTCTTAACTCATCTTTTGGCAGTCAAGGATGATCACAATGGCTCAGAGGAACTCTTCGTTGTCATGACGAGGGGCCTTTGACTCCGCCAATACCTCATCTTCTCACTTTATCTTAAATTTCGCACCTCCTCCATTGACATTGCGAGACTTCTGCGAATCAGTAGCTAGCAAACAATGATGTTGTTCCCTGCCATGGCCATCAGCAAGATTCAGATCGAGCCCGTGAAATTCCCGCCGCCCGTCAAATTGTCTGACTCCGTCAAGACCTTCTTCCTCGGCGGTATATGAGGTGATTAGTGACCTTACTGATCTGGTCTTGTTGCACCAGTGAAGCAAGTCTAGAATCTTGATGGCATATTTCACCTTTTTGGGTTTGACCTCTTGGCTGCATTTAGGCCAGCTCATTAATGTACAAAACAACTTCCCAAGGCTCACGGGGTTGTCACTTTCAACTCAGAAACTTGCAGACCTTCCAACTATGATGCTGGAATGATAAACTTGGCTGGTTGTGTGGAGTCAGAGATGCCAAACCTCATTTCGTGGTGAGAGGAATTTTTCTTGTCCTGAAACCTTGATCAACCTGCTCTGGGTTCGGCACTATCATTCCGCAAACTCACTTCTCTGTTCGTGTTTCGCTATCTCGAACTCGTCAAGAGAGTCCGGATCGAGCATTTTCAACCTTTCTCTATCCGGGTTCAAGCGCATCAATGAAAACAACAAGCGTGGGTTTGACCATGGCACTTAGGTTCTGCTGATGTTCATGTATCTGGAGGCTGATGTCCCAGTTTGTCAACTCTCCATTCAGTCTGATAGAGGTGGTATATATCACTATAACTTGGAGAAGGTATTGACATCTCTCGAGGAGGAAGGTGTTCTAATTATTGATGCTGGAGGTACTACTCACAACTTGAGGGGCAGTCACTTCGGCGATGCTCCTATCTCTTCTTGGGCTTCAGAATTTGACGTCTGGTTCAGGAATGCTCTTCTTGGAGGAAGAACTAAAAAAATGAAACTGAGGTGGCGATGGATCCATACTACCATTGGTGTCCGAAGATGCACGAAATGGGGAGATAAAACCTCGCGGTAGCAAAAAGATCTCGGAAGCAACTCCAAAGGATCGAGTTCAGGAATTTAGGAGAGCAACTCGTAAGGCTTAAGTTGTGGGACTGAGCTTGCTATAACAAGTACCTGGACTTCAATGGCATTGCCTGAGATACAGCTCTCAGCCCACTCGCTGGAATTCTGGTACAATACTACAGCATCAAAGGTGGAAGTCCATCCCAAGAAGCATCATAGAGGACTTCATGGTTTACGGTTCTAGAGGCTACAGGAGGGACGAAAAAGGAGAAGTTTTCTCGCTTTGTTTCATTTTTCTCTCTCTTTTCTTGCTTTAATTAGTTGTTGCACGACCCTCACAAAAAGGGTTTTCTGTTATTCCTTTGTAATGAACAGGAACATGAGAAATAAAAATACAGGTTCATAATAGATGCACGAGATGCTCAGGCCCACCATGATTCACTTGAAGAGCCCGATAAACGTGGATGAATTTATCAGCATGTTGAAGCTCAGTCTAGGAGACTCCATCGGCAACGCTGGTCGCCCTTTGCTATTGGTGAAACTACTCGAAGGGTCTAGTAACATACTATTAGCTTTCCAAGCCAACCCGGCCTCCGCTGCTCCACGAACGAACTCAAGCATTATCCGAACTTGAGAACACCTATCAGTTGAGCTCCTCCAAGACTTAGCCGTGATGTGAGAGTGCCGTCGTCCGCAATCCATCGAAGATTCGGTCCAAAACGGGAAGATAGATTTCGTAAATTAGGTAAATTTCTTATTCCTAAAAGATTTAAAATATCTTGTTGCTTAATCGACTGGATCGATATTTTTGCCTATCTGATTGGTTATATTTACATATTTGAATTGACTTGATCGAATTGCTATTTTTTGCAATATTGGAATGCATGTTAAAAATTTCCATATATATATATTGCGTGTAGATTGTCGCTACATATAATTTAGAGTTGATGTGTTTAAATTAACTTGCGTCCTAGAATAAAATCGTATTAGATAGAATTATTTTTGGAATAAATTAAATTAGATTTTATTTTAGGATAGAGTATGCATGTTTAGGCATAGTTTGATAAAAAAAAATGTAATAAAAGATCCAAAAAAAAGAATGACAAGTTCATGAAAGTCACAGATTCGTCATAGAGAATTCTTAAAAAAAAAACAAAAAAAACAAAAACAAAAATCCATAAAAGTTGGGAAAACTTCAAAAATTCTCAAGAGCCTCAAAAATCAGGAAATTGATCATTTTAACTGATGAAAGCTGTCTTTTGACAGTTTCGTCCACTCCGATCTTTCTAAAATGACGATTCTGCTCTTTATGGGTAAATTGTCTCCAAAAATTCAGAAAAATTCAGAAAAATCTCAAAAATTAGGAAACAGGCCATTCCGACTGGTCAATCCTATTTTGAATGGTTTGCCTTCTTGATACTTTCAAAATGATGATTTTACCCTTTATGGGCAAATCGTCTCAGATGATTCCGAAGAAATTCTCTGAACTTGTGAAAAGTAGCAAATGACTACATTCAATTAGTTTGACCTGTTTTCACTTCTCGATCTTTGAAAAATGACCATTTTACCCTTCTGGTCAATTTGACCCAAACTTTCCCCAATCATTCCAAATGAATTTTCATGAAATTGGTACCGAAAGGGCGTTAGAGTAATCTAACGTAACCAAGTCCCCGAACTCATAATCTCTGGTTCGTAGAAGTAATTTAGTTCTCCCGCTAATTTACTTAGGTTTCTAATCGACCTACCAAAAACGATTAGTGGCGACTCCAAATTTTAAAACCATTTGAACAAAAACCAAAGTCACGATTCGGTAGGACTGGGGAGGGTCCGTATTAGGTTAGTTAATTTAATTAACCTGATAATCCATTAACCTAAAAAAATAAATTTTAGGTCGCGACAGCTTGGCGACTCCGCTGGGGATTTGTTCTTAATTGTTGAAAATTTAAGAACTTAGAGGACTTAGGCCAGAATATTTCATGAAAATTTATTTGATCTGAATTGGGTGGATTCTGATCTTTAGGTGTTAAATGGTCTTGCAGGTGGGTGTTATAAGGGGTGGAGTGTTTGACTAACCCTTTGTTTTGCAGGTTTGGTGTTGGAATTATTTGTTTAATTTCGCACATTTTTGAAGCAGTGTTTGTATATTAATTGTTGTGCAAGATTAATTGTTTTAGCACTACATCACACACGTCCTGTGTCCGGACCTGGGCCACTAGTTTTAGGATGGTATTGTGATTTGGTTTTAGCGTTCGACGTGAGATCACGTCGAAAGTTAGCCCAGATTCAATCCCGAACCTCTTTTCAAAAATGAGTTTAAAAGTTAGGCCTCAGGCTTGGTAAGATTACCAAAGCAGTGGTGTCGCGACCCTCTAAAAAAATTTTAAATTTTAAAAGGGGTTAACGGATTATTAGGTTAATTAGATTTGACTAACCTAACGCGGACCCTCCCAAGCCCTACCGAATCGCAACTTTGGTTTTTGTTTAAATGATTTTAAAATTTGGAGTCGCCACTAATCGTTCTTGGTAGGTCGATTAGAAACCTAAATAAATTAGCGGGAGAACTAATTTATTCCTGCGAACCAGAGATTAGGAGTTCGGGGACTTGGTTACACTAGTTAATTAAAACTAATGCTCTTTCGGTACCTTAATTTCATGGATATCCTAATTCGGCAACTCAGGCTTGGTTTATTCCTAAGGCTATAGTAGGGTAATCTCTTTTGTGTTTTCACTTTTTAAATAGGATGCATGGATGGTATATATTTTTATTTGTTATATTTTTTTAAGTGTTAAAGATTCCCTGAAGCCGAAAGAAGGAGTGTGTTAACGACTTCTGTGCAGTATTACAACCTACTTATCTTTTGGGTCTGATGATTCAAAAATTAAATTATAGGAAGTACATGACAGTGAATAAACACCTCCAATGGGAGGCCTAGCATTGGCTTGGCTCTTCCCTTTGGGATTTAAGGTACAGGTATTTAAGTTGCAAGTATTTAAACTACTGTAAGTAAAAACCTCCAATGGGAGGCTAAGCATTGGCTTGGCTCTTCCCTTTGGGATTTAAGGTACATGTATTTAAGTTGCAGGTATTTAACTACTGTAAGTAAAAACCTCCAATGGGAGGCTAAGCATTGGCTTGGCTCTTCCCTTTGGGATTTAAGGTACATGTATTTAAGTTGCAAGTATTTAACTACTGTAAGTAAAAACCTCCAATGGGAGGCTAAGCATTGGCTTGGCTCTTCCCTTTGGGATTTAAGGTATAGGTATTTAAGTTGCAGGTATTTAACTACTGTAAGTAAAAACCTCCAATGGGAGGCTAAGCATTGGCTTGACTCTTCCCTTTGGGATTTAAGGTACAGGTATTTAAGTTGTAGGTATTTAACTACTGTAAGTAAAAACCTCCAATGGGAGGCTAAGCATTGGCTTGGCTCTTCCCTTTGGGATTTATGGTGCAGGTATTTAAATTGCGAATGGACTTTGTCCTCTCCATTCTGGGGTATGAATTCTTTAAAATAAAATACAACGAATTGATTCAACAATTTGAAATTTGTGCGCGCTTGAGGACTCCTCCAAGCCGATTTTGTGCTTCCATAGGGTTGACCATTGATATAAAGCTGCGGCTTCCTGACATAAAATAGAGTGAAATATCAGTATACAAAATATGTGCTAATCTGCACCTCAAACCAGAAGAGTGGAAAGAGTACTTATCTCCCATTTTTTTGGGAGGGATTTCTATAATTGATTTTCGCTCTCTATGTTCCCAATATAGAGAGTTTCTTTTGAATTAAGAGGGACTTTTAGTCACAGATCAGTTGAGAAATCGGTGGACAGCTTAGGAGCTTGTCTGGGCCGATTTTTGCATATCTACGAGATTTTTGCTGTTGACGTAGAGATATCCTTCTCCTGACATAAAATATGGAAAAAAAAAGAGGAGATGGAGAAAGTGTATACAATTTGTGCTAATTTGCAAGTAAAACCATAAACAAATGAATAAATAAAAACACTTAGCTCGAATTTGCTTGCTCGTTGACGAGGATGAACTCTTGATTTATATTGATCGATGAAGGAATTTGTGATGATAATCCCTAGCTTTGAACTCCCATCATCTTCAAAATTCTCTCTCTTTTGGTATTTTCTTTCTCTCAAATTTTTCTTCAATCTCCCAAAACTCTCTCAAACATCCAAAATTTTCTCTCAAAAAAAAAATCCTCCCAAACACTTCAAATTTTCTCTCTCAAGAATCCTTTCTCAAGCTCACTTCTTCCTCCTTTTATAACCTACTCATCTATCTCCCATTCTAATTTTTCCACTAACTCTATCTCCCATTCTAATTTCTCCACTAACTCTTCTTCATTTTCATCTTCCATTCTCCATCTCTATCTCACATTCTAATCTCTCCACTAACTCTTCTTCATCTTCATCTTCCCTTCTCCATATTTATCTCCCATTCTAATTTCTCCACTAGCTCTTCTTAATCTCCATCTTCCCTTCTCTATTCTTATCTTCCATTCTAATTTCTCTATTAACTCTTCTTCATCTCCATCTTCCCTTCTCTATTCTTATCTTATTTTCTCCATCCATTCTTCTCCAACTTCTCTTCTTCATCTCCTCTTCTTCATCTTCCCTTCTCTATTCTAATTTATCCACTAACTCTTCTTTTTATTATTTGTAAAATAATCCTTCAAGAGTTAGGTATTTGCACTCTAGTCCTTGAATTTTAAGTATTTACAATTCAGTCCCTGAAAAAAATATATTTCTTTAAGTCCAAATCTCCTCACAATTTTTGACACACCAAAATTTACCACATGTCAAATTTAAGCTCATTTCTTGTCGCTGAAAATAATGCATAATTTAATTAAAACCCTTTTGCAAAATTAAGTCATTCTGGGTATAATTGGGCCAAGATGAAAATTTAAAATATTAGAAGACAATGTCACAACTCATAAAAAGTGAAAGTTAAAAATAAGTTGACTCAAATTAAATTTTTTTAGGCCCGATTCGAGATTATACTCGTGAAGGAACACGTGACTCGAATTGGATTTTTCTGAATTTGCGATGGCCAATATGAAAATAGATTTAAAATAAAAATATTAACTATCTTTGTGTATTTTTTGGCCTCAAATGTTATTTTTCCAAAATTTTCAAATATTTTTGTATTTAAAAAAAAAATTAAAATATATATAATATGAAAAATTATTTTTTGGTCAAAATTCGTTCCCTAGGCTTGGCTAAGGTTCCCAAAGTTGATTTTTCAATTTTATGAATTTTTATGGATTTTCTATTAATTTTCGAAAATAAATAAATAAAAATACGTAAAAATACTGAAAATATGAAAAATCATTTTTTGGTCAAAATTGGTTCCCTAGGCTTGGCTAAGGTGCCCAAAGTTGATTTTTCAATTTTATGAATTTTTATGGATTTTTTATTACTTTAGCAATAGAAAAAATGATTAAAAATCAGGTGTTAACAGCTGTCCCTCTTTGAAAGGAAGCTCGGTAGAGGTTCATTTCAAAGACGAGATGACACCTGGATTCTTATCGACTCAATACAAGTAAATAAAAAGAGTCGTGACATGATTGTTCCACTGAAAATGAAATGAGAACCTAAGGATTCGTTATATAAAAAAACTTTAGGGTGGTTGAACTTGAACCCGTATGGTGGATCGACCCATGGTAGATTCCTAATAAAAGGATTCTACTGATTAAAAATTGAATTAAAATTTGACCCGTATGGTGGGTCATACCATTTGACCCGTATGGTGGGTCGTACCATGGTAGATTCCTAATAAAAGGATTCTACTGATTAAATTTTGATTGAGATTTGACCCGTATGGTAGGTCACCACATGGAGATACCTGTAAGAAGGACTTGGTGCCTGTAGAAAGGACTTGGTGCTAGTAAAAAGGGCTTGGTGCTTTGCCTGTAAGAAGAACTTTGTGCCTGTAAGAAGGACTTGCTTTGCCTGTAAGAAGGACTTGATTTGCCTGTAAGAAGGACTTTGTTTGCCTGTAAGAAGGACTTTGTTTTGCCTGTAAGAAGGACTTTTTGCCTGTAAGAAGGACTTTGTGCCTGTAAGAAAGACTTGATTTGCCTGTAAGAAGGACTTTGTTTGCCTGTAAGAAGGACTTTATGCCTGTAAGAAGGACTTGATTTGCCTGTAAGAAGGACTTTGTGCCTGTAAGAAGGACTTTGTGCCTGTAAGAAGGACTTGATTTTCCTGTAAGAAGGACTTTGTGCCTGTAAGAAGGACTTGGTTTGCCTATAAGAAGGACTTAGTTTGCCTATAAGAAGGACTTGGTGCCTATAAGAAGGACTTGGTTTGCCTGTAAGAAGGACTTTATGCCTGTAAGAAGGACTTGGTGCCTGTAAGAAGAACTTGGTTTGCCTATAAGAAGGACTTTATGCCTGTAAGAAGGACTTGATTTGCCTGTAAGAAGGACTTGTTTTGCCTGTAAGAAGGACTTGTTTTGCATGTAAGAAGGACTTTGTGCCTGTAAGAAGGACTTGTTTTGCCTGTAAGAAGGACTTGGTTTGCCTGTAAGAAGGACTTGGTTTGCCTGTAAGAAGGACTTGGTGCCTGTAAGAAGAACTTGGTTTGCCTATAAGAAGGACTTTATGCCTGTAAGAAGGACTTGATTTGCCTGTAAGAAGGATTTGTTTTGCCTGTGAGAAGGACTTGTTTTGCCTGTAAGAAGGACTTGATTTGCCTGTAAGAAGGACTTTGTGCCTGTAAGAAGGACTTGTTTTGCCTGTAAGAAGGACTTGATTTGCCTGTAAGAAGGACTTTGTGCCTGTAAGAAAGACTTGTTTTGCCTGTAAGAAGGACTTGATTTGCCTGTAAGAAGGACTTTGTGCCTATAAGAAGGACTTGATTTGCCTGTAAGAAGGACTTGGTTTGCCTGTAAGAAGGACTTATTTTGCCTGTAAGAAGGACTTGGTGTACCTCAAAGGGTGCCATTCTGGAATCTGGAAAGATCAGGAATCCTGCAGAAGCTCAAACCCAAATTATATTATCCTGTCGCTTTAGGAATAAACCAAAGAGGCAGAGATCAAAAGGTCTCGAACATTTCTGTCCTTGAGACAAATCATGCTTTATTGAAGAAGGTGGATACCTGTATGTACCGCAATGGATTCGAGTACCCCAACAACCGTCAGAATTCATTCTCTTGAAAGGTTCAGGTTGAAGATATACTTACCTGAGAATTTAGAAGAAATGCTTGGTGGCTTCTCGACAACCAGGCTTGTTCATTCAATAATCGCTGAATGAATTTCAAGACTTTGGAAGGTAGTTTGAACATTGGGAATGTGTTGCCTGTCAGGCAGTATCAGAGGTAACATGTGCAAGCATTTTCATCAATGAGTTGATCGGTTCATGTAAAACTATTCAACCAAGTCGTCAATGATTAGAAGTAGTCTGTGTGATAACTCATGATGCAATCAATCCAAATATGGATCATGCAAAACTATTCTGTCAAGCTTGCATTACCAATTCTGTTTAAGGAGGTTCTCATAGTATGAACACCTCGAATGTAATCTGAATGGGGGACTTCAATCCGAAAGGGCCTTCTCTCACTCTGGGGAAAGGCTGTTTATCTGTAAATTAAAATGTTAGACTTGCGTGGAAATGGTTTGCCTTTCCTCATCCTGTCATGCCCCATTCTGCACATTTGATGTCTCCTGTGCAGTTTATGCTCTAAGTTGGAGTTGGTAAGTTAAACACACGGAATAGTCATACATAATTCATGAACTGTGTAAGCACAATGCAGATGTGACAATTTTTTAGCATTACGTGTGTTTATATAATGTGCAAATATGGGCGGATTTGAATTGCCCCTGGTATGTGGGCGGACCGAACAAATTGGGAAGCCTACTCCTTATGTCGAGGGGTGGTTCGTCTCAAACTTTGTCTCTACGTGATGAAGCATATGGGTGAGGGAGCATTTCGGTTTGTTTAATGACAGCGACCGCCACGGTTTAGCGGTTGAATGCCCCTGTAAAAAGCAGAGAAATTATTCTTGAAATCAAACGAGATAAGGAAGACATATTTGCTTTTTCGCTTCAGAGCTTGTGATCAATTTGCCCCATTTTTCACCAGAATAGATCTTGTCAGATGATCATAATTTTCTTTTGGATTTGTCTCCTTCAACATGTTAAATGTTAGTGTAAATATTTCCTGTAAAAAGAAAAAGAGACATATCAGCCAGTATTAAAAGGGATAAATTGAAAACGATACTGATTTACCCTTCATCTTGAATGTCTTGCACGAGTCTTTTACCAGTTTTGTTGGATTGAATTTTCCTCGACTTTTGTTGGGCGCCTCACCATTATGGGAAGACTATGGTAAAATACTGACTTTGATATTACTCGTCGAGTATTCCTGTTTGTAAAAAAAAAAGAAATGCACAAAAAGTTGTTTCATTTATTTATAATACATACAACATTCCCCACCCTTGGGGATCGAACTCGGAATATTTCGGACCTACTGTCATCCCCCATACCATTCGGTCCATTGGACCGTAGGTGTCCATGGGGCTTTCTTTTCAAGGGTTAATCCTTGGGGATAACGCAGCCCTGTTGTATCACCTTGGGCCATGTTACGGTATTTCTCGAGGTAATTTGCAATCCCTGTTAAGAATGGAATAAGACAATTCAAGACTTGAGATGATTATGTGCACATTAGAACGATACAGAATTACCCATTTCTGAGATTGTTCGCGTCTTTCGCTTGTACTTTCCTTTGTCCGAAGCTGTCTATCCCGTGGTAATGCCCATGAGTTGATTTGCCCCCAAATTTTATCCAACCTGTATTCGGATATGATTACGTTCTCGGGTCGATTTGCAATTTCCTGAGAATAGAAGGGGCTTAATTTTAAAACTTGGAGCAACTGAGGGTAAATTGAAACGATACGGAGTTACCCTTCAGGTTTATGCAGATTTTCACTCGCCATCAATTCGTCGCGAGGTTGGTGAGGTGGCGGATTCGAGCATTTAATAGGGGGAAGTCGGATTATTACTCCTTGCTTTTACACATTCACAAAAGCAGAAAAACACATCACGCAAGGAAATAAAACACATTCACTCATTCAGGATTAGTTCCGCTTCCTCTGCAGGCTCTCCCATGATCAGCTGGCTTCATCCCAAATTAGGTATGCATCGGCCATATAGAAGGTCTGGTGGTCACTGGCTGAACAAGTGCATCACAGTCCCGATGCTTTACCGATATCAAACTGGTTGATTATGGCGAAAAGATCATCTCAATGTCCGCTTGGTGGTGATCTGTCCCTTCTTCCTCGGGAGGTATTGATACTGATCCAGTATCATTGGTCCTTTTGTACCCTGCTCCAACAGAACTCGATCCTGTTATAAATTGGTCTAACTCACCTCTTAAACGTGCATTTTCGATCCTCAGATCATACATTTCATCGAGGGTGAGGAGGAGGCTATTGCAGTTGGGGCAGGTGGCGGAGTCAAAAGTCTCTTTATACATCTTGTTTTCCGCTCGGAGGTTTTCATTTTCAACTCTTAGAAACTCGGCTTCGTTGTGCTCATGACGAGTCTTCATTCGGGTTCGTCTATTTTGAAACCAGAACTTGATTTGCGAAGGTTCAAGGCCTAGCTCTTGACTCAGTTCCATTTTTTGTTTGCCGTCTGGCATAGGGCACGTTCTGAAGAAAGCTTCAAGCTTTCGTACTTGCTCCTCAGTATGGCGACGGTAACGCTTCTTTTGACCTTTACCGTTGTTGTCATTGTCCTTATCGGGCTCTTGGACGTCGTCGGTGGAAGGGCCGGGCTCCATAGGCTCGATCCCAAATATGGCTTCGAACTCTTCCTCTCCCATATTCAGCAAGTAACGATAACTTTCAAGTGTGTTGGGTTGAGACATCTTCGATTTGGTTAACGATTTCTCAAAGTTTGATATCTCTTCTTGTATTTTCACTCTCTGGATTTTTCTGGGAGACTGCGTATGCTTTAAGAGTCTCTCTTTCGAGCACGAATGAGAATTATCAAGAAGATGCCTCCTTTAAAATTAGACGTGGGTTTAGCAACTGTATTGCCTCTCTCGAGTGTTCTGGCTTTCTCGATTTTCTTTTCATCGTATCTCTCGCCCAGCTCGCCTCCTTCCATCTTTCCGTGGAAGGGGGCCCCTTGTTGCTGTCTCCACTGTCAATTTGCTGGCGAGTTCTTCAATAAAGACGAGTCGTATCTCTTTTCTGCCGAAAATGTCTTTGTCTCCCACTCAGCTTATTTTTTATCCTTTCTTTTTCAAAGTAGTGGCGTCTCGTCCAACTTTTCCGTAGAGACGTCGGATTTGCTTGGCTCGAGATTGGAGACGAGTAGCGGAGGTGATACTGATAGGGAATGGTAGACAGGAAAATTTGGCCAGTAGAGACTTCCCCTGCAAAAATGAAAGAGAATGCGGCAGTATATGTTCTTCATATTCTAGAAAAATTGGAACGATACTGTTTTACCCTTGTGTATACTTCCATTGAATTTGAATTGAGGAAGTTCCTTCATTTGGATTGGATTGAATTGTATGTCCCGAGTTGCCCTTCACTTTGAGCTTGCCACATATGTGCTTTGCTTAGTTGGGCCTTGTTTTCTTTCGGGTTGCCTTGGACCATCATCATTTTCCATGCCATTGGGTCCGTGGACCGGAGGGCTCCTTTAATTTGAAGGTTACCTTGAAGGCGAATGAGTCCTATCGCATTCCATTGGGTCATTTCATTTTGCGACACTCTTGAGGCACTTTGCAATCCCCTTGGTGAGAATGGAACAAATCCAATTTAGCATTTTGCAACGATTGAGGGTAAATTGGAACGACACACAGTTACCCATCTTCGAGTTCGCTTGGGCTTTTCACTTGAAATTTCCCTACGTGAGGCCATTCAACATTTCTCATTATGGCAGTCAGCGACGTTGCCACAAATTGATCCGCCCTAAATCTAGCATAAAAAGGGATTCACGCATTCGACGGGATAAATAAATTGCCCCCTTGTCCTTGAATTAAATCGAGACACCTAGAAAGCTGGAAAATATCATACGCAGGGGAATTAAGCATGAAATGAAAGGTGCACTTATTCAAGGTCAGTTCTGCCTCTCCTGTGGCTCTTCGATAATCAGCTAGTCTCGTGTTGGTTCGGGTGTGGATAACCGATGTTTGAGAGTCCCTACTCACTGGCTCCTGATCGCGGCTTGGGACGTCTGTCAACCCTAAACTGGTTGACCAGGGCAGTAAGCTCATCATCTGGGTAATCTCTTGAACCTTCCAGCAACTGATGCTCGAATTGGGCATTGTTGTTGGCAAATGCTGGCGGTAGATTTCTCATTCTGTCCTCGCCATGAGCAATTTGACTTCTCATGCTGGAGCCTTCATCATTACTCGAGAAAGTGTGGGGATCACCAACTGTCCTGCTGCCAAAAACTCCTTCCATTCGAGGATTAGAGAAGTGGAAGTGCTCAGGATAACTTCTTGTCTGATTCTCTAGCTGCGCAGGCGCGCTGATCATGGGATGAGTTCTAGCCACAGGTTGGTGCTCAAACCAAGGAATCTGAATACACTGCTCCTGCGGTCTATACTCTTGAAGAGCATTAGGGTGATTCTGGGGGATACTTTGATTAACGCCTGGGGGATTGATGGCATGGCTACTAGCTTGGTTGATGATGGGAAGTGGCTCGCCCCATGCTAACCTGGGGAACTTATGGTGGCGAGGAGACTCGACGTTCAGGCTTGGATCAGTCCCGCATTGGTTTTCTTGATTCTGAGCTGCATTGTGTTCTCTCACCCTTTTTCTGTACTTCTGAAGATGACTCGAAACATTTGCTTTAGTGAGTCCCTCTACCTTCATAATTTCCAGTATATGTTGCGGCCGTGCCGAATCTATTCCTAGCTGCTGAACTGCATTAACAAACATACGATGCAGCTCGGGAGACCAACTCATCTTCTTTCTCCAGTTGCTTGGAACAAAATTGAAGGCTTGATGCTTGTTCTCATGGTCGTGCAATTGCTTCCTTACCACGTGCTGCCATATGTTTTGAAGCATCTGAACTCTAACTGGTTTCGTTACGACGTCTTGGGCCCCATTTAAGACAGCCTTCATTAGGGCTTGCTGATCATCGCTTGCCGATATTACGAGGACTGGCATGTTTAATTTAGAATTGATGACTTCCAAGAGAGTGAAAACATCCATGTCAATCCCTACCATAGCGGTGAGGACGATATCAAACGGGTCACTACTCCTCCTTAATATCTCTAAGGCCTCTGTCGCCTTTGCTTGAGCTACAACCTTATACCGGCATTTTCTTAATACGGTAACAAGGATTGACAGAGAGACTGGATTACCATCAATGGCCATGACCAGTAGACCCTCAGGGTAAGGAACTTCATCAGCTTTGACCAGGGTTGAACATGCGCCCGTTCCCCTAATACTCGACATATTTCTGGATCTAGGACTACCGATTCGAGACCGCCTCGGGATGTCTTCTCGGACTTGAGGGATCACGAGATCGTTGATGCCTTCTCGTAACAGGCTTTGAAAGTTGATGCTTTGATGGTGAAGGTTTTGAATTCCTCTCCCACGAGAACTCCTTCCTCTCTATCTTTCTCCTGCGAGTTCTTGCGAATGAACTCTGACTATCAAATGGGGACAAGTTCTCTCTCTGGCAATAGCAACGATTTCCCTCTTCACGGGCAGCGCTATTAGATTTTCCGAGGGAGAAAATCTGATATTCATCTTTTGATCAAAGGGGAAATCCTTGTTTCTCGCTCAGTTTGTCTTCTTTTTTCTTTTCGTGATAGAGGGCCCCTGTCAAGATCTCCACCGTCGATTTACTGGCGGGTCCTCCAATGAAGACAAGTCGTATCTCCTTTTCGCTAACGTTTGCCGTGTCTTCCACTCA
Organism: Psidium guajava; assembly: GCA_016432845.1. NCBI lineage: Eukaryota > Viridiplantae > Streptophyta > Magnoliopsida > Myrtales > Myrtaceae > Psidium > Psidium guajava. Next base: position 375,575 of record CM028230.1, read on the forward strand.
GCTCATCTTTCCGTCTTCTTTTTCAAAGTGGCGGTGTCTCGTCAAACTTTCTGCGGAGACTTCGGACTCGCTTAGCTCGCAGTCGCCATCTGATGGGAATTCGAGCCAACGAGGGTGGTGCCAATAGAGAATGGTAGAGAAGAGAAATCTTGACTGGTTGATACCGTCACTATGAAATCAATATTTACTTCAAAGCAGATTACCATCTTCGCATTCCGTTCATCTGCCTCACCTCTCTCCCCCTTTCTTTCGTATTCTGCTTTCAAAAATGGCCAATTCTCCTAACCATACCTTATCCGCCGAAGTCCTAGCTGGGTGGGAGAGACTCTACAATCTTCTTGGTAGAGGTTACGCTCATATAGCCAAAAACTCTACCGTTGAGGCTGAAATCCTCGGTTTATTTAGGACCGTGGACGCTGCTTCTGTTGAGGGTACCCAACTAGGGAAGGAGTACCGGAACTTCTCGACCCTCTTCATCAATTTTCTGGCTGCCTATAACCGTGCTTATGAGACGGTCCTTGTGACCGCCGTCGTGAAAGCCCGTTACCGAGACCGGCACGAGCGTCTGGCAACAGTTACGTTTGTGGCTGATAATCACAAAAAGGCCCTCAAGTTTGCCAATGATCAGCTTTCGTGGCTGGTTCGTGAGAGGGGAAAGTTGGTGGACCGTCTGGCCTTGGTCCGAACTTACGCCGAACAGGAGCCAGGCAATATTGTGATGAGGTGTAAATGTGGTTGGCTGCAGGAGAGACTTGATGACATTACGGCAGACATTGCTTTCGAGAGGGCAGCGGTTCCGGACCTGGAGTTTGCCGTTGAGCATTACGAGGCCACTATGGCCCAGGTTAAAGAGAAGTGCGATCGCCTCTTCTTTAGGCTCGCGGAGCTTGATCCCGAGAGCGCCCGGTGCATCCAGAGCATCAACTGTTTGGAGAGTCAGTTGAGCTCTTTCGTAATGGTCATCAGGGCCCAGTTTGGCTTTACCTTTCCTCCCCAGTGAGTTGTTGTAATACTCTTTGATGAATGGAATGAAAGAAAAGCTTCACGTGTTTTGTTTTGTTTTTTTTTTAATTTTCCTGCTATCGTTTCTTCCGCATAGCATAACAGAACGATTTGAGGTACCGAAGATGTCGAGGCTTAATGTTCTTCTTGATGTTCTTGTTTAATTGCTCCAGACGATGATATCGAGAACATTGATGATGGGTTCGGCGGTGGCCCCCACTATCCATCTTGAGATCACGAACAATAACGCTATGACAACTCGATCAGTGCGCTGGTAGTAAATCCGGCCACCTGTTGTGTGCCCACTTTTATCCATATTTTGTTTCTTTCGGCGTCCACTTGCTCGTATCGGTCGCCTGTAGCGTCGGGAGAAATTCCTGTGGGCCACGTTCATTAATAGAACCTCGGTCCTCTAAAGCCCTCCGCATGTTTCGGATAAGAGGAAATTTTAAGACCGGTCTCTGGTTGATTTGATCAGGTAAAGGTATTTGTTTCATGGGTTCTGATTATATAATCCATATTGTTTTTCAAAAGACGCGGGATCCTCTGCAATACATTAAATATGCCCCCATGTTTAATCAGTATAAATCCACCGTCATATCAGAATACACTGCCCATACAAGTTTACGGATTGACACAACTTTGTCTGTCAAAGATGGACAATGTTCGTTTGCCCCCCAGAATTAACGGTTGAAGCCTCGGTGTTTTTCGTCTTTTGGTATTTCTGAAGATGATTCTTGATATATTATTGAACTTAATTTTTACACCCGTCTGGGGTATCTAGGATCTCCCTGCAAAAGAAAAGGATATAATTAGTATGCGACACAAGAAATGTCGGTCCATGACTCCTATATTAGTCCAATTTGATTTTTTCTATTTTATAGAGAAATCAGAAGAAAGAAAAAAAAAATTTCCTTAGGAAGAAATGGGTTAATTTCTGATACATAATTTTTTTCAGATTTATTATTCTTTTTTTTATTTTTTTAAAGGAATGTGACAAAGTCTCTTGACATTTACTAAAATTTTTGAAGGAATTTCCTTTTTATCAAAATAAATTTTCAGAGGTAAATTTGTCAGGAAAATTTTATTTTTATTGAAGCAGGAAAGACATGACAGAAATCCTTTATTGGTTAACGAAATTCCCCCGAGACATTAGTCTAATTTTATTTAGAGAAACTTTTCTTAGAAAAACATGAGCGAATTTCTCGAAAAGAATTTTTGTTGCAATTTTTTATAATTTGAAAGAATGTGATAAAATCACTTGATGTTTTTTTTAAAGGAATTTTTCTTTTTATCGAAATAAATTTTCAGAGGAAAATTTGTCGGGAAAATTTCATTTTTATTGGAGAGAAAAAAACATGACAAAAATCTCTTATTGGTCAATTAGTCTAATTTTATTTAGAGAAAATTTTCTTAGAAAAACATGAGCGAATTTCTCGAGAAGAATTTTCTTGCAAGTTTTTATAATTTGAAAAATGTGATAAAATCACTTGATGTCTACTAGAGTTTTTTTTAAGGAATTTTTCTTTTTATTGAAATTTTCAGAGGAAAATTTTTTCAGGAAAATTTCATTTTTATTGAAGCAATAAAAATATGACAAAAATCCCTTATTGGTTAATAAAATTCCCATGAAGGGATTTTTTTACATCATTTTTTCAAAAAATTTTTTTTAAAAGAAATGAGGGACAAATTTAATTTTTATTTTTTTTAAAAAAGAATGGTCGTAATATCAAGCTCAAAAACTGACTAACACCTGGCATGGACCGACCGAAAATAAATACAAGATAAAATTAGAGAACTTACTTTTACCTTGGAGAAATGCAAATCACATAGTCATGCGCATGACTCAAGTGAGGAGTGGACTCTAGAAAATAAAAGAAGGAGAGACAAGGTATGGACCTAAAAAGGCTCCCACTATCTGAATTGACAAACTTACCCTCCGCGCAATCAAATCACAATGGGAAGAATTGTCAATTCAGATAATGAGCGGAATAAAATATGGTCAACCCGAGCGCAATCGACGTAAGAGCTTTGCATATTCGATCCCTATCTATGGTTTTCTAGGAAGAATTTCGCGACTTGGGTTTAGACGCTTGTGTGTGCAGGTGTCGTGATCCTCAGAGTATGCAAGACATGCACAACAATTGATATCAAAACAGCGCTTCTAAAAATGTGCGAAATTAAACAAATAAACCCAACACCAACCTACAAAACAAAGGGGTTAGCCAAACACTCCGCCCCTTATAACTCCCATCTTGCAAAAACATATAACACCTATAGAATGAGTCCCAAACAATATCGCCAAAAGCGAGATATGCATGAAATTTTCATTGGCCTAAGTCCACTAAGACTCTTAAAATTTCGAAAAAATTTAAGTATTCCAATTGGTATCTTTTTTCGAAAATTTAAAAATCTCTCTCCCCAGTGGAGTCGCCAGTCTGTCGCGACCCTCTAAAAAAATTTTAAATTTTAAAAGGGGTTAACGGATTATTAGGTTAATTAGATTTGACTAACCTAACGCGGACCCTCCCAAGCCCTACCGAATCGCAACTTTGGTTTTTGTTTAAATGATTTTAAAATTTGGAGTCGCCACTAATCGTTCTTGGTAGGTCGATTAGAAACCTAAATAAATTAGCGGGAGAACTAATTTATTCCTGCGAACCAGAGATTAGGAGTTCGGGGACTTGGTTACACTAGTTAATTAAAACTAATGCCCTTTCGGTACCTTAATTTCATGGATATCCTAATTCGGCAACTCAGGCTTGGTTTATTCCTAAGGCTATAGTAGGGTATTCTCTTTTGTGTTTTCACTTTTTAAATAGGATGCATGGATGGTATATATTTTTATTTGTTATATTTTTTTAAGTGTTAAAGATTCCCTGAAGCCGAAAGAAGGAGTGTGTTAACGACTTCTGTGCAGTATTACAACCTACTTATCTTTTGGGTCTGATGATTCAAAAATTAAATTATAGGAAGTACATGACAGTGAATAAACACCTCCAATGGGAGGCCTAGCATTGGCTTGGCTCTTCCCTTTGGGATTTAAGGTACATGTATTTAAGTTGCAAGTATTTAAACTACTGTAAGTAAAAACCTCCAATGGGAGGCTAAGCATTGGCTTGGCTCTTCCCTTTGGGATTTAAGGTACATGTATTTAAGTTGCAGGTATTTAACTACTGTAAGTAAAAACCTCCAATGGGAGGCTAAGCATTGGCTTGGCTCTTCCCTTTGGGATTTAAGGTACATGTATTTAAGTTGCAAGTATTTAACTACTGTAAGTAAAAACCTCCAATGGGAGGCTAAGCATTGGCTTGGCTCTTCCCTTTGGGATTTAAGGTATAGGTATTTAAGTTGCAGGTATTTAACTACTGTAAGTAAAAACCTCCAATGGGAGGCTAAGCATTGGCTTGACTCTTCCCTTTGGGATTTAAGGTACAGGTATTTAAGTTGCAGGTATTTAACTACTGTAAGTAAAAACCTCCAATGGGAGGCTAAGCATTGGCTTGGCTCTTCCCTTTGGGATTTATGGTGCAGGTATTTAAATTGCGGATGGACTTTGTCCTCTCCATTCTGGGGTATGAATTCTTTAAAATAAAATACAACGAATTGATTCAACAATTTGAAATTTGTGCGCGCTTGAGGACTCCTCCAAGCCGATTTTGTGCTTCCATAGGGTTGACCATTGATATAAAGCTGCGGCTTCCTGACATAAAATAGAGTGAAATATCAGTATACAAAATATGTGCTAATCTGCACCTAAAACCAGAAGAGTGGAAAGAGTACTTATCTCCCATTTTTTTGGGAGGGATTTCTATAATTGATTTTCGCTCTCTATGTTCCCAATATAGAGAGTTTCTTTTGAATTAAGAGGGACTTTTAGTCACAGATCAGTTGAGAAATCGGTGGACAGCTTAGGAGCTTGTCTGGGCCGATTTTTGCATATCTACGAGATTTTTGCTGTTGACGTAGAGATATCCTTCTCCTGACATAAAATATGGAAAAAAAAAAGAGGAGATGGAGAAAGTGTATACAATTTGTGCTAATTTGCAAGTAAAACCATAAACAAATGAATAAATAAAAACACTTAGCTCGAATTTGCTTGCTCGTTGACGAGGATGAACTCTTGATTTATATTGATCGATGAAGGAATTTGTGATGATAATCCCTAGCTTTGAACTCCCATCATCTTCAAAATTCTCTCTCTTTTGGTATTTTCTTTCTCTCAAATTTTTCTTCAATCTCCCAAAACTCTCTCAAACATCCAAAATTTTCTCTAAAAAAAAAAAATCCTCCCAAACACTTCAAATTTTCTCTCTCAAGAATCCTTTCTCAAGCTCACTTCTTCCTCCTTTTATAACCTACTCATCTATCTCCCATTCTAATTTTTCCACTAACTCTATCTCCCATTCTAATTTCTCCACTAACTCTTCTTCATTTTCATCTTCCATTCTCCATCTCTATCTCACATTCTAATCTCTCCACTAACTCTTCTTCATCTTCATCTTCCCTTCTCCATATTTATCTCCCATTCTAATTTCTCCACTAGCTCTTCTTAATCTCCATCTTCCCTTCTCTATTCTTATCTTCCATTCTAATTTCTCTACTAACTCTTCTTCATCTCCATCTTCCCTTCTCTATTCTTATCTTATTTTCTCCATCCATTCTTCTCCAACTTCTCTTCTTCATCTCCTCTTCTTCATCTTCCCTTCTCTATTCTAATTTATCCACTAACTCTTCTTTTTATTATTTGTAAAATAATCCTTCAAGAGTTAGGTATTTGCACTCTAGTCCTTGAATTTTAAGTATTTACAATTCAGTCCCTGAAAAAAATATATTTCTTTAAGTCCAAATCTCCTCACAATTTTTGACACACCAAAATTTACCACATGTCAAATTTAAGCTCATTTCTTGTCGCTGAAAATAATGCATAATTTAATTAAAACCCTTTTGCAAAATTAAGTCATTCTGGGTATAATTGGGCCAAGATGAAAATTTAAAATATTAGAAGACAATGTCACAACTCATAAAAAGTGAAAGTTAAAAATAAGTTGACTCAAATTAAATTTTTTTAGGCCCGATTCGAGATTATACTCGTGAAAGAACACGTGACTCGAATTGGATTTTTCTGAATTTGCGATGGCCAATATGAAAATAGATTTAAAATAAAAATATTAACTATCTTTGTGTATTTTTTGGCCTCAAATGTTATTTTTTCAAAATTTTCAAATATTTTTGTATTTTTTTAAAAAAAAATTAAAATATATATAATATGAAAAATTATTTTTTGGTCAAAATTCGATCCCTAGGCTTGGCTAAGGTTCCCAAAGTTGATTTTTCAATTTTATGAATTTTTATGGATTTTCTATTAATTTTCGAAAATAAATAAATAAAAATACGTAAAAATACTGAAAATATGAAAAATCATTTTTTGGTCAAAATTGGTTCCCTAGGCTTGGCTAAGGTGCCCAAAGTTGATTTTTCAATTTTATGAATTTTTATGGATTTTTTTTATTACTTTAGCAATAGAAAAAATGATTAAAAATCAGGTGTCAACAAGTGGTTTTAATTTTTAGCTCGAGCAGCCGAAGTGGGGAGACCCGGCTAATCCTGATTACGTCGTAGGGGTCACGGCTAATCTTGATTATGTGCGCGAGATTGTCGCCTTGCCATAAGTCTTTCGCTTCAATTTGTCAGCCTTTAGAGTAGATAGGCGAAGATTTAAACTCACGATTCATGTGCATGTCTATGCGACTTACATGGTATTTTTGACGGTGAAAGTAAGTTTTCTAACTTCATCTTGTATTTATTTTTGGTCGGTCCATGTTAGGTGTCGGTCAAATTTTGAATTTAACATCAAGGTCATTTTTCAAAAGAAAATAAAAATCAAATTAGTATCCCATTTTTGAAAAAAATAAGTATGAAAAAATCCTTAAGAAAATTTCGTCGACCAGTAAAAGATTTTGTCACATTTTTCTACTTCAATAAAAATGAGATTTTCGTGACAAATTTATCCCTAAAAATTCATTCTGATAAAAGGAAAATCTCTTCGGGACATTTGCTAAATTTTAAGAGGTTTTATCACATTTTTCAAGTTGTAAAAATTTGCAAGAAAATTCTTTTTGAGAAATTCACCTATGTTTTTCTAAGAAAATTTTCTCTAAAATTGAAAAATAAAATTGGACTAATGTAGGAATCATGGGCCGACCCCTATTGGATCACATACTGATTATTTTTTTTACTTTTACAGGAAACTACAGGTACCCGAGGCGGAAGTGAAATTAGGTTCACCAATACATCAGGAATAATCTTCAGGGATCAGAAAGGATGGAAATTGTCGATGCCTTAATTGATGACCATGGGGGCAAGGGAAGAAATCCATTCTCCTAGAGACAGAATTATGTCAACCAATGGGCACATAGGGCTCTGTATGTAGACGGGGCGGAAAATGTATTCGGGTTAAACATAGGGGCATTTTTATTGTATTGGAGGGATTCCTGTATTCTTGTTGAAAAGACGCAGATTATCAGAATCCATGAAGTATGTACATTAATCCGACCTTGCAACGCCTTCTTGATTAAATCCACTAAAGGCTTGCTTTTTAACTCCCTTGGATTCAAACTACGTGGAGGATGTTAGAAGATCGATGTTTTATTAATAAACATGACCCACAGGCGTTCTTCCCAATATTAGAGTCGACCGACACCAATAAGTGGACGACGAAAGAGGCTAAACACGATTGAAGTGGGGCACGCAACAGGTGGCGGGTTCATTATTAGCACATTGATCGAGTGATTACGGCTGTATTTATTTACCTGACCAGTCACGGGCCTCACTATGACCGTCACCATCTGTCAAGATAAGACGCGATTGAGGCAATCCTACCAGTCGAGATAGAAATACGTTCCCTACATATTCTGTCGGAAGTACAGTTGACAGTAGCGGACTGGATCCAACAGAGGTAGATGACCTCGTCTTGTGAAGATTGCTGCCGACAGTCCCTCTTCCAGAAGAGAAGATTGCATCGAACTATGACGGTTCATATGACGCAAAGAAAGTCCTCCCAGAAGGTGCTCTGATCCTAACCAAGTCGGATATTTGTATTGACTCTGATTTCGTGAGGAAACGAAGAGATGGCGCAAAGATAAAAATATAGACATGCGAAACATTCCTTTTATTCCATACATCAACAGGTTTTACAATAGCTCACTGGGAAGGAAAAGTAAAGCCAAACTGAGCCCTGATAACCATTACAAAGGAGCTCAACTGACTCTCCAAATAGTTGATGCTCTAGGTGCACCGGGCGCTCTCGGGATTAAGTTCCGCGAGCCTAAAGAAGAGGCGATTGCACTTCTCCTTAGCCTGGGCCATACTGGCCTCATAATGCTCGACGGCAAACTCCAAGTCCGGAATCGCCGCCCTCTCGAAAGCAATGTCTGCCGTAATGTCATCAAGTCTCTCCTGCAGCCAACCGCATTTACACCTCATCACAATATTGTCTGGCTCCTGTTCGGTGTAAGTTCGGACCAAGGCCAGACGGTTCACCAGCTTTTCCCTCTCACGAACCAGTCACGAAAGCTGATCGTTGGCAAACTTGAGGGCCTTCTTGTGATTATCAGCCACAAATGTGACTGTTGCCAGACGCTCGTGCCGGTCTTGGTAACGAGCTTTCACGACGGCAGTCACAAGGACCATCTCATAAGCGCGGTTATAGGCAGCCAGAAAATTGATGAAGATGGTTGAGAAGTTCCGTTACTCCTTCCCCAGTTGGGTACCCTCAACAGAAGCAGCGTCCACGGTCCTAAATAAACTAAGGATTTCAGCCTCAACGGTAGAATTTCGGGCTATATAAGCGTAACCTCTACTAAGAAGATTGTAGAGTCTCTCCCACCCAGCCAGGAATTCGGCGGAGAAGATATGGTTAGGAGAATTGGCCATTTTTGAAAGCAGAATACAAGGGAGAGAGAGGTGAAGCAGATGAGCGGAATGCGAAGATGATAATCTGCTTTGAAGTAAATATTGATTTTATAGTGAGGGTATCAACCAGTCAAGATTTCTCTTATCTACCATTCCCTATTAGGCACCACCCTCGTTAGCTCGAATTTCAGTTAGGCAGCGACCTCGAGCCAAGCAAAATCCGACGTCTTTGCGGAAAAGCTGGATGAGACGCCACCACTTTGGAAAAGAAAGAATAAAAAAACGAGCCGAGTGGGAGATAAGGAAATTTTCAGCAGAAAGGGAGATACGACTCGCCCTTATCGGAGAACTCGCTCGCAAATCGACGGTGGAGACGACAACGGGAGCCCTACCACTATGAAAAGATGAGAAAAGACGAGCCAAGCAAGAGACACGCAGGAAAGATTGAGAAAGACAGAAATCTCGGGAGAGGCAATACAGATGCTAAGCCCACGCCAAATTTTAAAAGAGACATCCTCCCGATAATCTTCATCCATACTTTGAAGAGAGTTTTAAAGCATACACAGTTTAGATAGAGTAAAAATACATAAAGATATAGCAAATCTTGAGGAACCATTCGCCAAATTGAAGATGTCTCAACTCAATACTCTCGAGAGCTATCATTACTTGCTGAATATGGGAAATGAAAAGTTCGAAGCCATGTTTGGGATCGAACCCATGGAGCCTGGCCCTTCCGCCAACGACGTCCAAGATCTCAGTAAAGATAAGGACAACAATGGTAAGGGTCAAAAGAAGCGTTACCATCGCCATACTAAGGAGCAAGTACAAAGGCTTGAGGATTTCTTCAGAACATGCCCTATGCCAGACGGAAAACAGAAAATGAAACCGAGTCAAGAGCTAGGACTTGAACCTTCGCAAATCAAGTTTTGGTTTCAAAATAGGCGAACCCGGATGAAGACTCGTCATGAGCACAACGAAGCCGAGTTTCTAAGAGTTGAAAATGAAAACCTCCGAGCGGAAAACAAGATGTATAAAGAGGCTTTTAACTCCGCCACTTGCCCTAACTGCAACAGCCTCCTCCTCACCTTCGATGAAATGCATGATCTGAGGATCGAAAATGCACGTTTAAGATGTGAGTTAGACCAGTTTATAATAGGATCGAGTTCTATTGGAAGAGGGTACAAAAGGACCAATGCTACTGGATCATCATCAATACCTCTCGAGGAAGAAGGGACAGATCACCACCAAGCGGACATTGATGAAGATCTTTTTGCCATAATCAACCAGTTTGATATCGGTAAAGTATTGAGGTTGTGATGCACATGCTCAGCCAGTGACCACCAGACCTTCAACATGGCCGACGCGTACCTAGTCCGGAATGAAGCCAGCTGATTATGGAAAAGCTGCAGATGGGGAAGAAAAATCAATCATGAATGGATGAATATACTTTATCTTGCACGAGATATTGCCTTCTTTTATGAATGTCTAGAATTGGCGTGAAAGCAAGAAGTAATCATTTCCCTTCCCCCAATTAAATGCTTGAATCTGCCACCACACCAAACTCATAGTAAATTTATTGCGAGTAAAAAGCCGCGCGAACTAGAAGGGTAAAGCAGTATCGTTTCAATTTACCCTCAATTGTCCCGATTCTAAATTAGATCCCTTCTGTTTACAGGAATTTGCAAATTGATCCGAGAATACAGTCGTACTCAAAAACGAAATTCCCTAGTTAGACAAAATTGGGAGCAAATCAATTCGTGGATATTATCACTGAATGACAGACTTCAAACAAGAAAAATGCGAAGGACACGAGCAATCTCAAAGAAGGGTAATTTTGTATCGTTCCAATTTACCCAAGATCGTTTCGAATTCTGAATTACTTTCCTCCGTTTTAACAGGGATTGAAAATTGCCTTGAAAAGAACTGCGACGTGAAACTGCCTAGTGCAAGACCGCGTCTCTTCAAGGATTAACACCTAAAGGCGAACCTCCACGAACGCCTACGGTCTTGTGGACCAGATGGCATGGAGAATGACAGTGGTCCGAGACGTCCCGAGTTCGATCCTCGAGGATGGAGATGTTGTAAGTATTGTAAATAAATAAAACAACTTTTGCTCGTATTTCTTTTTGCAGAAAGAAACAGGAATACTCGACGAGCAATACCAATGTCAGTATTTTTTCACGATCTTAGCCTAATGTTGAAGTGTCCAGCCAAAGCCAAGGGAAACTCAATCCAGTGAACTTGATAAAGGGGTCACGCAAAACATTCAAGACGAAGGGTAAACCAGTATTGTATCCAATTCATCATTTCTAATACTGACTAACACGTCTTCTTCTCCATTGTTTGACAGAAAATGTCTAACTTGACATACCCACGGAGAAAATCCCGAGTGGTAAAACTGGTAAAAGAGTTGCGCGAAGCATTCAAGGGTAACTCAGTATCGTGTCCAGTTCTTCATTTCTGATACTGGCTAACTTGTCTCCTTCCTTTTTACAGGAAATGTTAAACTAACATCTGATACGTCAAAGAAAACAGCCCCGAGTGGTCAAGTTATGATCGCATGATACGATATGTCTAATGAAATCGGGGAAATCAATGGGGAACCCTGGATCGAAAAGAGGCAAAACCAGAAACAAGCTACTCCTCGACTTGGGGAATAGGTCCCCAACGTGTTTGATCCGCCTACACAGCCAGGGGCAATTTCCATGCTTTTACATTGTATTGCCATATTTGCATGATGTTTACACATTCCATGATTTATGCATGACTGTTCTGCATGTTTAATTTGTCAATTTTGACTAGGGGTATAAACTGCACACTATGCATTGAATGTATAGAATGGGGCATGACAGGACGATGAAAGGCGAGTCATTTCCACATACGTCCTATATTTAATCCACAGTGAGTTGAGCAGTAGACAGATTCCGCATTCTCCAAGGCAATGGGTTTTCTCGCAAAAGGTACGATAGTCGAAGTGAAGGAGGCATTCATTCTCCATTCCAAACACTTCAGGCAACCATTGACAACCCATTTGAACGGTGATTTCATTTCATAACCCTATCAAGAACCACCCCACACTGGGGTAAAACAGAGGTAATTCCAACAATATCAGGAGATAAACGGTTAGAAATTCTCTTGCTTAGACTAACATCAATCTTCGAGTGTTTCTTTGCATGATACTCGAATTTTAATTCAAGTGCTTTAGGATGACAAAGAGCATTTATTTTCTCTATCATACACACTCATCCTTTGCATAACCCAATTGAGCCTACAAATTCATTTCTCAAACCCATGTTGGTGATCCTTGTTCATTTCAAGGTAACGACGACACCTTCCCACAAGGAGCAGAATTGAAGAAATTGGGCCAATAGAGAATTCTCAAATTAGCCCATTTCATATGCTAGACTTTCATGTAATGTCTAGTATCATTTGTTGAAAATCATCTTGTTGCTAAAATCCAAAATCACAAGATTGTTAAACAAAAGAAAAAGGAAAACAAGTGTAGCCTAAAGAAAATGGGCATGCTTCCAAACAAAAGGGAGTCGGGAGTAAGAAAAGCAAAGGCTACTCCAAAGAATCTCGGGCAGAAAGAGCAAAATGCCTATCAAAAGCAAAGCCAATGCCCATATATCTGTAACGAACTTCTGACTTCGAACATACATTTTGAGAATTCCCGAAAAGGATCCCCAAAGAAGTCAGTTTGCAAAGTGTAAAATAACTACCACCCCTCAGCCAATGGTGGTATTCATTGAAGACAAATTCAGGAAGGTCAAAGATCGGTGACAAGACTGCAATGATCACCAACACCAAGCCCTTTTCATATATTTTACTGAGCCAAAACGAGCCCTTCGTTTCTCAGACCCAAATCCCGACTTACGTTATGACCCTTGAAAGTCTCTTCTGATTAGGGCACTTGAATTAATGGAAGAGTTGAATGACTTTAAGCATCGCTCGAAGAAGTTCGAGCAAGATTATTTCTCTCTCATTTTGCATGGTTCTTGACTTGTAAACCCGGAGTAGATGATGAAGACTTTTTTGTCAATGGCCTTGACTCGAAATGAGTCTCCTTTGATAAGCCTTTGACCCAGCCCACATTACGGTCCTAATCAAGACCCCCAGATCGGCTTGATCGTATCAATTGCGAGATTACTCAGACCCTCGCTCAATGCGATGATGGTAAGGTTGAGTGATTTCTTTTCAAATCCTGCAATCAGGATAAACAAGCCTTTCTCGAAAGTGAGAGAAAGCCCTTTCGGACTGAAGTCCCCATTAAGGTTACATTCGTGGTATTCATGACATGATAATCTCCCTGGACAAAATTGGAAATGCAAACTCGACAGAATAGTCATGCGTGATCCATGTTATGAGCATACACATATGATTTTAATCATTGCAAACTCAACTGAATGGTTTTGCATGAACCGATGAACTCATTGATAAAAATGCTTGCACATGTTATCTCTGACACTGCCCGACAGGTAGTGCATTCCTGATAGTCGAGCTATCCTCCGAGGTCTCGAAATTCATCCAAGGGCTCTTGAACAAACAAGCCCTATTAGCTAATGCTCGCCAAGCATTTTCAGGTGAGTATATCTTCAACCTGAACCTTTCAATTCTGATGATTGTCTGGGTGCTCAAATCCATTGCAGCACATAAGGTCATTCAGTGAGCAAGCAGACATGATATAATCAGTCTGTCTATGACTCGATCATTAACTCAGAAGATCCAAGTAAGTCTTCTGAACCCTTGCAACTCATGATCAACATGCTCTCATCAAGTCTTCATCAGCTCACGATTGATATAATCTCGTGTTCTCAAGCTTTATCAAATCATGATTGACCAACTCTCGTGTTCTTGATCTTTGCCTCATCAGTTTATTCCTAAAGTGATGGGAGAACAGTTAAATTGGGTTTGAGCTTCTGCATGATTCATGGTCTCCCCAGATCCAGAATGACACCCACCAAGGTAAACCAAAATCCTTTCTACAGGCAATCAAAAGTCCTTTTTACAGGCAACCAAAGTCCTTCTTATAGGCATCAAGTCCTTTTTACAGGCATCAAAGTCCTTTCTACAGGCACAAGTCCTTCTTACAGGCACCAAGTCCTTTTTACAGGTATTAAAGTCCTTTCTACAGGCATAAGTCCTTCTTCTAGACATCAAGTCCTTTTTACAGGCATCAAAGTCCTTTTTACAGGCATCAAAGTCCTTTCTACAGGCACAAGTCCTTCTTACATGTATCAAAGTCCTTTCTACAGGCACAAGTCCTTCTTACAGGCATCAAGTCCTTTTTACAGGTATCAAAGTCCTTTCTACAGGCACAAGTCCTTCTTATAGGCATCAAGTCCTTTTTACAGGCATCAAAGTCCTTTCTACAGGCAAACCAGGTCCTTTTTACAGGCACACCAAGTTCTTCTTCCAGGCAAACCAAGTCCTTATTACAGGCACACCAAGTCCTTTTAATAGGCATTACCATGGAGTGACTTACCATACGGGTCAAATCTTAATCAGTAGAATTCTTTCACTAGGAATCTACCATGGGGTGACTTACCATACGGGTCAGATTTTAATTCAATTTAAATCAGTAGAATCCATTCATTAGGAATCTACCATGGGATGACCTACCATACGGGTCCAAGTTCAACCACCCTAAGGTTTTCTTATAACGAATCCTTAGGCTCTCATTCCATTTTCAATAGAGCACACGTGTCAAGCAACGGCCACCCAGTGGGCAGGTAAGTGCCAGGTAAACTCTCCTCTTTGTATCTCCCTCATTGCATGAAAGCCTCCTCAAACTGGGTCTGGATCAGAACTTACACAGAAAGGTATTGGAGATCAAATGTCACGACTCTTTTTATTTCATTATGTTGAGTTGATTAGGATTCAGGTGTCATCTCGTCTTTGAAATGAACCTCTGCCGAGCTTCCTTTCAAAGAGGGGCAGCTATTGACACCTGATTTTTAAATCATTTTTTCTCTTTTAAAATTTATACAAAATCCATAAAAATTTATAAAATTAAAAAATCAACTTTGGGGACCTTAGCCAAGCCTAGGGAACCAATTTTGACCAAAAAATGATTTTCCATATTTTATGTATTTTTCGGTATTTTTTTTTTATTTATTTTCGAAAATTAATAGAAAATCCATAAAAATTCATAAAATTAAAAAATCAACTTTGAAGACCTTCGCCAAGCTTAGGGAACCAATTTTGATCAAAAAATAGTTTTTCTTATTTTTGTATTTTTTAATATTTTTTAGAAATTAGGAAAATATTATAAAAATAAAAATAAATAGCGTTTGAGGCCATAAAAATTTGAATAAATAGCCGGTGTTTTTCTTTTAATTTTCTCTTCATTTTGCTAGGGAAAATCTGCAAAAATTAATTTGAAATCGGGAATTACTTTGTTAATCTCATTTTTTAGATTGATTGTAAAAATTGTAGAAAAATTCATTTTAGCCCGGTAATTTTCGATGTTTGCATTTAAAGATTCGTGACATTATTCTCTAATAATTCAAATCTGCATCTTGACCCAATTGTGCCTGAAATGACTCAATTTGCATGCTTAATTGGGGCTCCTCCCCGTTGAGCTATTTAGGAGCAGAACCGTAAAGAACTGGGAGGCGTATTGGAAATATGATTTTATGCGAGTGGATGCATGTCTTCTTGTTCTCGATCGAAATGTGGAGCAAAGAATGGACTGCACGATGGAGGCCAGATTGCTTAATGAAGCTTATGACATCTACGACCCAAACTCAGATTACACTCGAGTCCGCGCGTAATAGTTGAATTTTGGGGCCCCAAGTCTGTAAAGTTTCCTCATCCTCTATCAATTTTTAATGGCTCATAATGGATATATGCGAGAGGAGGTGCACTTTCGGTGGGATGATGATGGGAGAAAGGGAAAAGCAAGATAAGGATAAAATTTTTTGACCCCCGAGGGATTCCTGGGTCAAAAAGGCTGATGGTCGTTAAGTAGAGGGAGGTCCCTTTTGCGAAAAAAGGGAGGGTGATCAGGGAGCTAATGAGCTTCCTTTGGGCTCCGGATCCATTCTCTCTCCTCCTCTTCCACGGGGTTGGCCGTCAAGGAACCAGACGATTTTCTCCAACAGCCACGAGACTAGCTGAAAAACGTGAGGCAGAAGGGTGTTAAGAGAAAAGCGAGTTAAAGAGCAAGGGTGATCGGGGGGCCGAGGATGAAAAACGCATGCTGGAAACTCAGGGTCTGGGCCTTGCATTGTTTGTTAGACCATTCGGTTCACCTCTTGCTGAAATTAACAGTTCTATATTCGCTGTCGTATAGAAGAAATCGATCTATATTTGACACGCAACAGCTGTCATGGTGAGGGCCGCGCCAACTATTGCACTTGCATACAAGTATGGGACATGATGCCGAAGGTGGGGACACTTTCTCGGAGGCAAAAGAGGTTAGTGAAAGCTCCACTGGCCGAAAGCTAAAAGAGAAAGAGGAAAGAAGACACGGTCATTGGGATTTCAAAAAGAAAAGGATGAGTGGAGCATACACTCATGACGGTCGGCCACATCTAGGAGGAGGAACCAGAGATTTCCCACCACGAGGACGAAAGGAAAGGGGGGGCGCCGCACCTCTGAACCCACGGTGACGATGGAAGGAGGAGGATCATTTTTTTTAACAGGGTTTGTGATTGGCTACGATGACCAGGGGGGTTCTGTGTTCCTAGGGGGATGTCGCTGGTCGTCTGGTGGATGACGGGCACGATCACTTGTCGTGAGGGTTATAACGTGTAACAGTGGTGTTACGCACAAGAGGTCTCGTCCTCAGTGCCACGCCGGGTTCCAAGTGGAGTATTACTCGGCCTCTCGCCGCCGCTGTTAAAGGTTTTGGCTTCGTCCATGGCGCCGCCGCTGTTAAAGGTTTTGCCATGGGAGTGATTGTCGGCTCGGTTGTCTCTCCTATTACGTTCATGCTCCTCTGGAGGGAGGTGAATGTGTTTGGTGCGAGTCTTGGGACGATCTGCAGGTGCAGTCTAGGAATCGTAACTTGGGTTGGTGAATCTTGATCTTGATCTTCGCTTTGCAAAAGTGCTCTTGATTGGTAGATCTGGGAACTGCATGTTGATCTGGCCTAGCTTAAAGGTTTAAACAATCAACTCGGTTGATCATTTTGATCACCCATGTTGAGGTGATTAGTGACCTTACTGATATGGTCTTGTTGCACCAGTGAAGCGAGTCTAGAATCTTGATGGCATATTTCACCTTTTTGGGTTTGACCTCTTGGTTGCATTTAGGCCAGCTCATTAATGTGCAAAACAACTTCCCAAGGCTCACGAGGTTGTCACTTTCAACTCAGAAACTTGCAGACCATCCAACTATGATGCTGGAATGATAAACTTGGCTGGTTGTTTGGAGTCAGAGATGCCGAACCTCATTTCGTGGTGAGAGGAATTTTTCTTGTCCTGAAACCTTGATCAACCTGCTCTGGGTTCGGCACTATCATTCCGCAAACTCACTTCTCTGTTCGTGTTTCGCTATCTCGAACTCGTCAAGAGAGTCCGGATCGAGCATTTTCAACCTTTCTCTATCCGGGTTCAAGCGCATCAATGAAAACAACAAGCGTGGGTTTGACCATGGCACTTAGGTTCTGCTGATGTTCATGTATCTGGAGGCTGATGTCTCAGTTTGTCAACTCTCCATTCAGTCTGATAGAGGTGGTATATATCACTATAACTTGGAGAAGGCATTGACATCTCTCGAGGAGGAAGGTGTTCTAATTATTGATGCTGGAGGTACTGTTGACACCTGATTTTCAATCACCTTTTCTTTTCTTCTTTTTTAAAATTAATAGAAAATCCATAAAAATTCATAAATTTGAAAAAATTAACTTTGGAGACCTTTGCCAAGCCTAGGGAACCAATTTTGACCAAAAAATGATTTATTTTCAGTATTTTTCGGTATTTTTATTTTCTAAAATTGATAGAAAATCTATAAAAATGAGAAAATTGCAAAATCAACTTTGGAAGCCTTGGCCAAGCTTAGGCAACCATTTTTGAGTAAAAAAATAATTTTTCATATTTTTTGTATTTTTTTTAAATATAATTTTTAGAAATTAGGAAAATATTTAATAAATAATAGCATTTGAGGCCACAAAAATACATAAAAATAGTCAATATTTTTCCTTTAAATCCCTTTTCATGTTGGCCATCGCAAATTTAAAAAATCCAATTCGAGGTCGTGTATTCCTTAACGAGCATAATCTCGAATCGGGCCTAAAAAAATTCAATTTGAGTCAATTTATTTTCATTTTTCACTTTTAGGAGTTGTGACATTGTTCTTTAATATTCCAAATTTTCATCTTGGCCCAATTATACCCAGAATGACTCAATTTTATAAACAGGTCTTTAATTAAATTTTGTATTATTTTCAATAGCAAGAAATGAGCTTAAATTCAACATGCGATAGGTGTGTCGAAAATTGTGAGGAGATTTGGACTTAAAGAAATATTTCTCCGGGGACTGAATTACAAATACTTAAAATCTCATGGACTAGAGTGCAAGTACCTAATACTTGAGGGATTATTTTGTAAATAACAAAAAGAAGAGTTAGTGGAGAAATTAGAATAGAGAAGGGAAGATGGAGAAGAGGAGATGAAGATAGGAAGATGGAGAAGAGGAGATGGAGAAGAGAAGATAAAGAAAATAAGATGAGAATAGAGAAGGGAAGATGGAGATGAAGAAGAGTTAGTAGAATGGGAGATAGATATGGAGAAGGGAAGATGAATATGAAGAAGAGTTAGTGGAGAAATTAGAATGTGAGATAGAGATGGAGAAGGGAAGATGAAAATGAAGAAGAGTTAGTGGAGAAATTAGAATGGGAGATAGAGTTAATGGAAAAATTAGAATGTGAGATAGATGAGTGGTTTATAAAAGGAGGAAGAAGTGAGCTTGAGAGGGGAATTTTTTTGGAGAGAAAATTTTGGATGTTTGAGAGAGTTTTGGGAGATTGAAGAAAAACTGGAGAAAAAAAATTCTTTTGGAGAGATTTCAAGAGAAAAAAATTTTGAGAGAGAAAAATTCGCCGCCGTGGAACAAGCCTTGGCGACGCGATGGATTCATCTCCAACGAGCTCTAGGCGCATCAGCATGTGCAATTATCTGGTAACTCAATTTTTCGTGTTTAGATGACGAAATCTCGAAAATAAATGTACTGAACATTCGTAGATGACTTCGAGATCTTCGATTTGATATATTATGGCACGAAAATTGACGTCGTTTGCTATGTCAAAAGGGTCCCGAAATTGAAAGCAGAAATCTGGAAATATGGTGATCAGAACCTGAGATGGAATTTTTCTGATCTGACCTTTCACGCTAAATGATTTTCCATGGGTTATTCTAGACTTTGTTTCATAAAGACCTCTTCATGACATTTGTTCATAAGATCTTAATGCATAACATATAAAAAATACAAAAATATTCATGTACGTTTCGTATTTTTAATGCATTTAATGAAATCATGCAATTCTGTTGGCGTCCTTGAGTCTGAGTGTTTTTCTGTGCATGGTCATATTGATTTGTAGTTATCTTATGTTTAGAGTCTTCTTTTGAAACTTCACAAAAAATGAAAGTTGTTCATTGGGGTCTTGTTTAGTAGACTGGAAAGTTTGGTGCATTAATTTTGAGATTTGAGTGTCCATTTAAGCTTAATCCTGAAATATGTCTGTTCTGTGAAATTTGTTTGTTTGCTGCTGAGCTCTCATGAAAGACCA
Organism: Psidium guajava; assembly: GCA_016432845.1. Lineage (NCBI taxonomy): Eukaryota > Viridiplantae > Streptophyta > Magnoliopsida > Myrtales > Myrtaceae > Psidium > Psidium guajava. Next base: position 395,225 of record CM028230.1, read on the forward strand.
TTTTCTACACGAAAATGAGTGTCTCTTCAATAAGAATGTAAAACATGAAAGTTGTCAAAGACACATTTTCCCATCCACATAAAAAATCTCAAAATTTTTACATATATTTCATTATTTCTTTTGTATTTTATGGTTACTGTTTTCTCCCTAAGAATGTTCATGGACAGTATGATTTAATTCGTATTTTTTGTGTTAATGCATTGGAAAATGTAAAAAATGGTCTCAATGAAGTTTAATCAGCACGTGTTAAACTCTCTTTGAGTTTTTGAATTGTCTTAACTCATTGGTGATTGTGCATGTCCGATTGGATAAGTTCATTATTTTCATTTGGCTTTCGGCCCGATGCTTTGAAGACTGGAGGATGACCGATGTCCATTCCGGTCCGTTTTGTTGTACTCTCGACCCACGAGTCTTGGCGACGGGTGTTTGACCGATATCCATTCCGGTCCATTTTTGTTGTATTCCCGATCATGTCTCGGGTTTTATTTAATTGGTCTGTAATTATTCACCCGACGAGTTGCGGGTTTTATTTTCACTGTCCTTAGGGTAGTTTTACTTTACCTGCTCTCTCTTCACATCTTCATTTGCTTTGGGTGATTTTGCATTCTTTTATAATACATCCAAAATACAAAAAAAAATGTAGAAAATCCAAAAAACCAAAAAAAAAATGGAAAATCTGAAAATACAAAAAATGCCATTCATGTGCATCTCATGTAGTATGTCTCATGTATGTTTGTTATGTTATCCGTATGTTCGTATAGACATATCGTATTTGTTTGTTCTCGTATGCATGTCACGTACGCGACGTTTGCAAATCCACATTTGTCTGTTATGATATGTTATTAACCCATGCATATTCATTCAGAAAAATCAAAAATTTCAAAATGAGGGTTTTATCCCCTCTTTTTCAAAAATGAGGGTTTTATCCCATCTTTTCAAAATGACGACTTTGCCCTTTATGGGCAAAATCGAAATGTACGTATTTACATACACATATCACTATGCATGTCACATATATATGTCACGTATTTGTATGGTGTATGTATGCATGTTACATATCGTATTCGTGCGTCTTCATACGCATGTCACATACGTATTCGTATTCGTCTATCCCCGCATGCATGTTGTATTCATACGCATGTCACGTACGCATATCATTCGCATGTCCACGTACGTATGTCCTTCGCATGTAACGCACGTATATGTATTCGTCTATCTCGTATGCATATCGTATTCATACACATGTCACGTACGTATGTCGTTCGCATGTCATGTACGTATGTCATTCGCACGTCACGCACGTATTCGTATTCGCATATTTACGTATTCGTATATCATATTCGTATGTCCGTATTTGTGTGTCGTATTTGTATGTCAACGTTTGCGTTCATACCCTTTATGCATTTCATTTTAAAGTGAAAACATAAAAAGAACACCTTACCAGGGTCTTAGGAATAAATCAAGTGAGAGTTGCCAAAATAGGATATCCATGGAATTAAGGTACCGAAAGGGCATTAGTTTTAATTAACTAGTGTAACCAAGTCCCCGAACTCATAATCTCTGATTTGCAGGAGTAATTTAGTTCTCCCGCTAGGTTACTTAGGTTTCTAATCAACCTACCAAAAATGATTAGTGGCGACTCCAAATTCTAAAATCATGTGAAAAAAAATCAAAGTTGCGATTTGGTAGAGCTTGGGAGAGCTCGAACTAGGTTAGTTAATTTAATTAATTAATCTGGTAATCCATTAACCTAAAAATGAATTTTAGGTCGCGACAGCTTGGCGACTCCACTGGGGAGTTGTTCTTAATTTTTGAAAAATTTAAGAACTTAGAGGACTTAGGCCAGTAAAATTTCATGAATATTCACTTGGTTTGGCAATTGGTTGAATTCTAATCTTTAGGTGTTAAATGGTCTTGCAGATGGGAGTTATAAGGGGTGGAGTGTTTGGCTAACCCCTTATTTTGCAGGTTTGGTGTATGGAAATTGGAATTTAATTTTTGCACATTTTGAAGCGGTGTTTGAATTTAACTGCTATGCATGATTATTTGCTTTAGCACTACATCACACACGTCCCGTGACCGGACCTGGGTCACTAGTTTTAGGATGGTATTGTGATTTGGTTCTAGCGTTCGGCGTAAGATTACGTCGAAAGTTAGTCCAGATTCAATCCCGAACCTCTTTCCAAAAATGAGTTTTAAAAGTTAGACCTCAGGCTTGGTAAGATTACCAAAGCAGTGGTTTTAATTTTTGACTCGAGGAGCCGAAGTTGGAAGACCCGGCTAATCCTGATTACGTCGTAGGGGTCACGGCTAATCTTGATTATGTGCGCGAGATTGTCGCCTTGCCGTAAGTCTTTCGCTTCAATTTGTCAGCCTTTAGAGTAGATAGGCTAAGATTTAAACTCACGATTCATGTGCATGTCTATGTGACTTCATGGTATTTTTCACGATGAAAGTAAGGTTTCTAACTTCATCTTGTATTTATTTTTGGTCGGTCCATGTTAGGTGTCGGTCAAATTTTGAATTTAACATCAAGGTCATTTTTCAAAAGAAAATGAAAATCAAATTAGTATCCCATTTTTGAAAAAAATAAAAATAAATAAATAAATAAATAAGTGTGAAAAATCCCTTAGGAAAATTTTGTTGACCAGTAAAAGATTTTGTTACATTTTTCTACTTCAATAGAAATGATATTTTCTTGACAAATTTATCCCTAAAAATTTATTCTGATAAAAGGAAAATCCCTTCGGGAAATTTGCTAAATTTTAAGATATTTTATCACATTTTTCAAGTTGTAAAAATTTGTAAGAAAATTCTTTTTGAGAAATTCACCCATGTTTTTCTAAGAAAATTTTCTCTAAAATTGAAAAATAAAATTGGACTAATGTAGGAATCATGGGCCGACCCCTATTGGATCACATACTGATTATTTTCTTTACTTTTACAGGGAATTATAGGTACCCTGGGGTGGAGAAAAATCGGGCTCGTTGGTGATAACAATCAGGGGGCAAGCGAAGATATCGTTAACCCTAGGGGCTTATGAAGAGGCCAATTCTTCCGGAGACAGAATCGTGTCAATAAGTCAGCACGTATGGGCCATGTATTTTGATGAGGGGTAGTGAATGCATCCAGATCGGGCCTGGGGACATTTTTAATATATTAGAAGGGTTCATGTATTTTTGTTGAGAAAGTCGAGACTGTGTAATCAAAACCCATGGGGCAAGATTATGAACCCGATCTTGCGACGCCTTTCTGGTTAAATTGAACAAAGGCTTGCCTTTTTACCTTCCTCGGATTCAAAACACATAAAAGATTTTGGAGGACTAGTATTTTATTACCGAGCATGGCCCGCAATCATTTCTCCCAACGCTACAGGCGACCGACACGTTCAAGTGGACGCCGAAAGAGATAGGCAGGAGTAAAGTGGGGCACGCAACGGGCAGCCCGGTTTGTTTATTGGAGCACTAATCGAGTGGTCGATTTGCAATAATTCACACGACTGACTCACGGCGCTGTGACCGGTGGGGGCCGCCACCGAACCCTTCGCCAATGTCCTTGATATCATCGCTGGCAGCAGATAACAAGAACACCGAGAAGAGTGTTAAGCCTCAACGTCTTCAGTACCATAAATCGTCCTATCATGCTATATGGGCGAAGAAATAGCAGGAAAATGAAAAGCACAAACACGTGAAACTTTCTCTTCATTCCATTCACCAACAAATCTTACAACAACTCACTGGGGAGGAAAAGTGAAATCAGATTGAGCCCGAATAAGCGTCACAAAGGAGCTCAGCTGGCTCTCCATAAAGTTGATGCTCTGGGTGCACCGGGCGTTCTCGGGATCAAGCTCCGCGAGCCTAAAGAAAAGGCGATCGCACTTCTCTTTAACCTGGGCCATAGTGGCCTCGTAATGCTTAACGGCAAACTCCAGGTCCGGAATCGCCGCCCTCTCGAAAGCAATGTCTGCCGTAATGTCATCAAGCCTCTCCTGCAGCCAACCGCATTTGCACCTCATCACAATATTGCCTGGCTCCTGTTCAGCGTAAGTTCGGACCAAGGCCAGACGGTCCACCAGCTTTCCCCTCTCACGAACCAGCCAGGAAAGCTGATCGTTGGCAAACTTGAGGGCCTTTTTGTGATTATCAGCCACAAATGTAACTGTTGCCAGACGCTCGTGCCGGTCTCGGTAACGAGCTTTCACGACGGCGGTCACAAGGACCGTCTCATAAGCGCGGTTATAGGCAGCCTGAAAATTGATGAAAACGGTCGAGAAGTTCTGATACTCCTTCCCCAGTTGGGTACCCTCAACAGAAGCAGCGTCCACAGTCCTGAATAAACTAAGGATTTCAACCTCAACGGTAGAGTTTTTGGCTATATGAGCGTAACCTCTACCAAGAAGATTGTAGAGTCTCTCCCACCCAGCCAGGACTTCGGCGGATAAGGTGTGGTTAGGAGAATTGGCCATTTTTGAAAGCAGAATACGAAAGAAAGGAGAGAGATGAGGCAGATGAGCGGAATGCGAAGATGGTAATCTGCTTCAATTTAAATACTGATTTCACAGGGGCAGTCCTTATAGGTTTTCCTATCTACCATTCTCTGTCGGCAACACCCCCGGTGGCTCAAATTCCAGTCAAGTGGCAACCTCGAGCCGAACAAACCTGACGTCTCTGTGGAAAAGCTGGACGGGACTCCACCGCTTTGAAAAAAGAAAGAACGAAAAGACGAGCTAAGTGGGGGACAAAGAAATTTTCGGCAGAAAGATAGATATTACTCGTCTTCATTGGAGGACCCGCCAGTAAATCGACGGTGGAAATCTTGACAGGGGCCCTCTACCGCGAAAAGAAAGAAGAAGACAAACTGAGCGATAAACGAGGATTTCCCCTTTAATCAAAAGCTGAATGTCAGATTTTCCCCTCGGTAAATCTAATAGCACTGCCCGTGAAGGGGGAAGTCGTTGCTATTGCCAGAGAGAGAATTTATCCTCATTTGATAGTGAGGGTTCATCTGCACGAACTCGCAGGAGAAAGATAGAGAGGAAGGAGTTCTCGTGGGAGAGGAATTCAAAACCTTCACCATCAAAGCATTGGCTTTCAAAGCCTGTTACGAGAAGCCATCAACGATCCCGTGATCCCTCAAGTCCAAGAAGACATCCTGAGGCGGTCTCGAATCGGCAGTCCTAGATCCAGAAATATGTCGAGCATTAGGGAAATGGGCGCATGTTCAACCCTGGTCGAAGCTGATGAAGTTCCTTACCCTGAGGGTCTACTAGTCATGGCCATTGACGGTAATCCAGTCTCTCTGTCAATCCTTGTTACCGTATTAAGAAAATGCCGGTATAAGGTTGTAGCTCAAGCAAAGGCGACAGAGGCCTTAGAGATATTAAGGAGGAGTAGTAACCAGTTTGATATCGTCCTCACCGCCATGGTAGGGATTGACATGGATGTTTTCACTCTCTTGGAAGTCATCAATTCTAAATTAAACACGCCAGTCCTCGTAATATCGGCAAGCGATGATCAGCAAGCCATGATGAAGGCTGTCTTAAACGGGGCCCAAGACGTCGTAACGAAACCAGTTAGAGTTCAGATGCTTCAAAACATATGGCAGCACGTGGTAAGGAAGCAATTGCACGACCATGAGAACAAGCATCAAGCCTTCAATTTTATTCCAAGCAACTGGAGAAAGAAGATGAGTTGGTCTCCCGAGCTGCATCGTATGTTTGTTAATGCAGTTCAGCAGCTAGGAATCGATTCGGCACGGCCGCAACATATACTGGAAATTATGAAGGTAGAGGGACTCACTAAAGCAAATGTTTCGAGTCATCTTCAGAAGTACAGAAAAAGGGTGAGAGAACACAATGCAGCTCAGAATCAAGAAAACCAAGGCGGGACTGATCCAAGCCTGAACGTCGAGTCTCCTCGCCACCATAAGTTCCACAGGTTAGCATGGGACGAGCCACTTCCCATCATCAACCAAGCCAGTAGCCGTGCCATCAATCCCCCAGGCGTTAATCAAAGTATCCCCCAGAATCACCCTAATGCTCTTCAAGAGTATAGACCGCAGGGGCAGTGTATTCAGACTCCTTGGTTTGAGCACCAACCCGTGGCTAGAATTCATCTCATGATCGGTGCGCCTGCGCAGCCAGAGAATCAGACAAGAAATTATCCTGAGCACTTCCACTTCTCTAATCCTCGAATGGAAGGAGTTCTTGGCAGCAGGACAGTTGGTGATCCCCACACTTTCTGGAGTAATGATGAAGACTTCAGCTCGAGAAGTCAAATTGCTCATGGCGAGGACAGAATGAGAAATCTACCGCCAGCATTTGCCAACAATAATGCCCAATTCGAGTATCAGTTGGTGGAAGGTTCAAGAGATTACCCAGATGATGAGCTTACTGCCTTGGTCAACCAGTTTAAGGTTGACAGACATCTGAAGCCATGATCGAAAGCCAGTGATTAGGGACTCTCAAACATCGGTCATCCATGCCTGAACCAGCACGAGACTAGTTGATTATCGAAGAGCCGCAGGAGAGGCAGAACTGACCTTGAACAAGTGCACCTTTCACTTCATGCTTAATTCCCCTGCGTGTGATATTTCCAGCTTTCTAGGTGTCTAGATTTAATTCAGGGGCATGGGGTAATTTGTTTTTTATCCCGTCGAATGCGTGAATCCCTTTTTATGCTAGACTCAGGGCGGATCAATTTGTGGCAAAGTCGCTGATTGCCATAATGAGAAATGTTGAATGGCCTCACGTAGGGAAATTTCAAGTGAAAAGCCCAGGCGAGCTCGAAGACGGGTAACTGTGTGTCGTTCCAATTTACCCTCAATCGTCGCAAAATGCTAAATTGGATTTGTTCCATTCTCACCCAGGGGATTGCAAATTGCCTCAAGAGTGTCGCAAAATGAAATGACCCAATGGAATGCAATAGGACTCATTTGCCTTAAAGGTAACCTTTAAATTAAAGGAGCCCTCCGATCCACGGACCCGATGGCATAAAAAATGATGATGGTCCAAAGCAACCCGAAAGAAAACAAGGCCCAACTAAGCAAAGCACTTATGTGGCAAGCTCAAAGTGAAGGGCAACTCGGGACATACAATCCAATCCAATCCAAATGAAGGCACTTCCTCAATTCAAATTCAATGGAAGTACATACAAGGGTAAAACAGTATCGTTCCAATTTTTCTAGAATATGAAGAACATATACTGCCGCATTCCCTTTCATTTTTGCAGTGAAAGTCTCTACTGGCCAGATTTTCCTGTCTACCATTCCCTATCAGTATCACCTCCGCTACTCGTCTCCAATCTCGAGCCAAGCAAATCCGACATCTCTGCTAAAAGTTTGACGGGATGACACAACTTTGAAAAAGAAGAAAGAAAGGTGACTTGGGTGGGAGACAAGGAAAATGAGATTCGTTTTTATAGGAGAACACGCCAGCAAATCGACGGTAGAGACGTTGATAGGGACCCTACCACTATAAAGAGATGAGAAAAGACGAGCCAAGCAAGAAACACGCAGGAAAGGTTGAGAAAGACAAATCTCGGGAGAAGCGACACATATGCTAAGCCGACGCCAAATTTTAAAAGAGATATCCTCCTGATAATCTTTATTCATACATTGAAGAGAGTTTTAAAGCATACACGGTTCAGAAAGAGTGAAAATACAGAAAGATATAGTAAACCTTGAGAAATCATCGACCAAATCGAAGATGTCTCAACCCAATACTTCCGAAAGCTATCATTGCCTGCTGAATATGGGAGAGGAAGAGTTCGAAACCATGTTTGGGATCGAGCCTATGGAGCCTGGCCCTTCCGTCGACGACGTCCAAGATCTCAGTAAAGATAAGGACAACAACGGTAAGGGTCAAAAGAAGCGTTATCGTCGCCATACTAAGGAGCAAGTACAAAGGCTTGAGGATTTCTTCAGAACATGTCCTATGCCAGACGGCAAACAGAAAATGGAACTAAGTCAAGAGCTAGGACTTGAACCTTCACAAATCAAGTTCTGGTTTCAAAATAGGCGAACCCGAATGAAGACTCGTCATGAGCACAACGAAGCCGAGTTTCTAAGAGTTGAAAATGAAAACCTCCGAGCGGAAAACAAGATGTATAAAGAGGCTTTTGACTCCGCCACCTGCCCTAACTGCAACAGCCTCCTCCTCGTCTTCGATGAAATGCATGATCTAAGGATTGAAAATGCGTGTTTGAGAAGCGAGTTAGACCAGTTTATAACAGAATCGAGTTCTGTCGGAGCAGGGTACAAAAAGACTAATGCTACTGGATCAGCATCAATACCTCCCGGGGAAGGGGAGATGTATCACCACCAGGCAAGCGGCATTGACGATGAACTCACCGCCATGATCAACCAGTTTAATGTTAATGAAGCACGGGGACTGTAATATGCACAGGGAGTCTGTATTTCGAAGCTGAGATCACGGATCCTTCAACATAGCCGATGCATATTTGGTCCAGAATGAAGCCAGCTGATCATGGGAGAGCCTGCTGAGGGAGCAAAATCGATCTTGAACGAATGCAGACGCTTCATTTCCTTGCATGGGATGTTTTCTACTTTTATTGATGTTCAGAATGAACGCAAAAGCAAGAAGCAGCAATTTTCTGTTCTCCTATTAAATGCTCGAGTCTGCTACCACACCAAACTCGTAGTGAATTTATTGCGAGTAAAAAGTCGGGCGAACTAGAAGGGTAAAGCAGTATCGTTTCAATTTACCCTCAAATTGTCCCGATTCTAAATTAGATCCCTTCTATTTACAGGAATTTGCAAATTGACCCAAAAATGAAATTCCCCGATTAATCAAAACTTTGGGCAAATAGATTCGTGGACATCGCCACAGAATAGACGGCTTCAAATGAGGAATATGTGAACGAAAGACCCAAATGAGGAATATGTGAACGAAAGACCCAAATGAGGAATATGTGAACGAAAGACCCAAACTCGTGTTCTTAATTATTTTATTCCATTCTTAACAGGGTTTGTAAACCGCCCCGAAAAATACAGTGACCTGGAATTACCTAGTACAATACAACAACACCGTGTCATCTCAAGGATTGACTCTTAAAAGGAACCTCCATGAGCGCCTGCGGTCTTGTGGACCAGATGGCATGGGGAATGACAGTGGTCCGAGACGTCCCGAGTTCGATCCTCGAGGATGGAAATATTGTAAGTATTGTAAATAAATAAAATAACTTTTTCTCGCATTTCTTTTTGCAGAAAGAAACAGGAATACTCGACGAGCAATACCAAGGTCAGTATTTTGTCACGATCTTGGCCCTAATGGTGAAGTGGCCCACGAAAGTTGAAGGAAGCTCAACCCAGCGAACCTGATAAGGGGATCGTGCGAGGCATTCAAAATGAAGGGTAAACCAATATCGTATCCAATTCATCATTTCTAATACTGACTAACACGTCTTCTCCTCCATTGTTTGACAGGAAATGTCTAACTTGACATACCCATGGAGAAAATCCCGAGTGGTAAAACTGGTAAAAGAGTTGCGCGAAGCACTCAAGGGTAACTCAGTATCGTGTCCAGTTCATCATTTCTAATACTGGCTAACATGTCTCCTTCCTTTTTACAGGAAATGTTAAACTAACATCTGATACGTCAAAGAAAACAGCCCCAAGGGGCCAAGTTATGATCGCCTGATGCGATTTGTCTGATGAAATAGGGGGAAATCAATGGCGAACCCTGGATCGAAAAGAGGCAAAATCAGAAACAAATTACTCCTCGACTCGGGGAATAGGCTCCCAACGTGTTTGATCCACCCACACAGCCTGGGGCAATTTCCATACTTGTACATTGTCTTGCCATATTTGCATGATGTTTACACATTTCATGATTTATGCATGACTGTTCTGCATGTTCAATTTATCAATTTTGACTAGGGGTATAAACTGTACACGATGCATCGAATGTATAGAATGGGGCATGACAGGACGATGAAAGGCAAGCCATTTCCACATACGTCCTGTATTCAATCCACAGTTAGTTGAGCGGTAGACAAATTCCGCATTCTCCGAGGCAATGGGTTTTCTCGCAAAAGGTACGATAGTCGAAGTGAATGAGGCATTCATTCTCCATTCCAAACACTTCAGGCAACCATTGACAACCCATTTGAACGGTGATTTCATTTCATAACCCTGTCAAGAACCACCCCACACTGGGGCAAAACAGAGGTAATTCCAACAATATCAGGAGATAAATGGTTAGAAATTCTCTTACTTGGACTAACATCAATTTTCGAGTGTTTCTTTGCATGATACTCGAGTTTTAATTCAAGTGCTTTAGGATGACAAAGAGCATTTATTTTTTATATCCTACACACTCATCCTTTGCATAACCCAATTGAGCCTGCAAATTCATTTCTCAAGCCCATGTTGGTGATCCTTGCTCATTCAAGATAACGACGACACCTTCCCCCAAGGAGCAGAATTAAAGAAATTGGGCCAATAGAGAATTCTCGAATTAGCCTATTTCATATGCTAGACTTTCATGTAATGTCTAGTATCATTTGTTGAAAATCATCTTGTTGCTAAAATTCACAATCACAAGATTGTTAAACAAAAGAAAAAGAAAAACAAGTGTAGCCTAAAGAAAATGGGTCTGCTTTCAAACAAAAGGGAGTCGGGAGTAAGAAAAGCAAAGGCTACTCTAAAGAATCTCGGGCAGAAAGAGCAAAGTGCCTATCAAAAGCAAGGCCAGTGCCCATATATCTGTAATGAACTTCTGACTTCGAACATACATTTTGAGAATTCCCGAAAAAGGATCCCCAAAGAAGTCAGTTTGCAAAGTGTAAAAAAACTACCACCCCTCAGCCAATGGTGGTATTCATTGAAGACTAATTCAGGAAGGTCAAAAATCGGTGACAAGACTGCAATGATCACCAACACCAAGCCCTTCTCATATATTTTTCTGAGCCAAAACGAGCCCTTCGTTTCTCAGACCCAAATCCCGACCTACGTTACGACCCTTGAAAGTCTTTTCTGATTAGAGTACTTGAATTAATGTAAGAGTTGAATGACTTGAAGAATCGCTCGAAAAAATTCGAGCAAGATTATTTCTCTCTCATTTTGCTGGGTTCTTGACTTGTAAACCCGGAGCAAATGATGAAGACCTTTTTTTGTCAATGGCCCTGACTCGAAATGAGTCTCCTTTGATAAGCCTTTGACACAGCCCACATTACGGTCCTAATCAAGACCTCTAGATCGGCTTGATCGTATCAATTGCGAGATTACTCAGACCCTCGCTGAATGCGATGATGGTAAGGTTGAGTGCTTTCTTTTCAAATCCTGCAATCCGGATAAACAGCGTTTCTCGAGAGTGAGAGAAAGCCCTTTCGGACTGAAGTCCCCATTCAGGTTCAATTCGAGGTATTCATGACATGATAACCTCCCTGGACAGAATTGGAAATGCAAACTCGACAGAATAGTCATGCATGATCCATATTATGAGCATACACATATGGTTTTAATCATTGCAAACTCAACTGAATGGTTTTGCATGAACCGATGAACTCATTGATAAAAATGCTTGCACATGTTACCTCTGACACTGTCTGACAAGTAGTGCATTCCTAATAGTCGAGTTACTCTCCGAGGTCTCGAAATTCATCTAGAGGCTATTAAACAAACAAGCCCTGTTGGCTAATACTCGCCAAGCATTTTCAGGTGAGTATATCTTCAACCTGAACCTTTCAATTCTGATGATTGTCTGGGTGCTCAAATCCATTACAGCACATAAGGTCATTCAGTGAGCAAGCAGACACGATACAATCAGTCTGTCTATGCCTCGATCATTAACTCAGAAGATCCAGGTAAGTCTTCTGAACCCTTGCAACTCATGATCAACATACTCTCATGAAGTCTTCATCAGCTCACAATTGATACAATCTCGTGTTCTCAAGCTTTATCAAATCATGATTGACCAACTCTCGTGTTCTTGATCTTTGCCTCATCGGTTTATTCCTAAAGTGATGGGACAACAAAAATTAGGTTTGAGCTTCTGCAGGATTTTTGGTTTCCCCAGATCCCAGAATGGCACCCTTCATGATAAGTCAAATTAGATTTGAGCGTCTGCAGAATTCCTGGTTTCCCCAAATCCCAGAATGGCACCCTTCAAGGTAAGTTAAGTCGGATTTTGAGGATTCCTGGTCTCCCTAGATCCCAGAATGACACCCTTCAAGGTAAGTTAAATCGGGTTTGAGCGTCTGCAAGATTCCTGGTTTCCCCAGATCCTAGAATGGCACCCTTCATGGTAAGTTAAATTGGGTTAGAGCGTCTGCAGGATTCTTAATCTCCCTAGATCCCAGATATACCAAAAATCATTTTCTCAATCAATACCTCTTCAGTCTACCCAAAAAAGGTGACATCTAGGGTATATTATCTTCGGAGCCCTTCCATTGGAAACCCCAATACGGAACGGTCCATTCCCAAAGTCCTTTTTACAGGCGACCAAAGTCCTTTCTACAGGCGACCAAGTCCTTTCTACAAGCAATCAAAAGTCCTTTTTACAGGCAACCAAAGTCCTTTCTACAGGCGACCAAGTCCTTTCTACAAGAAACCAAGTCCTTCTTACAGGCAAATCAAGTCCTTTTTACAGGCATACCAAGTCCTTTTTACAGGCATCAAAGTCCTTTCTACATGCACAAGTCCTTCTTACAGGCATCAAGTCCTTTTTACAGGCACCAAGTCCTTTCTACAGGCACACAAAAGTCCTTCTTACAGGCACCAAGTCCTTTCTATAGGCAACCAAAAGTCCTTTCTACAGGCACACCAAAGTCCTTTTTATAGGCAAAACAAAGTCCTTTCTACAGGCACCAAAGTCCTTCTTACAGGCATCAAAGTCCTTCTTACAGGCACCAAAGTCCTTCTTACAGGCATTTCCATGGGGTGACCTACCATACAGGTCAAATCTTAATTTAATCAGTAGAATCCTTTCACTAGGAATCTACCATGGGGTGACTCACCATACGGATCAAAATTCAATCCGATTTTAATCAGTAGAATCCTTTTATTAGGAATCTACTATGGGGTGACCTACCATACGGGTCCAAGTTCCACTACCCTAAGGTTTTCTTATAACGAATCCTTAGGTTCTCATCTCATTTTCAGCAGAGCACTCATGTCAGGCAACCGCCATACAACGAGCAGGTAAGTGCCAGGTAAATTCTCATCTTTGTCTCTCCCTCATCGCATGAATGCCTCCTCAAACCGGGTTTGGATCGAAATTTGCTAAAAGGGGTATTGGAGATCGAATGTCATGACTCTTTTTATTTCATTGTGTTGAGTCGATTAGGATTCAAGTGTCGTCTCGTCTTTGAAATGAACCTCTACCGAGCTTCCTTTCAAAGAGGGGCAGCTGTTGACACCTGATTTTTAATCACCTTTTCTTTTCTTCTTTTTTAAAATTAATAGAAAATCCATAAAAATTCATAAATTTGAAAAAATTAACTTTGGAGACCTTTGCCAAGCCTAGGGAACCAATTTTGACCAAAAAATGATTTATTTTCAGTATTTTTCGGTATTTTTATTTTCTAAAATTGATAGAAAATCTATAAAAATGAGAAAATTGCAAAATCAACTTTGGAAGCCTTGGCCAAGCTTAGGCAACCATTTTTGAGTAAAAAAATAATTTTTCATATTTTTTGTATTTTTTTTAAATATAATTTTTAGAAATTAGGAAAATATTTAATAAATAATAGCATTTGAGGCCACAAAAATACATAAAAATAGTCAATATTTTTCCTTTAAATCCCTTTTCATGTTGGCCATCGCAAATTTAAAAAATCCAATTCGAGGTCGTGTATTCCTTAACGAGCATAATCCCGAATCGGGCCTAAAAAAATTCAATTTGAGTCAATTTATTTTCATTTTTCACTTTTAGGAGTTGTGACATTGTTCTTTAATATTCCAAATTTTCATCTTGGCCCAATTATACCCAGAATGACTCAATTTTACAAAAAGGTCTTTAATTAAATTTTGCATTATTTTCAATAGCAAGAAATGAGCTTAAATTCAACATGCGATAGGTGTGTCGAAAATTGTGAGGAGATTTGGACTTAAAGAAATATTTCTCCGGGGACTGAATTACAAATACTTAAAATCTCATGGACTAGAGTGCAAGTACCTAATACTTGAGGGATTATTTTGTAAATAACAAAAAGAAGAGTTAGTGGAGAAATTAGAATAGAGAAGGGAAGATGGAGAAGAGGAGATGAAGATAGGAAGATGGAGAAGAGGAGATGGAGAAGAGAAGATAAAGAAAATAAGATGAGAATAGAGAAGGGAAGATGGAGATGAAGAAGAGTTAGTAGAATGGGAGATAGATATGGAGAAGGGAAGATGAATATGAAGAAGAGTTAGTGGAGAAATTAGAATGTGAGATAGAGATGGAGAAGGGAAGATGAAAATGAAGAAGAGTTAGTGGAGAAATTAGAATGGGAGATAGAGTTAATGGAAAAATTAGAATGGGAGATAGATGAGTGGTTTATAAAAGGAGGAAGAAGTGAGCTTGAGAGGGGAATTTTTTTGGAGAGAAACTTTTGGATGTTTGAGAGAGTTTTGGGAGATTGAAGAAAAACTGGAGAAAAAAAATTCTTTTGGAGAGATTTCAAGAGAAAAAAATTTTGAGAGAGAAAAATTCGCCGCCGTGGAACAAGCCTTGGCGACGCGACGGATTCATCTCCAACGAGCTCTAGGCGCATCAGCATGTGCAATTATCTGGTAACTCAATTTTTCGTGTTTAGATGACGAAATCTCGAAAATAAATGTACTGAACATTCGTAGATGACTTCGAGATCTTCGATTTGATATATTATGGCACGAAAATTGACGTCGTTTGCTATGTCAAAAGGGTCCCGAAATTGAAAGCAGAAATCTGGAAATATGGTGATCAGAACCTGAGATGGAATTTTTCTGATCTGACCTTTCATGCTAAATGATTTTCCATGGGTTATTCTAGACTTTGTTTCATAAAGACCTCTTCATGACATTTGTTCATAAGATCTTAATGCATAACATATAAAAAATACAAAAATATTCATGTACGTTTCGTATTTTTAATGCATTTAATGAAATCATGCAATTCTGTTGGCGTCCTTGAGTCTGAGTGTTTTTCTGTGCGTGGTCATATTGATTTGTAGTTATCTTATGTTTAGAGTCTTCTTTTGAAACTTCACAAAAAATGAAAGTTGTTCATTGGGGTCTTGTTTAGTAGACTGGAAAGTTTTGTGCATTAATTTTGAGATTTGAGTGTCCATTTAAGCTTAATCCTGAAATATGTCTGTTCTGTGAAATTTGTTTGTTTGCTGCTGAGCTCTCATGAAAGACCATTTTCTACACGAAAATGAGTGTCTCTTCAATAAGAATGTAAAACATAAAAGTTGTCAAAGACACATTTTCCCATCCACATAAAAAATCTCAGAATTTTTACATACATTTCATTATTTCTTTTGTATTTTATGGTTACTGTTTTCTCCCTAAGAATGTTCATGGACAGTATGATTTAATTCGTATTTTTTGTGTTAATGCATTGGAAAATGTAAAAAATGGTCTCAATGAAGTTTAATCAGCACGTGTAAAACTCTCTTTGAGTTTTTGAATTGTCTTAACTCATTGGTGATTGTGCATGTCCGATTGGATAAGTTCATTATTTTCATTTGGCTTTCGGCCCGATACTTTGAAGACTGGAGGATGACCGATGTCCATTCCGGTCCGTTTTGTTGTACTCTCGACCCACGAGGCTTGGCGACGGGTGTTTGACCGATATCCATTCCGGTCCATTTTTGTTGTATTCCCGATCATGTCTCGGGTTTTATTTAATTGGTCTGTAATTATTCACCCGACGAGTTGCGGGTTTTATTTTCACTGTCCTTAGGGTAGTTTTACTTTACCTGCTCTCTCTTCACATCTTCATTTGCTTTGGGTGATTTTGCATTCTTTTATAATACATCCAAAATGCAAAAAAAATGTAAAAAATCCAAAAAACCAAAAAAAAATGGAAAATCTGAAAATACAAAAAATGCCATTCATGTGCATCTCATGTAGTATGTCTCATGTATGTTTGTTATGTTATCCGTATGTTCGTATAGACATATCGTATTTGTTTGTTCTCGTATGCACGTCACGTACGCGACGTTTGCAAATCCACATTTGTCTGTTATGATATGTTATTAACCCATGCATATTCATTCAGAAAAATCAAAAATTTCAAAATGAGGGTTTTATCCCCTCTTTTTCAAAAATGAGGGTTTTATCCCATCTTTTCAAAATGACAACTTTGCCCTTTATGGGCAAAATCGAAATGTACGTATTTACATACACATATCACTATGCATGTCACATATATATGTCACGTATTTGTATGGTGTATGTATGCATGTTACATATCGTATTCGTGCGTCTTCATATGCATGTCACATACGTATTCGTATTCGTCTATCCCCGCATGCATGTTGTATTCATACGCATGTCACGTACGCATATCATTCGCATGTCCACGAACGTATGTCCTTCGCATGTAACGCACGTATATGTATTCGTCTATCTCGTATGCATATCGTATTCATACACATGTCACGTACGTATGTCGTTCGCATGTCATGTACGTATGTCATTCGCACGTCACGCACGTATTCGTATTCGCATATTTACGTATTCGTATATCATATTCGTATGTCCGTATTTGTGTGTCGTATTTGTATGTCAACGTTTGCGTTCATACCCTTTATGCATTTCATTTTAAAGTGAAAACATAAAAAGAACACCTTACCAGGGTCTTAGGAATAAATCAAGTGAGAGTTGCCAAAATTGGATATCCATGGAATTAAGGTACCGAAAGGGCATTAGTTTTAATTAACTAGTGTAACCAAGTCCCCGAACTCATAATCTCTGGTTTGCAGGAGTAATTTAGTTCTCCCGCTAGGTTACTTAGGTTTCTAATCAACCTACCAAAAATGATTAGTGGCGACTCCAAATTCTAAAATCATGTGAAAAAAAATCAAAGTTGCGATTTGGTAGAGCTTGGGAGAGCTCGAACTAGGTTAGTTAATTTAATTAATTAATCTGGTAATCCATTAACCTAAAAATGAATTTTAGGTCGCGACAGGTACTACTCACAACTTGAGGGGCAGTCACTTCGGCGATGCTCCTATCTCTTCTTGGGCTTCAGAATTTGACGTCTGGTTCAGGAATGCTCTTCTAGGAGGAAGAACTAAAAAAATGAAACTGAGGTGGCGATGGATCCATACTACCATTGGTGTCAGAAGATGCACGAAATGGGGAGATAAAACCTCGCGGTAGCAAAAAGATCTCGGAAGCAACTCCAAAGGATCGAGTTCAGGAATTTAGGAGAGCAACTCGTAAGGCTTAAGTTGCGGGATTGAGCTTGCTATAACAAGTACCTGGACTTCAACGGCATTGCCTGAGATACAGCTCTCAGCCCACTCGCTGGAATTCTGGTACAATACTACAGCATCAAAGGTGGAAGTCCATCCCAAGAAGCATCATAGAGGACTTCATGGTTTACGGTTCTAGAGGCTACAGGAGGGACGAAAAAGGAGAAGTTTTCTCGCTTTGTTTCATTTTTCTCTCTCTTTTCTTGCTTTAATTAGTTGTTGCACGACCCTCACAAAAAAGGGTTTTCTGTTATTCCTTTGTAATGAACAGGAACATGAGAAATAAAAATACAGGTTCACAATGGATGCACGAGATGCTCAGGCCCACCATGATTCACTTGAAGAGCCCGATAAACGTGGATGAATTTATCAGCATGTCGAAGCTCAGTCTAGGAGACTCCATCGGCAACGCTGGTCGCCCTTTGCTATTGGTGAAACTACTCGAAGGATCTAGTAACAGACTATTAGCTTTCCAAGCCAACCCGGCCTCTGCTGCTCCACGAACGAACTCAAGCATTATCCGAACTTGAGAACACCTATCAGTTGAGCTCCTCCAAGACTTAGCCGTGATGTGAGAGTGCCGTCGTCCGCAATCCATCAAAGATTCGGTCCAAAACGGGAAGATAGATTTCGTAAATTAGGTAAATTTCTTATTCCTAAAAGATTTAAAATATCTTGTTGCTTAATCGACTGGATCGATATTTTTGCCTATCTGATTGGTTATATTTACATATTTGAATTGACTTGATCGAATTGCTATTTTTTGCAATATTAGAATGCATGTTAGAAATTTCCATATATATATATATATATATATTCCGTGTAGATTGTCGCTACATATAATTTAGAGTTGATGTGTTTAAATTAACTTGCGTCCTAGAATAAAATCATATTAGATAGAATTATTTTTGGAATAAATTATATTAGATTTTATTTTAGGATAGAGTATGCATGTTTAGGCATAGTTTGATAAAAAAAATGTAATAAAAGATCCAAAGAAAGAATGAAAAGTTCATGAAAGTCACAGATTCGTCATAGAGAATTCTTAAAAAAAAAAAAACAAAAATCCATAAAAGTTGGGAAAACTTCAAAAATTCTCAAGAGCCTCAAAAATCAGGAAATTGATCATTTTAACTGATGAAAGCTGTCTTTTGACAGTTTCGTCCACTCCGATCTTTCTAAAATGACGATTCTGCCCTTTATGGGTAAATTGTCTCCAAAAATTCAGAAAAATTCAGAAAAATCTCAAAAATTAGGAAACAGGCCATTCCGACTGGTCAATCCTATTTTGAATGGTTTGCCTTCTTGATACTTTCAAAATGACGATTTTACCCCTTATGGGCAAATTGTCTCAGATGATTCCGAAGAAATTCTCTGAACTTGTGAAAAGTAGCAAATGACTACATTCAACTAGTTTGACCTGTTTTCACTTCTCGATCTTTGAAAAATGACCATTTTACCCTTCTGGTCAATTTGACCCAAACTTTCCCCAATCATTCCAAATGAATTTTCATGAAATTGGTACCGAAAGGGCGTTAGAGTAATCTAACGTAACCAAGTCCCTGAACTCATAATCTCTGGTTCGTAGAAGTAATTTAGTTCTCCCGCTAATTTACTTAGGTTTCTAATCGACCTACCAAAAACGATTAGTGGCGACTACAAATTTTAAAACCATTTGAACAAAAACCAAAGTCACGATTCGGTAGGACTGGGGAGGGTCCGTATTAGGTTAGTTAATTTATTTAACCTGATAATCCATTAACCTAAAAAAAATGAATTTTAGGTCGCGACAACCGTGTATGCTTTGAAACTCTCTTTAGAGGAAGATGAAGATTATCAGGAGAACGTTTCCTTTTAAAATTCAAACGTGAGTTTAGAAAACTGTATTGCTTCCCCTGAGCGTTCTTTTCTCAACTCTTTTTATCGTATCTCTCACCCAGCTCGTCTTCTTTCATCCTTTCACGATAAGGGGGGACCCCTGTCGTTATCTCCACCGTCAATTTGCGAGCGAACCATCTGATAAAGATGAGTCGTATCTCTCTTTCTGCTGAAAATTTCTTTATCCGCCACTCAGCTCATCTTTTCGTTCTTGCTTTTTCAAAGCGGTGGCGCCCCCGTCCAACTTTTCCGCAGAGACGTTGGATTTGTTTGGCTCGAGATTGCAGACGCGTAGCGAATTCGAGCCGACAGGGGTGATACCGACATGGAACGGCAAATAGGAAAGTCTGACTAGTTGATACTGCTATTGTGAAATCAATATTTACTTCGAAGCAGATTACCATCTTCGCACTCCGTTAGTCTCCCCTGACCTTCTCTTCCAATACTCTCGTGTTCCGTCTGTCTGCCTTGATTTTCTCCTCGGTAATAGCCAACCTTCCTACACACATCTTCCCGGCTGATGCTATGTTCAAATGGGAGAGGCTCTATCATCTTCTTGGCAGAGGTTATATCCACATAGCGCATCATCCGAGTGTCGAAGCTGAGATCCTCGGCCTATTCAGGGAGCTAAATGCTTCTTCGGTTGAAGGCACTAACTTGGAGAGGGAATACAGAGCGTTCCCACACATCTTCATCGATTTTCTGGAGGCTTGCCAAAACACCTAGGAGACAGTTACCTTAGCCCGTGTTGTGAAAGCCCGCTACCAGGATCGATCTGAATGCCTGGAGTTTGCAGAATGTTCAGTTGCTCGATACACGGAGACAGTCGAGTCTGTTGGTGAGCGGGTCTCACTATTGGTCTACGAGAGAGAGAAGCTGGTGGAGCACCTAGCTCTGAATCAAACTTATTTTGAGCATGACTCGAGGGACGTTGTGATAAAGTTTAGATGTGAATGGCTGGAGGGGAGGCTCGACGATCTAACAGCTGATATAGCTTTCGAGAGGGACCTGATCGACAACTTAAGACTCGCCGTTGAACACCACGAGATGAATGCAGCCAGGTACAAGGAGAAATGTACTCGCCTATTTTTCAAGCTTGCAGATCTCGACTCTTAGGTTGCTCAGTGTAGGCATAACATTAATTTCATGAAAAGCCAGTTGAGTTCTTTTGTGATATTTATTAGGGCTCAGTTTGGCTTTACTTTTCCTCCCCGGTGAGTTGATGTAATACTTTTTAATGAATGAATTGAAAGAAAAGCTTCGTATCTTTGTGCTTTAATCTTCTCGCGATTTTTTTTCTCCGCATAGCATGAATGACTTAAGGTATTTCTCATAGCCATTCAATTAGGATCAGAGCACCTCTTGAAAGCATCTTCTTCACGACCTATGGGTCACCGTAGTCCAGAGTAAACTTTTCCTGTCGCAGCAACCTTCGCAGGACGAGGTCATCTACTTCTGACGGAATACGTAAAGAACGTATTTCTACCTTGACTGGTAGGACTGCATCCATTTTATCTTATCACGACAGATGGTAGCCATAAAATAATGGCCTACAGTCTAGTAGACAAAGGTGAGACCCCATTACTCCTCTCTGATGATGATATCGAAGACATGGAAAAAGGATTCGACGGCGGCCCCCACCGGTCTTAGTGAGGCCCGTGATTGGTCAGATAAATTAATATAGCTGTAATCGCTCGATCAATGTGCTAATAATGAACTCGCCACCTGTTGCATGCCTCTGCTTCTCTCATGCGTTGTATCTTTCGGCGTCAACTTATTGGTGTCGGCAGAAATGACTGTGGGCCATGCCCATTATTAAAACACCGGTTCTCCAGTCAATGTTGTTTGAATCCAAGGAAGATTGAGGCAAGCTTTTGGTTGATTCAATCAGAAAGGTATTGCGAGATCGGGTCAACATACACGTTACATAGATTTTGACTATACAGTCTCTGGTTCCCCCAAAAAAGTACAGGAAAGAATGTGGAAAAAATTTTCTCGCAGATTTTATAGCTTGAAAAATGTGGAAAAATCTTCTGACGTTTATCAAATTTTCTGAAGGAATTTTTCTCTTTTATCAAAATGAACTTTCAGGGATAAATTTGTTAAGGAAATCTCATTCCTACTTAAGTAGGAAAGATGTGACAAAATCCTTTATTGGTCCACAAAATTTCCAGAAGTGAATTTTCCGCATTTTATTATTATTTTTTTTTTCAGAAATGGGAAGCCAATTTAATTTTTATTTTCTTTTGAAAATTGACCATGATATTAAATTGAAAATTTGACCGACACCTAACATGGACCGACCGAAAATAAATACAAGATGAAATTAGAAAACTTACTTTCACCGTGAAAAATACAATGTAAGTTACATAGACATGTACATGAATCGTGAGTTTAAATCTTAGTCTATCTACTCTAAAGGCTGACAAATTGAAGCGAAACACTTACGGCAAGGCGACAATCTCGCGCACATAATCAAGATTAGCCGTGATCCCACGACGTAACCAGGATTAGTCGAGCCTTCCCACTTCGGCTACTCGAGTAAAAAATTAAAACCACCACTTTGGTAATCTTACCAAACTTGAGGCCTAACTTTTAAAACTCATTTTTGAAAAGAGGTTCGGGATTGAATCTGGAATAACTTTCGACGTGATCTCACGCCAAACGCTAGAACCAAATCACAACACCATCCTAAAACTAGTGACCCAGGTCCGGTCACAGGACGTGTGTGATGTAGTGCTAAAGCGATTAAACATGCACAACAGTTAAATGCAAACACCGCTTCAAAAATGTGCGAAATTAAATAAACAATTCCAACACCAACCCTGCAAAACAAAAGGTTAGTCAAACACTCTACCCCTTATAACTCCCATCCTGCAAAACCATTTAACACCTAAAAGTCAGAATCCACCTAATTCATATCAAATGAATTTTTATGAAATTTTTCTAGCCTAAGTCCTCTAATTTCTTAAATTTTCAAAAATTAAGAACACGTCCCCAGCGGAGTCGCCAAGCTGTTGCGACCTAAAATTCATTTTTTTAAGTTAATGGATTACCAGATTAATTTTCGAGCTCTCCCAAGCTCTACCAAATCGCGACTTTGGTTTTTTGTTTAAATGGTTTTAAATTTTGGAGTCGCCACTAATCATTTTTGGTAGGTTGATTAGAAACCTAAGTAAATTAGCGGGAGAACTAAATTACTTCTACGAACCAGAGATTATGAGTTCGGGGACTTGGTTACACTAGTTAATTAAAACTAATGCCCTTTTGGTACCTTAATTTCATGGGTATCCTAATTTGGCAATTCAGGCTTAGTTTATTCCTAAGGCTCTAGTGGAGTGTTCTCTTTTTGTATTTTTAATTTTTTCAATGGAATATACGTGAGTGACATTTTTTTTTTGGCATTTTCAAAATATTAAGTATTTCCCTGAAGCCGAAAGAGAGAGTGAATTAACGACTTCTATGCAATGCTGCGAGCTATTCATTTTGGGGTTTAATGATTCAAAAATTAAATTATAGGAAATAAATGACAATAAATAAAGACCACCAATGGATAGCTCAGCCTTGGTTGATGGGGTTTAAGGTGCAGGAATTTAAATTGCAAAAATTTAAAATGACCTCCAGTAAGCGAGCTCTGCCCTTCACATTTTGGGGTTTAAATTCTTTAAAATAAAACGAATTGATTTGACAATTCGGGCCGAAATCCATAGACGGATCAATTGAAAATTTAATGGGCACTCAAGAGCTCGTCAGCGCTAATCTTACACCTCCATGGGATTTACCGTTGACTTGGAGTTGTCCTTTGCCTGATATAAAAATATGGAGAAATGGAGTAATGGAGCAAATATGATTTAATTCACATTAAAAATTAGAACAAGGAAAGAAGCACTTAGCTTCAATGACATTATTAAAAGTGCTTAATGGATATAATTAGTTCCTGCCTGAAATGAAATATGGGGAAATGGGAGAAGAGTAAAAATTTGGGCTAGTTTATACTAAAAAATCAAAGAGAGTAGAGGGACACTTAGCTTCAAATCTAGGACGAATTCTTGATTTATGTTGATCGATGAAGAAATTGATGATGATAACCCGCTAGTTTTAAACTCCCATCATTCTCAAACTTCTCTCTCTCTTTTGGTATTTTTTTTCTCTCAAATTTTTCTTCAATCTCCCAAAACCCTCTCAAACATCCAAAATTTTCTCCCCCAAAAAAATTCTCCTCTCAAGCTCACTTCTTCCTCCTTTTATAACCCACTCATCTATCTCCCATTTTAATTTTTTCACTAATTCTATCTCCCATTCTAATTTCTCTACTAACTCTTCTTCATTTTCATCTTCCCTTCTCCATCTCTATCTCATATTCTAATCCCTCCACTAACTCTTCTTCGTCTTCATCTTCTATTCTCCATATTTATCTCCTATTTTAATTTCTCCACTAACTCTTTTTCATCTCCATCTTCTCTTCTCTATTCTTATCTTATTTTCTCCATCCATTCTCCTTCATCTTCTCTTCTCCATCTTCCCTTCTTTATTCTAATTTCTCTATCCTTCAAGAGTTAGGTATTTGCACTCTAGTCCCTAAATTTTAAGTATTTACAATTTAGTCCCTGAAAAAAATATTTCTTTAAGTCCAAATCTCCTCACAATTTTTGACACACCTCTCCTATACCTAATCAAAATTCACCGCGTGTCAAATTTAAGTTCATTTCTTGCGGCTGAAAATAATGCAGAATTTAATTAAATCCCTTTTGCAAAATTGAGTCATTCTGGGTATAATTGGGCCAAAATGAAAATTTGAAATATTAGAGAATAATGTCACAACTCCTAAAAGTGAAAAATTAAAATAAATTAACTCAAATTGAATTTTTTTAGGCCCAATTCGAAATTATGCTCGTGAAGGAATACACGACCCCGAATTGGATTTTTTAAATTTGCGATGGCCAACATGAAAAGGGATTTAAATTTGCGATGGCCTCAAATGCTATTATTTATTAAATATTTTCCTAATTTCTAAAAAATATATTTAAAAAAATACAAAAATTAAGAGAAATTATTTTTTGCTCAAAAATGGTTGCCTAAACTTGGCCAAAGTTTCCAAAGTTAATTTTGCAATTTTCTCATTTTTCTTGATTTTTTTAATGAATTTTTGAAAATAAAAATATCAAAAAATACTGAAAATATGAAAAATTATTTTTGGTCAAAATTGGTTCTCTAGGCTTGGACAAGGTCCCCAAAGTTGATTTTTTAATTTTATGAATTTTTATGGATTTTTTTATTAATTTTAAAAGAGAAAAGATGATTAAAAATCAAGTGTCAACAGTGGTCCAATCGAAGGTGTTGGTGGGTCATGGTGTTTCTTGCGTCTGCAATTCCCCCCCTCTTTATTTTCACGCTGTTTTGGAGTCATAAGGTAATGACCCCAGCATCGGACCTGTATGTCCCAGTCTCTGTCTTCGAGGGATGAGAGCAAGAGAAGGCGTAGCCGGATCATAGAACAAGCAATGGATGAAAAGGTTGGGCGTATGGTTACCCGTGTTATGCTTCGACGTGTTGTCATACACTCTCGCTTTCATTATGGGGCATTTTTTGAGGATTATATAGCTTGGATATGGAAGATGGGGGTGGACGTGGCACATCAGGTTCTTCTTTCTTTACCTGTTCCTCAATCTTCCGTTTATGCTATGCCTTTATATGATTATGATTCTCTTTATTTATTCTCTAAACTTTTTTAAGATAATCCTAAAATCGGGTCATATTTAATAGAGTCAATTTTAATTTCCAAAAATTTATTTAAAATACCAAAAAAAAGGTCATTCATTTTGCATTTCATATAGGTTAGAATGCATACTTTAACATGTCATGTAGTTTGTTGCATGCATCTAATCATGTCATCATTTTTGCTATGTCATCGATCACGCGCCATGTCATATAGTTAGTCATATTATTTTGTCATGTTATATTTGCCCAGTCATTATGTCATGTCAATCATGTAATTAGAGCACATTGTTTTGCATGTTACATTATAGTTACATTAATGTCACGTCATTTTACATATTTAATTGATTAGTTAAATTTTGCATATAGCGAAAGTTAATCTTAATTTTTGCATATCTTGCATTGCATTCATTTTTGTTCACTCATGTATTCATTACATTCATGCATTACATTCAGAAAAGTGAAAACATATATACATATATTTATATATAAAATAAAAAAATAAAATAAAAAACTCATTTGAGCTTAAGGTGAAACTAATCAAGCTTGAGTTGCCAAACCTAGTATTTTCATCAAGTTAAGGTATCGAAAGGGCATTAACTTTGATTAGTTAACTTAATCAAGTTTATGAACCCTTAATCTCTAGTTTAATGGAATAGAATAGTCCTCCCGCTATTTTACTTAGGTATCTAATCAATCTACAAAAAATGATTAGTGGCGACTCTGAATTCTAAATTGCTTGAACAAATCAAAGTTGCGAATTGGTAGGGTTTGAGGGAGCATGCATTAAGTTAGTCACTTAATTAGCCTGATAATCCATTAACCTAAGGTCTTAATCGATCTTTTTTTTAGGGTCGCGACAATTATTGATTATTACTCATGGACCGCATAAGCGTGCAAAGTGCTAAGTGTACTTAATAATCGTGCCAAAATCACGCAATCACACATGCACCCGCACGTAAGTATAGTGAGAGCTAGGGCACTTGCACATTTCTTTATTTTGAAAAACCATAATAGCCTTCTAACTAATAAAGATACTTGCACTTTTCTTTCTATCCTATGTGGAATTAGAAAGGTAACATTTTTATTTGTTTTATAAACAAACTTCAATAATCCCCCACTTTGTTTTTTTTTATAAGGTAAGAAATTGTATAGCTTTTTCAAAAAGCATGTACAGGAAAGACCATCCACATAGCCCCGAGCCTAGGGGGAAACCCAACGGATCAAGGATGAGGGACGTCAAGCAAACCGCACACATCGGCGGGATAAACACGGGAGGGCAGAGCCCGTCTTACAAGATCAACACAAAAACAGAACCAAGGAAAGAACAACAAAGATAAAAAAAAACACACAGAAAACACATCAGAGAAAGATAATCTCCGGAATGTCCCAAGCACGCTGAATCCGTCGATTGGAAGGGGTGTCCTCCACGGGCTTCAATGAGAAGGCCTTATCCGGAACAGCTTTGCACAGGTGCTGCTCCATAGCCGGCACAAATAGAAAGTGGTTGCGGAAGATAATTTGATTCTTAGTGGTCCAGATCAGGTGGCATAGAGCTGCAAAGGAAAAGCGGGCAATCAATCGGTGGAAACGCCGACCCTTAAGTCATTTGGAAGCCCACAACATGAGATCCAACCAGTCCAAATCACGCCAAACAATGCAGCACCTAGATGCCCAGAAACGGATCAACGAGGCTGATGTAGAACACTGGAAGAACAGGTGATTGATGGAATCAGGCCGGCTCCGACAGAATGCGCATACACCGTCCATAATTCGGCGCTTGGCAACAAGGAAAATCTGGGTGGGGAGCTGGGATAGGGTGATAATCCATAAGAGAAAAGCATGGTGAGGCACAATCGCAGAGTCCCAAACAAAAGAGTGCCACCGAACCACCGGACTCTTACGCCTTAAAAACTCCCAAGCCGAGGAAACATAAAACTTACCCGAGTTGTGACCCATCCAAATGAGCTGATCTGGGCGAGAAGGATTGATGATGGGCATAGGATCGGGCCATGAATTGAGAATGTCAAACACCCTAGACGACCGGCCCTCACAAGGGAGAACATTCGAGACCCGAGCATCCCGAGGGATACCCGAGGAGTAAATGTCCCTATTCGAAAACAACAGGTATAATGGACCACGTGGGTGCCAATAGTCGAACCAGAAGGAAACCATGGACCTCTGCCTAATGCGCCATTGAAAAAGATTGGGAAAATCCACTCAAAGCACCAAAATCTTCTTCCAAGCCCATGAAGAAAAGGTCGGGACCGGGTCCACCCAAAAGCTCTTCTTCTTCAAGAAGTTAGAGTGAATCCACTTACACCAGAGAGATTCCTTGTCGAAAAACAAGATCCAGATATGCTTCAGAAGAGCCACCTTGTTGCAATCCACTTGCTTCCGTAGACCCAAACCACCCTCCATCTTTGGCCTACAGATATCATCCCAAGAGACCTTCGCTCCACCTCCACCAAGTTCCGGGCCCTTCCGAAGGAATTGCCGGAGGACACGTTCGATGCTCCCAATGACTGACTTCGGAAGCATAAAAATGTTGGACCATAAAACATGAATAGCATGGAGCATGGAGCGTACCAGTTGAATATGGCCAGCGAACGAAAGGAAGCGCTGAGTCCATGATCAAGCCCAGGCCGTGATCATGTTCACAAGAGTAGTGCAATCCGCTTGACGAAGTCGAATCCCCCACTTTGTTTATAAAATAAAAACACAAAAATAAAATTTCTCAGGAAAATACAGCCAACATTTCCATGAGATTAATATACCTTTATAAAGGTCTCTTTCGAGTTAAACCTTTTATTTAGTGCAAATATCTTAATACTCTATTAAAGTTACAAGTAGCTTGGCTTTAAACTTGTTATTCTAAGCAATAGAATCGGGCACACCACACATATACTAACCTCTTATTTCAGTGAGAAGTTCATAATTACTCAGCAAGTAATTATGGCCTCATGCTTGTTCCTCTTTCATGAGTTCTCTAGAAAGTAAACCCAACTTTCATAAGAAGCGGCATCACTTATTGTACTAGACTTCATTAAGAGTATAACTCAGCCTCTAAAGCGTAATAGATGATACTGACTTCTCATGTTCGGGCTAATATCAGTATCAAACAATCACTTTCGGTAACTTGTTTTTACCCGTTAAGCCTTATAACTAGTGATGTGCTAGTATCAGGTTGGGTTACCATTACTTGTGATTTTAATCAAAAGGTTTTAGCCTCATTTCTTTTGAGATCACCTTTACCACATCTTTTGGAAGAGCTTTTGTAAAGGGATCTGTTATATTCTTACTTGACCTCACGTAAATAATTGTTATGGTACCATCCTGAATCAATTGGTTCATGTACTTATGTCTTAGACTAATATGTCTAGACTTACCATTATAAATGCTACTATAAGCATTTGCTGAAATAGCTTGACTGTCACAGTGAATAGAAATAGGAGGCATAAGACTAGGCCATAATTTGATGTCCATCAACAAATGTTTTTATCCATTTAGCCTCTTTCCCACTTGCTGCTAAAGTAATAAATTCGGATTCAATATTTGAGTGAGTTATGCATGTTTGTTTCTAGCTTGCCCAAAGTAGAATGTTTATTACCCAAATTGGAAATCCAACTAGCATCAGTGTATCCTTCTAATACAGCTAGATAATTATTATAAAATAATCTCAAATTTTTAGTTCTCTTAGGATAACCAAAAATTTTGGTAAAGGCATTCCAATGTTCTATACTTGGATTACTAGTGTATCTATTCAACTTACATACAGAAAAAAGCAATATCAAGTCTAGTATAATACATCGCATACATTAAAGACCTTATAGCACTCGCATATTCAAGTTGTGCTACTGCTTTACCGGTTGTATAATTTAATTTCACACTAGTATCAAATGGAGTACTCATTTCTTTGAAATCAAGACATTTAAATTTATTTAACAACTTTTCAGTATAGCTACATTGACTCAAGAATAACCCCCACTATGTTTTTTTAACTTTAATACCTAAGATAGTATCTACTTCAACCAAATTTTCTATATTAAAGTTTCAAATTAGATATTTCTTAGTCTCAATGATTCCAGTCATATTAGTTTCAAAGATAAGCATATCATCAACATATAAGCAGACTAAAACTCCATAATTTTTAGTGAACTTAGAATAAATACATTTATTAACATTATTATGCTTGAAGCCATTAGATAATATGAACAAATCGAATTTCTCATACCACTGTTTCGGTTCTTGTTTAAGCTCGTAAAGAAATTTCACTAATTTACATACTTTCATCTCATTTTCAAGAAGACCAAAACCCTCCGGTTGTTCCATGTAAATTTCTCATTTAAAACTCCATTTAAGAAAATAGTCTTAACATCCATTTGATGAACGCAATGGTCATAAATAGATATTAAAGTAAAAAGAATTCGAATAGAGGTTATACGTTCTACAAGAGCATATGTATCAAAATAATCTATTCATTCTTTTTGTCTATAAACCTTGGCTACTAATGTAGCCTTAAAAGCTTGGATAGGACCATCAGAATTGTATTTTTGCCTGAACACCCATTTGCACCCAATAGTTTTAGATCTTTGTGGTAAGTTTGCTAAAATCCAGGTATTATTGGACATAATTGAGTCTATTTCATCATCTATTGCTTTTTTCCAAAAAGAAGCATCTCTAGAAGACATAACATGACTAAAGCTTTTAGGATCGTCTTCTAAATTTAATACAAATGAATATTTATTTACCACGTTATTATCGTTATCTCATTCAATAAGAAAAACATGAGTAATAAAGTTTGAACATAAATCCTTTACTTTTCTTGCTCTAGTGCTTCTCCTAGGTTCAATCATGTCTTTATAATCATTTGTTTTCTCATAAGAATTTACACGTGTTTCTATGGATTTTGAATTATTTGTATTTTGCATTTGAGCATTATTTTCAATTATTTCAAAATTCGTAGAGCACTTATTCTCAAAGAATTCAACATCCCTTGATTCTACAATGATGTTTGACTCTAAATCAAAAAGCCTATAAGTTTTACTGTTTTTAGCATATCTAATAAAGGCACTTTTGATAGCTCTAGGACCAAGTTTCATTCTCTTAGGGTCGAGTACTCTGTAGTATGCCAAACACCCCTACACTTTAAAATATTAGATGTTCGGTTTTCTACTTTTTCACAATTCATAAGGAATAATGATATTTTTCATGGATGGTTTTCTATTATGAATGAAACATGCAGTAAGTAATGCCTCTCCCCAAAGATTAATTGATAACTTCGAATTCGAGAGCATACAATTAACCATTTCTCCTAAAGATTGATTTTTTCTTTCAGCCATACCAATTTGTTGTGGAGTGTATGGTGCTAAAGCTTGATGAATAATACCATGTTCTTCATAAAAGGCTGAAAAGTCATTTAGGAAATATTCTCCTCCTCTATCCAAACGAAGGACTTTAATTTTCCTTTCTAATTGATTTTTCACATCAGCCTTATATTTCGTAAGCATAAATGCTTCATCCTTTGATCTTAGGAGATAGGCATATAAATACCTACTACAATCATCTAAAAAGGAATGGAATACCTTTTACCACCACGTGTTAATATGTCATTGAATTCGTTTATATCACTATGCACCAAATCCAATAAATTTGAATTTCCCTTAACACTAAAAAATGATTTCTTTGTTAATTTCGACTTAGTACAAATTTCACATTTGTCAAATTTGCCATTAAAGTTTATCAAGTCTAACTTTTTCATGTTATGTGTTGACACCTGATTTTTAATCATCTTTTCTTTTTTTAAATTAATAGAAAATCCATAAAAATTCAAAAAATTAAAAAAAAAATGACTTTGGGGGACCTTGGCCAAGCCTAGGGAACCAATTTGGACAAATTTTTTTTTTATATTTTCGGTATTTTTCAGTATTTTTTATTTTTAAAAATTAATAAAAAAATTCATAAAAATTCATAAAATGGAAAAATCAACTTTGGGGATCTTGGCTAAGCCTAGGGAATCAATTTTGACCAAAAAATGATTTTTCATATTTTCAATATTTTTCGGCATTTTTATTTTTGAAAATTAATAAAACAAATCCAAAAAAAATCATAAAATTAAAAAAAAATCATTAACTTTGGGGACCTTGTCTAAGCCTAGACAATCATTTTTGAACAAAAAATAATTTTTTTATATTTTTTTAATATTTGTAGAAATTAGGAAAATATTCAATAGATAATAGCACTTGAGGCCACAAAAATACAAAAAATAGTCAATATTTTTATTTTCTCTTCATTTTGGCCAAATGAATTTTGAAAAAAAAAGTTTAATCTTGAATTGAGAGTTTCTTTGTTAATATCATTTTCAAATTAATTGAAAAATTATAAAAAAATTCATTTTAGGATTGTAATTTTCGATTTTATATTTATGGAGTCGTGACATTATCCCCTAATAATCCATATTGTCATCTCCATGGTCCTTTGAGCGAAAGGTGGTTCGATCTGATTACCTAGAAAAGAAAGGATGGGAAGCTCAACCTTGAGGACCTCTTCATCACCATTACAAAAGCTGAATTAGTTTGAGTAGATGAGCACATCGCAGGCTTGATCAAAACCAAAATATCAAACTCAAACCAGCGGACGGGAGTTTCAGTAAAATGACCTGGAGAATTTGCTCCCAGTTCACCAAATAGAGGCAATTCACCAAATGAAGATTAATGGCCCATTTATCTTGGGACGTTTAAAATTAGATGTTATGCGGCAACTTGATCCTGAGATACAAAGAGTTGAGTTCATCACAATGGATTGGCAATAAAGAAGAAGCTCGTTCAAATGGCTGAAACTAATTGGAGAAGCTGGAGCAAGAGATGTCCTTGACGAAAACAAATCAGCACGAAAGGGGCATTCGGGAAAAATTTTAGAATTTGTTTCATGATGAACACCCAATTAGCTTCCAAGGGGTGATGCAAAATACGATGGAGCTGAGAGGAGTAAAAAGAATGGACGGAAGTTGGCTCTTCTTTCGGTCAAACAACACCATGGAAAGTAGGAAATGGGAGATAATAAAAAAAGGGGCAGAAAAGGTGATGGTGTCGGCTGATGAGAGAGTCGAGTGGAGCCTGGATGATGGAGAAGGCAATACTGTCCACCGAAAGAAGAAAAAAACAAACCTTAGTGGAGTAGATGATGACCCACCAAAAAATAATAAAATTGGGGGGGGGGGGGTTTAGACTCCTGAACGAGGGGCGAAAATTTAATGGAAAAAGAAAAACCACTTCAGGAGAGTGCACGGTAGATTGAGAGAGGGAAGAAAACATAAAGAGAGGAATCCATCATGAAGAGGAGTGATCTTCTGGGGGAAGCTTGGAGAACTTCAACGACAAAAATGGATGAAGTCGTAGAAACCTAGGGGGGCTTCTTCTCTTTCTTCTAAAAATTGAATCCAACTTAGCACACTTGGAGACACGAGAATAGAGGAATTCTCATGACCCTACCTTGAGTTTCGATCCATTTGTTCATGATCCTCTTAGTCTTTCTTCGATCATTCCCCTCAATTACGATACTCACCACGAGGGTCTGGAAAAAGAAGCAATCCTTCTTTTCGAGTGGGATATCAGGTGTTGAGTTTTGGACAATAAAAACCCATACAAAAAATGAATGAGAGTTGGAGAAATAATCCCACATAGGTTAGAAGAGAGATAGAAAATGGGTTTAAATAGTTGAGCCTCTCCAATGGGTTTGGGCCCCAAGGGGCACCTTACTTTTGTAGAGGAGAGATGTCTTACACAAAGTTGGACCGGTCTCCACGCGCGCGCGCCGCCGCCGCTGCCGTCCGTCTGGTCGGGCCGGGCCCGGGTCCGGGTTAAACCCATTGATTTTATTTTTTCCGAATAGACATATCCATTTGAATTTTTTTTTAAAAAATTTCGGATGATGACTATTCGACATCTTTCTTCAAGCTATTGGTTCGAGTTCGTCAATAACCGAATATCGAACGAAGATGTCCATTCGGCAAATGAAGGCAATGATTCGGTAATAATAGAACATCAAACAAAGATGTCTATTCATTTCAATAACCGAATCGAATTAACCGAATAACTTCGTGACTCTTCAGCCCGTGACTATAAAAACTGCATATTTTTCCAGAAGCAAAATATCCATCAGTTTTCTACCGATTTCTTTCATTCACATTCACTCTCATCTCCGTGCAATTACTCTGCAAGTTGAGTTCGGCGTTTTATCTTGAAGAAATACCGCTTCAAAGAGAAAGACGATCCGTTCTATCCTGGGAGGCAATTGTCCAAGACCCTTGGGTACCGATTGAGGAGACAAATTTGTCTTAAGGACACAACGTGAATTCGTTGGGCTCGGATCACTCGTCTTCAATTTCACTACGCGTTCATTTTGCGAACATATATTTTGCACATGCGAACGTATTATATCCCGACAACAATCTTTGGACAAATTTTCTGTTTATCGTTCGAGTGTCATTATGTGTTTGCTACTCCAATAATTTTCTGTTTTTGTTTTTGAGAAGTCGTATCGCTCATGTTGTCATATACTTATTTGTTCAATCATTTCTATTTTCGTAATAGAAATGGCTTCGACATTAAT
Organism: Psidium guajava; assembly: GCA_016432845.1. NCBI lineage: Eukaryota > Viridiplantae > Streptophyta > Magnoliopsida > Myrtales > Myrtaceae > Psidium > Psidium guajava. Next base: position 428,833 of record CM028230.1, read on the forward strand.
GACGCCCGTTGCGTCTGTTCCAACTCATAGAGAGAAACCAGAGAAGTTTAGTGGAACTGACCTCAAGAGATGGCAACAAAAGATGTTGTTCTATCTCACGACCTTGAATTTGGCAAGGTTCCTCACCGAGGCTACTCCTAACTATGATGAAGGAGAGATAGACAAGGAAAAGTTTGCCGCAGTAGAAACATGGAAGCATTCTGACTTCCTGTGTCGTAACTACATCCTTAATGGTCTGGATAATTCCCTCTATAATGTCTATAGTCCGTTGAAGACGGCTAAGGAATTATGGGAAAGTCTAGACAAGAAGTACAAAACCGAAGATGCTGGATTGAAGAAGTTCATTGTCGGCAAATTTCTGGACTTTAAGATGGTCGACTTTAAAACCGTCTTAAGTCAAGTCCAAGAACTCCAAGTGATCTTGCATGACATTCATGCAGAGGGTATGATGATTAGTGAATCGTTTCAAGTGGCTGTAATTATTGAAAAATTACCGCCATCTTGGAAAGATTTCAAGAATTATCTCAAACATAAGAGAAAGGAGTTGTCGCTTGAGGACTTGATTGTTCGATTGAGGATTGAAGAAGACAACCGGGTTTCTGAAAAGAAAATTGGCAGCAAACTGGAGGTCTAATGGGCCAATGTTGTCGAGGAAGGTTCGAAACCCAACAAGAAGAGGAAAAAGATTGGAGAGGGATCCAACCAAGGCTTGAAGAAGTTTATTGGCAAGTGCTACAACTGTGGAAAATCTGGACATCGTGCCAAGGACTATAGAGCCAAGAAAAGAAAGATGACCCAGGCGAACGTAGTGGAACAAATTTCCAATGGCGTTGATGATATCAATCTGACTGCTATGATATCCGAGTGCAATTTGGTGGGCAACCCCAAAAAATGGTGGATTGATACTGAAGCAACCCGTCATATATGTGCCAACAGATGGATGTTCACATCTTACACGCCCATGGGAAGTGATGAGAAACTCTATATGGGTAATTCATCGTCCTCTAAGGTTGAAGGTATTAGCAAAATTGCTTTGAAGATGACATCTGGAAAAACTGTGACACTGGTCGATATACTGCATGTGCCAGACATACGCAAGAATTTAGTGTCTGGATCTCTCCTAATCAAGAATGGTTTCAAGTTGGTGTTTGTGTCTGAAAAGTTTGTACTCTCTAAGAATGAGATGTATATAGGAAGGGGTTATCTTAGTGATGGTCTTTTCAAGCTGAATGTAATGACTGTTGTACCCAATAATTTTATGAATAAAGTTGTTTCTGCTTATGTGCTTGAGTCTCCTAATTTATGGCATGCTAGATTAGGACATGTTAACTACAAGTCAATAAAGAAATTGATGAGCATGAGACTATTGCCAAAATATGATTGTCCAAGTGAAAAATGCCAAGTGTGCGTTGAATCAAAATTTTCCAAACCTCCGTTTCATTCTATAGATAATAAAATTACTGAACCTTTAGATTTAATACACACTGACATATGTGATTTGAAAACAATACCCACAAAAGGTGGTAAGAAATATTTTTTCACTTTTATAGATGACTATTCAAGGTATTGTTATGTCTATTTGCTGAGTAGTAAAGATGAAGCTGTAAATGCTTTTAGAACTTATAAGTCTGAAGTTGAAACTCAGTTAAATAGCAAAATCAAAATGATAAGAAGTGATAGAGGTGGTGAATATGAATTTCCTGTTGAGGAAATTTGTTTTAAATTTGGCATTATTCACCAAATTACGCCTTCTTATACGCCACAGTCTAATGGCGTGGCAGAAAGGAAAAATCGATCGTTAAAGGAAATGATGAATGCGTTGTTAAATAGTTCTGGTTTACCACAGAACTTGTGGGGGGAAGCTATACTGACAGCTAATTTATCTTGAATAGAGTACCCCACAAGAAGACACAACAGACTCCCTATGAGAAGTGGAAAGACAGAATGCCTAACCTGAAATATTTCAAAGTGTGGGGGTGTTTGGCTAAGGTTGCGGTTCCTAAACTTAAAAAGGTTAAAATATGACCGAAAACCGTTGATTGTGTCTTTATTGAATATGCTCTTAATAGTAATGCACATCAATTTCTGGTTCACAAGTCTAAAATCCCTGATATACATGTTAATACGATTATTGAATCGAGGGACGCTTCGTTCTTCGAGAACATTTTTCCGTATAACAGAGTATATGAGCCAATCAATAATGATAAAAAGCCTAAGGAGACTACACTTAGAAGCGATCCTATAGAGGATGAACCTCGGCGCAGCAAAAGACAAAAAATTTCTAATTCTTTTGGACCTGATTTTCTAACATATTTTTAGAGAATGAGCCTTGAATCTTTAAAGAAGTTATGACGTCCCCAGAAGCCCCGTTCTGGAAAGAAGCTATCAATAGTGAGGTTGAATCCATCCTGTCAAACCATACTTTGGAATTGGTTGACCTTCCTCCTAGCAATAAACCGCTACAATGTAAGTGGATATTCAAGAAGAAAATGAAAGCGGATGGTACTATTGATAAATATAAGGCTAGGCTTGTGGTAAAAGGATACAAGCAACGAGAAGGCCTTGATTATTTTGATACCTATTCACCTGTCACTAGAATTACATTCATAAGGATGCTAATTGCTATAGCTACAGTGTATGAGCTCGAAATCCATCAAATAGATGTGAAAACGGTCTTCTTAAATGGGGATCTGGAAGAAGAAATATATCTGGAACAACCTGAAGGGTTCATTGTTCCAGGACAAGAGAAAAAGGTATGTCGACTTATCAAGTTACTCTATGGATTAAAACAAGCACCGAAACAATAGCATGCTAAATTCGACCAAGTCATGTTGTCGAATGGCTTTAAGATAAATAAGTGTGATAAATGTGTTTATTTTAAGAATACTCATAATGGTTTTGCCATTCTGTGCTTGTATGTAGACGACATGCTTATAATGAGCAGCGACAGCAAGGCTGTTAAGGCAACCAAATGCATGCTCACAAGTAAATTTGATATGAAAGATATGGGGGTCGCAGATATCATTTTAGGGATTAAAATCAAAAAGACATCTAGAAGACTAGCTTTATCACAATCTCATTATATTGAGAAGATTCTTAAGAAATGCAAGAATCTAGATATTATACCAGTAAAGACCCCCATAGATGTTAATCTACATCTTTCAAAGAATACTGGTGAAAGTAAAGCTCAAAATAATTATGCTAGTGTACTAGGCAGTTTAATGTATGTCATGAATTGTACTAGGCCGAACATAGCTTGTGCTGTGAGCAAGCTGAGTCGATTTATAACTAGTCCAAATGACAATCATTGGAAAACAATGAAACGTGTATTGGGCTATTTGAAGCACACTCAAAATTATGCTTTGCATTACATAAAGTATCCAGCAATACTTGAAGGATATTGTGATGCAAATTGGATAACTGGCACAAAAGATACAAAATCCACAAGTGGGTATGTGTTTGCACTTGGTGGTGGAGCAGTGTCTTGGAAATCATCCAAACAAACTTGCATTGCAAGGTCTACTATGGAAGCAGAATTTATTGCTTTGGATAAGGCTGGTGAAGAAGCAAAGTGGCTTCGAAATTTCTTAAAAGACATTCCTAATTGGCCTAAATCAGTGCCAGCTGTATGTATTCATTGTGATAGTCAAGCGGCAATAGGAAGGGCAAGGAATGTTATGTACAATGGAAAGTCCCGACATATACGTCGAAGACACCATACCGTGAGACACCTACTCTCTAGTGGAATTATCACGATTGACTATATGAAGTCAAAAGATAATATTGCGGATCCATTAACAAAAGGCCTAACTAGAGAGATGGTTGAGAAAACATCAAGGGGGAATGGGTCTAAGGCCTATAAAATAAGTCGTCATAGCGGAAACCTTACCTAATTGACTGGAGATCCCAAGATCTACGTTCAAAGGGACAACTAAGTTATGCAGGCTGAGTAGACTACTGTCGACTCTTACTCATTTCCGTATAAAGACAAAACAGACAAGTGGAGGCTAAGCATAAGTTTTTAATGATTCCGATTTGAATTTGTGTAAACCACATTTTCAGAAATCACTTATGTGAGTGTGAAGTAAGGGCCGCTTCTAAGGTGAATTTGAAAGGCCGAATTCCCGAAAGCACTCATGAAACCAGGTGGTGTTCATGGTAAAAAACGAACACAACAGTGAGAACCAACTTTGTTTGAGAGAGAGTTATGTGATTCTTATTGTCTTGACTTACATCGAAAGTCGACAGTTTAAGGACATCAAGTCTACTGATTGACCGAGTAAGTCCGATAGGTCTCAATAGGGAAAGTTCAAAATTTTAGGCTACTTATCTCAATGCAGCATTCTCTCTTGGAATATTCGCACATTGCATTCATGCATCACGACGAGTCATGAGATCTGAACTTCTCATTCATGTGGGGGATTGTTGGGTTTTGGACAACAAAAACCCATACAAAAAATGAATGAGAGTTGGAGAAATAGTCCCATATAGGTTAGAAGAGAGATAGAAAATGGGTTTAAATAGTTGAGCATCTCCAATGGGTTTGGGCCCCAAGGGGCACTCCACTTTTGTGGAGGAGAGAGGTCTTATACAAAGTTGGACCGATCTCCGCGCGAGCGCACCGCCGCTGCCGTCTGTCTGGCCGGGCCAGGCCCGGGTCCGGGTTAAACCCATTGATTTTATTTTTTTCAAATAGACATATCCATTTGAATTTTAAAAAAAAAAATTCGGATGATGACTATTCGACATCTTTCTTCGAGCTATTGGTTCGGGTTCGTCAATAACCGAACATCGAACGAAGATGTTCATTCGGCAAACGAAGGCAATGATCAGTGATAATAGAACATCAAACAAAGATGTCTATTCATTTCAATAACCGAATCGAATTAACCGAATAACTTCGTGACTCTTCGACCCGTGACTATAAAAATTGCATATTTTTCCAGAAGCAAAATATCTATCAGTTTTCTACCGATTTCTTTCATTCACATTCACTCTCATCTCCGTGCGATTACTCTGCAAGTTGAGTTCAGCGTTTTATCTTGAAGAAATACCGTTTCAAAGAGAAAGACGATCCGTTCTATCCTGGGAGGCAATTGTCCAAGACCCTTGGGTACCGATTGAGGGGACAAATTTGTCTTAAGGACACAACGTGAATTCGTTGGGCTCGGATCACTCGTCTTCAATTTCATCTACGCGTTCATTTTACGATTCAGGTTTGTCTACCAACTCTTATTGTTCATGAGCGAACATATATCTTGCACATGCGAACATATTATATCCCGACAACATCAGGAACGTTAAGAGTTTTTTTTTTTAGAGGCACAAGTAATGGAGAGTCGTGGTGGACCAACTTGCTGAATGTTTTTGGGTGGCAAGAACAGTCGCCGTCAAGGATGATTGGTACGTGAACTGGTGGTGCTTGTGCGAGCTCTCTGATCAATTCCTAGTGTTCCCATTCGAATATTTCTAAGCTTCTCTTTCGGTGCTTGGGCTTCCTGGAGGTAGACCAGATCTCAGTCATATGAGGAGTTACTTTATTTTGGTGGATGCGCTTGTGCTACTGGCGTTGTTCGATCCTATTCAATGGGTTGCTGAGGGAAGTTCATATTGCGAACGGCATAACAAGGAAAGGGTTAGACCTCACAGCGTCACAATCACTGAATTTGGAGCAGTATGAGATGGCATCACTCTCAACACAAAAGCATTTTAGAATGCCATCTTTTATCTTAATTCGTTTGCGGACAAAGGAGGGGCCAAGTTTTTTTTTTTGTCTCTGCTGGAAATTGGTTAACAGGAAGTTTTGACCTCATCAGCCATCTCACCCTTTGGCTGGACAAGGGTGCAGTAATTCTTGGATCCATGAAACGGAGGATTGGCCCATTGTTGCTCCGTTACCATCATATGGCCGAGGCGAAAATAAAACTATCGATGGTCAAGGCAGCATGTAGTGAGGACGGTTCAGAAACAAAACCCTTGAGTTTGAAGCTGGGTTCGAAGGTTGCCGAAAGATGTTCGCCATATCAATGAGATGGATGGGACTCAAGACATTTTTTGAGCATTGAGTTCCGCTTGCTTCCTCCCCGTCACCGGTGCTTCTTCTCCAATTATCCTCATTGATCGCAGGCTCATGGTCTTCTCAAAACTGCAACTCCCACTAGTTAGACTAAAGAGGCCCGGTTAGCTACGGTAAGTTCTAATCTTAGGATAATCATCTCAGACTTGACATATAATGTGTTCGTTGTATACTTTGCTTCGGGTAATCATATATGACATTTTTCTGCAGGGTGGATATTAAATTTGTGGACATTTTCTTTTAATCATTTCTCTTGTCAGTTGGCATCCATTTGACGGAATTATAGTAAAACTATCAAGGGCGCTTTGCTAACGAGATGGACTTAATTACTGAATCTGTTTTCTTGAATTGCTCCAGCGAACCTAGTACAGGTATATTACGTTTTAATATCTTGAGTCCCTGTAAAAAGAGTCCTTAGAAGCTGTAAATGATAGACCCTTGAATGTAGAGAGCATAGCCAATCATGAAGCGCCCACAATATCAAGTATTGAGAATTGATTTCTACCAATAACGTTATGTATGATGATATAGGCTAGAGCTAGCAGTTTAGAGCTGTTTAGAAATTCCCAGATTTGAAACGTTTGACCATTTCGATTAATATTGCTAGCTAGTTTTCTTTATAACTTACATGTCCAGCTTACACTGTTCAGTTTGGGAAGTATTTTGTTTAGGACTTAGAGGAATGTAACTGTCTTATGTACTTCATGTTTGACTCGATTATCTTTTTAATTTTTTTTTGGTAAGGTACTCGATTATCTTTTTAATTAATTTATAATAATAATAATAATAATAGTAAAAAAATTCAAAATAATAAAATAATAAAAATCTAAAAAAAAGTGGGGGAAGTGTATAGGAAATGCTTCTATCTGCCCATTTCGTCTAATTAGGATTTACATGCATGGTTATTGATGTTTTTGCCACATGAATATGTTGGTAAATCGCGTTGTAATGTTATCTTATTAGATAAATTAGCAAAGTAATTGGAGTTAATTCGAGACGTTCATCTTATCTTTTGATTCGCTAAACTTTGCTAATCATCTACTTGGATTAAGTGCGTGTCCCAAATACTGGGTGCATCGAATTGATATTTCAACTTGGCGATCGAGGACGATGCCCATGGAGATAGTAGATTACTGAGAATCAATGACTGAAGACCAAGGTCCAATTTGGCCCATTTTCATGCACTCCAGTAAGAGCAATTCCACATCAACGGCAAATTCCATAGAGGTGCAAAATTGATCCAGACAAGCTCCAAAGTGCCCATCAAATTCTCAGTTGATCTGTCTATGGGTTTTAGCTCGAATTATTGAATTAATTGTATTTTATTTTAAAGGATTCAAACCCTAGAATGGAAAGGGCAAAGCCCATCCGTTGGTGGTTTTTTATTTACCGCATTTAATCCTTACAATTTAATTGTCTGCACTATTAAACCCCAAAAGGAAGGGCCAAGCCAAAGCTGGGTCATCCATTAGAGGTTTTTACTCACTGTCATTTAATTTTCGGCAATTTAATTTCCGTACCATCAAGCCCCACGATGGGTAAGTCGAGCCAAGGCCGAATCCCCCGTTGGAGGTTCTTTACTTACTGTCATTTAATTTTCTATAATTTAATTCCCGTACCATCAAACTTCACGATGGGTAGACCGAGCCAAAGTCAAATCCCCCGTCAGAGGTTCTTTACTTAGTGTAATTTAATTTATTGCAATATAATTTCTGTACCATAAAACCCCAAAATGGGTAGGCTAAACCAAGGCTGAGCCCTTTATTGGAGATCCTTTATTTATCGCAATTTAATTTCCTGCAATTAAATTTTTGTACCATAAAACCCCAAAATGGTAGGCCGAATCAAGGCCGATCCTTTTATTAGAGGTTCTTTATTTATCGCAATGTAATTACCTCCAATTTAATTTATGTACTATAAACCCCAAAATGGGTAGGCCGAGCCAAGGCTGAGCCCTTTATTGGAGGTCCTTTATTTATCGTAATTTAATTTCCTATAATTTAATTCCTGTATCATAAAATCCCAAAATGGGTAGACCGAGCCAAGGCCGAGCCCTTTAGTGGAGGTCCTTTATTTATCGCAATTTAATTTCCTGCAATTTATTTTTATACCATAAAACCCCAAAATGGGTGGGCCGAGTCAAGGCCGATCCCTTTATTGGAGATCCTTTATTTATCGCAATTTAATTACTGGCAATTTAATTTATGTACCATAAAACCCTAAAATGGGTAGGCCGAGTCAAGGTTGATCCATTTATTGGAGGTCCTTCATTTATCGCAATTTATCTTCCTGCAATTTAATTTCTATACCATTAAATCCCAAAAAGGGTAGGCCGAGCTAAAATCGAGCCCTTTATTGGAGGTTCTTTATTTATTGCAATTTAATTTCCTATAATTTAATTCCCGCACCATTAAACCCCAAGGGCGGGCCGAACCAAGGTTGGGCCATCCACTGGTGGTACTATATTTTCTGCAGTCTAATTTCTATACCATTAGACCCTAAAATGAGTGGGCCGAGCCACCTGTTGGAGGTCATAACACTATACAGAAGTCATTAACACAATTCCTCTTTCGGCTTCAGAAAATTTTTAATACTTTAAAAATACCAAAAAAATGTCACTCACATGCATTCCATCTAAAAAGTGAAAATACAAAAAAAGAGATCACCCCACTAAAGCCTTAGGAGTAAATCAAGCCTGAATTGCCAAAATTAGGATATCCATGAAATTAAGGTACCGAAAGGGCATTAGTTTTAATTAACTGGTGTAATCAAGTTCCCGGACTCATAATCTCTGGTTCGTAGAAATAATTTAGTTCTCCCGCTAATTTACTTAGGTTTCTAATCAACCTACCAAAAATGATTAGGGGCGACTCCAAAGTCTAAAATCATTTAAACAAAAAACCAAAGTTGTGATTCGGTAGGGCTTGGGAGGGTCTGCATTAGGTTAATCGATTTCATTAAACTAATAATCCGTTAACTTGAAATATTTCCACTGATCGAAAAATTTTTAGGGTCGCGACATTATGCAAATAGCAAAAATTTAAATGCGCTAATCTACTATGCCATAAATGAGGAAAATTAACAATATAAGCAAAAGACACGATATTATTATTAATACATAGTTGATGCATGCCTTCATTGGCATAATCCTTTCCCACAAACAGCTCATTCTTCGACAGGATAACCTTGTCGGATTCAAACAAAATTTGAAAATCCCTTTTACAAAGCAAATCAATAGAAATTATGTTTCTCCTTACTTCAGGTAAACAGCACATTAAGAAAGGTAATATTCTTTCCAGAAATAAAATCTAAAACGATTGTGCCTTTACCAGCAATCTTTGCAAGCGCTTTATTTGCCATCTCAACCTCTTGAAGATACACTTCAACAATCTCTTCAAAGTGCTTGAACATTGAGTGATCCTTGCATATGTGCATCATTACTCTAGAATCTACCCATCAAGTAGATTCGACAATGGTAGAATTAATCTTAGAAATCATGCCTATAGAATCCTTAACTTTGTCAGAAATATTCAAGTTCGAAAACTTGGTTAAAACTATAGCCACATAGTTCTCTGAAACCATATTTGCATCCGCCTTAACTGTTGATGTGTTCTTGTCTTTGAATGTGCTCTTGCAGTGCATGCACTCCTTACAATGGTCTTCCTTGCCATAAACAAAGTAATAACCTTTCTTCTTCTTACGTGGCTTCTCAAAATTCCGTCCTCTCTTGCATTTCAAGTTCTAATGGGCTTTGGATTGAAATCCATTTCCCTCCATAGTATTCACTTTGAACAGACTTATCACCTAAACATAACTCTTCCTCAATGTGAAGATGTTTATGAATTTGATCCAAAGTGATCTCCTCAAACTTGTGTAATATCCTTTTTCCATAATCTTTCCAACTTGGAGGCAATTTTGCAATAATTACTCCAACTTGAAAAGATTCTAGAATATCTTTCTTGAGAGCACAAATTTTATTGACCAATACTTACAGTTCGTGGACTTTCTCCAACAAGGATTTACTATCAACGAACTTGAAGTCGAAATACTTAGCAATCAGATATTTGTTCGTACCTTGCTCCTCTGCTTTATGCTTGAGTCGAGTGCATTCCATATTTCTCTAGCAGACTTCATCTCAGTGAACAAGTCATAGAGACGATCAGATAATGTTTTTAGTATATGGTCTCGATAGAGAAATTCATCCTCTTCATGTTTCTTCCTCTCCTTATTGACCCTTTCAACATCTCTGCACTAGGCTCTCCTCCCTTAGTGGCAGGAGCTAGATCCACTATTGACATCAAATTGGGGTCGAGGATATAGGAAATCTTCAGAGCAGTGAGGAGAAACATCATCTTGTCTATCCAATGAGCGAAATTGTTGCCATCGAACCAGTTCAATTTCACCATATCCTGGTTCATAACCTTGATCGCTTCTGACTCAATTGCTAAATGAATAATTCCTTAAAATTATTGGCAAAATATGGAATTATGAGATGAACAAAGAATCAAATTCTGAGGCGTAATAGCATTCTCTTTAAGGAATTATTTGCCCCCACAAAGTTGCTAATGGTTACTAGCAAAAATCCTCCAGGTTATAAGAGAGTCTCAAGCAAGAATATTAAATAGCAATTCTAATATTTCTCCATGAACTCTCTAGGAAACAATTGAAAATGAATGCTGTAATTCTCTTGTTTTTGAAAATGAAAATTGAAGAAAAATAGTGTGTTCCACATGAACAGAACACTTGAATATATAACGAGAAATAAACACACATTTTCGCATCCGAAAAGTAGTTAATTCTTATGCAATTCTTTGTGTCCAAAATGGTTTATTCAGTCACACCTTTTCATTTTTCAAAAATAGTTTTTTTTTGTGAAAGATTGTAACTTTTTGAAGATTTAAAACTACTACCTCGAAAGGATGCAATTCTTCACGTCCAAACTGTCAAGTCTAAAAAGTTACAACTATTGGACGGAATTAGTCAATTAAAATTCAAAATTAATATAAAAAAAATAACCACAACTTCTAAGTAAACAGTCGCACTGTTTCGCTAGAATATTACAATTAAAGTTTATTAAATTTAATTTTAAAAATAAAAATAAAAAGTAAGAATATGATTGTTGATTATTACTTGCAACCGCGCAAGTGTGTAAAGTGCTAAGTGCGCCTACTAATCACACCAAAATCGCGTAATTACATGCGTACCTACATGCAGATATAGTGAGTGCTAGCGCACTTGCGCATTTCTTTATTTTAAAAGACCATAACAACCTTCTAATTAATAAAGAGGCTTGCACTAAAAAACCTAAGGAAAGTGAAATCCCGAAGACATATAAGCAAAATCCCAAATCTAGATTAGATCAAGATAGAAATCTCCCAAAATAATAAAGAGAAGCTTCAAGATCCAAATCAAATCAGAAGAAAAAAGCTCTCAAATGAGAGAAAAATAAAAAAAGAAAATAGAGAAAAAAAAACAAAGAAGGAAGAAGGTCAGGGAGAGAGAGGGTCTCTCTCCCCTCAACTGCTATGCTAGGCGACGATTTTTAAAAAAAAAATAGAGAAACCTTAAGACTACGTTTGGTTATCTGGATTTCTAGTTGAGATAGGATTGGATATGATGAGATAATAAATTTCGGGATATTGTCATATCCTATCAACTATTTGGTATACTGCAAATTTAAAGTCGGATATTTTTATACCCTAACATGTCCATTATTTGGTAGAAACTAGATATCAATATAAATGACATATATGTCCTTATGTAGTGTCCATGAAGAATTATTAATCTTATGATTCCAAAAAATAGCAACCCCACTTAATTTATTCAAATACCACATCAACTATGAACAATACTCTAGACTTTACAAGAAATAGAACATTAAAAAAAACATATAATTCCAAGAAGTAGCGAGAAGAACATTGTTCAACATTCATTTTTTTTTTATAAGTAATTGGTCTGTTGCCTTTGTATTGTGACTCATCACTCGAACCTAAATACCATGAACTATAAACCAAAATCCAACCTCACAATAAATAACACATTCAAAAAAATAAGTCATTAGTCTTTCCCATCTATCATCTCTTGGAGAAGCTATTCCACAAATATCTTCCTATCTTCTCCTTGAAATCCAAGAAATAGATGAATTTCCTCAAGATCTTTTACAATTCCTCGTGCAACTAGTTCTTCGAGGCCATCTAGAAGCACATTTTCTTCATCTATTGTACATACACATTGATCTTTCTTTGTTCTCCTTTCCTAAACATAGACAAGCCTTGATGATTGTTGTTTGACTAACAAATAAATATAGACAGTAGGCATGAACATGATCCCAGCAAATTCAAGTTACACAAAAAATATTAAGAACATAAACATGATTCATGCGTGCTGGATATAATGATAAAACCACATAGTCCAAAACTCGTTTGACGATGTTTATATTATAAACCACTTGAGTGAGCTTATCTAGCTTCCAACCTGGATCTTCTCTTAGTTTGGATCTATTTCCTTTTTGTGTGAAGAAGTCAATGATGGGAATAGCTAAATATAGTGCCAAAAAGATTGATGAAGACATATAGAACAATAGAGAAATCGTCAAACAATTCATTAATAAATGTTTTATAATACCAAGACAAGAGAGCTGTTCAAATGCAGAAACGTTTTTATATACTCAAGTTGCATAAAAAAAAAAACTCCAATGTTCAACCTTTTTATGCACCATTCTTTCTCGGATTCATTCTGCCATTGAGCATTAGTTGATTCAGAATTGGCCGACTGAAGAAAATACCAAATACTTTCTAAGCATAGGAAATTTCAGGTGATACCTGTCGCGAGCCTAAAAATTTTCGATCGGTGGAAAATTTGCAAGTTAACGGATTATCACGTTAATTAAATTGACTAACCTAATATGGACCCTCCCAAACTCTACCGAATCGCAACTTTGATTTTTGTTCGAATGATTTTAGAATTTGGAGTCGTCACTAATCATTTTGGTAGGTCAATTATAAACCTAAGTAAATTAGCGGGAGAATTAAATTACTTCTATGAACCAGAGATTATGAGTTCGGGGACTTAATTACACCAGTTAATTAAAACTAATGCCCTTTCGGTACCTTAATTTTATGGATATCCTAATTTTGCCAACTCATACTTGGTTTACTTTTAAGGCTCTAGTGAGGTGTTCTCTTTTTGTATTTTCATTTTTTAGATGAAATGCATGTGAATGACATTTTTTTAGTATTTCAAAGCATTAAAAATTCCCTAAAGCCGAAAGAGGGAGCAGGTTAACGACTTCTGCGCAGTGTTACGACTTTCAGTAGGTGGCTCGGCCTACTCATTTTGGGGTTTGATGATGTAGAAATTAAATTACAGAAAGTAAATGGTAGTAAATAAAAAACCTTCAATGGGTGGCTCGGCCTTGGCTTGGCCTTCCCATTTTGAGTTTGATGGTACGGAAATTAAATTACATGAAGTAAATGCAATAAATAAAGAACCTCCAACGGGTGTGTCAACATTCCCATTCTGGGGTTTGATGGTACGGATATGGAAATTAAATTGCAAGAAGTAAAAGGCAGCAAATAAAGAACCTCCAATGGGTGGCTCAGCCTTAGCTTGACCTTCCCTTTCTAGAGTTTGATGATGTAGAAATTAAATTACAAAAAGTAAAGAGCGGTAAAAAAAAGACCTTTAATGGGTGGCTTGGTCTTTGCTTGGTCTTTCTATTCTAGGGTTTGATGGTGCATAAATTAAACTACAGAAAGTAAATGCAGTAAATAAAGAACCTCTAACGGATGGGCAACCTTCCCATTCTGGGGTTTGATGGTGCAAAAATTAAATTACAAAAAGTAAAATACAAGAGATATGTGGATATTGCGGTCTGGAGTTCAGATCTTTTAAACAATAAATGCAGAAAATTGCAAGAAATAAAGATATGTGGATATGAAAACATATGAATACGACATGTTGATGCAAAGACATACGAATATGACATAATATAATCGAAATTTAAATCAATCCATTTAGGTAATGAAATTCTCGAAGATTTTAATAGTTAGGATTGTTACCTGATTTGACAGACTTGATTGTCAAATTCGGATCTCGCATCACCTTGTGGATCAAGATTGTAGCTCGAACGACGAAGATGAACTCGTGACTTGTGTTGATCGGTAGAGGAATTGGTAATGGTAACGGTAACAGTAACGGTAACGGTAACGGTAACGCCTAGTTTTAAACTCCCTCCATATTCAAGATTCTCTTTTGAAAGAGAAATCACTCTCTTCTTGATTTTTTCTTTTTTTCTAATTTTTCTTTAATCTCTTAAAACTTTCTCAAACATCCAAAATTTTTCTCTCCCAAAAATCCATCCTCCCAAGCTCACTTCTTTCTTCTTTTATAGCCCGCTCATCTATTTCCCATTCTAATTTTTCACTAACTCTTTTTTATCTCATCTTCCCTTCTCTATTCCCATCTTATTTTCTCCATCTTCCCTTCTTTATTCTAATTTCTCCACTAACTCTTCTTTTTATTATTTCCAAAATAATTCCTCAAGTGTTAGGTATTTGTATAGTCCCTGAGATTTTAAGTATTTGCAATTTAGTCCCTGGAGAAATATTCCTTTAAGTACAAATCTACTCACAATTTTCGACACACCTTCCCTATGCTTGGTCGAAATTCACCGCATGTCTAGTTCAATCGTTTGTCAAATTTAAGCTCATTTCTTGCTGCTGAAAATAATGCAAAATTCAATTAAATCCCTTTTGCAAAATTGAGTCATTCTGGGTATAATCAGGCCAAGATAAAAATTTAGACTATTAGAGAATAATGTCACAACTCCTAAAAGTGAAAAATGAAAATAAATTGACTCAAATTGAATTTTTTAGGCTCGATTCAAGATTATGCTCGTGAAGGAATACATGATATCGAATTGGATTTTTCAAATTTGTGATGGCCAACATGAAAAGAGATTTAAAAGAAAAATATTGACCATTTTTATGTATTTTTGTGGCCTTAAATGTTATTTTTTCTGAATTTTTAAGTATTTTTGTATTTTTCGAAAAATATTAAAACATATGAAAAATTATTTTTTATTCAAAAATGGTTTCCCAGGCTTGGCCAAGGTTTCCAAAGTTGATTTGTTTTTTCCATTTTCGCATTTTTTTCTATGAATTTTCGAAAATAAAAATGTTGAAAATTGCTAAAAATATGAAAAATTATTTTTTGGTCAAAATTGATTCCCTAAGCTTGGCCAAGGTCCCCAAAGTTGATTTTTAATTTTATAGATTTTTATAGATTTTTTTTAAAGAGAAAATATGATTAAAAATCAGGTGTTAACAATACCGTATTATTTTTCACACTAATGATCGTGTCTATAATCATAAGAAGGCTCCATTTAGGAACTACTGCTAAATTATTAATTAAGAGTTGATCTTCAAATAAATTGAATGAATTCTACATGTCTCTCTCTAAGACTATCCTAAATTCCAAACTTCAGGATCAGAACCAAATTGAAGAATACCATTAGGCCAAGGAGATTGTTTACTCTATGGTAAAAAAGAAGTAGATTGTTTGCTCAGACTAATTCTTTATGGTTAGCTGTAAGTGATATCAATATGTAGAAATTTTTTGGTATGAAAACAATCGGATATATGAAGCTTAACAATAACAAGTAATTGTAACATTTATTTGTACGCACAATAATAAAAGAGATTATACGTGCTAGGATAGGGACTGCTCTCGCAATTTTGACTAGCCAATCTCAAGAAAAACGATGGCATGTTTCAAATCATGAAAAAATCAAACAAAGAGAATCTACTAGAAACGAGAATTCACAAGCGTATAGAGAGAGAGAGAGAGAGAACCTTGTGAGGAAGCAAAACTGCATGTGGCTCCTCAATAGAGATGTAGCTTGAATTCATTGGATTAGAGCTATGAAGAAGACATTTTAACTTCGTGAAGTGTTTTGTTGAAACTTCGTCGTAAGAGAGTCATGCTTATTGACAATGGAGAAAAGGAAAAGAATAGCGTAGGGTTTTCTAAAAAATAGCTAGACAAGAAAAATCATATTCGGCTCTATCTCACCCCCTTTCCTAGGATAATTTTATCCCCATATATCTCCTTATATGTCCCTCTTTATCTTGTCTTGAGTAACTACCAAACCCATGATAGGATAAAACATATCACATCCTATTTTTTTTTTTTGGACAATCAAAGGCAGCCTAAGGGACTTAGGGAGAGAGAGAGAAGATGGAGGGTGTCAGACTGGAGTTCACGTGCTTGAAACTTAGAGGACAAATAAAAAAAAATTAATGATCGACATGATTTCTTTCTGTGAAGAGAAATGGGATGACACTAGGCTTTGGGGGGAGGATTTCACTATGATGTCATGTAATCATGCCTTGGAGAATTCTTGTCATCTTTTGTGATTAGAAGATGGCCCAAAAGAGGAAAGCCCTGTGACTAAAGTCAAGACTGGGCCTCCCTCAAATGTGATTGAGTTGCCATGACTTCGCTTCCCCAATCTTTAATATTTGCTCTTTGTCCCTCTTCTTTGGCCTTTTACTTGGTTCTTGCAAGAAACGTGCCGGGTTTGTCAAGATGGACCATCCTGATAAACATTTCTCGGTATAAATGCTAGAAAGATGGAGTGGGATGAAAGTTCAAGTTAGATGAAATGGATAATTGGATGCCATGTTATGTGCGATTGCGATGAGAAAATGATGCGAGAAATTAAAGGACTTAAAGACAAACCAGCTTAATGATAGGGTTTTCTGTCCTTAATTCTCTATAAATAGGCAATATTTCAAAGGGCTTTTTCTGTTTTAAAGCCGATATAGATATGGATTCTCACAACGGGGAATTGATGAATGGGCCAGATTAGGTCAGGCCCTTTCAGAAAAGAGGCCCAAACTGGCCTACCCACTGTCAAGATTAAAAACCCGGCCTCCACTTGTCAGCATCTTTGGGAAAATTTTTCTAGCCGGTTGAGCTGGTCTAGGCCAGTGGAGGAATCCACTTCCTCGGCCAAGCCTGACGGGCTGGGACAAACCCTAGATCGATTGTGCCTATTACCAAATTGAATCTAAGACAATCCAAAAGTAATAATGCAAGATTATAGATTTATTGGAGGAGCCCCTTAATTACACTGCATGTAGCATGCTCATATGGTGCTAATCATTTGACAACCATTTGCTTGGCCAATTCAAACCCATTGGTTATTCACATGTTCAAACAAAGAGATTGCCTCTCTTCTTCTTTTTCCATTCATACAAATGCATATTTTGATGCTCTTTGAGCATGACATTCTCCTCCATTCAAATCAGATTAGCTAATGCGATATATTGTAAATTTAGGAGGAAATAAAAAGAAAATAAACCTATAATACTTCCAACGAAGAAGGATGCGATCTAGAAAAGAGTACGCCATGATTATTTCGATTGCATAACAAACATCTTGCTCCAAAAATATCAAAAAGCTCTCTATCGTAGCTTCACGTAGCATTAGTTTCAAAGCTCGAGATGGGGACTTTCCACCTTTTAGTTTCGTCGTTATGTCTGTGTTAAATGTAACGTGATAATGATCCTCGATCAGACGAAACTTGCACAAGATGGTAAACTTTCGGAAGTATTCCATAGAAAGAGCAAACGGAAATGAAGCCAACAAAACTAGGTGCTGGGTGGATATTTCGAAACTGGTTCACGGGTTGCTTACCAAGTGGAAAACAAAAAGAATGAACCCTAGCTTTGGGGATTTGTGCCCATGAAAATTGGAGGAAAATTACCAAAAAAAAAGGTACTAAACGTATTGTAATTCTGTCAATTCAGTCATGAATCTCTTTTTATTTTTGGCCAATTAAGTCCTAAAGCTTTTTACACGTTTTGTCAATTGAGTCCATCTGGCTAATTTTAGTCAAAAATCAGCAACATAAACGGCCGATGGGCATTGTTGGTGGACAGTTGGTGTCCATATAATCCATTTCCAGTCAAAATTAGTCAGATAGACTCAATCAGCAAAATGTAAAAATGTTGAGTACTCAATTGACCAAAAAAAAAAAGATTTAGAACCGAATTGTCACAATCGTAAAAGATTTAGAACTCTTTTTTGGTAATTTCCCTAGAAATAGGACAAGCAGCATATTAATACGAGGCTTGTCTCGACGTGATAAACATCACTCAATATATTTTACGCATGGGCACGTTAAATGGATCCAAAATATTTTTGGTTTTTGATGTTATATACTATATAGTTGAGATTGAGAAGACGGTGCATGCTCCTTGAAGCACATGCCTTCACGGACGCATCCGAAAACTTTTGTTACAAATTATGAAGAAGGCTCATTTTTTAGATATGCCATATAATTTCGCATATCATCCAAGCCTGCCCCCTTTGTCCCTAGCCTAAATCACAAATAAGGAACAATTTTCAGGTCCTCACAGCTCATAGTGACATAATTAGAACAATTTTCGAGCACTTTGGCACACATGCCCAGCTTCAGCTCATCTCTAGGGCAACTAGATCCTGTCGGAGAACGGATTAGCGATACGGTTAGGGTTCGGCATCGGTTTCGGCTGAACGCAAGTGTCGCAGCCGCTCGCCAGGACGAAGAAGAGGAGTTTGAGGCACAGGAACAAAGCAGCTGGTGAGGAAGATTTATTGGTATCCATCTCTCAGCAAGAAATCGAGAAGTTGGTGACTTGGGGGTAATTAGGGTGTGTGTTGTTGTTACGTTGGAGGTAAATGAAGGATGGCAGTGAGTATTTGTAGGGAAACTTTTCCTCGAATCAATAAAATAAAACTACTTAACGATAAAATCTAAACATATTGGGGTTATGTCACTAGAAATAACTCTCTTAAATCGTTGATCAACGTGCCATTAGTCGTATTGAAGAAGTGGACATAAACTAATGACTCATCAAATTTCATTCTCCAGCATCAGTGAAATTAAAAATTGCACTAAGGGTCCCTTGTTTGGAGGAAAACTGTTCTCAAAATTTTTTTTTGCCAATATTTCGGTATTTGGAAGGTCAAAAACCAATCGATCTACAAAAAAACTATTTAATATACTAACTCTAACTTCAACTCAAGCTTTAACCTACTGAAACCTAAATATCATCGACACTGACATGCAACACGTAACACGACACGACAAACCTATACGTCATTTAAAAAAAAATTGACACGTTGTATATTAAATGCATATTTTTATACATGCATGATAAATTATTATATGTATGTATCTATATCTATATATATATATATATTAGGGATTCAAAATTAGGTCTTTTTTTTACTGATGGATATATTAATTTTGGAGTGGCTGGGTAAATAACTTAAGTATATATGTATTTTTGGTACATTTACATTTTGACCTTTACTTTATTGAAAATAATTAAAATTGATCCCGTGTGTGTCAAAATAACTTGTCGAGATACTGGACTTGCATGTCATTGATGTGTCCAAAGTAATAACCACGTGTCAAATGTCTGACACCTATTAACCACATGTTAGATGTTTGACACATGTTGACCACGTCTTGGTTGTGTGTTGGCGTCTAACACAACACAGAAGCTTTCAAAAAGTGTCCGTGCTTCCTAGGTTGAAACTAGGTAGACCATCACTCTCTGCTCGATGGAACTCAAGTAGATCATATACAAACTAGTAGAACTGTGGAAATATACATATAACTAGTAGGGTGAGTGCATACACTTAAAATATTATTAATCCTAATTTTCGCATAGAATGAATCATGTTCGGTGCGACCATTAATGGGCATATTTTACTCAAAATGGAAACATTAGTGACTATGCATGTTCAATATCTGTTCAAGCTGACACTTGAATCTTTGGCCCGACCGGTCGGTTTTCTATTTCATACATAAGATCTGGAGAAACAAAGTTAAGATGTCGTAGCTTTGAGGGGGATCGTAGGGTAACAACAGGATCATAGTTAACCACGATTTCAAGAGAACAAAAGACGTCCGGAATTTTGGGTGTCGCCCAGCGTGCGACTTCTGCACCCACATGAATGCCGAATCGGTCTCGCCGAGAAGTTGCTGCACACATTCAATCTATGTAGACCGACACCATCACAACCATTGAACATGTGCATTCCGGTTACGACTATGCGCAATATTTTTCCTGTCCCACTCTCTGATGTTTATCTATTAAAAGATTAATAACTGTAGCAAGAATTAGAGAGTGAGGAGGCATGTGAAGCACGGGCTAGCCAGATCTTTGGCGGGCCAGTGGGCTAGGGAGGAGATTCGGCACCAATTAAGAGAACACTTCGCAAAATTCTTTGTCGACATTGGAATTTCTTGGTAATCGATTCTTCCTCCGGGGATCATGACATTGACCAATCGCCATTATAGGTTGCGCCCCGTGAGCTCTTAATACGACACGAACACGCCGCAGTGCATTGAAAAAGGGGAACGATTATCATTAATTTCTAATTTCAATTTAGCTGCTTTATTTATCCACGTTTTTTAACCCTCCAATTATTATTCTTTCTGCATTTTCCTCTTCCCAAAGTAGTCTGACTTTCAATGTAGACACGCATGCCGATTGCGAGCCAACATATTGACGGTTCTAGGGTTTTTTCCTCTTCCGGTATTTGTGAGGATGTGTTTCAAATGATTTTTAACTTTAGTGTTTTGCTTGTGCTTATGCTTTTAGGGTTTGGAATTTGACATTTACCTACTATTAATAAGCCTCAGATATTTCTATTGATGCAAATATTTGTGTTTGAAGCTGTGCCATAATCTTTTATGAAATGGAAAGATTGTACACGATGTTGAGATGCAAAGTATATTTCACGAGGTTCTTTTCCTTTTTTTTTATTTTGCAAATAGAACTTTTAGAATTAAGGTTTGCATACTCTGCTTTTGCTTGTTACCATTGAATGTCTCAAGTTTGATTGCTTACTCTTTTTCAACCATTCTTGAGTTTCTTTTCTGCAAAAATTCAGTTCTACATGTTCTTTCGTCCTGTTGTATCAAGTTGACATGCTCGAGGAAATTCATCATCCTACCCACTTTGGAACACTTAGATTCAATAGCATTGCCAAGAAGACGATGAATTACTTGAAAGAAAAAATGATGAATGTGCTAACTTAAAAGATGACATGACACGCGAAGGATAGTATAATACTTTCTCTTCAACTCCTTTTCCACCTTACTTTGTTGAATCATATTTAGAAATAAAAAGAAAAACTAGAATTTGAAGTTTGGGAGGGGAAAATAGAGCATTTCATCTAAAACATCAATAGAAAAATATTCACATAACCTTAGCTTAAAATGTATACGATAGGATACGATATGATATGATGATGTAGTGGCCCCACGATGTCTAATTGTGCATCTAAAGAGGTTCACCTAGTATAACTATAAATGATTATGCACATGTCCTTTAGAAACGTGCTTGGCCAAATTCCCTAAGTCGAAACTATCATGTGGCATTTTGTGCAATGCAAGAGGGGAGAAAAGAACTTTTAGGCTCTTTTTGTTTCTTAGAAAATAAATGAATTTGCAAAATATCTCCCTAAAAATAATCATATGCGTCGCTTGAGATAATTAGTCAATGAAAAGTACATAAATTACTAATAACCGCTTTTGTCTAAATATTTGCATGGATGATAAAAATATTTTTCGTCTATTCATATTTGCAAGTGATATAAGCGATGAGAACAACAGTTGACTTGATAAATATTTCTCCATCAGTTCCTCTTAAAGAGGATGTTTCGCAAAGAGTTTGGAGTGGGAAATATGTTTCCTTCAATTATTTGAAAGTGTTCGATTACGGGATATTTGTACATGTTTCAAGAGATGAAAAGTCCAAGCTTGATGACAAGTCTAAACTGTGTATCTTCTTGGGTTTTGGACATGAAAAGTTTGGCTACAGATTATGGGATGTAGCTAAAAGAAAGTTATTAGAAGCTGAGACATGTCTTCTTTGAGCATCAGACCATTAAAGACATCAACAAGCTAGGAAAACCAAAGAATGTAGCTCGAGATATTGTTAGTTTCTGCCCAAATCCTCCTATCATATTGGGTGGAAATCATGGGGGAGAAGTCTATGAAAATCATGAAGAGGGTGAATCCTAAAAGAATGTTGAATCTTTAGTTGAGATAGATGAATCAGTTGAGCTAAAGCAACCAATTGAGCTAGTTGAGCCAAAAAACCCGATCCTACCTCAAGTTAGAAGATCAAAAAAGAACTTAGACCTTCACAAAGATATCAATAGCATGAGTATGTGTTGCTCACTGATGCAAGAGATTCAAAAAATTATGAAGAGGCTACTTCATGTGATCAAAAGAATGAGCAGAATGAGGCTATGCAAGATGAGCTCAAATCTTTGCATGAGAACCACAATTTGAATTGATAAAGTTGTCCAAGGACAAGAGAACACTCACAAATAAGTAGGCGTACAAGTTAAAGTCAGAATAAAGCAATTTGAAACCTAGATACAAGGCTAGGGTTGTTGTAAAGGGCTTTTGTCAGAAGAAGAGGATTGACCTTGAAGAGATTTTTTTCACCGGTTATAAAAATGCCTTTTATTCAAGTTGTTATTGGGTTGGCCATCAGTTTGGATTTAGAAATCGAATAGCTTGATGTAAAGACATCTTTTCTTCATGGAGACTTAGAAAAAGAAATACACATGGAGAATTGGATGATTTTAAAGTGGAAGGCAAGAAGCATCTTGTGTGCAAGTTGAGGAAGAGTCCATGTGATGTCAAGCAAGTGCCAAGATCAACTTTGATTCTTGTGTCTTTATGAAAAGATTCTTAGATGATGATTTTATTATCGTCCTACTCTATGTGGATGATATTTTAATAGTTGAGCATGATACTAACAAAATCAAGAGCTTGAAAAATGAGTTGCGAAGAAAGATTTAGGACTCTCTAAGCAAATCATTGGCATGAAGATTACTTGTGATGGTAAGAATAAGAAACTTTTGCTATCTTAGAAGAAGTACATTGAAAAGGTACCAGAAAGATTCAATATGAGTACATGTAAATTAGTAAGTACTCCACTTGTTGGTCATTTTAAGTTAAGTAGTAATGATTGTCCTATCGATGAGAAAGAGAAAAAAAGAGATGATGAAAATCCTTACGCATCTGCCGTGGGTGACTTGATGTATGCCATGATTTATGCCAAATTAGATATTGCACGTGCAGTTGGTGTTGTGAGTAGATTTCTCTCAAATCCAGGTAAAGAGCATTGGAGCGTTGTGAAATGGATTTTCGAATATCTTAGAGGTACTTCCAAATTCTACTTATGTTATGGAAATAAAAAGCTTGAGTTGAGTGGCTACTCAGATTTTGTTTATGGCGGTAACAATAATTCCCAAAAGTCCACATCGGGTGATATGATGACCTTTACAGGGGGAACAGTTTAATGGAAATCAAAATTGCAAATATGTATTGCTTTGTCTACGACTAAAGTGGAGTATATCGCTATCACCGAAGGAGGCAAGGAACTCTTGTAGATGTGGAAATTTTTACAAGAGTTGGGGTCGAAATAAGAGAAGTTTATTTTATATTATGAAAGCATGAGTGCTATTTGTGTTAGCAAGAATTCATTATTGCATTCAAGATCGACGCATATTGATGTGAAGTATTATTGGATCCAAGAGAAATTAGAATAGAAACTCTTTCTACTTCAGAAAGTCCATACTGACAATAACGGATCTGACATGATGATTAAAGCCTTGCTCATGGTGAAACTTGACTCTTATAGAAGCAAAACGGGCATGATGGAACTGCCCACGTGAGGCAAAGTAGGAGATTTGTTGGTTGGGTCTCCTTCCTTGTGGGGCTCAGCTGGCATTTCAAACAAAGAAAAATGAAGGAAAAAGTAAGAAAAAAAAAGTAAGAAAAGACAAAAAAAAAAAAGTAAAAGAAAAGTGAAAAAGAAAGAGGCTGCTGGTTTTGTGTGTCTTTATGGAGTGTCTAGATAGAGACGGAAGAAAAAAAAGAAAGAGGCTACTGGTTTTGGGTTATCCGCGATTTTTCCCGTTTTGAGCTTTTCAAGTAAATCTTGGTGTATTTTCTCCTTATCATTCCAAAATCATATTCATTTGTCTTGAGGTTGTTTTGCTGGATATATATTATTGATTGTTGTTGGATTAAGTCGGTACAGTTTCGCGAAAGAGTTTGATCCTGGATTGACTTTGTTTGAGGTAAAGTGCTGCCCGTTTTCTCCCCAACATTTATCTACTATTAATCAGCCTCAGATATTTCCGTTCATGTAAATATTTGCTTTTGAAGTTGTGCCATAATCTTTTATGATATGGTAAGATTGTAAACGGTGTTGAGATATAAAGTATATTTCACATCCTCTTTTTCTCTTCTCTTTTGCAAATGGAACTTTTATAATTAATGTTTGCATGCTCAGCTTTTACTTGCTGCCAGTGAATGTCTCAAGTTTGATTGCTTACTCTTTTCCAACCATTCTAGGATTTCCTTTATGCATAAATTCATTTCTACACGTTCTTACGTCTGGTCATATCAAGTTGACATGCTCGAGGAAATTCGTCATCCTACCCACATTTGCACACTTAGAATCAATACCATTGCCAAGTAGATGATGAATTACTTGATAATGAAGATGATGAATGTACTAACTTAAAAAGATGACATGACATGCGAAGAATAGTATAAGACTTTCTCTTCAACTCTTTTTCTACCTTACTTTGTTGAATCATATTTAGAAATAAAAAGAAAAAAAATTGAATTTGAAGTTTAGGAGGAGAAAATAGAGCATTTCATCTAAAACATCAATAGTAAAATATTCACATAACATTAGCTTAAAATGTATATGATACGGTATGACAATATGATGTAGTGGCCCCACGATGTCTAATGGTGCACCTAGAGAGGTTCGCCTCGTATGACTATAAACTATTATGCACATGTCCTTTAGAAACGTGCTTGGCCAAATTCCCTAAGTCGAAACTATCACACTGCATTTCGTGCAATGCAAGAGGGGAAAAAGAAACTTTTAGGCTCCTTTTGTTTCTTAAAAAATAAGTGATTTTGCAAAATATCTTCCTAAAAATAATTGTATGCACTATTTGAGATAATTAGTCAATGAAAAATACTTAAATTATCCAAAAACCCTATGTGTTTAAAAATTTGCGTGGATAATAAAAATATTTATTGTCTATTCATTTTTGCAAGCGATATAAGCGATTATTTTTTATAAAATTATTTTCTAAATTACTTATTTTTCACAAAATAAACGAAATCTAATTATGTGCGATTTTAGGAAGCGATGGTCTTTTCTGCTGCGTTTGAACTCTCATAAGCACTTGGTCCACGCGATGAAAGAGCCGACATAATTGAATGTGACGAAGACGACAGCTTCATAGTGCTTTCATTGTCTACCAAAAGCTTAAGAGCCCCCTTTAAATTACTTTTGTCGGGTAAAGGCGGCCAAGACACTGTCACAGGAATAACTTAGTCAAATTGTATGGATGCAACATGTACCTAAGGTTTATCATATTCCTGTCGCAAGATCGCAACATGTTGAAGGCCAAACAGCGGCAGGTTTGCATTGGAATCTCTATACCATGTTCTCCGAGAGAGAGAGAGATGATTATATAATTATCTTTAATACAATATAGGATTAACAGTCTATTTTGTGCCACAAAATAATAAATGATAAATAATTAAAAATTATTGTGAGATTTCTTTAAGAATTTATGGCTCACAACATGCTGTGAAAAATCACGGTTACCCAAAGACTGTTATGTTAACAAAATCACTTGAGCAATATGCGTGAAGATCCAATCTTCTTTTGAAAGACAAGCCAGGAGTTAATCCCATAACGTTGGCCTGCGGCCACTCGATTTCTTCGCACCACCAAGTGTAAGCAATTCGAAGTTTTCGCCGCTCATTCCTGTTTCGGCTTGTCTCCTGCGTAGCCTGCAAAGTCGCTGTGGAATTTCATGAACTTGGAGCTTACCTACTTAACATTAGCTTCCTTGTCTACGAAATAAGACTCGTGCGAGTATCTCGAGTTCAAACAACTTTCAAAACAAGAAAATAACACGCGATGTTGGGAAAAAAAAAAGAAAACGATGAATAATCAGCCGTCTTCATCAGGTCGACCTTAGCGAGACATGATCAGAGCAGAACACAATGCTTCCCGTAATGAAGGTGAAACAATAGCCCAAGTTCTAGTCCGAGGTAATGACCCCGAATGATCTTTGAATTTTGACTCAATGTACAATTTATAACTTAGTTCATGAATTTTTAATTTGTTCAACGTAATTCCTGAAATTTACCTTAACGTGCAATGTAGTTCATGAACTTTTGATTTATTCAATGTGATTTTTGAACTTTTGGCACATGTTTAGACTACTTATGGTAACCATTTTGATTTTGTGATTCTGTTCCCTCGAGCAAAAAAAAAAAATCAAAATTCTATTTGGTAACGTAAATGATTCTGATATCGATTCTGATTTCGATTCTGTTCCCGGGAGCAATTTTGGAGTAAAAAGAAGAACAAAAAAAAGTTAGTTCTGAAAAAAAAAATCACTTTTAAGAATCACAAAACATGATGAAGGACCCATCTCTTGCTTTTCTCTTTCAACTTTCTCTCACTTTTCCCTCGACCTAAAATAGAGAAAGGTCTCATTTATTTATAAAAAAAAGACAATAAAATTAAATTAAATTAAAAAATTAAAAAATTAAAAAAAATTTCAGAAAATCCCCTAAAATAGAAAAAGCTTAGATTGGCTAGTTTGACCCCCCTCCCCCCCCCCTTTTTTTATAAATTTGGATCTAGATTCTCTAAATTTCATAGATATTTTTTTCTTTTTTAGGAAACTCATAAACATCTTTGAAATTAAATCCGAACCACATTTTCTAAGCCCTTAGGGCTTAGTTCAGATTTTATGATGCGATTTATCAATGTCATGATCTTTCATTGTGCACTTGATTTTATTGATTGTGATTTGCCTAGGTTTATATACTTTAGACTTAATCTAGTTTTAGAAAATTTTGAAAAATGACAAAAATAACTTACGTGAATACAACATCGATATTTTTTGTTGGGTTATGAGCGAGGACAATATTTATTCTTAAGTTTTTGATGAAATAAGGATTAGATTTTATTTCCTAGAACCAAAAAATAACTGCGTAATTATTGGCTTAAATGACAAAAATTGGGAACAAAATAAAAAATTTATATAGTTACCAAATGCGTTTTTGTTCTATGAACATAAATTTTGTGCAGTTATCAAACGCATTATGTTTCTCAAAAACTCATCCAGGAATAGAATCAGAAAAAGTCATTTTAATCGGAATCAATTTTTGGGATCAGAATCGTTACCATACATGACCTTAATACAGTTGTCGAATTATATGAAAATGTTCAATGCCGTCAATCCATTTATTCAAGATCGAGGACGATATTAAATATTTTTCAAATAATCTAAAAATTATGTTGCACGTTAGGCCAAAATTTCGGGATCATTCGCGTCATTAACCGTTGTAATTCATTTGCCATTTCTCTGTTTGCTTCGCGTGTTTCGGGTGGGGTGGTTGTGTGTGTCTCCGGGTGAGCGAATAAAAGGAAAAGGAAGACGAAGGCTTGGCGAGCTCGTGACGCAACGAATCTTTGTCCGGAATTGCATCGTTTCGTGATTTTCAGGCAAAAGGGTTTGAAGGGTGGATCCCATGGCATGTTCTTAAGAACGCTCGTGACCCTTCAACTCCAAGCAACTTGCCCTACCCAACACGCCGAAATAATTAATTAAAGAGAAACCAAGATTCTCACGTTAACAACTCTGCTAATTAGCTTCTGTCTCTTCAACTTTAACTGTTGCCAGAACTATCTAGTATCTACGTTTCCTCCTCCATTTTCGCCCGATTTGACGCGAGGTGTCATCCGCACGAACATGAAAAGTGCGGTTTGATTTTCCGGTGTGCTAATTAACCCTAGAATGTAAGCATATTGCTTAGGTCTTAATTGTCTGAACCAGAGAGATTAGTAATTCTTGAGGTTGTCAGTAAGTTGTGCCTGTGTGATTGAGGAATTTATAAAGGAGCTATGGAAATGACAATTATCTTGTCGGCTTAAAGACTTGGCCCCAGGAAATGGATTGCCACCGATCTCGAATAAATTGAAGGTAGAAAAGCAATACTTTCACTCCATCAATACTATTATTGATTGAGACAAAAGAACGGAAAAAAAAAAAAAAGAAGCAAAGTTTATCTTTGACCGACAACTCAGTGGGAAACCATGAAATTTTGTGCCTGATAATTATATCCTTGTTGTCCTTCTAGCATGTTTTCTTTTCTAACGCAATTATCTTACACACACCCATATATAATATTATATATATATATATATATATATGATATAAAGTACTCGCCAGAGAGAAATTTCCATAAAAGTCCAAAATTTATTATACTCTCACTAATTTAGTCCTAAATATTTTAATTTTCTCAATTCAGTCCTAAACCTTTTGCATTTGTATCAATTCAGTCTATCCGACCAACTTTGACTGGCTAACAAATATATAGATATTTTTAATAATATCATAATATTTTGTTAATTTTTTATTTTATTAATTTTTTCTTTCTATCCCCCCTTTTCCACTCTCTACTTCTTCCGGTCGATCACTGACTGAGATCGTCCAAAGGCTAGGCGTAGCAAGGTCGACCTCACCGGCCTTAGACAAAGCTCACCTATGTCGCGACCCTCTAAAAAAATTTTAAATTTTAAAAGGGGTTAACGGATTATTAGGTTAATTAGATTTGACTAACCTAACGCGGACCCTCCCAAGCCCTACCGAATCGCAACTTTGGTTTTTGTTTAAATGATTTTAAAATTTGGAGTCGCCACTAATTGTTCTTGGTAGGTTGATTAGAAACCTAAATAAATTAGCGGGAGAACTAATTTATTCCTGCGAACCAGAGATTAGGAGCTCGGGGACTTGGTTACACTAGTTAATTAAAACTAATGCCCTTTCGGTACCTTAATTTCATGGATATCCTAATTCGGCAACTCAGGCTTGGTTTATTCCTAAGGCTATAGTAGGGTATTCTCTTTTGTGTTTTCACTTTTTAAATAGGATGCATGGATGGTATATATTTTTATTTGTTATATTTTTTTAAGTGTTAAAGATTCCCTGAAGCCGAAAGAAGGAGTGTGTTAACGACTTCTGTGCAGTATTACAACCTACTTATCTTTTGGGTCTGATGATTCAAAAATTAAATTATAGGAAGTACATGACAGTGAATAAACACCTCCAATGGGAGGCCTAGCATTGGCTTGGCTCTTCCCTTTGGGATTTAAGGTACAGGTATTTAAGTTGCAAGTATTTAAACTACTGTAAGTAAAAACCTCCAATGGGAGGCTAAGCATTGGCTTGGCTCTTCCCTTTGGGATTTAAGGTACATGTATTTAAGTTGCAGGTATTTAAACTATTGTAAGTAAAAACCTCCAATGGGAGGCTAAGCATTGGCTTGGCTCTTCCCTTTGGGGTTTAAGGTACATGTATTTAAGTTGCAAGTATTTAACTACTGTAAGTAAAAACCTCCAATGGGAGGCTAAGCATTGGCTTGGCTCTTCCCTTTGGGATTTAAGGTATAGGTATTTAAGTTGCAGGTATTTAACTACTGTAAGTAAAAACCTCCAATGGGAGGCTAAGCATTGTCTTGGCTCTTCCCTTTGGGATTTAAGGTACAGGTATTTAAGTTGCAGGTATTTAACTACTGTAAGTAAAAACCTCCAATGGGAGGCTAAGCATTGGCTTGGCTCTTCCCTTTGGGATTTATGGTGCAGGTATTTAAATTGCGGATGGACTTTGTTCTCTCCATTCTGGGGTATGAATTCTTTAAAATAAAATACAACGAATTGATTCAACAATTTGAAATTTGTGCGCGCTTGAGGACTCCTCCAAGCCGATTTTGTGCTTCCATAGGGTTGACCATTGATATAAAGCTGCGGCTTCCTGACATAAAATAGAGTGAAATGTCAGTATACAAAATATGTGCTAATCTGCACCTAAAACCAGAAGAGTGGAAAGAGTACTTATCTCCCATTTTTTTGGGAGGGATTTCTATAATTGATTTTCGCTCTCTATGTTCCCAATATAGAGAGTTTCTTTTGAATTAAGAGGGACTTTTAGTCACAAATCAGTTGAGAAATCGGTGGACAGCTTAGGAGCTTGTCTGGGCCGATTTTTGCATATCTACGAGATTTTTGCTGTTGACGTAGAGATATCCTTCTCCTGACATAAAATATGGAAAAAAAAGAAAAAAGAAAAAAAAGAAAAAAAAAAGAGGAGATGGAGAAAGTGTATACAATTTGTGCTAATTTGCAAGTAAAACCATAAACAAATGAATAAATAAAAACACTTAGCTCGAATTTGCTTGCTCGTTGACGAGGATGAACTCTTGATTTATATTGATCGATGAAGGAATTTGTGATGATAATCCCTAGCTTTGAACTCCCATCATCTTCAAAATTCTCTCTCTTTTGGTATTTTCTTTCTCTCAAATTTTTCTTCAATCTCCCAAAACTCTCTCAAACATCCAAAATTTTCTCTACAAAAAAAATCCTCCCAAACACTTCAAATTTTCTCTCTCAAGAATCCCCCCCTCAAGCTCACTTCTTCCTCCTTTTATAATCTACTAATCTATCTCCCATTCTAATTTTTCCACTAACTCTATCTCCCATTCTAATTTCTCCACTAACTCTTCTTCATTTTCATCTTCCATTCTCAATCTCTATCTCACATTCTAATCTCTCCACTAACTCTTCTTCATCTTCATCTTCCCTTCTCCATATTTATCTCCCATTCTAATTTCTCCACTAACTCTTCTTAATCTCCATCTTCCCTTCTCTATTCTTATCTTCCATTCTAATTTCTCTACTAACTCTTCTTCATCTCCATCTTCCCTTCTCTATTCTTATCTTATTTTCTCCATCCATTCTTCTCCAACTTCTCTTCTTCATCTCCTCTTCTTCATCTTCCCTTCTCTATTCTAATTTATCCACTAACTCTTCTTTTTATTATTTATAAAATAATCCTTCAAGAGTTAGGTATTTGCACTCTAGTCCTTGAATTTTAAGTATTTACAATTCAGTCCCTGAAAAAAATATATTTCTTTAAGTCCAAATCTCCTCACAATTTTTGACACACCAAAATTTACCACATGTCAAATTTAAGCTCACTTCTTGTCGCTGAAAATAATGTATAATTTAATTAAAGCCCTTTTGCAAAATTAAGTCATTCTGGGTATAATTGGGCCAAGATGAAAATTTAAAATATTAGAAGACAATGTCACAACTCATAAAAAGTGAAAGTTAAAATAAGTTGACTCAAATTAAATTTTTTTAGGCCCGATTCGAGATTATACTCGTGAAGGAACACGTGACTCGAATTGGATTTTTCTGAATTTGCGATGGCCAATATGAAAATAGATTTAAAATAAAAATATTAACTATCTTTGTGTATTTTTTGGCCTCAAATGTTATTTTTCCAAAATTTTCAAATATTTTTGTATTTTTTAAAAAAAAATTAAAATATATATAATATGAAAAATTATTTTTTGGTCAAAATTCGTTCCCTAGGCTTGGCTAAGGTTCCCAAAGTTGATTTTTCAATTTTATGAATTTTTATGGATTTTCTATTAATTTTCGAAAATAAATAAATAAAAAATACGTAAAAATACTGAAAATATGAAAAATCGTTTTTTGGTCAAAATTGGTTCCCTAGGCTTGGCTAAGGTCCCCAAAGTTGATTTTTCAATTTTATGAATTTTTATGGATTTTTTATTACTTTAGCAATAGAAAAAATGATTAAAAATCAGGTGTCAACAGCTGCCCCTCTTTGAAAGGAAGCTCGGTAGAGGTTCATTTCAAAGACGAGATGACACCTGGATTCTTATCGACTCAATACAAGTAAATAAAAAGAGTCGTGACATGATTGTTCCACTGAAAATGAAATGAGAACCTAAGGATTCGTTATATAAAAAAACTTTAGGGTGGTTGAACTTGAACCCGTATGGTGGATCAACCCATGGTAATTCCTAATAAAAGGATTCTACTGATTAAAAATTGAATTAAAATTTGACCCGTATGGTGGGTCATACCATTTGACCCGTATGGTGGGTCGTACCATGGTAGATTCCTAATAAAAGGATTCTACTGATTAAATTTTGATTGAGATTTGACCCGTATGGTAGGTCACCACATGGAGATACCTGTAAGAAGGACTTGGTGCCTGTAGAAAGGACTTGGTGCCAGTAAAAAGGACTTGGTGCTTTGCCTGTAAGAAGAACTTTGTGCCTGTAAGAAGGACTTGCTTTGCCTGTAAGAAGGACTTGATTTGCTTGTAAGAAGGACTTTGTTTGCCTGTAAGAAGGACTTTGTTTTGCCTGTAAGAAGGACTTACTTTGCCTGTAAGAAGGACTTTGTGCCTGTAAGAAGGACTTGATTTGCCTGTAAGAAGGACTTTATGCCTGTAAGAAGGACTTGATTTGCCTGTAAGAAGGACTTTATGCCTGTAAGAAGGACTTTGTGCCTGTAAGAAGGACTTGATTTGCCTGTAAGAAGGACTTTGTGCCTGTAAGAAGGACTTTGTGCCTGTAAGAAGGACTTGATTTGCCTGTAAGAAGGACTTTGTGTCTGTAAGAAGGACTTGGTTTGCCTGTAAGAAGGACTTAGTTTGCCTATAAGAAGGACTTGGTGCCTATAAGAAGGACTTGGTTTGCCTGTAAGAAGGACTTGGTTTGCCTGTAAGAAGGACTTTATGCCTGTAAGAAGGACTTGGTGCCTGTAAGAAGAACTTGGTTTGCCTATAAGAAGGACTTTATGCCTGTAAGAAGGACTTGATTTGCCTGTAAGAAGGACTTGTTTTGCCTGTAAGAAGGACTTGTTTTGCCTGTAAGAAGGACTTGATTTGCCTGTAAGAAGGACTTTGTGCCTGTAAGAAGGACTTGTTTTGCCTGTAAGAAGGACTTGGTTTGCCTGTAAGAAGGACTTGGTGCCTCAGAGGGTGCCATTCTGAAATCTGGGGAGACCAGGAATCCTGCAGAAGCTCAAACCCAAATTATATTCTCCTGTCGTTTTAGGAATAAACCAAAGAGGCAGAGATCAAAAGGTCTCGAACATTTCTGTCCTTGAGACAAATCATGCTTTATTGAAGAATGTGGATACCTGTATATACCGCAATGGATTCGAGTATCCCAACAACCGTCAGAATTCATTCTCTTGAAAGGTTCTGGTTGAAGATATACTTACCTGAGAATTTGGAAGAAATGCTTGGTGGCTTCTGGACAACCAGGCTTGTTCATTCAATAATCGCCGAATGAATTTCAAGACTTTGGAAGGTAACTCAAACACCGGGAATGTGTTGCCTGTCGGGCAATGTCAGAGCTAACATGTGCAAGCATTTTCATCAATGCGTTCATTGGTTCATACAAAATTGTTCAGCTAAGTTTGCCATGATTAAAGGCAGTCTATGTAATAACTCATGATGCAATCGATCAACATATAGATCATGTATTGCATTACCACTTCTGTTTAAGGAGGTTCTTATAGTATGAACACCTCGAATGTAATCTGAATGGGGGACTTCATTCCGAAATGGCTTTTTCTCACTCTGGAGAAAGGCTGTTTATCTGTAGATCAAAATGTTAGACCTGTGTGGAAATGGTTTGCCTTTCCTCATCCTGTCATGCCCCATTCTGCACATTTGATATCTCCTGTGCAGTTTATGCTCTAAGTTGGAGTTGGTAAGTTAAACACACGGAATAGTCATACATAATTCATGAACTGTGTAAGCACAATGCAGATGTGACAATTTTTTAGCATCACGTGTGTTTATATAATGTGCAAATATGGGCGAATTTAAATTGCCCCTGGTATGTGGGCGGATCGAACAAATTGGGAAGCCTACTCCTTATGTCGAGGGGTGGTTTGTCTCAAACTTTACCCCTGCGCGATGAAGCATATGGGCGAGGGAGCATTTTGGTTTGTTTAATGCCCCTGCAAGAAGCAGAGAAATTATTCTTGAAACCAAACGAGATAAGGAAGACATATTTGCTTTTTCGTTTCAGAGCTTGCGATCAATTTGCCCCATTTTTCACCAGAATAGATCTTGTCAGGTGATCATACTTTTCTTTTGGATTTGTCTCCTTCAACATGTTAAATGTTAGTATAAATATTTCCTGTGAAAAGAAAAGGAGACATGTCAACCAGTATTAAAAGGGATAAATTGGAAACGATACTGATTTACCCTTCATCTTGAATGCCTTGGACAAGTCTTTTACCAATTTTGCTGGATTGAGTTTTCTTCGACTTTTGTTGGATGCTTCACCATTAAGCCGAGAATGTAGCAAAATATTGACTTCGGTATTACTCGTCGAGTATTCCTGCTTGCAAAAAGAAATGCACAAAAAGTTGTTTCATTTATTTATAATACATACAACATTCCCCACCCTCGGGGATCGAACTCGGGATATTTCGGACCTACTGTCATCCCCCATACCATTCGGTCCATTGGACCATAGGTGTCCATGGGGCTATCCTTTCAAAGGTTAATCTTTGGGGATAAAGCAGCCTTGTTGTATCACCTTATGCCATGTTACGGTATTTCTCGAGGTAATTTGCAATCCCTGTTAAGAATGGAATAAGACAATTCAAGACTTGAGATGATTATGTGCACATTAGAACGATACAGAATTACCCATTTCTGAGATTGTTCGCGTCTTTCGCTTGTACTTTCCTCTGTCCGAAGCTGTCCATCCCGTGGTAATACTCATGAGTCGATTTGCCTCCAAATTTTGTTCAACTTGTATTCGGATATGATTGCGTTCTCGGGTCGATTTGCAATTTCCTGAGAATAGAAGGGGCTTAATTTTAAAACTTGGAGCAACTGAGGGTAAATTGAAACGATACGGAGTTACCCTTCAGGTTTATCCAGATTTTTATTCGCCATCAATTCGTCGCGAGGTTGGTGAGGTGGCGGATTCGAGCATTTAATAGGGGGAAGTCGGATTATTACTCCTTGCTTTTACACATTCACAAAAGCAGAAAAACATATCACGCAAGGAAATAAAACACATTCATTCATTCAGGATCAGTTCTGCTTCCTCTACAGGCTCTCCCATGATCAGCTGGCTTCATCCCAAATTAGGTATGCATCGGCCATATCGAAGGTCTGGTGGTCACTGGCTGAACAAGTGCATCACAGTCCCGATGCTTTACCGATATCAAACTGGTTGATTATGGCGAAAAGATCATTGTCAATGTCCGCTTGGTGGTGATCTGTCCCTTCTTCCTCGGGAGGTATTGATACTGATCCAGTATCATTGGTCCTTTTGTACCCTGCTCCAACAGAACTCGATCCTGTTATAAATTGGTCTAACTCACCTCTTAAACGTGCATTTTCGACCCTCAGATCATACATTTCATCGAGGGTGAGGAGGAGGCTATTGCAGTTGGGGCAGGTGGCGGAGTCAAAAGTCTCTTTATACATCTTGTTTTCCGCTCGGAGGTTTTCATTTTCAACTCTTAGAAACTCGGCTTCGTTGTGCTCATGACGGGTCTTCATTCGGGTTCGTCTATTTTGAAACCAGAACTTGATTTGCGAAGGTTCAAGGCCTAGCTCTTGACTCAGTTCCATTTTTTGTTTGCCGTCTGGCATAGGGCACGTTCTGAAGAAAGCTTCAAGCTTTCGTACTTGCTCCTCAGTATGGCGACGGTAACGCTTCTTTTGACCTTTACCGTTGTTGTCATTGTCCTTACCGGGCTCTTGGACGTCGTCGGTGGAAGGGCCGGGCTCCATAGGCTCGATCCCAAATATGGCTTCGAACTCTTCCTCTCCCATATTCAGCAAGTAACGATAACTTTCAAGTGTGTTGGGTTGAGACATCTTCGATTTGGTTAACGATTTCTCAAAGTTTGATATCTCTTCTTGTATTTTCACTCTCTGGATTTTTCTGGGAGACTGCGTATGCTTTAAGAGTCTCTCTTTCGAGCACGAATGAGAATTATCAAGAAGATGCCTCCTTTAAAATTAGACGTGGGTTTAGCAACTGTATTGCCTCTCTCGAGTGTTCTGGTTTTCTCGATTTTCTTTTCATCGTATCTCTCGCCCAGCTCGTCTCCTTCCATCTTTCCGTGGAAGGGGCCCCCTTGTTGCTGTCTCCGCCGTCAATTTGCTGGCGAGTTCTTCAATAAAGACGAGTCGTATCTCTTTTTTGCCGAAAATGTCTTTGTCTCCCACTCAGCTTATTTTTTATCCTTTCTTTTTCAAAGTAGTGGCGTCTCGTCTAACTTTTTCGTAGAGACGTCGAATTTGCTTGGCTCGAGATTGGAGACGAGTAGCGGAGGTGATACTGATAGGGAATGGTAGACAGGAAAATTTGGCCAGTAGAGACTTCCCCTGCAAAAATGAAAGAGAATGCGGCAGTATATGTTCTTCATATTCTAGAAAAATTGGAACGATACTGTTTTACCCTTGTGTATACTTCCATTGAATTTGAATTGAGGAAGTTCCTTCATTTGGATTGGATTGAATTGTATATCCCGAGTTGCCCTTCACTTTGAGCTTGCCACATATGTGCTTTGCTTAGTTGGGCCTTGTTTTCTTTCGGGTTGCCTTGGACCATCATCATTTTCCATGCCATCGGGTCCGTGGACCGGAGGGCTCCTTTAATTTGAAGGTTACCTTGAAGGCGAATGAGTCCTATCGCATTCCATTGGGTCATTTCATTTTGCGACACTCTTGAGGCACTTTGCAATCCCCTGAGTGAGAATGGAACAAATCCAATTTAGCATTTTGTAACGATTGAGGGTAAATTGGAACGACACACAGTTACCCGTCTTCGAGCTCGCCTGGGCTTTTCACTTGAAATTTCCCTACGTGAGGCCATTCAACATTTCTCATTATGGCAGTCAGCGACGTTGCCACAAATTGATCCGCCCTAAATCTAGCATAAAAATGGATTCACGCATTCGATGGGATAAATAAATTGCCCCGTTGTCCTTGAATTAAATCGAGACACCTAGAAAGCTGGAAAATATCATACGCAGGGGAATTAAGCATGAAATGAAAGGTGCACTTATTCAAGGTCAGTTCTGCCTCTCCTATGGCTCTTCGATAATCAGCTAGTCTCGTGTTGGTTCGGGTGTGGATAACCGATATTTGAGAGTCCCTACTCACTGGCTCCTGATCGCGGCTTGGGACGTCTGTCAACCCTAAACTGGTTGACCAGGGCAGTAAGCTCATCATCTGGGTAATCTCTTGAACCTTCCAGCAACTGATGCTCGAATTGGGCATTGTTGTTGGCAAATGTTGGCGGTAGGTTTCTCATTCTGTCCTCGCCATGAGCAATTTGACTTCTCATGCTGGAGCCTTCATCATTACTCGAGAAAGTGTGGGGATCACCAACTGTCCTGCTGCCAAAAACTCCTTCCATTCGAGGATTAGAGAAGTGGAAGTGCTCAGGATAACTTCTTGTCTGATTCTCTAGCTGCGCAGGCGCGCTGATCATGGGATGAGTTCTAGCCACAGGTTGGTGCTCAAACCAAGGAATCTGAATACACTGCTCCTGCGGTCTATACTCTTGAAGAGCATTAGGGTGATTCTAGGGGATACTTTGATTAACGCCTGGGGGATTGATGGCATGGCTACTAGCTTGGTTGATGATGGGAAGTGGCTCGCCCCATGCTAACCTGGGGAACTTATGGTGGCGAGGAGACTCGACGTTCAGGCTTGGATCAGTCCCGCCTTGGTTTTCTTGATTCTGAGCTGCATTGTGTTCTCTCACCCTTTTTCTGTACTTCTGAAGATGACTCGAAACATTTGCTTTAGTGAGTCCCTCTACCTTCATAATTTCCAGTATATGTTGCGGCCGTGCCGAATCTATTCCTAGCTGCTGAACTGCATTAACAAACATACGATGCAGCTCGGGAGACCAACTCATCTTCTTTCTCCAGTTGCTTGGAACAAAATTGAAGGCTTGATGCTTGTTCTCATGGTCGTGCAATTGCTTCCTTACCACGTGCTGCCATATGTTTTGAAGCATCTGAACTCTAACTGGTTTCGTTACGACGTCTTGGGCCCCATTTAAGACAGCCTTCATTAGGGCTTGCTGATCATCGCTTGCCGATATTACGAGGACTGACATGTTTAATTTAGAATTGATGACTTCCAAGAGAGTGAAAACATCCATGTCAATCCCTATCATGGCGGTGAGGACGATATCAAACGGGTCACTACTCCTCCTTAATATCTCTAAGGCCTCTGTCGCCTTTGCTTGAGCTACAACCTTATACCGGCATTTTCTTAATACGGTAACAAGGATTGACAGAGAGACTGGATTACCGTCAATGGCCATGACCAGTAGACCCTCAGGGTAAGGAACTTCATCAGCTTTGACCAGGGTTGAACATGCGCCCGTTCCCCTAACACTCGACATATTTCTGGATCTAGGACTGCCGATTCGAGACCGCCTCGGGATGTCTTCTCGGACTTGAGGGATCACGAGATCGTTGATGCCTTTTCGTAACAGGCTTTGAAAGCCGATGCTTTGATGGTGAAGGTTTTGAATTCCTTTCCCACGAGAACTCCTTCCTCTCTATCTTTCTCCTGCGAGTTCTTGCGAATGAACTCTGACTATCAAATGGGGACAAGTTCTCTCTCTGGCAATAGCAACGACTTCCCTCTTCACGGGCAGCGCTATTAGATTTTCCGAGGGAGAAAATCTGATATTCAGCTTTTGATCAAAGGGGAAATCCTTGTTTCTCGCTCAGTTTGTCTTCTTTTTTCTTTTCGTGATAGAGGGCCCCTGTCAAGATCTCCACCGTCGATTTACTGGCGGGTCCTCCAATGAAGACAAGTCGTATCTCCTTTTCGCTAACGTTTGCCGTGTCTTCCACTCAGCTCATCTTTCCGTCTTCTTTTTCAAAGTGGCGGTGTCTCGTCAAACTTTCT
The DNA here is from genome assembly GCA_016432845.1 of Psidium guajava. Classification (NCBI taxonomy): domain Eukaryota; kingdom Viridiplantae; phylum Streptophyta; class Magnoliopsida; order Myrtales; family Myrtaceae; genus Psidium; species Psidium guajava. Next base: position 467,864 of record CM028230.1, read on the forward strand.
GCGGAGATTTCGGACTCGCTTAGCTCACAGTCGCCATCTGATGGGAATTCGAGCCAACGAGGGTGGTGCCAATAGAGAATGGTAGATAAGAGAAATCTTGACTGGTTGATACCGTCACTATGAAATCAATATTTACTTCAAAGCAGATTACCATTTTCGCATTCCGCTCATCTGCCTCACCTCTCTCCCCCTTTCTTTCGTATTCTGCTTTCAAAAATGGCCAATTCTCCTAACCATACCTTATCCACCGAAGTCCTAGCTGGGTGGGAGAGACTCTACAATCTTCTTGGTAGAGGTTACGCTCATATAGCCAAAAACTCTACCGTTGAGGCTGAAATCCTCGGTTTATTTAGGACCGTGGACGCTGCTTCTGTTGAGGGTACCCAACTAGGGAAGGAGTACCGGAACTTCTCGACCCTCTTCATCAATTTTCTGGCTGCCTATAACCGTGCTTATGAGACGGTCCTTGTGACCGCCGTCGTGAAAGCCCGTTACCGAGACCGGCACGAGCGTCTGGCAACAGTTACGTTTGTGGCTGATAATCACAAAAAGGCCCTCAAGTTTGCCAACGATCAGCTTTTGTGGCTGGTTCGTGAGAGGGGAAAGTTGGTGGACCGTCTGGCCTTGGTCCGAACTTACGCCGAACAGGAGCCAGGCAATATTGTGATGAGGTGTAAATGTGGTTGGCTGCAGGAGAGACTTGATGACATTACGGCAGACATTGCTTTCGAGAGGGCAGCGGTTCCGGACCTGGAGTTTGCCGTTGAGCATTACGAGGCCACTATGGCCCAGGTTAAAGAGAAGTGCGATCGCCTCTTCTTTAGGCTCGCGGAGCTTGATCCCGAGAGCGCCCAGTGCATCCAGAGCATCAACTGTTTGGAGAGTCAGTTGAGCTCTTTCGTAATGGTCATCAGGGCCCAGTTTGGCTTTACCTTTCCTCCCCAGTGAGTTGTTGTAATACTCTTTGATGAATGGAATGAAAGAAAAGCTTCACGTGTTTTGTTTTGTTTTTTTTTTAATTTTCCTGCTATCGTTTCTTCCGCATAGCATAACAGAACGATTTGAGGTACCGAAGATGTCGAGGCTTAATGTTCTTCTTGATGTTCTTGTTTAATTGCTCCAGACGATGATATCGAGAACATTGATGATGGGTTCGGCGGTGGCCCCCACTATCCATCTTGAGATCACGAACAATAACGCTATGACAACTCGATCAGTGCGCTGGTAGTAAATCCGGCCACCTGTTGTGTGCCCACTTTTATCCATATTTTGTTTCTTTCGGCGTCCACTTGCTCGTGTCGGTCGCCTGTAGCGTCGGGAGAAATTCCTGTGGGCCACGTTCATTAATAGAACCTCGGTCCTCTAAAGCCCTCCGCATGTTTCGGATAAGAGGAAATTTTAAGACCGGTCTCTGGTTGATTTGATCAGGTAAAGGTATTTGTTTCATGGGTTCTGATTATATAATCCATATTGTTTTTCAAAAGACGCGGGATCCTCTGCAATACATTAAATATGCCCCCATGTTTAATCAGTATAAATCCACCGTCATATCAGAATACACTGCCCATACAAGTTTACGGATTGACACAACTTTGCCTGTCAAAGATGGACAATGTTCGTTTGCCCCCCAGAATTAACGGTTGAAGCCTCGGTGTTTTTCGTCTTTTGGTATTTCTGAAGATGATTCTTGATATATTTTGAACTTAATTTTTACACCCGTCTAGGGTATCTAGGATCTCCCTGCAAAAGAAAATGATATAATTAGTATGCGACACAAGGAATGTCGGTCCATGACTCCTATATTAGTCCAATTTGATTTTTTCTATTTTATAGAGAAATCAGAAAAAAAAAATTCCCTTAGGAAGAAATGGGTTAATACAGAATTTTTTTGCAGATTTATTACTCTTTTTTTATTTTATTTTTTTAAGGAATGTGACAAAATCTCTTGACGTTTACTAAAATTTTTGAAGGAATTTCCTTTTTATCAGAATAAATTTTCAGAGGTAAATTTGTCAGGAAAATTTCATTTTTATTGAAGCAATAAAAACATGACAAAAATCCCTTATTGGTTAATAAAATTCCCATGAAGGGATTTTTCACATCATTTTTTCAAAATTTTTTTTAAAAGAAATGAGGGACAAATTTAATTTTTATTTTCTTTTAAAAGAATGGTCGTAATATCAAGCTCAAAAACTGACTAACACCTAGCATGAACCGACCGAAAATAAATACAAGATAAAATTAGAGAACTTACTTTTACCTTGGAGAAATGCAAATCACATAGTCATGCGCATGACTCAAGTGAGGAGTGAACTCTAGAAAATAAAAGAAGGAGAGACAGGGTATGGACCTAAAAGGCCCCCACTATCTGAATTGACAACCTTACCCTCCGCGCAATCAAATCACAATGGGAAGAATTGTCAATTCAGATAATGAGCGGGATAAAATATGGTCAACCCAAGCGCAATCGACGCAGGAGCTTTGCATATTCGATCCCTATCTATGGTTACCTAGGAAAAATTTCGCGACTTGGGTTTAGACGCTTGTGTGTGCAGGTGTTGTGATCCTCAGAATATGCAAGACATGCACGACAATTGATATCAAAACAGCGCTTCTAAAAATATGTGAAATTAAACATAATCCCAACACCAAGCCTGCAAAACAAATGGGTTAGCCAAACACTCTGCCCCTTATAACTCCCATCCTGCAAAAACATATAACACCTATAGAATGAGTCCCAAGCAAAATCGCCAGAAGCGAGATATCCATGAAATTTTCATTGGCTTAAGTCCACTAAGACTTTTAAAATTTCGAAAAAATTCAAGTATTCCAATTGGTATCTTTTTTCGAAAATTTAAAAATCCCGTCCCCAGTGGAGTCGCCAGTCTGTCGCGACCCTCTAAAAAAATTTTAAATTTTAAAAGGGGTTAACGGATTATTAGGTTAATTAGATTTGACTAACCTAACGCGGACCCTCCCAAGCCCTACCGAATCGCAACTTTGGTTTTTGTTTAAATGATTTTAAAATTTGGAGTCGCCACTAATCGTTCTTGGTAGGTCGATTAGAAACCTAAATAAATTAGCGGGAGAACTAATTTATTCCTGCGAACCAGAGATTAGGAGCTCGGGGACTTGGTTACACTAGTTAATTAAAACTAATGCCCTTTCGGTACCTTAATTTCATGGATATCCTAATTCGGCAACTCAGGCTTGGTTTATTCCTAAGGCTATAGTAGGGTATTCTCTTTTGTGTTTTCACTTTTTAAATAGGATGCATGGATGGTATATATTTTTATTTGTTATATTTTTTTAAGTGTTAAAGATTCCCTGAAGCCGAAAGAAGGAGTGTGTTAACGACTTCTGTGCAGTATTACAACCTACTTATCTTTTGGGTCTGATGATTCAAAAATTAAATTATAGGAAGTACATGACAGTGAATAAACACCTCCAATGGGAGGCCTAGCATTGGCTTGGCTCTTCCCTTTGGGATTTAAGGTACAGGTATTTAAGTTGCAAGTATTTAAACTACTGTAAGTAAAAACCTCCAATGGGAGGCTAAGCATTGGCTTGGCTCTTCCCTTTGGGATTTAAGGTACATGTATTTAAGTTGCAGGTATTTAAACTACTGTAAGTAAAAACCTCCAATGGGAGGCTAAGCATTGGCTTGGCTCTTCCCTTTGGGGTTTAAGGTACATGTATTTAAGTTGCAAGTATTTAACTACTGTAAGTAAAAACCTCCAATGGGAGGCTAAGCATTGGCTTGGCTCTTCCCTTTGGGATTTAAGGTATAGGTATTTAAGTTGCAGGTATTTAACTACTGTAAGTAAAAACCTCCAATGGGAGGCTAAGCATTGGCTTGGCTCTTCCCTTTGGGATTTAAGGTACAGGTATTTAAGTTGCAGGTATTTAACTACTGTAAGTAAAAACCTCCAATGGGAGGCTAAGCATTGGCTTTGCTCTTCCCTTTGGGATTTATGGTGCAGGTATTTAAATTGCGGATGGACTTTGTCCTCTCCATTCTGGGGTATGAATTCTTTAAAATAAAATACAACGAATTGATTCAACAATTTGAAATTTGTGCGCGCTTGAGGACTCCTCCAAGCCGATTTTGTGCTTCCATAGGGTTGACCATTGATATAAAGCTGCGGCTTCCTGACATAAAATAGAGTGAAATGTCAGTATACAAAATATGTGCTAATCTGCACCTAAAACCAGAAGAGTGGAAAGAGTACTTATCTCCCATTTTTTTGGGAGGGATTTCTATAATTGATTTTCGCTCTCTATGTTCCCAATATAGAGAGTTTCTTTTGAATTAAGAGGGACTTTTAGTCACAGATCAGTTGAGAAATCGGTGGACAGCTTAGGAGCTTGTCTGGGCCGATTTTTGCATATCTACGAGATTTTTGCTGTTGACGTAGAGATATCCTTCTCCTGACATAAAATATGGAGAAAAAAAAAGAGGAGATGGAGAAAGTGTATACAATTTGTGCTAATTTGCAAGTAAAACCATAAACAAATGAATAAATAAAAACACTTAGCTCGAATTTGCTTGCTCGTTGACGAGGATGAACTCTTGATTTATATTGATCGATGAAGGAATTTGTGATGATAATCCCTAGCTTTGAACTCCCATCATCTTCAAAATTCTCTCTCTTTTGGTATTTTCTTTCTCTCAAATTTTTCTTCAATCTCCCAAAACTCTCTCAAACATCCAAAATTTTCTCTCCAAAAAAAATCCTCCCAAACACTTCAAATTTTCTCTCTCAAGAATCCCCCCCTCAAGCTCACTTCTTCCTCCTTTTATAATCTACTCATCTATCTCCCATTCTAATTTTTCCACTAACTCTATCTCCCATTCTAATTTCTCCACTAACTCTTCTTCATTTTCATCTTCCATTCTCCATCTCTATCTCACATTCTAATCTCTCCACTAACTCTTCTTCATCTTCATCTTCCCTTCTCCATATTTATCTCCCATTCTAATTTCTCCACTAACTCTTCTTAATCTCCATCTTCCCTTCTCTATTCTTATCTTCCATTCTAATTTCTCTACTAACTCTTCTTCATCTCCATCTTCCCTTCTCTATTCTTATCTTATTTTCTCCATCCATTCTTCTCCAACTTCTCTTCTTCATCTCCTCTTCTTCATCTTCCCTTCTCTATTCTAATTTATCCACTAACTCTTCTTTTTATTATTTGTAAAATAATCCTTCAAGAGTTAGGTATTTGCACTCTAGTCCTTGAATTTTAAGTATTTACAATTCAGTCCCTGAAAAAAATATATTTCTTTAAGTCCAAATCTCCTCACAATTTTTGACACACCAAAATTTACCACATGTCAAATTTAAGCTCACTTCTTGTCGCTGAAAATAATGTATAATTTAATTAAAGCCCTTTTGCAAAATTAAGTCATTCTGGGTATAATTGGGCCAAGATGAAAATTTAAAATATTAGAAGACAATGTCACAACTCATAAAAAGTGAAAGTTAAAATAAGTTGACTCAAATTAAATTTTTTTAGGCCCGATTCGAGATTATACTCGTGAAGGAACACGTGACTCGAATTGGATTTTTCTGAATTTGCGATGGCCAATATGAAAATAGATTTAAAATAAAAATATTAACTATCTTTGTGTATTTTTTGGCCTCAAATGTTATTTTTCCAAAATTTTCAAATATTTTTGTATTTTTTTAAAAAAAATTAAAATATATATAATATGAAAAATTATTTTTTGGTCAAAATTCGTTCCCTAGGCTTGGCTAAGGTTCCCAAAGTTGATTTTTCAATTTTATGAATTTTTATGGATTTTCTATTAATTTTCGAAAATAAATAAATAAAAAATACGTAAAAATACTGAAAATATGAAAAATCGTTTTTTGGTCAAAATTGGTTCCCTAGGCTTGGCTAAGGTCCCCAAAGTTGATTTTTCAATTTTATGAATTTTTATGGATTTTTTATTACTTTAGCAATAGAAAAAATGATTAAAAATCAGGTGTCAACAGCTGCCCCTCTTTGAAAGGAAGCTCGGTAGAGGTTCATTTCAAAGACGAGATGACACCTGGATTCTTATCGACTCAATACAAGTAAATAAAAAGAGTCGTGACATGATTGTTCCACTGAAAATGAAATGAGAACCTAAGGATTCGTTATATAAAAAAACTTTAGGGTGGTTGAACTTGAACCCGTATGGTGGATCAACCCATGGTAATTCCTAATAAAAGGATTCTACTGATTAAAAATTGAATTAAAATTTGACCCGTATGGTGGGTCATACCATTTGACCCGTATGGTGGGTCGTACCATGGTAGATTCCTAATAAAAGGATTCTACTGATTAAATTTTGATTGAGATTTGACCCGTATGGTAGGTCACCACATGGAGATACCTGTAAGAAGGACTTGGTGCCTGTAGAAAGGACTTGGTGCCAGTAAAAAGGACTTGGTGCTTTGCCTGTAAGAAGAACTTTGTGCCTGTAAGAAGGACTTGCTTTGCCTGTAAGAAGGACTTGATTTGCTTGTAAGAAGGACTTTGTTTGCCTGTAAGAAGGACTTTGTTTTGCCTGTAAGAAGGACTTACTTTGCCTGTAAGAAGGACTTTGTGCCTGTAAGAAGGACTTGATTTGCCTGTAAGAAGGACTTTATGCCTGTAAGAAGGACTTGATTTGCCTGTAAGAAGGACTTTATGCCTGTAAGAAGGACTTTGTGCCTGTAAGAAGGACTTGATTTGCCTGTAAGAAGGACTTTGTGCCTGTAAGAAGGACTTTGTGCCTGTAAGAAGGACTTGATTTGCCTGTAAGAAGGACTTTGTGTCTGTAAGAAGGACTTGGTTTGCCTGTAAGAAGGACTTAGTTTGCCTATAAGAAGGACTTGGTGCCTATAAGAAGGACTTGGTTTGCCTGTAAGAAGGACTTGGTTTGCCTGTAAGAAGGACTTTATGCCTGTAAGAAGGACTTGGTGCCTGTAAGAAGAACTTGGTTTGCCTATAAGAAGGACTTTATGCCTGTAAGAAGGACTTGATTTGCCTGTAAGAAGGACTTGTTTTGCCTGTAAGAAGGACTTGTTTTGCCTGTAAGAAGGACTTGATTTGCCTGTAAGAAGGACTTTGTGCCTGTAAGAAGGACTTGTTTTGCCTGTAAGAAGGACTTGGTTTGCCTGTAAGAAGGACTTGGTGCCTCAGAGGGTGCCATTCTGAAATCTGGGGAGACCAGGAATCCTGCAGAAGCTCAAACCCAAATTATATTCTCCTGTCGTTTTAGGAATAAACCAAAGAGGCAGAGATCAAAAGGTCTCGAACATTTCTGTCCTTGAGACAAATCATGCTTTATTGAAGAATGTGGATACCTGTATATACCGCAATGGATTCGAGTATCCCAACAACCGTCAGAATTCATTCTCTTGAAAGGTTCTGGTTGAAGATATACTTACCTGAGAATTTGGAAGAAATGCTTGGTGGCTTCTGGACAACCAGGCTTGTTCATTCAATAATCGCCGAATGAATTTCAAGACTTTGGAAGGTAACTCAAACACCGGGAATGTGTTGCCTGTCGGGCAATGTCAGAGCTAACATGTGCAAGCATTTTCATCAATGCGTTCATTGGTTCATACAAAATTGTTCAGCTAAGTTTGCCATGATTAAAGGCAGTCTATGTAATAACTCATGATGCAATCGATCAACATATAGATCATGTATTGCATTACCACTTCTGTTTAAGGAGGTTCTTATAGTATGAACACCTCGAATGTAATCTGAATGGGGGACTTCATTCCGAAATGGCTTTTTCTCACTCTGGAGAAAGGCTGTTTATCTGTAGATCAAAATGTTAGACCTGTGTGGAAATGGTTTGCCTTTCCTCATCCTGTCATGCCCCATTCTGCACATTTGATATCTCCTGTGCAGTTTATGCTCTAAGTTGGAGTTGGTAAGTTAAACACACGGAATAGTCATACATAATTCATGAACTGTGTAAGCACAATGCAGATGTGACAATTTTTTAGCATCACGTGTGTTTATATAATGTGCAAATATGGGCGAATTTAAATTGCCCCTGGTATGTGGGCGGATCGAACAAATTGGGAAGCCTACTCCTTATGTCGAGGGGTGGTTTGTCTCAAACTTTACCCCTGCGCGATGAAGCATATGGGCGAGGGAGCATTTTGGTTTGTTTAATGCCCCTGCAAGAAGCAGAGAAATTATTCTTGAAACCAAACGAGATAAGGAAGACATATTTGCTTTTTCGTTTCAGAGCTTGCGATCAATTTGCCCCATTTTTCACCAGAATAGATCTTGTCAGGTGATCATACTTTTCTTTTGGATTTGTCTCCTTCAACATGTTAAATGTTAGTATAAATATTTCCTGTGAAAAGAAAAGGAGACATGTCAACCAGTATTAAAAGGGATAAATTGGAAACGATACTGATTTACCCTTCATCTTGAATGCCTTGGACAAGTCTTTTACCAATTTTGCTGGATTGAGTTTTCTTCGACTTTTGTTGGATGCTTCACCATTAAGCCGAGAATGTAGCAAAATATTGACTTCGGTATTACTCGTCGAGTATTCCTGCTTGCAAAAAGAAATGCACAAAAAGTTGTTTCATTTATTTATAATACATACAACATTCCCCACCCTCGGGGATCGAACTCGGGATATTTCGGACCTACTGTCATCCCCCATACCATTCGGTCCATTGGACCATAGGTGTCCATGGGGCTATCCTTTCAAAGGTTAATCTTTGGGGATAAAGCAGCCTTGTTGTATCACCTTATGCCATGTTACGGTATTTCTCGAGGTAATTTGCAATCCCTGTTAAGAATGGAATAAGACAATTCAAGACTTGAGATGATTATGTGCACATTAGAACGATACAGAATTACCCATTTCTGAGATTGTTCGCGTCTTTCGCTTGTACTTTCCTCTGTCCGAAGCTGTCCATCCCGTGGTAATACTCATGAGTCGATTTGCCTCCAAATTTTGTTCAACTTGTATTCGGATATGATTGCGTTCTCGGGTCGATTTGCAATTTCCTGAGAATAGAAGGGGCTTAATTTTAAAACTTGGAGCAACTGAGGGTAAATTGAAACGATACGGAGTTACCCTTCAGGTTTATCCAGATTTTTATTCGCCATCAATTCGTCGCGAGGTTGGTGAGGTGGCGGATTCGAGCATTTAATAGGGGGAAGTCGGATTATTACTCCTTGCTTTTACACATTCACAAAAGCAGAAAAACATATCACGCAAGGAAATAAAACACATTCATTCATTCAGGATCAGTTCTGCTTCCTCTACAGGCTCTCCCATGATCAGCTGGCTTCATCCCAAATTAGGTATGCATCGGCCATATCGAAGGTCTGGTGGTCACTGGCTGAACAAGTGCATCACAGTCCCGATGCTTTACCGATATCAAACTGGTTGATTATGGCGAAAAGATCATTGTCAATGTCCGCTTGGTGGTGATCTGTCCCTTCTTCCTCGGGAGGTATTGATACTGATCCAGTATCATTGGTCCTTTTGTACCCTGCTCCAACAGAACTCGATCCTGTTATAAATTGGTCTAACTCACCTCTTAAACGTGCATTTTCGACCCTCAGATCATACATTTCATCGAGGGTGAGGAGGAGGCTATTGCAGTTGGGGCAGGTGGCGGAGTCAAAAGTCTCTTTATACATCTTGTTTTCCGCTCGGAGGTTTTCATTTTCAACTCTTAGAAACTCGGCTTCGTTGTGCTCATGACGGGTCTTCATTCGGGTTCGTCTATTTTGAAACCAGAACTTGATTTGCGAAGGTTCAAGGCCTAGCTCTTGACTCAGTTCCATTTTTTGTTTGCCGTCTGGCATAGGGCACGTTCTGAAGAAAGCTTCAAGCTTTCGTACTTGCTCCTCAGTATGGCGACGGTAACGCTTCTTTTGACCTTTACCGTTGTTGTCATTGTCCTTACCGGGCTCTTGGACGTCGTCGGTGGAAGGGCCGGGCTCCATAGGCTCGATCCCAAATATGGCTTCGAACTCTTCCTCTCCCATATTCAGCAAGTAACGATAACTTTCAAGTGTGTTGGGTTGAGACATCTTCGATTTGGTTAACGATTTCTCAAAGTTTGATATCTCTTCTTGTATTTTCACTCTCTGGATTTTTCTGGGAGACTGCGTATGCTTTAAGAGTCTCTCTTTCGAGCACGAATGAGAATTATCAAGAAGATGCCTCCTTTAAAATTAGACGTGGGTTTAGCAACTGTATTGCCTCTCTCGAGTGTTCTGGTTTTCTCGATTTTCTTTTCATCGTATCTCTCGCCCAGCTCGTCTCCTTCCATCTTTCCGTGGAAGGGGCCCCCTTGTTGCTGTCTCCGCCGTCAATTTGCTGGCGAGTTCTTCAATAAAGACGAGTCGTATCTCTTTTTTGCCGAAAATGTCTTTGTCTCCCACTCAGCTTATTTTTTATCCTTTCTTTTTCAAAGTAGTGGCGTCTCGTCTAACTTTTTCGTAGAGACGTCGAATTTGCTTGGCTCGAGATTGGAGACGAGTAGCGGAGGTGATACTGATAGGGAATGGTAGACAGGAAAATTTGGCCAGTAGAGACTTCCCCTGCAAAAATGAAAGAGAATGCGGCAGTATATGTTCTTCATATTCTAGAAAAATTGGAACGATACTGTTTTACCCTTGTGTATACTTCCATTGAATTTGAATTGAGGAAGTTCCTTCATTTGGATTGGATTGAATTGTATATCCCGAGTTGCCCTTCACTTTGAGCTTGCCACATATGTGCTTTGCTTAGTTGGGCCTTGTTTTCTTTCGGGTTGCCTTGGACCATCATCATTTTCCATGCCATCGGGTCCGTGGACCGGAGGGCTCCTTTAATTTGAAGGTTACCTTGAAGGCGAATGAGTCCTATCGCATTCCATTGGGTCATTTCATTTTGCGACACTCTTGAGGCACTTTGCAATCCCCTGAGTGAGAATGGAACAAATCCAATTTAGCATTTTGTAACGATTGAGGGTAAATTGGAACGACACACAGTTACCCGTCTTCGAGCTCGCCTGGGCTTTTCACTTGAAATTTCCCTACGTGAGGCCATTCAACATTTCTCATTATGGCAGTCAGCGACGTTGCCACAAATTGATCCGCCCTAAATCTAGCATAAAAATGGATTCACGCATTCGATGGGATAAATAAATTGCCCCGTTGTCCTTGAATTAAATCGAGACACCTAGAAAGCTGGAAAATATCATACGCAGGGGAATTAAGCATGAAATGAAAGGTGCACTTATTCAAGGTCAGTTCTGCCTCTCCTATGGCTCTTCGATAATCAGCTAGTCTCGTGTTGGTTCGGGTGTGGATAACCGATATTTGAGAGTCCCTACTCACTGGCTCCTGATCGCGGCTTGGGACGTCTGTCAACCCTAAACTGGTTGACCAGGGCAGTAAGCTCATCATCTGGGTAATCTCTTGAACCTTCCAGCAACTGATGCTCGAATTGGGCATTGTTGTTGGCAAATGTTGGCGGTAGGTTTCTCATTCTGTCCTCGCCATGAGCAATTTGACTTCTCATGCTGGAGCCTTCATCATTACTCGAGAAAGTGTGGGGATCACCAACTGTCCTGCTGCCAAAAACTCCTTCCATTCGAGGATTAGAGAAGTGGAAGTGCTCAGGATAACTTCTTGTCTGATTCTCTAGCTGCGCAGGCGCGCTGATCATGGGATGAGTTCTAGCCACAGGTTGGTGCTCAAACCAAGGAATCTGAATACACTGCTCCTGCGGTCTATACTCTTGAAGAGCATTAGGGTGATTCTAGGGGATACTTTGATTAACGCCTGGGGGATTGATGGCATGGCTACTAGCTTGGTTGATGATGGGAAGTGGCTCGCCCCATGCTAACCTGGGGAACTTATGGTGGCGAGGAGACTCGACGTTCAGGCTTGGATCAGTCCCGCCTTGGTTTTCTTGATTCTGAGCTGCATTGTGTTCTCTCACCCTTTTTCTGTACTTCTGAAGATGACTCGAAACATTTGCTTTAGTGAGTCCCTCTACCTTCATAATTTCCAGTATATGTTGCGGCCGTGCCGAATCTATTCCTAGCTGCTGAACTGCATTAACAAACATACGATGCAGCTCGGGAGACCAACTCATCTTCTTTCTCCAGTTGCTTGGAACAAAATTGAAGGCTTGATGCTTGTTCTCATGGTCGTGCAATTGCTTCCTTACCACGTGCTGCCATATGTTTTGAAGCATCTGAACTCTAACTGGTTTCGTTACGACGTCTTGGGCCCCATTTAAGACAGCCTTCATTAGGGCTTGCTGATCATCGCTTGCCGATATTACGAGGACTGACATGTTTAATTTAGAATTGATGACTTCCAAGAGAGTGAAAACATCCATGTCAATCCCTATCATGGCGGTGAGGACGATATCAAACGGGTCACTACTCCTCCTTAATATCTCTAAGGCCTCTGTCGCCTTTGCTTGAGCTACAACCTTATACCGGCATTTTCTTAATACGGTAACAAGGATTGACAGAGAGACTGGATTACCGTCAATGGCCATGACCAGTAGACCCTCAGGGTAAGGAACTTCATCAGCTTTGACCAGGGTTGAACATGCGCCCGTTCCCCTAACACTCGACATATTTCTGGATCTAGGACTGCCGATTCGAGACCGCCTCGGGATGTCTTCTCGGACTTGAGGGATCACGAGATCGTTGATGCCTTTTCGTAACAGGCTTTGAAAGCCGATGCTTTGATGGTGAAGGTTTTGAATTCCTTTCCCACGAGAACTCCTTCCTCTCTATCTTTCTCCTGCGAGTTCTTGCGAATGAACTCTGACTATCAAATGGGGACAAGTTCTCTCTCTGGCAATAGCAACGACTTCCCTCTTCACGGGCAGCGCTATTAGATTTTCCGAGGGAGAAAATCTGATATTCAGCTTTTGATCAAAGGGGAAATCCTTGTTTCTCGCTCAGTTTGTCTTCTTTTTTCTTTTCGTGATAGAGGGCCCCTGTCAAGATCTCCACCGTCGATTTACTGGCGGGTCCTCCAATGAAGACAAGTCGTATCTCCTTTTCGCTAACGTTTGCCGTGTCTTCCACTCAGCTCATCTTTCCGTCTTCTTTTTCAAAGTGGCGGTGTCTCGTCAAACTTTCTGCGGAGATTTCGGACTCGCTTAGCTCACAGTCGCCATCTGATGGGAATTCGAGCCAACGAGGGTGGTGCCAATAGAGAATGGTAGATAAGAGAAATCTTGACTGGTTGATACCGTCACTATGAAATCAATATTTACTTCAAAGCAGATTACCATTTTCGCATTCCGCTCATCTGCCTCACCTCTCTCCCCCTTTCTTTCGTATTCTGCTTTCAAAAATGGCCAATTCTCCTAACCATACCTTATCCACCGAAGTCCTAGCTGGGTGGGAGAGACTCTACAATCTTCTTGGTAGAGGTTACGCTCATATAGCCAAAAACTCTACCGTTGAGGCTGAAATCCTCGGTTTATTTAGGACCGTGGACGCTGCTTCTGTTGAGGGTACCCAACTAGGGAAGGAGTACCGGAACTTCTCGACCCTCTTCATCAATTTTCTGGCTGCCTATAACCGTGCTTATGAGACGGTCCTTGTGACCGCCGTCGTGAAAGCCCGTTACCGAGACCGGCACGAGCGTCTGGCAACAGTTACGTTTGTGGCTGATAATCACAAAAAGGCCCTCAAGTTTGCCAACGATCAGCTTTTGTGGCTGGTTCGTGAGAGGGGAAAGTTGGTGGACCGTCTGGCCTTGGTCCGAACTTACGCCGAACAGGAGCCAGGCAATATTGTGATGAGGTGTAAATGTGGTTGGCTGCAGGAGAGACTTGATGACATTACGGCAGACATTGCTTTCGAGAGGGCAGCGGTTCCGGACCTGGAGTTTGCCGTTGAGCATTACGAGGCCACTATGGCCCAGGTTAAAGAGAAGTGCGATCGCCTCTTCTTTAGGCTCGCGGAGCTTGATCCCGAGAGCGCCCAGTGCATCCAGAGCATCAACTGTTTGGAGAGTCAGTTGAGCTCTTTCGTAATGGTCATCAGGGCCCAGTTTGGCTTTACCTTTCCTCCCCAGTGAGTTGTTGTAATACTCTTTGATGAATGGAATGAAAGAAAAGCTTCACGTGTTTTGTTTTGTTTTTTTTTTAATTTTCCTGCTATCGTTTCTTCCGCATAGCATAACAGAACGATTTGAGGTACCGAAGATGTCGAGGCTTAATGTTCTTCTTGATGTTCTTGTTTAATTGCTCCAGACGATGATATCGAGAACATTGATGATGGGTTCGGCGGTGGCCCCCACTATCCATCTTGAGATCACGAACAATAACGCTATGACAACTCGATCAGTGCGCTGGTAGTAAATCCGGCCACCTGTTGTGTGCCCACTTTTATCCATATTTTGTTTCTTTCGGCGTCCACTTGCTCGTGTCGGTCGCCTGTAGCGTCGGGAGAAATTCCTGTGGGCCACGTTCATTAATAGAACCTCGGTCCTCTAAAGCCCTCCGCATGTTTCGGATAAGAGGAAATTTTAAGACCGGTCTCTGGTTGATTTGATCAGGTAAAGGTATTTGTTTCATGGGTTCTGATTATATAATCCATATTGTTTTTCAAAAGACGCGGGATCCTCTGCAATACATTAAATATGCCCCCATGTTTAATCAGTATAAATCCACCGTCATATCAGAATACACTGCCCATACAAGTTTACGGATTGACACAACTTTGCCTGTCAAAGATGGACAATGTTCGTTTGCCCCCCAGAATTAACGGTTGAAGCCTCGGTGTTTTTCGTCTTTTGGTATTTCTGAAGATGATTCTTGATATATTTTGAACTTAATTTTTACACCCGTCTAGGGTATCTAGGATCTCCCTGCAAAAGAAAATGATATAATTAGTATGCGACACAAGGAATGTCGGTCCATGACTCCTATATTAGTCCAATTTGATTTTTTCTATTTTATAGAGAAATCAGAAAAAAAAAATTCCCTTAGGAAGAAATGGGTTAATACAGAATTTTTTTGCAGATTTATTACTCTTTTTTTATTTTATTTTTTTAAGGAATGTGACAAAATCTCTTGACGTTTACTAAAATTTTTGAAGGAATTTCCTTTTTATCAGAATAAATTTTCAGAGGTAAATTTGTCAGGAAAATTTCATTTTTATTGAAGCAATAAAAACATGACAAAAATCCCTTATTGGTTAATAAAATTCCCATGAAGGGATTTTTCACATCATTTTTTCAAAATTTTTTTTAAAAGAAATGAGGGACAAATTTAATTTTTATTTTCTTTTAAAAGAATGGTCGTAATATCAAGCTCAAAAACTGACTAACACCTAGCATGAACCGACCGAAAATAAATACAAGATAAAATTAGAGAACTTACTTTTACCTTGGAGAAATGCAAATCACATAGTCATGCGCATGACTCAAGTGAGGAGTGAACTCTAGAAAATAAAAGAAGGAGAGACAGGGTATGGACCTAAAAGGCCCCCACTATCTGAATTGACAACCTTACCCTCCGCGCAATCAAATCACAATGGGAAGAATTGTCAATTCAGATAATGAGCGGGATAAAATATGGTCAACCCAAGCGCAATCGACGCAGGAGCTTTGCATATTCGATCCCTATCTATGGTTACCTAGGAAAAATTTCGCGACTTGGGTTTAGACGCTTGTGTGTGCAGGTGTTGTGATCCTCAGAATATGCAAGACATGCACGACAATTGATATCAAAACAGCGCTTCTAAAAATATGTGAAATTAAACATAATCCCAACACCAAGCCTGCAAAACAAATGGGTTAGCCAAACACTCTGCCCCTTATAACTCCCATCCTGCAAAAACATATAACACCTATAGAATGAGTCCCAAGCAAAATCGCCAGAAGCGAGATATCCATGAAATTTTCATTGGCTTAAGTCCACTAAGACTTTTAAAATTTCGAAAAAATTCAAGTATTCCAATTGGTATCTTTTTTCGAAAATTTAAAAATCCCGTCCCCAGTGGAGTCGCCAGTCTGTCGCGACCCTCTAAAAAAATTTTAAATTTTAAAAGGGGTTAACGGATTATTAGGTTAATTAGATTTGACTAACCTAACGCGGACCCTCCCAAGCCCTACCGAATCGCAACTTTGGTTTTTGTTTAAATGATTTTAAAATTTGGAGTCGCCACTAATCGTTCTTGGTAGGTCGATTAGAAACCTAAATAAATTAGCGGGAGAACTAATTTATTCCTGCGAACCAGAGATTAGGAGCTCGGGGACTTGGTTACACTAGTTAATTAAAACTAATGCCCTTTCGGTACCTTAATTTCATGGATATCCTAATTCGGCAACTCAGGCTTGGTTTATTCCTAAGGCTATAGTAGGGTATTCTCTTTTGTGTTTTCACTTTTTAAATAGGATGCATGGATGGTATATATTTTTATTTGTTATATTTTTTTAAGTGTTAAAGATTCCCTGAAGCCGAAAGAAGGAGTGTGTTAACGACTTCTGTGCAGTATTACAACCTACTTATCTTTTGGGTCTGATGATTCAAAAATTAAATTATAGGAAGTACATGACAGTGAATAAACACCTCCAATGGGAGGCCTAGCATTGGCTTGGCTCTTCCCTTTGGGATTTAAGGTACAGGTATTTAAGTTGCAAGTATTTAAACTACTGTAAGTAAAAACCTCCAATGGGAGGCTAAGCATTGGCTTGGCTCTTCCCTTTGGGATTTAAGGTACATGTATTTAAGTTGCAGGTATTTAAACTACTGTAAGTAAAAACCTCCAATGGGAGGCTAAGCATTGGCTTGGCTCTTCCCTTTGGGGTTTAAGGTACATGTATTTAAGTTGCAAGTATTTAACTACTGTAAGTAAAAACCTCCAATGGGAGGCTAAGCATTGGCTTGGCTCTTCCCTTTGGGATTTAAGGTATAGGTATTTAAGTTGCAGGTATTTAACTACTGTAAGTAAAAACCTCCAATGGGAGGCTAAGCATTGGCTTGGCTCTTCCCTTTGGGATTTAAGGTACAGGTATTTAAGTTGCAGGTATTTAACTACTGTAAGTAAAAACCTCCAATGGGAGGCTAAGCATTGGCTTTGCTCTTCCCTTTGGGATTTATGGTGCAGGTATTTAAATTGCGGATGGACTTTGTCCTCTCCATTCTGGGGTATGAATTCTTTAAAATAAAATACAACGAATTGATTCAACAATTTGAAATTTGTGCGCGCTTGAGGACTCCTCCAAGCCGATTTTGTGCTTCCATAGGGTTGACCATTGATATAAAGCTGCGGCTTCCTGACATAAAATAGAGTGAAATGTCAGTATACAAAATATGTGCTAATCTGCACCTAAAACCAGAAGAGTGGAAAGAGTACTTATCTCCCATTTTTTTGGGAGGGATTTCTATAATTGATTTTCGCTCTCTATGTTCCCAATATAGAGAGTTTCTTTTGAATTAAGAGGGACTTTTAGTCACAGATCAGTTGAGAAATCGGTGGACAGCTTAGGAGCTTGTCTGGGCCGATTTTTGCATATCTACGAGATTTTTGCTGTTGACGTAGAGATATCCTTCTCCTGACATAAAATATGGAGAAAAAAAAAGAGGAGATGGAGAAAGTGTATACAATTTGTGCTAATTTGCAAGTAAAACCATAAACAAATGAATAAATAAAAACACTTAGCTCGAATTTGCTTGCTCGTTGACGAGGATGAACTCTTGATTTATATTGATCGATGAAGGAATTTGTGATGATAATCCCTAGCTTTGAACTCCCATCATCTTCAAAATTCTCTCTCTTTTGGTATTTTCTTTCTCTCAAATTTTTCTTCAATCTCCCAAAACTCTCTCAAACATCCAAAATTTTCTCTACAAAAAAAATCCTCCCAAACACTTCAAATTTTCTCTCTCAAGAATCCCCCCCTCAAGCTCACTTCTTCCTCCTTTTATAATCTACTAATCTATCTCCCATTCTAATTTTTCCACTAACTCTATCTCCCATTCTAATTTCTCCACTAACTCTTCTTCATTTTCATCTTCCATTCTCCATCTCTATCTCACATTCTAATCTCTCCACTAACTCTTCTTCATCTTCATCTTCCCTTCTCCATATTTATCTCCCATTCTAATTTCTCCACTAACTCTTCTTAATCTCCATCTTCCCTTCTCTATTCTTATCTTCCATTCTAATTTCTCTACTAACTCTTCTTCATCTCCATCTTCCCTTCTCTATTCTTATCTTATTTTCTCCATCCATTCTTCTCCAACTTCTCTTCTTCATCTCCTCTTCTTCATCTTCCCTTCTCTATTCTAATTTATCCACTAACTCTTCTTTTTATTATTTGTAAAATAATCCTTCAAGAGTTAGGTATTTGCACTCTAGTCCTTGAATTTTAAGTATTTACAATTCAGTCCCTGAAAAAAATATATTTCTTTAAGTCCAAATCTCCTCACAATTTTTGACACACCAAAATTTACCACATGTCAAATTTAAGCTCACTTCTTGTCGCTGAAAATAATGTATAATTTAATTAAAGCCCTTTTGCAAAATTAAGTCATTCTGGGTATAATTGGGCCAAGATGAAAATTTAAAATATTAGAAGACAATGTCACAACTCATAAAAAGTGAAAGTTAAAATAAGTTGACTCAAATTAAATTTTTTTAGGCCCGATTCGAGATTATACTCGTGAAGGAACACGTGACTCGAATTGGATTTTTCTGAATTTGCGATGGCCAATATGAAAATAGATTTAAAATAAAAATATTAACTATCTTTGTGTATTTTTTGGCCTCAAATGTTATTTTTCCAAAATTTTCAAATATTTTTGTATTTTTTTAAAAAAAATTAAAATATATATAATATGAAAAATTATTTTTTGGTCAAAATTCGTTCCCTAGGCTTGGCTAAGGTTCCCAAAGTTGATTTTTCAATTTTATGAATTTTTATGGATTTTCTATTAATTTTCGAAAATAAATAAATAAAAAATACGTAAAAATACTGAAAATATGAAAAATCGTTTTTTGGTCAAAATTGGTTCCCTAGGCTTGGCTAAGGTCCCCAAAGTTGATTTTTCAATTTTATGAATTTTTATGGATTTTTTATTACTTTAGCAATAGAAAAAATGATTAAAAATCAGGTGTCAACAACCTAACAATGGTAAGGACCAACCTCGTCCAAACATGGCGAGATAGGACCTCGCTCAACATCAGCAAGGCTCGGCCCTACTTGTGGCTGGTGGGGGGTAAGCTTTGCCTAAGGCCGACAAGATCAAGCCTCGAGCCGGTTGCTGAGGGCGACCAGTTGGAGAAAGAAAAAAGGAAAACAAAAGGAAAGTAAAAGAAAATTATTTTTTTAAGTATTGAAATATTATTTCACATCAGTTTCGGCCAATCAAAGTTAGCCAAATGGACTAGTTAAAACAAATGCAAAAGGTTCAAGACAAAAGTGGCACAAAAAAAAGTTTAGGATTGAATTGATATAAATACAAAAAGGTTTAGAATTGAATTGGTAATAGTACAATACATTTAAGATTTTTTGATAATTTTCTCCTCGTTCAAGTGATAAAAAGAAGACAAAAAAAAGTGACAAAATGAAACTAAAATTGAACCTGAAAATTTAATTTGAATATGGTTTGATTTGTTAATGGAAAATTCCTGACATGAACTACATAGATGAAGGTTCATCACCTAAAACCATTTAAATATATTTACACTAAGTACTAGGCAAAAAATCCAACTAAGTATGAGTGGGAGTGATAAAATAGTTAAAATATTAAATCATGCCTTCGTATAAAAACTTAAGCTTTTAAAATAATTGACTGTGATCCCACAAAATCTTACATAGCATATTAATGTTCTAGATACCAAATAAGTACACTAATATTTCTTAAATTAACGGATTTTCATATGGTGGTAAGGGTAACATAGCTTCAGGTCCGGAGCTCTCTAGCGGGCATAAACATAGATTTGCTTCGTGTAGCAAAGCGTTCCCATCTCTACCGATGCGTATTGGCCGTGGACATTAGGGAAAAAAAAAAAAGAATTGCTTCCACGTAATGGGCTGTCCAAACCTGCAAATGACGATCCGTACTCTCCATTTTCTAATCCCTCTAGGCAGCTCCGCGACTTGACTGAACCAAGATAGGTCTTAGGTTGTATTTAACCACATAAATTTTAACCTAGCTAAGCATCAAACATCCCCAATCTAGCTCCTACCCACCTGCGGGGACTTTCCGAAGGCGAACACTCGCTTAAAAATCACAAAATTCATCAGCAGATGGTTAACTTATGAGCACCGAAAGATAGATCCAGTTATTTTTTGACGCTAGAGAACAAGGATTTTAGATAGGAGTTGCCAGCTTCCCAGATCACAAACATCCAAAACATCACCTTAATTTCGCATGCTAGGGCCAGCTAAAATCCCTAGGTCACACATGTGGACTTTATTGTAATTTGTACTGCACATCTTAATCCCAATTAAGGAAAAAAATTCGTTCCATTGCCCCAGTGCAATTATTCTCTCTCAGCTCTAACTCAAACCCACTAAGCTTCCTCCTCATAACCCCACTATAAATACCCCATCCCCTCTCTCAACACTCGCCATCCCAAAAGCACCCAAAACACTCCTCTCATACCACTTAGGGTTTCTTTCGTTTTCTCGCGAGAGGGAGAGAGAGATATGGCTTGTTCAAAAAGCACTGCTTCTCTAGCCCTCTTCTTCACCGTCAACCTCCTCTTCTTCGCCCTAGTCTCTTCCTGTGGGACTTGCCCTAGCCCGAGGCCGAGGCCAAGGCCGAGGCCGAGGCCGAGGCCAAGCCCGGGAACCCCAGGAGGAGCCCCGGGAACCCCAGGAGCCCCAGGAGGAACCCCGGGAGGAACCCCGGGAGGAACCCCTGGAACCCCGGGAGGAACCCCGGGAACCCCAGGAACGGCCACATGCCCTAGAGATGCCCTGAAGTTGGGCATATGTGCTGATGTGCTGGGGAGCCTGCTCAATGTGACCGTAGGCACACCACCGGTGACCCCTTGCTGCTCTCTCATTGCGGGCCTTGTCGACCTTGAAGCTGCGATTTGCCTTTGCACTGCCATTAGGGCCAACATACTGGGCATCAATCTTAACATCCCACTCTCTCTCACCTTGCTCCTCAATGTTTGTAGCAGGAGGGTTCCTCCTGGCTTCCAATGTCCCTAAATTGTAAGAAAGACACGCCTCTGTTTCGTGTTTTATGTTCTTGATTTCTCTCGTGGGCTTTTAACATGTGCTCCCTAGGAAAAGCTTGTGTGTGTGTGTGTGTGTGTGTGTGCGTGTCTCTGTGTCTCTGTGTCTGGGGGGCAGTGCAAGTGGTGGCAACTTCTTGTTTCCACGTTACTATTCTTGTTGAGTTCGTGGGTGGGGGCTGGTTTCAGAAGGATTGATTTACATTTCTCATTTATGATGCTTGATGGTGTACTTTGATAAGATAAGGGTATCATCAGTCTTTGCTTCTCGTGCGATGATACTGTCTTCAATGGATGATTTACTTTCAAGAAGCCACGTCTACTCAGTCAATGGAGCATAAAGTTCATATGTCGAAGAATATATAGTCGCCAATTTTTTTTTTTTTGAGGCCTTGGGCGTCCAGCTAACCCTAAAACTAAATAATCATCATAGATGAATCAGATGCGCTTCGATCAAACCTTGATGAACAATCCCAAGTACTGTAAGACCAAAATGTGTGATTACGCTACGAGGTTAACTCTGTTTACTTCCTTTTTTATAGTGTAAAAAATACCAAAAAAGTCCTAAATCTATTGTATCAGTATTAATTCAATCATAAACCTTTCAATTGAACCAATATAATCTTAGATATTTCCACGTTGGTGTTAATTCAATCCATCTGGCTAATTTTCATAGAAGATTTCTAACGTAGACATCGACCATTCTACGTTGCTCGGCTAATGTTAATGTGAACATTGTTTAAAATATTTAAAAATATATTTTGATCTTTTATTTTCTTTTTCTTGTTCCACTAGACCGTCGACATAATGTCATCAAACCTCACCTAGTCTTGCCAAGCCCCACCCTCGGGTTGGTGATGCTTGACGAGGTCACTTGGCCTGGGCGAGGGCCAGCCTTGCTAGATTTAGCGAAGGGGGCGTCAATAGTGCTTGCCCTTGCCTAGGCATGGCCCAACAAGGTTACCGTAGCCTAGAAGAGGCTGGCCTTTCTGGCCGTCGACAAACATTAAAGGGAAGAAAAAAAATGAGGAAGGAATAAATAAAAATATTTAACAATGTCCAAGTTAGCATCGGTCATGCTCTATAAGATGGCCGGCATCCACGTCAATGATTTTCGATCAAAATTGGCTGAATTGCTATCAATATGAAAAAGTTTATGATTGAATTGGTACCGAACAATAAATTAAAAAAAAAATTGGAATTATTTTTTCCTTCTTTTAGTCATTTGATGCCATCATTATTGGCATCAGACTTTCCCATAAAGGGTATTTAGGGGCCTCCTTTCCTTTTGGTTCTATGCACTTTATATGAGGACCCCAAAACGCTCTAATTCAAGATAAACATGAAATCTTATGGTGAAAACGATAGGCTATCGAAAGGCCGACAGTAATCAGATTACGATTTAACGCGTTAAGATTCATTCGATTTCAAGTTTGGGTTCTATTTAACTTAACCTTTCAGAAACATGCCACCTGAATTCCAAGAACATTAAATACCAAATGTAACCCTGTCAACGAGATAAGACGTGATTGGAAACTGGGATGACTGAACCAAATATGAGATTGTTCGTAGTCAACTGGACACCCATCTTTCCCGCGAACACACATGTTCCTTGACGGCTTGATGAACTCCATCCCATCAAAAGAAAGGATCTCGTCTTCAACCTCACCGTTGATGCAGCGAAATAGAAAGATTAAGAGGAACCTTCGGTACAACTCTTGCTCTTCTATTTTGCAAAATTACAGAGACTTTTAATTAAATCTGACACTTTGGGTTATCATATGCACATATACATTAGCATTCGAATTAGTCACCCAAAGCTTTTCATTATACTTATGCACAAATGCGACTTATTTAAAGGCTTGGAATCCGAAAGACACGTCATCCATTTAATAAGAAAATTATCAAAATAAAAGTCTTAAACATATAGGAATTGTGCCAATTTATTTCTACAGTTTTTTTCTTTACCAATTGAGTCCTAAATCTTTTGTAGTTGTGCCAATTCAGTCCATTTGATCAGCCGACATAAATAATGTTGATAACATTTTCTTCTTTTATTTTTCCTTTTTTTCTCTTTCTCTTTCCTTTCTTCTCGCTATGGCCGGCGAGGGTCGTTAAAGCTTGCTGGCCACTAGCAAGGGCTTCATGGCCCTCATCCGGCCTCCCCCAAGATAGGTGAGGCTACCTTGCCTGGATCTGGGGAAGGGCAACTTCGCTATGGCCTCGCCGGTGGCTAGCAAGGCCATGGTTGCCTTCACCCATGGCCGGCAAGGCTACCTTCACCCTCGGCCCTTGCAGGCCACAGTGCGATGAAAGAAAAGAAAAAAAGTATTAAAATATTATTAAACATTATCCATATTAGCGTCAGCCGGCCAAATGGATCGAATTGACACGATCGCAATATTATTTTTTTTTCGTGATTTTCCTTCTGATTATTTAAGCTTTAATGTAGTAAGCTACGGTCTTGGTGATGATTTGAATGACATTAGCGGTCGAGGTTAAAAGAAGACCCACCATACAATATAAGAGAGAGTTGGTGATAGCAAGTAGATCTTTTAGTCGAAAGTTAGTGACCGGTCAATGGCCCGTGCAATATTCAAAAATCATCATGGAAAGAGGACGAGATTTAACACAGTGAATGAGTCCGTGAAAGAGAATCTTGTATTAGGCATACCTGCTTTTCCCATACGTAGGAAAAAGGCAAAACTATTTCGAAAAGTTGATGTCACATCGACCGTCCAAAATATGCATGCCTCTAAAGCTTCTTTTTTTTTTTTTATCCGAGCCGTAGACGCTTGACCTCCTTTCCGCGTATCATGTAGGGTCCTATGGGATCTTTGCGACAAATATAAGAGTTTAAGCTGTTAGACAAAAAATTATAATAGACTCGAAAAATGGGCTCACTTTTGTTCCTCACTTTATAAGCTTAAGACGTCTTCGTCGATCCAGTCACATAGTGGACGGTATTATTTCGGTAAAGAATTGATCGAATGTATAGTTCCAAAGCTTCAAAGTAATGGCTTTCCCCTCAAAATGAGAGTTGTTGAACCCTAGATATTCCATGCGTGTGATCGAGGAATATTAGCAATATACGTTAGATGAGCTAAGGCATTCTTGCCTTCGCATGTAAAAGTCTGAAACCTATTTATTGAAAGGACGGATCCATCATATTTGCTTCAACCCCCGAAGTGAGAAGAGCATACACATAATGTTATTATGCCCATAATGTTAAGACAAATGATCATGTGACCATTTTTAATTTACTATGAGATTAAAAATCTATTATGGGTAACAAAAAAAATCAAAAAATTAATAATTAGAAATTGTTATGAGGTCAACTTTTTCGAGAATTTGCGGCCCAAAACATGCCGATACTCTCACAATTCCTCAAAAAATTATTATACTAGGAAAGCCATGATGCTGTTAGAGATATCAAAAGACCGATCTTATAGTTATACCATCGGTAGGATATAGGAACGTAAATAGCACGTTGCATGTGTTTTCGGTTGACGTCTGTCTCCGTTTTTGAAGGCACCATTTACTCATTGAAGCTCAATGTATCCATACCGATGCACGAGCTACTTGGTTTTATTATATGCCTGAATAATCGTACGATCTAATCTCCCGTCATCTTTGCTTGATCTCTTTTTTTATGCTGTTAATCGAGCGGTCCCTGTTGACCCCACCATTCGCTCCCGTGAACCTCTTTTGGCTTCATTCTCGAGCTCCATATAGCTTCTTATTCTTTTATCTTTCCTGGCAATTACCGAAACCCCAGTACCGAATTCCAGAAAAATGTACCAAAATTTGTCCCGTGGCATACTGGCGCCACGCGGGATTTTGGATTTTTGCCGGTTCTCGGAACGTCAGAAAAGGGGCATGTGAGGGGCCGGAAGCGCGTACTCCTGTTTCGATAGAGTATAAGTTACGGTCCATGAAAGTGTCCGTATGCTTTAGCTGAGGCTTCGTAGTTGCCTAGGATCGGATCTTGTGTGCACTCTAAGTTTTCTCATTTTCCCATCCCCTCGTCGGATCGCGACCGAGTACAGTGATTTCTTAATCCAACTTCTTACAATAGAGAAATGCTGAGAATCTTCACGATACTATGGAAAAGTGAGTCGTCAGATGATAGGACTGGATTCTTGTTGGTTTTAATGATGATCGTTTATTTCGGATGCGAACTTAAGCAACATCGGTTGGTGAGCGTGTTTTGCTGTTGCCGGATGTCATATTGAGTTCGTCGTTAGGATCGGATCGCACCGTGGTGGAGTCGAAGATGTTGCCTCACCCTTCTCAATGGGTCGTTCTTACCGAATCCAGTAATCTATCAAATGTAGCTTTGGTCGTGGTAAATAAAGATCTCACGTTGATATGTTGATGTGAATGTACGAAACCCTGTCATGTAGTACTTCCTTGGACAATTAAATTAAAGAGAAGAGAAGGATATATTATTAGTGGGCATATTGGTGGAAGCTCACGTAACCCCAACATGAAATAGGGCAAGATTTAGAGTGCGGCTTTGAGAGATTATCACTTTGACAAACCCTAACTTTTATTTTTAAAAAAGAAAACTGTAGCATGAAGTATCAAACGAGCATATCAATTAATTATTTGAAGACCTAAAATCGAGCCATCATCCCTTCCGTTATACGTATGCATGCACGCATCCAAAGACACCGGCGCAAAATAAATAAACGAACCGAGCACATGTACCCTCAAATCTCGAAAAGCAAATGGAAGAACTGGAAGATTTTTGCCAAACCCTAACAAGATGAACTAGGACTAGCCAGCCAGCATTTATAGCCCTAAGGATCGAAAAAGCACTACGACAAACACACCCATTCTAAGGCCTTAATACTCCATAGCTGCTCGATTAATAACCGAGCAACTTACACTAAATATATCTAAAGAGGGGGGCATACGAAACCGGGAGGAGGTGTTATACCACAAGTGGCGAGGACTTGAAGAGCCAGAGGTATGAATATGTTGAGGTTGAGTAGCTTCAGCCTTATGGCGGTGCAGAGGCAGATCGCCGCCTCGAGCTCCAGCAGCCCTTGGAGCACCGGGCAGCACACGTTCTCGATCGGGTTCCCAATCCCGACGTGGACCAACCCTCCCAGCACGTCCAAGCAAAGCCCTAGCTTGAGAGCGTTTATGGGGCACGTCGTGGGCGTGGTCGGCGGGCTTGGGACACCGCCACCTTTACCGCCGCCGCCGCCGGGAGGACTGCCGCCGTAAGGAGGGTAGGGCGAAGAAGGCGGCGTCAGCGGAGGGTTTGTTATTGGAGGTAATATGCCAGGAGGGTTTATGATTGGAGGAATGATGCCGCCGGGAGGATTTGTGATGGGAGGAATGAGGCCGGGAGGGTTTGTGATGGGAGGAACCATGCCGGGAGGGTTGGTAACAGGAGGAGGATTCACGATTGGCGGAATAACAACCGGCGGATGTGGAGTCGGCACTCTAGGAGTATAACCGCCGCTTCCTCCTCCTCCTCCTCCTCTGCCGCCGCCTCTGCCTTTGCTCCCGCCACCGCTTCTGCCACCATGGTGACGCGGGCCGGGGTGGGGGCGAGGGCCAGGCCGGCGGGGCATGGTGGGGCGGTGGTACGGCGGGCGCCGGGGCGTGCAATAGCCAGAAGCATATATCGGTGGTAGGGACAGCAGCAGGAGGATCATAGAGATGAAGAACGTGGCCATGGTCTTCGAACCCATGTCCTTTTTTTTTTTTTCCCTCCCCTTTCGGTTCCTAGGTTTCCTAGTGAATCCTTCTTGGGTTTTTCGGTGAGTTTTTATCCTGGCTAGATTTTTTATATAAGGCCGATGATCGCGAACTCTTATGAGCAACCCGTGACAGCTCCCTTCTCTCACGACATGGCAGATGAATTAATTCAAGAGCTAGAGAGAGAGATAGCGTTGCAATCCACACCAAAGTTGGTGATCTTTTTGGACTGTTTTTGCAGTGGAATTGCGAACTCCAAAGCTCGAACCGTGACTGTTTCGCTGTGATCCGCGGACGCGTTCCACTTCAGAGCGGGTCTCACTTCCCCCGCACCAGTAATTTTCACGCCCACCTTCTTTTTGTTTGCTTTTGTTTGCCCTTTCTTCTTCTTCTTCTTCTTCTTCTTCTCATTCCCCTCTTGCTTATTCAGGGTTCACGGGTTCGTAAGAATTGAGTTTTACATGGTTTTGAGCAGCATCACAAATATTACAGCGAGGGCATCAGGTTTTCACCTTTTTTCCCCTCCCTCTCCTGCGATTTTCCGACAGTGCGATCGTGCCAAGGCGGTATGATTCGGGTCGCAGTTGCGCTGTACGATGCAAACCCGTGAGCATCTCGTTTTTCTTTTCTTTTTTCCTATTTTTTTCTATGTTTCATGATGCCTAATATAAAAAGAAAAAAAAATCGAAGAAAATTTGGCCGCGCATCATCTTCTTTTTAGTACATTGGCACAATACGCAACACGCGGTGTTTTGCTTTCACATTTCAGGGGGTGCGATTGGGAGCACTACCGTGTCGTGTCATCCTATTATAATCGCACGACTTATGCACCTTACTACCTTAGACCGTGAAACCGGGGATAGCCTCACGTAGTTATTGATAACCATTAGTGCAAAGATATTGTTCTCGGACAATTGCTTAAATTGGACTTTTATATGTACAGGAACTATGATAAGAAATGATACTCTGAATCATAGAACAATAATGCAAAATATGATGTCGTATAGTTGTGTTAGGAATTAAGCTGCGGAGCATAAAGTACCCTAAGGGCATGCCGATGTTCTTCCACTGTCCTTTTATACGGGAGACTTAGGAGACTATACAATGCTTCAAACGAATCGTGTCATCACCAACCCAATGAATTTCAAATACATTTCATTGTCTTCCGGGCGAGAGATGTTACGAACCCAACATTTCCGCATTCTGTAATAACCCGAAATCTCAAGGTAATTGCGACGGACCAAGGCACCTCTAACAAAAAAATATTCAGCTCAGATTCAGAAAGAGAACTCGTGCAAAGAACCAGAACTGACCGGTCGACCAATTTCATCCAACCAGAACCATTTTTACGTCCAATCCCACTAATCATGCCGAAAAGCGTTTCGTCAGGAACTTAATTTGATCAAATATCGACAGACGAAACGATCGCACCGAGTTCCACCAATATATGCTTGTGAAGGTGGACTGGCCAGCGGCCATTTTCCTTCTTCAGAAATCAACTGCCTCTCCCAATTTTGGCGACACTCTCCTTTCTCAGATTGGTTATCAAACTGAGCACTTCAATCCTGCGATCTAAATGACACTAGCATTAAAGATAGGCCACCGAGAAGTTCATTTCCTTTGTTGATAGGAGATCAAACCGGATCAAGTTTTATTACGATAGTAACAACATGTCATTCAGGCTTTATCCTTTTTCTTACCAGAAAAGAAAAGAAAAGAGAGATAACGCTTCAAGCAGAACAGGCAAATATGGACCTAAGTTATGTAAATCCCTGAACAGGCTCATACCCAGGGGTAGGGGTGTCAACAAATCGGGTCTCTTCACGATACCCGACCCGACCCAAAACACATCACGTGTTCTTACCTGACCAAGACCTGAAATTAACCTGAACATGACCCAAACAATTGGGTTGAGTCTTTCCAGGTCGGGTTTCACGTTTTTTTGGCTGATCGTCTTTTTTTTTTTTTTGTCGAAGGCTGATTATCTTTTGACTACAAGAGTCCAAGAGGACTTGAGGAAGATGTGCTTTGCAGGAAAATCATTTATAGTGCTATTCTAATATATTGCACTTAGAATATTTGTTTATTTTGTAATAGACGTTGGCATACCATCTATTTATACCATAACATTATTCCCCTTACTTTCTATTTCTTCCTTGCTGCACTAAAATTCTTGAGATATTGAAAATACTCATCTTGAAACGCAACGCAATGAAAAATGGGCATACATCCATCACAAATAGACTTCCTTTTGAGACTCAGATACTATGAGATTGCTGACATAACAATGAAAAATCCTCAATAAGTCCAACATGAAAAAAAAAAACCATTTGGGCCAAATGATAATACATCGAACTAGTCCCTTGAACACTAGAACAACCAATTTGGGCCCCGCAGTATAAACATTCAGCCTTTTCTGGACTCTTGTCTTCACATGGAATCCTTTTGAACTGATCCCACATAGTGGATCTCCACTTTGTCTTGTGATTTTAGGATCCGTCGACGAATACATCTAGCAATCTAGCTATAGCACGAAAATCCAAGACTTACAAGTAAAAGATGAATGGTCGAACAGCTCAGCCAGGAAGAGATTGTGCAGTTAGTTGCGTGCACAATTGATATGGACAAGCAAGCCATCTTAGCACCAGGTCAAGTGTCATACAAACAAATAACACTAAAATCAGCCAAAAGAGGAGATCCACTATGTGGGATCACTTTAAAAGGATTCCATGTGAAGACAAGAGCCCAGAAAAGGCTGAATGTTTATACTGCGAGGCCCAAATTGGTTGTTCTAGTGTTCAAAGGACTAGTTCGATGTATCATCATTTGGCCCAAATTGGTTTTTTTTCCATGTTGTGGACTTATTGAGGATTTGCTCTCATTTTTGTGTCAACAATCTCATAGTTTGAATCCAAGGAAGTTTATTTGTAAAGTATGGATGCCCATTTTTCATTACATTATGTCTGAAGATAACTATTTTCAATGTCTCAAGAATTTTAGTGCAACAAGGAAGAAATAGAAAGTAATGGGAATAATGTCATGGTATGAATAGATGTTATGCCATCATCTATTAGAATAGCACTGTAAATGATTTTCCAGCAAAGCACATCTTCCTCAAATCCTCTTGGATTCCTATAGTCAAAAAACAATCAGCCATCGGCCAAAAAAAAACGACAATCGACCAAAACAATGTGAAACACGAAACCAACCCAAAATCTACCCAACTGTTCGGGTCATGTTTAGGTCAGTTTTGAGTCTTGATCGGGTTAAGAACACATGACGTTTTTCGGGTCGGGTCGAGTATCATGAAGAACCTATCCGACCCGTTGATACCCCTACATACCACCAGACCAGGATGCTTCGTTGTATAGAGAGTTGAAGCATAGAGACACTCGTGGCTTTCTTTTCTTTCTTTCTTTTTTTTGTGGGGGGGTTTTTGTGTGTGTGTGTGTGTTTGGGGGGGGGGGGGGGGGGGAGGGGGGTGGTTGTTGGGTGTGGTTGTTCAAATAGAGAGACTCATTTTATATTCCTTAAATTTAGCAACGTTAGGAAAAACAGCCTTTACCTAGAATGTCCAATACTCTCTCATGGACTATCATATATCTTTCCATTGTCCCTTTGGATCCTGTCCTAATGAAAGGAAAACAGTTTGGAGTATGCTGAACAAAGTCATAATACAAAATCACTTCTTTGTTATAGCAAAAACAAAATAATACATGCCTACGAAGCAAAATATGAGGAACATCCTCCTCCATTGCAACAATCCGGACCCATGGAAATTTGGCTTCTATCCCTAAGCTATGATGTAAATTAGCAATGCCATTAACAACTTCGCCTCCTTTTCTACCATAATGAATAGCTTACAAAGCTAGAAACCTGCAAATATTCTCAATTGGAAGTCCACTTTCATAGAACCGCCAGCAAGAACCATGACTCTTCCCAAAACGCCAATAATACAATCAAGCGAATGATCTCAGTATCACCCCTACAGCTACCTTAGGTCCTTTCCTTTTGTTTTTACCATAGATCTTGGGTAAAACACTGAAGAAGGTACTTCTAATATTTCTCTTCATGAAATTCTGGGTGCCAATATAGGACCTAAATAAAGCACGTACAAATCCCAAGATGCTGGACATCCTTCTTAGTTATGCATTTGAATCTGTATACCAGAAACATCACCCGACAGAAAA
Source organism: Psidium guajava (assembly GCA_016432845.1). Classification (NCBI taxonomy): domain Eukaryota; kingdom Viridiplantae; phylum Streptophyta; class Magnoliopsida; order Myrtales; family Myrtaceae; genus Psidium; species Psidium guajava. The sequence continues at coordinate 498,969 of CM028230.1, forward strand.
GAATGGTATGAAAAGGCTGAGCATCATACTACCTTTCTCTCACTTGATAGATGGCTATGGTCTTATGTGGTACAGTATAATACGAGACGATGGAAAGCAATGGGATCAATGGTAGAGGGCTGCCTGTGCCCCAAAGAGATGATTCACTTGTTCCCTTGTCCATAGGGACCTTGTGGCTTACTACTGAAATGACTCATATGTATAATCGACTTTGAAGGAAATAAAAAGACATATATGGTTGTAATCAGAATCCTGCATATCTCTCTACAGATGCAACAGCTGAACACCATATTGCTTTCATGAGAAAGAGAACAAGAATAGTTGATTGATTATTATTGAAAATTACCAACTGCAGAAAAGGCAAGAGTATAGCCCACATGGAACAACAGAAGCTTCAAGATCAACAAACTGCAGCCTCCCTATGGTTCACCACCAAGCTCCACCCGTAAGTTGTCATATGGATATACTTTTGGCGCCTGGAAATAGAGGAAAAAAGTTAGTGGGCTTATGAAGATGACAATCCTAAACTCACCAGCAGAATGGAAGAGAGACGAGTATCTGGTCTTTGAAAAAAATAGAAAGTTACCAACAATGTACAAGCAGAGGGTTTATTTAGGGACCCAATGTAATTACTAAGCTCAACATTGTGATCAATAACGAACAGGAAATCCAAAATACCACTATTTGGGTTCGATCTCCTACTTAATGCCAAACGCAGATATATATATATATATAAAAGGCAGGACAAATAATCTCAATGGGGTCATCATGAACAAATAAAACTCGCATGCTCTTAAGCCACATTGGCATCCTATTCCATCCTCTCTAACTCCAACAAAGTTTAATCATAACAAAGATCCCAAGTCAAACGATTTTCCAATTGAGCAGGATGGGACAGCTATAAACAAACTGTCAATTGTGCTTCCATGACTATCCGCAAATTTTCACAAACATAAGTCCCTATGCATCACATGTTACATGAGAAGCTTCCAAGTGAAACTTTCCCATCAAGTCCCTAAAGACGCACCGACTCTCGAATGTCCATAATCCAAAAAGACATAAACGATCACGGCAACATCTATGGTCAGTGGTCAACAAGAAAAGCCAGAAGTTCAGCTAATTAGAGCGAGCACAGAGAACAAATTTTCACCAATTAAGATCAACATGAACAATATTTCCAAAACAAACTTAAACCCAAGTCATTTGTACTTACAAATGGTATCTTTGATGCCTTATCATTCCACACAGCCAAAAGCCCCAAAGACGCGAAGAACCCCAAACCTCCACAAAGCCAAGCCAACGCTTCATACTGTAAATCACAATTTACTGTTGAAGCTATGCCACACAGTCCTTCATCAATGAATCAATCCATAGAACCAAAAAAAAAAAACAACCTTTCCGACAGTATCCGCGATGCGATCAATGCAGGGCTCGGGGAATGCGGTCCCGTTGTCCCACATGAGCTCGTCGTTCACAGGCACCTAAAACAGCAAATCAACAATCGGAAATGATTTCGGGAAACGCCGGGCATGATCGCATACACTGCATTTCACTCACGCAGTGTCTCCAAGATACGGATACGAGAACGAAGATGGTGGATTAGGGTTTCCATTAGCGGGAACGGAATCGCTTACAGGCTTGTCGGGGACGATGTGCTTGCCGACGGGGAGGCCCATGCCGGAACGGAGGCGGAGAGAGGAAGAGACGGAGCGGGCGACGACGCCGTTGCCGCCCATGATCCTCGAAGCTACGTGGCTCAATCTCGCTGCCATTTCCTCGCACTTTCTCTCACTTTCTCGGGTGCCAAGCTGGTTTCTTCTGTATCTGCACTTGTCTACGGACTGCTTTCAGAACTAGACTGACTTTGTGAACTTATTGGGCCAAAATTCGGAGCATTAGAGTTGGACCCGGCCCAATAGAAAATATTCAAATTTACTAATTTGTCCTCCGTTTTAGCACCCGAAAAAAGGATGAAATCTCAGTGGACTGGAAATTAGGTAAAGATGAGTTTCTCCTTTTGATTCTCAACCTTAATATCGTTTTCTGATCGGAAGAATCTAATATTTTTCATGTTTAATCTGCATGAAAATCATCCGACAGCTCTAAAAGATGCGATCGTTACTTCCTCCGCGGTTCGAACTATGAACTAGTTTTGAATGCCCGAGTCCAGCGACAAAGAAATGATGTAAAATTATTTAGCCAAAAATAAAGTAGTTTAACAAGGCTCTAATTAGAAAATATTAGAAGAGATCAGAGCTCTGATACAGTTCTTTCATTAGTAGTAATACTGGGGAGGGGCTTAATTGCGACATAGGGGAATCATTAAGGTTTCTTTTGCAACCATCCATAATTTAGGGACTCAAATTTCAGAAGGAAACACAATGCGGGCGTTCGAAGTTCCCCCCCCATAAAAGGGGAGGGGCTTCTTTCGTTCTCTTCCTCAAATGCCCAAATCCAGCTGACTCTGCACCTCCAAGATGGTCCTCGCCGACTCCCTCAGCCGCTCCGCCTCCTCCTCAGTCAGGTGCACGTTGGTCACGCCCAGGACACCGCCGCGGCCGAGCTGGGCCGGCAAGCTCAGGAACACATCGCCGCCCTCGATGCCGAAGAACCCCCTGGCCAGCACCGAGACCGGGTGGATCCTCCGCTGGTCCCGGAGCAGGGCCCGGGCCAGGCTTGCGACCGAGTACCCAATTGCCCACGAGGTGTAGCCCTTGAGGCTTATGACTTCGTAGGCGCAGTCCACGACCTCCTTGTGGATTTTCTCGAGGGTCTCCTTCTCGTACGCAATCTGCTGTTTCTCCAGGAAGCTCAGGACCGGGACTCCGCCGACGCTTATGCTCGACCACAAGGCGACCGAGCTGTCGCCGTGTTCGCCCACGATGTAGGCCTTAAAAACCAAAGATTGAAGATCAGGAGTGAAAACGAAGAGCAGAGAATTGATGTACAAAATTGGCATCGCGAGGAGGCTTTGCCCAAAAGCAAGCCATTCATAGGAATATCACATCATATCATGCGATTGCAAGCAATCATTAATTGAAAAATATTAGATTGGTGTCCAAAGATTATAAGCGTTGATGCCGGTTAGTTTTGGAAGAGTATAAAAGGGGAAAACGTTTCGTTTCAAGTCTTGGTCTTATCCAACCTCATTTGAAAACGAATTAACTTAGAAATGAACGAACTTTTATAAAATATTGGTAATCTATAACACGATTTACGAAAAATTAGAAAAAAAAATCATCAAAAACCCTAAAACATGCCGACACATTTATCCTAAACTTTTTTTTTTATTATACAAAAAACTTCAAACTTGTAATTATGTGAAATTTATCTCTAACTTATAATAGTATAATACATTTACCCCAAACTTTTTTCTCTAATATAAAAAACCCTCAAAAAACTAATTTGAATTAAACATGTCAAGGGGTACAAATTTGGGATTTGCCATGTCACAAAAATAAAGATTTGGTGTAAATGTGTTACACGTGTAATAATACGACATGTTTACCTCCAACTTACATAAGTCGACACATTTACCCCAAACTCACCCTCAAAGAATCAATTTGAAATAAACGTGTTATACAACTACAAGTTTAAGATTTTTCGTGTCACAAATAAAAAAAGACTTGGAGTAAATGTGCTAGACAGGTACAAGTTTTAGATTTTTAGTACCACATAAATGTGTCACGGAAGGCATAATTTAGAAGGATTTTCCCCCCAAGTTTTTTTAGGTCGCATGGAATAAATAACCCCCTTTACTTTCACGTTTAAACATAAAAAAAGATTAACTTGCAATTTATTTAAAACATAGATCATTTACATTTTATTAGTATAATTTTTGCCTTTGGGACAGACTTATTCAAAACTACAGCTTTTCATTGATTGTCCACTAAAAAATTACTGTTATTTATATCTTATAAGCTTAGGAAATTGCATCTCTCCTCCACATATCAATATCAAATTTTCATAAATTATGACACTACTCTACAAAATTATAACACATTCCCATTATAGAAATGTCCTCTTCTTCTTCCTTTTTCGCTTCAGCACATCTCGGATCAATAGGTGAACAATTTAAAAGAGGAACAAAGGACTATTTTCTCTTTGGAATGCTCTTTAAAATATAAAATATAAGATTTTCGAATTTTTAAAAAATAAATAAATAATGAAAATAAAGTGAAAATTAATTATAAAAAAAGAAAGTGTCAAAGAGATGATGAAGGAAATTTTCTAATATAAAATTTTCAAATTTAGAAAGAAATTTTTTCATTCACCGAAAAATATTTATTTTGATCACAGATTTTTTGTGCTCTGAACACCAGAAATTAATGAAAATATTTTTTAATAAAACCTTTTCCGTGAAACATCCGAAGCCTTTCATCGTAGAAATATCTTGTTTTCCTTTTTTTTCTTTCAGCAGATCTCTTAACAACAGATGAACAATTTAAAAGTAAGGAAAGAATATATCAGCTTAAAATGCAGGCTATGTCACTGCTTAAATTAAGAATAATGACCACTAGACCGTACGAAGTCCAGTACAGTAAAGCAGGTAAAGCAAAAGGCGAACTGTACCTGCACGTCCTGCGCGTTGACGTCGAGGTGATCGGCGATCAGGAACCTGAACCTGGACGAGTCCAGATTCGTCCCCGACCCGACGACCCGGTTCGACGGGAACCCGGACAGCTTCCACGCCACGTACGTCAGCACGTCCACCGGGTTCGACACGATCAGCAGCGTCGACTCCGGCGCGTACCTTGCAAGCTTCGGCACGATGGCCCGGAACAGGGCCACGTTCCGCTGGAGCAGGTTCAGCCTGGACTCCCCCGCGATCTGCCTCGCCCCGGCGGTGACGATGCAGAGGTCGGACCCGGCGGCGACGGAGTAGTCGACGGAGGCCGAGATCTTGGTGCGGGGGAGGAAGGCGGCGGCGTGCTGGAGGTCGAGCATCTCGCCGCGGAGCTTGTCGGGCTTGGCGTCGATGAGGGCGAGCTCGTCGGCGAGGTCCTGGGTGAGGATGGTCTGGGCGATGGCCATGCCGACGTTGCCGACCCCGACGACGGCGATCTTGGTGTGGCGCTTGGTGGGAGACGGCGGCGCCGTGTTCTGGATCGGCTTGAAGAAGGCGTTGGTCAGGTCCAAGCCGCCGGGGCCGAGGGAGGAAGCCGACGGAGCTTTGTGCATCTTCTTAGTGCGACTGTGCGTTGGACTTGAGGGGGGTAAAGACAGAGAGAGGATCGAGGACGACGAGCGAAGACGGAGGAAGAAGAAAGAGTTGGTGGGCTGTTTGATTTTTGAAGTTCCGCTAATGAATGGTCAGCCGGTCAAAACCCTTATTTCGGCTAAAAAAAACCATAAAAAAAAGGAGACTAATTTACCCAAGAAATGAATGGGAAACTTCAAATTCAACTCTCATTTTTCAAAATCCATCATTACGGTTTACTTCCTCAATCGCCCACGGTATCAATTCTCTTCCTGGTGGTCACATAAAATGCAAAGTGGTAATAATGAAATAACACCTATAGAGATAGTAAATTTGGACGAGTTGAAGCAAATTTCGATTCGATCGAGAGTTCAATTTATAATAATTTAAGGTCTTTTTTTGTTTTCACTAATGAATAAAACACTCTATGAATTATAGAGGTGACACATAAATAATCAATTAATGCCAAATCCGAACAAGCATCATGACGCTTGGTTTCGTAGATGTCAAAAATGGTCATCTCTTGACGAAAAGTTTGAAGTACGTGTTTTTTCCACGTATTTGACTAAAAGAGGTTCCTTTCTTTTTTTTCTTTTTTTTGGGAGGTCAAAACTAAAAGAAGTTCAAAGATTATTTTAAAAAATCTATACCTGCATCCACACGTCAACCTTTGACTATTGTGGAAGTTTCAAATATGATAAATCTTTTTAAAAGTTAAAGTGTGTGGAACGGTGAGATTTATATAAATAAAAACTAGAAATTAAAAGCTAATCTAGATTGGTTTAGGTCCTTTTACGAAATAGTTTAGGTCCTTCAAGAATACAGTATTTTCTGAAAAAAACCCTCCTCTAAAATAAAAATAAATAAATAATAAATAAAACACGGTCGAAGCGAACTCTCAAGTCGAGCAGACGGGGGAAGATCCCTGGAAACCAAAACCGATGGAGGCATGGGACGAGCTCCAGCGAGTCCAAACCCGAATACTCGAGCGCATTTCCAACCTCGAGCTCTCTCTCCTCTCCAGGACCTTCTCTTCCTCCTCCTTCGCCGTCTCTTCGCTTCCCGTCGCCACCAGCGACGCCGTCTCGGCCCTCTCCGGACAGCTCCCGTCGTCGCTCGGCGTCGCGGCCCCGGATTCCGTCTCCGGCACCGAAGCCCGCCTCTCGGCGATTCTAAGGAGCAATGGCGTCACGGACTTCGCTTTCAAAACAGTTCCGGGGGATTATTACGAGCGGTCGTATGAGGAGAGGCAGAGGATCCTCGGCGCGCACTCGATCGATCATCTGTGCAAAAGCATCGTCATGGTGAGTGATGTTTTATGTGTTGTGGATGCTCTTCGTGTTGCTTGAGCTTGTTGGAAGTCAGCACTAGGTTGCTTGTGATTTTCATTGCATGGACGAGTACGGTAGAGCATGCGTATAGGCTACTCGGTTCGGTTTAGCATTTTGCTGTTGATTGTTTCGGCTTTTTGGCTTTAATCGAGTCCTTGGACGACGGTTATTGTCGTTAATTTTGATTTTGATTTTGATTTGGAAGTTAGAAAGTTTAAGATGGATGGCGTTAATAGATAAGAAAACTGAGCTGACTCTGATTTATGATTAGTAATGCAGACATTTCAGAAAACTTTGTAAGGTGGAGGTGACTACGGGGTGATTAGAGGAGGTTCCGGAGTTGATACTGAAGGGCTGAAGAAAGCAATTGCAGCCATGGTCTTTGTTTTGTCGTATTCTTAGTTAGGTTATTTGTATCCTGGTTCTTCATTGGCAGTCAATTAAAATGCTACTACTAACTTTGCCAGAGAGCACGGATTTACAAAGAAAGGGAAAAACATACCTATAGATTGCATCTCCGGCCTTTTCCAGATGTAATGTGAGACATGATGGTACAGTTTAAGACACCCTATGGATGATATTACAGTGCTAAGGTCCTCAGGAGAAGAATTATGGCGTTTGAGAATTGAGGGTGAGGAAGGTTAACATGTAGGGCGTTGGGCGCATACATTCGTGTAAGCAGCCTGCACGCAGTACAAATGTTTATACACACTCGATGGGTAGTGTTGGTTTCTGCAAGTATAATCAAATTGAATGTAAATGTAAGACTCCGTATCCCCCAGAAACAGTTAACGACTCAAAATAAGGAGAAAATAGAAGGGAAAAGGAACCATTGTCTCAAACACATTAACTAGTTGTGGTTCTTTTCTTTACACCAATTAATGGGCCACTTATTCTTTTGTCTATTTTTGCAGGGGGATGTAAATAAATGCAAAAGTGCATAGTCTCTAAGTATTCAATCTGGATCATTTCTATGCCTTGCAAAGTGGTTTGTAGCTTTAGCCTTTAGGCTTCATTGTTTTCACGAAAAATGAGTGATTTGAAAAATATTTTTTGAAAAAAGACCGCTCATAGTGCTTATAAAAATGAATGAATGAAAATGTATTTTCATCCTCTGCGTAAATGTGTAGACACAAATTGTTGTCGGTAATGGTATTGCAAGCGATACATGCGATTATTTTTAGGAAAATATTTTCTAAATCACTCATTTTCCGCTAAACGTGTTTAGACATGTGACATGGCTGATAGCTTTCAGGGATAGGGCAAATCTCCTGCCTTTCTGGAAATTTGTTCCCAATAGCTAATTCATGGACTATTAAGTAATCTTTTTGCAGCATGTATGTGGTTTTCTGCTATTCTGCGATGAAGGTTGTCTTGCATAGTTGAAGGGCGTGGGGATGCACATAATGTGTTGAATTAGTTTTCCCCATAATTCATCACAAGTAGTTATTCGATGCATTGGTTGTCCATTGTTTGTAAAAAAAAAAATCAGAATTAACTTGCTTATGAAATTTTGCCTGCACAAGATTTGATGATTATCTTGCATGTGAAGTTCATGCCTTGCAACTGTCAATGGTTGGAAAAATTCTTATAATTTATTTTCCAAATGGACTAATTATCGTTTCTGAACATGAAAATTTTATGAAAAGGAATGATAAGCTTGTGTTGAACTCAATTTTGGAGCTAATGTTGCCTCCTTGACTTCAGGTGAATACTCAAGCTCCATCTACTGTTATTGATTGCAAGGATCAAAACAATTCAAAGTATTATGTTGTAGTTGTTCAGGTATCGTTTTCTAGATCTGTTTGTATCCTGCTTAAGAACTAGCTACACTAACACTTTTACCTTGTATCTTGCAGTATACTGCTCGGCTTAATGCCGAAGCTCTAAAAAACTATCTTTATGAACTCAACGATGGCAAGGTACCAAAAAAGAAATTCAATTGTAAGTTACTCTCCATTCACCATACTTAGGCTACAGTTTAATCTGGATGTATGTGGAAATATGGACTCATCTTTTAAAGCTGGACTTAATGGGGTACAGTCAACTGGCTAATGCTATGGGGTGAAACAATGTGACAAATAAAGCTTGCCATTCTCTGTGAAGTCAACGTATTGTTGGAGTCTCTAGTTTAATATCTTCATTTCAAGTGCAATTTGATTCAAGTATGAATATCTAGTGGCTGCAATCCATTCTTGTTTTCAAAGAAGGCAAGCTCATGATGTAAACGGAAAATTGGTATTATTGCCTTATGAGTTTTTCAATTTTTGGAGCCAATTGGTGAAGTTTTGCTTTTGATAACCTCATGTAACCAATCTATCCTATTTATGTAGTTAATAGCTTTAATAAATGATGGCACTCGGGGAGGTACTCCTTTCAGTTTTGCCCTGAAATTAGGTCTCTTTATGTGAGATAACAGTTCTTGAAAGCTGCTCCCTCTGCCAATGGTGTTCCTTATTCCGCCACTAGCTTGCTAGTTGATAACAGGAGTAGCTGGTTTTGAGCCTTAAGAGGAATCCGTATTTTTTTTATGGTTCTAGGTGGTCTGCGCTTTAACATGGACCTCCTTCTTAGACTTATCATCAGAAGCGAGATGCGTCATCAAAACATGACAGTGCATAACTAATATCAGCATGGATAGCAACGAATTATCCTATGTTTTTCTTTATCTATACATCATTAAGGGAGTATTTCGTCTTTAGGAGCTGCTGGACTTTGAAAATCATGCAACTTTGCCTACTCAGCAGAAAGTTTCAGTTGGACAATGTCTTTTCTGTAGTAGGTTTATCTGTATATGAGACAAATTGGACGCCTTTTAAGTTTTCATGTCTTTGGAATTCTAACCATTTGTTTGGAAAGATTTTGAAGTTTTCATGCCTACTCCCTATTAATTCTTTCCCTGAATTTCCCTATTTCCAATAGGGGGAAATGATTTACAATCTGCTGGTTCAGCAGTTTCTGCTGCTAAAGAAATGTTTCTGGATTATTTCTTAAGAAGATAAGTATTGAGTGTATACTTGGACCTAATCATTGTTAATCAAAAGTTAGCTAATTTGGACAACATAGCATGATTCTATCTATATAATAGGGACTTTTCAAAAAGATGCCATTCTTTTAATCTAAGCTTACCTTTTTTCGCTAGTATTTGGGTGCTCAGCTATCTTCTCTTATTGTATTTATCACATTCTGATAGTGGTTCTAGGGAGGGGGTTGGAGATTGCTGTGTTTGTTAGGATAGTATGAAGTAAGTATCCATAATGTCTGTGACTAGTCTGATTAATTGGATTGGACTGCTTGTCGCTATTTATAAGATTCAGATGGATCGTCCTCAAATAAGAAAATTTGTGTCTTTTCAAAGAGTGATTCCTCATTTCTACAATGATAACTTGGAACAGTTTTTACTATTGACGAGATTGCCCCCCTTCTTGGAGAGTGATTTCCCATTTACTCAATGTTGAGATATCTTTTCAGGGTTGCATCAATGTCGAGTAATTTAGGGACATTTAGGCATGAGCACACATGTATCTGCTGGGAGTGAGTAATGACAGGTTGAACTATGACTGCTAGATTCTCAATCAATGTATTGACATATTGTCCATGGGACATGGTTTAGGTTGCTGCAGGCCTATGATAGCACATAAACATGGCAGTTGTGCTGCTCAGGCACATGCATGACTGGCCATGTGTAAGAACCACCATATGATTATGCACTAGCTCAGGTACTTTTAATGGGTACGGTGGAAAAAAGGGGTCTATTCTCATTTGAGAGAGGGATTATCTTGTTGCTATGAACATTAAGAGATATGGAACCGGCGATAAAGAAAAATTCTTCGTCTAATCTTGAAAGTTAAAGCTCTTCTTTCATGCTTTTAATGCTTGGCATGTTCTTCTTTTGACCTGAGTAGTTGTGACTGGAATGTTTTATTGACTACCTTTGCTTTTAGTGAGGCTTGCCTCCGAGGAGACATCCCTGATGTTGACTGGATTTGAGCACAACGCAGTAACATGTATTGGCATGAAGACTGAGATTCCGGTATAGAACACCCCATATCTGTGGCTATACTGATTGGGTTTCTTTTTTTTTTTTCCTTTTTTTTTTTGTGTATGAATGAGTGTTCAATGTATTCTCTTTCTGTTACTTTCTTCAAGTTTGTTCATGCAACCTTGGTTGTCTCATCAGGCCAAGTTGTTCTCGACTTCTACCCATGCTCATAACACGAAATAAGATGTTTTGGTTGTAATAAGAATTTATTTCTGTTTCATGGCACATGGACATTACATGACATACTTGTTACATTCGGTGTCACTCTATTGACCTGGGCTGCTTTATGAGCTACAACATGTGGGTCCTTGAGGTTTGATGGTCTATGAGAATGCTTTCTTTCTAGCTCGTCATTAGGGTGTCTGGCCTATGAACGAGTTCCCACTCTTTTGGTTGTCTTTGAATAGAGGAAGTTTGAATTCCTTCTCAATGGCTTTGTCCTCCTCCTACAAATGTCCCTGCCAGCTGTTTAGGTGGTCCATTGACATAAACATCTCGAGGGCCATAAGCTATTACTTATAAACGAAATTAATGGCCATTAACCCTAGTATCTCCTAATGTCTTTGCGGTCCAGACCATGTATAGAGATGTCTTAAGTTTCTTAACATCTAAGGAACAATTTGATAAAATCCGAGAAATTACTATCTTCATTTGTACATTTTGCCTTTTTTCTTGTCCTGGCACTTTTCAGATATATGATTTTAAGTTTGGTGTAATATTCAAATTTAACAAATGATAGCATCTACCTATTTTTTGCAGTAGTGACCCTCTTTCATGGTACTTTCGCCATTCTTATATAAATATATGCTCCTTGAGAGCACTTTTATAATATTTAATGGCATAAGTGATAAGACTATTTTCTCAAAGTGATCTTGCAAAGTGACCCTTTTTCATGGTACTCTTGACATTCTTATATGAAAAATGTGTTACTTCAGGTGATTCTGGACGAAGCCATTGTAAAGCTTAATCCCGATTTCTTCTGGCTGGGAGGTGGAGAGGTTGATCTGAAGCTTGGAATACGGACTTCTCAATTCATCAATTGCGTCAAACCCTTCATCGTCAGCTGCAGTATGTGATTACTCCAAAGGAAGCTCTATCATATTCGTGGGAGGAAAAGTCCGATGAGGCTGCCGATCTGAGACGGCAAGAGGGTTGGTCCACATTTGCTTTCCTGCGATATTCAGGTTGGGGTGATGATATTTTCAACGCCTCTATTATTTACCATCAACCATTTTGTTGACTAATTCGGAGAAAGGCAGTAACTTCAGCTGTGTTGGTCACTTAGGACCACCTGGACAGATTTATTATCTTCTAATACGGTTGGCATGATTTGTAATAAGAAAATCGGCGAAAGTTAGAGCCATCATTAGTTTTTACGAGAAACGCGGGACCGGTGGTGTGGTAATTCTTTCTGACTAGTGTCTTGTATCCTGAATTACTGTGTCCATTCCAACTTGATCTGTGGACAGTGGACATAGTAATATGCCAAATCTTGTCTCGGTGTGGTCATTGGCTTCCTGGAAAATGTCGATGTTAGTTCTACGGGCTTGCCGTCATCCTTTGAATCTGATCCTTCGACTTTAAATTTTTGTTCGATTTGATCCTCGACGGAGAAGGGAAATGGCCCTTTTAACCTTTTAGTAACAGAAGCGAAGCAACATGTTTCGTGAAAAAGGATTAGCCAGTGAGCAGTTCTGCTTTTGGGCGCTATATGCACTTAGATGACTGTATCTTGCAATGTCGCGGGTTCGGAACGGACAAGATGGTTCGAGCTCCATTTATTATTACATCAAATTACATAGAGAAGGATGCCACCACCCCAGAGGAGCAAAAGAGCGAGAAATATTACAGAGAGAAGGACGCCAGTGCCACCACCCCCGAGGAGCAAAAGAGCGAGAAGCAGGAACGATATAGCTTCACGGTTCTTCGTTGTGAATGGGCGGCTTACGATGGGGCTGTGCATAGTCCATCACCGCGACGTTGCCCTTCGCGTCGCCGTCTAATTCTCCAGAATCGATAGCTTCATTGTTGTGATCACTATTTGCAGATTCCATCATCAACCTGGCTTTCGAAATACTGGATGCCTACACCGATTGAACGAACCGAGGTCAAGTATATATTAGATGTCTGGTACGTAAACTGAAAGTTTGCGATACACAGATATAAGAGCGGATGAAACTTGTCGCTCTTGCTAAGCTCTCTCTATGGCCTTGATCACATTAAACCCCGAAATCCACATCTATCAGAAAGACAAATCTTTTACCTCTGGTTCGACATCGGCATTATGTTGATAACTCTTGAAGGGTCGTGCCACACTGCCCTCTTGTCCTGCGATTCACAAGACGGATTTCATATCAGCAATGATACCAAAAAGAAAGCTTAATTAACATGCCAAAATTCTTAGAGAGGACATGGCTATCATACTGGGTGCAGTTTCGCGTAACCCGTCATGACTCTTGTACACAAAATTGATATCGCATAAGCACATTAACAAAGAGCTGGAAACTGGAAGTAAGAATGCCAACAAAAGAAGCCCTAGACAAACTTGACGGCGATAATGTCACCTTACTTTGTTTACTTCTTGGGCATGGGTGAATATTGACATTTGAAGTGTTAGTTTTTGAGCTTGGTGCTACATCTAGCTTGTAGAAGATGGAAGTTATTATAAGCCACTAATGAATACCTCATGCTTTTTCATTGGCATGTGCCAAAAGGAGCTACCGCTGATGCGATGTACGTAAAAAACGCAAATACAAGCACAGAATGGGCATTGAATTAAAGAAGCATGAACATGGAGATGTGATGAGAGCGGATGAGATAGGCCAAAAGGGTTGGATATCTCGTGTATAAAAAAAAATGCTGAACGCCTATATACGATGTGTGCGCTTGTTTCTTAACCTGAATTTACTTCGCCTATGACTTGTTGCTTTCTCAGATTACCCATTAAATCCTTAAGCTCTCCGTGATGAATACTTTCCATGATGATGTCCGCGCTATTTTCCTTTCTGTGACGCAAATTCCGAATTTCTATATCCTGCACGGGAGGGAAACCCATAAAGTTTATCATGACCGACTTCGCATTTGGGGCAAGATTCGAGAGAACTAGAACAAGGAACACCAAACCAACCTTGCCGAGCCGACGTATTGGGTTGCTAGGGTTTCGTCCGCCATTAGGGCCAAAAGGACGAGCGTTGCATGCATGCACCGCGAAAAGGCACAGCCAGAGAAGGGAAAGAGCTACAGAACCAGACATTGCGCTGTGATTATCTTTCAGTTAGCTCTGTGAGGAAGCTGGAAAAGAATGACTCGAAGCAGACTCATAGCGTCTGTTTTGTGGGATGTTAACAGTTCTTGTTTCGCAGGCTCTTCCGCCGTATTAAGTAATGCCTGGAAGTGGAGGCATGTTGGGGAGAGGAAGCATTAAATGCTTGGTTTTGTACGCCATGAAAAGAGAACATGCAGGTGTTTGGAGATCGTGATGAAGTTGCATTCGTTATGAAACACGAGACTGGAGATATTGGGGGGGCCACCTGTTGTCTCCCAACACTCGGATTTATCTCAGTAAAAAACAATGGCTGAAGAACAAAGAAGAAGACCTAGGTTTTCAGCTTGTTCGAGACCTCTACAAACCCAGTATCTTACGAAAGGAAATTCAGTGTGTGCATGTAAATAGCAAAGTATGTCGAATTTGCTTGAAAGAGTGGTGCAGGATTAGTATAATTGATGAACCACCGCAAATTCTAGCACAGGTTGGGTAAATTTTTCTTTTACACAAGTTGCGCAGCAAAACAATTAAAAAAAAACCCTAATAATTTTCATTTTATACATGTACTTTCACAAGCGATGCGAGCCTCAACGGGCCCTATGGTTAGCGACAATGACCCACTCCCAGGCAAGGCCAGCCCACCTTACCATGGCCAGTGGCCAGGAAGAAGAAAGGAAAACAAAAAAAAAATCACAAAAATATTAAAATATTATTAAAAATTATTTACTTTAGCGCCAACCATGTAATGTACGACCACGACCACTGATGTCCACGTCAGAAATTTCCTGTCAAAATTGATCATATTGACTGAACTGGCAAAATGTGAAAATGTTTAAAATTCAATTGATAATATTAAAATGTTTAGGACCAAATTGACAACAGTGCAATAGGTTTAGAACTTTTTACACAATTCTCCCCCTTTACAGAATGTGATGAATAACAACTAGTAGTTTATCTCATGATAAAGTTTCTTAACGAATGTCCATATACACGTAATTGTTGTATGATTTCATGAATGATATGAGATGACCCAACGAACATATGTACATGGAACATATCGGCACGAATCTATCAGTGTTCTCTCAGACCCTTTTCCTTTCTCATTTTTTGGCCAAAATCTGCAGGCTATCAAAATTGGGACTATCGATGGGAGATCTCAGCTCAAAGTGGAACAAAGCTTTGGAGGGAGACATGGTATCATGCGGTAGAATATTAAGTAATGTAGTACTTTGTCTATGGCCTACCCACGTGGTTCAGCACGCTCTCGTGGTGCCAGAATTTATTACATGCATGGCTCGATATGGCTTTTACGTACCACCCCTTCTTCTATTTTGGTCGAGAGATAAAGTTTTTAAAATTACAAAACATTAACAAGTGAATGCGCATGGATGGAGAAAGGCCATGACTTTTTTTTTTTTTTCAAAGTTTTTCCTTTTTACATGACCACGAGGGAATGTCATTCCAACATGTAAGTTAAAGAAAAATGTTGGAATACTTATCATAGTACTATTTGTTGTGACCAGTAAATGAACTAATCAGATATGTTAACTCTCAGACGGTGATGACAGATTAACTCTAGCAAACGCAATTTTTGGATGGATTAAATGGGTTATTGCCTAACCTTGTCCTGTGGCTTTTGACTCAGGAAAGACCATATTCTTGAAGAAATGTAGTGTCGAAAATGAGAAAATGCTTTGAGCACGAGAGTTCCTTCGGTCGGTGCAATGAGGCAGAGACGCGGGAGCCTCAAGTTAAATTGGCCAGCTGCCACAGCCATTTGACTTTGCCATGCGTCATACAGGGAAATTCGAATGGATTGTAACAAAACTAAACATGAGGTGAGGTACGGATTATCGAATATCGATAAGGTAATTAGCTCCTGTCAGCGGTACTTTGCAAACTCAAAAACTATGCCTCTTGAGATATAATAGCTCGAACTCATTTGTATTAGCACTATGCGAAAAAGATTTAGTCGAGCACTTCTGGAAATCGACATACTAAGAGAAAAATGAAGTGAAGAAATGTGTTATCTATTCTCCTTTTATTCATCTTCTTCTTCTTCTCTCTCAAAAATAAAAAGCTCATTTCAATTTATAGAGTTATGGGCATGAACTAAAGAGTTACATGAATTGAAGAGATACACGGCCTCAAGAGATTTATGAACTTAAGAGATACATATGTAAATTGAAGAGATGTGTCTCTTAAAGACAACAGAATTGTCAGAGTCGTTAACTCTTAATCACAACAGAACAATATGGGGCACAACCGAATCGATCTATCGCGAACGAAATCTTTATGCTCGAGTTTTGCATCGCAAGAAATCCGATTATGAATGTCATTGGCGCCGGAACCCTATTGATGATAGTGAGACAACTAAGAATTGCTCTTCCAAATGCACGATGAATCGAGGAAGGTTGCAAAAGAAAACTACATCAAAACAAAGGGAACACATGGGGCCTCCCGAAGAATGGAAGGAGGAGACACGGCCGCATGGCCAGACCGCCATTTTGCGCTCTCAATGCAGTGTGCACCACCATCACCACCACCCCCACCACCCCTTCGCCATCGTCTGCATCTGTCCATGCATGCCACGTGGCATACCTCCATGTGCCTTGCCATCTCATCGGTGCTGCCCCCCCCCCCCAACGCATTCATCCTTAATCTGTAATTAATTCCCTTGATCCGACGGGGTTGAGACTGACCAATATTTTGCTCGGAGAAGAAACGTCACGAGACAGGATTCCGGGGAGAGGATGTGAATCTTCTCTTGCGCTCCGGCAGACACTACTAAAGAATTATTGACTTCAGGCAACGATGAACTTCTAGGGGACAGCCATCAGCTACCCCCCGGTGCAGCAGCGACAGGAGAGCAGCGGTCGCCATTGAGCTTTTTGAAACAATTGGCCGGCCGTCCTCGTTAGGTCACAAAAAAATTTGTAACTATCAAAATGGAAATTTCAAAAAGTAAAGCCCGTCCAAGGAGATCCCACGTCTCTCTCTCTCTCTCTCTCTCTCTCTCTCTCTCTCTCTCTCTCTCTCTCTCTCTCTCTCTCTCTCTCTCTCTCTCTCTCAACTGCTCCACATTACACCGCATCCTCAACATGGGATTTCTTTCGCCTTACGTTTAACACCATCACATTGCATCGAAATCTATGGTACCTTAATCCAAGTATCCTTCCGCACCATCGCTATCTCAACCCAGATCTTCACCTTAGCCGAGCCAAGTTGTGATAGATGCTGGTAAGGGACAACATGTGCCCTTCAAACCTTGCCGAGTTCGACAGGATGCCGGAGACCCCATGTGCCATCTCGATTAGTGATAGGTTTTATGGGTGGGCCGCCCATGTTGGGCTAACCCAGCACATAACCAACAAGAGCAACTGCCTTTATACTTAGAAGCAAGGGACGAGGAGAGAATGAAAGAAGGAAGAACTCTCTCTCTCTCTCTCAAGGCTGCAACCAAGAGATTCAATATGTGGAAATAAAGTATGTTCCAAAGTGTAATATACCCGGTTCAATCAGTGATTTAAGAACTTCCTGGATATGTTTCTCAGGTGTTCAAATGTGAAATTTATTTACGACAATTAGGGAGTCACATTCGAGATTTCTTGAATATATGCATACATAACGAGAGTGCTGCCACCAAGAGGAAGCCCAAATAAGAGCTCGTCAGTCAATACATCATGTCCGATTCATCCTTCGCTCCTAAGATAGCATCGGCGAGTTATGGCCAACTACCATGAATTCACTACTCCATATTACACCCCATCTCTAATGTAGGACTCTTTTGCCTAACATACTCGCACGCACACCTTAACGATAATAATTGCGATTGACTCGCTTTAGCAAAAGCGAAACTAAAATCTCTACAAATGAAGCTAGCGTGGAAATACATCTTGATACGCTCATATGATAGATGACCTCACGAAAAAAATAAGTAAGCGCTGTAAGGATTTGTGAAAATATTTGATATGGCTTCGAGTGATGATTTCCTCTTTTTTCTATTTGCCTTATGTAAAGCCAAATAAGGAATATTTTCATTTTGGCAGACAGAATTTTTGTGAATTATGCATGTCTAATTTCCACAGTGCGCAACTTAACGAAAGAGATTTATGTTCCTCCAACGTTTCATTGTGACGGCTAAGTGTTTCTTGCATGTTTGGGTCGTGTCAGCTCGTATATCTATGGACAATGCGACAGTGTCTCATGCGTGGTCGTGTTGAACTTAAAGGGAGACATGGCCCATTGTCCAGCCTATATCCCTAAACCCATCGTGCGAATTGCAGTCTGTCACGTACAAAGGCCCGTGATGACCGAAACGCCACGTTAGGATTTCCCAACGAGAATAGACCGGAATAACTATATTAAAATTTCGCGTGATATTTATAATTAAATTGACAAAGTCAAAAAGTTTAAGATTGACTTGACATCCGTATAATAAGTTTATAATTGATCAAAAAAATTTCCAACAAAATGAGTTATCACGCCATTTTTTGTGAGCTGCAAAATTAAAATGGTCACGTCCCGAAGGAATCTGATATCGTTTAGCATGAGTTTGCATTTAATTATCTTTATGCAAGATGAATCAACAATTGAAGTATTCGGTATCACTATAGAATCTATATGGAAAAAATGTCAAAAAAAGTCATAAACCTATTGCATTTGTATCGATTTAATCCTATTTTTTTATATTAATTCAATTCTAAACCTTTTACATTTACGCCAACTTGATCCTAACCCTTTTGCATTTATGTCAATTGAGTTAATCCGACTAATTTTGATTAGAAATTACTAACGTGGATGTCGATTATCTTATTTGACACGGCTAGCGCTAACGTGAACATTTTTAAATATTATTTTAATATTTTTTTAATTATTTTAATAATATTATTATTTTATTTTTTCCTTGCTGACCACCTATCAAAAAAGTGAGGGAAAAATGAAAAAAAAAACCTATAAAAATATTTTAAAAAGTAATTAAAAATATTAAAGTAATATTTAAAAGAGTCCATGTCAATGTCGATTGTGCTACATAAGACAAGTGATATCTACGTAAGTGATTTTTGATCAAAATTAATTGGACTGACTTAATTGGTACAAATACAAAAAGGTTTAGAAATAAATTGACATTAATATTTGACCCAAAAAAGGGCACCAATAAAAAACTTATAACCAAATTGTCACTAATGTAAAAAATTGAGAATTGAATTAACATCAATATAATAAATTTATAACTTTTTCGACATTTTTCCTCAGATATATACCCGTGATTTGAAATCAAGCGACGCCATTTTCGAGCCCGAGGCACCTAAATGTAGTCCAAAGTCCAACCCGTCCAGCCCGACTATTAGGCCCGAAAAATCTTGTTAAGCCCGGCCCGAGCCCGAGCGGTCCATTGAATAACCAATGAGGACGCCTCCCTTGGTAAACGGGTCAGGTGGAACGCAGAGAATCCCGTGGGCAACAAGCCGCAACCCACCATAAAAGTCCCCTCCGAGTCGCTCTCCGTCTGATCAGACGCCGCCGCCGCATCGACCACCAGCACAGCGCCCGCCCGACTGCTCCTCCGTCGCACCGGGAGCTCGCACCGCCTTTCGCTCATCGACGAGCGATAGAGAAGCGTTCGGTTTCGTAGGCGAGATCTGCCAGCTGCGAAGATGGGATTGATCAGGAGCTGCTTCTCGTTCTTAGCAGGCACGGCCTTCGGCGTCTACGTGGCTCAGAACTACAACGTGCCCAACATCAAGAAGCTCACAGGCACCGGTCTTCTGATCGCGAAACACATCGAAGAGACTTACCGTAAGCCCAAGAAGAGAGACGACAACGACGATTAGTATCGCACACCGAGAGAATGCAGTTGAAGGATTTGCGGGTTTTATTTTTGTTTTGTTTTCCCCATTTTTGCTGTTCTTTAGGATGTCGTTGATTTTGTCGATTCCCATAGTATGCGATTGCGGATCGGTCCTGAATCTCAAACAGATGAGTCGCACGAGAGTGCCGCAGATTGATTCTGTACAAGCTTCGATCGAAATTGCGTGGATATATGCAAAACCTTTGAGAGATGCGCTTCATGGGATTCTGCCGAATGGTTACGCAGGAACCGCCAATTGGTCAGAAGATGCGGAGAAAAAGATGATGTTCGATCTGGGCAAAGCTAAACTGGTTTGTCACTGGATGCTTGCTCTGTTCACTATCTAATATTTGCTCGCGTTCTTTATTATTCTTAAACTGGAATACAAAAAGTCGGGTTACATTCAAGCCTATGCACACGCGCACACATACACTGGCTCTCTTCTCAGGCCACCGGAACCTCCAACACGTCCTTCCTCTCTGCTTCCTGCGCTTTGGGCACCACCACCTTCAGCACTCCATTCCTCATCTCCGCCTTTATCTCGTCCAGCTTGTACAGATTCGGGGGCATCTCAATCCTGCCGGAGTACCTCCGGGGGCCCTCCTCGGCCGCATCCGCGCCTTCTCCCCTGATGATCAGGGTGTTCTGCTCCACCATCACCTTCACCTCGTCCTTGCTCAGCCCGGGCATGTCGATCCGGAGTTGAAGGGCCTTGTCGTCCTCCTTCACGTCCCACCCTCTCCTCGACCCGCCGCGGGATGCCTGGAGCGGGTCCTCCATTAGCTGGTCCATGAGGTTCAGCACTTGGCTCAAGCTCCTCGTCGGAAAGAAGGGGTCGAAGACATCTGAGAATCACCATGTTTTAACCGTCCATCAGCACAAAATTAGCAAGTTTTGCTGTTGGGAAAACATAGTTTTACATGACACTTGTATACTAAAATACTAGATCCCTATCGACTAAGAAAAATTAGAACTCTCCTCCTGAAGCAACCACGTGAGGAAACAGAGTAAGAGCACCAAAACTTTAAGCACCAAGAAGGATTTCCGATTATATGATAATGAAAACTATCGAATCCAACGACAAGTTGACGGAAACGAAACGAGAGCAAGCGAGACAGAAGAGGGTCAATTTAGTACCAGAAAAAGGAGTGAGAGGGCGATCACGGCGGCGAGAGACAGAGCGGTCAGGGGACCGGTCGACGTCGACGGCTTGGCTTCCTTCGTCGGCTCTGGTCACCTGAGAGTCGGCGTTGAAGGAGCGTGTCCGCGTCAGAAACGGAGCCAACGAAGCCGACCGGACCGGGCTTGCGAGCTTGTTGCCCGAGAGAGCCGAGGCAAGAGCTCTCCTGAGAGCGACGGTAGACGCCATGGCTGCACAAATTCGATGATTGCGGGGGTTGCTTCTTAACTATTCACACGGTTGTTCTGCTTTATGTAGAAGACATACGCGAAAGCGAATCGAGGTGGTACCATATAAATGCAGAGAAGTGTAGAAACTTCGAGAGTGAGCAGAGCAGAAGAGACCTGCCGAGCTCTTCTCTCTCTCTCTCTCTCTCTCTCTCTCTTCTTTCTTCCCGAAATATTGACGAAATTAAATAAATATAAAGAATTTCTCAATTATTTTCTACCGTAAATTCGCTTTTTATCCCCTAAGATGAAAAAGGGTCTAAAATCATGGTGGTTTTAGGCCAAATTCCCAGAAAAAAAATTTCAATTTTAGGTTGTCCAAATCTTTTTTTTTAGGTCAAGTCCAAATCTATCCGAAACTTTTTTTTTTGTCTCGAATTTAACCTCAAACCTTTCTTGAACTTTTTTTGTGTCGAAAAAATCCTAAATTTTGATTTTAGTCCCAAACTTATCTAGAACTTTTTCTGTCTAAGAAAAAATCATCAATTTTTTACTCTAATCCCAAATCTACTCCACTAGTCCCTGTCCGAAAATCACCATTAGCCATCCCTCATTTAATAAAATGGTTTTATATTCCAAAACAGTTTCATTTTGGAGAATTTTTTTTATTGTGGTGAATTTAATATCCACGTGAAAATTTCACGTCAATCCATACTTATAGACCCATTACTTTGCTAATACGGGTTTTTTTAATAGACCTGAAAATCCACATCAAGTTGAAAATAGACTAGAAGATATATTCAAAGATATGTTGAAATTATGTGATCTTGTAATACAAAACAAAATTCAGGATAGATTTGAAATTGTACTTAAAGTTCAAAAAAATTTGAGACCAAAAAAAAAATTAAGAGATGGATTTGAAACTGCACTTAAAACTTGAGATTTTTTTTCAAGATGAAAACAAATCAGGACATTTAGATCTAAAATTGGGAGTTTTTTTTTTTTTCTGAGAGCAAGAAAGAGTTAAGAGCAGATCTGACCATTTGAGATTAAACTTAAAGTTAAATTTTTTTTAGGAAATTAGACCGGTGGTTTTATGTATGGTAATTTCTCTAGAATCATCTTCGACGTTCGATAGATTCTGATCCCAGCATTAGCTTGAAGCGCTGTGGCCCAAGAGCAAACAACTCACATGGCGCCGAGCTTCATTCCTCTGCCTGCGTTTCAATTGGATGAGCAGATCTGATTGCGCACAACACGTACATAAGGGCAATCCAGACTCAGGCAGAGTATCAAGAAAGGATAGATTTATTTAACAGTTACTAGTCAGGACATTTCACAGCTACCTCCGAAAAGTTCTAACCACCAAAAGAAGAAACAAAAGAGAAGTGAAAAACAGACTGATGAATCATTGTCCCCTTCGAGTTACAGCAAAAAAGAATGCATCAACAGCGAAAAAGAACTCGCTAACAACCGATCCCGGGTTCCGGCAGCTACAGATCCGTGACTCCACCTGAATTCAATTGGTTAACTTCACAACAGGGAAAAGAAACAAAATAGAAGAACAGTAAACCCCCCCAGTCCATTGCTTTGTTTCCTTTCGTCATTGCTTCCCTGAAGATCGGAAACAAAGAGGAACGCCAGGAGAGAAAATATTGTGAGAATTTAATCAGGTACTCCTCATTATGTCTTCTTCATGAAGTACCCCAAGATGATGCCGAGCAAACCAATAATAACAACAATCATAAAGGAGATGCCGCCTTGGTTCCTGTTGCCCTTCCGCTTCAGCAGCTCCTGCCCAAAAAGAAAGATGACGAAGAGAAAGTAAGGGATGACGTTTAAGGGGACACAAGGCCAGATAATTTAATGCGATGACAGGAGAGTTTCAGAGTTTTATCTTTTAGGCATGTATCTTCGTCCCCCCAACTTACAAAAAGAATATGTAAAGTCACATGCCACATTCGTATGAAAGTCCTCAAACAGCAGATGCAAGGCTATTTCCCTTTCTGGATTAGAAAACAAAGACAATGTCCCTTCAGGGGCATTGATCACAACAGGTCAAGACAGCGGATCTTAAAAAAAGATATAGACGGAGCAGGAAAATGAAGCGTAGGCTGTCTAGCCTTATGTGTGATCTCGCCAATTGCTATACAAGGAGCTATTGAAAAAGCATATGCTTAACAGAGACATGCAGCCTAAAGAGCCCTGAAGCACCTATCAAAGAAGACTGCGCTGCCAAACATGTTAACTTCCATATCATGGTCACTGGGACTCCACAATAACCACCAAACTAAGCACACAGATTCGCCGTGTGTGAAGTGTACACGTATTCAACCACTGGTGTTTACATGTGTGAGAGAGAGATTTGGATTCATAATAGTGGCTAATGCTCTTTTGGTAAACGTCCTATTTTCTCTTTCTTCAATGTTTAGCTGTGCTTGAGCAAGGGGAAATTCGGAAATGTTCACCATCACTAACGATATACGACATCAACCCAAACAACCATTTGGCAAAGTGAAGCAAATTGCAGAGTCCCAAATGAAGTAACTCACCATTTCTTGACGAATCTTGTTACTTTGTTGAATAGCATTATTCTTCTCCTCTGTCAACTTTTTTATGAGCACTCTTGCCTGCCAATGGATCAAAATGTCAGCCTTCCAGCATTCCAAGCACCACTATGAAAAGGAAGGAATCAAAACACAGATACAGCCCTACATGAACATCACCTATATCAACATCAACATCAACATCACCTTTATCCTAAAACACAGATACAGCCCTATATCATTCCGCAAAACTCTTTCTGTCTCCTTTGTAGACTAAATCAACATGCAGACAATGTAAGTATGTGAGAACTAGAGAGAGAGCAATTCTGAAAACCTTTTAGTGCACGAATTCCCCCAAAAGCCAACACATCTTGTTCAGTGATCTACATTTGGTTTTTAAGTTTTTCTTAGTGCTTCTTGACCGGAAAAATTTAAACCGACCATCACTCAAATTTAACGGGGAAAACATAATTTCTTTGTTAGTCTTCCATCTTATCTATTAATGTAGCAAGGAATCGTTTGCTCTTCATCCAAACTATGAACCGCTATCATGCTTATTCCTTTAGAAATTTCTGGCGGATTGGTAACATTATGGCATGCTTTGCCTCCTTAAGAGGAAAGAGACAAACCAATGTCTCCCATCCGATAGCAGCATTAATTCCTCACAGATCAAAATCAATGCATAGCTACAAACAGGAATGCATTTTCCTTCTTTTTCTTTTTTTTTTGTTGAAGGGTGTAGCAAACATGCGCAGGTTACCTATAAAGAGATAGGCAGGTTATTGTATCAGTCGTTGTTGCATTACAAGTAATATTACTTCTCCCCAGTTAATTTGCCTTGGCTACAAGTATGAAACAAAGGGAATGACACACTGAACGAACAAACATCATGTCATTTCAGCAACATTTGTCTGGAAAAGTTCATGTTACAAAAATATGCCATTTGACATTTGTGAACCAAAGCAGTAATTCAAACTGCTTTTTGCAATGTGTTTTACAAAGTGTGGCGATAAATTCTCCTCAGAGCATGTCACGTACTATTGAACCGAGACTAGAACATAAACACAAATTATAATGGAATAAGATAGTGAGGACAAAGGAAGATCAGCCCCTGAAGTGTAATAAACAGACAACGATAGGAACAGTGATCTCCATGGTAAGGTCCGAGACGTGACATCTCAGGAAGCCACTAGCCATTATCTCCACAGATAATAAAAAAGTTGCTTAACATCATCTTACATGAAAGTCAACAGGAAAAAAAAAGTAGGTGACAACTCGAAATGTGATTTGTCAATTATGTATATCCACCAAAACTAGATTCTTTATCAAGCCAATTAACATCAACAGCAATATACGATCATCACTAATTCCAGACAGAATATGGGCACACTTGCAAGTTTGCATATTCAATGCACATTGGATAATACACAAAGGAACAATTTACCTCAAGAGATTTATCTTGAGGCTCGTCAAAAGATCTTGTAACCTGCAGTCACCAAGGATGACATCATATTCCAATCATCTACTTATTCTGGGTGCAAAAACTTCAGCAGCCTAAACAGAAAAGGTAACTATTCAGTACTTACGGAAGCCACCTCAGAACCATTGATGTTGCCATTGTCAGACACAGAACCCCTTGGTGAAGAACCTTCTTCTGACCCTTCTGGAACTGGAGAAGGTGGTTGAGGAGGTGCAACGTAAACCACCCGCAATTTGCATTCTTCAACCACATTGCCCAGCTCCTTGTTGAACTAAAGCAAACCCCAATCCGTAATTTTAGGAGGTTGATCATGAACATAGGAAACCGCAAAATAAACTAATAAAAATACTACAATGAACTTACCATGTCAGCATTAATATCCTTCGCAGTTATGCCATCATTTACCTTCACACTCTGTAGAAGAAATTTATCTTTGCATTGCATGTCAGGAGGAAGCTCCTTTTGAGCTTGCATAGTAACTACACGAAGACACATTTGAAAAGGAAACACGGTGACATACAACAATCAACCCACCTCACAAATCCAAGCAAAGGGCGACACAAAATGGAGAATCCGCAACAGCAAATAAACTTGGCCACGAAAAGATAGTTCCAAGTACCTATTACATCACATGGCGACCGAGGCGAGACAATCCCCGTGTTTGGCCGAACACAGTATTTCTTCGGATTGGTCGTTTTCACCTAAACACGAAGATCTAACATTCAAACATGGCGAATAAAGCCACAGAAATCCAAATAACCATTCCATCTGCATTCTCCCTGTTATTTCACCTATGAAATCCATTAAACGGGAAAAACAATATTCGAATTTGACAGCCAAATCTCACGCTTCCATGCTGTTTCACAGCACCGCGGTTAAATAAATTCACCTCCTGAGGTGTAACCAAACAAATATCACAGATTCACAGAGAAGAACGAAAAAAACCACGAGAAGGGATCAGAACACGCATACCTTGAAAGCGACATGGTTGTCGGTTTTGTTCGACAGCTGAAGAGAACACGAGATCTGCTTCTTCAGCTCAACTAATCAAACCCGCAAACAAAACAAGGACAACAACAAACAACAAAAAAAAAAAACAAAGAAAACCTCAAAAACACAAACGACAGAATCGCGAAAAAGCCCAGATCGGGAAGAGGATCGCAGAAATCCAAAAACGTACACGGAAACTTCAGCTCCAAGGGCTCGATGTCGAGCAGCTCGCCGGTGCTCATCCTTTTCCCCCTTCTTCGGGAACGCAAAGCGCAGAAATCAAGGGTGAGGAGGAAAGGCGAAACGAGGATTGAAGATCCAGGGATCTTCTTCGGAAGCAAGAACGGGGGAAGAATCAGATTGCAAAAAATTCGGGTTTTTTTATTTTTTTTATATGTTTTCCCCCTTTTCGAAGTTCTCGAAAGTTCGCTCCGCAAAGTAAAGGAGAGAGAGAGAGAGAGATAGAAAATGGCGACGATGATGCTGTCATTTGTTGCTGTCGCGAAATGAAAATGAAAATGTTTTACATTTAAATTTTTTTAACTATTTTATTGATATGTCTAAATTAATAAGTGGCGAACGTGCGTGAATCATGAGGAAGGGATCGCCTCGCTGCGAAACCCACTCCCTGCCCTGTTTAAGAGTGTCCCTTTTTTCTCCTTCATTTTTTGCATTTTTGTTTTGAGATGTGAAATAATTTAAATCATGTTTATCGAACAAACAAACAAAATTTAACCCGCTTAGGAGTAGTGTGGCGGTAATTGTTAAGCATATTTTCACGATATGAATGTATTTAATTTTAAGGGGAAAAAAAAGACATTCAAAAACTTTAAAATATGTCCATAAATTTATTTATGCGATACTAGAAAGTCCAAAACTTATACCTGTGTGCTACGTTCACCATCCGTCAAGGCTCTATCAGTGAGCATCGTTAAAAAACCCTAGATAAGCTGGAAGGCAGATGTTGTCAATGTGGCACCTATGGGGCTTACGTGAAATAAAAATGACGTTTTGACTGAAAAATTATTTTATGGAATTTTAACATAGGGTAAATATGTCACATATATACTAGTTTGACGAGAAAAACCCACCAAAAAATCCTAAATTATACCTACCATGACATATTTATTCCAAAATTTTTTTTGGTGATACTAAAAATTTCAAACTTATACCTATATGAGATTTACTTTAATTTGTTTGTGTCACCAAAAACCCCTAATCATTTACCTATGTAATACATTCGCTCCAAATTATTTTTTTATATAAAAAAATCTCAAATCTGTAGGTGTATGACATATTTATTTTAAATTTTGAGATAAATGTGTTATATGAAGACAAGTTTATGATTTTTAGTGTCATAAGAAAAATTTTAAAATAAATGTATCACACTGATATAAGTTTAAAGTAATATGTCACACAGGAATGAATTTGAGGTTTTTAGCTTCACAAAGGAAAAATTGCTCATAATTTCCTTGGATATTCGTTGAGGCCCATTTTGCTGAAGCAAAAATTTTTAATTTCTAAACCCTTGAATTTCTGTTTTTTTTTTTGGCCGAAAAACCCTAGAATAAATTAAGGACGAAATAAAAGTTAGTATTGAATAGCACCGCCCCCCTCGCGTCCGTAACGCGGCGGTTGGAGCGGAGCCTGTCAATGCCAAGGGGCCCCACGTGTCACTCAACAAATCATCAGTGGGGCCCCCTTTCCCTTCCCTTCCCTTCCCTCTCTCACGATCACCGGGGCCCACATTTTCCTCTCCGACCCCATCCGCGCATCACCGCAACCGTAAAAACCGAAAAACGGGTGGGATAGCTCCACGGACACCAGATGTTTACTGCCGACTCGTATGGATCTTGCAGATTTACGGAATGCAATCACCTTGATCTAGTAGATTTAGTCCGTGGCAATACTCATGTAACGGAGTCGATTTTGGAACGCGTTCCGGCCTCGCCGGCAGTCCGATGTTCCCTCCAATGCTGGAAAATCTGCTGCCTCTGTAGCTTCCTCCCTCCAAGTTTGTAGGAATTTAAAAATTGGCTGTTGATATTTGAAACTTGGGCAGCTTTTAGTTGCGTCATTGGACAGTAGCCAATCCAAGAGCACAGCTGCATCAAGAATTCACGTGTCGAATCGTTTTAAGACAAGACTGTCTGTCGAAATCCAATCCAACATTGGAAGACAAAAAAACGGATCCCCGGAAACAAACAGTCGTTCCTCAGGTAAAGACGAGGAGAAGTTAAGGGGTGTTGACTAACTGGGTGGGCGCAGAAGTGGCTTCTGAAGTGGATCTCTCGAGTTACTGGCCCATTGTATATGTTAGAGAATCTGGGTATCAATGACAGTCTAGGAATCAATAGCAATAGAAGCATGAAGAGATCAGTTTTATCACGATTTGCGAAATCTGTAGTGGTAAACTTGCCAGTCTTTTGAAGTCTACACTTTTTGTACTTCTTGTCCAAGACCTTGCAGAACCTGTCAAAGGCGACACTGGAAGATAAGAACACAAAGGACGTGAACTTGCCGAGGACAAAGAGGCTACGAATTAAGGGCGTCGTTACCGTCCTAGTGTTCCCAAGTGCAGCTTCCGGTGCTTGGATTTTCTGCCAAAAGAAGACCAATACGAGATTTGAATATGTAAATGATCTTCTTTCGGTTTTGGTTTTCGCCAAAGGAAGCGAAGGATTTTGATGAAATGGAAAGCTTGCGGGCCAAATTCACGATGCGGGGGAGGCTACGACTCACTGTCTTGGTGTTCCTCAGGACATCCTCCAGTGCTTCAATCTTCTGCAAGAACATCCTGTTCGTGTAGGCTGTTCCCGCATCCTCCTGAGAATTTCTCTTCCTTGAGGAAAAGAGGTCTAACTATTACCCGGTTAACATCCAAGCACTAGGTTCGAGCCTGAAGCAAAGTAAACCGGGCCTCATCGACAGAAACGTTGACGACCAAATATCTTAGTTCTCCGTCACTCAGCCGATGTTTTGAGTATGTGACAACGAAAATTGGAAGTTCTGGCAAAGAAAGTTGCTTACGGAAATAGAAACCGGGTTATCTTCAGGAACTGCACTTTGGATCCCATTGGTGCTTTCTTCTCCTGCGGATGAAAATTCCTGCACTCATCACGTTAACCTCATATCCAATTGCACTATCTTGTGGGGTTGAAACTTCTCGGAATTGAGAAGAGAAGGGGTTTTGAGATGTCCAAAAACGACCTGAAGCATCTCTACACTCTCTGGATTATGCCACGGTCCCTTGTCGCTAAACAAGCAACCACCATAGTCAGAGCATGTGCAATTTCCACCCAGAAAACTGGGCAAGTTTCCGAACAACAAGTAGGATGCATATAACAGGCTTTCCTTTCGTCGTAATTTTTTCAAGGAATGAACCGCTTGAGTATGCAGGACCATAGTGATTAACCAATTCCTCCTTCTAGATGTAGCACCAATACCCAAGTACCAGAACATACATAGGATGGATAACTTTTCGAGGAGATTGTTGAGATAGTCACATCCCAGCACCTGGTGACGCAAAATCTGAGTGCTCAGGTTACAGATGATACTGACCATTTCGCTCGTGCGGTCTTTCGAGTCCTCCAATCAGTGTAAAGTGTAAACTAATGCGGACTATACTCACTTTGATCTTAGCATATGTACACGCATCAGGAATAGCCTTGAGGGCTTTTCACAGCATCTTGAACCCCGATCCGGCATTGACAATGATGAGCCTGTGCAACATCTGCATTCAAAACTTGTTATCTACTTAGAAAGGTAAAACTTTTTCATCAATACTCGAACACAGTGCTGGACATACCTCTGGGTAGTAATTACTATCGACTTTCTGAATCTCCATTAACAGATACCTCGCGGGCTTTGAGGAATGACATTCCCCAAGAAAAATCCATGAAGCAGAACGTTTGAAGACTTCGAGCTGACTATTTCAATGTTCGACAGAGGTTGCTTACAACGCAAGTAACAAGAGGCACATGAATTCCCTAATTTGGGAACCGGCCCTCCTTAAGTATAATTGGCACAAAAACACGCGGGACGGTGGTATGAATTTTCAGGAACAGAGAATGTGAGGAAGGAATCACATATTGATGTTCTTGAACAGATTGAACTGAGGCTCGTATGACTAACCATTGCTGCCCCGAAATACGGAAAATTTTTCATTAAAACCAGGTCCTTACACTCCCTTGACGTCTAAAATACTTGTTGTAGACACTACATGTCTCTTCACTGCAATCGAGCATGCCGGGTACCTCAAATCTTGCATCGTCTTCTCTTGTTCCGATACGTGATATCTAACGAACTGTTGTATTGTAGTCACTTGCAGCAGAGAATTGAGGTCC
The DNA here is from genome assembly GCA_016432845.1 of Psidium guajava. NCBI lineage: Eukaryota > Viridiplantae > Streptophyta > Magnoliopsida > Myrtales > Myrtaceae > Psidium > Psidium guajava. The sequence goes on from CM028230.1 coordinate 529,367, forward strand.
ACCATGCCCTTCCTTTCAATATATATCGGTCTACCATATCTATCAACGCCATGATATCCACAAGGATAACACTTCTTTACCTCGGAGTACTCATCAAACTTGGAACTCCTGCAGCATCTCAAATAGATCAGTTCCTTGTAAGAAATAAAAAATATTAAATGTGGCATTTGGACCAAATTAGGCAGCGATATTGCAAACTATGCTCTAGATAAGCTCAAAATTGAATCTGACTAGGCAAGCCATATCAGCTGGCTGTCCAGTGAACTACTTTAAACTAAGTCAAGGTCGAACATGTTCAAACTTTAGCGGACAAGACAGTGCAGACTTCACGCTTGAACTCGACAACCAGGACCGTTTTCTCTCTTTATCCGCCAACACTTCCGAAAACTGTGCCCTGCCTCGAGCGAAGGGCTGTTCCGCAGCAGTCCGAAGCTCTTCCTCTTTCTCCATCTCCTGTTATTATTTTTGTGACTTTCCTTGAGTCCGTGCTTATCCATTCGCTCACACTAAGCAGTTGGCAATCTCGGTTTGTAACACTCGAACTCTAACCATAAGGCGACTGATGATGGGAAGGATCACAAAGCCTCGTGCAAGATCACAGACCCAATTTGTAATCAGCTACGAACCCGGATAGAAGGAGGCTCTAACGAAACATATTGACGAGTCTACAAACTTTCCGGAGAGAGAGAGAGAGAGAGAGAGCAAGGGAAGGCAAGGCTTGAGGATGAAAAGTTATCAGGTGCAATGCTTCGTTTGGGATTTTGGAACGTGTGGAAACCAAGAGAATTATGATCTAACCAAGGAAAATATTATTCACTTCCATACTGTTGAGGTATGGTTCATACTCTTCTACAATAAAAAAAAAACATGTGGGTCCCGCTTCACGTTGAAAAGGTAAGGGTACTTTTGATATGGCTATTCATTAGGGAAAATTGTCAAAAAAGTCCTAAACCTATTGCACCTTTGCCGATTTAGTCCTAAACTTTTCAATTTTGCCGATTCAGTCCTAAACCTTTTCATATTTTGCCGATTCAGTCCTAAACCTTTCGATTTTACCAATTCAGTCCTAAACCTTTCGATTTTGCCGATTTAGTCCTAAATCTTTTCATATTTTTTCGATTCAGTCCTAAACTTTTTATTTTTTAAAAAATATCTTGGAAATAAATCTGAAAATTTAAAAAATTATAAGAAAATTAAAAATATATATAATTAAAAAAATTTAAAAAAATTTAAAAAAATTACAAAAAAAATTTAAAAAAATTTAAAAAATTTAAAAAAAATTTAAAAAAATTTAAAAATTTAAAAAATTTTAAAATTTTAAAAAATAAAAATAAAAAACGAGTGAGTCATCGCCGCCGCTGCCCCACCATCGCCGGCTCGCCCATTTTTTTCAGCTTTATTTTCAAAATATTTTAAAAAAATTTTAAAAGTTTAGGACTCAGTTGAAAAAATATAAAAAGATTTAGGACTAACTCACCGTCACCGCTCATCTGTTTTTTTTTTATTTAGCTTTTTTTCAAAATATTTTTAAAAAATTAAAAATTTTATGACTGAATTGGCAAAACATGAAAAGATTTAGGACTAACTCACCATTGCTAGCCGGTGAGGGGCCTAAACTTTTTAATTTTTTAAAATATTTTGGAAAAAAAGCTGAAAAAAAGAGAAAAAAATCGATGATTTAGTCCTAAATTTTTTAAATTTTTTTAAAATATTTTGAAAATAAAGCTGAAAAAAATGGGCGAGCCGGCGATGGTGGAGCAGCAGCGGTGAGGGCTCACTCGTTTTTTAAATTTTTTTTAAATTTTTTTTAAAATTTTTTTAAAATTTTTAAATTTTTTTAATTTGTTAAAATTTTTTAATTTTTTTAATTTTTTAATATATTTTTATAATTTTCTTATAATTTTTTTAATTTTCGGATTTATTTCCAAGATATTTTTTAAAAAATAAAAAGTTTAGGACCGAATCAAAAAAATATGAAAAGAATTAGGACTAAATCGGCAAAATCGAAAGGTTTAGGACTAAATCGGCAAAATATAAAAAGGTTTAGGACTGAATTGGCAAAATCGAAAGGTTTAGGACTGAATCGGCAAAATATGAAAAAGTTTAGAACTGAATCGGCAAAATTAAAAGATTTAGGACTAAATCGACAAAAGTGTAATAGGTTTAAGACTTTTTTGACAATTTTCCCCTATTCATTATAGTAGCCAAAATTTACAATTGGTTGGATTTGTGGATGCAAATTATGCAGAAGATCATGATTGTTAGAGATCTACCATTGGGTATTGTTTGCCTTTAGGCAATGGAGCAATTAGTTGGATATCCAGGTTACAATTTGTGGTGGTGTTATCTACAACAGAAGCGAAATACATTGCAACAACAGATGCATGTAATGAAGGCATTTGGTTGAATAGATTGCTTGATGAGCTAAGAATCAAACAAAAAGTGATCACTATTCATTATGATAGTGAAAGTGCGTTACATTTGCCCGTCAATCAAATGTTTTGCTCTCGTACGAAACACATTGATGTTAAGTACCATTTTATTCGTGATGCAGTGGAACATGGAGTCATCTCTTTGCAGAAGATTCACACCAACGAAAATGTAGCAAACGAATTGACAAAGCCTATCCCAAGAGAGAAGTTTAGATGGTGCACAACTTCTCTTGGGCTTTCAATTGCCAATTGATTGGTGACGATTGGGTTAATCGAAGCTGTGAAGCCTATTCGAAAATAGTCTTCAAGTGGGAGAATGTACCAAAGGAAAAACAGGGGCTAATAGCCCATGATACCCCTCCACTACTTTAGTATGTGCAATCAACCCTCCGCTTCTTTTTGTACGTGTGGAGGAAAGAGGGGGAGGGGGGAGAGAGTAGGGGAACAATTGTAAGTCATGATTTTCTGAGTACCTTTGTATTTTCTCTGTGTTTAGGATCAATGGCATTTTGGGGATATGAGATCTCTTGTAAGGGGAATCTTAGGTGTGTAATATCTCTGGATTGTGAAAGTTGTACCGTAAAAAGATTCACCGTTGAGAGTGTGACTCACTGTTGGTGTTTATTGAGTTGAGGAGTGTACGTTGCAATTTTCATGGTTATCAAAGAGAATTCCATGTGATTGCCTCATGGATATAAATAGGCCAACCTGTCGAACCACTTAAATTTGTGTCTCTCCATCTTTATTTCGATGCACTTATTTTGTTTATTGTTTTTGTCAACGTATGTACCGATTGCTCGTGAAGAACTACGACAACAATCCATTTGCTCACGCTTAGCAGTTAGCAATCTCGGTTGGTAACACTCAAACTCTAAGCATATGACGATTGATAATAGGAAGGATCATAGACCCTCGTGCAAGATCATAGACCTGATCTATAATCAACAATGAACCTAGATTGAAGGTGGCTCTAATGAAACATATTGATGAGTCTATAAACAGACAGAGACAGAGACAGAGACAGAGATTGCAAGGGAAGGCAAGGTTTGAGGATAAAATGGTGTCAGGTGCAATGCTTCGTTTGGGATTTTAGAATGTGTGGAAACCAAGAGAATTATGATCTAACCAAGTAAATGATATTCACTTTTACACTATTAGAATATGGTTCATACTCTCTTGCAATATAAAAAAAAAAACACGTAAGTCTTGCTCCACGCTAAGCATATGAGGGAGCCACCCTATAAGGTCTCAAGAGGGAAATATCCCCTGGATAAAGCTTTTACTATTTAAGTTCATATTGTTTTCATTGATAATTTAAGCTTAGACTTATGAATAATTACTGATGTGCATGTAATCTTTTTCGTTTGTAATTGAGTCATGCAATTATAGGTGCGATGTGCTAATTATAATGGAATATGCTACTAGACGTAGCCCTAGTTTAAGAGCGAATTAAGATAAAATCTCGTGTCTCGATTTCTTTTTCTTACTTTACGTTTTACTTCAACTTGGTTGTGCGCCGAATTCTAGCATGCATTAGGTTTGTTCCAACTAGAGGCGCCAAAAGAATATAAAGCAAATGCTATCCACTTCATCTTTGCTAAAGGCGCAACCGTAAACCGAAGCACCACTTATGGGCCCTATAATCTGGGCTCATGGGCCTTCCGCACAAATCTCTCCTATTCCAAGATTTCATGCAGCCTGTGCTGCGCTCTTGTTTTATTTGCCAGGAGGCCAGAAAATGCCGCATCCTGCACTGCTCATTCCCCTGTTTTAACACGGGTCATGCTTTCTCGAAAATCACCGCCCCGCCGTGTCGCTCGTGAAAACGAACTATAACTTCATCGTCGGTGAAAATGTTTAAGCACATTTTCTCGCCGATCGATCCTTTTTAAGCGATGCGAACGATCATTTCTAGTGAAATAATTCTATGGAAGACCAGTTGCATTGGCAAAATAAGAAGATAAAAAAAAAAAAAAAAAAAGAGAAGCACTTAGCCAAATGCGGGCGTTGCTTGTTTTCGAACTGGAAAGAAAGGCGGATGGAGTGGTTTCTGGAAAAAGGAGTTCTGTCGTTTCTTGGGGTTTGCACGCGCAGATGATGCGAGAGCAGGGACGCCATGCCCACTGGTCTTTCATCTGAAACGAGAGCAGAGGAATGGGATGAGCTGTAGAGGCCAGAAGTGGGACTGGGCCGAATTGACCCGACACGGGGACCCGGTTATGGGCGGTCAGCTTTTTATCTTTTCAGGTACGGTACGGAGTAACTAGAATAATGGATGAAATTTAACTTAAAATGGGAAAAAGATTAATATATATTTATATGTATGTATATATGCTAGACGACCATACCCCTTGAAATATTCAAAATGGAATAAACCCCACCTAATCAAATTATCCCATTTTCCGCCTAGTTATAGTTGTTGAAATTTCAATTCGGATCCCCAAATCATACCAACCTGCCATACGAAAATTTGGAACCTTTTGGAAAGCAGGATGTTTAATTCGCATCGAAACATAGTAGATTGATCGACGGGAGATGTGATTCGACCACTCGTTTTTTCACGTGAACTCGATACACCTTGACTTTCCATTCTTCGGGTATAGAGATTCACGAGCCTTGACAACTTCATTTTCTTGAAGGTTGTCTAATTACGAGGAAGGTATGCTCGGTGATTTTGCATTTGAGCATAAATATTATCTTGTGACTGCTTCAACCTTGACATACCTGACTAGATTTGCCCTTGTGATCTTATGGGAAAAATTACTCTTTTTGGGCTCCATTTGCTTCGCATAAAATGAATAATTTGAAAAATATTTTTTCTAAAAGTAATTACTTGTGTCGCTTGAAATGGTTAATCAGATGACACTATTTTAATTATCGACGGTAATTCATGTCTAAACATTTTAGTGATGATGAAAATGATTTTTGCTCATTCATTTTTATAAGCGATACAAGCTATAATTTTTAACAATATATTTTTCAAATCACTTTATTTTTCAAAATGGAGCCTAACGATGGGCAGACTTGGACAAACGCTTTCTAACGCTAGCAAGACCTTGTTCGTTCATTAACGAGGCAGGCGTGGAACTGCAATTTTAATAACATTGAACGATTTTTTTTTAAGCATCATTCAAATTCTTAAGACATTACACAAAGCTGCACATCTTAATCTTGTAAATATCTATCTACCAACGGTATGTTTACTTAAATTTTAGTGTTAATACCACCAAAAATCTCAAACTGATACATCTATAATAAATTTACCTAAAATTATTTTTAAACCACAAAAAATCTCAAATTAGTATATTTATGATAAATTTACTCTAAACCAGTACATCTGTGATAAATTTACTCTTTGTTAGTTTTCGTTAAACCTAACCGTTAAAGTACTAGGTTGTATGACACGCGACAATTAACGGGTACACCAGCTTGAGGCTTTTACCCTTTATTTATCACAAGTGTATCAATTTATAATTTTCTATGGTATTAATCCAATTTAATAGAGGGTAAATTTATCACAACTATACTAATTTGAGATTTTTTGTGGTTAAAAAATTAATTTATGGTAAATTTATTGCATGTGTATCAATTTAGGATTTTTAGTGATAAAAAAATAGTTTTTGGTAAATTTGTCACAACTGTACCGGTTTGAAATTTTTTGTAGTCAAAAAATAATTTGAGATAAATTTATCATAAACGTATAAATTTAGGGTTTGTCATTATACTAACCCTAAATTCTTTGTCGATGTGTTTTTATACTTCTAATTATTTGGGTTATCTGGCATTAACCAAAAGATCAAAAACCATGTCTCGAATAAACAAAAGCTGCAGGTAATCATTACATATTTAAAACGATGTCCATTTCAAGCCTATATTTCCTTTTTTTTGTATTTCTTAATTTAATTTAACTAAAAATTAAGTTAAAATTATATTTTGAAGAAAATGTCATTAGCTAGTTGGAATATTTAGCCGATCGGCCGGCCAACGAGGTCATATCCTATTTAAATAGTTATGACCAATTCAAACCTTTATTTGAACTAAGGAGAGCATCGCGAGCTCTTATTTGAAACAAGGACTACTTTAGATTTTTAATTATGAAAATAATGACATTTTAAGCTTTTATTTTATGATTCCTTTGAGAAATGTGCGGTGTTCGGTAGGAAGAGGTAGGGGAGGCCATTTGCAAAGGGCAAAAACAAAAATACATAAATAATCCAGAAGGACCCTTTTCTTGGCCATCCAAAAAGACCCTACCTTTAAATTATTTAATTGTCATATTTTTTTGGAAAAATACCACCAAAAACCCTGAACTTTACCATTTGTGACAAATTTACCCTGAAATTTTTTTTGTGACACCAAAAATCCTGAACTTTACCCTTTGTGACTGTTGACACCTGATTTTTAATCATTTTTTCTATTGCTAAAGTAATAAAAAAATCCATAAAAATTCATAGACTTGAAAAATCAACTTTGGAGACCTTAGCCAAGCCTAGGGAACCAATTTTGACCAAAAACCGATTTTTCATATTTTCAGTATTTTTACGTATTTTTTATTTATTTATTTTCGAAAATTAATAGAAAATTCATAAAGATTCATAAAATTGAAAAATCAACTTTGGGGACCTTAGCCAAGCCTAGGGAACCACTTTTGACCAAAAAATGATTTTTCATATTTTCGATATTTTTCGGTATTTTTAATTTCAAAAATTCATAAAACAAAAAATTAAGAAAAATTTGAAAATTGTAAAATCAGCTTTGGAAGCCTTGGCCAAGCCTAGGCAACCATTTTTGAACAAAAAATAAATTTTCATATTTTATATATATATTTTTTTAATTTTTTTTTAAAAATAAATAATACAAAAATACTTGAAAATTTTGGAAAAATAACATTTGAGGCCAAAAAAAATACACAAAGATAGTTAATATTTTTATTAAATCTATTTTTATATTGGCCATCGCAAATTCAGAAAAATTCAATTCGAGTCACGTGTTCCTTCACGAGTATAATCTCGAATCGGGCCTAAAAATTGTTAATTTGAGTCAACTTATTTTTAATTTTCACTTTTTATGAGTTGTGACATTGTCTTCTAATATTTTAAATTTTCATCTTTGCCCAATTATACCCAGAATGACTCAATTTTGTAAAAGGGCTTTAATTAAATTCTGCATTATTTTCAGCGGCAAGAAATGAGCTTAAATTTGACATGTGGTAAATTTTAGTGTGTCAAAAATTGTGAGGAGATTTAGACTCAAAGAAATATATTTTTTCAGGGACTGAATTGTAAATACTTAAAATTCAAGGACTAGAGTGCAAATACCTAACTCTTGAAGGATTATTTTACAAATAACAAAAAGAAGAGTTAGTGGATAAATTAGAATAGAGAAGGGAAGATGGAGAAGAAGAGATGAAGAAGAGAAGTTGGAGAAGAATGGATGGAGAAAATAAGATAAGAATAGATAAGGGAAGATGGAGATGAAGAAGAGTTAGTGGAGAAATTAGAATGGAAAATAAGAATAGAGAAGGGAAGATGGAGATGAAGAAGAGTTAGTGGAGAAATTAGAATGGGAGATAAATATGGAGAAGGGAAGATGAAGATGAAGAAGAGTTAGTGGAGAGATTAGAATGTGAGATAGAGATGGAGAATGGAAGATGAAAATGAAGAAGAGTTAGTGGAGAAATTAGAATGGGAGATAGAGTTAGTGGAAAAATTAGAATGGGAGATAGATGAGTAGATTATAAAAGGAGGAAGAAGTGAGCTTAAGAGGGGATTTTTTGGAGAGAAAATTTAAAGTGTTTGAGAGAATTTTTTAGAGAGAAAATTTGAAGTGTTTGGGAGGATTTTTTTTGGAGAGAAAATTTTGGATGTTTGAGAGAGTTTTGGGAGATTGAAGAAAAATTTGAGAGAAAGAAAATACCAAAAGAGAGAGAATTTTGAAGATGATGGGAGTTCAAAGCTAGGGATTATCATCACAAATTCCTTCATCGATCAATATAAATCAAGAGTTCATCCTCGTCAACGAGCAAGCAAATTCGAGCTAAGTGTTTTTATTTATTCATTTGTTTATGGTTTTACTTGCAAATTAGCACAAATTGTATACACTTTCTCCATCTCCTCTTTTTTTTTCCATATTTTATGTCAGGAGAAGGATATCTCTACGTCAACAGCAAAAATCTCGTAGATATGCAAAAATCGGCCCAGACAAGCTCCTAAGCTGTCCACCGATTTCTCAACTGATCTGTGACTAAAAGTCCCTCTTAATTCAAAAGAAACTCTCTATATTGGGAACATAGAGAGCGAAAATCAATTATAGAAATCCCTCCCAAAAAAATGGGAGATAAGTACTCTTTCTACTCTTCTGGTTTTAGGTGCAGATTAGCACATATTTTGTATACTGACATTTCACTCTATTTTATGTCAGGAAGCCGCAGCTTTATATCAATGGTCAACCCTATGGAAGCACAAAATCGGCTTGGAGGAGTCCTCAAGCGCGCACAAATTTCAAATTGTTGAATCAATTCGTTGTATTTTATTTTAAAGAATTCATACCCCAGAATGGAGAGGACAAAATCCATCCGCAATTTAAATACCTGCACCATAAATCCCAAAGGGAAGAGCCAAGCCAATGCTTAGCCTCCCATTGGAGGTTTTTACTTACAGTAGTTAAATACCTGCAACTTAAATACCTGTACCTTAAATCCCAAAGGGAAGAGCTAAGCCAATGCTTAGCCTCCCATTGGAGGTTTTTACTTACAGTAGTTAAATACCTGCAACTTAAATACCTATACCTTAAATCCCAAAGGGAAGAGCCAAGCCAATGCTTAGCCTCCCATTGGAGGTTTTTACTTACAGTAGTTAAATACTTGCAACTTAAATACATGTACCTTAAATCCCAAAGGGAAGAGCCAAGCCAATGCTTAGCCTCCCATTGGAGGTTTTTACTTACAGTAGTTAAATACCTGCAACTTAAATACATGTACCTTAAATCCCAAATGGAAGAGCCAAGCCAATGCTTAGCCTCCCATTGGAGGTTTTTACTTACAGTAGTTTAAATACTTGCAACTTAAATACCTGTACCTTAAATCCCAAAGGGAAGAGCCAAGCCAATGCTAGGCCTCCCATTGGAGGTGTTTATTCACTGTCATGTACTTCCTATAATTTAATTTTTGAATCATCAGACCCAAAAGATAAGTAAGTTGTAATACTGCACAGAAGTCGTTAACACACTCCTTCTTTCGGCTTCAGGGAATCTTTAACACTTAAAAAAATATAACAAATAAAAATATATACCATCCATGCATCCTATTTAAAAAGTGAAAACACAAAAGAGAATACCCTACTATAGCCTTAGGAATAAACCAAGCCTGAGTTGCCGAATTAAGATATCCATGAAATTAAGGTACCGAAAGGGCATTAGTTTTAATTAACTAGTGTAACCAAGTCCCCGAACTCATAATCTCTGGTTCGCAGGAATAAATTAGTTCTCCCGCTAATTTATTTAGGTTTCTAATCGACCTACCAAGAACGATTAGTGGCGACTCCAAATTTTAAAATCATTTAAACAAAAACCAAAGTTGCGATTCGGTAGGGCTTGGGAGGGTCCGCGTTAGGTTAGTCAAATCTAATTAACCTAATAATCCGTTAACCCCCTTTAAAATTTAAAATTTTTTTAGAGGGTCGCGACAGTGACAAATTTACCCTAAATTTTTTTTTGTGACACCAAAAACCCTGAATTTTACCCTTTGTGACAAATTTACCCTGAACTTTTTTTTGCGACACCAAAAACCCTTAACTTTTCCTATTGTGACAAATTTACCCTAAACTTTTAAATTTGTGATAAATTTACCTTGAACTTTACCATTTGTGACGGATTTACCCTGAACTTTTAAATTTTTATTTAAATAATTTTAAAAATAAGCTGAAAATTTTAAAAAAGGGCTAAAATTTTTTTAAAAAAAATTGCTTTTCCAGCTTCAAGGCCGGCGACCTCTGCCGGAATAGGGCTAACAGGGGTCATCGGCCTTGAAGCCGGAGATATATATTTTTTAATTTTTAGCCATTTTTTTCATTTTTATCTTATTTTTAAAATTATTTTAAATAATAAAAAAAATTTAAAAGTTCAAGGTAAATTTGTCACAATGAGTAATGTTTAGGGTTTTTGGTGGTATTTTCTCAATTTTTTATTATTTAAAATAATTTTAAAAATAAGATAAAAATGAAAAAACAGATAAAAATTAAAATATATATATCTCCGGCTTCAAGGCCGGCGACCCCTGTCAGCCCTATTCCGGCAAAGGTCGCCGGCCTTGAAGCCGGAAAAGCAAATTTTTTTTAAAAAAAATTTAGCCCTTTTTAAAAATTTTCAGCTTATTTTTTAAATTATTTAAATAAAAATTTAAAAGTTCATGGTAAATCCGTCACAAATGGTAAAGTTCATGGTAAATTTATCATAAATTTAAAAGTTTAGGGTAAATCTGTCACAATAGGAAAAGTTAAGGGTTTTTGGTGTCACAAAAAAAAGTTCAGGGTAAATTTGTCACAAATGATAAAGTTCAGGGTTTTTTGTGTCTCAAAAAAAAGTTTATGGTAAATTTGTCACAAATGGTAAAGTTCAGGGTTTTTGGTGGTATTTTCTCTATTTTTTTAAATTATGAACCCAATAATTAATAATGCCGTCGAGAATCCTAGAAATTAGGTTAGGAATAATTACGTTAAATCACTTGTCTCCGGCGAACGCTGTCGGAAAGTGGACGGCCACACGTTACAAAGGGGGGGGGGGCAAGCGACTGTGGGCCCCAGGAAAAAGAAACGTGGGTAACTATCTAGAATCTCACGTGCGGGGACAGCCAGGAGCCAGCTGTGTGCCAGACCCACACGCGTCCGACGGGATTCATGACGTCATCACTTGCCCAAAAAAGATAAAAAAAAATTCCTTATTGGCGGCTTCTGTCGTCGTCTCCTGGCAAGTGTTCGGTCGCTGACCGTACGGACTGACCGAAATGCCGGGGGCCCACTTATAACACTAGCTTAGGAAAGTTCTCAGATGGTTTTTTTTTTTGGGTCGCATCTAAGCTAGCTTAGAATTGAATGAATTATTTAAGATAATAATAGGGGTGGACATAATTTCAAAGTAGAACCTAAAATCTGAAAAAGCGGATCGATTGGCTCTAGAGTATGGAGGATAGGCTCCATGTTCCAAAAATTATTAAACATGTTCTTATGGGTTGGTCTCATATTTTAGGTAAATAAAACCTGAAACATAATATAAGTTTTTATTTTTTTTTTCTTAGCATACAACTTCACGTCATCTTGTGATATTCCACTGTATTCGATGATGAATATGTAATATGGAACCACTTCATCATTAAGACTTTTAATTTGTTAATGTTTCGTATTTTTTGTATATCTAAATATGAGTTATGATTAATGAATTTTAGCATCAAATAGTGGTCATTAAATATGATTATTCACAGTAATTATTCAACTATAATATATATGAAACCTAGGTGAAACTTGAAACCTGAAATAGAATAGGTTCTAGTCTCTAAGGTATGCATAGTAAGTTATAGGTTCCAAAAAATGAAAAACATGCATAGACGGGTAGGTTCCAAGTAAAATTTATATGAAACTTGGAACCGCTCATTCCTAGATAATAAAACCGAGTGGCATCCTAATTTCCCATTGCATTTGAAACTTCGGAAAATCTTATTTATTGCTAACAAATAATTTGAATTATTTTCAATCACGATAGCATTTGTTCATTTCCAAAACGTCATTTTCCTCGCTTTAGTATTGTCATTAACAGGCGCTTAGACAATACTCATTAGTGAAGGACCTTATTTTCGAATTCGATGAAAAATACTATACTTCTAAGACAAAATTCAATAAATGAAAACGCGAGGACTCCATGGCCCTAACTCTAAACCGATATCATCGGATTCATAGATTCTCGGGTTTTCAATTTGAAAGGGCACCCACCAAAAAAGCAGCAATGCACCTAGCAAAGCAATGATGCTCCTCCTCCTAATGATGCACATAATTTGACAGCTAAAAGACAAAAAAAAAAAATTCAAATCTCATCGGCGGCGGCAAACGGGTGCCCAAAAACACTCGTTAAGTATATTTAGATAAAAAAAAATTTATATAATTTTCGATTTGCCGATTGTAAATATCCTAGGAGGATGGATGCATTAAAACCGGTAACATGTTTCGGTACGATCCTTTTTATTTGTATTCTCCAAGATTTAGAAGACCGCTGCCAAGCCGATTGAGCTCCCATTATCGATAAAAATCCATTTACATAGCAACGTGAAAAGTGAAAAGAAGAACAAGATGTGTGCACCACTAAATAGATGCTTGAAAAAGTTGGCAATTTTTCTTTTTTTTGGAAAAACGAGTTTTTCGAAAAGAAATTTCTTGCTGACAACTGATAGAATTAAGTAATTATTCAATTCTTCGTCCTTTGATATGAATAAAAGTGCTTCCAAAATTGGATCATTTTCTCAATTGTGATTTACCGAGATGAACGCAGAGGAAGTAAATCCCACACGGAGCTTTCTTCGATTGATTGCTCTGGCCGTCCACGCATGCTCGCAATTTGTCGGGCAAGAAAAGAGGTGACAGAGCAATGATCATTCACCAACCACGAGTACGGCGTCGCATTTGTTAAGCCTTTTTTTCATAAAAAAACAAATCGGCTTTTCAATGCATCGACCCGCAGCCCGTCTTAGTTCGAAGAATCATAAATTTACTTTTTAAGCGTACGATCCCTTTCTTTTCGTTCCGATGATTTGCCTTATTATCTAGAGCTTATTTCAATTTGAAACGGTAACATTTTTTTTTTGTCAGAAAAGGTGGATTTTTATTCAACGGAAACGGCAACAGTTCGTGTGAGACAAACCCAAAAAAGGGGCATCACAACACAAAAGAGCCCATAACGGTTGGGGGGTTACATAACCACGAGCGACGAAGGTAATCTAATTGGTGGGCCTTGGAGATCCAGTCGGCCACCTGATTAACGGCCCTATTACAATGGGCTACGGAGACATTTGGGAGGTATACAAGTTGGGCTCGGGCTTCCAGAACAGAGGCTTCAATCTCCCATGGGACGGGTTCTCGACCAAGTACAGCTTCTACAACCACTTTTGAGTCAGATTCCAAGTATAGGCGCTTGAGTCTTCTAGATCTGAGTTGTTTGACCGCTTCCAACAGAGCCCTAGCTTCAGCTTGAAGAGGCGTCGATGCTTCAACTTTTTCCGCAAAGCCCTCAAGCAAATTTCCCGATATGTCGCGAAGAACTCCGGCCATCGTCGTTGATCTACTTTCGGCATCAAACGGTAGCAGTTGAACTGCAATGTTTCGCGCTATTTTTTTGGGATATGAATGGAATGTAATTCTAAAAAACAAAAGTATCGGTAGTAGAAAACGAGAACAGCCAAACTGTTGGCATTTCTCAAGTAGTTATCCAATAAATCTGATAGAACTCTACATGGAGAGGGAGTGAAGAATTTTGATCACTAATTGTGCTGCCTAATTCACTAAAACACTCTCCAAATTTTATGTCTGATCTGAGTTCAGTCCAAAATTTTTTTTAAGCTAAAACTTTGAGTTCAGTCCAAATTTGCTCCAATTTTTTTTTCTTAAAAAAAATAAGAAAAATTTATGTTTAGTCCCAAATCTATATTAATGAGATAAAAATCAGCAACTTTTACTATAATCTCAAAGTTGCATCCCATTACTCCCCTGTCCAAAAGTCCTCATTAGTCATCTCTAATTTTCTTATTCTAGAATAGTTTCAATTTGGAGATACTTTTTTATGTCAGCTTGCTGATATGGATTTGCTACCAACATAAAAATGCCATCTCAAAGATCGGACTGGATCATGAGGGCACATTTGAGAGAGCATTGGAATTGGCACCTTTCTTTAGAAAAGCAAAATAAAATTCGAGACAAATTTAGGATTGGATCTAAAGTTTAGTTATTTTTCTGAAATAAAAAGAAGTTTGAGCCATAATTGATATTGGACCTAAATTATGGAGTTTTTTTTTCCCATAAAATTAGGCTCTAATTGTGTTGTGGAAACCTATGAAGCATCAACACTTTTCGGAAACCTTCGTGTCATGTTTAACATTTCAACACTCTCTGACACTCTCTGAACACTCTTCAACATACAATCGGCGCTTTAAACACACTAGCGACAAGCAAGTCTAATATGCCAACACGCCGTTTTAACACGCACGGGGTTAATTTTAAGTATTTTCAGTAAATTAGAAGTCAAAATGTAAATTTATCAAAAATACATATGCTTAAGTCATATACCCAACGATCCCAAAATTAATTCAGCCATAAAAAAAATATAATCACGAACCCCTAATGAAAAAAGAATAAGAAATTCACTGCTGATATAACTTATCACGTATATAACAAAAATACACATTTAATATGCAACATGTCTAACGTGTCAAAATTCTCTATATAGTTAGAATGATGTATCGGCGCATTGCGTCAATTTTAAGTATTTTCAATAAATTATTGGTTAAAATATAAATCTATCAAAAATATATATACTTAAGTCATACACCTAACCATCCAAAATTAATCCAGCCCTAAAAAAAAAATCTAATCGTGAATCCCTAATAGTAGAAAAAGAAGAAACTCACCACCGATACAACTTATCACGCATATAAAAAAATATACATTTAATTTGTAATATCTCTCAACGTGTCGAAATTCTTTATTTTTTTTTAGAATGATGTGTTGGTGTGTCATATCGTCTCACGTCGCGCATCGACGCTACTTAGGTGAAAACAAAACTATTTTTATTCGAAGTAAGTGAAACATGACATTACTCAATTTTCAAAGTGTATTATTAGTCTTCACTAGTGTCTTTATTAGACATGGCCACGGGCCGCTTTCGGCCCGGAATCGGCCCGTACGGCCGGTTCGGGGGTTCCGGTTCATGGTTCGAAACCGTGTAAACCGGAGGTTCCAAACCGCTGGCCCAACGGCTACTAGCCGTTGCCCCTTTTTTTTTATTAAATTTAATTAACAAAAAATTTCTTATAAATACCTCTTCCCCCCTTCATTTTATTCACAATTTCTTTCATTTTTCTTCTCTCAATTTCTCAAATTCTCTCAAATTCTCAATCTCAAATTCTCTCAAGTCGCGATACTCGATTCACTTTCATTTCTCTTGAAATTCTTCATTTCTTTTTTGTTGGAAATTCTCGAAAAATGGCAAGTGGAAGCCGCGGCGGGAGGGGTAAGAGCCCGATGGCGCCGATGGGATCGTCCAATTATCCTTAATCTCATAATCCTTATGATTATGCATATTATGGCTTCGACGACGACGAAATTGAAATCGACAATGCTCCAAATATCGAGCAACCCGTTCCAACACAAGTTAGCACGAATCCTCCCACCGAAGAAGCGTCAACAACGATGGGACGAGATGGGTCATCCACTTCCTCAATATGGGAGCACTTCACGAAGGCGCACATTGAAGAAAATAAATATCAACTTACTTGCAAACATTGTGGAAAAAATTACAAATTCGTAAGTGGTCAAGGCTATGGAACATTTCAACGGTATTTGAGATCAAAACATCCAACGCTAGCTGGGATCGACAATCATCAACAACAAATTTTTGGGTACGCCAAAACTAACGCTCCTCCTTTATTCTGTTATAGCGAAAATTTTTATAAAGAAGAATTAGCTAGATTTACGGTTGTAGAACATTTATCATTTAATTTTGGTGAGAAATTTGATTTTAATAATTTTATACAAAATGCATGTACTCCACAAGCAAAACTCGTTTCTAGAAATACCCTTAAAAGCCAAATTTTTAATTTGTGTAAAAAAGGAAAAGAAGAATTAAAAATATTTTTTTATGAATTATAATGGATGTACGCATATAGGTAGCGATGTTTGGACCGATCCTTGACAAATTCATTCTTATATGGGCATTACGTGTCATTGGATAGATAACGATTGGAATATTCAAAAAAGAATTATTGCATTTCGAGTTTTTGAGGATAGACATGTGGCAATTAATATTTATAGATTAATTAGACAAGTTTTAGAAGAATATTGTTTGGTTGAAAAAGTTTTTTCTATTGGTTTTGATAATGCCGCGGTAAATACCGCTTCTATTAAAGAGTTGGAAAAACTTTGTAAACCCACTTTTGGTGGAGAATTTTTTCATGTTAGATGTGCTTGCCATGTTTTAAACTTAAGCGTACAAGAAGGTTTACAAACTCTTAACGTTTTTCTCAACCCAATAAAAATCGCAATCCAATATTTATGGAGACATCCCCAAATTATGAAAGATTAGTGTAGATTTTGTAAACAACATGGAAAAAGGGCAAGAAGATTTTCAAGAGATGTTCCAACTCGTTGGAATTCCATGTACGAATTGCTTAATCAATCTTTTGAATATAAAGATTTATTATGTGCATTTATTTCGACTAATATTCCTCAACTTGAGTTATTACCACAACATTGGGATATTTGCCAAAAAATTTTAGATTGTTTAAAAGTTTTCAACGATGCAACTTATACCTTATTCGGTGTTTATTATCCTACGACTTATTTATTTATAATAGAGTGTGTTAATATTGCTGGTGTTTTTGAAGAATATGAATACGATGAACAATTAGGTGCAACTATTAAGGCAACGAAATCAAAATGGCTAACTTATTATGAACATATTCCTTTTATTTATTTGGTTGCTTCTATTTTCGATCCACGTACGAAATTAGAATTCGTAAAAGATTTTTTGATTATGTATTATGGATGTTTTCATTTAGAAATAGAATTAGATATTAATTTATTAAAAGGGATAGTTAGCAACTCAATAGTAGCATTATATAATGATTATTATATTAGATATAACGCAACTGATATTGGATATTCTTCTCAATTTACTCTCGTAGAAAACGAGAGCGAAGGTAAAATAAGTAGAGGGTATAAAATGCTAATGAGTAGGCACAAAAAGACAAAGGGGGCGCACAGATATTTCCGAATTTGATCATTATTTAAGCACTAACTTTGAGACCAACTCATTTGCAAGTGGCATAGATTTTCAAATTTTAGAGTGGTGGAAGGAGCATTCGAGTCAATATCGAATTCTCTCTATCATCGCTAGACATGTTTTAGCAACTCCTTGTTCAACAGCTGCGGTTGTACAAGCTTTTAGCGCTGAAGGCAACATTTTGGACGATCACCGTTCAAGATTATCTCTGCAGTCTGTGGAGGCTCAAGCTTGTGTCGATGATTGGACGAAGGCTCAATATCGACAACAAGAAATTGATCGCAACGTAGAAGCCGAATTTTTCGATGATGGAGCGAGCACCGTGACGGGAACCACCACCGGAAGCGACGATTGACGATGAGGTAAGTATGGGGTTATCAAAGGTAAAAGAATTACATGGGCTTTGATTCTTCTATCCCCAAAAAGATATGTAGGCACTTAATGGTAATTCATTAAGTCAAGCCCTTTTTCTCTCTCTTTTTTTTCATCTAAGTTTGATTATAATTTTGTAAAATTTTACTTGAAATTTTTATTATTTAAAAAACCGGGCCGGTTCAGGGTTCCGGTTCCGAAACCGCCAGTTTCGAACCGTGGCCACTCTTGGTCTTTATGACATTCGCAATAACGCCCCTTTGATTTTTTTTTGTTTTTCATTTTTTTAAACCTCTAAGGCATTATTAATTGATAGATATGGGGGTGGTGCTAACTAACCCCACAAAAGCCCCATCAAGAGGAGTAATTGCTGAACAGCTGGATTGGACATGAATTGAGCTTGACTCAGTACTGCCAGCTCTCCTAGCTTTGGGATTCTCTCCATTTAAAGGGCATTCAATTTGGAAAGATCCCCACCCCACAAGACCAATGCCTCGTTGATCGTCTTGGGATTTATTATGAGTTTTAAACTACGATTTTGCTTAACCATTCTAAATTAAGTTTGGTTATCAATTCAATCTCAAATTTTCTTATCTATCAATTTCAATTTTGAAATTTTCGCATTTACGCTAATTTAGCTTGATCAAAATTGCTGAAATTTTCGCACTTACGCTAATTTAGCTTATTCGATCAATTTCGATCGAAAATCGTCGAAGTAATAACTTTTAATAATAATTTAATATATTTTAAAAAAATTATTTACTGATTAATCTTTCATTCCCCATCTTTTTCTTCTTCTTCTTATTCAAACTAGTCTTGAGGTAATTTAAAAAAAATATTAAATATTATTAGAAATTCTTAGGACATCAATTTTCAACAAAATTGATTCGATGAATTAAATTGGCTCGAACATAAAATAATTTAGGACAAAATTAATAAAAAGAAAATAATTTAAGACAGTTAATGAAATTACAATACGTCCAAAATGAACTTTTTTGGGTAATTCTTCCTTCGTGAGTCTCGTGATCGTCCCAATCGATTTTATCACACTTCTCTTATTGATTCTTCCAATATGAATGAACACCATAAACAATACTTTCCCCTGAAAATTCACTAATTCGATTAACTGCTGTACCAAAAGGAAGCTGTACACTACAAAAAAAAAAACTTTACAATAAATTCACATTTCCCATCCCCCGGTTCGGACCGAGTATCTTATTCATTCCGGTTCAAATGACCCCCGACCGGCGACCTTTGACCGAACCGTCGATGCAGCCGTGCGCCGCCTAGCGTTGGTTGAGGCTGTCCCACAGGGACGCGCAGCGCCGTCGGGCAAACCCCACCCTTCGCTTCCCCAGGTCATAAACCACCTCAAAACCCTGCTGCTGATAATTCCCCAGGGTCGCCACGGGCCCGCTTTCCGACTCGGCCTCATCCCCGCCGTTCATCAGCATCAAGCACCCCACGCGCGACCGCCTCCCGCCGCCGTCCATGAAGTCGTAGAAATAATTCCTCCTGGGCAGCACCACACTGGACCCCCGCCCCACGAAATGCAATGTAACAGTAGGCACGCTCGCGATCGTGTCGTTGTCGAAGTAGTAGCACGGGCTCAGCCCCGTCTTCTCTTCTATTCCGGCTGCCCGCTCATGGACTTGGCCGAGCCGCCGCTCGAACTCGGCGACCACCGAGCCGTACAGGCCTGCAGGCAGCATGGTGAACGTTGTCCCCGAGTCGACCACCATCCCTCCGTTCCCGCGGCCGTCCACCGCCCTCAAATTCTCCGGCGCCAGGATATGCTTCCGGCCCACGGAGATCCCCTCCAGCCCCACGCAGTAGAAGTACGGATGCTTCGGGTTGTCGAGCATCTCGGTGTACGCGAACTCTGCCTCCTCGTTGCTAAACACTTTCTCCTTCCGCCCTAGGATGAGTGGGCTCGGCCGGCGAACTCGGTCCGGCTGGAAAGAGTGAGACACCAAACAATAAGAAAACCGGTTGCCCAACTGAGGCGACAAGCGAGCGAGCTGAGCGGGCAAAGAGAGAGAGCCGCGGCCGAACCCGGCGACTCCGACTGGCTCTGCAAGGGCTGAGTGGGCACACCCGAAGGTGAAATTACGAAGGACCAAGGCAGGAGGAGACGTCGGGATGGAAACGGAGTGGCTATACAGGGTGGCGATGAAGCTGCCGTCGCCGTAGGCGTAGTAAAACGGTGGGCAAGAGAAGGAGGCGCAGTCGGAGATTTCGATGGACTCAAGCGGGCAGCGAGCAGCAGCGCAGAGGTCGGAGGAGGAGAGAGAGGAGTGAGCGGCCGCGCAAGCAGGGGACTTGCAAGAGACCGGGGAGGTGGAGGAGAGGTTGAGGGCGACGACGGGATTGGGGTTGGGGTTGGGCTTGCCCTCGCAGAGGATGCAGTCGAAAGGAGCGCAAGGGAACCAGACAAGGTCGCTGCCGGTGTCCATGAAGAGAGAGATGGACTGGGGAGGGTGGGAGTCGAGGGAGAAGCTGAGGGTGTAGTCGCTGCCCGGGGACAGAGGTAGGGAGACCTGGCGATGGGAGAGGTGGCGGTGGTGTCGGAAGCGGGCGGCGGAGCGGGCGGAGGCGGACTTGAGAAGGTGGTGGGTGGTGTTGAACCGCGAGGCGGAGAGGGAGTGGGTGAGAGGGAGAAAGATGGGGGCGGAAAACGAGACGGAAGATTGGTGCGAGATGAGGATGAGGAAAACGACGAAGGTGCAGAGAGAGGACGCCATTGGAGGCCTCTGGAGTTGTTGGGGGATGGGAAGGACAGAGGAGAACAGAGTGCTCTGTTTCTTTCGGTGTTGGTGTTACGCCACCGCAGAGAAAAGAGTGAAGACTCGCACGGTTTAATAGATTCAGCAAAATCAGATGGCAGCCCAATTAATTAAAAAAGGCAACAAGTGTCAGAAAGCGCAACGTTTAAAATTTTTAAAACAGTGGAATTAAGTTTAAATTTAATAAATCCTAAAACTTTGAAAAGGTATAATCATATTCTAAAATTTATCAAATTAATAAAATCAAAATTTTATATTGATTATATTTTTTTAAAAAAATCTTAAAATTTAATTATATTTTAATAATAAATTTTAAGACTTAATTATATTTTCTGAAAAATTTTATGACTTAATTATATTTTGAAAATAAATTTTAAAATTTTTGGTGTACTTATCTTTTTTTAAAAAAAGTTAAAAGGGAGAAATTATGAGCTTTTACTTCGGTAACTTTTTTTCCACAGTGAATTATGGATAAGCACCCGAGTGTTGACTAGTGGTCGCACTAATCATTGGGAGTACTTCGGTTCATTTAATATTTGTGGAAGAGATGGAGATAGGGACGACGCATCCGTGAGAGTTTGGTGGCAGTCAAAAATCAGCGGGCCAGCCAGGCATGGCTTCGCTGGTAAAGTGGTAAGCTGTTTCTCTTTTCCCCTCAGGCGAAGCAAGGATCCAACAAATCGACATTGGCCATTGACACAATCAAATTGAGTCGAAGTGGGGAAAATTTTCAAAAAGTTTTAATTGATGAACGTGGCTAGACCTTTGTTAAGCAAATCCACATAAGAAAATATATAAAAAAAGTTTTTCTCGTACGATAGCTTTTAAGCAACCGTGAAAGTAACGTCATATTACAAATATAAATTCTTGAGAGCGTAGATTTCAAAATGATTCTTAATTATTTGCTATTGTTAATTTTTATCCATAACGGAATGTTAAACCTTACAATGAATGAAATACCGTCACATAATCATTTCTCATTTTAAATGTACGAACTAATGACTACACACTTCCGAAAACATAATGCATTGAAAGTTTCTTAAATTAGTTACTTTGCAAGTAGCCTAAGAACCCTCTTTGCAAATTTCAATTTAAAAAAAAAAAAGGGAACAAAGAAAAGTAAAGAAAAGAGAAAATGGCAGCTCTTGTATTAACCCCATTCACGATCCCCATCGATGCAATCAAAATAAGACGAATTGAGAGAGTAGATGAGTTGCCAGCCAAATAGGAGTTAGGATTTCGAAACCTCGTGCAAAGAGGCTTTATCGTGGGAATCGAACGAACCAAACGCTCGCTTGCTCCTACCGCAAAGTACGTAAAGTTACAATAAACTCCTTTAAGTTTTAACATCACTTGTTAAGATAATCCTTCTTTAACGATGACAAAGCTATCCAAATCCGAGATTGCTCTACGAGGTGGATGCATGCTGCTGCCAATCCCCCCAATCCCATGCTTGGATTCACTGAATGGGCACGAGCAAATAAGGCGGTGAAAAAATTGCGAGTCTCGGGTTTTGGGCCACGTCCATTATTACCAAGGAAAGAGACCAGCGAAGGTTCATGCAATGAGCTTCACTTCGGTGATCAGGAATTGGAACTGATGTCCGATTTAAATCCCTTACTGAGGACCAGTAATGAAGGGAAGGTCCACGATGAGCAAACCCCATTCGAGAGTTTTCGAGTTTTGAATCCGAATTCTCGAGTTGAGCTACTACTATGGTCCCATCCAGATCCAGTCAACCGATGGAAGATTTCGTGATATCCCACTGAGAATATCTCACCGTGTACATAGACAAATCGACTGACGCACTGCACGTAGACGAATCAAGACATCATCTAAAGATATACCGTGCCTTTTCCTTCATCTACTGACCTTTGCCCAAAAGGGAGAGATTGCAGGTCGTTCTCCCTTTCTTCCCTTCGATTTTCGGAAGCGTTCCGTGTATCAATCGTCTCGCATTGATCACGTCCCTTCAAAGTATCGGTGTGCCCAAGATGTTCCTTTGTTGCTGGTAAAAGCCCGGTTGCTTGACATCGCTTTGGAATAACCGGACCACCTCTTTCATTCACCCGAATGCTCTTTCTGGCCATAACCAAAATCAGAGCATCGATTGGACTCTCGCCAACAAATGAAACGTCCAAGACTTCTTGTCACTTTCGGCCTCACTGTAAGGGACAGCCTACTTGGGTGTTCCACCGACCATTGCTATAAATGTCCCAAAAGGATAATTTCAATTCAGAGATATCCACCTGCCTACGTCAATTTTACCGCTGGCTAATAGAGCCAATGCTTTTCATGCTTCAGAAGGTAAAACAAAACCTGCCTAAATCACAGAAATTAGGATTAGACGCGTTACACAGCAAGAATCCAGCATCATCTATATCATAGTGTTCTTTTTTTTTTTTTTATGGGGGGGGGTGGGTTTCAGATATTATATTGCTCTATTTCAGAGCTCACAAAGTTGGAGGGACACCAATCTAGTTTGACCTACTACAACTTGCTCTGGATGATTTGTTAGAGCGGACAACCTAATTTTCTGGCGACGCTAGATTTGACTAATCAGTTCATTTCAATGCTAGGGGCCACGAATAGATTGAGGGCTCTATGAGGAGTCGTGTGACAATTTAAAGCGCCAATCAGCCAACCATTGTGGGAACCAGCTCTACAGAGTCCCAACTCATTGATTGCTATTGCTAATACCAGAAGACACAGCCTCTTGCTTCCGTCTGTGAAATCATTAGTTTACTTCCATTCAGTTATTGCATTTTTCAAAGTCTTATATGCTCTCAAAAGTGATATTTTTAAGGATGTCTCCTTTGCACCTCACTCACCTGAAAACTTCACGTTTGGACTTAGTTCAGTAACTTAATATGGCAGATGCTGGCTTCACAAGTTCAACAGGCCAATCATGTTAGTATGCATCAGCAAATTTGCAGGGCGCATCATGTCCTTTACTCTGCTTTGCATAAAGACCATCAAAGCATTGTTCAAGAGAGAAACGCTGATAATTCGAATCGGCAAACCATCACAGCTTCACCCCCAAGTTACCACCCATCTAATGTAATTCGTAGAAAGTGGAAAAGTTCTGCATCCATATACTGCTGTTCAAGATACTGATAAACAACATTCTACAGACTTCACCAAGCGTAGACAAACTAGCAGACAGTACGCATATAAACAGATTTTAATCCGATTTAGTGGCATTCAAGCGCATAATTACATGGAGATTCTTGAGACTGTTCTTAGAGTAAAGCAGCAAACTGATGCCTACAAACACCTCATCTACTAAACTGCTTCCTATTTAAAAGTGACAGTGTCGAGCTAATCACACAACCATTTTCTTATGTAGCTTCCTAGCCACTCCATCGAAAGAGAAAAGAGAAAATAAAGAGCACAGGTTCAACAGTCCATTCTTACTTTCAGACCCTTGCTCATAGGCAGTGATCGAAGAAAATCATAAAATGCTTAAACATGCTGCATTGGAAAGCATATCATTACTTAGTCATGGTAATTCCTGGGATTTACGAACACTTGGACGATGTAAATGCAAGGGATGGCACAAACATCATCTTAAACTTTTCCCTTACCAACAATTTGCACCTCTAGTTTCAAAATACCACACTTTGCACACTGTAATTCCCATGTTGGAGTCTAACACCATCTGGAAAAGTGTTGAGAAATTATACAAACTAGAGGTGCAAAGAAGATTTCCGTGGAACCTTTTAAGGTGTAAAGTCTGGGGTTTAAAAATAGAGGGTCCAACTGTAGATTTCGAAAATAGAGGGTGCAATGTGTAACTAAGGAGAAAGTCGTGTATGGTTCTTATAACCTTGCCCAATGTAAATTATTTTTGGGATGCAAACATTGGGTGAATCATTATCTGCATATTAATCGATTCGAATCAACCTATAAGATAACTGCACAAAGCACTCCCCCCATAAAGACATCCTTACTTAGATGCATCGGCGAATAATCACGGAAACTCCAGTACCATTTCGACATTCAGTTAAACTGAATAAATGAAGCAAACGCCCAAAGAACGCAAAGATGGCCATATCAATTCTGCCATCTTCTGGAAGATTACAAAGCAAGCCTGACAGGGTTAGGAAATAAAATTATAGGAGGCCTTGACAAAAATGTACTCATTCATCCGAATATCAACTACAATATTTACTTCTAAAAGTTTGGAAACAACAATTAAAGTTACCATGTTGTTTGATTTAAAAAAGAAGTTCAGAGCCACAGACATGGATCTTGGATAATATATCCTCGGATAAACCAATTGCACAGGGCATCATTTCTTAGAAGGAAACAATAAATTTTTCTGTGAATAAACCATTAATATTTCTTAGAATGGGACAAAAAAAGGAAACCAAATTGTAGTTTGCATGGGGGACATCGTACTAGGTAATTCTTAGCCAATCGGCATAGAGAAACGGTTTGAGCATAAATCAGCACTTTACAATTCCAAGCATCTCAGACAAAATTCATAAATGTGGTTAACTATCTAAGAGAACTTGCAATTTCATAAATGCGGTTAACTATATCCCATTCGAGAGTCAACAAAATGTAATTGAAGATTAAGGGAATGCATGATTCGGTCACTCCGGTTTCAGTTTGTCCAATAACTTCTCTGCTTCAATAAACCCACCGAGTGGTCCCAATGACAAGTACTTCACATGTTTCCATCTGTATAAGCTCTTCAATGGTTAAACTAGGTGCGTCTATAACTTCATTAAGTATGATGAGAGTAATGAGAGTAACAACTGCAAAAGAGCCTTTTGAGAGTGCAAAGAGGAAAAAGGATACCTGGGTATGAAAGGTAGAGCCAAACAATGAAGATGCACATGATTGACACTGTTTAATGGAGGCTGATGAAACCCGAACCTGCTAACATAAATTCCAAGACAGGAAAAGCAAATTGGTCAAAACAGTTCCAGTAGCCACAAAAGCCTCTCCCAAAGCTTCTCCCATTTGCACGCAACGGAATCATTGATACACAAATTGAGTTGCAAATGGCTGTTACTTCTGCAACTGACAACATTATTATGTTCATGTCAACTGCTTACTATGTGTACTTTAGGACTGAAAGTATCAAACATGAGAACATTGTCCAAAGCCCTACATTGAAGTTGAATGTCAACCAGACCAGAGAAACAAATGCATGCCCAGGGACCAACAAATCAAACAAGTTGATTAACAAGGATCACAGGTTGACAAGAGAAACAAATGCATGCCCAGGGACCAACAGATCAAACAAGTTGATTAACAAGGATTACATTTATATGGTTAATTAACACAGATTGAGATAGTTTTGTCATATAACTTTCCAACGAAGAATAACTAAATAAAAGTACGTATGTCGAAAGAGGTAGGATAAGCACCTAAACACACGAGGCTTTTATCAAAATATTCCATGTAAGGATCGAAAAATATAAATAAATAAGTAAATAAACGTAAGTATGTGTAAAGAGATAGAGTAAGCACCCAAACATGTACAAAGCTTTTGAGAAACCATTCCACGTAAGGATTGAAAAATATATAGATAAATAAGTAAATAAAGTAAGTATGTGTAAAGAGATAGGATAAGCCCTATAAACATAAGTGCGTGTAAACAGATGGGATAAACACCGAAATATGTATGAAGCTTTTGACAAAATATGCCATGTAAAGATTGGCTGTCAATCACTCTATTCATCTTCCACAAAGACATTAAGGATGGAGGGTAGGGACACGGTTTAGCACTCGTGACAATGACATTATTAACGATTCCCAGTCACATGAAGTTTACAGAAAGCAAAAGATCCTTCCATGAGCTATGCAACTTTATAAGGACAAGCAAGTGACAGGCTATTTAATACTTCACAGGATACCAGCCACCAAATCTAAATCTTCAGCTCATTCTTCCAGTTCCCTCAAACACATTGCGGAGTCTCTAATGACTAGAGGATTGGGTGCTAATAAGCATGTCTTCCACATCAGTTTAATTGGGGGAAGGCATAATAACATGGTCACATGAAATCAAGGGGATCAAAACTCCATGTGGCTGAAGAATATGAAAAAGTACCTGTATTGCTTCGACTGAGGCACGTCTCTTTGTAAAAGCATTCTACCCACATCCAGCATGTGACTCACTAGATGAATAGAAAACAAGAGAGTGGACAATCCTGTGCTCTCAAATAAGTTGTAAACAATCAATATAATTACCTAACGTATAATCTTCAGCTCTCCTTTTGAGGTCTCTCACAGTTGGAATGTGCTTCACCGGAATCACCAAATAATGCCTGTTGATCAGGCATCGAGCTTAAGATTTTCAGTCATCCCGAGGATGCAGCAAACGCTGCAAATTGAAGAGTGAAATCATTTCGAGCAATGCTGTGATCCGTGCCATGGCATCACAAACTAAAATCCACAAGATCTGTAGCATGTCTCTTAGAGGTTACCACAAATCATGTGATGCGACTAACACAAAAGCTATAAGAAAAGCATAAGAGTGAAGTGATCAACAGCCCAATCACATTGAAAACCACCAGGTCCGCAAAAGGAAGAGAACAGATCAATGTTTATCTCACAAACCCCCTAAATTAAACCAGGCAATCTCCATAAGACAGACTCTACGCTTGGCAGTCCGTTGTGTAGATTGGCAAATTTGATCATTCAGGAACTCGAAGCAGCAATTCGGGTCAAAACTAAAAGAATAAATTTGAAGCATTCAAAGAATATGCGCTACTCTAATTCAATGAGCGCCTAAAACATCAAATTGCGTTGGAATCAACAGAATCTTAATCCACATCACACAGTCCGAAATTTCGACGGAACAAAATCCCATCATCTAGGCGAAAAATGATTTAGAGCTTGTTAGCCCGTCCAATCCCCAGGGGTAACAGCAGCGCGCACTTGAAGATCCACATCACACAGTCCGAAATCACATCGATCGAGTCGAGCTACAGTGTAGATCAACAAGTCCAAATTCAGACCAACTCGTACTCGAAGGCATCCATTACAGTTAATCCAAACTAAGAGCTCAGAGGACGATCTAGATAGCATTAATCAGACTTTCCTCCATGAGGCAATGCATAATCCATTCAGGTCAACCAGCTGGAGCTGGATGACATTTATCTCATACCGCAGATTCCTCTCCCCGAATAAAGCGCATCGGATAATCAGCATTTACCTCAACGCGGCGGGATTGATGTCTTCGAACGCAACCACTCGATCGTCCTGCAAGCGCGAGAGCGAGCCTCGATGAGCTTCGGCTACCTAGAAACGCAGAGAGAGAGAGAGAGAAAGAGGGACGAACGGAGTGGAGGAGAGAAGCGGAGGTAGAAGAGCGGGCGATTTGGCAGAAGATGCAAGCCGACGTCCCTCCCGCCATGTTCTCTTTTCCCTCCTTCCTTCCTTCTCTTCTCCGTCTTCACTCTTGCCTGACCGAAGAAAGCCTTCTTTTGGCCTGTGGAAGGAAACGGCGACGAACCCCCGCGATCGCGTTTTATTCCCAAGGACGGTGAGATATGAGGAGGTGGTCAGTACCATTTATAAACATCGGCCCAATATATAATATAATCCCTGAATTTTTAAATTAATTAATGCGATTCTTAAAATTTTAATACATGCTCAATTAACTCCTAAATTATATAAAATTGATCAATACTGTTCTTGAACTTGAGTTAATGGAAAAATAACACTCAACATTTTCATATAATTCAAAAACTAAATTGAACATGTACCGAAGATCTAAAAATCATATTGCACACATTGAAATTTTATGGTTCACATTGTATAGTGAGCTAAAGTTCATGAATTATATTTAAACAAATTAAAACTTTCAAGAACCATGTTACGAATTAAGCCAAAATTCACGAATCGATTTGTTACGTTATTCCTTTGTTGAAAGGAGAGAAGACCTAGATTATGCTAAGGACAAAAACAATACATTAGGGGAGACAAAAAAAAACATGCAATCTAGAGTGATGTTTTTTTTTTAAAAAAAAACTTAGAACACTTGAAATTTTAATGAAATTTTAATGGTCCATAAATATTAACAAGTAAATTAATGGATAATTCTTAATGATTTTTGAAGTCTATATTGTACATTATATTTTCGTGGAGAAGTGAAAAAAAATTACTTGCTCACAACCAATCCCTCAAAGCAGTGAATGCGCTCAAAAGCACAGCATAACCCGAGATAAAGCTTTTGCACAGTTAACATCTATGTTTTTTCCCTGGAAAATCTTTTGAACCATTGCTTAGCTTTTAATTTGCCTTTACCATAAAATGAAATGTGAATAACCCGTTCTCTATTTTCGAAAAAAGCCTAACGAGTAGCTTATTAGCAATCTCTTGCCCTTTGTGATCCAATATCTTCCCCCCATCCCTGTGAGCTAAGTTCCCCCATCTTAGGTATAAAAACAAAAGATGAAGTACTAAGCTTGCAAATTGATCTCACGCGCAAAAAAAAAAAAAAGGCACAGAAAATGCTTCCGTGCCGTTTCAAAATGAAAATTGACGCTTTTTTTTTTACAAGGTATTCCTTTATCTCTATTGTGAAGAGAATGTTACAAGAAAATTAATCCAGGCTTTCTGGAGACAAGAAATCAAGCTGAACGATGAACCCGAGTAGAACTATCAAACTTCAATTATCTGAAGAGGTATGGCAAAGCAGGAAAAAAATTGCTAGATAAACAGGTTGCCGTTCAAATTCGGTGCTCTTCACAGGGTATAAACAGCTCCTTGTAATCGTCCACCGTCACCTGTATTACAAAAAAATTAAGAAACACGGGTTATGAACCAAGCCGGCTTTGCTTGAAGAGGGATTACAAAGATGCACTACCTCGTATCTTTTGCCACCATAAGTATACTCTACATGCAATCCTTTTGGGTCTCCAGGACAGGGATCGCAAAATCCCATAATTCCCGATTTCTTCACACCTTCGTGAAGCTGCAAATGTCAAATTGGGAAGTGAGAACAAACATCCAACACAGGCGGATAATGCAATTCCCAACAGTGCAGATGTGCCTGTTCATTGCAATTGACACCGAGCGTCACATTGACGGGAGGGGCCTTGGTTTGGTTCATTTTCAATGTTCATGAGAAGAGACATAGGCATGCGAAAACCTAAATAAGTAATGTCGCATATGCAAGAATTGCTTCTGCATACTGGTGCCACCTTCCAAGCTTCTATTTCCAATGAATGTATGGATCACTGACTGAGAGTACATCATTTGACCTTTGACACTAAGCAGAAAATGCTAGGTGTAACTCCAGGGTCCTCTGCTTCGAGAGAGCATACTCATATTTTTTGGCCTGTCATGTAGATTTCAGATAAAGGTGTCTGAATCTGGGAAGATGCGCTCAGCTTGACGCCTACTTTGGGGCAGAGGTTTCTGTGACTCAAACCTATGACCTCTAAGTCAAAATAAAGTAACCTTATCTCCCACCAAGGCATCTCCCATTTCGAAACTTAAATTTTTGGTTAATAGAACTGTTTGAGAAGCAACAATAGAAAGGCAAGTTCTAAGCGGTTAATTAGGGGTGACTGCAGTAAAATGCTAGGTCAAAAAACAGTAACGCTGAAGAATTTGATAAGAAAGGAAGTACATGGAGCCCAAAGCAGGAGTAGCATACCTTGAGCTGCCCTGAATCAGTAACAAGGAAATTTAGAGGCAAAGTAACATCTATAACTTGGGAAGCCGATTCGGTGACTTCTGATTGATCAGATCTCTTCACATTTTTTAGATTCCCATATTTTGCTTCGGTGATAACTAGTCCACTAACTTCCATTTGTTTGTTTCTTTTCCGATTTGCCACGTTTTCTAATAGCTTTTGAGCTCTCTGAGCTGCTGCCATTGCTTCTTGTACCTACATGTCGCAATGATTCACTTAAATATTTCCAATGAAAACAAGGGACATTGTAGAGCAGTAACTGTTTTACACATACCTGCGTTGAAGTTTTCTCTGAATTCTCCAGAGCCTTCTGCCTTTCTCTCTTGAGGTAATAAGGCTTGACAACAAACTTCTGCAATCATGGAAGGTGTGGGTTGTATCAACTAATGACTTTTCTATCAGCATTATGTCTAAATAATCAAACAGATAAACATGGGCCTTGTCAACTGGAAAGATGCTCTTTGAAACGCTGCATTGACTGTGAATAATTGGAGTGAAATATCAATCATAATATGCCAACATTTAGACAGATGCAAATGCCTTATCATGATTTCATCCAATAAATCAACTAGTTACAATTGCCAATGAAAGCTGAGAGCTAGATTAAAGCCAATCATTGAATAAGTATAGAAACACGATCTTCTAAGCCAGCATAACATTGCGCGCACAACCACCAAACAACTGAAAAAAAGGCCTATGATGGAGACCAACATGAAGGTCTTTCCACCTCATAAACAAGTATCATACAGTTAAAATTTGTAACAAGCAGGCCCAGAAATTACCATTAAGGTATAAAAACTAAACTCTGCGCCAAATGCAAAAATAATTGCAATAAGTTAACAACATTCACGCCAAAATTCTCCATCAGGAGATTCATATAAGAACCTTGAGTATGAAGTAAGCAGAAGTTGGAAATATAAACGCCCCAGCAGCAAACAAAGGATTCAGATGCCTGGACAGCAAAATCTGCACACAAATAGCCAAAAGCAAACATCTCAGAGGAAAACGAGGTATAAAAACGACAGCCTTCCCAACTTTCTCCACTAACTAACAGATCATACTTAGGACCACAAGAGAGAGTACGTGACGAAGGAAAACAGAACGAAAGTATTTCAAAACATTTCAAAATGCTTTCTTATGACAATTCTCTCAAGCCCCCTTTTTTTCTCCAAAAATTATGGGACATCCTTAATAGCAACTTATCAAGGTGGTCTATAATTATTTAAGCCTCTTCACATATCCATACATAGAAAGCTATTCGACTTTTATAGCTGATGAAGACAACCACTTAAAGCGCCCATACTGTGCCTCTAATGGAAGAAAACAAATGAAAATACTAAATTCAGCTTACAGGAACAATTATCTTTTGGCCACCACGACGCCACTCAAATTTCCAAAATATACCCTGCCAAGAAAATAACACACAGAGAAGGGGTAAGCCAACACACAAATTAAAGAAGCAATAAAAGTGTAAATGATGCAGACACAATATTAACTAAGGAGCCTGCACACAATTGTGCGAACCAAAAGTGGAACAACAAATGCACTAATGGAAATGTCTTAAAACTCAATCCACCCTAAATTTTATATGCAAAGCAAGAAAGAACAGTCTATCTTCATAGAGAAAGAGAAGGATCTTCGGCAAGGGATTCCTTCCTTGTGCAGTGAAGCATGTGGTTTAATTCGATGCAAAGCAAAGATCCTTACTAGTGCTTGACTTTGATTAAAGAGGAATCTCCACCAATTAGTAAGGTTCAATTTAATCTTACTCTTTCATTTTCTTTCATTGTCTTTTTTATTATATTTCCTTTACTTTAGATGAATAGAAAACTCAATTTCTGATCTTCAGTGGATCTCTTAGTAGGATTCAAACTCAGATGAAACTATTGCAAGAGTGTCAGAAAATCTAACCCAAAAGCTTCAGCTGATAAGTGAAGCGAGACCACATGAATATAAAAAGCATGTAAGACCTATTATCGAGCAATATGGAACAACAACAGAAGAACAACTTCAACACCCCCCTCACGTGCAAGCCGGACTACAAGCAGAATGTGGAATTTGACTAATGGAGGATGGAGGCACAATCGCAAAAGAGATAACACTAGTTCTGATACCATGCTGAGAGAAAAAAACTAAATCGAACGCTTGGTTAGAGAAGAGATTAGGGTTAAGGTTTTAGTTTAGCCCTTGTTCTGATACCATGTTAGAAAGTCCAATTCAAAAGTTTAAATTGCTAGTGGAGGGAGATCACATGAATATAAAGAGCATATAGGACCTATTATCAAGCAATGTGGGACAACAATAATTTCAACAAGGGGATTTATTGAAACCATTGAATTCATAATATGGTAAAGTAACTCCCAGATTCTTTTTGATGAATAGATCCAAATATGGACGTAGAGATATTGACAACACACAAGGAGCTAATGGTTATTATAGAACTGAGAGATCCATGAATTGGGATCGGCACCTAAAGCGCACTATGCTCCGCTTCAACAAATGAGAGTTTTCAGTGGAACCGGTGAACCACGCGAGCTGCTTAACCCTCCCTATGGTCCCCTATCCTTATCAATTAGAGCAAGAAATCGAGGGTGATTTCGTTCGCTCAATTTAGCGACACCTGTTATCAGGAATGAGAAATCCCACTTCCCACGACATCCATAGGATTAAAAAAAGATAATTTTTTATTCAAATCCAAGCCCATTGCGAAAAATTCCCCGCTGCTACTTTCTTAGGGGATTTTATTTTTTTCTTGTCAACATCTATAAAATGTAATAGAATATTTTTAGGCATTAGGTATTAGACCATGTTCTATCCAGGTAAAATGTAACACAATCTAAACAAAAAATTTTCGGACATTTATAGAACGGTGAGAACACAAGAAGGGGCCTACTTGATACCATTAAGTTAATGGCATTATAACTTCATAATGGGGGCCTATTCCTGCCCCAACCCTGCAATTCTTCCAACTAATTATTATTAGTAGGCCTTGCCCTCTATAAAAGAGCCCCCTCCCACAACACACAAACCAAACCCCCCCCCCCCCACAAAAAAAAACACCCACCAAATAAACATAAACCAAGAAAAAAGAGTGGCCCAGCCCCATTAACAATTCAAGGGTGCTGGACCTTTTGAGATATGACGTATGGATGACTGCCTTCTGTTCCTATTATCAATTTTCTACATAATCTCATCCTGGTAGTTAGTTTTTTTGCCTTTTAAAAAATGACAAGCACTAGAAGATCTAAAGATTTCTCAAATTACATTTCATGAGGGAAAAGCAAAAGTACACCGTTATGCATCTAGCCAATACTCTTAAGAAGCAATTAATACCTGTATCCCAATTGTGTACAGCATGCGGACAGTGCTAAACTTGGATAATTTCCTTCCACCACCAACTTCGATCTCTAGAGCAGTGCTGCGCACCAAGTAAAGTTGTTCAAAATACAAAATATTATAACCTTAAATAGAAAGTGCGACAGCACGTGAAGTATGTATAGGTTTGAGGTCCAACTTCAAGTATTCATTCATCAACATCAACATCACCTTTATTCCTAATCAATTGGGGTCGGAGGTCGATGAACCTGAAGCGAAAAACTTAAAATATACTCAAATAAAAGCAAAAACATGAGTACCACAAAAATAATAAATAAATAAATAAATAAAAAGGACTAAACATGGCACTCTAAACCCTCCCTCTATACCGAGAATAGCTTTCCTCCACTCCGCGGACCATACGCCAATCTATTTCTCACTCCATTAAATTTTGTTTTACTACCTTCCCCCAAGTAAGTTTCGGTCGACCTCATTCTTTCCTCATATCGTGTTCTCGATAACACACTTCTATTCTTATCGGAGCATTTAAGGGTCTACGGAGAATATGTCCAAACCATCTCAATCTATGTTCTCTCATCTTCTCTGTCACCGGTGTTATTCCAATTTTTCGTCGAATATCTTCATTTCTTTTCTTATCCATCCTTGTATGACCACACATCTACCTTAACATTCTCATTTCCGCTACTCCAATTTTATACTCATGTTATTTCTATACTAGTCAACGTTCAGCTTCGTATAGCATTGCAGGTCTTATCGCTATTCTATAAAATTTTCCCTTTAACCTAAGAGGGATTTTGCAATCACATAAAAACCCTGATGCAGTGTGCCATTTCATCAAACTTGCTTTGATTCTATGACTATCATCCTCATCAATCTCTCCCTTCTTTTGCAAAATTTATCCTAAATATTTGAAAGCATCTTTCTTAAGTACTTCCTGTCCAAGCATATCCACAGATTCTTGATCATCTCCTCTTGTCGTGACTAACTCACACTTTATGTATTCCATCTTACTCCGACTTAACATAAATCCTTTGGACTCTAACATGTTTCTCCATAATTTTAATTTAGCACTGACCCCAGTCCTGATCTCATCAATAAGCACAATATCTGCGAACAGCATACACCACGGCACCTCATCTTGGATATCTTTTGTTAGCTTATCCATAATTAATGCAAAAAGATAAGGACTTAAAGCCGAACCTTGATATAAACCTATTGTGATTGGAAAATAACTTGATGTGCCATTACAAGCCTTCATACATGTAGTAACACCATCATACATATCCTTGATTGCCTCTACATATTTTAAAGGTACTTTTTTCTTCTCAAAAATCTACCACAAAACTTTTCTTGAAACCTTATCATGCCTTCTCGAGGTCAATAAACATCATATGTAGATCTTTCTTCTTTTCTCGATATCTCTCCATCAACTTTCGTATTAAAAAGGTATGTCTCCATGGTAGATCTTCCTAGCATAAATCCAAATTGATTTATAGAGATCTTGGTTTCCACTCTCAAACGATGCTCAACAACTCTTTCCCACAATTTCATTGTGTGGCTCATAAGCTTAATGCTCTTATAGTTGAAACAATTCTAAATATCCCCTTGTTCTTGTAAATAGACACAATCATACTCTTCATCTCTCACTAACAGTTTTTTATTTTTATCCTTAATACATCTAATCTGTGTCAAGTTTTTACTTTTCTTGTCCCTTATCGTTGCAAGCTTATAGATATCTTTTTCTCCGTCTTTGCTCCCAAGTTTTTTATACATATCAGAGAAAGCCTTGCCTCTAGCCTCTCTCACAGCTTTCTTGACATTTTTTCATGCCAATCTAAAGTTTTTGCAAATTCTCTTCATTAGGACATTTATGCAGATATCTAAAATACTCATTCTTCTGCTTAATTGACTCATGCACCTCTTCATTCCACCACCAAGTTTTCTTTGTTTGATGTCCATGCCATTTACTTTCACCTAACACCCCTTTTGCCACTCTCTGTATGCATTTAGACATCTCACTCCACATCCTATTTACTTCTCCCTCCAGTTTCCACGATCTTTCTTGAAACATCATTTCCTTGAAATCGGTATGTTTTTCCTCCTTTAACTTCCACCATCGTATTCTGGGATTTTGAGCCCTTCGCGGCATATTTTATGCCTTATACCAAACCTCTAAGACCACCAACTTAAGTTGCGTAGCTACACATTCTCCAGGGTAGACTTTGCAATCTATATACGAGGTTCTATCCTCTTTTCTAGCAAGAAAGAAATTAATCTGACTACAATTTTGACCGCTGCAAAAAGTGATTAGATGTGACTCTCTTTTCCTAAAGAAGGTATTTACTAACATCAAATCATACGCTAGTGCAACGTTCAAGTATTCATTCATCTTACAAAAATGTTAGTCAACCATAACGTAAAAATAGCACCTTTCCTCATTGTCACATTCAGATAAATATTAGTTCCACCTAAGCAACATACATAATCCTATAAGAACAGATGAGAAAGTTTATAGCTAGTCATTAAGGCAGGCATGACACAATATCTACGGATGTTAGCATAAAAAACCAATTTTAAGGGCCTCTCATCTTTATAACGGGTTTCTACATTTGCAAGTTGCTCAACAAAACTTCTCCGGTCATCAAAAACCATGATTTGGAAAGTTTAAGATATAATACATGCTACAGAATTTTATTAAACAGGAGGGTGTCTCATAAGAACTTGAAACATGACAAATAATTAACTCAATCAGAAGTGCTATCAAAACACTTGAAATGCAACAGATGATTAGTACAATAAGAAGTGATTGCTAAAGTCCAAATGGATATAGTCACAGTCACGTTGCATTATCAATGCTCAAATTCATCTACTGCGAGTACCTTCCAAATCTGCCTGCAATACGGCCATGAGATTTTGAAGAAAAATGCCTAGTGCAATGAGCTGATACCCCAAAAGAACTTGTTCCAAGCTGTAGAAATTGCACGAGGTTGGAATAAACACAAATGAACACGGTTAGGCATAATAAAAGAGAATCTTGGCTCAGGGAGGTTCTCTGGGGAAAGAAGCATCAAAAGAAGGACCATGGGAAACAAATGTTAAATCACCTAAGCATATGCTTAAGTGATAAGCATATGCGAAATTCACATATGCTTAACATATGAGCATGTCTTTCATCATATTATCTTCAAAACTTGGGCATGAAATTTTGAGCATTACTGAAGTGCAAATTTGGACATACTTTCAACTCTCCAGCAGCAGACATTTTCTCTTCTCTCTTTTGCCATCCAACTGCAATAGATGATTCTGGTCCTAATACAAGCAGTATCTACAAAAAGATGAAGAGCACAAAATAAGAGAAATATTTGATGCCAGTAAAAGACAGAGTGAAGTAGAGCACAACATTCATTGTGTTGACAACTAAGAAAAGGCCCCAATTTGACAAAGATTTCCCCTTGCTATTGCTATTGCCATTGCCATTGCAATGTATTAATCTCTTCCATGGATACTGCAAATCAAATGCCCTCTACAAATGCTTTATCATTTACGAAACCAATCAATTACCAACATAAGCCACAGAAGAGTTTTTTTTTTCTTTTAAAAAAGTCTTCAAGAATGTGTTGTTAGGAACCTTTATAAGTCAATCCTAATATAGTTTTCTGATTGCAATGGGGTAAACAGCACAGGGCAGATAAAATTATGGCAAAGAAAGAGAGAAACTTGGTGCGGCTAGAATACATTTCCATTTGCTGTTTCTGAGAACTGGCGGGTCCACGCATTTGAAAGATTTATAGACCCATCTTGCAAAGACATTGCTAAGCCCATTGTCGCTGATGAATGTTGTGATAGTTGCCTATCACCAAACAAAAGTGAGAAACAGTAGTATCATTTGCATAAAACTAATAAAAATAGCAAGTAAATGCTCTACCTTGTCGTTTGCACGCCAACAAGGGACTGTAGGCCAAATGAGACCATAAATTCTGCTGAAGCAGCAGGAGAAATCTGATGTCCAAGCACAAGGGAAGCGGCTCGGCCACCCGAATTTTCACTAACTGCCATATTTCCACCAAGAGCTAGGGTATTATTTTTGGATATTTGAGACTGGAATTGACTTGCCATTTGCATTCTGAGATACATGAACACATAAACTCAGCGGATGTCATTGAGCAGCAGAACATGATATGGCAAAAAATTGTCAATGTGGAGAAAGTATTGAACGAAATTTTTCCATTTCTTATAAGAGGCACAAACCTAGGCAACGGGGTTTGCAGAGATCATTGTAATGCAATGGTATATATTAACACTAGTCAGCCTCACAGTTGAATACCATAAATTTGATCTGACAGAACCACGAGAACATCTAACTCCACAGAATTTAATTTGTAAGTGTTAAAAATGATTGAGGAGGATGGATCATGTTGATATCATAGTTAAATAGCCGTCAGCTTGGTCGTCATTCAGCTTTCACGAAACCATTTCATTCTGCAACGTCTTTGCTTGTATTGTGCACTTGGGCAACTCATCATTCATCATCAATCTTAGCGTCCTGTAGTCTCACTAAAATTGACGATCTCATTCAACTTGATTTAGAATATCGAAAATCAGAACTCTATTCACTGTTCAAATCTCAATTTGCAAACTTTATATAAAAAAAAAACCATTAAAACCAATGTCTGGCCAATGTTCCTGTATCATCATGCATCAGGCAGAATCCATCTTACTTAGGATGCTCAAATGAATTGGCAGATATATAAGTGGAGTCATACCCTCTGACGAAGCTGTCGCCATCCAAAAAATGCGGCACCGACAAATTTGTCATTATCGTACCAGATGGTCGGAAATGCGCTAAACTCTTTTCTTGTTCCTTCATTCGCCTTAACCTTTCAAGTTCTTCTTTTATTTCTTCAACTTTACTCAGCCTTGGACCAAGTTCTAAACCTGAAGTTAACCCCTCCATACCATAAATGTCGTATATTTGCCTTTTATTCTCATCAGACAATATTTCATATGCTTCACATATCCGCTGAAAGTTCTGTGTAGCAACTTCCTTCATCTGAAAATCAGACACTTGTTCCATATTAATAGGACTTGCAATCTTCATTAATCATGCCGAGAAAAGGACAGCATCGGAATTGAAAGATGAAGATGAACAAACTTATAAATGGGGCCAGGGCCAAAGCAACTAACAAATGTAAATGCCTTAGTACCACATTGCATTCATTATATCACGATAAGATACACTGAACAACTATTACAACTGCCAATTGCATGAAAAGATGAGTTGAGTGAAGCCATCATGACGAAAGCGCAGACATGCTGCACTTAGAGGATAAATCTTTAACTGAAACTAGAAGAAAATTAACTGTCTGGTGTGAACATAAAGATACCCAATTCCTTCGCTCCCTCATTTCTAGTGCAACCAATAGACGTCTCAGCGAGAGGAGAAGGCATGGGCTTGCTATTAATGCTCACTGGCCAATTACAGCATCTAGTTTTGCACCTTGGACAGATTATAGACTGAGAAGGAATAGTTGAATTGTCTTTGAAATGATGTTAAAAACTTTTGGTATATCTCCCACAATGAATTAGGCCTCCCGACTTCTGTCAAAGGCAATGGGACAATCAAAAGGAGACTAAAAAGCTTGTTATTGCCATGAAACAAAGTATAAACTGCCATTTTCAGCAGTTAACATTTTATATCAACCAAACACATCCCGCTTAGATAGAAACAAGATTTTTGGTAAACAAACCAATGATAACCATGTTACGGTGCGAATCAAGATGGAAATAGATATTCATTTATGGGATAGTAGCATAATCTTCTCGAGATAGAAGCAATTCTGCATTTGAGCCAGTAAATTTTTCAGGAAAAGGGAAGGAACAGCGCAACAGAGTTCTCCCAAGTACACAGTGCCCATCAATATTCGGTTAAACACATAAGCAGCACGGCGCACGCAACTAAGGCAAACTCAATTCAGCCACAAACGTGAACAAAACCATAAAACGAAAAATGCTATCAAAATCAAACTGGCCACAGCGCAACAGCCCCAAAACCTCATGAACCATCCCAAGAAACTGTCCACGTGTAGAAATAATAATTGTTTTTATCTGCACGCTTGATTTGTTTCTCATTTGTCCTAGTCTTTAGGAGTTAGTGGATTAATTGGTTTATGGAGATCATGGATTGTTATGGATCCTATTTTGGTGGGATATCTATTGTGTCCTTGCCTATTTAAACTGCTTCAAAGTTTTGAATAAGATAGAGCCTTATCTCTGTTTCTATTGCTCTTGATTCTACACCACGAAACCACCGATAGACGTCACCACGAATCCAATGCCCCGCGGAACTTATCAAATTCTAGCTTAAGTCGCCCAATATCTTCGCAGCCAACAAACAAAAGCACGCCAAGGGGAACGAGGAGCTTAGAAGCATACGTGAAGGTCCTGGTACTTGTCGGGGTGATAGACTTGAGCCCACTGGCGGTAGGCCCTCCTGATTTCCTCGTCCGAAGCGTCCGGGGACACGTGGAGCAGCGCATACAGCTCCCTGTGTGGGGGCCCGGAGATGTCCTCTTCCTCGTTCATCCTAATAGCAGTGCTTCCGACTGGATTGCTGCGAAGCGCGAATCAGAGCTCCGACAGACTCGGAAATTGAAAGGAGCGCGAGGTGTTCGCTGTAATCTCGCAAAG
This sequence comes from Psidium guajava, assembly GCA_016432845.1. NCBI lineage: Eukaryota > Viridiplantae > Streptophyta > Magnoliopsida > Myrtales > Myrtaceae > Psidium > Psidium guajava. The sequence goes on from CM028230.1 coordinate 569,674, forward strand.
AGGGAGGGAGTATCCCTTTGTGGTAGGGAAGGGTTTAAGGGGTTTTTAACCGAACCAGCACGTGGGTCTCTTTGGGCACGGCTCGCAGAGAAATCAAAGATATCGTTTGTTTCGCTTTTGAAGCTTTCCATATTAACCCCCCTCAAAGATGAAAATTTTAGGTAATTACCAATAGAGACCCAAACCAAAACTCACTTTGGTAATATTTAATACTACCAAGGTTACAAATTAGGGACATTCAAATTGCATCGCATCCTTATAACATCACAGTGTACATCCTCGTTAATAATTTCTTTGATAAGAATCAATCCGATGCTTATAGAGTTCCTAGTCGGAATAAAATTTGATAAGATCCAGAGGAACCGTTTCTTCATCCATATATCCAAAGAAAGAATTCAAGCTCATTAAGGTCGTGCTTGAGTATGTGACTATAACTCAGTAATAGTTAAGTTAGGCCAAGGTGGAGTTGGATTGAGTTAATCTTTAGTTAAAGTCGAGGTCGAGTTTGGGATTTTTTAGAGCACAAAACATGTAACTTGGAATTTTTTTTTTTATGGTTCCTGGAACTTTTAATTTGTTTGATATATTCCATGAACCTTAGCACGATATATAATATGATCATTAAATTTTTAATTTATTTAATGTAATCTCTAGAACTTTGATGAATGTTCATGTTTAATTTAGTTTTTGAACTATATGAAAGTGTTCAATATTGTCCTTTCGTTAATTCAAGTTCAGAACCAATATTGATCAATTTTATATAATTTGGAGATTAATTGAGAATGTACTAAAATTTTCATGAACCATATTAATTAATTTAAAAATTCATGAATTATATTATATATTGGGCTGAAATTTAGAAATTATATTGAACAATTGACGACCTTTTTATATCTCAACAAATCAAAGGTCTGATTAGTGCTCTCTATATCGTACTTTGAGCTCTTAGTTTGGATTAACCGTAATGGATGCCTTCGGGTACGAGTTGCTCTGAATTTGGACGTGCTGATCTATACCGTAGCTCGACTCGATCAATCGGTAGATGGATCATTGAAGTGCACGCTGCTGTTACCCCTGGGGATTAAACGGACTAACAAGTTTTAGATCATTTTTCGCTGAGATGATGGGGATTGTTCGATCAAAATTTCGGATTGTGTAATGTGTGCTAAGATTCCATCAATTCCAACGCAGTTCGATGTTTTAGGCGTTCATTAAATTAGAGTGGCGCATATTCTTTGAATGCTTCAAATTTCTTCTTTTAGTTTTGCTCCAATTTGTTGCTTCGAGCTCCTGAATGATCGAATTCGTCAATCTACACAACAGACTGCCAAGCGTAGAGTCTGTCTTATGGAGATTGCCTGGTTTAATTTAGGGGGTTTGTTAGATAAATATTGATGAGAGTTCAGCATCACCATGCTTCCCAAGTTCCCTTTTTCAAGGACAAGTGAAACGATCATCTCTTACCAGTAATGCAACAAACGAGAATACTGAAAATAGCTAGTCAGTGGCGATCCATAGTGTCCTGTCCCACTCGCAGCCAGTGCAAGGTGAAACATCAACATCAACATCATCTTTATCCCAAATCAAATGGGGTTGGCAGTCGATGAACCCGACCAATGCAAGGTGAAACGACAGGAAAAAAAAAATGAGCGCAATCTGGTTACAGCTCTACAGAATCTATCACAAAATCCTCGCCACTTGGCGGCCCCTTCCCAACAAATCAAGTGAGCTTGATTCAGGGATTTCCTGTAACACCCATCAGCAGATTACCCTCGAGAAATGCTAAATCTTTGGGAGCTAGTCCTCCAAAAATGACTTAAGCATATAATGTTGCAACCAAGTAACAACTAAAATCAGTTGCTGGTACCTGACAGCCAGGTCAGGAATTAGCAACAAAAGATAAATGGGCGAGAGTCTTTACTCTCCCAAAATTTGTATCAGATCCTCAGTTTTGTTGAATTAATTCTTTCCTTGCAGCAAATGTTTCGGCAACCAGTATAGGGAAAGCAATGGTAGCATCACAATGTACCTAGTCCAATCCAAATAAAGTACCACTTTAAAACTCCTCTCGTATAATAGAGATTATGGGAAGTTTCAGTCTCAGGCTCGGCATATGAAGGAATTACCTTAACAATTTTGGCAGACCCACGTATTTTTCCCCAAGAAACAGCCTCATCTGGCCGAGCTCCAGAATCACTTCCATCAAATTCTTGGGCTGTATTAATGAAGACAGCAAAGTCCGCCCCATTTCGCATCATATTAGCATTGCATATGTGATGTTTAGGCATCCCTCCTCCCAGGATTATCATTCCAGTTTTTCTAGGGCCAGCATGGACTGCTTCGCCATTCATGGCCCTAATATCTGCAAAGAAGTCGGAGTAGAAATTATTCATCAAGCTTCTTCATGCTTCAAGTGCAATGAGTATTTGAACCAAAGTGCCTAACCTTGGACTACATCAATGATTAGACCAGGACTACGGAAGGAGTGGAAGTATAACATGTCTCCCAGTGAGCCATCCGTTAACCCAGGACAGAAGATAGGAATATTATTCTGCAAAATGTCCACTTAAGTTACTGGACTATCTTTAGATAGAAGAGAGATACTGAAAACTTTCTTGCACATATAAGGCAAATCTATGGATTTATACCGAATGAGCTAACATTGCAGTTGTTAGGTCTAAACGCTGAATGTGTAGAAAAAAGCCCAGTGACAAATAGACTTGAACCTTCCCTAAAATACCCCTTACAGGGGAACTGTGTTAAGAAAGAAGAAACTTTCCTTTTCCTACTTCGCATACCCATCCCAGAAACAAGCTTCTCCCAGTGCCCCAAGCCAATAAAGAAGCAATTACACCCAAGATGTACAGCAGACAATTGTAACCTTGTGCAATAGGATTACCTTGATCTACTCACCTTGTATGCCCAATAAAGGTATGACCTTTCATCATTAATCTCTTTCCCCAGGCGAGCAATCACCCTAGAAGGGGTCCATAATACATTCTGCAGTAGCCAAAAGATATTAGAAATTGCACCTCTGGCCCTTCACACAAGGGTGTGGTTCACTGAGAGGAGAGCAGAGCTTAGAGTTGTATAATGGTTTTCACCATGGGATGCCATTATTGAAACAACCAAATCAATTTCCAATCAGATTATTTCGGGAGTCCTGTGGTTCCCAGGAGAAATGTCTTCATATTAAACAATGATCCAAAACCATTATTTTACTATGGGGACTCAAGATGTCTGATTTGAGGGGAAAAGGGTTGATGAAAATAATGCATGCATCCGAAGGTATCCTGCGGAGCCCCAATGGGTAATGCCCACTGCATCAAAGAAGAGAAAGTACCTCTTCTTTCTGCTCCCTTAGCATCTGGTCAAATATTGGAATTATCCAGTCCTCAAATTTACAGTAATTGTCATTAGGAACCAACAGGTTACCAATGCGGTTCAATCCTTTTGAGCGCAAGAGAGCTCCAGGCAGGGAAAAATCACCTTTGTATGTAGGCGCAAGGCATTTTATAAGATCTTCCTCTATGCCACCAGCTGTTGTCACCACTACATCAACCTGCACAAATGTGAGAAGCATACCTCCACATGAATCGGTGAAACATGAGGTAAGCGCACATAAAGAGGATAAACAGAACCTGGTTTCCAAAAGACCCTTCACCCGGAGTAAATCAGGGGATGCAAGATATTTAACATCAGAACTCTTCATGTAAATTCTACAGCAAAATAATACATGTACTTCGGTTCTTGCAACTTGAACCAGTATATCGAAAATTCGAGCATATGCAAAAGGATAGTCATGGTTAAAGAACTTCCTTCCATCATTTGAGTAAACTTAGTAGACGCCAAGCAAAATAAAAATAGAAAGAGCTAACTCTGTGGATAAAGAACAGGACAGCCCACAAAATGATTCAATCACATGTCATACTTCTCAACTCAGCAAATGTCACTTTCATCCACACAGCATATCCACAAGAATACGAAAAATTCTCATCAAAATACTTACCATTTGATGCTGAACAAGATAACGAACTGTATCTCTGACACCAGACGAGATAAGGTTGGAAGTGAAACCGAGGAACACCTTGCATTTGACAGACTCTCTATATGTTTGGTCTCTCTCCTCCTCATCGCAATCTTCAGGTATAGTCTCGTCAGAAAGCCTCCAGTCTAGCTTCAAACAATTCAAAAACCCATCACCGGAATCACGATTCCACAGAAATTACTCATAAAGCCTCAGCCTTGCAACTTAAAAAACGAAAATCGCAGCAATAACAGTATAAGGTCGGCGATTCCCCAATTAAGGAAAGCTTACTTAAAAAAGTTACCATTTCATTAACCACTTCGATCGCGTCCCCAAGGTTGGAGGCTTGAAATCCAGTGGAGACCATGGACCTCATAAGCTGATTATAATCGACTCCTCGATTGAAGTCATAACCCTCAATCTTTATGCACTTCCCTTCAAGAGTTTCTGATTCTTTGAACACGGTGGAGTGAACCGAAGCCATAAGGCTGTCTTTCAATGCCTCGCCCATTACTACAAACTCATACGGAAACAAATCCCAGTTGTCCGTTACCGCTTAACAGATAAACAAGCGCTTCATTGGGACGGTACTTTCGAACAAGAATTTAAATCGATGGCCAGAAAGGATCCAACTTGCAGAAAATTTAGCAGAAACCCACAATGGAACTGGAACGTAAAGTAAGAGAAAAGAGTGGAAAATTGGGGGGGAAAGAAAGAACAAACCTGGGAAATCGTGCTGCACAGCAAGCCCAAAACCTGTTGCTGCTTCCCAAAGAATTGGGGTTTCAGAAGCGTTAATAATTTGTCAACGAAAAAGAGAGACGGAGAGAGACGGAGGATGGTACCCCGTACCTGAGGTCCAACGACCACAGCAGCGGCTGCGCGGGGTCGGGGGTGTGGTGTGGCGTCGGGTTGGGTCGGGTCGCTACGAGCGACGACGGCGAAACCACTGTAAGCGACGGGGTAAGCGGGACAAAGCGCGTGACGGAGCAGGCGCCGCAGCAAGTCTTATAAAGCTATGGTGTGGTTTTGAACGGGATGACAATGCAGCACCCATGACATGGAACACGGACACGTCGCTGCGTGATTTTTCAAAAAAAAAAAAAATCAACAACCTACAACAAATGTTATATATAATATATATTAGAGATGATACATTTTCATTTTTATAATTTCAAAAAAATAATAAAAAAGCCCAATTCATTTGCAATAAAAACAATGATCCACCGTTTATTAATATCGACATTTCAAATTAAAAATTTCAACTACATTTTATTCCAATAATCCACAAAATCTTGATGACTAAAAAAATAAGCAATTCACACTGATAAGGGATGTATGGATTCTCGAAAAGAAAGGAGTCGCGGGGGTCCCTGCCAAACCACCCGGATCTCACGAGTGAATAGAAAGTTAGATCTACATTGGATCTCACTTGAATCGTCCCATCTATCCTCCTGAGGAGAGGTTAGGTTTCAAACCTGGTTCGAACAGGAGAAGTATGTCATGCTAATGTGCCTTGGATGATCCACATCTCAGGGTCAGACGCTGATGAACACATTGAACTATCTGTGTGGCTGAGAGTCCTCACAGCCCAGGCACAACAACGCAATTATCACGGGCGCGACGAAAGTTGGCCTTAGTGATCCGACGGTGCCGAGTGGAAGGGCCGTCGCTCAATGGATAAAAATTACTATAGGGATAACAGGCTAATCTTCCCTAAGAATTCACATCGATGGGAAGGTTTGGCACCTCGATGTCGGCTCTTCGCCACCTAGGGCTGTAGTATATTCCAAGGATTGGGCTGTTCATCCATTAAAGCGGTACGTGAGATGAGTTCAGAACGTTATGAGACAGTAGGGTCCATATCCGGTGTGGGCGTTAAAGCATTGAGAGGACCTTTCCCAAATACAAGAGGACCGGGAAGGATACACCTCTAGTGTACTAGTTATCGTGCCCACGGTAAACACTGGGTAGCCAAGTGCGGAGCGGATAACTGCTCTAAGTAGTAAGCCCACCTCAAGATGAATGCTTTCCTATTCTGATTTCCTCGGAGCCTCCGGTAGCACAACCGTGCTTTTCTTCTCGTATTTAAGGCTCTTTATTTTGGAGGCGTATATGATACCTGGGCTCCGGGAGGGAGAGATGTAAGAAAAATTACCAACTTGACCCTTAGCCCAAGTGTTATATTTGATTATTTACTAAAATCTCCTTTTGGAGGAGAAGCATGGATTGTTAGTGTGGATGACTTGGAAGATATAATTGAAGGGCATGTATGGTTAGGTTATATTTGTATACTTGGCGAAATTTAGCATATCTTAACCAAACCTTTTGCATGGGCTCGTCGAGCACTTGTATGGTCTAGATAGGTTTACTTATCTTATAGTTTAGATGCTTTATCTATTTTTGGTTTCATTGCTTGTTGCTTTGTCTGGTTCAATAATACCGCTTATTCTAGTGAATTTTACGGGCTTACTGGGCTAGAAGCTTCTCAAGCTCAGGCATTTACTTTTCTAGTTAGAGACTTCCGCTTCTATTATAACAAAAGATTCTCCTTTTATGTGGATGTCGCGACCCTTTAAAAAATTTTATCTTCAAAAGGGGTTAATGGATTATTAGGTTAATTAGATTTGACTAACCTAACGCGGACCCTCCCAAGCCCTACCGAATCGTAACTTTGGTTTTTGTTTAAATGATTTTGAAATTTGGAGTCGCCCCTAATCGTTCTTGGTAGGTCGATTAGAAACCTAAATAAATTAGCGGGAGAACTAATTTATTCCTGCGAACCAGAGATTATGAGCTCGGGGACTTGGTTACACTAGTTAATTAAAACTAATGCCCTTTCGGTACCTTAATTTCATAGATATCCTAATTCGGCAACTCATGCTTGGTTTATTCATAAGGCTCTAGTAGGGTATTCTCTTTTGTGTTTTCACTTTTTAAATAGGATGCATGGATGGTTTATATTTTTATTTGTTATATTTTTTTAAGTGTTAAAGATTCCCTGAAGCCGAAAGAGGGAGTGTGTTAACGACTTCTGTGCAGTATTACGGCCTACTCATCTTTTGGGTTTGATGATTCAAAAATTAAATTATATGAAGTACATGACAGTGAATAAACACCTCCAATGATAGGCCTAGCATTGGCTTGGTTCTTCCCTTTGGGATTTAAGGTACAGGTATTTAAGTTGCAAGTATTTAAACTACTGTAAGTAAAAACCTCCAATGGGAGGCTAAGCATTGGCTTGGCTTTTCCCTTTGGGATTTAAGGTACATGTATTTAAGTTGCAGGTATTTAACTACTGTAAGTAAAAACCTCAAATGGGAGGCTAAGCATTGGCTCGGCTCGGCTCTTCCCTTTGGGATTTAAGGTACAGGTATTTAAGTTGCAGGTATTTAACTACTGTAAGTAAAAACCTCCAATGGGAGGCTAAGCATTGGCTTGGCTCTTCCTTTTGGGATTTAAGGTACATGTATTTAAGTTGCAGGTATTTAACTACTGTAAGTAAAAACCTCCAATGGGAGGCTAAGCATTGGCTTGGCTCTTCCCTTTGGGATTTAAGGTACAGGTATTTAAGTTGCAGGTATTTAACTACTGTAAGTAAAAACCTCCAATGGGAGGCTAAGCATTGGCTTGGCTTGGCTCTTCCCTTTGGGATTTATGGTGCAGGTATTTAAATTGCGGATGGACTTTGTCCTCTCCATTCTGGGGTATGAATTCTTTAAAATAAAATACAACGAATTGATTCAACAATTTGAAATTTGTGCGCGCTTGAGGACTCCTCCAAGCCGATTTTGTGCTTCCATAGGGTTGACCATTGATATAGAGCTGCGGCTTCCTGACATAAAATAGAGTGAAGTGTCAGTATACAAAATATGTGCTAATCTGCACATAAAACCAGAAGAGTGGAAAGAGTACTTATCTCCCATTTTTTTGGGAGGGATTTCTATAATTGATTTTCGCTCTCTATGTTCCCAATATAGAGAGTTTCTTTTGAATTAAGAGGGACTTTTAGTCACAGATCAGTTGAGAAATCGGTGGACAGCTTAGGAGCTTGTCTGGGCCGATTTTTGCATCTCTACGAGATTTTTGCTGTTGACGTAGAGATATCCTTCTCCTGACATAAAATATGGGAAAAAAAAGGAGATGAAGAAAGTGTATACAATTTGTGCTAATTTGCGAGTAAAACCATAAATAAATGAATAAATAAAAACACTTAGCTCGAATTTGCTTCCTCGTTGACGAGGATGAACTCTTGATTTATATTGATCGATGAAGGAATTTGTGATGATAACCCCTATCTTTAAACTCCCATCATCTTCAAAATTCTCTCTTTTTGGTATTTTCTTTCTCTCAAATTTTTCTTCAATCTCCCAAAACTCTCTCAAACATCCAAAATTTTCTCTCCAAAAAAATTCTCTCAAACACTTCAAATTTTCTCCCCAAAAAAATTCCCCTCTCAAGCTCACTTCTTCCTCCTTTTATAATCTACTCATCTATCTCCCATTCTAATTTTTCCACTAACTCTTCTTCATTTTCATCTTCCATTCTCCATCTCTATCTCACATTCTAATCTCTTCACTAACTCTTCTTCATCTTCATATTCCCTTCTCCATATTTATCTCCCATTCTAATTTCTCCATTAACTCTTCTTCATCTCCATCTTCCCTTCTCTATTCTTATCTTCCATTCTAATTTCTCTACTAACTCTTCTTCATCTCCATCTTCCCTTCTCTATTCTTATCTTATTTTCCCCACTTATTCTTCTCCAACTTCTCTTCTTCATCTCCTCTTCTCCATCTTCCCTTCTCTATTCTAATTTATCCACTAACTCTTCTTTTTGTTATTTGTAAAATAATCCTTCAAGAGTTAGGTATTTGCACTCTAGTCCTTGAATTTTAAGTATTTACAATTCAGTCCATGAAAAAATATATTTCTTTAAGTCCAAATCTCCTCACAATTTTTGACACACCAAAATTTACCACATGTCAAATTTAAGCTCATTTCTTGCCGCTGAAAATAATGCAGAATTTAATTAAAGTCCTTTTGCAAAATTGAGTCATTCTGGGTATAATTGAGCCAAGATGAAAATTTAAAATATTAGAAGACAATGTCATAACTCATAAAAAGTGAAAATTAAAAATAAGTTGACTCAAATTAAATTTTTTTAGGCCCGATTCGAGATTATACTCGTGAAGGAACATGTGACTCGAATTGGATTTTTCTGAATTTGCGATGGCCAATATGAAAATAGATTTAAAATAAAAATATTAACTATCTTTGTGTATTTGTTTTAGCCTCAAATGTTATTTTTCCAAAATTTTCAAGTATTTTTGTATTTTTTAAAAAAACATTAAAATATATATAAAATATGAAAATTTATTTTTTGTTCAAAAATGGTTGCCTAGGCTTGGCCAAGGCTTCCAAAGTTAATTTTGCAATTTTATCATTTAATCTTTATTTTTCATGAATTTTCGAAAATAAAAATACTAAAAAATACTGAAAATATGAAAAATCATTTTTTGGTCAAAATTAGTTCTCTAGGCTTAGCCAAGGTCCCCAAAGTTGATTTATCAATTTTTATGAATTTTTATAGATTTTCTATTAATTTTAAAAAGAAATGATGATTAAAAACCAGGTATCAACAGTGGAAAGGGCCTGTATCAATAATTATGATTTTACATATGGACAATTCCTCAATATCTTGTTCATTTGCAACAAAACATTTTCTTTGTGTGGCGGTAAAAAAAAATACGCTTTTTTGGAGAGAGATATCATTTCACCAATCGAGTCATACGTATCTAACATATTCATACCTAACGATTTTCTACAAAACGGTGACGAAAGGTTACGCTCGCTGTGGGACTTAACCCAACACCTTACGACACAAGTTGATAACAGCCATACACCACCTGTGTCCGTGTTCCCAAAGGCACACCTTTCTTTCAAGAGGATTCGTGGCATGTCAAGCCCATTTTCACCTCATACGGCTCCTCGAGGGCCATCAATAAATCTAAGGACCAAATTGATATTATTTAGATTGATATGTTTGTAGTATAATACTATATATCGATTCGAAATAAAATATATATTCTATATAGATAGAGTCAAAACCGAGCGGAAGGTCCTGAATTAGACCAATGAAATTCTGTCTGCTATAATAATAACTAAAAAAGCACTTCTGAATTGATCTCATCCTTTAATAATTTAAATTTTTCTTTGTTGAGTAATAACTTAATCCTTCAATAAAATACTCTTTGTAAAAATATCAATAAAAGGATAGGGGGTCGTTCCTTGACACCCACAGATGAGAATTTGACTTCACATGAAATTGAACAAAAAGCTGCCGAATTGGCCTATTTCTTGCGCGTACCAATTGAAGTATTTTGAAATAAACTTGAGCTGAAGAAGAAATTCTGGTAGGGAAAAAATTCAAGAATTGTCTTTCTTTCTTTAGCGTAGCTTAATAAAACTTTTTCAGAACGTTCATTGAAGTCAAAGTAGACATATATGGAACATCCATAAAACGAAACTTTTTTTTGTCCGCATAAAAAAGAATTTATGCATTTGGAAATCCACTCAACTTAATTCAGTAAAAAACGAGTAAAAGTAGCAAATCGAAATAAAATAATAGATTCGTCTCCTCGTATATCGAAACATTTCACAATAAAGGATTTCTCTTTTTATTTTCACATATAAATATTGACTAATCTGGCTAACATTGAACTTGGTAAATTGAAAATGGTTGAATATAGAAAAATGAGATTATTAAGGAATATACATTGAATGCTAAGATTACGCATTGAATTTCTGATAGTAGATCCATAATCAAAAAAGTGTTTGTGATTGTTCTAGAAGAAATGAAACAAAAGATGCGGCAAAGCTAGGACAGTTAGGCTGCGTATGGTAACCATTCTCATTCTCATTCTCTGATTCTGTTCCATAGAACAGTAAAGAATGAGAATCATGTTTGATAACTCAAATAATTCTGATTCTGATTCTATTCCCAGAATCAGTTTTAGAGTAAAATTCAGAACAAAAAAAAAGTTGGTTCTGAAAAAAGAATCACTTTTGACAATCACAAAACAGAATGAAATCCCACATCTTTCACTTTTCCCTTTCATTTTTCTCATCACTTTCCTCTCAACCTAATAAAAATAAAAATAAAAAATTTTAAAAAAATTGGAAAATTTTTAAAAAATCACAAAAAATTTAGAAATTTCCTAAAAAGAGAAAAAGCTTAGATTAAGCTAGTTTGACCTCATTTTCATAAATTGGGACTTCAATTGAACTTCAGACATCATGTATTAAAATTTATGTTTCATTTATGACATGCTAAAAAAATAAATGTATTTTAAATTATTTTAGTATGCATTGAAAATTAGCCTTCATTTAGGATGAAATTTTACAAAATAACTACATAGTTATTTGACTTAAATTAAAAAAAATTAGAAAGAGAAACATTTTTTCGAAATATAAATTTTGTGTAGTTATCAAACGCGTTTCTGGTTCTCCAAAACTCATCCAGGAACAGAATCAGAAAAAGTCATTTTAATCAGAATCAGTTTTTGAAATCAGAATCGTTACCATACGCAGCCTTATTGTATGAGGTTTACCTAATGCTAGATGCAGAGGCGCATAATAGATCGATACAAATATCATGAGTTGTCTCGCTATAAAACCCGTTGTTGCTGATACCTTTCTCTCGGTTCCTTCTTCTCCTTCATCCACAACCCGAGCTCGGAGAAGGAAGAGATTCCATCATTAAATTTAATATTTAACAATATATGAAAATAGAAGCTTAAAGAACTAATTGACAAGATAGAATTGTCCATTTGCGACATGATTTAGTTTTTCAAAAAATCGAATCAAATTGAACCGCTAGAGTGGAAAGCTTGAAATGAACCAAATCCGCCCCGAATTGAATTTGAACTGAACCAAATATCCACTTCAGTTCACTTTAGTTTTCAGTTTTGCCTTTTTGATTTTTAGTTTTTTTCCCTTTTTTCCACCCAAATAAAAATTATTTATTTTAAAAATATTTTCCTAGGAGTGTTCGTGTGTATGCTTAAAATTATTGGTCAAGAAAAAATATTTTTATCATAGACGACAACTTGTTTGTAAACATTTGCGTAATCGATGAAAGTATATTTCATTCATGCATTTTTTGTCGTGGTTGAGCGATTCTTTTTTTGAAAAATATTTTTCAAATCACTTATTTTTCACGAAACCAGCGAAACAAACAGAGTCTCAAGCTCCATTGGTTTGTGGAAAACAACTTTCTAAAAAATACTTTATGGATTTTTCAACTTTTAAAAATGGGGAAAATGATATTCTCTTTTTGAGAAAAGGAAAATATTTTGTTCATCTTTCTTTTCTCTACTCATTCAATTTCCTTTCCTTTTATTTTTTTTAAATTTTTATGTAAAAAATATCACATTAGAACCAAATTCACTGGCTATTCGACCCTCGATCACATCCCGATTCCGTTAAGTACGAAATTTTAAGTGATTTCTCATTCGTGTCGACAATTTTCAAATTAAAAAGGAGCGATTTTTTTTTTGCCACGATCAAAGCCCAAACAATGCTGAACATAATACAAGCAAACCATGATATCGCAATCCACGGCACCCCTGAAGTACAAGAAAATCATTTTTGTCTCGGAATGCTAGACTAACTATATAACCTTTAATCTTTTTCTTATTATTAAGGTAAGAAGTTGAAGGTAATTGACCTTTTCCATGTGTTTTAGCTTAAATAGCAGATAGATGGAAGAAGAAAAATTCAACCAACCATCCAATAGCGCGTGCTCTCACAACAATGCATAAACTCACACAACCTAAGATCAAACTTAGTTCTCATTTATATATATATAAGCTGCTTCACGTATAAATGATGAGTATATTATATTTCTCTCCTCCGTGCGAGAACTATCCTTGAAAAATGTGCATTCAAAAAATTTAAGGAAAAATATTTTTCAAAAAGAAAACTTCGAGGAAATAATTCATTTTCCTAGCTTAACCGTCATTAACCGATCATTTTCATCTAATCGATTTCTCGAACTTAACGTCGAGCACCCATAGACTTGATTTTCAATTGATTTTGCGTTGATCGGATGATTTTCGAATAGGAAAACTAATTAGCGATTTTTTCAGTTAAACAAACACAGGTTTGAGTGATTATCGACGAGCTATTTGACCAATGTGATCGAGATATGGTGATTCGACCACCATTTTGTGTCTCTAGCTATAGGATGATATTGGTTCGCGCATATCTCACCTAGTTAAGAAGCGATCCCAATACATGATCGAGAAGCCATCCCTATCATTACTAATCTTTTTTTTTTTATTTCACATGTCAACGCCTTGATGCTAAGTCGATAGGAATTGCTACATTAAAAATGTCCTGATCCCAAGATTTGATTTGTATACCGTCTTACCCACAACTAAGAATTTCTACATTAAAAATGGGTTTCATGCATGGCCCACTTTTGACCCATTTAATTTTATTTCAATTTTTTTGGTCCATTTTTAGTGAGTCCTTCAAAAGTTAATGACCCATATAAGATCTATTTTATATAAAATATGAGTCAAATATAGATATTTGACCCATATTACGGCTCTAGTTGTGGGCAAGCTCAATAGAACCATTTCTCTCTCTCTCTCTCTCTTCCTTCTTAATTTGCAAGCAGCGGTTGGAGTGATCTGACCACCTCATTAACTCAAACATTTCAATAAAAAAAAACAAAATTAGGAGAAAGAGCTGATTTCACCATGGCCATTGCAATCAAAATCGGCGTTCCAAGTTCTTAATCCGACTAGACTACGAGAGCGATTCACGTGCTCTTCCATTGAAGGTTGGTGCAAGTCAATTTAATCACATCATGGATGGAGAGAGATTATCATCATTTAGTACTACTGACCTGTAAACCTAATGTGATGGGTGTAGAGATGGCCCCGACCCGGAACCGGCCCGGGTCAAACCCGGAACCGGCCCGTGTGGCACGGGTCAGTTCCGGGTTGTAATTTTCCCAAACCGGCCCGGCCCATACGGCTATATTATAGCCGTTGCAACGGCTATAATATAGCCGTATGCTTGGTCAACCATTTTGGCCGTTTGGTTGACCAACGGCTATATAGCCGTTCAAGCCGTTTATAAATTTTTTTTTGTTTTTTAATAATTATTAAATAATTTTTTTAAATTTAAAAAATAACTATAACCATTATAAATATCTATCTTCACCTTTCATTTTTCCTCACAACTTCCCTCAAATTCTCTCATTTCTCAAATTCTCTCAAATTCTCTCAACTTCGCTCAAATTCTCTCAACTTCGCTCAAATTCTCTCAAATTTGCTCAATTTCTTCCGCTCAATTCTCTCAAAAATGGCTAGTGGAAGAGGAAAGAGCCCGATGATTCCTGAAGAATCCAATTATTCTCATGATCCTCGTGAGTATGCACATTGGGGATACGATGACGAAGATAATATCAACGTTATTCCTAATGTCGAGCACATCCCGACGCAAGAAAGTCTACAACCAACTACCAATACCGAAGAAGCATCAACAACAAAAGAAATGAATCGAGGGAGTGCATCCATCATATGGCAACACTTCACCAAGCAACATTTAGAAGGTAACGACTACAATCTCATATGTAACCATTGCAAAAAAGTATACAGGTTTACAACTGGAAGCGGCTATGGAACATATCATCGACATTTGGCGTCAAAACATCCAACGGAATTCGGGATCGACACGAGGCAACAACAAATTCTCAAGTTTGTCGATTCTAACACTTCTAATTTATTTCGTTACGATAGAAATAATTATGAGGAAGAACTTGCTAAATTTACTGCCGTTGAACATTTAGCGTTTAATTTTGGTGAAAATTTTGGTTTTAATACTTTTGTACAAGATGCATGTACTCCACAAGCAAAACCCGTTTCGAGAAATACGGTTAAACGCCAAATGTTTAAACTTTATAAAAAAGGAAAAGATGATTTGAGAAATTTTTTTGCATTTTTCAATAGACGTGTGCATATAGGTAGCGATATTTGGAGTGATCCTTGGCAAACTCATTATTATATGGGTATTACATGTCATTGGATAAACGATGAATGGAACATTCAAAAAAGAATTATTGCATTTCGAGTTTTTGATGAATCGCATACGGCACATAATATTTATAGAATAATTAAGCAAGTTTTAGAAGAATATTTATTGGTTAATAAAATTTTTTCAATTGGTTTTGATAATGCCGCGTCAAATACTGCTTCTGTTCGCGAGTTAGAAACAATTTGTAAACCCGCTTTTGGTGGAAATTTTTTTCACATTAGATGTGCTTGCCATGTTTTAAATTTATGCGTACAAGATGGTTTATGAACTCTTGAAGATGCTCTTCGTCCAATAAAAACAGCAATTACATATTTATGGAAACATTCCCAAGTTATGAGAGAATGGGGTAGATTTTGTAAAAAAAATGAAAAAAACCAAAAAAATTTCCAAGAGATGTTCCACATCGTTGGAATTCTACATACGAGTTGCTTAATCAATCTTTTTCATATAAAGAATTATTATGTACATTTTTTGCGAATTATGTTCCTCAAAGTAATTTATACCCACAAGAGTGGGATATTTGCAAAAGAATTTTAGATTTGTTAAAAGTTTTTAATAATGCAACTTATACTTTATCCGGTGTTTATTATCCTACTACACATTTATTTTTAACAGAGTGTCTAAATATTGTTGATATTTTTCAAGAAAATGAAGGTGATAATCAATTAGGTCCAACTATTATAGCAATGCGAACGAAATGGATGCAATATTATACCAAAATTCCTATTATCTATTTGGTTGCCTGTGTTTTGGATCCACGTACGAAAATGGAGGGCTTACTTGATGATTTGAATTCATACTATGAGTGTTTACATTTGATTGAAACCGTAAATATTAGAGATATAGAAAAAGAAGTTAAAGATATAATAGTAGAATTGTATAATGATTTTTGTAATAGATATAATATAGTTGGTGATAGTGGAACTTCTTCCCAAGTTAGTGGCATGCAAGGTAAGCACCTAGGTAGAGGGTCTAGAAATCTAATAAATAGACAAAAAAGACAAAAGGGAATAATGGGAAATATTTCTAAAATAGAAATTTATTTAACTACTGAATTTGAGTTTCCTCAATCAGACGGCATTGATTTTCAAATTCTAAAGTGGTGGAATAATCATTCAACTCAATTTCCAGTATTAGATCACATTGCAAAAGAGATTTTAGTAACCCCTTGCTCAACCGTTGCGGTTGAACAAGCATTTAGTATTGGAGGTAATATTTTGGATGATCGATGTTGACACCTGATTTTTAATCATTTTTTTCTATTGCTAAAGTAATAAAAAATCCATAAAAATTCATAAAATTGAAAAATCAACTTTGGGAACCTTAACCAAGCCTAGGGAACGAATTTTGACCAAAAAATAATTTTTCATATTATATATATTTTAATTTTTTTTAAAAAAAATACAAAAATATTTGAAAATTTTGGAAAAATAACATTTGAGGCCAAAAAATACACAAAGATAGTTAATATTTTTATTTTAAATCTATTTTCATATTGGCCATCGCAAATTCAGAAAAATCCAATTCGAGTCACGTGTTCCTTCACGAGTATAATCTCGAATCGGGCCTAAAAAAATTTAATTTGAGTCAACTTATTTTTAACTTTCACTTTTTATGAGTTGTGACATTGTCTTCTAATATTTTAAATTTTCATCTTGGCCCAATTATACCCAGAATGACTTAATTTTGCAAAAGGGCTTTAATTAAATTATGCATTATTTTCAGCGACAAGAAATGAGCTTAAATTTGACATGTGGTAAATTTTGATGTGTCAAAAATTGTGAGGAGATTTGGACTTAAAGAAATATATTTTTTTCAGGGACTGAATTGTAAATACTTAAAATTCAAGGACTAGAGTGCAAATACCTAACTCTTGAAGGATTATTTTACAAATAATAAAAAGAAGAGTTAGTGGATAAATTAGAATAGAGAAGGGAAGATGAAGAAGAGGAGATGAAGAAGAGAAGTTGGAGAAGAATGGATGGAGAAAATAAAATAAGAATAGAGAAGGGAAGATGGAGATGAAGAAGAGTTAGTAGAGAAATTAGAATGGAAGATAAGAATAGAGAAGGGAAGATGGAGATTAAGAAGAGTTAGTGGAGAAATTAGAATGGGAGATAAATATGGAGAAGGGAAGATGAAGATGAAGAAGAGTTAGTGGAGAGATTAGAATGTGAGATAGAGATGGAGAATGGAAGATGAAAATGAAGAAGAGTTAGTGGAGAAATTAGAATGGGAGATAGAGTTAGTGGAAAAATTAGAATGGGAGATAGATGAGTAGGTTATAAAAGGAGGAAGAAGTGAGCTTGAGAAGGGATTTTTGGGAGAGAAAATTTGAAGTGTTTGGGAGGATTCTTGGGAGAGAAAATTTGAAGTGTTTGAGAGAATTTTTGGGAGAGAAAATTTGAAGTGTTTGAGAGAATTTTTGGGAGAGAAAATTTGAAGTGTTTGGGAGGATTTTTTTTGGAGAGAAAATTTTGGATGTTTGAGAGAGTTTTGGGAGATTGAAGAAAAATTTGAGAGAAAGAAAATACCAAAAGAGAGAGAATTTTGAAGATGATGGGAGTTCAAAGCTAGGGATTATCATCACAAATTCCTTCATCGATCAATATAAATCAAGAGTTCATCCTCGTCAACGAGCAAGCAAATTCGAGCTAAGTGTTTTTATTTATTCATTTGTTTATGGTTTTACTTGCAAATTAGCACAAATTGTATACACTTTCTCCATCTCCTCTTTTTTTTTTCCATATTTTATGTCAGGAGAAGGATATCTCTACGTCAACAGCAAAAATCTCGTAGATATGCAAAAATCGGCCCAGACAAGCTCCTAAGCTGTCCACCGATTTCTCAACTGATCTGTGACTAAAAGTCCCTCTTAATTCAAAAGAAACTCTCTATATTGGGAACATAGAGAGCGAAAATCAATTATAGAAATCCCTCCCAAAAAAATGGGAGATAAGTACTCTTTCCACTCTTCTGGTTTTAGGTGTAGATTAGCACATATTTTGTATACTGACATTTCACTCTATTTTATGTCAGGAAGCCGCAGCTTTATATCAATGGTCAACCCTATGGAAGCACAAAATCGGCTTGGAGGAGTCCTCAAGCGCGCACAAATTTCAAATTGTTGAATCAATTCGTTGTATTTTATTTTAAAGAATTCATACCCCAGAATGGAGAGGACAAAGTCCATCCGCAATTTAAATACCTGCACCATAAATCCCAAAGGGAAGAGCCAAGCCAATGCTTAGCCTCCCATTGGAGGTTTTTACTTACAGTAGTTAAATACCTGCAACTTAAATACCTGTACCTTAAATCCCAAAGGGAAGAGCCAAGCCAATGCTTAGCCTCCCATTGGAGGTTTTTACTTACAGTAGTTAAATACCTGCAACTTAAATACCTATACCTTAAATCCCAAAGGGAAGAGCCAAGCCAATGCTTAGCCTCCCATTGGAGGTTTTTACTTACAGTAGTTAAATACTTGCAACTTAAATACATGTACCTTAAATCCCAAAGGGAAGAGCCAAGCCAATGCTTAGCCTCCCATTGGAGGTTTTTACTTACAGTAGTTAAATACCTGCAACTTAAATACATGTACCTTAAATCCCAAAGGGAAGAGCCAAGCCAATGCTTAGCCTCCCATTGGAGGTTTTTACTTACAGTAGTTTAAATACTTGCAACTTAAATACCTGTACCTTAAATCCCAAAGGGAAGAGCCAAGCCAATGCTAGGCCTCCCATTGGAGGTGTTTATTCACTGTCATGTACTTCCTATAATTTAATTTTTGAATCATCAGACCCAAAAGATAAGTAGGTTGTAATACTGCACAGAAGTCGTTAACACACTCCTTCTTTCGGCTTCAGGGAATCTTTAACACTTAAAAAAATATAACAAATAAAAATATATACCATCCATGCATCCTATTTAAAAAGTGAAAACACAAAAGAGAATACCCTACTATAGCCTTAGGAATAAACCAAGCCTGAGTTGCCGAATTAAGATATCCATGAAATTAAGGTACCGAAAGGGCATTAGTTTTAATTAACTAGTGTAACCAAGGCCCCGAACTCATAATCTCTGGTTCGCAGGAATAAATTAGTTCTCCCGCTAATTTATTTAGGTTTCTAATCGACCTACCAAGAACGATTAGTGGCGACTCCAAATTTTAAAATCATTTAAACAAAAACCAAAGTTGCGATTCGGTAGGGCTTGGGAGGGTCCGCGTTAGGTTAGTCAAATCTAATTAACCTAATAATCCGTTAACCCCCTTTAAAATTTAAAATTTTTTTAGAGGGTCGCGACAGACTGGCGACTCCACTGGGGACTAGAGATTTTTAAATTTTCGAAAAAAGATACCAATTGGAATACTTAAATTTTTTCGAAATTTTAAAAGTCTTAGTGGACTTAGGCCAATGAAAATTTCATGGATATCTCGCTTCTGGCGATCTTGCTTGGGACTCATTCTGTAGGTGTTATATGTTTTTGCAGGATGGGAGTTATAAGGAGCGGAGTGTTTGGCTAACCCATTTGTTTTGCAGGCTCGGTGTTAGGATTATGTTTAATTTCACACATTTTTAGAAGCGCTGTTTTGATATCAATTGTTGTGCATGTCTTGCATATTCTGAGGATCACAACACCTGCACACACAAGCGTCTAAACCCAAGTCGCGAAATTTTTCCTAAGTAACCATAGATAGGGATCGAATATGCAACGCTCTTGCGTCGATTGCGCTTGGGTTGACCATATTTTATCCCGCTCATTATCTGAATTGACAATTCTTCCCATTGTGATTTGATTACGCGGAGGGTAAGGTTGTCAATTCAGATAGTGGGGGCCTTTTAGGTCCATACCCTGTCTCTCCTTCTTTTATTTTCTAAAGTCCACTCCTCACTTGAGTCATGCGCATGACTATGTGATTTGCATTTCTCCAAGGTAAAAGTAAGTTCTCTAATTTTATCTTGTATTTATTTTCGGTCGGTCCATTCTAGGTGTTAGTTAGTTTTTGAGCTTGATATTACGACCATTCTTTTAAAAGAAAATAAAAATTAAATTTGTCCCTCATTTCTTTTTAAAATTTTTTTTTTGAAAAATGATGTGAAAAAATCCCTTCATGGGAATTTTATTAACCAATAAGGGATTTTTGTCATGTTTTTATTGCTTCAATAAAAATGAAATTTTCCTGAAAAAATTTTCCTCTGAAAATTTATTTCAATAAAAAGAAAAATTCCTTAAAAAAAAACTCTAGTAAATATCAAGTGATTTTATCACATTTTTCAAATTATAAAAACTTGCAAGAAAATTCTTCTCGAGAAGTTCGCTCATGTTTTTCTAAGAAAAGTTTCTCTAAATAAAATTAGACTAATGTCTCGGGGGAATTGTATTGACCAATAAGAGATTTTTGTCATGTTTTTCTTGCTTCAGTAAAAATGAAATTTTCCTGACAAATTTTCCTCTGAAAATTTATTTCTATAAAAAGAAAAATTCCTTAAAAAAAAACTTTGGTAAACATCAAGTGATTTTATCACATTCTTTCAAATTATAAAAACTTGCAACAAAAATTCTTTTTGAGAAATTCGCTCATGTTTTTCTAAGAAAATTTTCTCTAAATAAAATTAGACTAATGTCTCGGGGGAATTTTGTTAACCAATAAAGGATTTCTGTTATGTTTTTCCTGCTTTAATAAAAATAAAATTTTCCTGATAAATTTACCTCTGAAAATTTATTTTGATAAAAAGGAAATTCCTTCAAAAATTTTAGTAAACATCAAGAGATTTTGTCACATTCCTTTAAAATAATAATAAAAAAAAGAGTAATAAATCTGCAAAAAAAATTCTGTATCAGAAATTAACCCATTTCTTCCTAAAGAAATTTTTTTTTTCCGATTTCTCTATAAAATAGAAAAAATAAAATTGGACTAATATAGGAGTCATGGACCGACATTCCTTGTGTTGCATACTAATTATATCCTTTTCTTTTGCAGGGAGATCCTAGATACCCAGACGGGTGTAAAAATTAAGTTCAATAATATATTAAGAATCATCTTCAGAAATACCAAAAGACGAAAAACACCAAGGCTTCAACCGTTAATTCAGGGGGGCAAACGAACACTGTCCATCTTTGACAGATAGAGTTGTGTCAATCCGTAAACTTGTATGGGCAGTGTATTGTGATATGATGGTGGACTTATACTGATTAAACACGGGGGCATATTTAATGTATTACAGAGGATCCCGCGTCTTTTGAAAGACAATATGGATTATATAATCAGAAACCATGAAATAAGTACCTTAACCTGATTAAATCAACCAGAGACCGGTCTTAAAATTTCCTCGGATCCGAAACACACGGAGGGTTTTAGAGGACCGAGGTTCTATTAATGAATGTGACCCACAAGTATTTCTCCCAATGCTACAGGCGCCCGACAAGAGCAAGTGGGCACCGAAAGAAACAAAACACGGTTGAAGTGGGGCACGCAACAAATGGCCGAATTTATTGGCACACTAATTAAGTGGTGGTAGCTTTATTAATTTACATGATTGAACGCGGGTCTCTAGGCGGCTGGTGGAAAGCCACACTGAATGCCTCTCTAATGTTCTTGATATCATCGTCTACCGCAACCCGCGAGAGCATCATGAAGAAGATTAAACCTAGACGAATACGTCTACTTAGTTTCATCGCACGTTCTCGCCTTTTGTCGATGTCCAAAATTAATGCACAAGCTAGAAGTAATCATTTCCCTTTCCCCCCTATTAAATGCTCGGAGCCGTTAACCGCACCAAACTCGAAAAATTAATATCGAGACGAAATCTGCGTAAATTTGAAGGGTAAATCCGTATCGTTCCAATTTACCCTTAAATTGCTCCGGTTTTAAATTTGATCCCTTCTATTTTCAGGAATTTGCAAAAGCGACTCGAGAATACAGTTGTATCCAAAAATCAAATTTCCTAGTCGGGCTAAATTGGGGGCAAATCAACTCATGGACATTACCACGGGATGGACAGCTTCGGTTAAAGAAAAATACAAGCGAAAGATCCGAACAATCTCAGACATGGGTAATTCTGTATCGTTCTAATTTGCACATAATCATCTCGAGTCCTGAATTTTTTTATTCCATTCTTAACAGGGATTGCAAATTACCTCGAGAAATATCGTAACAAGGCCCAAG
Source organism: Psidium guajava (assembly GCA_016432845.1). NCBI lineage: Eukaryota > Viridiplantae > Streptophyta > Magnoliopsida > Myrtales > Myrtaceae > Psidium > Psidium guajava. The sequence goes on from CM028230.1 coordinate 591,978, forward strand.
GTGATACAACAGGGCCGCGTTATCCCCAAGGATTAACCTTTGAAAAGAAAACCCCATGGACACCTATGGTCCAATGGACCGAATGGAATACTCAACGAATAATACCGAAGTCAATATTTTGCCACATTCTCGGCTTAATGGTAAAGCATCCAACAAAAGTCGAAGAAAACTCAACCCAGCAAAATTGGTAAAAGACTTGTCCAAGGCATTCAAGATGAAGGGTAAATCAGTATCGTTTCCAATTTATCCCTTTTAATACCGGTTGACATGTCTTCTTTTCTTGTTACAGGAAATATTTATACTAACATGTAACATGTTGGAGGAGACAAATCCAAAAGAAAATGATGATCATTTGACAAGATCTATTCTGGTGAAAAATGGGGGGCATTTAACTGCTAAACCATGGCGGTCGCTGTCACTAAACAAACCAAAATGCTCCCTCACCCATATGCCTCATCGTGCAGGAGCAAAACTTGAGACAAACCGCTCCTCGACATAAGGAGTGGGCTTCCCAATTTGTTCAATCCACCCACATATCAGGGGCAATTCAAATCCGCCCATGTTTGCACATTATATAAACACACGTAATGCTAAAAAATTGTCACATCTGCATTGTGCTTACACAGTTCATGAATTATGTATGACTATTCCGTGTGTTTAACTTACCAACTCCAACTTAGAGCATAAACTGCACAAGAGACATCAAATGTGCAGAATGGGGCATGACAGGATGAGGAAAGGCAAACCATTTCCACGCAAGTCTAACATTTTAATTTACAGATAAACAGCCTTTCCCCAGAGTGAGAGAAGGCCCTTTCGGATTGAAGTCCCCCATTCAGATTACATTCGAGGCGTTCATACTATGAGAACCTCCTTAAACAGAATTGGTAATGCAAGCTTGACAGAATAGTTTTGCATGATCCATATTTGGATTGATTGCATCATGAGTTATCACACAGACTACTTCTAATCATTGCCGACTTGGTTGAATAGTTTTACATGAACCGATCAACTCATTGATGAAAATGCTTGCACATGTTACCTCTGATACTGCCTAACAGGCAACACATTCCCAATGTTCAAACTACCTTCCAAAGTCTTGAAATTCATTCAGCGATTATTGAATGAACAAGCCTGGTTGTCGAGAAGCCATCAAGCATTTCTTCCAAATTCTCAGGTAAGTATATCTTCAACCTGAACCTTTCAAGAGAATGAATTCTGACGGTTGTTGGGGTACTCGAATCCATTGCGGTACATACAGGTATCCACCTTCTTCAATAAAGCATGATTTGTCTCAAGGACAGAAATGTTCGAGACCTTTTGATCTCTGCCTCTTTGGTTTATTCCTAAAGCGACAGGATAATATAATTTGGGTTTGAGCTTCTGTAGGATTCCTGATCTTTCCAGATTCCAGAATGGCACCCTTTGAGGTACACCAAGTCCTTCTTACAGGCAAAATAAGTCCTTCTTACAAGCAAACCAAGTCCTTCTTACAGGCAAATCAAGTCCTTCTTATAGGCACAAAGTCCTTCTTACAGGCAAATCAAGTCCTTCTTACAGGCAAAACAAGTCCTTCTTACAGGCACAAAGTCCTTCTTACAGGCACAAAGTCCTTCTTACAGGCAAATCAAGTCCTTCTTACAGGCAAAACAAGTCCTTCTTACAGGCAAAACAAGTCCTTCTTACAGGCAAATCAAGTCCTTCTTACAGGCAAAACAAGTCCTTCTTACAGGCAAATCAAGTCCTTCTTACAGGCATAAAGTCCTTCTTATAGGCAAACCAAGTTCTTCTTACAGGCACCAAGTCCTTCTTACAGGCAAACCAAGTCCTTCTTACAGGCAAACCAAGTCCTTCTTACAGGCAAAACAAGTCCTTCTTACAGGCACAAAGTCCTTCTTACAGGCAAATCAAGTCCTTCTTACAGGCAAAACAAGTCCTTCTTACAGGCAAAACAAGTCCTTTTTACAGGCAAATCAAGTCCTTCTTACAGGCATAAAGTCCTTCTTATAGGCAAACCAAGTTCTTCTTACAGGCACCAAGTCCTTCTTACAGGCATAAAGTCCTTCTTACAGGCAAACCAAGTCCTTCTTATAGGCACCAAGTCCTTCTTATAGGCAAACTAAGTCCTTCTTACAGGCAAACCAAGTCCTTCTTACAGGCACAAAGTCCTTCTTACAGGCAAATCAAGTCATTCTTACAGGCACAAAGTCCTTCTTACAGGCAAATCAAGTCCTTCTTACAGGCACAAAGTCCTTCTTACAGGCATAAAGTCCTTCTTACAGGCAAATCAAGTCCTTCTTACAGGCAAACAAAGTCCTTCTTACAGGCAAATCAAGTCCTTCTTACAGGCACAAAGTCCTTCTTACAGGCAAAGTAAGTCCTTCTTACAGGCAAAACAAAGTCCTTCTTACAGGCAAACAAAGTCCTTCTTACAGGCAAAGCAAGTCCTTCTTACAGGCACAAAGTTCTTCTTACAGGCAAAGCACCAAGTCCTTTTTACTGGCACCAAGTCCTTTCTACAGGCACCAAGTCCTTCTTACAGGTATCTCCACGTGGTGACCTACCATACGGGTCAAATCTCAATCAAAATTTAATCAGTAGAATCCTTTTATTAGGAATCTACCATGGTACGACCCACCATACGGGTCAAATGGTATGACCCACCATACGGGTCAAATTTTAATTCAATTTTTAATCAGTAGAATCCTTTTATTAGGAATCTACCATGGGTTGATCCACCATACGGGTTCAAGTTCAACCACCCTAAAGTTTTTTTTATATAACGAATCCTTAGGTTCTCATTTCATTTTCAGTGGAACAATCATGTCACGACTCTTTTTATTTACTTGTATTGAGTCGATAAGAATCCAGGTGTCATCTCGTCTTTGAAATGAACCTCTACCGAGCTTCCTTTCAAAGAGGGGCAGCTGTTGACACCTGATTTTTAATCATTTTTTTCTATTGCTAAAGTAATAAAAAATCCATAAAAATTCATAAAATTGAAAAATCAATTTTGGGAACCTTAACCAAGCCTAGGGAACGAATTTTGACCAAAAAATAATTTTTCATATTATATATATTTTAATTTTTTTTAAAAAAATACAAAAATATTTGAAAATTTTGGAAAAATAACATTTGAGGCCAAAAAATACACAAAGATAGTTAATATTTTTATTTTAAATCTATTTTCATATTGGCCATCGCAAATTCAGAAAAATCCAATTCGAGTCACGTGTTCCTTCACGAGTATAATCTCGAATCGGGCCTAAAAAAATTTAATTTGAGTCAACTTATTTTTAACTTTCACTTTTTATGAGTTGTGACATTGTCTTCTAATATTTTAAATTTTCATCTTGGCCCAATTATACCCAGAATGACTTAATTTTGCAAAAGGGCTTTAATTAAATTATGCATTATTTTCAGCGACAAGAAATGAGCTTAAATTTGACATGTGGTAAATTTTGGTGTGTCAAAAATTGTGAGGAGATTTGGACTTAAAGAAATATATTTTTTTCAGGGACTGAATTGTAAATACTTAAAATTCAAGGACTAGAGTGCAAATACCTAACTCTTGAAGGATTATTTTACAAATAATAAAAAGAAGAGTTAGTGGATAAATTAGAATAGAGAAGGGAAGATGAAGAAGAGGAGATGAAGAAGAGAAGTTGGAGAAGAATGGATGGAGAAAATAAAATAAGAATAGAGAAGGGAAGATGGAGATGAAGAAGAGTTAGTAGAGAAATTAGAATGGAAGATAAGAATAGAGAAGGGAAGATGGAGATTAAGAAGAGTTAGTGGAGAAATTAGAATGGGAGATAAATATGGAGAAGGGAAGATGAAGATGAAGAAGAGTTAGTGGAGAGATTAGAATGTGAGATAGAGATGGAGAATGGAAGATGAAAATGAAGAAGAGTTAGTGGAGAAATTAGAATGGGAGATAGAGTTAGTGGAAAAATTAGAATGGGAGATAGATGAGTAGGTTATAAAAGGAGGAAGAAGTGAGCTTGAGAAGGGATTTTTGGGAGAGAAAATTTGAAGTGTTTGGGAGGATTCTTGGGAGAGAAAATTTGAAGTGTTTGAGAGAATTTTTTGGAGAGAAAATTTGAAGTGTTTGAGAGAATTTTTGGGAGAGAAAATTTGAAGTGTTTGGGAGGATTTTTTTTGGAGAGAAAATTTTGGATGTTTGAGAGAGTTTTGGGAGATTGAAGAAAAATTTGAGAGAAAGAAAATACCAAAAGAGAGAGAATTTTGAAGATGATGGGAGTTCAAAGCTAGGGATTATCATCACAAATTCCTTCATCGATCAATATAAATCAAGAGTTCATCCTCGTCAACGAGCAAGCAAATTCGAGCTAAGTGTTTTTATTTATTCATTTGTTTATGGTTTTACTTGCAAATTAGCACAAATTGTATACACTTTCTCCATCTCCTCTTTTTTTTTCCATATTTTATGTCAGGAGAAGGATATCTCTACGTCAACAGCAAAAATCTCGTAGATATGCAAAAATCGGCCCAGACAAGCTCCTAAGCTGTCCACCGATTTCTCAACTGATCTGTGACTAAAAGTCCCTCTTAATTCAAAAGAAACTCTTTATATTGGGAACATAGAGAGCGAAAATCAATTATAGAAATCCCTCCCAAAAAAAGGGAGATAAGTACTCTTTCCACTCTTCTGGTTTTAGGTGTAGATTAGCACATATTTTGTATACTGACACTTCACTCTATTTTATGTCAGGAAGCCGCAGCTTTATATCAATGGTCAACCCTATGGAAGCACAAAATCGACTTGGAGGAGTCCTCAAACGCGCACAAATTTCAAATTGTTGAATCAATTCGTTGTATTTTATTTTAAAGAATTCATACCCCAGAATGGAGAGGACAAAATCCATCCGCAATTTAAATACCTGCACCATAAATCCCAAAGGGAAGAGCCAAGCCAATGCTTAGCCTCCCATTGGAGGCTTTTACTTACAGTAGTTAAATACCTGCAACTTAAATACCTGTACCTTAAATCCCAAAGGGAAGAGCCAAGCCAATGCTTAGCCTCCCATTGGAGGTTTTTACTTACAGTAGTTAAATACCTGCAACTTAAATACCTATACCTTAAATCCCAAAGGGAAGAGCCAAGCCAATGCTTAGCCTCCCATTGGAGGTTTTTACTTACAGTAGTTAAATACTTGCAACTTAAATACATGTACCTTAAATCCCAAAGGGAAGAGCCAAGCCAATGCTTAGCCTCCCATTGGAGGTTTTTACTTACAGTAGTTAAATACCTGCAACTTAAATACATGTACCTTAAATCCCAAAGGGAAGAGCCAAGCCAATGCTTAGCCTCCCATTGGAGGTTTTTACTTACAGTAGTTTAAATACTTGCAACTTAAATACCTGTACCTTAAATCCCAAAGGGAAGAGCCAAGCCAATGCTAGGCCTCCCATTGGAGGTGTTTATTCACTGTCATGTACTTCCTATAATTTAATTTTTGAATCATCAGACCCAAAAGATAAGTAGGTTGTAATACTGCACAGAAGTCGTTAACACACTCCTTCTTTCGGCTTCAGGGAATCTTTAACACTTAAAAAAATATAACAAATAAAAATATATACCATCCATGCATCCTATTTAAAAAGTGAAAACACAAAAGAGAATACCCTACTATAGCCTTAGGAATAAACCAAGCCTGAGTTGCCGAATTAAGATATCCATGAAATTAAGGTACCGAAAGGGCATTAGTTTTAATTAACTAGTGTAACCAAGGCCCCGAACTCATAATCTCTGGTTCGCAGGAATAAATTAGTTCTCCCGCTAATTTATTTAGGTTTCTAATCGACCTACCAAGAACGATTAGTGGCGACTCCAAATTTTAAAATCATTTAAACAAAAACCAAAGTTGCGATTCGGTAGGGCTTGGGAGGGTCCGCGTTAGGTTAGTCAAATCTAATTAACCTAATAATCCGTTAACCCCCTTTAAAATTTAAAATTTTTTTAGAGGGTCGCGACAATCGACGTTCGAGATTATCTCCGGATTCAGTTGAAGTTCAAATTTGTGTCGATGATTGGACAAAGGCGGCATATCGACAACAAGAAATGGATCGCAACATCGAATCCGAATTCTTCAATGACGAAGATATCACCGGCACGGATACCACCGCCACGGGTAGCGACGATTGATGATGAGGTAAGTATGGGGTTATCAAAGGTAAAAGAACTACATGGGCTTTGATTCTTCTATCCCCAAGAAGATATGTAAGCGCTTAATGATAATTCATTAAGTTCAAGCCCTTTCTTCCCTCCCTTTTTTTTTCCCCGATCCATAAATTTGATTACAATTTGTATTTGAAAATTTATTATTTCATAATTATCTTTTTTATTTCATAATTCATTATTTAAAATTTTTTTATTTCTTAAAGTTTTATTTGAAAATCGGTTTGAACCGGACGGAACCGCCGGTTCGGTTCCGTCCGGTTCAAACCGGAACCGGAACCGGCCCTTGAACCGGCCCGAACCGCCGGTTCATGAACCGGAACTGGAACTGCCTTCAAGGTTCCGGTTCCGGTTCATGATAGTCCGGAACCGGAACCGGCCCGGTTCCGAACCGTGGCCACCTCTAGATGGGTGCCTTGGAGACATCGCCGTTTCTCTGGAACTTTCGAAGCAAAAGCATTTCCCTCTCGTTGAGCGTCTTGCCATTTCTCTGAAACTTTCTTAGTAAAATCACAACCCGATTCGATTTTCGTAAAACCGAAGTTTCCAAAGTGAAATTGGGATTAAAATAAGGCGAATGACTAATTTTTCAGATTTTTATGAACTCGGTATTTTTCTCGATTTTCGGCGATTTTTTTTTAATGGAAAGTGATTTCAAAATTTTCAAAAAAATTACGGAAAATATTTGCTTTTTGTTCTTCAAAAATGTATGGTTAGGTGTGGCCAAGGCTCCAGACTTGATTTTTGATTTTTTTTCTAAAATTTAAAGGACCACAAGTCAGGTGTGTGCAAATCAATTTAATCCGATCATAGACGTAGAGACATTATAATCACTCAGACGAAATCTCTTTGATGATGAGATAGAAATAGCGTGTTATAAAACTAAGGATAAGATGCCACGATCCTCTTCGTCGATGCCAATTCGAATTTGGCATCTTGGCATTCTCATTTGAGCGAATTTAAAGGTGGTTCCTGGTATCAAAGTTTTATCTGACGTTATTATCCAATCATTATAAAAAAAAAAAGAGCCTACTATATATAATTTCTAAGACACGAATATCGAGCACGTGAGTTGGCTGTTAAAAAAAATTACTAAAAAAGTCCTAAAAACTATTGTACTCGTCAATTGAGTCCTAAAATCAATTCAGTCCATTTGATAAGGCTTTGAAGTTCCTTTCGCCACACTCAATTTGGCGACGAGCGTTGGAGAATTTTTATTTTTTATTTTTCTTGTTACTCTATTCAGGTAAGTCCCCTAAACAAGCAGCCCCATATAGGACAAAGCAAAGGCCTTTGCATTAGGATATATACATCATCGCTCTCCAGTTTACATTGCACCATACTCTATCCAATACCTTATTCACATACTCCTCACATTCTTTATTGTTGGCCCATATGTATATGCATTATGCATCCCCCTTACTTTCAATGTCGATCGTCGCCCGATCATTCAGAAAGTCACCAAAAGCATTGAGTCTCATAATGTTCGGCACCACGTTTCCCAATCTTCTCCAATTGATACGGAATTTCGTTAGAAGCCACCAATGCATCAGCCATGCGCTTCCCAATCTTCTCCGCCAATAATTCATGGTAACTTAGTGTTCATGGCCTTGTAGCGAGTGGCGGCGGAGACTGTTGCTGACCCTCCGATGGGATTGACCTCGACATTGACCTCTGATCCGACGGCGACTGTTTGCTCTATGTTTCGGAGTTGGGCTTTTGGGTCTCCCTTTCTAGCCGAAGATGAAGATGACGATCAACGGGTAGGGCAGCGTAGCTTTATTTTGACTCTTCAATATCCTTTCATTTTCGAACACATTTTTTTTTGGCCGAAAAGACAAAATTGCATTATTAACTCTTAAAAGTCTTTACATAAAAGTTCGATCGAGGAGCATCAACATAGAGTAACTCCCAAAGGAATTGGGACGGGGAAGAGACCCAAAGAGCCGGAATACAATTGGCCCGATGCATTTTGGCAATCCAGTTAGCTACCTAATTGGCCTCTCTCTTTTGACCAAAAAAATAAAATTGGCCTCTCTGTTGCAGTGGACCAATGAAATGTTTTGGAGTTGGGCCAAGATTTGTTGGGCGTCGCAGATTAAAGATTCAGCCTCCCAATACCGTTCAATCTTGCTGTCGACCGCACGAACCACACCAAGGGAGTCGGACTCCGCAAACACCAGAAAGCTTCGACTCACTGACCTCCTTTTTGGCTCTGAGGAACTTCAGTCCAGCAATGAATCTGATGGATTTACACTCAAAAAAAGATGGATCTCTTGAATCCGCACCTAGGGAAGGAATAAAAGGAATCCAATTGTGCATTATGCGATTCAATTTCCTTATTTTGTTCATCAACGAATTTGACGGCGATTGCCTCACTATTGCTCGCTTCCAGCCCGGCGAGGACATGTTTGAGCTAGGGAGTTTTTATTTATTTATATAAGTAAAATTTGTATTGTAAAGTTAGATTTGGATCAAAACGATTATCGTTTTAGCCACGTCAGTTCCACGTAAGAAAGGGAAATAATAATAAAAACTACGTCGGCATTTTTCATTAGCCAAGTTGGATTGAGTACACAAAAGGACTTAATAAAACCAATTCGACAAGTTTTATGACATAATTGCACTTTCTGAAAGTTTTAGAATTTAATTGCACTTTCGTAAAATTTTTTGAGGATTTATGATGCAATTACCCCTTTAATATATTGCAAAAGAAAACATGTTTCTCTCCATTCTGAATAAAAAAAAATTCCTCAAATTACGTCCATGATTGGTTGTTTATGAATGGCATAATGACACAAATAGTTATTGAACTTTGACCTAACGTGCAATGCAGTTTCTGAACTTTTAATTTGACGAATATAATTCACGAACTTTAACCCAATGTTCGATATGGCCCCTGAACTTTTGGAACATGTTCAACTTAATCTTCGACTTTGAATCAATGGAAGGATTATATTGAGCATCTTCTTATATTTCAACTTAGTCTCCGAGCTTGAATCAATGGAATGACTATATTGAATGCCTTCTTATAATTCAGGGACTAAGTTGAACATGTTCCAAAAATTCATGAATCATATTGGTTAAATTAAAAGTTCAGAGATTACATGAAATATCGAGTTAAAGTTTAAGGATTAAATTGGTCAAATTAAAAGGTCGGAGATTACATTGCATATTGGATCAAAGTTCGGGGGCTATTTAAGTCAACATCGCTTTATGAATTATGAGTTATCCACGCTCACGCAAACTATACTTAAAGTGAACATTGGTGACGTGGCCGTTTGTAAAATCAATCAAAACATCGCTTTTAAGTAAAGCCCGGCTTAAAAGGAAAACTAAACATTTGCGTCTAATTTGAAAAGGAGCTGTCTAACTTAAAACGTGTCCGCGACCAATCTTCTTGTCTAAACGTACAAAAGCCATTTTGGTTCATACGCGAAGAAGGGAAGCGCGTCTAAAACTCTCTGTCCTGGCCAACTTATCAACTCATGTGGATGGTCTCGTCTGCATTACCTGCATCATCTGCTCATTATTGGGAGAATTAACAACCCAAAAAAAAAAAATCCTCAAGCTATTGTAATTATATCAATACAGTTATAAATCTTTTTTGTGTGTGTGCTAATTCAATGCTAAACCTTTTGTATTTGCGCTAATTCAATCTATTCGGGCAATTTTAATTTGAAATCGTTGACGTAATGCTATTGGTACTAATATAGCAATTTTTTTAAATAAATTTTATTTTTAGTACTTATTTATTTTTTCCTTTTGTTTTTTTTCTTCTCTATCTTGTTCACCATTTAGTGGATCGCCGAGGTCCGGCAAAGCTCACTCTCGCCAGCCATGGTGACCGACACAGGAAGAAGAAGATAGGGAAGAAAAAAATAAGAAAAAGAAAAGGGAAGATCAATAAACAATAAAAAAAAATCGAATGAAATGTTATTAAAAATTGCAATGTTGGCTCCTGTGGAACCACGTGAATGATTTCTAATCAAAATTAGCCGAATAGATTAGATTGATGTAAATGTAAAATGTTTAAAATTGAATTAGCAAAAAAAAAAATTTGACGGCTGAATCAACGCAATTTTTTTTACTATTTATTGGGGTTTGTTCCCAAAATTTTTTTGTGGAAAAAAATGTTTGAACACGTAATGACCCAAGAAAAGGATTACACAAAACATGACAACACTCATGAAGTAGAATTTATGCTCCAAAAGTGCTTCTAAAACAGAAATTTATTTGGTTGCGGAATTTCAATTTTCTACTTTTTGGATAGCTTTGGAGCCACTTGAAAAAGCAAAAGAAATTTACCTCTTTTCATAAATAGAAAAATCAGTTTCCGTGCAGGAGTAGACCTAGAAAAATTAATTATTTTTTTGGGAAGAAGCGTTGCGATGCGCGATCTTAAAAATCCATCAGGCAAGTACAAAGCACGAAGCTTCATGGAAGTTTCCTTCGAGGATTGGGCACCACATTCTTCGACCCTTAAATGTAGAACGGGACAACGGCCTTTATCTGCAAATGTTTGAACACGTAACGACTCAAGCAAAGGATTATATAATGACTATATTGCATCGATCTATGTAGCTCCAATAGTTTTCGTAGATCAGATAAGAAGATTGTCCCTCTGTATACGCCAAGATTTTGTCTTTCTTTGTGATAATTCCTTTTTATGGTTGGCAAAATTACAAAATAAAAAAAAATGTGTTGGCCAAGATAATGTGTTTATGAAAAGCTTCTCATTTTTATGATTTTTTTTTTGGGAAAATTTGTCCGGTTAACTTAAACTTACAGTACGAATGCTAGCTACGTCAGTCCTCAATTTAGCAATGTTGCCGATACCACCATTGCCGGCCGTCTTACGCGGCACCCATCTTTGTTGGTGTTTTTCTGTGAAAATTGGCCGAAATGATTGTATTGAAATTTTAAGCAAAGGTATAGGTTAAATTGGCAAAATTAGAAAGCTCATAATTGAATTGGCATCCACGCAATAAGTTTAGGACCAATTAAATAGTTTCTCCTTCAATTTTCTCCCAAAAGTTGATAAACTTATAAATGCCTCAAGGCTTTTGATTTTGTTGAAATATTCCGATAGCACATGATAATGAAATGGTTACGTGGATGCATGTCGAAGCGTCATGACATGGACAACTATTATCATAGCCATTTTTTTTTTCTGCCGCGATGATTAAGGAGGAATTGACCGAGTTCACTAAAGCAGAAGGCATTCGAAAATATCTTTCCAAAAGTGATGACTTGCATCGCTTATGAAATGAACGATCGATCGATAAATATTTGTATGGATCACATAGATGTATAGATATAAAATGTCGGCAATGAAAGTATTGTTTATTCGGTAATTATTTCAAGGGATATGAGGTATCATTTTTTTTTCTTCTCTTTAATTCTTAGCAAACAAATTCAGGGCATGGAAAGTCGAATTTTTTTTTATATCTTTTTGGATATTCGAATTAGGATAGAAATGTAGATAATTATTCACATAAGACATCGCAGTAGGTTCTCCACTGAGATTTATTCTCTCTCCGTACGTCCATTCCCAGCCAAATTCTCTCTCTATCTCTCTCTCTCTCTCAAATGGGGATGCACTTGGTGGTATTAGCAAAGCTCAAGCTCACACTGGTCGCTTCCCACAGTCTAGCCCCGATTCTGGCCGGCGGCCTGATCTGCCGGTTCTTGCTCAAGCTCTCGCTAGGCATCCGCCTCTTCCGGAGAAGCGACTACGCCGACGTGGCGCAAGCGTCGAGCCTCTTCTTCTTCCAGCTGAGGCAGATCGTGGTCGACTCTGGGCGACCAGCTAGTCCACGCGACGAATCCCGGCTGACGAGAGCCGTCCGTCTGGTGTGCCGGAGCATGGAAAGTGTCCGGCGATCGGTGGCGGCCCAAGAAGGCGGCGGCGGAGGAGGCGGCAACGGCGACGCCGGTAGCTTGCACACGCTCTCCATGATCACACTTTAATTCATTCGGCGACGTGAGCGTGCGTCCGTGGCCCCTCTCGCGTATTCATTCTTGGGTTACAATGCGTGTCATCATGTTGGTGATGGGATTTAATGTCTTGACGCTTGATGATTCTCCATATCATTCTCGAAAGCGAAAGCCAAAGCGCGAACATTACTTGTCTGAGAACAAAAGAGACCACAGTAAATAAAGGGAAGCATGTCTGGAATTGTTGGTGATTTCTTCAAGCAAGAGCATTTGTTTATGTTTACGGAAACGAGACCCCACTTCATTTCTATGATCTTCATGCCACCAGAGTCCAATGCACGTACACTTTTTGCTCGAACGAGATCCTTCATTCCCAAGCAAGATCGACCAATGGAAGTCACATCTCCACCGTTTCTCTCTCTCTCTCTCCCCCACATCTTAGCCTTTGAGCCGTGACCGGTGACCAGCCATGGGGGGAGAGAATGCAGACGAGGAAACGATGAAGGAGAAGGGAAACCTTGGACTGACCAGTGGAGCTCGTCTGGGCTCGTGGTGGCGAAAGCGGAATGGAGTGCCTTACACTGCCTACGAGCAAGGCTGGCCTACCTAATATTTTCTAGGCGGACCAGTCTTTCCACGGAGATCAAATTACGATGACGAGGCGATACATTAAGCTGCAGAATTGTCGCTTAATGATGGTGATTGCGTAATGAGTCACGTCAATTTCAATCATTGTTTCTCCAATTCGAAGTGATCATGGGCTCCAGCGTGCCATCTTGTGACCAGAGCATCACCGAATAACCCTGTCGTTCGTATGCATTTGCGCAGGAAAAATTACCTGAAAAGTCTTAAATTCATTGTAATTATGCCAATTCAATTCTCAACATTTTTTTTAGCTAATTTAGTCATAAGTCTTTTACATTTATGTCAATTTAGTCCTTTCGATAAGATTTTGCTAGAAATCACTGATGTGATGCGGCCGGCCTTGACGTGTTCAATTATTAATAATATTTAATATATTTTTCGAATTTTTTTTTTATTCTTGTTCTCTTCATTTTTTCCTCTTTCTTCCTCCGGTAGATTGTCGAGCCAGGCGACCGATCAGAGGCTCGCCCCTATTGGCCCTTGCCTTTAGCCGGGGGAAGAAGGAAGAAAAGAAACCGAAGAAGAAGAAGAAGAAGAAGAAAAGAAAACGAAAAAAAAAATAAATGAATAAAAATAAAAATGATTTGAAAAACTATCGACACGTTATTAAAATTGTCACGTCAGCGCCAGCCAGCGAAAGTTGTCTGGAAGGATTGAATTGTCATGAATACAAATGATTTATGACTGAATTATCATAAATACAAAAGATTTAAGACTAAATCGATATAGTTACGATAAGCTGATAACTTTTTTGGCAAATTTTTTTTTTTGGCTTCATTTATGTACGTAAGACCAAAGTGACCTGGCCGGGAGAGATGCACGTCCCTCGTAAACTGTGCATTCATCAATGAATATAAACCATCTGTACAAAGAAATTCTACATCCACGGGAGTCACTAGTGCTCGGCCCACCGATAGCCGCGTGCAAACTATACCGGGTCAGAGCCATCTGCCCTGGGGAAAGGCTTGAACCGGGCTTGCAAGGTATCCACGGGGTCCCCAGATAACCGCGTCTTCAAGCCCATGTTCTTGGATTACGAAACGAAACTGCAGACATGCTCATAGGATGGGAAGGAGACGAGCTAGGCCTTCGTCTGTTGCGCTTTCGAGGCCCAAACATTCAAATGGGTTTTGGTGATGTTGAATTTTCGGTTCCTTTAATCTCTTTTTCACTGCATCTCGAGTCCAGAGCGACAATTTGGCTGCGTTGCTGTTTCATCGAAGCGGGAACTTGCAATGTGCAGAACCCCGATGGCCGAGCAAAAGGGCAGCGTCCGGGCACGAGTCGGGTGCGCTGTCGATTATCCTGAATCTGGACTTTCCCGATCTCGTGGGAACGTGAATCCTCGTTCTGTTTTAGCGGGTCCTTAACTACGAAGAGCGGGGGACATTCGCTGGACAATGCTAGTTTTCGGCAAATATCGTATTGGAGGATTGTAATCCCTTGAAGAGTTAAAACTGCCAATGATCTGCATGTCCGGGTACTGGCTAGGGCAAAAGAATGTCCAACAGCCAAGAGACAACAGTCTTTAGAACTGCGTCGGAAAGACGCAGACGAGGGAAAAAAGCGAATGCAGAGAGATGGAGATGACTAACTTAGATTGGACCTGAGTGAGGGGAAGAGAGATGCGACGGGGGCGGGCAATGACAAAGTGCGCGGCCCCCTGAAGGTGGTGCGCACCAAAGCCGCCGCCTGACTCAAGTCCAACTCAACTGGTGACTTAATTTTTTAGATGGGTTGAAAATGAGTTCACCCGTGTGATCCGTTTTTTGCCATCTGATTTTTATTTATTTATTTAAGAAAGATGATATTCGCATCATAATAATAGTTCGAGAGTCACACCTTTCGAATCTAGCAAATTCCAAACAAAAGGAAGCAAATAGCAAAGTACACTTTTAAGCTAGAAGCACACTTTCAAGCCTTCGAAACAAATTTGTCACTACAAAACTTCAGCAACCGATCATTAGATCTAGTAATAAATACACGTCGAGATCTTCCACTCTATTTGTAATAGCTTGTGGTGCGCATCTAAGTTCAGCGTCCTCATCACCATCGCCGTGTAGAGACACTAATATTGTTATGTTGAAAGAACACATATCTAATACCTATAGGGGTTCACCTTTTCGCACGAAAGACTTAGGGTGTATCCATTACTTCTTGGGTATAGAAGCGGAGCACACACACGAGGAACTCTTCCTTGGTAAGCTGTTGATCTCCTTGAGAGAGCAAACATGAAAGAGTGCAAATTGATATCAACACCTCTGTCAATGAAACGATCTCATACATTAGATGATGAAATATTTCTTGATCAACCAATCAAATACTGAAGCTGAGTTGGGGGTTTTCAATATTTAACAATAATAAGACTGGACATCGCTTATGCTACCAATATGCTTGGTTAGAAAATGCAGAAACCTACGATTAGTGATTTTGACAAATTGAAACGAGTTCTTCGATACGTTAAAGGGATTGTTAACTTGGGGCTCTTCATTTACTCTAACAGTTCAGTGAAGCTTTATGGATTTTCGGATGGTATTGAAACGGGACTTTCAATCTACATCTAGATCTAGTTTAGAAGAGTAAAATCTTTAAATTTTGACCAATATATAAATCGAGAGAGTGGCTCTTCTCTCTGGATTTAGATGGGTTTACGGGATGTTCGTGACGTGGCTCCACGACCCATCTTATTCAACTTTTTAACTTTTTAGACCATTTTTTCACTTTGCCTTATCAAAAAATTTCAACCTACATATAAGTCATTCGTACAAAATGTAAGTCAGAAAATGGGCCACGGACCCGTATTGACAGCTTTACTCAACATCATTTTTCACCAAAAGAAATTAGCTAAGAATTAACTTCATGTTCTGGGTACTAATCAACACAATTCAACTCGACCCAGATCGGAAAAAGAGTTTGATTTTCCGGCGACACTTGTCGTCCCAAATTCAAATTAATGCTCACAGCCCCAAACGAAGAAACATATAAACGGATTCGACCAAGTACAGTTAGGATGGTCATCACTCAGCCGCATCCCAATCTTTGTCATCTTCTTCTTTGTGGACAACATCGAAATTGAAATACGAATAAAGCCAGACACAACGGCAATGACGACACCGGAGACCCACCATCCTTACGGTTACAGTACATTCGTTGACAATATAACCTTGTTTTTTTTTTGGGGGGGGTGGAGGACAAAATACTTTATATGATTCGATTTTATTATTGCTTGGTACAATGGAATTCCTCCGTCTTGTAACGTTCAGTGTCGCGTGATCGACTTCGTATTTGAATCTCGAAAGAATTAATAATAAGGAAAAGTCCAACCCGTGCCATTGTCCGCTCTGAGTTCGTGCACTGTTGTTGTACTCGTTTCATGTCCGAATAGGAGTTGCTCTTTGTTCCAAACTGTTCAAAAGAACAGCCGGCTCTGAAATGGTGGGGGTCCACGTGGTCCACTCCAAGCGGTGGGACTCGGGCCGAAGAGACGAATTTAGGCCATGCCCTGGACCATCGCCGTCCGTCTGTGGAGCAGCACGAGCAGGGTTTTGGCTTTTTAAATTCTATCTTTGTTTCGCGGATCAGTGACCTTTACGCACGCTCAGGCACACCTGACATAAGAGTTAAAGATGGGTGCATGTGTATGTACAGATTAAGTACAATGAAGCATGCCATGCGGCGGCTTTCGACATGCGAAATCGCCCGACGAAAAACAATTTCCCACGTCCGTAATCCGTTCGAGTCCCCGTTTGTGCCATCTCGACTTGAATCGTATAATCAAAAGGAGGTGCGTTTTGTAAGCCTGAAGTTTTGCCTACCGGGGAACGGGACGAACTGACCTGGTCCGGAGAAGAACGATGGAGAAGCCATTCTTACATGCATAGCTCGAGCCAGTCGAGAAGTCCCCGTTTGTGGTCCTCACGTTGATTGGTCGGAAAAACCTTTGCTTCACGCAGACGACAACTCAGAAACCTTTCCCACGGCCCAACCTAACATTGTTTCACGCAATGACATGCGGAAATGTGAACGAATGCTTATTCAAGAAGGTTCGTATTCATTTTGTAAATCGACTCTGTAAACCAAGCTCGACATTGTCGGCACACGTACGCCTCGTATGGTTTCGCATATATATGGATCGAATGTATCTTCATCTCATGTAATACTTAATCGTTCTCAATGAACGCAATCCTAATGTTTAGAAAAATAATTGGGAAGAATAGTATCAGACTTTGAGGCGTGAAATTACCGTCTTTAGAAAGTTGCGTGCCCCAAAAAATTGTGAAAGGTTATTGGCAAAAATCATTCTAGATACAACAAAGCCTCAAATGGGAATACTAGAAGGCAAATTATACTATTTCTCCAATAATTCTCAAAATGAAACAATTGGAGAATAAATATTATTTTTTAAGGGGAAAAAAAGGAAAATCGAAAGCGAAAATATTGAACTGGAAACGTTGAACTTAAAAGCATGTAAACCTTTTCGTGAACAAACATACTATTTCAAAAGGACACAATTGTTCCACCTACTTGGAATCTCAAGCCTACCCCATCAGAATGTATTCCCTAATTTTTAAAATCAGAAACCTATCATACATATCTTAAAAATTGGAATTGAATCGGCTGGTTCGGCTTCAAATTTCATGTTTTACCCTAAATCCATGCCATCAGACACCTCTTTGTATACAGACAAGCTATCAACACCCTAGAAGATACGGAGACAGATGATACAAGACAAAGGCTTTTAATCAGCAGGGGGGGTACCGTTGGAGGGAGACGACAAAGACAAGGCGAACAAGTCGTCGAAGGCTCGTAGCTTGTCTTTCTGGCCCGTGACGGTGGAGCACCACTGTCTTTCCCATGCATGCAGACATATCGCTTCCGACGACGTGCTCCGACCCTTTGTCTCCTCCTCTTCCTCGCAAAAGTCTTAAAGACATCAGACCGATGGACCCCGTACGCATCGAGGACCCCGTCGTTTCTCCGTCGTCGCTCACCGTGGACCACGTCGTTTCGCAAACAATTTCATTTAAATGACTAATCAAAGACTAATTAATCTAATCAGGGTGTGAAGATTCGAGTTAAACGACACGCCAGCGACGCCAGGAGGGAGGATGACGACCCCACCATTGAAACACCGAAAGCCAACGCCAGCCCCATGCATTCGACCGTTGGAAACACCAAAATCTATTTCACTTGCCGCATTTATATTCTTTCCAATCACCAGTCGCTCTCTCATTCCACATTTCAGAGCTCCGAATCGAGAAGACATTGCCCCTCTCTCTTTCTCATTTTGATGCTAGTTTAATGGCTGATTCCATGAGTTCTTCCTTCTTTGTTCTCTGTTGCTTGGCCTCGTTCTTCTCACTCTTCTTCTCTCACTCGCCATTGCAGGTCGCAGGATCTGATGCCGCCGCCCCCACCCCTGCCCCCGCCAAGCACCACCACAGGTGGGTTGGCCCCATCGGGCACCGCCTTATCACTGTCGGCGTCAATGGGTCCGCCGACTTCGAGTCAGTCCAGGCTGCCGTGGACTCGATTCCGGCGAACAATAGGAAGAACGTCACCATTCGAATCGGCGCCGGTTTTTACATGTAACTCACCTGGCAAGCTTTTTTGTTTGAAACTTGTTTAGTCTCATGCATTTTTAGGATTGTTAGCAAGCTTGAAGAAGCTTGGCATTTTTTTTTTTTGTGTGCGAGCTCCGGCTCAACTCGAAAAAAGCTCGTTGCGACGCTCAACTCGAGCTTACCAAGCTCTAGCTTCGCTTGATAAGAACGCGCGACACGATTGAGCTCGGTCTCTATTGTCAGAACAAGCAATAATTACCGCGTAAAACCAGTACAGATGAAAGCTTGAGTAGCTAGCAAACCAAACTCAACCAAGCAATTTTTGTTAGCGTAACTTGGCTCATGATTTTGGCAGTGAGAAGGTGGTTGTCCCGGCGACCAAGCCGTTCATCACGTTCCAAGGCGAGGGAAGAGACGTGACGGTGATCGAGTGGCACGACAGAGCGAGCGACCGCGGTGCCAACGGCCAACAGCTCCGGACTTACCGATCGGCTTCGGTCACCGTTTTGGCCAATTATTTCTCCGCCAGGAATATTAGCTTCAAGGTATATAAATGTTCGAAATCATTTTCCGTGTAGCTTCTCTACTTGTGAGGATTCCCCGCAAGCTCGTTCATTCTTCAAGGTACTGCATCTGTTTGGCAAAAGAGAGAGAGGTCGAAGGAAACCCAGAAAAAAAAAAAACAAATAAGAGAGCAAACTATAACCATAGAGAATTTACGTAACATGTAAATCCAAATGGTTTAGGTTTGTTTTCTCCCCCTTCATACTTTCTTAGTTTATTTCGAATGATATATGCAGAACACGGCGCCGGCGCCGAAGCCGGGGATGCAAGGGTGGCAGGCGGTGGCGTTCCGGATATCGGGGGACAAGGCGTACTTCTCGGGGTGCGGATTCTACGGCGCACAGGACACATTGTGCGACGACGCTGGCCGGCACTACTTCCGGGAGAGCTACATCGAGGGGTCCATCGACTTCATCTTCGGAAATGGCCGGTCCATGTACAAAGTAAGTGACGCTCTCTTCGGTCTAGATCTAGGAACGGCGAGTCATTAGATCACGGGAGTCTCGTCGATTTTCGCGTGAGGACCACGTAATAATTCAGGTAGCGAGACCAAACCCTGTGCATGCGATGAAACGAAGCCTTTCTGCAATTTTCCGCATTGCATCCTCCCTATTAATGATTGGATGGAGCGGAAAAAAGGACCACCCTCATATTATTTTTGAAGGGAAATATATTATATTTTTTGAAACTAGAAGACCATTTTTTTTCGCGTTCATCTGTTTGGGAGCAGTAAAAAGTTCTTTAAACAAAGGGAAACAGCGTAAAGCTGGTGGCGACAGCGATGTGTGGGAGCGGCGAGAAAGATGCCCTGGCGGGACACAGAGAAAAGGAAGCGGCGATCCTTTCGTCTCTCGAAAAGCTTCCTCGTTCATGTGTCGGCAATCGCGAACTTCGGGGCATGATTTTAGGATTACCAGTCCGGTCCGGTCTCGTTCAGAAACCGAAAACCGAGCCGAACCGTTCAGTTTGATTTAACTCTCGAGTGATCCAATGAAACTTAATAGGAATGGACAAAATAACCAATAGATTATTGAGCTTACATTTAAGAAGAATAAATAAAAAATAATCAGTTTGATTTGGATTCAGGATAATTTCTGAATCGGTTCGTCCATTTTGCTAATCCCTAATTTTACTTGGTCTTTCTCCACGTTGGCTTTAGAACGGGGCAAAAGGGAACACAAGACTCATAGACTGCTGGACAATACTTAGGTTGGAGGACCGAATTGGTGTTTGGATTTCGGATTGATTTGGGCGGCGCTTACACATGCAGGATTGCCAGCTCCACTCGATAGCATCGAGGTTCGGGTCGATAGCGGCGCACGGCCGGAAGTCGCCGGAGGAGAAGACGGGGTTCGCCTTCGTGCGGTGCAGGGTCACGGGGACGGGCCCGCTCTACGTTGGCCGGGCCATGGGCCAGTACTCCCGGATCGTCTACTCCTACACTTACTTCGACGACCTCGTCGCCCACGGCGGGTGGGACGACTGGGACCACGTCAGCAACAAAAACAAGTAAACCAACGTTAACTCCCTCTAGTTTTTCCTTTGTTTCCCCCCTTCCTCCCCCCCCCCACCCCCCCCCTCCCCCCTTACTCCCTATATTCTCCAATTACATGCGACATGAGATCATGACAAACATGAAGTGCATGATGACGTTGACTTTTGTCCTCCTATAATTGCTAATGATGTCCCAAAGATTAACCTAGGCCGACAAAAGTTCACCCAGTAGGGGGGGCCGTTTCTCGACTTTTGAGGTCTAGGCGACTAGTTAATTATGTGCAATAAGCCAATTAGTCAAAGAACATCCTGTGGTTAGTCATTATTAAGTCGGACCAATCATCACATGTCCATGGATTTCTAACGAGAGCTGGAATTTCGTTGACAAAAGCTGAGTGTGACATGGAACAATTTTTCCTTTTTTTTTTTTTTGACCTTTCTCTTTACCTTGGACCCGCAGGACCGTGTTTTTCGGAGTTTACAAGTGTTTCGGTCCGGGGGCCGCGGCGACGCGTGGCGTATCGTGGGCTCGGGAGCTCGACTACGACGAGGCCCATCGGTTCCTCGTCAAGAGCTTCGTCAACGGGAGGCACTGGATCGCGCCTTACGACGCCTGAATGGATGGCTCCTTCGGCTATCTGAAAACCCGCAAAACTGCCGTCAGTACAGCCGACAATTCGTTGAGTTTTCTGCGTGTTTTTAGGGGAGTATTCTTTGATTTGTTTCATTTGATTCGTAGATGAGGTCTGAATTCATGTCCACCGTGGCTCGTACACGTCGCCTGTTTTCCAAACTGAAATGTCAATAAACTCCAGTGCATTTGTTTTTTTTTTGTCTGTAATTCCGGTGCATTCGCTTCTTGATGATTTACTCGCGTATTTGTTGTCCAAATTTGTTGGAAATTATTGACAAAATCACTAGCCGAAGGGCATACCGACACTGCTTGTTGATTAGATTTAATAAATGGATCATAATATGAGATTAAACGAGTCCTAAATAAATCATAATAAATGGATTCACAACTTGTTAGATCCGCATCTAATCCCACCTTTACGACTCTCTTCATTCTCTCTCCTCTGATCTCGCGAACCCTCACTCCGAACTCTCAGCTCAATTTGCATGCGTGTGTTTTCATAGATTATATTGAAAATCAACGTGTTTTTAAAATGTGGATCGGAATGTCTATGAATTGGGCTAGATATGGATTTGCATTTTACTAAATGGGCCTATTTAACCATTCATAATCCGATCTGACCCACCGGTTTAACGGGCCTGCTGCTCATGTCTTTCTATTGATTATAAACTACTTCAGAAGTACTAAGCCCAATATATCCACTGTCATGTATCAGAAGATATTGTGAATGTTAGAGAGCTGGGGTATGCTGACGGGGAGCACCTGTACCTAGCGACGAGAGGCCGGTCTAACTACCGGCAGCAATGTCTACCAAACAACGGCGCAAGAAACATTCTAGGACTCGAATTTCACGTAATGTACCAATTCTTCGCAGGAACGTGACTTCATGTCACACAAGACAGTCCCTTTTTAACTTAAGAAGAATGTGCAAGGAACAGAAAACCACCGCGGCAAGAGCTTTGCAAAGATGATCCATGCTTAAGCTTTCCTACGGAACCAAACTATCCTGCTAATTATGATCTTTATACAACCGGGTGGATGCAGTAACTGACGCACTGACAAAATTAGCAGCTAATTAACAAGTTCAATCCTAATTCTTGAAATTACTTGAAAAGAAGAACCAGAACCAAATGTTCATTTTGCACCTCCATTTGTTGCATACTGTTGGCTTTGCAGGATCAGGACATTGTTGCGGAATGGAACTGTAGCATCTTCCTGCAACAAGGACATTGTTGGTTGTAAAGGTATTGCCTCTCGGTAAAGTCCCATCACTAGTTCATGAAGAGGTTCTAGCAATTAAACACGCCGGTGGCTGCTAGACTCAAATGATTTGTGTTCCATCTAGATCTCGATCTTATGGTTGAGCTCCAGCTACCATTGGAGCAACATTTTGGTTGACAGCGGTGGGACTGCATTCTAAAGCTTGACAAGAACGGTGGGATCTGCAGTTCCATCTGATGCAGCAGCATTGCGATTCTGAACTGGCGTTGCGCCATAAAGGGCATTGAGAATTTGTGGTTCCAGCCGACCCTGAGGGTGTGAAACAAGAGGTGTTGCGGCAGGGTTTGGAGGGTAGAGAGCCTGCAGTCCCAGTGGTCCGTACTGAGCTCGGTGCCCTTCAAAGCGTATACACCTAGCAATGTGCTTCTTACCAGAAAGATGACGGTCCAACACTTCCCTTGTGTCGCACCTAACATTGCACAGATCACATACTATTGGACCAACTGCCTTAGACCGAGCAGGTTTAAGTGGAGGCGCAGTGGCTTCCGACTTCTTCTGGCGTTTCCCTCCTCCAACCCCCTTAATCTTTCGTTTCTTGCCAGACTTCCTATTCTCAGCTTGATTCTGGACATTCAAATTGTCCGTTGACTCTGTACGGTTGTCTGCCTGTCCTATTATATCTATTGGCACATCTCCGATTGCACCACTGCTATTGCCATCAATTTTAGCAAGTAACTCTCCTTGCGGAACAATGTTGCACGGTTGGGAACTGTCTGGACCAGGCCCAGCTCCAGGGTCCTGGTAATTTTGTGATGGGGCCTCTATTTTATTCGCTGCATTCTTCAGCTGTTCAGCTCTCTGCATGTTCTTCTTATGCCGCTTTCCATTCTTATGCTGCTCAAGTATTTCTAAGCTGGTGCACTCAACTCTACAGAGTTCACACCATGCAACTTTTCCCCCTTGAGTTGGAGCTTTATGGACAGCATTATTAGAAGCCTGACATGTGGCTGTAGCTTCCGCTGCTTGTGCCTCTACAGATGGTTTCCTGTCGTTGTTAGACGATTTTGTGCCCTTGTATATCTTATGGCCACCCTTGTGCCACCTGCGTCCGTTAATTGTTGGACCGCCTAAACTAGCACGATGGTGGGCAAAGTGTCCGTGGTTGGACCCCCTAAATGGCTGGTCACCACCATTGTATGGAGAGTGACTAACCTGCATATAGATCACAAAGGTCTGATAAAATACTTATGGAAAGGAAATGAAACCTGAACAGCCATTTCTGCACAAGTAACACACAAAAATGTACCCTGTCGATCCTTGACATCATATGAAAACTTAGGAGAAAATTGGAGAGACGAGTGAGAAAGAGAAATCAGAGAAGATGGTTGCTCTAAGGACTGTAAAGATCCAAACAAGTAAAATCAATTGTCCTCTAACTTCATTTCTAAGGTCTGGACATTGCGAAGAGCCTTTGGTTTCACATCCTGGAAACTGCCCTAAAGGAATCCGATTTGTAGTGAGTATAGGTGCTTTTTCTCTTCATGTCATTCATTTTATGCAAGATTTTTTTTCTTGATCCAGCTTTATACTCTCTTGTAGTTTGTAGTCACATTAAACTAAGAAAAGCCAAATGCCTCATTAGTGACAGTTGTATGAGCTATCATGTCATGCAATAGTATAGACTGAGTAACGTCACTCACATAATTGTGTAATTAATTAAGTTCCTAAAGCTACTTCTAGTGTTTTCTTGGGGGTATGTACACAAACATCAGTTGATACTATCTTTCTATGATTTAACCCCACAGGATCAAGATTACGACTATTATGAAGAGCAAAAGCCTGTCAGCTCCCGCTCTGCATAATCTCACAAACTTTCCATCATGACATGCTCCGATCCTCTTGCAGCCAAAATGAGAGAAAAGAAGCACCGCTGCAGGGAATTACTTGAATAAACGATTTCTTGAACAGAATACTTAAGGTCGCACACTGCTCTGCATTATCATTGTAATCTAAAGATCCCTCTCCCGATGCTCGAACACAGAAAAGCTCAAACTCTCAAAGCAGTAACTCATCTTAGATACAATCATAAGAAGATTCCATCTAGCAAGAAAGCATCTTTATAGAGGCAGCAGCGAATTATCACATTAAGATGTTTGCAGCCACAGAAAGTACCATAAACAAGACCTCGGCAATTCATCAAAACAGTTAAAATGAAAGAACAATCTACACCAGCCAGACTACCCAGCAAAAAAGCTAAACCGAACACCATACCTGCGGCTGGCCAAACCCGGAAACCACCCTCTCCGCCACGCTCATCGTGCCCGCAAGCTGACTCAGCTGCGACAGCGCCGCCACGGCAACTGACGTGGCCGCACTCCATCCGGGCGTTCCCGAGATCTGCGCTCCGCCTCCGCCGGCAGCGGCGCATTGCTGGAGCAGATTATACAGATGCTGCGGGACCTGAAACTGGACCTGACCGCTCAACGAATCGGCCCGACCCGAGCCCGCGGCGGATTGCTGCGCTGGCCCGGATCCGTGCGGGGGCCGTAGCGTCTGGTGAGAGGTCGACGGGTACCGGTACTGATCGTAGGGGTGGTATTGCTGGTCCCGGTGACCTTGCGGGTATTGAGGATAATAGCCGTAACTGGAATGGGCCGATCGGTCGAACGATTGAGACAGCGAATACCTTTCTCGTTGTCGATGGTGATGGAGAGATTGTTGCGGGTCTGTGTGAGAGGAGGGGAGATCCATTTCATCTATTCTCCTGACGCCAGGTGTGGGATTTACAGAGCTAGGGTTTCTGCGAGGAAGATGACGACGACGACGATGGCTTTCGCTCACGGCATTTTTGGTTGATGCTCGAGGAAGAAACTTTTTGGTCCCTCCTCGTCGTTTCATTTTCAATTTTCCGTTTTTGATGTTTCCTTTTTGTCGGGAAAAAAAAAAAAGGGAAAGTCGGGGACCAGATTAAATAATATGTCCAAAATATTTTTTTGTCCAAAAAAACAATGGACTTTTTTTTTTTGCACAAAAACTGTTTCTTGTAGACCTTATTTTATTTACATTGGACGTGCTTTTTAGTATGCGGCCTGTCGACGCGAGCATCGACCGATTGATAGTTAAAATTGTGATTTTTTTTACACCTCAAATTTGATCCTTTCACTGAAAAAGTAGGCACATGCATTAAACAAAAATTTGGGCGAAGAAGATATTCGACTAGAAATGTTATGGAGTTTGAAATATGATTAACTTAAATCATGCAGGAAAAATAGAACGAGAAGGTAAGCATGGATCAGCTGCTATTGTATAAGAATCTTACATTATTATAAAATTTATTTTTAGGGGTCATGAGATTATATTAGTAGTTGTAAGACTTTCCCATGTGTAGTGAATTACATAGGTGGGTTGGATTTCAAGTTTGGTGATGCCTAAAGCTGTCCTTAATTCCATAAATTTTTATGAGATCTCAAACTCGATTCGCAGCTTGAAACCCTTTTAAGACTAATTAGGACATGTTTGATAACGATTCTGATTCAAAAAAGTGATTCTAATTAGAATCATATTTTCTGATTCTATCCCATAGATAATTTTTAGAAAAACAAAATGCGTTTAGTAATTATACAAAAATTCTATTTTCGAATAGAAACATGTTTAATGACTTTATAAAATTTCTATTCTCACGAATAATCAGGTGATGAAAATTTCTATTTTAAAATTCTTCATCTTTTTCTAAACCTTTTAAAAAAATTTAATTTTTTTTAGAATTTTAACATTGTTTACATTTTTTAATTATCACCCATTTTACTTTTATTTTTTTTAAAATTTTTATATTTTAAATTCCCCTTTTTATTTTTTTTAAAATTAGTTGTTAATAAATTTTTAAATCTAATTTTTTTAAAAGTTTAGAAGTTTATGTGAAAGCCTACATTGACTTAATCTTTTTAAAAGAACTATAACCTTTTTTGTGATTTTCAAAAGTGTTTTTTTTAGAACCAACTTTTTTTGTTATTGTTTTTTGTCCAAAACTATTCCCTGTGAGTAAAATTAGAATAGTTTGCTTTGCCAAACATGTTTTTAATTTTTTTTTTGTTATGGGAAACAAAATCAGAAAAACCAAAACGTTATTAAATAGGCTCTTAGTAAGTCTAGCACACATGTCATTATTTTTCAATTAAAATGCACTATTTTTCAAGAACAAGAGTTAATATGATCACAAAATCTAATGATGACATGTGAATATGAGTTGTTAACCCTGCTTAGAGTGCGTTTGGAAACCTTTTCCAAGTACCTTCGGGTGTCTAAATTCCTTTGGCCTAAATTTAAGTATTTGACAAATTTTTTTGTAAAGACCCTTGGCTTAAAATCAGACTTTACAAGGCTGAAAGCCCAAGGCAGTTAGCTACCCTAAGCTTTCAATTTTGAGCATTCTCCCCTCGCCAGCATACTCATGCGAGACTATCGTTACAACCGGCAACATTGCAACACCGTAACCTTAGGCTTTGAGCTTTGGAGAATACCGCACCACCATTGTCAACACCGCCTCCGCAAGTACCGCCGCCATGCCCTCCACACACCCCCTCCTCCCCCTTGCTACCTCGCCTAGCGACGGCGAGGTCAAGCCCCACCACGGTCAAGTGAGGGTTTCGACTTGCCCTGCGGCGATGAGATTGAGCCTCATCGGGGTCGAGCGAGGCTCGGCCTCGTCGGCAGCACCTCTAATCAATCGTCAGACCTGCTAGAGATAGGGGAGGGGTGTCCATGGGTTGGGTTGAGCTAGATCTCATATAGGCCCGACCCGGTCCGAAACTAAATAGTACCAAGTTTAGCCCAGTTGGGGCTGACCCGATACCCAAATCATGCAACCCAAGATATTCGGGTCGGGTCGGGTCGGGTCAGCCCATTTGTTTTTGATTTTTTTTAAAAATCAAACTCCAAAAAAGTGTCCTCAGAAATAAAAATCAAAGCTTGGCTGTCCTTTTCCCCTTTTGAGTTTTATTGCTACGAACCAGTGATAGGAGCATACTCTTCGAATCCGTGGAGCTCCGGGCGGCCCTGGGCCGCACGAAGCCGCCTAGAGCCGCTCATTGATGGCTCCGATCACGTCGTTGGGCACAAGCGTGGTCCTGCGGAGCGGGCACGTCATCTGGTCGTGCCCCATCCCATCCAGCGATCTAGGTAGCTCTAGTGGAACATGTGGCTGCAGTTCGCGAGGCGTTGGATCTTGTCTGCCCCGTCGAAGTCGTACAGGCAGACGGCGCAGCTCTTCGAGGGCCTCGACCAGGTCCCAGAACTTGACCATCGGCAGGATCTCCCGCACCAGGACCGCTTCAAACCTCCAACATCATCTAGACCACCAAGAAAAGAAGGGAAAGAGGGGGGGGACAACAAATCTCTCTCTCTCTCTCTCTCTCTGGAGGTGAGAACAGAGTAAATGATGGGGTCCGAATCAGAGAGGTTCTGGGTCTGATTGAAGGTTCATCTAATCTAGGTAAAAAGGCCCAAGGAAGAGAAGGAAGAGGAATGGGTCACCTTTCGCGATCTCCATAGAAGGATTGCGATAGAATGATGGGATGATTTCATAGATTCCAGTTTAAGAAGAGCCTCGGTTTTGATGACGACGACGACGAACTCGCTGAGGGGTTGGGGGGTTCAGGTTACTATTTCAGTCTAAAATCGGTACTATTTCAAAACAGTACTGTGGCAGTGCTTCAAAACAGTACCAAGCCCCATACTGTTTCAAAATAATATCGGGCGAAGTCGGCATGCCTTTTTGATAGGCCTAAGAGGAGCTGGGAAAAATAAATTATAAAAAAATCATAAAAAATTCAAAAAAAATTAAAAGATTTAGTTACCGGCCAATCAAAAGATTTTTTTAAATTTATATTTATCAAATGGTATTTTTCCAAAGCTGCATTTCAAGGTATTTTTTAATTACAATATATCGAACGGTCTTTACATTTCACAAAATCCCTTTAATCTAAAAGCATTTGCATTTTCCTAAAGACTTTCCTCAAAAGTTAATTCAAATGCACCCTTATTAGGGTTGTAACTGGAGTCAATTTATTACGTTGTCAAACTTCATAACTCTTACTTACAAATTACAAGCGAAGGGCGCACATGGCAATATTTTTGTTTTAGAAATCAATTTCTAATGAGAAATTTTCTGCTTTAGAAGTTGATTTTTAATATGAGAAAAGCGCTTGATAATATGATAAAATTTTTATTTTTGGAACAGGAATTGGTCTATTGACGATGGTTAGTAGTGGCGGTGATGGGTGGTGGTCTGCAAGAGGTGGCAGTGGGAGGCAGTTGGCAGTAATAGCAGGCGGTGGTGAGTGGCTCTGGGCGGTGATTGGCAGTTGGCGGTGGGTGGCGATGCTAGAGGCATGACTAGGAGAGAGAAACATTGAAAATGAAAAGATGTCGAAGTGAGAAAAATATTATTATCGAGAAATTTCCACTTTCGAAAGAAAAGTAATTTTTTCTAACTTTTGAAATTGACTCCAAAATAATTTCAAAAGTAGAAATTTACTTCAGAAGTAGAAATATAATGTTGCGCAAGTAAATATATTTTCGCTCTAAAAGTATTTCTAGAGCAAAAATTTATTTTTGTAAGTGTTACCATGTGCGCCCTAAACAATTGACTGAGGACGAGACCATGTTAATTCAGACGTCGATATATGTGTCAAAGCGAATTGTCTCGTGTCATACTTGAATTCTTTCTATTTTTTTTTCCACATTTGGCCTCGTGTTTGGTTCATTTCCAATATTTTCAGCACTATTGAGTAACAATCTTGTTCAATTACCCAATGCAATCCTAAAGGATAAAATGTTCCCTTGCCCTAGGATTCTCATGAAGAAATGATTTTCCTTTTTCCCTAGGAAAGCAACACCCCTCCCTCAAAAACATGAAATGACTCCTCCTCTGGACCCAAAAATTCAAAAAGTCTATTTCCTTCAGCTATGTCAGCAAATTAGCACAATGACCCAAGAACCCAAAAAAAAAAAAAACAAATAAATTAAATGTATGAATGAATAGTAGCATAAAATCAAGTTGCCCTTCCAAAAAGCCCCTCAAAATTGTTAAATTTTCCGTCAGATCCTATATTGTGGTGAATTTGTATGGCTGCAATACTTCAACTTCCCCTAAACATCTACTTTAAGCTGCTGCTGCTGCTTCTTTTTTTCCTTTTCCTTTTTTTCTAACCACAAGAGACTCTTTGTTAGTATATACTTGAGTTGACCAACTCCAAGTCAATTGTCCTGGCAAGGAAGCTGCTCTCGTCTCTTGTCAAGAATTGCTTAGAAGAATGTCAGTAGTAGTAGCAGCAGCAGTAAGCAGGATCATATCTCTGCAAAACACAGTCAGCTTCAAGAACTCATACATGATTAAACCACATTTAAAATCACACAATTTTTTTTCCATTCCATGAATCCCTTTGGCTTGAGACATATATGCAAATGTTCATCGCCAAATGGCATCGTTATGCATTCTAAGTGCAAGCAATGGACTGTCTCTTCTGTGTAACATCCACATTAACAGTCACCAATTTGCACGACAAACTACTCGGTCATGGATGGGGACCGATGCACTAACATGAATTGATCACAGGGCTGGTCGCCATCTAGTTTATTTCCATTCGAGGCTCCTTTTTCTTCGAGGAGGTCCAACTATAGGCCAGGGCATGAATGGGAGTATATATTACAAATCATGAAGGAAGGCATCAAGTTAAAAGAGGCTTCTCTGCATCAAACTCACTTTCTAAGCCATTTCCAGGTGAGTAACCTTCTTTCCCTTTAGCCCACAGTACGAAGTAGAGCCCGGTGAACATAAGGATCATACCCCCAAGGCTGCAATAGAGGAGCTACATCAAATGTCTGTGTTTTATTTCAATGTTGTACTTTAAACAAAGAGAAAAACTTGCTCCTCGGAATTGCAGAATCACAGCAAAACAAGTACACTCTTTAGGAACACTGATAAGTTGAGATTACCTTCCCAGATTAATGGTGTCGCCAATGGTGAAAACCGAGAGAACAACTGAGCACACCGTTCCAATGGGGCTAAACATTGATACGAGGACCGGCCCTCTTTTCTTCATCGCCCATCCATTGAAGCTCACCGTCAGTCCGCTAACAACACCTGCCTGTTTGCAAAAGGTACTTTCATGAAGCTCAAACTAGCTGAATTGATGTATTACGAGCAGTCAAGGGTGGTTGTTGATCAGTTAAATTTTGTGGAATGGGGAACTGCAGTTCTCATCAAAAACACTGTGAACTCTCAACAATTTCGACAAGGGACTAATCCTGATGGGCAGGATCCAAAAAGTCGATCCTCAAGAACTTTAAAACATGTTTTCAACATTAAATTTGTAGTTTACAAGATAAATTTAAAAGAGAAGAGAAAGGTAATGAGGCAAGATATACTAAACATGAGGAGCGAACTGATTTCTACTCACCAGTACTGAAAATCCGACTAGGTTTCCAAAGCTCACAAGCGGCACACTAAACACCAACTTGTGTTCTTCAAATAGCTGCACAGCTGCAGTCGTGAACACCCCGATTAAGGATGTTATCGCGCACAAGGATATCGGGGCAGGAAAATGACCCAAGGTTACGGCCTGTCCAAGATCACCTGAAAAAATAAGTCACCCAAGAATCCAAACACAGTGGACAGTAAATCTTTCTTGCTCTGACGACGCATACCTGCAGAACAATATTGCTCGACAGCACGAAAACCGCCGCCATGAGATACAAGCATCCTACGATCTTTTCTTTGTCGAAGACGACGTCCGATGTGGCAGAGGTAAGTTTAGCCTCCTTCTTTCCCGCACTGTGCATTATGCTCATCGCGAGAGCACCAGCCACACACAAAAGCGTGCCGACTATCTTGACTTTGCTGTACACGCAATTCAGGTTAACTTTCTCTAATCTGCACAATCAGACAATTTCAGAAGCCTCAGACGACAACAAGATTGGAGCAAGAATCGTCAAATGTGGAGCAATACACAACCAGTACCTAATGGCCCAAGCGATCACGAAGATCATCCCCGGAGCGAGATTCGGCATGGCCGTAGCCATGGCCGGTGACGTCATCTTGATTCCCTTCAGGAACAGGGATTGAAACAGAGTCACCCTGAAAATCAAAATCAAGGAATAGAAAAAGGAAAATGTCATTCTCAAGTTCAACCTCCGAAGTGTTCCACTCACAGTTTGTTTTCCTTCATTTGTTAATGCACGTTAAAGAGATTTAGAAAGTCATTAAAGTGAAAAGGTGCACGTTCTAGAGTGAGCTACAGGAGCTAGAACCCAGCTAATGCTGTCAAAGGCCCACGAGAGAAGCAGACAAACAGATAAAAATCAAGCACGTGACAACATCCATACCATTTTTGAAGATGTCCAATCTCTAAATCAGTTTCTATCACTAAAGTGGTTTCCAATGAAAATTTCTAACACGTTTCGATCCCCATTTGTTGGACACTTCAGGAGAAATTTGTGGGTATTCGTAAATTTCCGAAATGAAAGAACGGATGCATAGCTGAGTTCATCAGACCCTTTTGCAGTTATGATTTGGAATTAACCAATTTATCCTGAAATTATCTTTGGAATAAAATGAGATTTGGACAAATAACTACTGTTTTTTAATCTTGATCACATGCCTAAGCAACCTGCAGAAAATAGCTAAAATTCAAGAACGTCAAAACCAGCAGCTAGAGCGCACCACATGTTCCATGTGAATCGACTTTGTATACGTACAAGGTAAATTCCTGTGACGTAAAAGTTGAATTGCTTAGAGAGCGATTGCAAAACACATTGAATATCTCAACGAGATTAACGAAAAATATGTCGAAATTGCGCGTTTACCCAGTGAAGGAAATCAATACAAGCTGCAGCATCAGCTTCAAGGTAATCTTTTTAGGCCACAAACTCCTGCAAAACCACAAGGAAACCAACATAATCAAACGCCGGACGCGCCAATGCGTAGAGAGAGAGAGAGAGAGAGAGAGAGAGAGAGAGAGAGAGAGACCTTTCGAAGACGACGGCGATGGGGGAGAGGATGAAGAAGGTGGCGAGAGCGGTAAGGATGACGAGCGTGAGGGGGTTGAAGCCCAGCGACATGAGGTAACTCAGCAGCACCGAGTTTCCGGCGTAAACGAATTGGATGCCGATCAATCCTCCGATAACCGCCACGTCCTCCAGCACCTCCTTCTTCAAACGCCACGCCATTTCCGGACTCTCTCTCTCTCTCTCTCCCTCCCTCCTCCCTTCCCTTGGGTTCGAGAGGGAGCCAGAGACGGAAATGTGCCCAGGAATATCTTGCTGCCGCTAGCCTCTCCAAATGCCGTCACCACGGGAGACGGTAATGGCGACGACGACGAAGATTGATTACGTCTCTGTTTCTCTCTCTCTCTCTCTCTCTCTTCGTATCGTGGTGTTTTGATTTCGTTTCTATGGAATCTGACTTCTGGGTGTCGTCGTTGCCGTTGTTGTCGAGCGTCGAGTCATGTTCACCAACCTGTTTCTTCTACGTCTGGTTTTCCCTTATTTCTTCTTGTTTTTTGGGGTTCCCTTCTTGAGTTGGTGTCGTGAATTCTAGTTTATCTGCCCGTCCGTTTAGGCCGAGCTCATCTAACGTTCGCGGCATTCCTCTACCGGTCGTCTCCGGTCAATGGTTGAAGGTGAGAGAGAGAGAGAGAGAGAGAGAGAGAGAGGCTTGTGTTTTATTTTATTTAAAATGTTTATTTTAGGCAACCTCGGTGGCGGTGGAAAATGGAAAAGTTAGGTAACTTTGCTTCTCTCTCCAAAATCACAAATTTGAAAACCCACTTAAAATTTAAAATCTTCGCTTCTTTTATGAGAAATAAATAATTTAAATTTTTTTAAATAATGATCATTTGTGCCCCTTAAGATAATTAATTAAAAAAAATCTTTTCTCTATCCATCATTATATATACTTAAATATTTTCGTGGACGATGAAAATATTTGCCATTAGTTTATTTTATTTAAGCGATACAAGCAATCATTTTTAGGAATATAATTCCCAAATCATATATTTTTTGCGAAATAATAAAGCATAAATTAAGGAAATGGGGTTTATCCAGTAACTTACCAGGCATTTAAGTGGACATGTCACAAATCACCGTTATTGCTTGTGTTAAGGAATTTCATTAGCATATGGCATGGAATCTCTCTCTTTAGCTAGGCTAAGAGTTTGAATCTCGACGGTCATTCTTCCAACACATCGTACTGCTCGTAGTGATCGCATAGGGCGCGACAGTCCTTCATGTAATAATGAACCTTTGTGTAATCGGATTCAACTCTTTTAGAAGAATCTAATATGATGTTTTGCTATGAAAATAAGGGTGGCTTTTTAAGTGCGTCCGGTCAAGTGAAAAAAAAATATTTGGGTAATTAAAAAACTTTATGATATCGAAATATTAAATTCATCGCCGATTCACACATTTAAATGATAATTAATCGATTTTCTCAGTCGTTTCGAAGAAAGTGCCTACGACGACATACTAAAGAAAATTTAAGGATCAGTTTAGTTAATCCTTATCAAGCAACAAAAAGATAACCGCCAGTTGATTTATGATTTATAAGCTCAATGCCAGCTAAGCTCGCGAGTTTAATTGATTTTTCTAAAAATAAGCCCCAAAAAAAAGGGAAATTGAACGTCCTCTGTTTAAAGCCTTATTATTGTCCTATGAAAAAAGAAGAAGAAAAAAAAAAAAGACTTTTATCATCCAACTACCATCGA
Source organism: Psidium guajava (assembly GCA_016432845.1). Lineage (NCBI taxonomy): Eukaryota > Viridiplantae > Streptophyta > Magnoliopsida > Myrtales > Myrtaceae > Psidium > Psidium guajava. The sequence goes on from CM028230.1 coordinate 626,001, forward strand.
AAATCACGCTCCTTCCGCCAAATCAAGAACGCGCCACCCACCACTCCTCGATTAACCGGCAAGTTCAACTAAAATTAATCGGTCGACTTGTAATTCCAACTTGGCTTGAGAAAAGGCAAATTTATCTAGACTTCGTTTTATGTTACACGGCGTTTGGTTCACAGAAAAATAAATTAATCAAGGATAATAATTTTAGCCACCGAAAAAAGCACTTTCAAAAGTGGGAGAAATCGTTTGCCCACTCCCAACATTTTATGCACCGAACGAAGGAATAACGACTTTTGAATATATATATATATGTGAAAATCGAAAATAACTTACACAGTCCCATTTTGATGTAACGACAATATTTAGTTTTGAAACTCCAAAGTTAAGCGCTCTCAATATGAGCATACTCATGATGGGTTATCTCGCCAAGACAATGCATCAGTAAGTTAATCTAGAGATGTCACGCTAGCACTCCTTCACTTTCCTATCCTTTTTAATTATTTTTATTTTTCCTTTTCCCTTCTTCTTCACTGGTGACCGATGAGGCATGAGCTCGCTAGAGAGCTCGAGCCTTGCAATCTTCGGGCAAGCTCGTCCCACCTGTGGCCGATCGCAATAGAAGAAGAAATAAAAAAAAAAGTATAGGAATTAAAAATTAATTAGAAACTCAAATTTTCTGGTTATTTTCTCCATGTATATTTCCCATACTAAACAGCGAAAAATATTTTCCTAGTTATTTATAAGTTTTAGTAAAAATACCAAAAATTATTATTATTTTCTTGAAAAATGACTTCTTGAAAATATTTCTTGAAAATGTCTAGTTTTTCGCGAAATAAACAAAGCCCTAATATCGATTTTTTCCCCCCAATTAAACATAACCCGTGCTCTGCATGGATTTATGATACATAATGTAATTTACATGAATCATGAAAAAAAAAATCCAAATACAAATACTAGATCGCGTTAAAGTATGATCAGACGATAAAATCGATATTAAATATAAGTGAAAAATTAAAAATAGGGACCAATTATCGCTGTATTTCGCACGCACAAACTCATATACACATGAGAAAAGATTCCAACGGATGGCCTTGTCTCTCATCTGCATTATGTTATTTGTCCTGAATGCTGAACGATATTGCAATCGTAGCTCTTGACCGCTGTGCTATGCTACGTATGATCCGTGGGCAATCGGTAGACAGTGATTCCGGGACCGACCACTCCCAAGCCCACGGTAGCCAAATCGTGGGCGAAGAACGATGCTGGATGGCCCCTGGCCAAAGCTAATGCTAATCGAAAAGTGCACATGAATCTCTTGCTGATGGGCAGACCCGGCACCAGGTTGACTCCGAGCTTTCTCAGAATTCGGCGCACAAATTACGGCGAAATAAAAAGGTAAAACAGAGACAGAAAAATGAAAAAATTTCCAATTCCTATTTTTATTTTTTATTCGTCCTTAAATTAGAGTTACATCTAGCAAATGATGGTTACACTAATGAATTAGCATCTTTCTCGCTTCTCTATTGTAACTCTCAATTACAAAGAAAAATGGACTATATATGACAATAGCTATTTACGGGCCAAAATCTAAACTAGCAATAAAATACAGGTTCAAACTACAAAAGCCGTATGATGTATAAAGACATGGCCATGCTCTCTTGTCCACGAAGAGCATGCGCCATACCTCAGCAAGCTTGTGAAGCAATGTTGCTGCCATGGTAGCGACGAACGAGCTCGAGCTTCGTGGCCATAACGGCCATGACAGTCCAGATTTGAGCGTCGAAAGCCGCGGACCTTCGAATCTAGCGGCTATGGCTACTAAGAGAAGATGCCGAACTTGTGCGAGGGGTCGGTCCACTCAGGGTTTTGAAGCTGAAGATGTCCTTGAGAAGTGAAGTGGAAGATGAACTGCATTGATTTTAGCCAGAAGCTCCGAGTTCCGACGGGAAGTGAAAATATGGAAGGTGAGCATTTTGAAATGGTGGAAAAAAATAAAATAAAAATCCACACACACTCTTTAGGTCAGACAATTTTTTTATTATATAAATATATCCACATAACAATTTTTAATAGCATCGAGTCCACGTTAACAATTTTTGGCAACATTATATAGGTCTAGTAAGTACTCTTTTTTTTTTTTTGACAAAGTAAGCAATTTTTAACCACGTCAAATCCTCCACAGCAATATTCTTCATAGGAACGGCGCATGCATGGACGATACCATTGACATTTGTTCAAAACAAGGACCATGTTGAAGGGGAAAAAAAAAACAGAGGGATAATTTTTTTTTATTCTTATTTTTTTTTGTTCTGCATCGATTCTATCCTATTTCATTTTACACAGGGGGACAATGTTAAATTTTGAGATAAAGTAGAGAGATTGCTCGTGAGATTGTCTCTGGGAATTATTAGAAAGTCCTCAAAGTCAAATATCGAAGTAGACTCACGATATTAATGTCACGAAACATCCCGTTATAATTTGCCAAACTGCTTTTTGTAGAGTAAATAACTTTTGTATTTCGTCAGACCAAAAAAAAAAAACTTTTGTATTTCACTATATCATGTACAATTAACGCCGCGATTCTCATATGAAAAAACTAGACAAATAAAGGAAAATTCTAAATACGGATATAAAGTGCCCGGATCATTTCAAAAAATGATTGATCAAGGGTATTTTCGTCATTTATTAATTTAATTTATTTTTCGAAAGAGAGTGAGTAGCGGATTCAGAAAAAGACTATTCTTTTGCAAAGGAAAGGGCTAAGTCAAAACCCTTTGGGTATAGGAAGATGCCATTGAATGGCTTGGTCGAACATCTATCTTAAGCAAAGAAAGATCAAGAGTTTTTAGATCCGATTAAGAGTCATTCTTTTCTCCTTTTCTAGTGAAAGCTGAATCACAACTGTTGAAGTAAGTAATTCAATGCCAATGAAGAAGACAAGGTTTAGCTTAGTCTAGTCCGAAGGATATAAAATAGAATTAGATGTCATCTTATGCCTTCTCTTTATTGTGGTCGGTGAGGGGAGCTCTTGCTAGATTGGGCAAGGGCACCCCTCGCCCTCCCTAAGTGAGGCCGCCCCTCGCCTAGTGGCCGTTGAGAGCGGTCTCGCTGGTGAGTGCGCGCATGACAACCATTTTGTTCCAGAAATAATTTTTGGAACAGAAATAGATTTTTCTATTTCTATCAGAAACAAAAATTTTTTGTTTCTGGTTTTGGGCCAAAATCTATTTTTGGAACAGTTTTTTGTTCCAGAAATAGAAAAACAGATTTGCGTTACCAAATGAGTTTCTGTTCCAAACCTGTTTCTGAAATATGATTGGAACAGAAATAGCGAAACAGAAACGTTCTCATGCGCGCCCTTGATTATCACATGAGATTGGTCACCGATGAAAAAAATGGAAAAAAGGAGAAAAAAAACAAAACAAAAAGATAAAAATGCGCTCGTTCTTTAAGGCAAATCCTGGTGTTCATTTGAAATTTTCGCAACAAATAATAATACTAATTTGCGATGGGCGGAGCATTTGTTTCTCCTTCACTCCCGCGAGTCAACGGCGGGGCATTGAGTGTATACTCCCATATATTACTCTTGATGCTGAGGCATGCGAAGGTCCTTCTTCCTGAACTGGGTACGAGGTAGCGACACCTGCTCTTCACATCGACGCACCCAATTCACCTCCCTTACCTGCTCCGTTCAAGAAGATCATGGGGTCATCGCAGCCACTTCCCAAGGAGGAGCATTGGAAGCGCGGGCCAGACTTGATTCGTCGATGGCAGCTCAAAGGCCCCAATCCTGTACCAGACCGTACGGGTATGATCTGGTTCGGCTCATTCGCGCCGCGGCATCGCGAGGCTCCGAATCGCATGGCCTGCAGCTTCAGGGTCATGCTCTGAAACGTGGGTTTGGCTCCGATGTCTTCATGATGACCGCCCTGATGAGCTTCTACGTGGAAAAGGGCTCACTGCGCGGCGCCCACAACCTGTTCTACGAAATTCCCGAGCCGACCGTAGTTTCTTGGAATACATTGATTTCTGGGTATCTGCGCTTCGGGCTGTTTCGGAAAGCTTTGAGGTTGTTTGTTCAGCTGAACAAGTCTGAAACTTGCGTTGGTGATGCGTTTTCTGTGACGGCTGCATTGGCTGCCTGCGGCCGGTCGAGCCTGTTGCAGCTCGGAAGGTCTATCCACTCCAGGATCGTAAAAGTTGGTATGCGATGCAGTGTCTTCGTTTCCAATTGCTTGATTGACATGTATGGTAAATGCGGGTGCGTTCAAGAGGCGATGAGTGTGTTTGGAGCAATGTGTTATAGGGATACTATTTCGTGGAATTCAGTGTTGTCAGCTTGCGCTAGAAATCAAAACCTTCAAGAGGCATTGAAATTTTTGCAGGAGATGCCCAATCCTGATTCGATCTCATACAATCAGGTAATTAATGGTTTTGCCCAGTTTGGAAACATGGAAGATGCTGTGCAGATCCTTTTGGACATGCCGAAACCAAATTCATCTTCATGGAATTCAATAATAACTGGTTATGTGAACCGAAATCAATCACGAGAAGCTCTTAATTTCTTTATGAGAATGCACTCAGAAGGCATGGAGATGGATCAATTCACATTTTCAAGCATTCTGAGTGGAATCGGATCTTTAGCAGCACTGAGTTGGGGAATTGCAATTCACTGCTGCACGTCGAAGTACGGTCTCGACTTATCTGTGGTTGTTGGCAGTGCCCTTGTCGACATGTACTCAAAGTGCGGCCGAGTGGAAGATGCAGAATCGATGTTTGTCTCTCTACCTCATCGGAACTTGATAACATGGAATGCAATGATATCTGGTTTTGCGCACAATGGTTACTTTGCCTATGTAGTTCACTACTTCGAGCAACTTCTTAACGATGGTATAGAACCAGATGAGATCACATTTCTCAATGTCTTGTCTGCATTTTCCCATGGTGGAGTGCCATCGGACCTCACAATGAAGCACTTGGAATCAATGATCAACGACTACAGGATTCTTCTGACAGCCGAGCATGGCTGTTCAATGATAAGGTTAATGGGGCAAAGAGGAGAAGTTTGGAGGGCAGGAATGATGATTCACAAACTTGGGTTTGGCACATGGGCACCAGTTTGGAGAGCTTTACTCGGCGCTTGTGGGTCTTGTCAGGATTTGGAGATTGCGAGAATTGCAGCTGCAAAGCTGATCCAAATGGAAGACGACAGTGACTACGTTTATGTCGCAATGTCCAATGTGTACGCATCTCATGGGAAATGGAGCGAAGCGGGTGCGGTCAGGGAGCTGATGAGAGCGAGAGGTGTGAGGAAAGGAGCTAGCTTTAGTTGGATACAAGTGAAGAACGTTGTCTCAATTTCAGATGTGGCTTAGGCAAAGACTCGCAGATGGTGCAGGCAAACCAGAGACGATCATGGGCCGGCAATCTGAATAAGCAATTTCTTCCTTTAGCCTGCCCAATTCCGTCCAAGCCCAATTAATTCATAGAAAAATCTGATTTTTTCGAAGGACGAGAACTTTTAGATCAGCTACCATGCCGAGCTCATGCTGAAGTTTGCATAGAAACACCCGAACGAAACAGAAAACATCAACTATCCAAGAACAAAAAACTGCTTCTCAGAATACCAATGAGGGGGAAGGCAGTCGCACATCTCTTTCCCCTCTGCTAGGGTTTCTCTATCAACCCGCCGCCCAGCCTCAGATTTCTGAGGGAGAGCTGCTCTCCCTCTCTCTTCCTCCACCCTGCCTTCTTGTAGCATCCAGAGAGCGAAAAGAGCTTCTCTGGCAGACCAGGGAAGCTTTTTCCAGCTCCCTCTCGCCATCCATCAATCCATTGCCAGTGTTGCTCCAGTTTCTGCCCTTTGCTGTTTCTCTTGCCCGTGGTTTCCTCCCGATGCAGCTTGTTGCAATCTCGACGCCAGCCTCGATGGTCCCTGCTTTTCCACCGGTGTTGCCGGTAGTTGTTCTGTTCGGTTCTAGTTTTAGGGCTGCTCGTTTTTTGTTGTGTCTCTGTTCTTTGGGTTCTCCATCCTTTTAATGGACGGCATATCGGTTTTTGTGATCAATTGCTACTTTGTTTGTAGTTTTCTCTCCCGATCTAGTGCTAGATCTAAATTTGGATATTTTTTCCCGTTCTAAAAATAGATTTGGATTTTTCAAGATGTTATTTATATTCTTACAATCCATTGGTGGTGTTGTGCTCTTTACACGATGATGTTGTTGAGGGCGCCGAACTTTGGTGCGCACTGCTTTTTGACAAAACCATTACTAAAGAAGAACCTCTCCGTGTGCGCTCATCACTGGCGATGCGAGATTTGATAATTGGCCGCCGTACGAGCTTTGATGCTATAATAGATCCGTTTTCGAAGAATGAGCAGTCTTTGCAAGTAGTAGCAAGTTGATTAATTTATTTTACTTGCTTTGTAAGAATTGCATTTATCTTGAAGTCATGTGCTACTTTCTCTATATGAGATTGAGATGAAGATGCTCGTTTCGATTAAAAAAAAAAATACCAATGAGGGGAAATTTCTGTCACGCCTGTTTCTTTGTGAATCGACGTGTGCCAATAAAATTCTTTCTGGCCGAACCGTGAGTATCAGTAAAGTTGGAACAGTATGTACAATTGCTGGCGTTTCTGTATAAAGTTTAAACCCGAAAGGAAGAATTTAACCTAAGGCTATGTCATCTGTCATGCTCACAACCACCAAGGCAACATCAAAACCACCAGAGCCACGAACCAAGTGGACCCCGCAAACCACCTCCGCTCCAGTCCGCCGCCACCAACGCCCCCGTTCTTGTAGCTCTCCGACTCCAACAGCGAGCTCAGCCTGAAATTTGGGTTCGTCCCGTACAGCGCCTGAACCCCCTCCACGTCGTCGATCCTCAGCTTCACCTTCCTCGTTCTCGGCTTCAGGCTCGGGTACATCACCGCCTCCCTGACCGAGCTGTGCGCCAGGCCCAGCACGTGCCCGATCTCGTGCGTCGCCACTGACTCAAGATCGACCGCCACCTTCGCCCTCTCTGCCTTGAAATCCACCGCCCACCTCTCCGCCGTGTCGAAGTGGACCCTCCCGTCCTCCGGCGAGAACGCGTGCGCCAGCACCCCGAGCACCCCGTCGAAGGGCTCCCCGTCCCCGTGGTCCCCCCGGTAGAACCCGATCCTGATGTCCGCCTCCCCGTACACCTCCGCCTCGACGAAGCTCACCGGTATCACCGCCGACCACCGCGCGAACGAGCGCCGGAACACCGCCCTCACGTCGTCTGGGCTCAGGTACCCGACCGTGTACTGCGGCGAGAGAGCGTAGCTGAGCGTCGCCGGCGACGCCCGGTCCCACCGCGGCCTCCCGGGGAAGTACGCGTAGCGCCGCAGCGACCCCGCCCCTTCTCCGGCGCTGGCGGGGTCGGTATCCCCAACCCCGCATCGAGGCGACATGACGGCCGATATGGTCTCGGAGTCGAGTCGGCCGTTGACCGCGAGCCCGAGGTTGGTCTGGTACGCGACGATCGCGGACTCGAAGTCGTTGTCGAAGACGTCGGTGAAGTTGGAGTCGGGCACGGGGAGGTAGCCGAATCGGCTGAAGTACCTCTTGAGCTCCGACATGCCGTCCACGTGGCTCCCCTTGCCGGCGTCGAGGAACCTCGAGAAGTCCCGCCACGTGGCGTTCCGGGCGTCGACGGTTATTACGGTTACAGAGCCCGGGGCGCTCCTGGCGGAAAAGCACGGCCGACAAAGGAGGAGGACCGACAAGAAGAGCCACCAAGCCGTCATGGTTTCTTATGATGTTCGGCCTCAAAACAAAATCTTTTCCAGATTAAAAGACTTGGATTCGCACGAACCCAAAAGGGGTTTTTATCTGTCTTTTTTTTTTGGATTTAATTTTTAAATTTTTTTTCCCTTTCTCGCAAGAGCAAGATGAATCGATCGTTGTTTTGTGTTGGGGGTTCTGACGAAGGGAGATTGAAAAGCTAACTAGATTCCGAACTTGCGTGGCTATTCATTGGAGATTCTGACTTTCAGAGGGAGTTTACTATTGATTTCCTTCGGTGGGTTAAACAGGGCATTCAATTATTTAATTAATTTATTTAATTCGTATGTCTATGGGAGAGAGGGGAAAAAAAAAAACAAAAACGAAATACCCTTGTTGCTTGACTTGACTAGGATTAGGAATTTCTTGTTAATATCACTTTCAACGTCGCATTCTTTTTACTTGTAGGGATAGACGATCCGCTCGATGATCTTTGACCCGCCTTCTCCAGTGGACGTCCCACGAGATGACTTCTCTCGTTCACCAACCAAAGCGCACCCGCAAAAGGAATATCCTTGTTGCCCGACTTGCCCAATGTCACGCATCATATTCATCATTCATGTTGTGCATAAATGGATTTTCCCTCTCTTTTTCCGTGCACCCTTGTAAGCTGAAGAAGCCCGCGAGACTCAGATCCTCATAGATGCGGAAACTTAGGATCCCAGATCGTATATATAGAAAGGATGACAACACAACGTGATTGAGTAAATGATTCGAATTTTTTCTTATCGGCTAATCTATATCAATTACCAAATTTGGAAGAGAGGGAGAGAGTAAATTGGGGCATCGTCCCAGAAGGGAACATGCGATGTTTGCTAGTTCTTGGCGAGGCTGCCAAAATCAGGGCCAAAAGCATCGCCAATTTTGTAGTGTACCACGTTGGAAAGACATAGATATGCATAGGATCGATCAAAACGGACGGCTGATATTTTCTAGATTGGGGAATGCTTTCTAAGTGGAGGGGGGCATGTCGAGGAATCTTCTGCCCGCCCCCCCAAGGATAATTTCAATTTCAACCCCCCTAATCATGATGTGCAAATAAAAGAAGGGGGAAAAAATGGGACTGATGAGGTCAATTTTGGGACGCAATTGATTAAAAACGGGATTGATTTTGGGGCTGAAGTCAGATGGGCAAAAAATTAATGTAAGCGGCGTGTTTCTTGCGGGGATCATTACTGCAAACTTCGCCTTCGATGCGTAAGGGCTAAAATCTGGACGACGCCATGCCTTTTGTACAATTTTTTTTTTTCCTGTTGGGTCCTTGAAAGAAACATTCCTTTCCTGTTCATTGGTCATCTCTCTCTCTCTCTCTCCCTCCCTCACGAACACGGCACGCACGCATCATCAGCTGACGTCCGAGACTAGGAGCCCGAACTGAAGAAGTCAGCAGCCGGCGCTGGCTTAATTCCCTAAATGCTTCAAACTTCAGAGTTAATCCCAAATATGCCCTCCCGCTAATCCTCCGTACAGAAATCACCCTTAAGTCTTTCTTGGATCGAAAACCGAACCTTTAGTGTCAAAGCTATCTCCTGCTGGTCCCGTCCCTCACGTCGGTGCTAAATCAGTGTCATCAAGCTAACGCGGAAAAAGCTCCATGAAAACGTCCGCGTTCCTTGCTCGGAAGATTGGGAGAATTTAGATGCGATTAGGGCTTGCTTTCTTCGCTTCTTCAATTCGCGCTCAAAGAGAGAGAGAGAGAACGGTCGATCGCTCCCACCATATCAATTTCGCTCTCGGGGAGACGGAGCCGGAGTCAGCAAGCTTCTCCATCCTCCGCGCATTAGCCCTTATCCGTGCATTAGCCTCTCGACTCATTTCCCTCGACGGAAGTGAGGGCGAACATGAGGAGTTCCTCCGTGATTGGACTGAGTAATGGACTCCAAAGTGCCCGATCTTTTCCTATCTCGCACTCTCAGATAGGTTCACACTTGATCGCTCGGTAAGGACGCGAACGAGATTATAGAAATTGGAGAAATGTTCTTCATCGAACTCTAGATGAAGAAGGATGACCTGACTAGGTAGTGGACTTCAAAGCTGCATGCGATGTTTGGGAAATCGCTAATTCAGGTGAAAAGAGGGTTCTTAGCAGGATGTGGGTGTGTCATAGGCTCAGATGACTGCTTTCTTAAGACTAGATTGAAGGGTATGTTGTTGTGTACAGTAGGACAAGATGCAAACAATAATAGCTTGGCCAGTTGCAAAAACCGAGATCTTGGCATCTCAAACTTGGAATGCCGAAGTTAAATTGCCGCGTCAATGTCCCGACATAAAAATCGTGTTTCTCAATCTCAGATTAATAAATTACCAAATTAATTAATTAAATTAACTAATCTAGTTCAAGCTTTTCCAAGCTCTACTAAATCGCAACTTAGATCCAATAATTAACATGCAAAGGCTTTTAACTTGGAGTCGTCATTAATCATTTAAGCTAGATTGATTAAAAATCTAAATAAAATAGTGGTGGTACTATTTTATTCTTGCGAACCAGAGATAATGACATGGGGACTTGATTGCGTTAGATTACTCTAACGCCCTTTAGGTATCTTTTTATTTCATGAAAAAACTTTGATCAGGCAAATTTGATTAAATTCTAACCTAAGCCACTAACAAAGTTTATAAAACGGGAGCTTAGCAATTGAATTAAATACTCTGCACTCAAGATAATTATCGAAGAGCATGCTCTGGACAATTTCTCTCTTTTTGGTTTCCGCTTTTTAATGAAAAAAATAAACTAAATGCAATGCATGAAATTATTCTAAATGCAATGACATAAATAAATGCAATCTATCATAAGTATGCAAATGAATTTAATTAAACTACATGACTAAATCTATATGGCATGCAATTAAATTAAATCAATCCTAGCATGCATTCTACATGATGAATTAATTAATTAATCTAAACATGCAACTCTAAATGACATAGTAAATGTCACATGTAATACATGATGACATGACAAAGATGATTTTTTTTTGGATTTAATTATGGTCCTAAAATAAACGGCCTAATACCCAAAAAAACTCAAACTTTAGCCTTTGTCCTAATTATATCCAAAACTTTTTTTTTGTCTCATAAAAAACCCCCAACTTTGGGTTCAATACCCAAAAAAACCTTAAACTTTGACATTTATCTTAATTATACCCAAATTTTTTTTTTGTCTCATAAAAAACCCTAAACTTTTATTTTTATCCCAATTCTACCGGCCTAACACCCAAAAAAATCCACAACTTTAGTTTTGTCCCAATTCTATCAACCTAATACATAAAAAAAAATCTATTAACTTCTTTTATGTTGTATACTTCTCCTACACATTGTCAGAAAATACAGAGCCACTTAAGGTGGTGTGTTTCGGATTCTACCCAGCACTCAACAAGCCAAAAATGGCTAGTCGTGGAGATTTGATTATCTAGATAAATAATTTCAAATCTTGCTATCCTTGAAACCTGCTATTTTTGAATTTAAAAAATTTATTGGTAAGTTTGACAAAAAAATTCAAGCCACGTAAAATTAACTAATAGTAATTATAAACAGAATGCTGGTGGTGGTAGAATTGGGTCAAAAGAAAAAATTTGAGATTTTTTTATGTGATAATTGTTTTATGGATATAATTGGAACAAATGCTAAAGTTGATGGTCTTTTTGAATATTAGATCAGTAGAATTGGGACAAAAGTAAAAGTTGTGGATTTTTTATGAGACAAAAAAAAGTTTTGGATATAATTGGGACTAAGGCCAAAGTTGGGGATATTTTATGAGACAAAAAAATTTTGGATATAATTGGGACTAAGGCCAAAGTTGGGGGTTTTTTTATGAGACAAAAAATTTTTTTGGGTATAATTGGGACAAAGCCTAAAGTTTGAGGTTTTTTTTTGGTATTAGGCCTAAAATAAACTATGCCTAAAAGATAGCTATCTCACATATTTTAGAGTTTAATTTGACCTAAGCCATAACCTATTAAAGATAGACTATTTTAGGCATGATTATTTACCTAAACATGTATATTCTACCCTAGAATGAAATTTAATCTAATTTATTCAAAAAATCAATTAAAGATGCAATTCTATCTATATAATTTTATCCTAGAATACAATTTAATTTAAACGTGTCAATTCTAATCTATATACAACAATTATCTATATGCAATATTTTTTAGAGATTTTCAACCTATATTCAGATATTACAAAAAGACAGCAATCCGATCGGTTGAATTCAAATATGGAAAGTCAATCAATCAGATATGCAAATCGGATATGTAAAGATAGCGATCCAATCAGATAAGCTCAAATGTAGAAAATAAATCAACTTGAATATTTCGCAATTTCTTTCAAACTAATTTTCAATCTAAAGCCTGATAATCGACCCTAAAAATTCAAAACACCCGCTATGAAAATAAATCCATCTAACGCCTTATAGATAGAATCAAATTCACATGTGCAGTTGTAAATTAGGAAAGGATTTTATAATTGATCACCTGTAGCTCAAGAGATTCCATTCATTATCTAACGCCTTATAGATAGAATCAAATTCACATGTGCGGTTGCGAATTAGGAAATGATTTCCTAATTGATCACCTGTATCCATTAGATAATGATATAATTTTAAATAGGTAATTAAATATTCAAATATTTAAAGATAAGACTTTCCAAATTTGAACCGATATCAAATCGATTTGGGATCGCGAACGATGAACTTTCGGCTGGCGGTGATGGCTATGGTTCTTGGACTGACGTGCGATGGCCACTTACTGGTTGCGGCCTTGCGGCAATGTTTCGCACCATGGAAAGCCAATGAACGGGCGTCAGCTTCTGGACATTTCCACACTTGTCGTTGCTTGGTAGAGAGATATGGGCTTCCTCTCATGGGGTGTGTACGCAGAACCGAGAGGCAAGCACGTGTCTTTCTACGAGACTCCGTGTGTGTCTCCATGATGGATCCCATTGATCGAGTGATGAGAGGAGCATCCATGGAGGATTGTGAACAATCATCAGAGAGAGAGAGGGAGAGCGCCCCTTCGTGCCTCGGTGTCCGTGTGTGTATAACGTGAGGCTCTTTCAAAATCCGAATTTTCATGCAAACGGAACTCCCGAGTAAAGCATGGGAAGAGAAATCAACGTAAAAAGAGCAAAAAGAAGCAGATGGTGGCAAATGGTTGGACCTCTCCCTCTTCCTGTCCTTTTCTCAGTGTCGACTGTGCTTATGATCTGTGGGTTTCCCCCCGAATTCTCCGCTCTCTTCCTTTTTCCCTAGCTGCATCTTTAATCGTGAATGGCCCCGCAGAATTTTGTAAATCCCCAGTGAATCGTCTTCTTCAGGTACTTTTTCTTTTCCCCCTCTCCGCGACCTCCCCTCAAACCTGCAGGAAAGAGAAACGAGATTCTCCTATTTTTCTTTTTTTTTTCCCTCACACTTTGATCGTGCATTACGACCTGTCCCTCAATGGCCGGGTATTGCAAATGTTGGCCCCCAGAACCTGCAAAAAGAAAACGACGCGAGGATGAATTCTATGAACGAGTCAAAGGAAGATGAGGTGGAATTGAGGAATTGATCCAAAAAAATTGCAGCTGTGGAGATGTGGGTCTTTTATATGGCCTTTCAAGAAAAAAGTTTCTCCTCTTTGTCTTTATCCTACTCCTTGTCCTCATCTCGCCGTGTTTCATCTTGTGGGCTTCTTCCCTCAATTAATGGCTTTGGGCTTCATGGGAGATAATTCTAGGGAGAAGATCCCTCAATGAAAGTGGCCTCTACTCTCTCAATGTCTCTCTTCCCCTCTCTCGATTCTCTCTAGGGGTAAGCGGTTCCAAGTTTCGGGTATGTTCCACTTGGAACCTACCTGTTAGTACAGGTTCCTCATTTTTCGGAACCTAAAACCTACCTGTGTAACCTAGAACCTAGAACCTACCCTGTCATAGGTTCCAGGATCCGGTTCTAAGGTACCCAAGAACCTGTTAATTTCATATATATTGTTCAGCTAACAGTAAACATCTTGAAGGCCAAATCATCCCATATCCACGACCCAACCACCAACCAAACACTTGCTGCACCTGACCATCATCCATCCTATGCAAATCTCAAACTAAGGGAATGTGTAGCTAAACTTTACCTAGAAATTGGGGTAGAAATTAGAAATCGAAGCCAGAAATCGATTCCTCCGAAGAACCGATGAAGGGGGCAAAACCCAGAAATCAAAAGAACCGAAGAAGCACATGGAGGTTTCTGTCGACCTCGAGCAAAGAGAGAGAGGTCTCGGGCGGCTGGGTGGTGCGACGGTGCCGGCTAGATCTGGGGGTCGAGGTTGAAGGCAACGGGCGGAGCTCGGGCGAGCTGTGGGACGAGGCGAAGGTGGAGCACGATGGTGACAGAAATGCGACGCCGACGGGGCTAAGGCGGTGACTGGATGAGCTCAGGCGGAGGGGTGATGGTGGTGCAAGCGGTGAAGAGTTGAATTGAGTCTCAAGGAAAGAGGGGCTGCGCGCAAAGCACTGAAGCGGAACAGAAGGGAAGAGGGGCTGGGCACGGAAGCAAAACAGAAGGGAAGAGGGGCTGGATTGGGTTATTGAAAGTTTAGGTTTTCTTTAAAAAACTGGTTTCGGGTTCGGTTCCGATTCCGGTTCTCTATAGAACCGGGAACCGGAACCGGCGGCTCTTTAAAATACGGAACCGGGAATCGGAACCGAGAATACTAGAACCTACAACCGAACCGGAACCATCGGTTCGGTTCTCCGGTTCTCGATTCTACTCTAGGACCATGCTCACCCCTAATTCTCTCTAAAAAAAAAAATCCCCCCTTTCTCTGTTAACCATCGTCCTTTTTTTTTAAAAAAGCGAGTAAGCCTTCGCTTAATGAAATTAGCCGATCTCCCTCCCTTCGCTCAACAAACTCAATTGACATCCCAAGCCTTGCTCAACAAAATAAGATAAAAATATCCCTACTTTTGCTCAATCACATCAGTTAATATCCTAGCCATTTCTCAACAAAAATCGACTGATATCTCTACCTTCACTCAACAAAATCAACTCAGTTCTGAAATATGTATATGAGTAAGGATTTTTTTCGAAAAATAATTTTTTTCTTCTTTTTCAAAATTTTCTTTCTCATCTGCCGCCGGTCCAAATGCATCCACTGTCGGTCCAAATGCAAATGCATGAATGTAAAAAGATAAAACTATACTAAAAGTGCGGACCATATAAAATGATTTAATTATTTTTGTAGAGACTAAAGTTAGTGATTCTAGATGAAGGGTGACCATATAAAATGATTTAATTATTTTTGTAGAGACTAAAGTTAGTGATTCTAGATGAAGGGTTAACGGGGGCATATTTGATACCAGAGTGAAAGTTTGGGGTTTTCCTTTTTTAAAACAAAAAGAAGTTTGGACTAAAACCTAAAAGTTTGGAGTTTTTTAAGAAAATTTGGTCCATCAGGTTTAGCTATCTTTAAACTACCTTACTACGACATATCAAGAGAGAAAGAGGGGATATTTGAATTCGCCACGTGTCCTTTGTTATCCACTGTTTTATTTTCTCCGTCCTTTGTTTTCCTCTTTACGTTAACTGGAATAAATTATAATATCACCAACCTTGTTCATTATGTAAACAAATATTAGAACTACCGGAAAAATAAAACAAGCATGAGAGATGATGTGGTGAGAAGCGGACAATGAAATACGAAGAGTTGCTTGTGATATCCCATTAATGCCTTGATCTCTTAACTCGCTGGCTCGAGTTTTTGTGATTCAAACTTGGGCTCTCTTTTGATCAAACATGAAGGTATTAAGTTTCCACTATACTTTAAAATATTACGGGTGTTGTACATGCAAACATATACATATAATATGACATTCCAAAAAAAAATTGCCTCTAATTCAATCGAGCACGTGCCGCAAATGCGAGTGTTGTACATGCAGACTTATGCATATAATATCACATTCTTAAAAAAATAAAAATAAAAAAAGCCTCCAATTCAATCGAACATGTGTTGCACAAGATGCCGCTTATGGATCGGCTTTTTTGTTTTTTTTATAGCTATATGTAGCCTTGACTAAGAAACCTCCATAACGTATTTCTTCTGAACGTTACTTATGATCCATGACCTTCCAAGCTAATGACATGGGCTCGAATCCCCCTACTCACTCTCTATTCACAAGAGAAGGGGTGTTAGGTGTGGTCCTTTGAGTTGAGATTGCGCCCTGCTTTAACATAGGACCATATCCGACAAGGAAAGCAAAAATTCACTTAGGAGAGATTCTTTTCTCCATAACAAAGTCTTGTGCTAAGGTACCAAAGTTTGTGGCATAAACTAAGATCGGTTTTCTCTATGCTCCGTTGAATAAGTTGAACAAGAGTGATTTTGACTAGGCCCAAATGGGGGGGGGGGGGGAACAAGACAAGAATGATTTTGGATCCGCCCATCAAACAAAATCAAATCATTATAATTCAACGTCACCATGTTTGAGTTCCCAATGGTGGCTGGTATTCCCTAGGAACCAAACGGCTTTCAATGAAACAAAGTGCAAAGCATATTAGAATTCAAAATTCAGAAGGGCTGGGCCCTTGAACAGGCTGAAGAGTCTGGCCTAAGCCCATGAAGTAGTGGGCTGTCCCAGGTTTTCATCCCGTTTTCTGAAGCATCGCAGGCTTTCCCGCCAATTGGAAAAATTATTTCGTGCTTAATATATCATGAATAGATTTCACACGGTTGAAAACGACCTCAAATGTCCAAAAAAGTTCAATCAAAATGCACGTTAAAAAGTGAGAAGAATTCAAAGCAAAAGTTCCTCCAAATAGTCCAAAATAAATGAGAATTTCCAAAAATAGAAGAAAGATCATCATTTGCTTTTTTATTTTTTAAATCATCCTTTCAACCTCAAAACATGTCATTGGTGGCTAATTTGCTGGTTTTTAGTGAATGTTCATAGTTCTTTGCCTCTCCAATTTAGTCAAATCCTATACTTGTCTCAGTAAAATTTCCCCCCAAAAAACGAATAAATAGATAAAGTAACTGGGATTTAAGAGGGATAAATTTAATGACGGTTGTACAAAGTTAAAAGATTTTTAATGGCTGACCATTTTAAGTGATTTTATCCCGTTGGAAGGGCATTAACTACCGGTTTATCATGATATGGGTATTAAGAGGGAAAGCTTTGTTTCTGTTAGCAAATGATACTATGGGCCTTACAAATTTGCACCACAACAGTTAAGGATTCCATACTTTTGGACATGGCAAACTCTCATGATACTAACCCAAGTAAAACCCGATATTTAGCTCACCCAACAAAGAAGGCCAATTACAACATTGCGATTGTCCATTTGCGCATGATCTTTTTGTTTAGAAAAAAACAACGCTAATAAATCTCTAAATTTTGGCTCAATATATAATATAATTCTTAGACATTTAATTTGTTCAATATATTCCTTGAATTAACGTTGGATGTTCAATATAGTCATTCTCTGTGATCAAATCGAATGGCCACGACAATGGGACCTAGGACAGAGGATGACAAATCAGATGTCATTTGATAACGTGAAATATTATTGCCGAGTAGGAACTGTAAAATGATGACTCAGCGTGCCCTTTTTTTCATGTATCCGTCTAATTAGAAAAAAAAAGTAGAAGAAAAAAGGGGCTTAAAAAAGAAACCTCTTCCTTAGCATCAACGTTTCATCTTCTTCTCAAAATCAAACTTCTGTGACGATCTGCTTGGAGCCTTAAGTACGAAGATGGTTGACTGGTTGGGGTTGATGCCAACTATTGAAAAATATTATCGGAAATGGGATGACATAGAATTAGATTTTGAGGCCTGATAACATTCTTTTTAAAGATTTATTTGCCCTACACCGTTGTTAATGATTTCCAGCAAATATCTTTCAAAATACAATAAAGTCTTAGTGAAAATAGCAAATACAATTCTGAAATTCTTTTTTAAGGATCTCTCAAGAAAAATAATTAGAGAAGAAGGCTGTGTTTCTTTGAAAAAAATCAAAAATGAAAGTTCTGTAAGTTGAAATTCTAATCATGAACAAAACAGCATTGTGTGTGTGCATGCATGTATGTATGTATGTAAAATCGAAGAGAAGATAACTCTTCATTCTGAAAATAAAAATATACGATGTCCAATAACAGATAGTTCGGACATACCCCTTCATGTCTAAATAACTATACATTGAGACCTATCTATTCATCTCTGAACCGACAGTTATGCCTGAATAGACACAAACATTCTAAAAGTTACAAGAGCATCGGTTTGGTAGTTGTCCAAACAGACATAAACCTTCCAAATTGATAAGAAATTAATATACAATTTGAAATTAAAAATAACAATAAAAAATTAACTTCAACTCCTACGTGAATAATGGCACTGTTTCAGTAGGGCTCAATTGTTTCGCATTGTGCCTAATTATTCATGCACCTACATGAGAATATAATGGGATCTAGTTTACTTGCCCACTTCTCTATTTTGAAAGACTACAATAGCCTTATAATTAATTTTTTTTTTTACACTTTCCCTTCCATCCTATATGGGATGAAGTAAAGACATTTTTTTTGTTCGTTTTGCAAACAAACTTCAACACCAATGACCATTTAAAATTTAGGGTGTTGGAGGATGTGCCACCTATAAATGCCTATGTAGGAAAACACGCCGAATTCGACCAAATTGGAGGTTAGGTTGCCTGAGTCAGAAAATTCTGCCTTGTTTGGGCACTTTAGACTCGGGGATTACCAAAGGTGAGAAAGGGATGAATGGTGATGAGCTTCCTCGTCTTTCTTGTAAAGGAGCTAGTGATGTGAGTGTGGAGACCATACCGATGTCTTGAAAAGGCCAAATTATAAAGCAAAACCGATTGAAAAGTTATCGAAGAAAAGGTTCATATCATGAAAAATCTCAAATCGATACACATGTGATAAATTTATCCCAAACTAATTTTTTGACCACAAAAAATCTCAAATTGGTACACTTGTGACAAACTTAACCCAAATTAATTTTTGACCACAAAAAATTTCAAATTAGTATACTTGTGAAAAATTTATCCCTTCGTTAGCTTTCGTTAAATTGAATAATACCACAAAAATTTTAAAATTGCTACACCCGTGACAAACAGAGAGTAAAAATCTAAATTGGTATAGTTGTCAACTGTTGTGTGTCATCTAAACTTAGCAATATGACAGTAAATTTTAAAAGAAACTAATGAGGATAAATTTATCATAGGTATACTAGTTTGGAGTTTTTGGTGATAAAAAAATTAGTTTGGTTAAATTTATCATGGTTTTACTAATTTAGAATTTTTCTGATATTAACCCTTAAAGAAATTATCTAAATCTTTATTTTTTGGTTTTTATTTATGTTGGTGTATAATAGTTAGGGTGTGCGCCCATGCGGGCAAACACACCCTACCACCAGAGGATAACTACCTAGCAGTTATCTTTTTTTTATTTGAAAAAAAGGAGAAAATCATGTTACGTGATATCTCCCTATTAGTTATTGAAGAGAGAGAAAAAAACTGACGTCTTCTTCTCCACGACGCTCTCACTGAACGAAGCCCTTGGTTCTCCCTAAACACTCTCTCTCGACGACGCCTCTCCGACGAAGCGATATCGGTGCAAAGTTGGCTCTTAGTCCGTGAATAATAAGGTACGATCCGTTTTCTGTGACGTAGCTTTCGATCGGTGTCTCAATATTTATGAGCATGCTTTTCCGCAAGAATCGTTTGGGAATTAGTTTTCCCTTCATTGGTATCAGAGTGAAGTGTTATTGATTCCCGATTGCTTGATCTACTTTGTGTTGATTTTTTGAATTGAATTAAGAAAACGGGCTAGGATACATATTTTCGGAAGTTACTGTTCATGCATTTTCTGGAAATTTGGTTCTGTGAAAATAGGTTTTGATTGGGTATATAGAAAGTATTCAGCGATTCGAGCGTTTTGATATATTATGCGTCGTGAACGGAGGTTGGATGTGGCCGTGGTGGCCGCTGAAAGCCGCTGATCTCCGACGGCGATTTGCAAGGGGAAGGCGGTGTTGGCCGAGGCCGCCGCGCCGGCCATGACCCAGTTGCGACCGGCCAACGACCCGGCCCGCGACCGGTCGCGACCGGCCAATGACCCGACACGCGACCGGTCGCGACCGGCCCATGACCCGTCGCAACCGGCCCACGACCAGGTTGAGGCCCAGGCCTCGTGGGCCACGATCAGGCCGCGACCAGGTCGCAACCCATGCCCGGCGGGCCGTGACCCAGGCCACGGGTGCGCGGGCCCAGGCCACATAGAGCATCTAGCCCATTGACTTTGACCGTTGACCGTTGACTTTGACCGTTGACAAAAAAAAAATTAAAAATTAAAAATTAAAATTAAAATCTTTATTGGGTCTCCTACGGGGGCATATGATATCCAATTGGGATGATTTTGGTACCGATGTGTTTGTATCAAAATTTTCTTCAATGTGATTATAATTAGGGGCTTGCTCAAGTTTTGTTTACTTCCGTGCCTATTATTGCATATTACGATATGTTCGTGATTTTTTTTAATTGATGGGTTTTTGTAATCCACTTTGTTCTGCATTCGTTGCAGGACCAATGTCGAGGCCGATGCTTAGGAATTTATGGACTAGGAAGGGAACAAAAACGCCTCTCATAAGATTGACAAGTGAGCAAGTTCGAGCTCTAAATGTGAAGGTGGATGCACTAAATAATTATCGATGGAATAATGATAGTGATATCATATCCCATGCGATAACGGTCAACAACATGATCCAAGAACTCATTTGGGATGTATATCGAATGGATGCTGAAATGGGTTTTTATGCCCTAAGGAATTCCATACCAGAGGAGTGGCATGGAATGATTACTCGAGTGTGGCTTGATACCAACACCTACAGAGCCTTAGTGCTGCTTTTCTTAGACAAGTACATCAGGGTTGGAGCGACGAAGACGTCGTCGCTTGGTATGAATGGTTCTTGGCGCAGACAGAATGCGCGTTGGCGTCATAACACGGGTATTAAGAAGGGTTTTCCTAGCGTACCATTATGGGCTCCTGATTTAATTAGCAACCCCCCTAAGGATTTAAAGGACTCCTTCCATTGTACGATGGAAACTAAGTGGGTTCATAAAGAGACTGACGAAAAGAAGATGACGCGTTATTATCTTTGACTTTTTTTTAGTTCACTTTGGGATTGTTGAATTTGTTTCGAATCGCCATTGCTTATATTTTTTTAATGTTCTAATTTTTGAATTATGATAGCTTTTCTGTTGTTAATGCTACTTTATACATATATTTGTTATATGTTTTGAGTGGGAGTGTTCATAAGTTTTTTTAGTAACTTTAAGAGGAACACATTTGAATCATTGTATTAAAAATAAATACAATTTAAATGCATAAATATGATGCATTTGTTGCATACAAATGGGCTTTAATAAATCGTGCTTAAATGTCTAAAATGTTCAGATACAATGGCTTCTGCATCTAAGAACATTGTGGCAGAGCTGAATAAAGGGGAGAAGTTGAACGGCGAAAATTATGAGATTTGGAACATGAAAATCCAGTATGTACTGGAAGAGCAAGAGGCTCTGGAAGCTCTTAACCTGATCATGGCTGAACCAGAGGATGGAACCACTGCACAGCATAGAAGAGATAAGGAAGCCTTTGCTACTTGGAAAAAGAAGAATTCCACTGCTCGCATTACGTTGTTGAGCAGTATGGATAATGATATCATGCGAGAATTCAGACAGTATGAAAATGCAAAGGACATGTGGGATGCATTAAAGATAAGGTTTGGACAGACTTCGGTCACCAAGCTTAGGCAGCTAACTATCAGATTCGACACATATAAGTGTTGACACCTGATTTTTAATCATTTTTTCTATTGCTAAAGTAATAAAAAAATTCATAAAAATTCATAAAATTGAAAAATCAACTTTGGGGACCTTAGCCAAGCCTAGGGAACCAATTTTGACCAAAAAAAGATTTTTCATATTTTTAGTATTTTTACGTATTATTTATTTATTTATTTTCGAAAATTCATAAAAACAAAAAATTAAGAAAATTGAGAAAATTGAAAAATCAAGTTTGGAGCCATGGCCAAGCTTAGGCAACTATTTTCAAACAAAAAAATAATTTTTTGTATTTATATATATTGTTTATATATTTTAGAAATTATGAGAATATTTAATAAATAATAGCATTTGAGGCTACAAAAATATATAAAAATAGTCAATATTTTTATTTTAAATCCCTTTTCATGTTTGCCATCACAAATTTAAAAAATCCAATTCGGGGTCGTGTATTCCTTCACGAGCATAATCTCGAACCGGGCCTAAAAAATTCAATTTGAGTCAATTTATTTTCATTTTTTCACTTTTAGGAGTTGTGACATTGCTCTCTAATATTTCAAATTTTTATATTGGCCCAAATTATACCCAGAATGACTCAATTGTGCAAAAGGGCTTTAATTAAATTCTGCATTATTTTCAGTGGCAAGAAATGAGCTTAAATTTGACATGTGGTGAATTTTGACTAAGTATAGGGAAGGTATGTCATAAATTGTAAGGAGATTTGGACTTAAAGAAATATTTTTTCAGGGACTAAATTGTAAATACTTAAAATTCAAGGACTAGAGTGCAAATACCTAACTCTTGAAGGATTATTTTACAAATAACAAAAAGAAGAGTTAGTGGATAAATTAGAATAGAGAAGGGAAGATGGAGAAGAGGAGATGAAGAAGAGAAGTTGGAGAATAATAGATGGAGAAAATAAGAGAAGGGAAGATGGAGATGAAGAAGAGTTAGTAGAGAAATTAGAATGGAAGATAAGAATAGAGAAGGGAAGATGAAGATGAAGAAGAGTTAGTGGATAAATTAGAATGGGAGATAAATATGGAGAAGGGAAGATGAAGATGAAGAAGAGTTAGTGGAAAGATTAGAATATGAGATAGAGATGGAGAATGGAAGATGAAAATGAAGAAGAGTTAGTGGAGAAATTAGAATGGGAGATAGAGTTAGTGGAAAAATTAGAATGGGAGATAGATGAGTAGATTATAAAAGGAGGAAGAAGTGAGCTTGAGAGAGGAATTTTTTGGGAGAGAAAATTTTGGATGTTTGAGAGGGTTTTGAGAGATTGAAGAAAAATTTGAGAGAGAAAAAAAAATACCAAAAGAGAGAGAATTTTGAAGATGATGGGAGTTTAAAGTTAGGGGTTATCATCACAAATTTTTTCATCGATCAACATAAATCAAGAGTTCATCCTCGTCAACGAGCAAACAAATTCGAGCTAAGTGTTTTTTATTTATTCATTTATTTGTGGTTTTAGTCGCAAATTAGCACAAATTGTATACACTTTCTCCTACCTCCATTTTTCCATATTTTATGTCAGGAGAAGGATATCTCTACGTCAACGGCAAAAAATCTCGTAGAGATGCAAAAATCGCCCAAACAAGCTCCTAAGCTGTCCACCGATTTCTCAGTTGATTTGTGACTAAAAGTCTCTCTTAATTCAAAAGAGACTCTCTATATTGGGAACATAGAGAGCGAAAATCAATTATAGAAATCCCTCCCAAAAAAATGGGAGATAAGTACTCTTTCCACTCTTCTGGTTTTAGATGCAGATTGGCATATATTTTGTATACTGACACTTCACTCTATTTTATGTCAGGAAGCCGCAGCTCTATATCAATGGTCAACCCTATGGAAGCACAAAATCGGCTTGGAGGAGTCTTCAAGCGCGCACAAATTTCAAATTGTTGAATCAATTCGTTGTATTTTATTTTAAAGAATTCATACCCCAGAATGGAGAGGACAAAGTCCATCCGCAATTTAAATACCTGCACCATAAATCCCAAAGGGAAGAGCCAAGCCAATGCTTAGCCTCCCATTGGAGGTTTTTACTTACAGTAGTTAAATACCTGCAACTTAAATACATGTACCTTAAATCCCAAAGGGAAGAGCCAAGCCAATGCTTAGCCTCCCATTGGAGGTTTTTACTTACAGTAGTTAAATACCTGCAACTTAAATACACGTACCTTAAATCCCAAAGGGAAGAGCTAAGCCAATGCTTAGCCTCCCATTGGAGGTTTTTACTTACAGTAGTTAAATACCTGCAACTTAAATACATGTATCTTAAATCCCAAAGGGAAGAGCCAAGCCAATGCTTAGCCTCCCATTGGAGGTTTTTACTTACAATAGTTAAATACCTGCAACTTAAATACCTGTACCTTAAATCCCAAAGGGAAGAGCCAAGCCAATGCTTAGCCTCCCATTGGAGGTTTTTACTTACAGTAGTTAAATACCTGCAACTTAAATACCTGTACCTTAAATCCCAAAGGGAAGAGCCAAGCCAATGCTAAGCCTCCCATTGGAGGTGTTTATTCACTGTCATGTACTTCCTATAATTTAATTTTTGAATCATCAAACTCAAAAGATGAGTAGGTCGTAATACTGCACAGAAGTCGTTAACACACTCCCTCTTTCGGCTTCAGGGAGTCTTTAATACTTAAAAAAATATAACAAATAAAAATATATACCATCCATGCATCCTATTTAAAAAGTGAAAACACAAAAGAGAATACCCTACTAGAGCCCTAAGAATAAACCAAGCCTGAGTTGCCGAATTAGGATATCCATGAAATTAAGGTACCGAAAGGGCATTAGTTTTAATTAACTAGTGTAACCAAGTCCCCGAGCTCATAATCTCTGGTTCGCAGGAATAAATTAGTTCTCCCGCTAATTTATTTAGGTTTCTAATCGACCTACCAAGAACGATTAGTGGCGACTCCAAATTTTAAAATCATTTAAACAAAAACCAAAGTTGCGATTCGGTAGGGCTTGGGAGGGTCCGCATTAGGTTAGTCAAATCTAATTAACCTAATAATCCGTTAACCCCCTAGAATTAATTAAAATTTTTTTAGAGGGTCGCGACAGCTTGGCGACTCCGCTGGGGACGGGATTTTTAAATTTTCGAAAAAAGATACCAATTGGAATACTTGAATTTTTTCGAAATTTTAAAAGTCTTAGTGGACTTAAGCCAATGAAAATTTCATGGATATCTCGCTTCTGGCGATCTTGTTTGGGACTCATTCTATAGGTGTTATATGTTTTTGCAGGATGGAAGTTATAAGGGGCGGAGTGTTTGGCTAACCCCTTTGTTTTGCAGGCTCGGTGTTTGGTTTATTTGTTTAATTTCGCATATTTTTAGAAGCGCTGTTTTGATATCAATTGTTGTGCATGTCTTGCATACTCTGAGGATCACGACACCTGTACACACAAGCGTCTAAACCCAAGTCGCGAAATTCTTCCTAGAAAACCATAGATAGGGATCGAATATGTAAAGCTCTTGCGTCGATTACGCTCGGGTTGACCATATTTTATCCCGCTCATTATCTGAATTGACAATTCTTCCCATTGTGATTTGATTACGCGGAGGGTAAGGTTGTCAATTCAGATAGTGGGGGCCTTTTAGGTCCATACCCTGTCTCTCCTTCTTTTATTTTCTAGAGTTCACTCCTCACTTGAGTCATGTGCATGACTATGTGATTTGCATTTCTCCAAGGTAAAAGTAAGTTCTCTAATTTTATCTTGTATTTATTTTCGGTCGGTTCATGCTAGGTGTTAGTCAGTTTTTGAGCTTGATATTACGACCATTCTTTTAAAAGAAAATAAAAATTAAATTTGTCCCTCATTTCTTTTAAAAAAAATTTTTGAAAAAATGATGTGAAAAATCCCTTCATGGGAATTTTATTAACCAATAAGGGATTTTTGTCATGTTTTTATTGCTTCAATAAAAATGAAATTTTCCTGAAAAAATTTTCCTCTGAAAATTTATTTCAATAAAAAGAAAAATTCCCTAAAAAAAAAAACTCTAGTAGACATCAAGTGATTTTATCACATTTTTCAAATTATAAAAACTTGCAAGAAAATTCTTCTCGAGAAATTCGCTCATGTTTTTCTAAGAAAATTTTCTCTAAATAAAATTAGACTAATGTCTCGGGGGAATTGTATTGACCAATAAGAGATTTTTGTCATGTTTTTCTTGCTTCAATAAAAATGAAATTTTCCTGACAAATTTTCCTCTAAAATTTTATTTCGATAAAAGAAAAATTCCTTCAAAAAAAAAAACTTTGGTAAACATCAAGTGATTTTATCACGTTCTTTCAAATTATAAAAACTTGCAACAAAAATTCTTTTCGAGAAATTTGCTCATGTTTTTCTAAGAAAATTTTCTCTAAATAAACTTAGACTAATGTCTCGGGGGAATTTTGTTAACCAATAAAGGATTTCTGTCATATCTTTCCTGCTTCAATAAAAATAAAATTTTTCTGACCAATTTACCTCTGTAAATTTATTCTGATAAAAAGGAAATTCCTTCAAAAATTTTAGTAAACGTCAAGAGATTTTGTCACATTCCTTTTAAAAAAAAATAAAAAAAAGAGCAATAAATCTGCAAAAAAATTCTGTATTAACCCATTTCTTCCTAAGGAATTTTTTTTTCTGATTTCTCTATAAAATAGAAAAAAAATCAAATTGGACTAATATAGGAGTCATGGACCGACATTCCTTGTGTCGCATACTAATTATATCATTTTCTTTTGCAGGGAGATCCTAGATACCCCAGACGGGTGTAAAAATTAAGTTCAAAATATATCAAGAATCATCTCCAGAAATACCAAAAGAAGAAAAACACCGAGGCTTCAACCGTTAATTCCGGGGGGCAAACGAACACTGTCCATCTTTGACAGACAGAGTTGTGTCAATCCGTAAACTTGTATGGGCAGTGTATTCTGATATGACGGTGGATTTATACTGATTAAACACGGGGGCATATTTAATGTATTGCAGAGGATCCCGCGTCTTTTGAAAGACAATATGGATTATATAATCAGAACCCATGAAACAAATACCTTTACCTGATTAAATCAACCAGAGACCGATCTTAAAATTTCCTCTTATCCGAAACATGCGGAGGGCTTTAGAGGACCGAGGTTCTATTAATGAACGTGGCCCACAGGAATTTCTCCCGGCGCTACAGGCGACCGACACGAGCAAGTGGACGCCAAAAGAAATAAAATATGGATAAAAGTGGGCACACAACAGGTGGCCGGATTTATTACCAGCGCACTGATCGAGTTGTCATAGCGTTATTGTTTGTGATCTCAAGATGGATAGTGGGGGCCACCGCCGAACCCTTCATCAATGTTCTCGATATCATCGTCTGGAGCAATTAAACAAGAACATCAAGAAAAATATTAAGCCTCGACATCTTCGGTACCTCAAATCGTTCTGTTATGCTATGCCGAAGAAACGATAGCAGGAAAATTAAACAAAAAAAAACACGTGAAGCTTTTCTTTCATTCCATTCATCAAAGAGCATTACAACAGCTCACTAGGGAGGAAAAGTAAAGCCAAACTGAGCCCTGATAACCATTACGAAGGAGCTCAACTGACTCTCCAAACAGTTGATGCTCCGGGTGCACCGGGCGTTCTCAGGATCAAGCTCCGCGAGCCTAAAGAAGAGGCGATCGCGCTTCTCCTTAGCCTGGGCCATACTGGCCTCGTAATGCTCGACAGCAAACTCCAAGTCCGAAATCGCCGCCCTCTCGAAAGCAATATCTGCCGTAATGTCATCAAGTCTCTCCTGCAGCCAACCGCATTTGCACCTCATCATAATATTGCTCGGCTCCTGTTCGGCGTAAGTTCGGACCAAGGCCAGACGGTCCACCAACTTTCCCCTCTCACGAACTAGCCATGAAAGCTGATCATTGGCAAACTTGAAGGCTTTCTTGTGATTATTAGCCATAAATGTGACTATTTCCAGACGCTCGTGCCGGTCTCGGTAACGAGCTTTCACGACGACAGTCACAATGACCGTCTCATAAGCGCGGTTATAGGCAGCCAGAAAATTGATGAAGAGGGTCGGGAAGTTCCGATACTCCCTCCCCAGTTGGGTACCCTCAACAGAAGCAGCGTCTAGGGTCCTGAATAAACCGAGGATTTCAGCCTCAACGGTAGAGTTTTGGGCTATATGAGCATAACCTCTACCAAGAAGATTGTAGAGTCTCTCCCACCCAGCCAGGATTTCGGCGGAGAAGGTATGGTTAGGAGAATTGGCCATTTTTGAAAGTAGATCACGAAAGAAAGGAGGAGAGAGGCGAGGCAGATGATCGGAATGCGAAGGTGATAATCTGCTTCAATTTAAATAATGATTTCACAGGGGCAGTCCTTATTGGTCGAGTTTTTTCTATCTACCATTCTCTGTCGGCAACACCCCCGTTGGCTCGAATTCCAGTCAAGCGGCAACCTCAAGCTGAGCAGACCCGACGTCTCTGCAGAAAAGTTGGACGGGCTGCCACCACTTTGAAAAAGAAAGAATAAAAAACGAGCTGAGTGGGAGACAAAGAAATTTTCGGCAGAAAAGGAGATACGACTCGTCTTTATTGGAGGACCCGCCAGTAAATCGACGGTGGAGATCTTGACAAGGGCCCTCTACCACGAAAAGAAAAAAGGAAGACGAACTGAGCGAGAAACAAGGATTTCCCCTTTGATCAAAAGCTGAATATCAGATTTTCTCCTTCGAAAAATCTAATAGCACTGCCCGTGAAGAGGGAAGTCGTTGCTATTGCCAGAGAGAGGACTTGTCCTCATTTGATAGTGAGAGTTCATTCGCAAGAACTCGCAGGAGAAAGATAGAGAGGAAGGAGTTCTCGTGGGAGAGGAATTCAAAACCTTCACCATCAAAGCATCGGCTTTCAAAGCCTGTTACGAGAAACCATCGACGATCCCGTGATTCCTCAAGTCCAAGAAGACATCCTGAGGCGGTCTCGAGTCGGCAGTCCTAGATCCAGAAATATGTCGAGCATTAGGGAAACGGGCGCATGTTCAACCCTGGTCGAAGCTAATGAAGTTCCTTACCCTGAGGGTCTACTGGTCATGGCCATTGACGGTAATCCAGTCTCTCTGTCAATCCTTGTTACCGTATTGAGAAAATGCCGGTATAAGGTTGTAGCTCAAGCAAAGGCGACAGAGGCCTTAGAGATATTAAGGAGGAGTGGTGACCAGTTTGATATCGTCCTCACCGCCATGGTAGGGATTGACATGGATGTTTTCACTCTCTTGGAAGTCATCAATTCTAAATTAAACATGCCAGTTCTCGTAATATCGGCAAGCGATGATCAGCAAGCCATAATGAAGGCTGTCTTAAATGGGGCCCAAGACGTCGTAACGAAACCAGTTAGGGTTCAGATGCTTCAAAACATATGGCAGCACGTGGTAAGGAAGCAATTGCACGACCATGAGAACAAGCATCAAGCCTTCAATTTTGTTCCAAGCAACTGGAGAAAGAAGATGAGTTGGTCTCCCGAGCTGCATCGTATGTTTGTTAATGCAGTTCAACAGGTAGGAATCGATTCGGCACGGCCGCAACATATACTGGAAATTATGAACGTAGAGGGACTCACTAAAGCAAATGTTTCGAGTCATCTTCAGAAGTACAGAAAAAGGGTGAGAGAACACAATGCAGCTCAGAATCAAGAAAACCAAGGCGGGACTGATCCAAGCCTGAATGTCGAGTCTCCTTGCCACCATAAGTTCCGCGGGTTAGCATGGGGCGAGCCACTTCCCATCATCAACCAAGCCAGTAGCCGTGCCATCAATCCTCCAGGCGTTAATCAAAGTATCCCCCAGAATCACCCTAATGCTCTTCAAGAGTATAGACCGCAGGGGCAGTGTATTTAGACTCCTTGGTCTGAGCACCAACCCGTGGCTAGAATTCATCCCATGATCAGCGCGCCTGCGCAGTCAGAGAATCAGACAAGAAATTATCCTGAGCACTTCCACTTCTTTAATCCTCGAATGGAAGGAGTTTTTGGCAGCAGGACAGTTGGTGATCCCCACACTTTCTCGAGTAATGATGAAGGCTCCAGCATGAGAAGTCAAATTGCTCATGGCGAGGACAGAATGAGAAATCTACCGCCAGCATTTGCCAACAACAATGCCCAATTCGAGCATCAGTTGCTGAAAGGTTCAAGAGATTACCCAGATGATGAGCTTACTGCCCTGGTCAACCAGTTTAGGGGTTGATAGACGTCCCAAGCCGCGATCAGGAGCCAGTGAGTAGGGACTCTCAAACATCGATCATCCACACCCAAACCAACACGAGACTAGCTGATTATCGAAGAGCCACAGGAGAGGCAGAACTGACCTTGAATAAGTGCATATTTTATTTCATGCTTAATTCCCCTGCGTATGATATTTTCCAGCTTTCTAGGTGTCTCGATTTAATTCAGGGACAAGGGGGCAATTTATTTATTTTTTTTATCCCGTCGAATGCGTGAATCCCTTTTTATGCTAGATTTAGGGCGGATCAATTTGTGGTAACGTCGCTGACTGCCATAATGAGAAATGTTGAATGGCCTCACGTAGGGAAATTTCAAGTGAAATGCCCAGGCGAGCTCGAAGACGGGTAATTGTGTGTCGTTCCAATTTACCCTCAATCGTTGCAAAATGCTAAATTGGATTTGTTCCATTCTCACCCAGGGAATCGCAAAGTGCCTCAAGAGTGTCGCAAAATGAAATGACCCAATGGAACGCGATAGGACTCATTTGCCTCGAAGGTAACCTTCAAATTAAAGGAGCCCTCCGGTCCACGGACCCGATGGCATAGAAAATAATGATGGTCCAAGGCAACCCGAAAGAAAATAAGGCCCAACTAAGCAAAGCACTTACGTGGCAAGCTCAAAGTGAAGGGCAACTCGGGACATACAATTCAATCCAGTCCAAATGAAGGAACTTCCTCAATTCAAATTCAATAGAAGTACACACAAGGGTAAAATAATATCGTTCCAATTTTTCTAGAATATGAAGAACATATACTGCCGCATTCTCTTTCATTTTTGCAGGGGAAGTCTCTACTGGCCAGATTTTCCTGTCTAACATTCCCTATCAGTATCACCTCCGCTACTCGTCTCCATTCTCCAGCCAAGCAAATCCGACGTCTCTACGGCAAAGCTAAACGGGACGCCACTACTTTGAAAAAGAAAAGATAAAAAATAAGCTGAGTGGGAGACAAAGACATTTTCGGCAGAAAAGAGATACGACTCGTCTTTATTGAAGAACTCGCCAGCAAATTGACGGTGGAGACAACAACAAGGGGCCCTATCACGAAAAGATAGAAGGAGACGAGCCGAGCAAGAGACACGATAAGAAAAGAGGATTGAGAAAGGCCGGACCCTTGGAAGAAGCAATACAGTTGCTAAACCCACGTTTAATTTTAAAAGAGACGCCATGCTCGGAAGAGGGTCTTAAGGCATAGGCAATCGCTCAGAAAAATTCAAAGAGAGTGAAAACACCGGAAGCGAGTAGCAAATCTTGAGAAATCATCAACCAAATCAAAGATGTCTCAACCCAATACTCCCGATAGCTATCATTGCCTGCTGAATATGGGAGAGGAAGAGTTCGAAGCCATGTTTGGGATCGAGCCTATGGAGCCTGGCTCTTCCGCCGACGACGTCCAAAATCTCAGTAAAGATAAGGACAATAACGGTAAGGGTCAAAAGAAGCGTTACCGTCGCCATACTAAGGAGCAGGTACAAAGGCTTGAGGATTTCTTCAGAACATGCCCTATGCCAGACGGCAAACAGAAAATGGAACTGAGTCAAGAGTTAGGACTTGAACCTTTGCAAATCAAGTTCTGGTTTCAAAATAGGCGAACCCGAATGAAGGCTCGTCATGAGCACAACGAAGCCGAGTTTCTAAGAGTTGAAAATGAAAACCTCCGAGCGGAAAACAAGATGTATAAAGAGACTTTTGACTCCGCCACCTGCCCCAACTGCAATAGCCTCCTCCTCACCCTCGATGAAATGCATGATCTGAGGATCGAAAATGCACGTTTAAGAGGTGAGTTAGACCAGTTTATAACAGGATCGAGTTCTGTTGGAGGAGGGTACAAAAGGACCAATGATACTGGATCAGCATCAATACCTCCCGAGGAAGAAGGGACAGATCACCACCAAGCGGACATTGACGATGATCTTTTCGCCATAATCAACCAGTTTGACATCGGTAAAGCATCGGGACTGTGATGCACTTGTTCAGCCAGTGACCACGAGACCTTCAATATGGCCGATGCATACCTAATTTGGGATGAAGCCAGCTGATCATGGGAGAGCCTGCAGAGGAAGCGGAACTAATCCTGAATGAGTGAATGTGTTTTATTTCCTTGCGTGATGTGTTTTTCTGCTTTTGTGAATGTGTAAAAGCAAGGAGTAATAATCCGACTTCCCCCTATTAAATGCTCGAATCCGCCACCTCACCAACCTCGCGACGAATTGATGGCGAGTGAAAATCTGCATAAACCTGAAGGGTAACTCCGTATCGTTTCAATTTACCCTCAGTTGCTCCAAGTTTTAAAATTAAGCCCCTTCTATTCTCATGAAATTGCAAATCGACCCGAGAACGCAATCATATCCGAATACAGGTTGGATAAAATTTGGGGGCAAATCAACTCATGGGCATTACCACGGGATAGACAGCTTCGGACAAAGGAAAGTACAAGCGAAAGACGCGAACAATCTCAGAAATGGGTAATTCTGTATCGTTCTAATGTGCACATAATCATCTCAAGTCTTGAATTGTCTTATTCCATTCTTAACAGGGATTGCAAATTACCTCGAGAAATACCGTAACATGGCCCAAGGTGATACAACAGGGCTGCGTTATCCCCAAGGATTAACCCTTGAAAAGAAAGCCCCATGGACACCTACGGTCCAATGGACCGAATGGTATGGGGGATGACAGTAGATCCGAAATATTCCGAGTTCGATCCCCAAGGGTGGGGAATGTTGTATGTATTATAAATAAATGAAACAACTTTTTGTGCATTTCTTTTTTTTTACAAACAGGAATACTCGACGAGTAATATCAAAGTCAGTATTTTACCATAGTCTTCCCATAATAGTGAGGCGCCCAACAAAAGTCGAGGAAAATTCAATCCAACAAAACTGGTAAAAGACTCGTGCAAGACATTCAAGATGAAGGGTAAATCAGTATCGTTTTCAATTTATCCCTTTTAATACTGGCTAATATGTCTCTTTTTCTTTTTACAGGAAATATTTACACTAACATTTAACATGTTGAAGGAGACAAATCCAAAAGAAAATTATGATCATCTGACAAGATCTATTCTGGTGAAAAATGGGGCAAATTGATCACAAGCTCTGAAGCGAAAAAGCAAATATGTCTTCCTTATCTCGTTTGATTTCAAGAATAATTTCTCTGCTTTTTACAGGGGCATTCAACCGCTAAACCGTGGCGGTCGCTGTCATTAAACAAACCGAAATGCTCCCTCACCCATATGCTTCATCACGTAGAGACAAAGTTTGAGACGAACCACCCCTCGACATAAGGAGTAGGCTTCCCAATTTGTTCGGTCCGCCCACATACCAGGGGCAATTCAAATCCGCCCATATTTGCACATTATATAAACACACGTAATGCTAAAAAATTGTCACATCTGCATTGTGCTTACACAGTTCATGAATTATGTATGACTATTCCGTGTGTTTAACTTACCAACTCCAACTTAGAGCATAAACTGCACGGGAGACATCAAATGTGCAGAATGGGGCATGACAGGATGAGGAAAGGTAAACCATTTCCACGCAAGTCTAACATT
This sequence comes from Psidium guajava, assembly GCA_016432845.1. Taxonomy (NCBI): domain Eukaryota; kingdom Viridiplantae; phylum Streptophyta; class Magnoliopsida; order Myrtales; family Myrtaceae; genus Psidium; species Psidium guajava. The sequence continues at coordinate 659,439 of CM028230.1, forward strand.
TTAATTTACAGATAAACAGCCTTTCCCCAGAGTGAGAGAAGGCCCTTTCGGATTGAAGTCCCCCATTCAGATTACATTCGAGGCGTTCAAACTATGAGAACCTCCTTAAACGGAATTGGTAATGCAAGCTTGACAGAATAGTTTTGCAGGATCCATATTTGGATTGATTGCATCATGAGTTATCACACAGACTACTTCTAATCATTGCCGACTTGGTTGAATAGTTTTACATGAACCGATCAACTCATTGATGAAAATGCTTGCACATGTTACCTCTGATACTGCCTGACAGGCAACACATTCCCAATGTTCAAACTACCTTCCAAAGTCTTGAAATTCATTCAGCGATTATTGAATGAACAAGCCTGGTTGTCGAGAAGCCACCAAGCATTTCTTCCAAATTCTCAGGTAAGTATATCTTCAACCTGAACCTTTCAAGAGAATGAATTCTGACGGTTGTTGGGGTACTCGAATCCATTGCGGTACATACAGGTATCCACCTTCTTCAATAAAGCATGATTTGTCTCAAGGACAGAAATGTTCGAGACCTTTTGATCTCTGCCTCTTTGGTTTATTCCTAAAGCGACAGGATAATATAATTTGGGTTTGAGCTTCTGCAGGATTCCTGATCTTTCCAGATTCTAGAATGGCACCCTTTGAGGTATACCAAGTCCTTCTTACAGGCAAAATAAGTCCTTCTTACAGGCAAACCAAGTCCTTCTTACAGGCAAATCAAGTCCTTCTTATAGGCACAAAGTCCTTCTTACAGGCAAATCAAGTCCTTCTTACAGGCAAAACAAGTCCTTCTTACAGGCACAAAGTCCTTCTTACAGGCAAATCAAGTCCTTCTTACAGGCATAAAGTCCTTCTTATAGGCAAACCAAGTTCTTCTTACAGGCACCAAGTCCTTCTTACAGGCAAACCAAGTCCTTCTTACAGGCAAATCAAGTCCTTCTTACAGGCATAAAGTCCTTCTTACAGGCAAATCAAGTCCTTCTTATAGGCACAAAGTCCTTCTCACAGGCACAAAGTCCTTCTTACAGGCAAATCAAGTCCTTCTTACAGGCACAAAGTCCTTCTTACAGGCATAAAGTCCTTCTTACAGGCAAACAAAGTCCTTCTTACATGCAAACAAAGTCCTTCTTACAGGCAAACCAAGTCCTTCTTACAGGCAAATTAAGTCCTTCCTACAGGCAAATCAAGTCCTTCTTACAGGCAAATCAAGTCCTTCTTACAGGCATAAAGTCCTTCTTACAGGCATAAAGTCCTTCTTACAGGCAAATCAAGTCCTGCTTACAGGCAAACAAAGTCCTTCCTACAGGCAAAGCAAGTCCTTCTTATAGGCAAATCAAGTCCTTCTTACAGGCACAAAGTCCTTCTTACAGGCAAATCAAGTCCTTCTTACAGGCACAAAGTCCTTCTTACAGGCAAATCAAGTCCTTCTTACAGGCAAATCAAGTCCTTCTTATAGGCACAAAGTCCTTCTTACAGGCAAATCAAGTCCTTCTTACAGGCACAAAGTCCTTCTTACAGGCATAAAGTCCTTCTTACATGCAAACAAAGTCCTTCTTACATGCAAACCAAGTCCTTCTTACAGGCAAATTAAGTCCTTCTTACAGGCAAAGCAAGTCCTTCTTACAGGCACAAAGTCCTTCTTACAGGCAAAGTAAGTCCTTCTTACAGGCAAATTAAGTCCTTCTTATAGGCAAATCAAGTCCTTCTTGCAGGCAAATCAAGTCCTTCTTACAGGCAAAGTAAGTCCTTCTTACAGGCAAATCAAGTCCTTCTTACAGGTACAAAGTCCTTCTTACAGGCACAAAGTCCTTCTTATAGACAAATCAAGTCATTCTTACAGGCATAAAGTCCTTCTTACAGGCAAATCAAGTCCTTCTTACAGGCAAACCAAGTCCTTCTTACAGGCAAACCAAGTCCTTCTTATAGGCACAAAGTCTTTCTTACAGGCAAATCAAGTCCTTCTTATAGGCACAAAGTCCTTCTTACAGGCACAAAGTACTTCTTACAGGCAAATCAAGTCCTTCTTACAGGCACAAAGTCCTTCTTACAGGCAAATCAAGTCCTTCTTACAGGCAAACAAAGTCCTTCTTACAGGCAAATTAAGTCCTTCTTACAGGCACAAAGTCCTTCTTACAGGCAAAGTAATTCCTTCTTACAGGCAAATCAAGTCCTTCTTATAGGCAAATCAAGTCCTTCTTACAGGCAAATCAAGTCCTTCTTACAGGCAAATTAAGTCCTTTTTAGAGGCATTAAGTCCTTTTTACAGGCACAAGTCCTTTTTACAAGCACCAAGTCCTTTCTACAGGCACCAAGTCCTTCTTACAGGTATCTCCATGGGGTGACCTACCATACGGGTCAAATCTCAATCAAAATTTAATCAGTAGAATCCTTTTATTAGGAATCTATCATGGTACGACCCACTATACGGGTCAAATGGTATGACCCACCATACGGGTCAAATTTTAATTCAATTTTTAATCAGTAGAATCTTTTTATTAGGAATCTACCATGGGTTGATCCACCATACGGGTTCAAGTTCAACCACCCTAAAGTTTTTTTTATACAACGAATCCTTAGGTTCTTATTTCATTTTCAGTGGAACATTCATGTCACGACTCTTTTTATTTCCTTGTATTGAGTCAATTAGAATTCAGGTGTCATCTCGTCTTTGAAATGAACCTCTACCGAGCTTCCTTTCAAAGAGGGGCAGCGGTTGACACCTGATTTTTAATCATTTTTTCTATTGCTAAAGTAATAAAAAATTCATAAAAATTCATAAAATTGAAAAATCAACTTTGGGGACCTTAGCCAAGCCTAGGGAACCAATTTTGACCAAAAAAAGATTTTTCATATTTTTAGTATTTTTACGTATTATTTATTTATTTATTTTCGAAAATTCATAAAAACAAAAAATTAAGAAAATTGAGAAAATTGAAAAATCAAGTTTGGAGCCATGGCCAAGCTTAGGCAACTATTTTCAAACAAAAAAATAATTTTTTGTATTTATATATATTGTTTATATATTTTAGAAATTATGAGAATATTTAATAAATAATAGCATTTGAGGCTACAAAAATATATAAAAATAGTCAATATTTTTATTTTAAATCCCTTTTCATGTTGGCCATCACAAATTTAAAAAATCCAATTCGGGGTCGTGTATTCCTTCACGAGCATAATCTCGAACCGGGCCTAAAAAATTCAATTTGAGTCAATTTATTTTCATTTTTTCACTTTTAGGAGTTGTGACATTGTTCTCTAATATTTCAAATTTTTATATTGGCCCAAATTATACCCAGAATGACTCAATTGTGCAAAAGGGCTTTAATTAAATTCTGCATTATTTTCAGTGGCAAGAAATGAGCTTAAATTTGACATGTGGTGAATTTTGACTAAGTATAGGGAAGGTATGTCATAAATTGTAAGGAGATTTGGACTTAAAGAAATATTTTTTCAGGGACTAAATTGTAAATACTTAAAATTCAAGGACTAGAGTGCAAATACCTAACTCTTGAAGGATTATTTTACAAATAACAAAAAGAAGAGTTAGTGGATAAATTAGAATAGAGAATGGAAGATGGAGAAGAGGAGATGAAGAAGAGAAGTTGGAGAATAATAGATGGAGAAAATAAGAGAAGGGAAGATGGAGATGAAGAAGAGTTAGTAGAGAAATTAGAATGGAAGATAAGAATAGAGAAGGGAAGATGGAGATGAAGAAGAGTTAGTGGAGAAATTAGAATGGGAGATAAATATGGAGAAGGGAAGATGAAGATGAAGAAGAGTTAGTGGAAAGATTAGAATATGAGATAGAGATGGAGAATGGAAGATGAAAATGAAGAAGAGTTAGTGGAGAAATTAGAATGGGAGATAGAGTTAGTGGAAAAATTAGAATGGGAGATAGATGAGTAGATTATAAAAGGAGGAAGAAGTGAGCTTGAGAGAGAAATTTTTTGGGAGAGAAAATTTTGGATGTTTGAGAGGGTTTTGAGAGATTGAAGAAAAATTTGAGAGAGAAAAAAAAATACCAAAAGAAAGAGAATTTTGAAGATGATGGGAGTTTAAAGTTAGGGGTTATCATCACAAATTTTTTCATCGATCAACATAAATCAAGAGTTCATCCTCGTCAACGAGCAAACAAATTCGAGCCAAGTGTTTTTTTATTTATTCATTTATTTGTGGTTTTAGTCGCAAATTAGCACAAATTGTATACACTTTCTCCTACCTCCATTTTTCCATATTTTATGTCAGGAGAAGGATATCTCTACGTCAACGGCAAAAAATCTCGTAGAGATGCAAAAATCGCCCAAACAAGCTCCTAAGCTGTCCACCGATTTCTCAGTTGATTTGTGACTAAAAGTCTCTCTTAATTCAAAAGAGACTCTCTATATTGGGAACATAGAGAGCGAAAATCAATTATAGAAATCCCTCCCAAAAAAATGGGAGATAAGTACTCTTTCCACTCTTCTGGTTTTAGATGCAGATTGGCATATATTTTGTATACTGACACTTCACTCTATTTTATGTCAGGAAGCCGCAGCTCTATATCAATGGTCAACCCTATGGAAGCACAAAATCGGCTTGGAGGAGTCTTCAAGCGCGCACAAATTTCAAATTGTTGAATCAATTCGTTGTATTTTATTTTAAAGAATTCATACCCCAGAATGGAGAGGACAAAGTCCATCCGCAATTTAAATACCTGCACCATAAATCCCAAAGGGAAGAGCCAAGCCAATGCTTAGCCTCCCATTGGAGGTTTTTACTTACAGTAGTTAAATACCTGCAACTTAAATACATGTACCTTAAATCCCAAAGGGAAGAGCCAAGCCAATGCTTAGCCTCCCATTGGAGGTTTTTACTTACAGTAGTTAAATACCTGCAACTTAAATACACGTACCTTAAATCCCAAAGGGAAGAGCCAAGCCAATGCTTAGCCTCCCATTGGAGTTTTTACTTACAGTAGTTAAATACCTGCAACTTAAATACATGTATCTTAAATCCCAAAGGGAAGAGCCAAGCCAATGCTTAGCCTCCCATTGGAGGTTTTTACTTACAGTAGTTAAATACCTGCAACTTAAATACCTGTACCTTAAATCCCAAAGGGAAGAGCCAAGCCAATGCTTAGCCTCCCATTGGAGGTTTTTACTTACAGTAGTTAAATACCTGCAACTTAAATACCTGTACCTTAAATCCCAAAGGAAAGAGCCAAGCCAATGCTAGGCCTCCCATTGGAGGTGTTTATTCACTGTCATGTACTTCCTATAATTTAATTTTTGAATCATCAAACTCAAAAGATGAGTAGGTCGTAATACTGCACAGAAGTCGTTAACACACTCCCTCTTTCGGCTTCAGGGAGTCTTTAACACTTAAAAAAATATAACAAATAAAAATATATACCATCCATGCATCCTATTTAAAAAGTGAAAACACAAAAGAGAATACCCTACTAGAGCCCTAAGAATAAACCAAGCCTGAGTTGCCGAATTAGGATATCCATGAAATTAAGGTACCGAAAGGGCATTAGTTTTAATTAACTAGTGTAACCAAGTCCCCGAGCTCATAATCTCTGGTTCGCAGGAATAAATTAGTTCTCCCGCTAATTTATTTAGGTTTCTAATCGACCTACCAAGAACGATTAGTGGCGACTCCAAATTTTAAAATCATTTAAACAAAAACCAAAGTTGCGATTCGGTAGGGCTTGGGAGGGTCCGCGTTAGGTTAGTCAAATCTAATTAACCTAATAATCCGTTAACCCCCTTTAAAATTTAAAATTTTTTTAGAGGGTCGCGACAATAAGATGCCACATGGGCATAATATGAAGCAGCATTTGAGGCGCATGTCGAATATGATTAGTGAGCTGAAGGATGCAGGTCACATATTATCTGATGAGCAGCAAGTGCAGGCAGTGATCCGCTCTTTGCCCCACAGTTGGGAGCATATGAAAGTTAACTTGACCCATAATGAGAATGTCAAGACCTTCGAGGATGCTATGCGCCATCTTGAGCTGGAAGAGGACCGCCTTCTGGCGGCCAAGACACAATTAGATGTGTATTTTATTGGATCTGGCTCACATGGAGCTTCGGGCTCTATGCGCAAACATCCTGGCTGGTTCAAGAAAGGGAAAGGTAAAGGAGCGGAACCATCTGGAAAGAAACCAAAGTTTAACAAGCATGGAAAAGGGAAACGTCCCTTTAAGAAAAACATTTCAAGGATGAAGTGTTACAACTGTGGCAAAAAGGGTCACTTCGCTCGCGACTGTGGTGAGCCGAAGAAGGTAGAAACCCTCAATGCACTTAAAAGTGTTTCTTATGTATCAAGTTCTGTATTTTTAACTGAATCTCATCCTTTGTGGACTGTAGACTCAGGAGCCACAGACCATGTAGCCAGAGACAGAAATACCTTTGTGGAATTTCGACGAATTCCACGCGGAGCGAAATGGATTTATGTGGGGAATAACTCCAGAGTAGAAGTTAAAGGAATTGGCACCTGCCAACTGATGATGCGCGGTGGTCGCACTTTATTCCTGCATGATGTCTTATACGCTCCAGAGATTCGTCGGAATCTTGTTTCTGTATTAGTTTTAGTCAAACTTGGTTTCTGTATGAATTTCCATGACAATGGTGTGGATTTGTTGTTAGGTACAGCTTTCTACGGATCTGGTTATTTTGTGGATGGCTTTATTGTGTTGGATGTTGAAAACACTAATGTGAATGTTTGTTATTCCCTGTTTCCATCTACTCATTCAAGTGATAATGATGTGAACGTGTGGCATGCTAGACTTGGTCATATTGGTCAACAACAAATGAATAGATTAGCCAAAGAAGGCTTATTGGGTAATATTGAGAAAGTTGAATTGCCTACTTGTGAGCATTGCCTAGTGGGAAAAACAACTCGAAAGCCATTTGGAAAAGGGATAAGGGCTGTGTTTCCATTGCAGTTAATTCACACTGACATCTATGGGCTGATGAATGTGAAAGCTAAGCATGGTGCTGTTTATTTCATTACATTCATTGACGATTATACTCGATTTGGATATGTCTATTTGATTTCTCATAAATCAGAAGCATTGAGTTGTTTCAAGAAATTTATGACCTTAGTGGAAAATCAGCTAGACAAGAAAATAAAAGCATTAAGATCCGATCGAGGTCGTGAATATCTATCCGATGAGTTCAGACATTTGTGTCATGAAAATGGGATAGATAGACAGTTATCTATTCCTTATACTCCTCAACAGAATGGAGTAGCTGAGAGAAAAAACATAACCTTACTTGAAATGGTTAGATCCATGATGGCGCAAGCAAATTCGCCAATCGCCTTTTGGGGTGATGCTTTGTTGACTGCTGCCTATGTACTTAATCGTGTGCCTACTAAATCGATGACTTACACTCCATATGAGTTATGGACAGGTCGAAAACCTGATTTGAGTTTTCTTAAATCTTGGGGTTGTGCCGCCTTCACTCATGAGACCTCTCATATATATGGAAAATTAGGTCCAAGAGGCAAAAATAGTATTTTTATAAGATACTCTGAACACTCAAAAGGATATGTGTTCATAGGCGAACAAGAAAGTGGAAGTATAACTGAATTTGAATATCGAGATGTCACGTTTTTAGAGAATGATTTTCCGAAAAAGGGCGAAATAGGTGAAGACTATTCCCTATTTGAGACACTAGATCAAGATAATATGATAGTTGGATATAACGATCCAAGTGGGAGCAAAAAGTGAGAAGTGGGGAGTTAAATACTTATCAGTCTCAATTGCAACCACTTGATGAGTCAATGCCACTATCTGATCCGAGTGGGAGCGTAATGGAAAATGAAGTACCTAGGGTACAATCTTCTCCACGACGAACAAGTCGCAAAAGCATTCCTCGTCGACGCTTTGAGATCGAAAGGGAAGTTTTCATGATCGCTCCACAAGTTGAAGATGAGCTAAGGAATGTCAATGAGGCTTTATCTTGCCCTAATAAGGAAATGTGGATGACAGCAATGGAGGAAGAAATGGAGTCAATGAGATTGAACCAAGTTTGGGAATTAGTTGATCTTCCAAAATGACGTAGAGCCATTGAGAACAAGTGGGTTCTCAAAATAAAGCGTAATGTTGATGGCTCAATTGAGAGATATAAAGCTCGTCTTGTGGCAAATGGGTATAACCAACAGGAAGGAATTGACTATGAAGATACTTTTTCTCCTGTGGTAAGATTTACCTCTATTCGCCTTATTCTGGCAATAGTGGCCAGCTTGGATCTTGAATTGCACCAAATGGATGTAAAGACTGCGTTTCTCAATGGAGAATTAGAAGAAGAGATCTATATGGAACAACCCGTTGGGTTTGTTACTAAAGGCAAAGAACATAAAGTATGTCGACTTTTGAGATCAATATATGGCCTTAAGCAGTCTTCAAGACAATGGTATATACGTTTTCATAATGCCATAGTGGCATATGATTTCGTGATAATTAATGAAGATAATTGCGTGTATATCAAAAGATGCAAAGGGCAATTTGTGATCCTATCGTTATACGTTGACGATATACTAATTGCTGGAAGCAATATGGAGTTTGTCAGGATAGTCAAAAGTTTGCTGTATTCAAATTTTGAAATGAAGGATATGGGTGAAGCTGCATACATTCTTGGAGTTAAGATCTCTAGAGACCGTTCCAAAAGGTTGTTATCTCTTTCTCAAGAGACATACATAAATAAAGTCCTTGAACGATTTTGTATGCAAAATAGTAAACCCATTGATACTCCTATTGCAAAAGGTGAAGGATTGAGTCGTCGAATGTGTCCTAAAAATCCACATGAACAAGAGCAAATGAAAAATGTTCCATATGCCAATGCTGTTGGAAGTTTGATGTACGTTATGTTGTGTATTAGACCTGATATTTGTTATGCAGTTGGATTGGTTAGCAGATACCAATCCAACCCAGGTCCAGCACATTGGACTGCCATTAAAAGAATCCTGAGGTATCTGAGAGCGACTGCAGATTACTCGCTGACATATCAAGGAAGTGATCTGGACCTTGAGGGCTATACTGATGCTGACTGGGGAAGAGATTTGGATGAGAGGAAATCCACTTCTGGAAATGTATTCTTACTTAATAATGGCGCCATATCATGGAGTAGTAAGAAGCAACAGTGTATAGCCTTGTCTACCATGGAAGCCGAGTTCGTAGCATTATCAGCAGCAGCACAAGAAAGTGTTTGGCTTAGAAGATTTTTGGATCATTTGGGTGTTGCTAAACATGCTGCAAATCCTGTGTTGATTTACTGTGATAGTCAGGCAGCAATAGCTTACACTAAGGATCCTAAGTTTCATTGTAAGACCAAACATATAGACATTAAGTATAACTATGTCAAGGACATGGTAGCATGAAAAGATGTGAATGTACAGTATATATCTACGCATAGAATGTTAGCAGATCCTATGACGAAGCCGATTCCTAGAGATGTTTTTACTGGTCATGCAAAAACTCTAGGACTGCGTAGAGGTTAATGTATTGTATATTTGTATTTTCCCTAAATGTTCATAAGTGATGATGTTGTTTATCAGTATAAGTGTTTATAAGTCTATTTGAAATTTATGCATGTTAATGCTTGGTGCATTATATCGAAAAGGTATGTCGGACAGATAGGAGATTAGTCCACTCACAAGGGTAATCGCCTCTATTTACTGTGTGATGAATAGAGATGAGGCAATTTTTAAGCTTATTATCTAAGTGATAATTGAGAGCTCAAGCTTAAAGTACTAGTGCCGCCTTAACTGAGTGTTAAGATGAGGTCATAATATTTATTATGTCCGCAGGTGAAGTAACCCACATATTTCACCTTACCTGTCTTAAATGCCAGATGTGAGTTCTGAAAGAATTTTATTTTTGGAGTAGATTTGTGAACTCAAGTTAGACATTGGGTATGTCTGAACCATCATCTGTACGGTATTATTTTTGAAGACATACGCTCCATAGGGAAGGAGAAAATACCGTAATACGTATTTCATACTACGTGTGCATTATTTGACCAATAAGAGTTGGTGAAAATTTTGATCTCAATTTTCTAAGCCGTGTGAGACTCTTGAAGATAGAAGTTCTTCAAATAGTACCCTCATAACTCTTACTTATTCTCAAGATTCCTTTTTGGTGTTTGCTATCTTAGAGTGTTGCCAATGATCATGAGTGATTCGGTCTAATGGGACATTTCTAGAAAAGCAAGGTGAACTGAAATCGAGAGGTTTAAGGAAAGAGGAAGATCGATATATCTTTGACTCACATTACAATTGGTATTCACAGACCGGTCAATTATGATTGTTTTGTACTTAATCATAATTGTGAATACAACATATATTATTTTAAAGAGATCAAGAGAGAGTAAATGTGAATGATCGATCTAGGGCACTGCATACTGAATCTGCTCTGAATTGTCATGTCTAGTTTGAGCTGCTATATACTCCTAACAGATGTATAGCAACGAGCTCTCGGAGTATGCTGGTCACACAGACTATTTGTCAGTATGAACTTTGCAAAGAAGAGAGAGTCACAATTAGCCCTCAGTGGGCAAGTGAAATTTGTTGGTTCTTGGTGGACTTGTGGGAACTATTTGCCCTACATGGGCGAGTGGGAGATGTTGGTGTATAATAATTAGGGTGTGCGCCCATGCGGGCAAACACACCCTACCATCAGAGGATAACTACCTAGCAGTTATCTTTTTTTATTTGAAAAAAAGGAGAAAATCATGTTATGTGATATCTCCCTATCAGTTATTGAAGAGAGAGAAAAAAACTGACGTCTTCTTCTCCACGACGCTCTCACTGAACGAAGCCCTTGGTTCTCCCTAAACACTCTCTCTTGACGACGCCTCTCCGACGAAGCGATATCGGTGCAAAGTTGGCTCTTAGTCCGTGAACAATAAGGTACGATCCGTTTTCTGTGACGTAGCTTTCGATCGGTGTCTCAATATTTCTGGGCATGCTTTTCCGCAAGAATCGTTTAGGAATTAGTTTTCCCTTCAATTTAGGTGAGAGTAAGCCGGATTGTTGGAGTCCAATTTTGCTAGTGATGATGTGTTTGAAATTGCTAGTGTTTTGGAATGAGAAATCATTTCATAGAATGAAAATGTTAGATTCTCTCAATGCTAGCACCTAGTGATGAAGATTGGGGAAAATTATTTAGAAAGTCTTAAACCTATCGTATTTGTGCCTATTCATACCTAAACTTTTCAATTGTGAAAATTTAGGCCTAAGTTTTTTGATAACTCGCCGATCACCGAGGAGGGCACGAAGGCCCTCACAAGATCTAGGCAAGAGCCTTAGCGATGCCCACCAGCCGCTGGCAAGGTAGCCTCACCTAGACTAGGTGATGCCCACAAAAAAAAGAAGAAGCAAAGAACAAAAGGAAAAAAAATTAGAAAGTTCAATAGAATTTTAAAAATTTATAAATATTGTCAACGTCAGCGCCTGCCGTGCCACGTAAGACGATAAACATCCACGTCAGCGATTTTTAATCAAAATTAGTTGGAAGGACTAAATTGGCAATTTGTCACAAGATATAGGATTAAATTGACACAATTAAAAGGTTCATGATTGAATTGACTTTTATATAATATGTTTAGGCATTTTTTTTGATAATTTCTTCATGAAAATTGATGCCTGCACGATGAAAATTTGTCGAAATTGTTAAGAAAGAAATTTCACGGGCGGCCACTAAAGTCTAAACAAGCCTGGCTTCTTACCGGGGGCGGAGTCTTGCCATAATGACCATTAACATACTTGTAAAAGGTGCAAGACACATGACTTAAAAAAAGAAGAAGGTGCAACACAGAAGCGAGAGATGCAAAAAAAAAAAGAAAAGAAAAGAAAAGAAAAGAAAAGAAAAGAAAAGGGTATGTACTAGAACACATCAGAATTCCAACTCTTTAAACAACTACTCATGGTCGATTTCCCCTCTTTCTTGAAGTACTTGTTAAACCAACACTTCCAACATCACGTTCAAATGCTCCATCGCTCGTTTCCGTTTCTCTTGCTTCTTTCTCATGGCGTCTTCCTTTTGCCGCTGGACAAAAGATGTGCACGCCGTCAATCTGATTTCAAATCCTTATGTGACGAAAGGCGACGTCGCATGATCGTCGAGAGGCGTTACCTGTAATCTTGGGGAGTTCCTTCTTGTGTTCCTCTTGAGGTACGGGACGCCGGCAAGGGGCTGACGAAGAGAGACGTCAAATGATCTTTAAGCAAGGTTCCGGAATGGGTGTAATTATCTCCTTCGCTGTACACCACATGAATCACCCGCGAGAGGTTGAGAATCCGCGTCAGGATCGGCGCCTGGACCGCGGTTGGACGAAGAAGCGCTTCGTTAGTGTCCTTCCACGCATCGATCACTCGTTTCTGCAGTTCCTTATTGGCTTCCTGCTCCGTGACCCCATGTTCTTACATGAACAGTTCCACTGCAGACGCTACGTGCCCCCTCGTTTGCTCAAACTGCATGTCGAATGACATCGGCGTCACTAGATCTAGACATCGTTCCCGACCAAGTGGCGGGGTGATATGGAAGTCATCAGACTACTGGAGGGTGATAATGTTTTTGTGGTACCTGGTGAGAGGCAATGTCATCCATGAGCCGAGCGATGATTTGAGAAGCCTTCAAGATCTTGCAGTCGCCAAGTAACCATTCAAAAGCATGTTCTGTGACCACATCGCCCATTCCCACTAGCGACGTGATCGCTAACATTTCATAGCCAGAGGTTAATAGGGCTAGGGGCATATACTCCTCTAGCGTTGGCGTGTAGTTGGTATGGAACCATTTGGCTTCGTCAAAGTACACTATTGCTTGCTTCTTCATCTGAGAAATTACGTATAAAACAAGAATGTTGGGTTTTCTATGGAAAAACTCATGTTCGATGAATGCAAAGCGCATCAGTGATGCTCACGGCTTCTTTTGCATAGACGAGGCGATATGATCTTTCCTCCATGGCCACTTCATTCCCTATGGCATCGTAGAGATCGAGAAGCACCTTGTAGAAAGCTTGCATATACTCTGGCAGTCCATCCATGGCATCAACATCCCACCTGAATTCGAGTCCCAGAGAAATGACACACTCGTCCCTTTACGAAATCGATCAAATTCAGAAGTTTGAGGAAGAAGAATGTGGATTACGGACTTTTGGATTGCTTCAGTGAAGATTATAAGCTCTTCCAACGTGCCATAGGCATCATAGATATCGTCGAGAATGGAAAGAAGGCTGGCCACTTTGGTTAGTATCTCTCTGGCCACGGCAAACTCCGGCTCAAAGTACGTTCCCCAGATCCAGAAAAACGTCTCCACAATCCTGTCTCTGGCGAATGGGAACTTCCTCACAACATCTGTGTCCTTCCACCACCTATAATTAAACAGATAGGAGTGAAATTGGGAGTATTTCGGCTTGACGACTTCAAATAGTTTAAACTCCTTTTTCTTCTCTTGTAAAAAACTTTCAAAAATACTATTTACAAGGGTAAAATGAAATCAGACGAGTAAACCTTTGGACAATACATCAGAAAAAGATCGGTAGTTTATGTGTCGTTAAAAAATAACCTAGAAGCTAATTTTAGATTATGCTGTCACTTGAAGTTGATTAACCTTGTGATCTTGCCGAGTTCCTTCTGATGTTGCTCTTGCAGCAAGTTGAAATCTAGTTCAGCCAAGGCCAGCAAGACTTCGTCGTGTGTGGGCTCTTCACGGTAGAGTGGAATATAATACCTCGCCTCGAGCCTTGGCAACCCCATGTGAAGAGGCTGCTTTAGGGCAAGCTTCACTTGTTTCGCGAGACTAGCGCTTACTTTCCTTTCATCAATCAATTCAAGGTGAGTCATAACGATAGGAAGCGCTTCTTCCAAGATAGCATCGCCATGGCATCTTAAATGACAAGCTTCATATAGGCTCAACAGTCCGCGGGCATCGTCGACGAGCGATTTCCTAAACTTCCCTTCACCGTCCTTGAAATTGTTAAAAACCTCTGTGCGACCAGTGGAAAAAAAAGATGTGGTCTGTTAGAAATTAGGAAGACGGTAGGCCTAGTCTTGGTTAACTTAATCTAAAACATACCCGATGAAATATTGTAACCTTGTTGTCGCAGCAATCGAAAGATAAGAGCAATCATGTGAAGGTCATCGCCCTTGAAAAGTCCATAAACAAGTCGAGAGTAACTTTTATGGATTTGTTCTAATTGCTCATCTATTTCATGTTCGAAATGGTAGAAAATTCCCAAGCGTTGGATTTGGTCGATCAAGCGAAGCATTTGCGAGGGCTTATCTGCGACATCAGTCATCATCTTCCTCACCTCTCCTTTCAATCCCTCAATTTGTTCCTCCACTCTTCCAAGGTATTTGAACTCCTGCATATATGTTAGCCGCTACTTTCGATCAAAGCAAGCACGATACACATATGTATGCGCTTCATTCACATGACAATATGAGAAATTACTAACCACGGAGCTGGTGGGAGAAGCATATACGAGGAAGTAATCGCCCCATATGCTCGGATGAAAATCTGCCTGCTGGCGTTCGACCGCGCGGCTTGTTCCATCATTGGGAGAAGAAGATGGAAATCCCGAAACTGGAACCGACATATCTCCCTTTTTCTGCATGTTTCGCCTGTGGATATCAGACCAATACGCAAAGTGAAGACCAAGGAGAGGCTGTTTGCTTGGCTAAACGTCACTACTTGTTGGCTCTTTGCATGGCTAAACATCACTACTTGGTGGGTATTTATAGACAATTGTGTTTATTACCACATTGTTACTTAGACTAGTTTTGAGACGCAACCAATGACATTCGAATGAATAGTACACGAGTGAGATTTTTTTTTTCACACGGATAGAAGACATTCTCCTTATAGTGTAATTGATCTTATCCATCCTATCCTTGATTCAATGTGTAGATTGGAACTACTTGTAAAAATTTATTGCTTAGGGAACCATGGATTTTGTTTTTCTTCCAAACTAGACCAAAGGGTCCACTTTTAGGAAATTTGGACCTGTTCATATATGCCGTGCGCTGATTATCTCTTTGTAGCAAGTTGAGTATGATTATAAAGTGTACGAAGGAGATCTTTTTTGAGTTACAATTTGAGTTGCCTCCTCGGTTGTTGGTTGCTTTGCAGAATTTGAATCGACGACAAAATATCTTTTGATACATCAAAAAAGACATTTGACTAGAATTAAATTGACATGAAGTGTATTCCGAATATATATGGATGGATGTGTGAAGTGGCAAAGGTTGTGAAGAGTCCTTGTTGATTTTGGACACGAAAGTAAATGACAAGAAATTTAAAAGTACGAAGATGGAAGGCAATTGCAGCTAGCAAAAAGATAAAGATAAAGAAAAAAATTTCCAAAGAATGTTGAGTTGTACGATCGGTTGAAGACTTTTACAAATAGTACGATGTGACTATTTAAGGCATACCTTCGACGGCTATAAACGGTTATTGAATTCAAAATAAAGAACTTTCTAATCCTATTTGTGGTTACAAGAAGTTATAACAACACTTAGAAGTTGCAAAAATCCTAAAAAAGCAGCACTAATTATAACCACTCAACACGTGCCCTTATGCTAATAAAACTTATTTAAAAGAAGTTACGTATTCGGAAATATCGTTGCCCGACAGTTACATTTGATGCCGATGACTTTATCCCTGGAAATATTGCTACTTTGCTGGTCCTCATCTTTGGCCAATCGTTTGCGATCGTTAAGGCCCGGTGACCAACTGAAAGAAGAAGGGAAGAAAAAGAAAAGAAAAGAAAAATTAATAAATTCGAAATATTAAAATATATTCACAATTGTCTATGCCAGCATTGATCGTGCTATGTAGGATAGCTAACATCCACATTAATGATTTTCGTCTAAAATTAGCTAGAATGACAGAATTGACATAATTGTAATAGATTTATAATTTATTTTGAATTTTTTCCTCCTCATTTGGCAATGCCACATATCAATCAAATGACGTTTTGATGCGTAGAGGATCTAGAATTGAATAGTAGAGTGTCCTTTGGCAAGAAATCTGAGCGCTGGACTGCTGACTTTTAGGAAAACTTTTTTTCTAGGAAGGGTTGGCAAAAGTCATGGTGGTTTCAAATCTTTTCACGTTGTACAACGGTTGATTGCTAGGGTTCGCATGATGACATCGCACAATGGAAATCACGTTTATTGTCCTACTTCTTACCATTTCAATGATTATGTAGTACAGGTGGAACTCTTTTTGTTAATTGACTAGATAGATAGAATTGGTATAATATTTATGATTTATTTTGAATTTTTTCCTCCTCATTTGGCAATGCTACAAATCAATCAAATGACGTTTTGATGCGTAGAGGATCTGGAATTGAATAGTAGAGTGTCCTTTGACAAGAAATCCGAGCGTTAGACTACTGACTTTTAGGAAATTTTTTTTCCACGAAAGGTTGGCAAAAGTCATGGCGGTGCCAAATCTTTTCACGTTGTAAACGGTCGATTGCTAGGGTTCGCATGATGACATCTCAAAATGGAAATCACGTTTATTGCCTGCTTCTTACCATTTCGATAATTATCTAGTATAGGCAGAACTCTTTTTGTTAATTCGCAAGAATAAGGAGTAGCTCCTAATCCCAACAACCTTCGGATGCAACAAGAATAGTGTCTATCGGAACAACGCGACCTGTCGAAAGTACGTATGCTTTATGATTAGACTCAGCTTGTCATGAAAGGTTAATTATTGCACCTGCACCAGTTACAAATTTCCTTGAAAAAAGATACCCTTGGTCTAGCGATGGAAGAGATGAAAAGATTTATGGCTTCATATGCATTAAGTTTTCTTTTTCCAAAAGGAAATACCTACTATTATGTAAGTATACAAATACCTATTGTCGTATCGAGGATGAAAGGGGTAAGATCAATTATATTATGAGGAATATATCTTCTCTCCATATGGAATAATATTATTTGTGTATTGTTCATTGAAAATCAATTGGTTTGATTAGTGATGTCAAAATTGAAGTCAACCGAACAAAAATTTGTGCATTTTGCTTCAATTTGATTTTTGATTTGGTTAATTGAAAATAACCATTCTCTTTTTTTTTTTGAGCAAAAATTCACTTAGGAGATTCTTTTCTCAACTTAGTTTTTTCTACAAAAGTCTTGTCCTAAGGTACCAAAGTTGTGGCATAAACTAAGATCGGTTTTCTCTATTGTGCATTGAACAAGAATGGTTTTGAGTAGGCCCAAATTAAAAAAAAAAAAAAAAACAAGGTCATCATGGTTGAGCTCCTAATGGTGGGTGGTACTCCCTAGGAACCACAAATTGTCCATGAATGTCAGCAAAACACATGGTGGGGTCAAATCGATCCGTCCACATGTTTTAAGAAGTAGACCTCCAAAGTCGATCCGCCGACGGATCGATCGCTAGAGTTTGCATGATGACATGCCAAATGGAAATCACGTTTTTTTTTGTCCTGCGTCTTACAGGTGGAACTCTGTCAGCCAAATTGCAAGAGGAAGAAGAAAGAGAAGAATAAGTTATTCCTAATTCCGAAACCCTTTGGACACCACAACACTAGTGTCTTTGGAACGATGAATGAATCCAAGTTCGTGGTAGAGCCGATCGAGCTCCACCGCTAGCCGAGTAGGCCACTCAAAATTATGAGTCGAAAATGATATATGCCGCACTTTTTATGTTGAACACAGCCTGTTACGAAAGGACAATCATTGCAGGATGTGTATAAAAGTTCCAAATTTCCTTTAAAAAAAAAGGAAAGAAGAAAATTACCCTTGGTCTAGTTACGGAAGAGACGCAAAATTTATGACTTCATAAGTAATTAATTTTTGTTTTTTCACGAAAGAAAATAACTATATTTAAATAAACGAGAATCTTTGCCTCTCCAATTTAGTCAAATCCTATACTTGTCTCGGTAAAATTTCCCCCCTAAAAACCAATAAATAGATAAAGTAACTGGGATTTGAGAGGGATAAATTTAATGACGGTTGTACAAAGTTAAAAGATTTAATGGCTGACCATTTTAAGTGATTTTATCCCGTTGGAAGGACGTTAACTACCGGTTTATCATAATATGAGTATTAAGAGGGAAAGCTTTGTTTCTATTAGCCAATGATACTATGGGCCTTACAAATTTGCACCACAACAGTTAAGGATTCCACACTTTTGGACATGGCAAACTCTCATGATACTAACCCAAGTAAAACCCGATATTTAGCTCACCCAACAAAGAAGGCCAATTACAACATTGCGATTGTCCGTTTGCGCATGATCATTTTGTTTAGAAAAAAACGACGCTAATAAATCCCTAAATTTTGGCTCAATATATAATATAATTCTTAGACATTTAATTTGTTCAATATATTCCTTGAATTAACGTTGGATGTTCAATATAGTCATTCTCTGTGATCAAATCGAATGGCCACGACAATGGGACCTAGGACAGAGGATGACAAATCAGATGTCATTTGATAACGTGAAATATTATTGCCGAGTAGGAACTGTAAAATGATGACTCAGCGTGCCCTTTTTTTCATGTATCTGTCTAATTAAAAAAAAAAGTAGAAGAAAAAAGGGGCTTAAAAAAGAAACCTCTTCCTTAGCATCAACGTTTCATCTTCTTCTCAAAATCAAACTTCTGTGACGATCCGCTTGGAGCCTTAAGTACGAAGATGGTTGACTGGTTGGGGTTGATGCCAACTATTGAAAAATATTATCGGAAATGGGATGACATAGAATTAGATTTTGAGGCTTGATAACATTCTTTTTAAAGATTTATTTTCCCTACACCGTTGTTAATGATTTCCAGCAAATATCTTTCAAAATACAATAAAGTCTTGGTGAAAATAGCAAATACAATTCTGAAATTCTTTTTTCAGGATCTCTCAAGAAAAATAATTAGAGAAGAAGGCTGTGTTTCTTTGAAAAAAAATAAAAAATGAAAGTTCTGTAAGTTGAAATTCTAATCATGAACAAAACAGCATTGTGTGTGTATTTATGTATGTAAAATCGAAGAGAAGATAACTCTTCATTCTGAAAATAAAAATATACGATGTCCAATATCAGATAGTTCGAACATACCCCTTCATGTCTAAATAACTATACATTGAGACCTATCTATTCATCTATGAACCGACAGTTATGCCCGAATAGACACAAACATTCTAAAGGTTACAAGAGTATTGGTTTGGTAGTTGTCCAAACAGACATAAACCTTCCAAATTGATAAGAAATTAATATACAATTTGAAATTAAAAATAACAATAAAAAATTAACTTCAACTCCTACGTGAATAATGGCACTGTTTCAGTAGGGCTCAATTGTTTCACATTGTGCCTAATTATTCATGCACCTACATGAGAATATAATGGGATCTAGTTTACTTGCCCACTTCTCTATTTTGAAAGACTACAATAGCCTTATAATTAAAATTTTTTTTTTACACTTTCCCTTCCATCCTATATGGGATGAAGTAAAGACATTTTTTTTGTTTGTTTTGCAAACAAACTTCAACACCAATGACCATTTAAAATTTAGGGTGTTGGAGGATTTGCCACCTATAAATGCCAATGTAGGGGAACACGTCAAATTCGACCAAATTGGAGGTTAGGTTGCTTGAGTCAGAAAATTCTGCCTTGTTTGGGCACTTTAGACTCGGGGATTACCAAAGGCGAGAAAGGGATGAATGGTGATGAGCTTCCTCGTCTTTCTTGTAAAGGAGCTAGTGATGTGAGTGTGGAGACCATACCGAGGTCTTGAAAAGGCCAAATTATAAAGCAAAACCGATTGAAAAGTTATCAAAGAAAAGGTTCATATCATGAAAAATCTCAAATCGATACACATGTGATAAATTTACCCCAAACTAATTTTTTGACTACAAAAAATCTCAAATTGGTACACTTGTGACAAACTTAACCAAAATTAATTTTTTACCACAAGAAATTTCAAATTAGTATACTTGTGAAAAATTTACCCCTTCGTTAGCTTCCATTAAATTGAATAATACCACAAAAATTTTAAAATTGCTACACCCGTGACAAACAGAGAGTAAAAATCTAAATTGGTATAGTTGTCAATTGTTGTGTGTCATCTAAACTTAGCAATATGACAGTAAATTTTAAAAGAAACTAATGAGTGTCGCGACCTAAAAATTCAGTTTTAGGTTAATGGATTATCAAGTTAATTAAGTGAAATTAATTAACCTAGTTCGAACTCTCCCAAGCTCTACCAAATCGCAACTTAGGTTCAATGTTTAATCATGCAAAGATTTTTAACATGGAGTCGCCACTAATCATTTCTTGGTAGGTTGATTAGAAACCTAAGTAATCTAGTGGGAGAACTAAATTACTTCTGCGAACCAGAGATTTTAAATTCGGGACTTGATTACATTAATTTTTTGAATTAATGCCCTTTTGGTACCAATTTCATGAAAAAAAATGTTTGATTTAGAAATTTTGATGAATTTTGAATTGAAGTTCAAATGTGCAATTTTTTTGGGTTTTCTTTTGTTAAATGTGATGCAAATACAATCTAACTATATGACATGTGAAATGTAATGACGTGGCAAGGACTATGCTATATGCATGACGTAGCAGATATGACATGGCAATATATGCATGATGTTTAATATTAGATGCTATGCAAAATGAATGACTTTTTTTTAGGGTATTTTTTTATTTTTTTATTTTAGATTTTGGATGTATTATAAAAGAATGCAAAATCACCCAAAGCAAACAAAGATGTGAAGAGAGAGCAGGTAAAGTAAAACTACCTTAAGGACAGTGAAAATAAAACCCGCAACTCGTCGGGTGAATAATTACAGACCAATTAAATAAAACAAGAGACATGATCAGGAATACAACAAAAATGGACCGGAATGGACATCGGTCAAACACCCGTCACCAAGCCTTATGGGTCGGGAGTACAACAAAACGGACCGGAATGGACATCGGTCATCCTCCAGTCTTTAAAGCATCGGGTCGAAAACCAAATGAAAATAATGAACTATCCAATCGGACATGCACAATCACCAATGAGTTAAGACAATTCAAACGCTCAAAGAAAGTTTAACACGTGCTGATTAAACTTTATTGAGACCATTTTTTACATTTTTCCAATGCATTAACACAAAAAATACGAATTAAACCATACTGTCCATGAACATGCTTAGAGAGAAAGCAGTAACCATAAAATACAAAAGAAATAATGAAATGTATGCAAAATTTCTGAGATTTTTTATGTGGATGGGAAAATGTGTCGTTGACAACTTTCATGTTTTACATTCTTATTGAAGAGACACTCATTTTCGTGTAGAAACTGGTCTTTCATGAGAGCTCAGCAGCAAACAAATAAATTTCATAGAACAGACATACTTCAGGATTGAGCTCAAATGGACACTCAAATCTCAAAATTAATGCACCAAACTTTTCAGTCTACTAAACAAGACCCCAATGAACAACTTTCATTTTTTTTTGTGAAGTTTCAAAAGAAGACTCTAAACATGAGATAACTACGAATCAATATGACCACGCACAGAAAAAACACTCAGACTCAAGGACACCAACAGAATTGCATGATTTCATTAAATGCATTAAAAATATGAAATGTGCATGAATATTTTTGTATTTTTTATATGTTATGAACAAATGTCATGAAGAGGTCTTTATGAAACGAAGTCTAGAATAACCCATGGAAAATCATTTAGCGTGAAAGGTTAGATCAGAAAAATTCAATCTCAGGTTCTGATCATCATGTTTCCAAATTCAGCTCTCAATTTCGAGACCTTTTTAACATAGCAAATGACGTCCATTTTCGCGTCATAATATATCAAATCGAAGATCTCAAAGTCATCTACAAAAGTCCAGAAGATAAGTTTCCAAGATCTCGTCAT
The DNA here is from genome assembly GCA_016432845.1 of Psidium guajava. Lineage (NCBI taxonomy): Eukaryota > Viridiplantae > Streptophyta > Magnoliopsida > Myrtales > Myrtaceae > Psidium > Psidium guajava. Next base: position 681,335 of record CM028230.1, read on the forward strand.
CTAGGCATGAAAAATGCGGTTGCAAGACCACTGGGTATGCTGATCCGAAAATAAAAACTTGTGGACTTGCACCTCAACGTCAACCACCATCAATAAGCAATACAAGTTCAACGTATTTATGACATATACATCGGTTGCAGGAACAAATGATCACTGGTCACCCCCAATCTCCTCTCATTTAGGCTCAAATAATCATCCACTCACAACCCTTGCCATACATATGACTACAAGGTTTGAGAAAACTACCTCTTATGACGTGGTGAGTTGCGTTGATGATGAACCCGGGACGGTGGCGCGACGAAGGGAGAAATATTCCGGCATCCTCCTCCTTTGCTCTCTGCGGTCGCTCTTCGTTTTTTTTTTCAAGATCACTCTTATTTTTTCTCTCAAAATCTCAATCCTTCCATATTTTTTCCCTCTTCCTCCCCCCTCTTGGGTCTTTTTTTTTTTGCTCAAGACCACCAACTTATAGGCCTCCTCCCTTCTTTCTTTTCATTTTTTATTTTAGTGGAAGGAATTTTTTTTTCTAATTTTCCCACTATCTTCTCTTTTCTTTCTTTTTTCCTCTTTTTCTCTTAATGGAAGACATCCTTTTTTTTGTGGTGGAGGACCATTCTTTTTTTTTATTTAGTGGAAGACATCTTTTTCTTTTCTAATTTTTCTACTAACTTCTCTTTTATTCTTTTTCTTTCTTTCTTTTTCTCTTAATGGAAGACATCTTTTTTTGTGGTGGAGGACCATCCATTTTTTATTTAGTGGAAGACATCTTTTTCTTTTCTAATTTTTCCACTAACTTCTCTTTTATTCTTTTATTCTTTCTTTTTCTCTTAATGGAAAACATTTTCTTCTTTTTTTGTGGTGGAGGACCATCCATTTTTTTTTATTTAGTGGAAGACATCTTTTCTTTTTCTATTTTCTCCACTAACTTCTCTTTTATCTATTTACAAAATGATCCCTCAATTTTTAGATATTTGCATTCTAGCCCTTGAAATCTTGAGTATTTGCAATTGAGTCCCTAAGATTTTGAGTATTTGCAATTGGGTCCCTGAGATTTTGAGCATTTGCAATTGGGTCCTTGAGGTTTTGAGCATTTGCAATTGGGTCCCTGAGATTTTGAGCATTTGCAATTGGGTCCCTGAGGAAATTTTCACAAAATGTTCGGCGCATTTTCCCCATGTCTAGTCCAATCACCTATCAAATTTCAGCTCAAATCCACCGCCGTTAGCCTTAATGAAATGCAGAAAAATTAAACATGGAATGCATGAAAAATTATTTTTGGCGAGAATCAATTCTCATTTTTATGCAAAATAAAAAATCAAAAAATCAAAAATCAAAATTTATGTGTCAACAATGAGGATAAATTTATCATAGGTATACTAGTTTGGAGTTTTTGGTGATAAAAAAATTAGTTTGGGTAAATTTATCATATTTTTACTAATTTAGAATTTTTCTGATATTAACCCTTAAAGAAATTATCTAAATTTTTATTTTTTGGTTTTTATTTGGGTGAGAGTAAGCGGGATTGTTGGAGTCCAATTTTGCTAGTGATGATGTGTTTGAAATTGCTAGTGTTTTGGAATGAGAAATCATTTCATAGAATGAAAATGTTAGATTCTCTCAATGCTAGTGTCTAGTGATGAAGATTGGGGAAAATTATTTAGAAAGTCTTAAACCTATCATATTTGTGACTATTCATATCTAAACTTTTCAATTGTGAAAATTTAGGCCTAAGTTTTTTGATAACTCGCCGATCACTGGGGAGGGCACGAAGGCCCTCACAAGATCTAGGCAAGAGCCTTAGCGATGCCCACCAGCCGTTGGCAAGGTGGCCTTACCTAGACTAGGTGATGCCCACAAAAAGAAGAAGCAAAGAACAAAAGGAAAAAAAAAATTGGAAAGTTCAATAGAATTTTAAAAATTTATAAATATTATCAACGTCAGCGCCTGCCGTGCCACGTAAGACGATAAACGTCCACGTCAGCGATTTTTTATCAAAATTAGTTAAAAGGACCGAATTGGTAATTTGTCACAAGATATAGGATTAAATTGGCACAATTAAAAGGTTCATGATTGAATTGGCTTTTATATAATATGTTTAGGCATTTTTTTTTATAATTTCTTCATGAAAATTGATGCCTGCACGATGAAAATTTGTCGAAATTGTTAAGAAAGAAATTTCACGGGCCACCTTTAAAGTCTAAACAAGCCTGGCTTCTTACCGTGGGCAGAGCCTTGCCATAATGACCATTAACATACTTGTAAAAGGTGCAAGACACAAGACTTAAAAAAAGAAGAAGGTGCAACACAGAAGCGAGAGATGCAAACAAAAAAAAAAAGAAAAGAAAAGGGGTATGTACTAGAACACATCAGAATTCCAACTCTTTAAACAACTACTCATGGTCGATTTCCCCTCTTTCTTGAAGTACTTGTTAAACCAACACTTCCAACATCACGTTCAAATGCTCCATCGCTCGTTTCCGTTTCTCTTGCTTCTTTCTCATGGCGTCTTCCTTTTGCCGCTGGACAAAAGATGTGCACGCCGTCAATCTGATTTCAAATCCTTATGTGACGAAAGGCGACGTCGCATGATCGTCGAGAGGCGTTACCTGTAATCTTGGGGAGTTCCTTCTTGTGTTCCTCTTGAGGTACGGGACGCCGGCAAGGGGCTGACGAAGAGAGACGTCAAATGATCTTTAAGCAAGGTTCCCGAATGGGTGTAATTATCTCCTTCGCTGTACACCACATGAATCACCCGCGAGAGGTTGAGAATCCGCGTCAGGATCGGCGCCTGGACCGCGGTTGGACGAAGAAGCGCTTCGTTAGTGTCCTTCCACGCATCGATCACTCGTTTCTGCAGTTCCTTATTGGCTTCCTGCTCCGTGACCCCATGTTCTTACATGAACAGTTCCACTGCAGACGCTACGTGCCCCCTCGTTTGCTCAAACTGCATGTCGAATGACATCGGCGTCACTAGATCTAGACATCGTTCCCGACCAAGTGGCGGGGTGATATGGAAGTCATCAGACTACTGGAGGGTGATAATGTTTTTGTGGTACCTGGTGAGAGGCAATGTCATCCATGAGCCGAGCGATGATTTGAGAAGCCTTCAAGATCTTGCAGTCGCCAAGTAACCATTCAAAAGCATGTTCTGTGACCACATCGCCCATTCCCACTAGCGACGTGATCGCTAACATTTCATAGCCAGAGGGTAATAGGGCCATGGGCATATACTCCTCTAGCGTTGGCGTGTAGTTGGTATGGAACCATTTGGCTTCGTCAAAGTACACTGTTGCTTGCTTCTTCATCTGAGAAATTACGTATAAAACAAGAAAGTTGGGTTTTCTATGGAAAAACTCATGTTCGATGAATGCAAAGGGCATCAGTGATGCTCACGGCTTCTTTTGCATAGACGAGGCGATATGATCTTTCCTCCATGGCCACTTCATTCCCTATTGCATCGTAGAGATCGAGAAGCACCTTGTAGAAAGCTTGCATATACTCTGGCAGTCCATCCATGGCATCAACATCCCACCTGAATTCGAGTCCCAGAGAAATGACACACTCGTCCCTTTACGAAATCGATCAAATTCAGAAGTTTGAGGAAGAAGAACGTGGGTTACGGACTTTTGGATTGCTTCAGTGAAGATTATAAGCTCTTCCAACGTGCCATAGGCATCATAGATATCGTCGAGAATGGAAAGAAGGCTGGCCACTTTGGTTAGTATCTCTCTGGCCACGGCAAACTTCGGCTCAAAGTACACTCCCGAGATCCAGAAGAACATCTCTACAATCCTGTCTCTGGCGAATGGGAACTTCCTCGCGACGTCTATGTCCTTCCACCACCTACGATTGAACAAACAGGAGCGAAACTGAAAGTACTTCGCGTTGAAGACTTCACATAGTTTAAACTCCTTTTTCTTCTCTTGTAAAAGACTTTCAGTTGATAATAAAACTGAAAGAAAAATCGATGGTTTAGTTGTTGTTAAAACTTAATCTGGAAGCCAATTTTAGACTATGCTGTCACATGAAGTTGACTAACCTTGTGATCTTGCCGAGTTCCTTCTGGTGTTGCTCTTGCAGCAAGTTGAAATCTAGTTCGGCCAAGGCGAGCAAGACTTCGTTGTGTGAAGGCTCTTCTCGGTAGAGTGGAATATAATACCTTGCCTCGAGCCTCGGCAACCCCATGCGAAGCGGCTGCTTTAGGGCACGCTTCACTTGTTTCTCGAGTCTAGTGCTTACTTTCCTTTTGTCGATCGATTCAAGGTGAGTCACAGCAAAATGAAGCGCTTCTTCCAAGATAGCATCGCCTTGGCACCTTAAATGGCAAGCTTCATATAGGCTCAGTAGTCCGCGCCCATCGACGGCGAGCGATTCCCGGAACTTCCCTTCGCCGTCCTTGAATTTGTCAAAAACCTCTGCGCCACCAGAACCGATAAGGGAGGAAAAGATGTAGTCTGTTAGAAATTAAGAAGAGGATAGGCCTAGTCTTGGTTAACTTAATTTAAAACATACCTGATGAAACATTGTAACCTTGCTGTCGCAGCAATCGAAAGATAAGAGCCATCATGTAAAGGTCTTCGCCCTTGAAAACTCCATGCACAAGTCGAGAGTAACTTTTATGGATTTGTTCCAATTGCTCATCTATTTCCTGTTCGAAATGGTAGGAAATTCCCAAGCGTTGGATTTGGTCAATCAATTGAAGTATTTGCAAGGGCTCATCCGCGACATCAATCACCATCTTCCTCACCTCTCCTTTCAATCCCTCAATCTGTTCCTCCACTCTTCCAACGTATTTGAACTCCTGCATAAATGTTAGCCGCTACTTCTGATCAAAGCAAGCACGATACCCGCATTTTTATGCTCTTCATTCAGATGACAATATGAGAAATTACTAACCACAGAGCTTGTGGGAGAAGCATATACGAGGAAGTAATTGCCCCATATGCTCGGAGGATAATCTGCCCACCGGCGTTCGACCGTGCCGTTTGTTCCTTTGTTCGGATAAGAAGATGGAATTCCCGAAACTGGAACCGACATATCTCCCTTTCTCTGTATGTTCCGCCTGTGGATATGTGACCAATACACAAAGTGAAGACCAAGGAGGGGGGTTTTGCATTGCGGAACATCACTACTTGGTGGGTATTTATAGACAACTGTGTTCATTACCAACTTGTTACTTAGACTAGTTTTGAGACAAAACCAACCACATTTGAATTTGAATGAATACTACACGAGTGAGATTTTTTTCATACGAATAGAGGATACTCCTTATAATGTGATTGACTTTATCCATCACATCCTTTATACGGTTTTTATATTGAAATTGTTTGTAATAACTTATTGCTTAGGAATCGACGAATTCTGTTTTTCTTCCAAACTAGACCAAGGGTCCTCCTTTAGGAAACTTGAATCTGTCCATGTATGCCGTGCGATGATTATCTCTTTGTAGCAAGCTGAGTTTAATCATGAAGTGAACGAAGTATATTGTCTTTGACTTAACAAGTTATCATTTGAGTTGCCTACTCGGTGTGGTTGTTTTGCACGAATTTGAATTGAGGATGGAATACGTTTCGATATATTCAAGAAGATGTCTCACCGGGACTTGAATCGACGGTGAATTACAAAAATCCTAAAATTGAGGCATTAAACATGACCACTCAACAATTACCTATATTCTACTAAAACTTACCTAAAAGATGTTGCATATCCGAAAATATCAATATTCGTCAGTTAAATATGGATGTCGATGATATCATCCCCAGTGAAGATATTGGTCGATAAGTCCATCCATTCCTTCCTTAGCGAGTTGTCGACTGTGTTCTTCATCTATGAGCTATGTTGTTCACCAGACTCTACTCTTATTTACAACGCCAATCCATTGTTGGTTATTCCCAAAAATTGGTTGGGGTCAACAATGGACAATGAACGTTATTTTCATTTTTTAAGTCATCATGCAAACATTTGTCATCGAGGATGGCTTGAGTAAGGAGGTCTACTTCTGAAAACATGATAAAGATTTGACAGTCCCATCATTTTTGTTAGAAGTGTCAAACGGATGGATCATGCTGGGTTTGGATTGAGTCGAATATGATTAGACCCATATTGATACATCTAACCTGTTTTGATCATTTCCATGCAGTACAAATCTAACTACCCATACACGACCCAACCCATATCGAACTCGTATTACTTAAACACTCATATATTTAACCAAAAATTATACTACAAAAACACTTTTATGCAATACAAATGTAGTGAATTTTTTAAATAATTTTTATAGCAAAATTATTTTTTTACTTTACCTTTTTAACGTTGATCTTGGGTTTTGGCGGAGATAGTAGTTAATAGATACAAATCTTGCAGATAATCATGAAGCGGATAGAAAATGAAGAGAAAAAAAAGGAGTCTTTGCTTTCGATGGCTCTTTTCCCAGATTAGTTTGGCGGCAGTAGCGGATGGCTGCAAACGGCGGTCAATAGAATTTGATAGCAGGCTACGGCTGGCGGTGACATTCTACTTTATGTATTTTTTATTTTCTTTCTTTTACTTATAAAAAATACAAATCCGAAAAAAGTAAAAATTTTAAAATATATATATAAACTAATAAAACTTATAAGAGTGAATTGTAAATGGGTTTTGTCTAGCTAAATGGGTTGCAAATGGGTTAAAAAATAAACACATTTACAACCCACATATAACTAGGTTTAAAATTCAAACCCATTTACAACTCATTTATTTATTTTTTGGTCAAACATTTATTAAAATTGACTTATCCATATTTGACCCATTTTATTGAATATGTGTTAAAATATGGGTTCTCAACCCATATTGACATGTGGAACTGAATGACAAAGCTTGTCCTTAAACAAGGGATGGGCCCCCTTTTGAGAACACCTTTTCCACGACGGGTTTGTCCATGAACGTCGGCAAAACACATGGTGGGGTCAAATTGTTCCGTCCATATGTTTTAAGAAGTAGACCTCCTAAGTCGATCCGCCCGCAGATCGATCGCTAGCGTTTGCATGATAACATGCCAAATGGAAATCACGTTTTTTTTTGTCCTGCGGCTTACAGGTGGAACTCTGTCAGCCAAATTGCAAGAGGAAGAAGAAGGAGAAGAACCAGATATTCCTAATCCCAAAACCCTTGGGACACCACAAGACTAGTGTCTTTGGAACGACGAATGAATCCAAGTTTGTGGCAGAGCCAATCGAGCTCCACCGCCAGCCGAGTAGGCCACTCAAAATTATGAGTGGAAGATGATATATCATAGCGCTTTTTATGTTTGAACACAGCCTGTTGCGAAAGGATAATTATTGCACGATGTGTATAAAAGTTACAAATTTCCTGAAAAAAAAAAGGGAAGAAGGAAACTACCCTTGGTCTAGTTATGGAAGAGATGCAAAATTTATGACTCCATAAGTAATTAGTTTTTATTTTTTCACAAAAGAAAACAGCTATATTTAAATAAACGAGAATCTTTTCTCGTATCGATGATGGAATGGATACGATCAACTATATTATGAGAAGCATATCTTATTTTCACATGAAATAATCTCAATTTTGTATTATTCATTGAAATGCGGTTTGTGTACTGGTCTAATATCCAAGAATGAAGCATAAAAAGAAAAGGGAAAACATGTCGGTCCAGGTTTCAGGAAGTCCATCATCTTCTCCCAAGAAGGGAAGGAAGCCACGTCGTTGAACGCCGGCCAACGGATTTTCATCCGAGCCCTGGGGCGATTGCTATTGAAGCAACAGGACAAATAACAAAATATCAACGTGGTTGTAATACAAAAGCTTCTATAAATCATGATGAAGATAACTTATCGAGCAGATGATCATTTACAGATATAATTTTTCCTCAACTTTCTTTTACTCATTTTCTATGTGAATAAAATTGTTATATTTATATGGGTTAATACCACGAAAAACTCCAAATCAGTGCATCTATGACAAATTTATCCCGTACTATTTTTTTTACTAGAATAAATCCTAAACTGGTACATTTACGATAAATTTACCCAAACTATTTTTCTAACCACCAAAAATCTCAAACTAATACACCTGATGTAAATTTACCCCAAACTAATTTGTTTTACCACCAAAAATCTCAAATTGATACACTTATAATAAATTTTTCCTCGATTAGTTTTAGTTACATTGGATTAATACCTTGAAAAATCTCAAACTGATAAACATGTAACAAAAAAAAGCATAAAACCCTCAAATTAGTACACTCGTCAATCGACATGTGCCATCTAACCAAGAATTTGACAGTAAAATTTAACGAAAACTAATGGATGGTAAATTCATTAAAATTGTACCATTTTAGGGGTTTTGTTGGTAAAAAAGAATTGGGATAATTTGTTATAAGTGTACCGGTTTGAGATTTTTAGTGACAAAAAAATTTGGGATAAATTTGTCACAAGTATACCAATTTGTAATTTTCCATGTTATTACCCCATACCTATTATATTGTATAAAATATCAATGTAATCATTCGTAAAATTCTCAATGCAAGTGTGCATGTCAATGAACGTGTCGAGCAAGCAATATAATGGTGAGAAAAGATATAGTCCCATTGAGATTGATGATTAATAAACCAATTAAACACTAAAAATGGACTAATTCTAAAATTTATCTAACATGTAAAAATAGAATTGAGAGTAAAATAAAATTTACAATCTTAATAACAAAACTTCGGAGCTAGATTTGATAAATCAATCAAATAAAATACGTTAGAGTATCAATTTCACATAACCGCTAGACATGAATTTCATATCTTTAGGCACACAAGAACGATATCAAACATGTGATAGCGAAATTTGCTTTGCTATTTACTATCCTATCTCTAGGTAAAGTAAACCTACTCGGTTTATCAATCCACTATATCTCTACTGAATTTAAACAAGCACAAGTGCATTAATATTTGTGAATATTTCCAATTTACAATGAATATTTTGGATCACCCTATCACCAAAAGCCACACAAATAACATGATATATTTCTATCCGCATTTAATTCATGGTTTCATGGTTATATATTATAAGGAGCAATTGCATATTATCACTTCTCAATCTCAAGCATACATATCAGTTATTTAAGTGGTGGCCAGTTACTTAAAAGCATTAAACACAATAATATATAACTCATGTGAATGAAATCAATTGCAAAACATAAACATCATAAAATCCATGTCATCATGGTCAAGCGACATGGTAGCCCTAATGAAAGAAAATTAAAACAGAATAGGAGAAGAAATGAAAATACAAATTAAATCAAACATCTTGAATCAAAGAACAAGAATTCTGTCGCCACTTTTGTCTTCTCTTCAAAATACTTGAAAAACTCCACTAATGATGAAAAATGCTTTGAACGTAAAAACAACCTGGATGTCTCACCAAGCTCTCAATATTCTTCTATTTTCAGGATAGCATCAAGACTTCTAAAAAAAAAAAATCCCACAACATGAAGATATCTAAACACACTAAATCTCTGAAGATAACATTAAGAGCTCCTAAAAATAAGGTAATATTTTAATGATTTTGCTGGTGGCATCTTGATTTCCTTCTTTTTTCCTTATCTTCTTCATATATCATTATCTGCAGTAACAAGAAAATTTTGAATAAATAGAAGAAAATCCAAATATTTTCTCACAAATATTACACTATTTGTTGCCTAAAATCGGTAAAATAACTCTATTTTTATGGAGTTATCAGTAATTGGTGAGCTTCATTCATTCAATCATCCGTTTATCTTTAAGGTATCAAAGCCATGAAGGGGCACACTGATCTTTTCTTATTTTAAAAAAAAGTCAATATAACCATGTCGTCTCCTTCTTCAAACCCGAAATTCTCATTTCGTTCAAACATCAATATGGCAAGCTTTGTTACATTGAAGTTGACAAAAACAACTTCTTTGTTTTGGGAGACAATAGTAGCGTTGTCCGGTCCCTTACCCAAAAAAAATAGTAGCGTCTCTTTTTGAAGTCAGGACTACTTGGTTTCCTTGATGAAGAGACAGTTGCACTACCACAAACTTGGACATACGAAAATAGACCCCAAAGAAATACATCATTGATAGTAAAATCTTGGCCCAAAGAAAATTAGAAGAGAAAATTTTGAATAAGGGCTTGGAATAATATTGTTTTCCAAAAAAGGGTTTGGAGTGGACTTTGTTTCAAATAAGGGGATGAAGTAATCAATTTAGTCTCAGATAAAGGCTTAGTGAGCATGTGCATCTCACATGCCAATTGTCAAACCAAAATCAAAGGTGTTTTTCGTCCAAAACTATTTTCTGTTTCTTTTTTCTATCTCACTTCTTCTTCTCCCGAAAACTCTCCGATTCATCTTCTTCGCAAGAAAAAAAATAGAATGTTGTTGAGGGGAGTCTCTGGCTCAGCTCAAGAGCCCAGGCTATCAGGATCGAGTTCTCAACCTGTAGGCCTAGCAAGTGGGGAGTGGTGATGGCGATGCTCATGATGATCTAGTTGTCCTTTAGTAGTCGACTCACTTCAGCCAAGAGCTCATCCGAGTGCCTTTGCCGCCGCATCCACGACCACTTAGCTGACTCCCGGTTCAACTCCGTCCTCTTCCTCTGGAAATGTAACTCCCAAAAGGCGTGAGCAAATACCATTAGGATACTCAATAATAAGGTCGAGGACACAAGGACTTGCAATCCAATGGATTGCCTCGTTCATGCAGTGGAAAAAAATTGAACTAATTGCTGTAAGCTACCAACGTAAACTTTATGTGAAAATGCATCATGACTCCTTTCATGGTTTAATAAATATGATAATGAGTACAATTACATCATGTTATAACTTTACCTTAAATTTCCTTTCATGCTTCCACATCTGCGTCCTCGACCGCCAAGCCGACAAAAAGGCACAACGGAGTACCATTAGACACTCAATAAGGCCGAGGGCGGATTTGGATCCCCTAACATAATGTTAGGGGTGACATTACCCAATCCGGGCCGTCCAATTCAAAATGGACGGTCCAGATTGATCCACATCAACTTTTTCAAAAGGGGGAAAAGTTTTGGCGAGAATTTTAAAATTTTGAATTAATCAATCTGGGCCGTATATTTTTGAATTGGACGGCTCAGATCGCTTGTGTCACTCCTAACATAGTTTTACAATGTTAGGGGATCCAAATCCACCGAGGACAAGGTAGTCATTACAAGGATCTGCAATCCAATGCATTTTCTCATTCACTCGATTGAGAAAAAATTGAACGAAGCGCGTCATGCGCCTCAAGGAAGAACTTATCATATAGACCCGAACAGACGATTTCTTTGAAAACCGAAGACATGAAAATGCTCACATGATCAAGAAACAACAAGACAAACCGAAAAATCGGTTGGATGAAGAAGGAAGAAGAAGAAAAACAGAGGTAGGAGGAAAGAAAGAATAAAGGAAAGAAAAGAAATCTCTAGACGAAAATGCCTCCGATCATCTTATTTGAAATTGAATTGATTACCAAGTGCGTTTGGTGCAGTTGAAAATGGGCTTTGAGCAAATGCAAATATCTTTAGCCTTAGTGACTTTGGAGAAATGCAAATGATATTTGATCAAACATATTTTGAAATGCAACTTTGGGCTAAGTGGTCTTTAGCTAAAAAAAAATTACAAGGAGCTTTTGGTTGCATATTTTTTCCTATTTTATCTTCCTTTATTTTTTTTGGGAGAAAAAAAATAAAACCCTTTGTTGGGCGGCAAGCCAGATCTAGTGTTGGTAGCCATCGGCCAAGGCCCCTAAGGTCTCACGACCCTTGACGACGGTCATCTGGGCCATGTGACCTTAGGCCCTAACACCGGGGATTGCCAACCTAGGTAACAAGGCTTGGGTCGCTCGACCTAGAAACAATTGTCGGCAGTGGCAAGACCCTGACAACAGTCACCTAGGTCGCACAACCCAAGGATCACTGGCTGGGTTGCACATCCCAAGGTGGTTGTCGTTGGCCCATGGCTGTCTCTCGCCATCCCCTCACCGCCCCTCATCAACGACCCTAGCTCATTAAGGAAGATGAACCATTCCGACCAAACAAAAAAAAAGGAAGATGAATAGGATATCGGGTTTCAATTTTTAATAGGGGTAAAATTGAATTTTTAGTAAGGTTTTAAGGACAAAATATGTATCTGACTACTTCTCAGCATTTCCGAAGCTGGCATTTGGCCCAATGCCTCTTGAAAGGGCTTGCCAAATACCCCAATATTTTTCCAAGGGGCTTCGAAGGCCCAAAGCAACTTTGGAAAGTTGAACCAAATGCACCCACTCACTTCAGGTACTTATTTAATATGATGTCCACTTTGGTCTATGTTTGGAGAAAGACTTCATTTCAAGAATTTATTTGGATTTTTTTTCCAAACAAGAACGATTTTAGATGCGCTCGTAAAACAAAATAATAATAATAATAATTGGAAATGAAGTTTGGCACGGCTGAATTCTTATTGGTGGCTTGTATTCCCTAGAAACCAAACAAGTTCTGATGGAAAAAAAAAAAGACGAATATTTGTTTAATGATTTCAAATCTTTAAGTGACGAAAAGAGACGTCGCATGATCATTGATCTGGCCATGTTTGTCTTTTTCATTCCGTCAAAAATCAATTGTACGGTATAGATGCCGAAATGAACTAGCCCAATAGGGAAAATTCTAATCAATTGGGCCTTTCAATTTAGGTAAGTAATCCTGCGAAATTAAATTTGAAAAGAAGGATTCGAATCCCGTGACATAGTGCAACCATGGCAAGTAGTTTTCAAATGGGCTAGGGACCAAATAAGACTCCATTAACAACCACTCGTGATTCTCTCTTTTTTTTCTTTTTTCTTTTTTCCTTCTTCGGCTGGAATCATTAGGAAGTCAGCGCGCTGGGCGACGCTCTTTGGTTGAAGGTGAGTTCCTTCCCGTGCTCCCCTCGCGAGACGGACGCCGGCAAGGGGCTGACGAGGAGAGACGTCACGTGATCTTTGAGCAAGGTTCCGGAATGCGTGTAATTATCTCCTTCGCTGTACACCACATGAATCACCCGCGAGAGGTTGAGAATTCGCGTCAGAATCGGCCGTTGGACGGCGGTCGGACGAAGGAGCGCCTCGTTGATGTCCTTCCACGCATCCACCACGCTTTTCCGCAGTTCCTCCTTGGCTTCCTGTTCCGAGACCCCACGTTCTCTCGCGAACAGCTCCACCGCAGATGCTACGTGATCCCTCTTTTGCTCAAACTGCAGGAAGAACGACCAAAGTGGCGGGTTGATATGGAAATCATCAGATTCTTATTGACAGAAGGACACCAAAAGCGCCGAAATTTTTGTATAGAGCTCACTTTGGGGACAAAATTTTTCGTCGGCTCACTTAAGCGTCGAATCGAAGAAAAAAACTATCACTTTAAGTGCTAGCAGGGAGAGATTCTGCTCAAAGTAATACGTGGCATTTATTATTAATTTTTTTTAATATTTCGTGGTCAACTTTGTTTTTAAATGAAATTAAACTAAAAAAAAACTTAAAGAAAAGTGTTTGGCTTGTAGCGGCAAGGGTTTGCACAACTCTCGCCATCGTCACCACATTATTGCCGAGGCTCGGCAACCCTGGCCGATAGCAGGCGAGGTCTCACTAGGGTTGCCCACATGGCGATGGTGGCACGGCAACAGCAAGAGCGGTGCAAGCCCTCGCCGTTGCAACCCTTTCGTTTTCTTTCTCTCTTTTTTTTGAATTTTTTATTTTTATTTTATCGTTTTTAAGTTTTTTATTATTTTTTTAGTTCCTTAATATTTTTTAAAATTTTAAGCTTTTTTTTTTGTTGACTAAATCATCCGGCGAGCCACGTAGGATTAGGTTATTAATAAATAAAAATACCACGTAGGATTTCTGGCAAAGTTGCTAGAGTTGGCACTCAAATAATTCTTTTTCAAACAAATTGGCACTTAAAATGATGTAAAAATAAATTGTCACCAAAGTGAACGCCATATACAAACTTTGGCACTTCTAAGGTCCTTACACCGATTATCACTGGAGGATGATAATGTTTTCATCATACCTGGTGAGATGAAATGTCATCCATGAGCCGACAGATAATTTGAGAAGCCTTCAAGATCTTGCAGTCGCCAAGCAACCATTCAAAAGCATGTTCTGTGACTACATTGCCCATTCCAACAAGCGACGTGATTGCTAACGTTTCATAGGCGGACGTTAATAGCGCAAGGGGCATGTACTCCTCCAGTGTTGGCGTGTAGTTGGTGTGGAACCATTTGGCTTCGTGAAAGTATACTCTCGCTTGCTTCTTCATCTGAGGAATTACATGTAAAACATGAATGTTAGGGTTTCTATGGGAAAACTCGAGTTCGATGAATGCAAAGTGCACCGACGATGCTTACGGCTTCTTTTGCATAGACAAGGCGGTACGATCTTCCCTCCGTGGCCACTTCATTCCCTACCGCATCGAAGAGATCGAGAAGCACCTTGTACCAAACTTGCATATACTCTGGTAGTCCATCCATGGCATCGACATCCCACCTGAATTCAAGTCCCAGAGAAATGACACACTCGACCCTTAATGAAATCGATCAAATTCAGAAGTTCGAGGAAGAAGAATGTGGATTACGGACTTCTGGATTGCTTCAGTGAGGATTACGAGTTCTTCCAACGTGCCATAGACGTCATAGATATCATCGAGAATGGAAAGAAGGGCGATCACTTTGGTTAGTATTTCTCTGGCCACGGCAAACTCCGGCTCAAAGTACACTCCCGAGATCCAGAAGAAGAGCTCCACAATCCTGTCTCTAGCAAATGGGAACTTCCTCGCAACATCTATGTCCTTCCACCACCTGCGATTGAACAAATAGGAGCGAAACTGAAAGTACTTCAGCTCGATGAACTGATTTAGTTAAAACTCCTTTTGTTCTCTTGCAAAAGATTCTACGTTGACAATCAAAGTCACAGAAAAATCGATGGTTTAGGTGGTGTTAAAACTTAATCTAGAAGATAATGTTAGATATGCTGTCACATGAAGTTGATTAACCTTGTGATCTTGCCGAGTTCCTTCTGGTGTTGCTCTCTCAGCAAGTTGAAATCTAGTTCAGCCAAGGCGAGCAAGACTTTGTCATGTGAGGGCTCTTCTCGGTAGAGTGGAATATAATACCTCGCCTCAAGCCTCGGCAACCCCATACGAAGCGGCTGCTTTAGGGCACGCTTCACTTGTTTCGCAAGATTAGTGCTTACTTTCCTTTCGTCGATCGATTCAAGGCGAGTCATAGCGAAATGAAACGCTTCTTCCAAGATAGCATCATCATGGCACCTTAAATGGCAAGCTTCATATAGGCTCAGCAGTCCGTGAGCATCGGCGACGAGCGATTCCCTAAACTTCCCTTTGCCATCCTTGAATTTGTTAAAAACCTCTGCGCGGACAAGACCAACGGGGAAAAAAGGACGTGAAACGTTAGAAATTGGAAAGATAATATGCCTAGTCTTGGTTAACCTAATCTAAGACATACCTGATGAAACATTGTGACCTTGCTGTCGCAGCAATCGAAAGATGAGAGCAATCATGTGAAGGTCGTCGGCCTTAAAAACTCCATGCACAAGTCGAGAGTAACTTTTATGGATTTGTTCTAATTGCTCGTCTATTTCGCGCTCGAAATGGTAGAAAATTCCCAAGCGTTGGATTTGGTCGATCAATTGCAGCATTTGCAAGGGCTTATCCGTGACATCAGTCATTATCTTCCTCACCTCTCCTTTTAATCCCTCAATTTGTTCCTCCACTCTTCCCAGGTATTTGAACTCCTGCATATATGTTAGCCGCCACTTTCGATCAAAGCAAGCACGATACACATATATTAACATGCCTCATTCACATGACAATGTGAGAAATTGCTAACCATGGAGCTGGTGGGAGAAGCATATACGAGGAAGAAATCACCCCATACGCTCGGATGATAATCTGCCCACCGGCGTTCGACCGCGCGGCTTGTTCCTTTGTTCGGAGAAGAAGATGGAATTCCCGAAACTGGAACCGACATATCTCCCTTTCTTTGTGTGTTCCACCTCTGGATATGTGACCAATACACAAAGTGAAGACCAAAGAGCGGCTTTTGCATTGCAGAACATCACTACTTGGTGCGCATTTATAGACAATTGTGTTCATTACCACCTTGTTACTTAGACTAGTTTTGAGACAAAACCGATTATGTTTGAATGAATATTGCACGAGTGAGATTTTTTCATACGAATAGAGGACATTCCTTATAATCTGATTGACCTTATCCATCACATCCTTGATATGATGTTTATATTGAAATTGTTTGTAATAACCTATTGCTTAGGGATCGATGAATTCTGTATTTCTTCCAAAATAGACCAAGGGTCCTCCTTTGGGAAACTTGAATCTGTCCACGTATGCCGTGCGATGATTATCTCTTTGTAGCAAGCTGAGTCTAATCATGCATGAAGTGTTCGAAGTATATTGTTTTTGACTTAACAAGTTAACATTTGAGTTGCCTACTTGGTGTGGTTGTTTTGCACGAATTTGAATTGAGGACGGAATACTTTTCGATATATTCAAAAAGATATTTCACTCGGAATTGAATTGAGGGTGAATCACAAAAATCCTAAAATAGAGGCATTAAACATGACCACTCAACAGTTACCTATATTCCAATAAAACTTAACTAAAAGATGTTGCATATCCGAAAATATCAATATTCGGCAGTTAAATATGGATGTCGATGATATCATCCCCAGCGAAGGTTTTGGTCGATAAGTCCATCCATGCCTTCCTTAGCAAGTTGTCGACGGAGTTCTTCATCTGCGAGTTCTGCCGTTCACCAGACTCTGTTGTTATTTACTAGGTTTATCCATTGTTGATTATACCCAAAAATTGATTATTTTTTGGGGTCAAGGGGGGTGGGGCTCGATTGGCTATGTTTCAATCTTGGATTCATTTATCGAGTCACATCATTCCTATGGACGAAATTCTTGTTCGATCCGAATGGGGTTGGGATTAGGAACCGCTGCTTCTTCTCCTTGCAACTTAGAAGAAAGAGTTCACATGTACCATCAATAATCATCAAAAGGGAGAAGCGTCAAAAAAAAAATCCTAACCCTATTGCATTAATATAAATTCAGTCATAAATCGTTCAATCATGCTAATTTAGTTATAATCCTTTTGAATATGTATCGGTTGAGTCTATTCGGCAAATTTTGGCCAAAAATGGCTAACGTAGAAGCCGATCATCTTACGTGGCACAATCGAAACAAACATTATTATTTTTTAATATAATTTTTGGAAACCTTTTTTTTTGTTTATTATTCTTTTTTTATTGAGGGTTTGCGAGGGTGTTACAGCCCTCAGTAGCACTGGGCTCGCGGGCCCTCGCTGTGCCTACGAGAGCCACGAGCCTCCACCCAAATCTAGCGAGGGTTGCGACACCCTTGCCTGGGGCTGGCTAAGACTGCAACACCCAGATTCTGCAAGGGTGTTGTGGCCTTCACCTAGACATTACTGCCTTCGCCTACAATCAACGAAGGCTGCAACTCCCACCCAGTGCTGGCGATACCAACCCTCTATTGTGTCCAATAGGGTCCACCGGCAACCCTTGTGGGCCCTCATAAAAGAATATTTTGAAAAGAAAAAGAAAAAACCAAAAGTATATTAAAAATAAAAATTATTTAAAAAAATTTATATTAGTACCGGTTGTGTCACATATGACAATTGGCGTCAAATCCATGATTTTCAAGAAGGACTCAATCGACATAAATGTAAAAGATTTAAAAACTAAATTAATATAATTAAAAAATTTATAACTAAATTGATATCAATATAATAGATTTATGGTTTTTTTATATTTTTCCTCCTCGAAAAAGTAAGAGACAAGACAATGAACGTTATTTTCATTTTGCAAGTCATCATGCAAACACTAACAATCAAGGATGGCTCGAGTAAGGAGTTTACTTCTGAAAATATAATAAAAATTTGACACTCTCATCATTTTTTTGCTAAAGGTATTAAACAGATGGATCGGGCTGAATTTAACTAGAGTCGTATATGGTCTTAGAGGTTGTGGAACTGAATGATATAGTGCGTGTTCTATAACAAGGACATGCCTTTTTGGGAACACCTTTTTCCACAAGGGGTTTGTCCATGAATGTTGGCAAGATTCATGGTGGGGCCAAATCATGCTAGGTTTTAAGAAGTAGACCTCCTAACTGGATCCGTCGACAGGTCGATCGCTAGGATTTGCATGGCGACATGCAAAATGGAATCTCATCTTGTGGTCATGCTTCGTACTATTTCGATGATCATATGTGGTACTGGTGGAACCCCCTTTGGACACCACAAGACTAGCGTTTGTCGGAACCTCGAATGAATCCAAGTTCGTGGCAGAGCCAATCGAGCTCCACCACCAGCTGAATAGGCCACTCAAAATTGTCAGTCGAAAACGATATATGTCGCAGGTTTTATATTTGGACACAACCTGTCACGAAAGGACAATAATTACATAGTGTGTATAACAATTACAAATCTCCAGCCAAAAATAAAAAACTACCCTTGGTGTAGTTATGAAAGAGACGCAAAATTTATGACTTCATAAACAATTAGTTTTTTTTCAAGAAAGAAAATGGCTATATTTATATGAGTTAATATCACAAAAAAAAACTCCAAATTAATACTTCTGTGATAAATTTACCCCAAACTATTTTTTTTTACTACAATAAATCTCAAAATAGTACACTTGTAATAAATTTATCCCAAATTATTTTTCTGACAACCAAAAATTTTAAACTGGTACACATGCGATAAATTTACCTCAAACTAATTTTTCGACCATCAAAAATCCCAAACTGGTATATTTGTGATAAATTTACCATTTATTAGTTTCTATTATATTTAATTAATACTATAAAAAATCTCAAACTGATAAACATGTGATAAATAAGGCATAAAGCTTCCAAACTTGTATACCCGTCAATTGATATGTGTCATCTAACTAAGCAATTTGACAATAAAATTTAAACGAAAACTAATAAATGGTAAATTCAGTTTGGGGTTTTACAGTAAAAAAAAATAATTTGGGTAATTTGTTATTGGTGTACTGGTTTGAAATTTTTAGTGGTACAAAAATAGTTTGGGATAAATTTATCACAAGTATACTAGTTTGGGATTTTTTATGTTACTAACCCTACTTATATTTACGTTCCACTATGATTATAGGTGATGATATACCCATTTGGTATCTCTATATTATATTTTATAAAATATCAATGTAACTGGCGAGTTTCATTCATTCAATCATCCGTTTAAGATATCAAAGCCATGAAGGGCCACACTGATCTTTTCTTTTTGAAAAAAAAAAAGTCAATGTAACCATGTCGTCTCCTTATTCAAACTCGAAATTCTCATTTCCTTCAAATATCAATGTGGCAAACTTTGTTACATTGAAGTCGATAAAAACAACTTCTTTGTTCTGGGAGACACAAGTAGCATCTTTTTATCAGTCAGAACTACTTGGTTTCCTTAGTGAAGAGATGGTTGCAGCACCACAGACTTGGACATTTGAAAATAGAGCCGAAGTGAATGATCCAAGATATATATCATTGATTGTAAAATCTTGGCCCAAAGAAAATTAGAAGAGAAAATTTTAAATAAGAGCTTGTAATAATATTGTATTCTAAAAAGGGATCCGGAGTGGACTTTATTTCAAATAATACAATAAAGTAACCAATTTAGTCTCAAATAAAAGCTAAGTGAGCATGTGCATCTCAAATGTCAATTGTCAAACCATAATCAAGGGTGTTTTTCATCCAAAACTATTTTCTGTTTCTTTCTTCTTTCTCTCTTCATCTTCTTCTCCTGAAAACTCACCGATTCATCTTCTTCGCAAGGGAAAAAAAAACGTCATTGAGGGAAGTCTCTGGCTCAGCTCTCACGATCAAGTTCTCGACCTGTAGGCCCAGCAAGTGGCGGGTGGTGATGGTGATGTTCATGATGATCTAGTTGTCCTTTCGCAGGCAGACTCACTTCGGCCATGAGCTCGTCTGTGTGCCTTTGATGCCGCATCCACAACTACCTAGTGTTGAAGATACAATTGCCTTTTGAAATGAGAGATCTCGATATCAAAAGTGATCTTATTTGATTCTAATTGATTTGATTGTTTTATGTGTTAGGAATTAATTTTCTTTTATTCTGCACATCTTTTTTTTTCCTCTTTAGTTTGTCCTCTATGTATTTTATATAGGTCTGTAATTGTATAGTTTTGAAGAGAAATATATATAGAATACAATTCCTCCATAGCCTTGCTTCGCTATCTTTTCTTACATGGTATCGGAGCGTTGATTTCAACCTAGCTGCTGCATATTTTTTTGCCCAGCCATCCACTTTGCCTTCTTCTCACATAACCTGTGAAGAATTTTTTTTCTTTTAGTCACGTCACATTTAAAGCCAGAAACCATGCCTAGAAACCAAGGCTCAAAGTCTAGAACCACCGAGGATTCAGACACCTTTTCCAACAATCAAGGATTTGAAAATCCACCCTTGGACCCTGAAGCAACTCCGGTAAATGATAACTAGACCACTAAAGAAAGCCATGAAGAGCTTTTGAGTCCAACACAGCACAACAATGGACCCATTCAGCCTAACGCAAATCAATTTTTTGGAGGACCATCTGTTCGAAGGATTCTCGTTCCTGTTCAACCTCCCCAGAGTAGTATGGGCCCTACAGAGAAGATCCACCCTGGGAGTAGTGGGCCAGAAGGAGGCCCTACCCACCCAAGTCAATATCTAGCACTTGGACTCGATTGGGCATATTCGGGTCCGACGGCTTCTCCTTACCGAGGTTTCGGACCCAGTTTTTTTCCTTTTGCAGGAACAACTGGTGGCCGGAATCAAGGGATCCCTTGTACACGATTGCCACCAATGGACCGAGCTTCGCCTAATATCTACACAACTCTCAAGGCCAGAGAACTACTTCGTCTGGTCCCGAGAGCTCTGACGGGCACTCACGACGAAGGACAAAGAAGGGTTTCTTGATGGTTCTGTCCCTATTTCGACAGGGCACGCATGGTAACACTCTAGAAGCTATTTCTGGAGGAGAACTCAACTTCTAGTGGAGAAATCCAAAAAAATCCATTTGATAAAACACTTTAAGAAGTAGAAATCCGTTTTGGCTCGTAACTTGAAATTTCTACTTCTGAAATCAATTTCTCCACCAGAAGTCATTTTTGGACAAGTTTTGAGAAGAAAAAAAAAATAGCTTCTCCATCAGAAATCATTTTGTAGCCTTCTTCTTTTGACGTTAACATGCGCCGCCGCCACAGCCGCCGCCGTCGGAAATAGAAATTTTTTTTTGTTATCAAACGCCTTTTTTTAGTTCAGAAATCATTTCTGAAGTAGAAGTGAAAAAATCAACTTCCGATTCGAAAGTAGAATTAGAGAAATCAACTTCCACTTCAGAAATGATTTCTGAAGTGGAAGTGTTGTCATGCGCGCCCAAGCGGCTCGCACATCACTGGAGAAAGTGCAACCAACTTGTCCGAACACGGATCGGCAATTGCCTCACCCCAGAAGTTGCCGGCGAGGTCACAGATCCCAAGGCAACCATTGTCGGCCCTTGGCTCCCTCTTGCTACCCCTCGTCAACAACCCTAGCTCAATAAGGAAGATGAACAGTTTTAGGGGGGAAAAAGGAAAGATGATCAATGGTCTAGGGTTTCAATTTTTAAAAGAGGTAAAATTAGATTTTCAGTACGGTTTTGAGGGCAAAATCGACATCTTGACTATTTTTCATTAATGGGGCCCTCAACATTTCAAAAATGGTTAAACTCATTTTTTTTATTGGTAGTTTTCGTTTGAGCTCATAAACAGCTACTACTATAGAAACTTTTTTTCATTTGTAATTGAGTAATGTAATGAGAGGTATGAGATACTAACTTTAGTGAAATCCTCTATTAGATATATTCCTAATTTAAGAGTGAATTAGGATAAAAGCTCGTATCTTGATTTCTCTTTCTCTCTTTACGTTTTACTTTGACTTGATTGATTGTGCACCAAATTCTTACACGAATAATTTTATATATAACCCAAAATCAAAGGCAAAATTTGTTTTATGATTTGTGAATGGCCGGGACTAGACTTTTATCACTACTTCCATGCCTCCCGAGCTCCCTCACTACCTCAACTAACCCGGGCTATGGAGTCATCATTTTTCAAAGGCAACAATATATGGAGAAAAGAAATGCTAAAAATGAACCCCAAAATGGGTTGGGTATTGATTTGGGTTGGGAAATTTGTATTGCAACTAAATGAGTTAAAGCGGGTTAAATAGATTAATTTGGGTTGGACAATTATGACTTGACCCAACACAGTCAAACGACCTTGGTAAGACTCATGGATACATATCAATATGGAAAGCAGTATGATCCATGAATTCGAATAACCCATCCCAAAGCTTCTAGGACTTTTGGAAATGGAGTCCCCAATCATTCCATTTAAATTACCAGTTACCAATCGCGTTCTAAGGGGGTCTTTATATCTGTATGCTTATTGTTTTCTTCCGCATACATGATAGTAAAACTTATTCGACTCTAATAAATAATACTCCATATTGATCACAAATCCGCAATCATGAAAATCGAGATTTTACAACCAACCCATTGAAGTTCTTTCATGAATTCCTACCAGTTATCAAAGGTGAAAATATAATGTAGAAAAATATAGATGAACGCAGATGAATTTTATTGTCGGCATATAAAATGACATATACTAATAATATCTTATCATGTCCTATATTTGGTTCTTACCTAAGATAGATAAGGTCGGATATAGAGGGATATATTCTGGATATATATGCTATGCGGGAGATGGAATCATTAATCTTCATGATTTTTGCGTACAATAAGAACACTTACATTTATACATAGCAAAGCCTTTAATAGCATTTGTTGCTGCAGAAAATTGAAAGATGATGAAGACCGATTTCTCTCCCTTAACGCTCTATTATCATTAATGTTGTTTTCTGATGGAGAGAGAACAACTTAACGTTACGTTAAAACAACATATGTTCATTTGTACATGTTGACACCTGATTTTTAATCATTTTTTCTATTGCTAAAGTAATAAAAAATCCATAAAAATTCATAAAATTGAAAAATAAACTTTGGGGACCTTAGCCAAGCCTAGGGAACCAATTTTGACCAAAAAACGATTTTTCATATTTTCAGTATTTTTACGTATTTTGTATTTATTTATTTTCGAAAATTAATAGAAAATCCATAAAAATTCATAAAATTGAAAAATCAACTTTGGGAACCTTAGCCAAGCCTAGGGAACGAATTTTGACCAAAAAATAATTTTTCATATTATATATATTTTAATTTTTTTTAAAAAAAAAATACAAAAATATTTGAAAATTTTGGAAAAATAACATTTGAGGCCAAAAAATACACAAAGATAGTTAATATTTTTATTTTAAATCTATTTTCATATTGGCCATCGCAAATTCAGAAAAATCCAATTCGAGTCACGTGTTCCTTCACGAGTATAATCTCGAATCGGGCCTAAAAAAAATTTAATTTGAGTCAACTTATTTTTAACTTTCACTTTTTATGAGTTGTGACATTGTCTTCTAATATTTTAAATTTTCATCTTGGCCCAATTATACCCAGAATGACTTAATTTTGCAAAAGGGCTTTAATTAAATTATGCATTATTTTCAGCGACAAGAAATGAGCTTAAATTTGACATGTGGTAAATTTTGGTGTGTCAAAAATTGTGAGGAGATTTGGACTTAAAGAAATATATTTTTTTCAGGGACTGAATTGTAAATACTTAAAATTCAAGGACTAGAGTGCAAATACCTAACTCTTGAAGGATTATTTTACAAATAATAAAAAGAAGAGTTAGTGGATAAATTAGAATAGAGAAGGGAAGATGAAGAAGAGGAGATGAAGAAGAGAAGTTGGAGAAGAATGGATGGAGAAAATAAGATAAGAATAGAGAAGGGAAGATGGAGATGAAGAAGAGTTAGTAGAGAAATTAGAATGGAAGATAAGAATAGAGAAGGGAAGATGGAGATTAAGAAGAGTTAGTGGAGAAATTAGAATGGGAGATAAATATGGAGAAGGGAAGATGAAGATGAAGAAGAGTTAGTGAAGAGATTAGAATGTGAGATAGAGATGGAGAATGGAAGATGAAAATGAAGAAGAGTTAGTGGAGAAATTAGAATGGGAGATAGAGTTAGTGGAAAAATTAGAATGGGAGATAGATGAGTAGGTTATAAAAGGAGGAAGAAGTGAGCTTGAGAAAGCATTCTTGAGAGAGAAAATTTGAAGTGTTTGGGAGAATTTTTTGGAGAGAAAATTTTGGATGTTTGAGAGAGTTTTGGGAGATTGAAGAAAATTTTGAGAAAAAGAAAATACCAAAAGAGAGAGAATTTTGAAGATGATGGGAGTTTAAAGCTAGGGGTTATCATCACAAATTCCTTCATCGATCAATATAAATCAAGAGTTCATCCTCGTCAACGAGCAAACAAATTCAAGCTAAGTGTTTTTATTTATTCATTTATTTATGGTTTTACTCGCAAATTAGCACAAATTGTATACACTTTCTCCATCTCCTTTTTCTTCCATATTTTATGTCAGGAGAAGGATATCTCTACGTCAACAGCAAAAATCTCGTCGAGATGCAAAAATCGGCCCAGACAAGCTCCTAAGCTGTCCACCGATTTCTCAACTGATCTGTGACTAAAAGTCCCTCTTAATTCAAAAGAAACTCTCTATATTGGGAACATAGAGAGCGAAAATCAATTATAGAAATCCCTCCCAAAAAAATGGGAGATAAGTACTCTTTCTACTCTTCTGGTTTTAGGTGCAGATTAGCACATATTTTGTATACTAACACTTCACTCTATTTTATGTCAGGAAGCCGCAGCTCTATATCAATGGTCAATCCTATGGAAGCACAAAATCGGCTTGGAGGAGTCCTCAAGCGCGCACAAATTTCAAATTGTTGAATCAATTCGTTGTATTTCATTTTAAAAAATTCATACCCCAAAATGGAGAGGACAAAGTCCATCCGCAATTTAAATACCTGCACCATAAATCCCAAAGGGAAGAGCCAAGCCAATGCTTAGCCTCCCATTGGAGGTTTTTACTTATAGTAGTTAAATACCTGCAACTTAAATACCTGCACCTTAAATCCCAAAGGGAAGAGCCAAGCCAATGCTTAGCCTCCCATTGGAGGTTTTTACTTACAGTAGTTAAATACCTGCACCTTAAATCCCAAAGGGAAGAGCCAAGCCAATGCTTAGCCTCCCATTGGAGGTTTTTACTTACAGTAGTTAAATACCTGCAACTTAAATACCTGTACCTTAAATCCCAAAGGGAAGAGCCAAGCCAATGCTTAGCCTCCCATTGGAGGTTTTTACTTACAGTAGTTAAATACCTGCAACTTAAATACCTGTACCTTAAATCCCAAAGGGAAGAGCCAAGCCAATGCTTAGCCTCCCATTGGAGGTTTTTACTTACAGTAGTTTAAATACTTGCAACTTAAATACCTGTACCTTAAATCCCAAAGGGAAGAGCCAAGCCAATGCTAGGCCTCCCATTGGAGGTGTTTATTCACTGTCATGTACTTCCTATAATTTAATTTTTGAATCATCAGACCCAAAAGATGAGTAGGTCGTAATACTGCACAGAAGTCGTTAACACACTCTCTCTTTCGGCTTCAGGGAATCTTTAACACTTAAAAAATATAACAAATAAAAATATATACCATCCATGCATCCTATTTAAAAAGCGAAAACACAAAAGAGAATACCCTACTAGAGCTTTAGGAATAAACCAAGCCTGAGTTGCCGGATTAGGATATCCATGAAATTAAGGTACCGAAAGGGTATTAGTTTTAATTAACTAGTGTAACCAAGTCCCCGAGCTCATAATCTCTGGTTCGCAGGAATAAATTAGTTCTCCCGCTAATTTATTTAGGTTTCTAATCGACCTACCAAGAACGATTAGTGGCGACTCCAAATTTCAAAATCATTTAAACAAAAACCAAAGTTGCGATTCGGTAGGGCTTGGGAGGGTCCGCATTAGGTTAGTCAAATCTAATTAACCTAATAATCCGTTAACCCCTTTTAAAATTTTAAAAAAAATTTTAGAGGGTCGCGACAGTACATAGGGTGAAGAGAGGTCCAAACTTACTTTTAAATATAGGCTATCAATAGACGGCTCTTCAACAGGTGCCATCTATCAAAGTACGTTAAGAGTTACATCTTTTTCAGTTATGTCTTTAATAACCAACATAAATTAATTATAACATGAAATAATTATTAAATCATTATTAATAACATCATATCCGCCATATTTATTTTTACAATTGGGTCATGCGCCTCATTGAAGAACTTATCATATTAACCCGAACGGATGATTTCATTAAATAATGGAGGTATGAAACTGCTCCCATGTTCAAGAAGCAACAAGACGGACCGAAGAGTCGGTTGGACGAACAAAGAAGAAGAAGATGAACATAGAAAGGATGAACAAATGAAAATAACATAAATGACCCTGAATGGCCCATTCTATAACGTGGTCCATAAACTTCTAAATTTTTCAATACGGTCTTTGAACTTTAGTCTAATGTGCAATATCATCCCCGAACTTTAAATTTATTCAATACAATTCTTAAAATTTTGGTACATGTTTAATTTAGTCTCTATATAATATATTCAATGCTGTCATTTCATTAATTCAAGTTCAAATACGACTTAATGAAATGACAACCTTGAGCAAGTTCATAGAGGTAAGAGATTAGATTCAATATAAACCAAAAGTTTATGAACCACATTAAACAAATTAAAATTTTAAAATTGACACTGCACATTGAAATAAGGTTCATGGACCATGTTGCATGTTGGACTAAAGTTTCGAGACCATTTGCGTCATTATCCCAAAGAACAAAGGAAGGAAAAGAAATCACGAGATGAAAATGCCCCCGACCATAGCTTGGAAAATGGTATGGGAGATGCATGTGCTCGCCAGGCTTTTATTTGATATTAAGTCGCAAGTCCTTATTTAGGACAAAGTCCACTCTGATCTATCTTCGGAGAAAATGGCTTCATTTTATTTGGTCTTTTCCCAATCAAGACTGGTTTTGGATGTGCCCATAAAACAAAAAATTAAAGAATTAGAATACAAGGTCGGAATGGCTGAGTTCTTAATGGGGCTTCTGTTTCCTTGGAACCAAACAACTTTCAATGAAAATAAAACAGAGGAAATATTAGAATTTAAACCATGGTTAGCAAAAAAAAAAAAACAGATTTTGTCCTATGATTTTCTGGACAAAAGATCGTTCCAAAGATGGGCTGCCCTTGAACAGGCTGAGAATACCAGAGTCTGGCTTAGCCCATGAAGTAGTGGGCTGTCTCAGGTTTCATTCCATTTTCTAAAGTAATGTAGGCTTTCCCACCAAAGTTGGGAAAAAAAATATTTTATGCCTAAAATATAATAACAAGATTTCGAATGGCTGAAAAAGACTTCAAGTCTCCAAAAGTATAGATTTTAAAGACTCGGATTCTCTATATAGCACAACTTGGGGCGCGCATGAGAACGTTTCTATTTGGCTATTTCTGTTCCAAACCTATTCCAGAAATAGGTTTGGAACAGAAACTCGTTTGGCAACGCAAATCTGTTTTTCTATTTCTTGAACAAAAAACTATTAGGTTTGGAACAGAAACTCGTTTGGCAACGCAAATCTGTTTTTCTATTTCTTGAACAAAAAACTGTTCTAGAAATAGATTTTGGCCCAAAACCAGAAACAAAAAATTTTTGTTTCTGGCAAAAATAGAAAAATATATTTCTGTTCCAGAAATTATTTCTGGAACAGAATGGTTGTCATGCGCGAATGTCAACTTTCAAACGGTAAAAAGTGGAAAAAAAAAAAAGAGTTCCAACTCAACATTCCTCCAAATAATAGCAAATGAAAACTATCCTGTTAAGAAAGAAAGTACACACTTAGGCTCCCATTTGTTTCACAAGAAAAAAAGCAATTTGGAAAATATTTTCCCAAAAGTGATTGTTTTATTGCATAGAAAAATTAGTCAATGAAAAATATTTTCATCATAAATAACAATCTATGCTTAACTATTTTTGTAGGTGATAAAAAAAAATTCTATTTATTCATTTTTTAAAGCGACATAAGCAATTTCTTTTTTGAAAAATAATTTTCAAATTGCTCATTTTTCATGAAACAAACGGAGCCTACATTACATTATTTTTCCCGCTTTACCGAGCTAATGTCGGTTCCAGGCCGGTTCTAGGTTGACTCGAGAATCAAGCCTAATATTAAGTAGCATAATTATTAGTTTATTAAAAAAAACATATCATGTGCACAATCCGTAAATGATTTTTCTAACCTTCGATGACGGTGGCCACTCACCCGTAATTCCTCCACCACATGATCTTCAAATTGAGCACTTTTGGGTCTTGGCTCCCCTAATACTTTGCTTTTATCAACCTTTCGGGTTAAAAGCTGCATTTGGTTCAGCTTTCCCAGGGACTTTGGAGAACAACAAAATAGTTTAGCCTAAGGAGCTTCTAAGAAATGCAAAGAATGTTTGATAAATCGTACTCTGAAAAGCAATTTTGATAGAAACGCATTTGAATAGGGTGAGTAGAGCAATGAAGTGTAGAGTCAATCGAGAAACTAAGCGAAGAAGATGTGGAGGCGACGTGCAGAGCAAGAGCGGAGTAGACGAATAGGGGTGAAGTGAACGAAGTGTAGATATAGGATTTTACTTTTTAAAAGACGTAAAATTGAAATTTTTAGTAAGGGCAAAACAGGCAAGGTGACTAATTTTCATTAATTGAGGCTTTCCGCATTCTAGAAAATGGCCAAACCTCGAGGCTAGTGGAGACCCGCCTTGAGCTTTCGGCCTTACTAAATACTAGTTTTTCTCTAATGGGCTTTGGGGCCCAAGGATATTTCAAAATAATAAACCAAATGCACCAAAAAAATCATGTCACTTGTTGCTACCTGCTACCTGCTAGTCATGTTTTTATAATTAAAACCTAATAAACAAATTTAAAGTAACTCGATAGGAAGAATAAGATAAATGAAGCTTGTGCAAAGCGTAAAAGATCCGTTGGTTACTACTTTGTTATTAATGCTCTTCGTGCATGAATAGAGGGTTAGGGAGTTTCCCTAACTCGCTTCATGCTAATTCAAATTTTAATAACGTGAACGTCTTGAAAATTGACAATTTCCTCATTGGCTATTTATAAATTACAAGCAATATGTTCTGCTAATAATTTTTTTTGGAAAAAGAGAGAGAGAGGGAGGGGGGGGGGGACTCATTTGCATTTTTTTATGCTGTATAAATTCATGACGACGAGTTAGGGTGGATCGTAGACAAGCAATCATGAGCGATCGACGTTTAGTCTACGTATTATTCTAGGATGGTATGATTCAAATTTCAAATCACGTGGAGCACTATCCAACCAAAACAATCTTAAGTGAAATCTTTTTTTTTTTTTCGGGAGAAGATTATAACTTTTGTATAACATTTACTTATGGGTTATAATTTTTTTTTCGCTCAAATGAGTGTCACGTTGAAGTAAAATCGATCATTTAAGTTCCATTTTCAAAAATCATCATACATGAAATTTTTATTTTATTTTTTATTTAAACATGTATATTTTTTATTTTTTTCTTTTCTTTTCCCGTTGGCTGGTGAGGATCATTGACAACTCTTGTCGGCCACTGGCGAAGGCACATATTTGAGCAAGCGCCTTCATGGCCCTGCCGACCATGGGCATTACAACTCTCGCCCACCGTTGACAAGGCTGTGAATCCTTCGACCATGGGTGAGGATTGCCTTGCCCATGGCCGATGGGGCCGCGAGGGCCCTCGTCTAGATCTAGCAATGGCCTTCGCACCCTCGCACTTGGCCAATGAGGCCGCTACGGCCCTCACTTAGGGTAGTCGCTACCCCGCTGGCTACTAGCTAGATGGCTTGGGCGAGGGTTTCATGGCTAGCAAGGGTCGTCGGTGACCCTCACTGGCCAAGGGAATAAAATAAAAATACAAATAAAAATTTTAAAAATTAAAAATATAAAAAATGAATATTATAAAGCTTCATAAATATTAAAAAATTGGTCTAGCGGTCCCACATTAGGTTTTCCGGCTTCTATATCAAATTTCCGGTTACCAAATTGCCGATTACACTTAAATAATTAATATTTTAAATTTGTGGCACTCAAATGAGCAAAAATAAAAAAGGTTATGGCTCAAGTGAGCGTCATACAAAATTTATAATAATGTCATTCTTTTTTTCCCTGCTATATGACGGTGAAATCATTCTAAGAAAAGTACATTTTCCTGCTATATAGTCCGTCTCCCATCAAAACGAATTGCAAAAAGTCAAAGGAGAAAATATATCCCCTATATCGAAAAAAAGAGAATTAAGAACATGCAACCAATCAAAATGAAAAGTTGAACATGTACCCGCTTCGTTCATCGGTCGATCCATGTCGCACGGTTAGATAGATTATGAACAAGCTCATTACGAGACCGGCCATTATATTAACTACATATATGATATTCTACATTAGAAAAATTATCAGAAAAATTATATACTTATTACAATTATGTCAATTCAGTCTTAATTTTTTTTATTAATTTATTTTCAAACTTTTTACATTTGTGCCAATTTAATCCACTTAGCAAATTTTGACGGGAAATTGCCAACACGAACACCAGCTGTCCTACATGACGTGAACGATGCTAACATGGGCATTTTTTTTTATAGTATTACAATATTTGTTTTTTGTCCTTCTCTTTACTTTTTTTTTGTGTACTAAAGGATTGGCTTAGGGTTAATCAGTTCCCAATCCAATCCAATCCAATTTCTCTCAAGAACAGAGAACTGGATTAGTGGTCTTAATTCCCATTTTTCAAAATCGGGGACTAGACCGGCCATCCAAGAAACTAGGAACCAGACCGAACTGTCGGTCCAGTCCGGTTTCCAAATGATCCCTTAGAACCGTTAAAATGATCACCAATCCGGTTCAGTCCCAAGAATATAGATCTCTCTCACAAACACAACGGGAATATTTAGATTAAGTAGTATCACATTGCTACAACAGCTTTTCTTTCGTTTTTTTTTTTCTTTTTATTGGTCTTTCTTGGCATTCTTTCCCTCCTTGCACACCTTATCAAGAGAGGAATTATTAACATAGCAGGAGGCTACATTTTTTTTTCTTAAGAGAAAGGTGCAACGTGACTTTAGAGTTACTTTTAAAAATTACAAAAAAAAAATCAACATGTCTGGTCTAGTTTTATGCCCTTGGAATTAAGAATCGGATCACCCAGCTACCGGTTCCAATTTTAAGAATCGCGAATTAGATCGCCGCCCTCTAGAATCGAGAATCGAACCACCGATCCAAGTCCAGTCCAGGCAGTCCCAATTCGGTCGATCTAATTTGCTCATCCACAATTGGCTAGGGTCGTTAACATTGGGCAAAGGCACTGTGGCCCTTGTCGCATCTGTGCTAGGGTCACAACGGCCTTGCCCAATTCCGGTGAGGAGAGACCAATAATACTAGCCAACCCTTAAACCCCACCCCCTTCCAAAAAAAAAAAGTAAAGAGAAGGGAAAAAAATAAAAGAAAAGGAAAAATATACAAATATTATAAATATTATTAAAAAAATCTATGCTACGTACGATAGTTGGCATCTATGTGAGCGATTTCTAAATGAAATTAGTAGGATGGATTGAATTGGTACAAATGTAAAAGGATTATGATTAAATTGACAAAAAAAAAGTTTAGTGTTAATTGGAACAATAATATGTTTAAGACTTTTTTGATAATTCTTATTTTGTATCTCGAGCTGTTGATGTTCTGTCCTCTAAAACTTTTGTAGCCATCACACAACTTTGAATTTCAATCCCAATAGGATCGTGGCATGAACGTTCTTAATATGGCACATGCATATTACTTAGAGGTGGCAAAATGGGTCGAAGACTCATATATTAACCCATATTTAGTAATATGGTCATAAATAAGTTGCATTTAGTTTTAAAACCTAAGTACATCATAAATGCGATACTTTATAACTTAATGACTTTTGACCAAAAAAAACACAAGAACTTAGTGGTTCTTAAACAAGTCGTCTGACTATCTTAAATGAGTCACAAATAAATTTTATGATTTTAAAAATTTTTATTATCTATTTCTTTTTTGTTTTATGAAATTCGACTGGTCGTCCGCCGCCAGCGCCAATTGTTAGTGAAGGAAGAAGAAAATCCAGCAATTTCCTAGGAAAAAGGAAAAAAAAAGAAAAAAAAATATTTCTTTTTAAATTGAATTTAATATAATTTTTTTATCGATACAGATTGGCTTAGTTATAGGTCGCTATATATATATTTATTGCATGAAAATGAGTCAAAATGGGTTAAATATAGGGATAAACGGTTTCAGGTTCCGTATAGGTTCTGCCAAAAACTTATCCATTAAAATGGGTTCACATTTTTTGGAATCTAGATATTATCGTGCATATCTTGAACTTGGAACCTACTCCATCATAGGTTTTAGGGTCTGTTGCAAGCTTCACCGATGTTTCACATATATTATTAATTGAATGATTAGAGTGAGTGATTGCTTGTAATGACCATCATTGCTGCTATAATTCACTGATCATAATTCATATTTAAACACAAGTGAATATAAAATATTAATAAAGTGAAAATCTTAGTCATAAATATCGATGGAATAGAAGCTTTGACTAGCGATTCTAAGTTACACACTCGTCATCGGACGCCAAAGAATGCCACCAAATTCCGCGAAAATATATATCATGAAAAACATAAAAACTTGTTACATATTACAGGTCACATGTTTTATGTCCCAGGTTCCAGATTTCACCAACTTGAAACTTACCCATCGGAATAGGTTTCTCATTTTTTGAAACTTAAAAACTATATTGCATACCTTGAAACTTGGCACCTAACCAGTTCCCCACATATTTGGTTTCACGTTTCAGTTTTTACCATGGAATCATGCTCACCTCTAATTAAATGGGTCAATATGGATTGCACCATTTTTCGATCCGATCCAATCCACCCATCATCTGACAGGTCTAATATTACTTAATATTCCTGGATTTAAGCAGTGGAGGCGACCCAGCAATCCTCCCTCTTCAACATTGCATCGAAAGTGTTCCCATTCTTGCACTTTTTAACTCACAATCGCTTCATTTTCATTTGCAAGCCGATACTTTCTAATTATAAATCGAATATTGTTCATTTTATAAGTTAGGGTGATTTGGTCGATACGTGCTGCGTGCTATAATGTCCCTCCGACACGCTAGTTGACCTGCACATTTGCATGAAGATCACGTACGCCTTAAGATCCAACTTCAGTTTTCTTGTGCAATAAATCAACTATGAAGACTCCATTTATTTCGTAAAAAATGAATGATTTAGAAAACGTTTTCTTAAAAACAATTGTTTGTATCACTAACAAAAAATAGATAAACAAAATATATCTTCACTGTTCACAAAAATATCGTCCATTGACTTATTATTTCGAGCGCTTGATTTTAAGAAGATGATTTTCAAATCATAAAAAAAAAAAAAGAAGTCAAACCGTAGGTAGCTTCATCAGCCCATGGTTGCCTTTCCAAGTAAATGTTTCTTGTGAAGACGGCATACGCCTATTCATGGCAGACTTCTCTTCAAGCAAACAGCAAACTATGCGTATTTTGCCATGGTCAGCACGTCTCCAGGATTCTTGCCCTAATATGGAAGAGTTGACATTACTTGTTTTACAGTAGATACGATCTCACAATTAAAAAAAAAAAATTAAGGAAGTGGGGAGAGAAGAGAAGGCCCACTAGATGTTATATGATAATGGAAAAATGAAAAAACAAAAATGTAAGACTTTCTTTTTTATGTTACGATGGCATGAACATGATGACGACGCTCTCGGCTAATAAACCCAAACTTCGAACAAATTCGACCTATTGATCTAAAGAAATGAGGGGGCATTGAAAACTTAATAATAATTATGCCTTAATTATCCTCACATCATATCTAGGAACAATACATTACATTACATCTAGGACGGAAGCTGTGGTTGTCTATTCGTTACTTTGTGTGGAATCATCCTCAATATCTTATAAACATAAGGGCGGTCCAAATGAGTATTTTGCAAAGTTCTTACGACGATCGTGGGGTCAACTGCTTGAAAATACCACATCTGCACGGATCAAAAATCTGAACTGGATCGGCTCTTGAAGTTTAACAAAGCCTTGCAGACTTGTCGAATCTTCGCACCCGGCTCCTGCGTTATCGAACTGGATCGGCTCTTGAAGTTTAACAAAGCCTTGCAGACTTGTCGAATCGTCGCGACTCTCTACTACGTTTCTCGAGAATAGGTCGATGTTGCGAGGCTCCTGACCTAGGTGAACAAAAAATATCCGACATTTATTTTTCTTTTCTTTCAATGAGAATTATTAATTTCTTAGAACGTCGTTGGCACGATTGGTGCGTGTATACTTCCTGTCACAAGTTACCACGACAAGTGAGGAGATACAAGGATTTGGAGTTTCAAAGGAAGTCTGGAAAATCATATTTGGTACCTCATTGATTTCAAATTATACCGTGTGGTTCCGGGTAATAAAAAAAATCCCGATTTTCTTGCGTACACTTAGGTTCCATTTATTTCGTGGAATATGAATGATTTAACAAATGCTTTTCTAAAAAATACCGCTTGTATAGCTTGAAATAATTGGTCAATTAGAAATGTTCTCATTATTCACCACAGTTTATGTCTAAATATTTTCATAATTGAGGAAAATATTTCTCATTCGTTCATTTTTATAAATGACACAAATAATCATTTTCAGGAAAATATTTTTCAAATCATTCATTTTTTGCGAAACAAACGGAATCATGCATCCACTAATAAACAACTCGATTAGCTAGAACCCTCGGTATGCTTGGCATTAGATTTTGGTGCTTGTTTCTCACATGCAGTCATTTAGCACGATGAAGATAGAAGATATGCAAAACAAAAAAAAAATAATGAAGAGGAAATACCTAACAATAGAAATAAAAAAAATACTTTTTTTATGTCTTATTTCTAATTCTCTTCTCTCTGACTTTGCTCTGTCTCTTTACCGAGGATAGCAAGAGTCAATCCCGCATCTATGATACCTATACCAATACGGCCACATGTCTATTGGCAATAGAAAAAGCACTTACTTGTGTAGATTTATGCACGACATTTGCCTTGGACATAATGGTGTCCATGAATCAAGTTGTGTCCTAGAAAGAAAAAAAAATTGGCCCTTTCTCTTATCTTTTCTAGTAAGGGGGACAAATGATGATATTGACATGGAGACCTCATTTTTATTTTGAAAGTGAAATAAATGTTGGCCCAATCTCCTCACCAACCAAAAGAAGCAGGAGTAAACCGTAGGACCACCTCGGACATGCTTTCATTACGTAGATTCGCATGAAAACTGCTCTTCCCCCTGGTGCCCTGCTCCCAAGCTGACTAGCTAGTGTTTGAATTTTCCCAGCTAAAATTCAGTTAAAGCTTTATTTATTTCGCGAAAAATGGACGGTCATGTAAGCATTTTTTTTCAAAATCGTTACTTAAAATAAAAAGTTGATAAAAAAATATTTTTATTATCGACATTAATATTCGGATGTTTTTGTAAACGGTAAAAATATTTTTTATTTGATCATTTTTATAAGTGATATAAATAATCATTTTAAAGATAATATTTTCAAAATCGTACATCTTTCACGTGCGTGCGACGGAAAAGAAAAATCTCAAATTAAAGCGATGGTTAAAGTCCTTAAATTCGACGTCGATTCCGTCACTTCCAAATCAAACGTTTGATGTCCGAATTTTAGGAATAATCAGACATCAAACGATGGACAAGTGAGGGAACGGTTTGGGAAAACGATGGTTTCTTAAGCCGCATCGCTCTAGAAAGGCAAGACATGCATACGTTCCGCGAATTTTACGGTTTTACCCCTCCTCCAATAAGCTTAGGAAACGGAGTTCTCCAAACACCCTTCAGGCGGTTGCGCCTCAAAACTCCGTTCCGCGTATTCACCGTCTTCGTCGTCGTCTTCCTCACTCCCGACGATTCGAACTCTGTAACCACGGACTTCAACTCTCGCTTTCCCGGATCCCAATGCCGTGATCAGCAACAAAACCAGCATTTTCTTATTAATCCTCTCCCGTTCTCTCTCTCTACCCCTTCACTGTTCAGCTTTAACATTACAATCATTCTCTCTCTCTCTCTCTCTCTCTCGATCTCTCTCGAGCTCCACAGCTCCAACTGCATTCAAATTCTACACGCACGCACGCACGCACTGATCTCAAAACCCTAGCTCGGCGCACATTCAATTTCCCACCTCAATTCAACTCCCCGGCATTAGCTTGTTCCCTCTCTCTGGCTCTTCCCCTGCACTCGCGTCGTCCATTCGGTTGCTGGAGCTCGAGAGCCGCTCCTTCGGGTGCAGTGGGGGAAAGGCGGCTCCGGTTTGAGCCCAATGTTGCTCGAATCGTCGCTATTTTGAGGACCCCCGATGGGCTTGGCGAAGCCGGGATGGAAGTTGAGCTCCTGGTCCTTGTTACTGCAGCAACAGAGCAACGGCAGCGTCCCCGGCGGGAACGGTGGCAAGTGTGGCGACCTCAAGCAGGTGTTTTGGAAGTCGGCGTTGAGGAAGAGGAGGGTTTCGTGGTCGATCGTGTGCGGATTGATGCTCTTTGGTCTGGGATTGATTTCGCTGTTCACTGGTCATGTGGCCTCTGATCTCGATTGGTGGAACTCTCAGCGGCTGGTCAAGAAGAGCTTGTACTCCAGGCTGGTAATTGTTGTTTCTTCTTCTTGCTCTTATCTTTTGGAATCACAATTGTTTGAAGCTTGAGCTTCTGCTTTTGTACACGCTGAATTAGACGTGGAGAGGAATATTAGGTCTGTGGATATTTGGCCAAATTTCCTAAAATTGACTACTTATATTTTTGTGTTTTTCTTCTTTTGGATATGCAATTTTTTCGCGAGTGGGGAGATCATCAGTTGTGGTGACCCTTGGTGTTTCTGATAATGATGCGTAGTCTTCGTATGATGAAAGAGTCCTCCTCTGTACTATGCACATTTTACCAAATTTAAATTTAGACGCCTTTTCTTATATCGTGTGAATGTGCAGGACAGGGGTCACCGTACTCCCATTGATATATGGAAGTCAAAAGATGCGAATTTCTACTATGGATGCAGTGAAAGGGGTTCTCATTTTTCAGGTAAGTAGATGTGTTTACATGCTGTTCCTTTTAAAGATGCTTTTTCCTCTGCTTTCAAATTCAGCTGTTTCTCTCTGTTACTTCCTATTTGTTTTTGTTGACATACAAAATGGATGCAGTCAAGTACTTTGTTGAAGACTGGATGTCCATGGAATGGAGTTACTCGTTCTAAAAATATTGTAATCATCTGTGCTTGATCATTTTTCGCAGGTTCCTTTTAGTTCAGGATTACATAAAATTGATCTTCCTGTTAGGTCTTGCCTAAGCTTCAAGTTTTGGCATTTCTAGTTTAATGCTGCCTGCATTTGAAGTTAAGTCTCTCTTTGATAATTGATTTTCAGCCATAGTTATGCCCTTTGTCTATGAGGTACACTTTGTTAGTATTCTGGTAGATCAGCTTTCCTCGAGTCATTTTCGAGTTCTTTACATTTTGTTAGTTATGTCCATTATGCAAGATATGTGGAACTGATAAAGATATCGCGCCTTGTATGAAGAAGAAAATGATCAAGAATTTGTCGTCTTACTCGTTTTGGGTGGTCTCAATGTTACGCTGCTGTATAAGTTGGCACTGTTCTCAGAAGGTTGCTGATAGCTAAGCCAATTACGTCTGTCTTCTCGTTGATAAATTTGCATTGCCTGACAGCTACTATTATCATTTGTCATGAATCTGAAGCAGTGGCTTGATATTATTTTGCTGATCCAAAATTGAAAATTCATTTGGAGGAGCTGACAGCCTTGACCACACCCCTTAAAATAGGAAATTATCATTTGGCAAAATTGACAATCCTCAACCGGACCCAGTTGATGGGTTTGCTTTCTGCTTCAAGTTTGCCGTCTTTTACTGTGTCTTATGAAATCATAGAGAACGCGCGACGGGTTTGAGCAATGATAATTTCCTAATATGTAATACTAAAGATTAGTTCCAGTGGTCATATATCCCATTTTTACAATACATCCAAGAAGTTACGCATCTGTTTTGCAACTTTTGCTCTTTAGCTCTGATGATATTTGATTGCAGCTGCTGTCCGTGAACGGCAATCAAATGGTTATCTGCTAATTGCAACTAGTGGGGGGCTTAATCAGCAGAGAACAGGAGTAAGTGGATAAAGAAGATTTCTCTGGCTATACTGTTCCCTTTTTTGCGCAATGCATTCATTGTTTTCTATCATATTTGTCTCAAATGGTATCCTAAATCTCACAATATAACATCTCTCTCTCTCTCTCCCCCCCCCCCCCCCCCCCCCCCCCGACTTGGTGTTGTCTGCTTAACCATTTGTTTGTAGTCCTGTTGAGTGTTCTATATCTTGTAGTAGGAGGGAACTTCTTTAATGTGAAAAATGAGAACTGTTTCCCAAAATAACTGCTTCCATCCTCAGATAACAGATGCTGTTGTTGTTGCACGGATTCTTAACGCGACGCTGGTAGTGCCTGAGCTGGATCATCAATCCTATTGGAAAGATGATAGGTCTGTTACTTAAACCTCTGTATTAATTTAGAGCAGTTGTTACCTTGTATCTCACTAAGTTCTAAAAGCTTCTCACTTTGCATGCAGCGATTTTGTCAGCATCTTTGATGTAGATTGGTTTATCTCCTTCCTCTCGAAAGATGTTACTATTGTCAAAAGAGTACCTGATAAGTTCATGCGAACAATGGAGAAACCACCATATACCATGCGTGTTCCTAGGAAATCTGCACCTGAATATTATCTAGATCAAGTTCTTCCCATTCTCTTGAGGAGACGAGTAAGAAAACTTTTTTTCTGTTATGATCGTACTTCATTGAGGACTATATGGAGCAAATTTTTGGCTTTGATTTGCTAGTTACAGAGCATGCACATTGAAGGCAACAACCTCAGATTTTTTCCATTCAGATTTGACAGCTCTTATTGTGTACCAGATTTTTATGGAGTCGTAAACCTAAGTTTCTACTCTCTCTTGTAATGAGGAATTAAGACTTTGGAAATCCTGCAGGTTGTGCAACTGACAAAATTTGATTACAGACTTGCAAATAACCTTGACGATGAGCTGCAAAAACTGCGTTGCCGGGTGAACTATCACGCGTTGAGATTTACAAAACCGATTAGAGAACTTGGTCAGAGAGTTGTAACGACAATGAGAAAGATGGCTAAACGTTACATTGCGATACACTTGAGGTTCAGCCCTATTACTAAATTGTGCCATTTCATCAGTCCTTTTCTGTGTTTTTTTTTTCATATTGCATTTGGTGCTTTTTTAGTGATCTCTCTTGATGAAAATTTTTGATGAGGTGGATCCAGACCATCTGCATGGAAAGCATTGCAAGTAATAATTGTCGGGCCTGCATTAGATGCTGTTGATAATATGCAATTAGGAAGCAATGACTACTAAATGAAACCAGTTATCTCCCTACATCTCCTTTATAGTAAATAGTCGCCATTCCTTAACAATCTCCTTGACATTCAGATGCCGCTGTTGTGATTGTTTATGGAGCAGAGGATGTGCAAAGTGTCTAAGCTGCTGGGTTTTTGGAAATGAATTTTTCCTTACTACATTGAACCCCTTTTGTACATTATTATCATGTTGGAAATTTTTTATTTGAATTGTGGGTTCTTTCTGTAGTGGAGATACTCGCACGTAATGACTTCAGTACCTCAACATGACATGATTGTGAAAGGGATACAAGTTTGGAGCTACCTCGGGTTTTGACTCACAGAGCTCCTGATACTTGCTTCTGGTGTAGCGCAACCGTACTATTGCATCCTCTTGTTAACCGAGAATGGCTTATTTACTTCCCAAGTTTCTGTTCATGAGCCATTTGCCATTTGGAAATACACCTACATCTCCAACGACCATGTTCAGGCCCTAAATATGGAATATATGTGCGTATGTTGAAGTGCTTTGTCAAAAAAATGTAAAACGGAGAAAAATAAGAAGAAAGGACAAAGAATGGTTTGCAGAACTTAACTTTTCAAGTGTTGGGAAGTGGCATCTTGAACTTTTTTTTTTTCCCTTATTCTTTGGAGATCTATGCTCTGCTTTCTTGGTCGCCTGCCATATTGCACCTTTATGCCCATATCACGTTACCTGTCCTTGGTTCTATATTCTAATACATCTATAATACCTTCTCAGAGTAAAGCTTTTTAGTACTTTGCGTCATTCACTTTTCAGTGTGGTGTCCACTTTCATGCTTACTTATAGATGTATCACGGTGATGCAACACCACACTATGAAAGTCATAAGAAAGCTGGACTAACATTATTGTGTGCTTTAAGTATTTTGAGTTTGAAACAAAGCATTCTTACTTTGCCTGAAATTGTTTCTGTTACAGGTTTGAACCTGATATGCTAGCATTTTCTGGGTGTTACTATGGGGGTGGAGATAAGGAGAGATATGAGCTTGGTGAAATAAGGAAACGATGGTCGACTTTACCTGTGAGACTTCAGTCCCTTACAACTAAATTTTCATGTTTTGTTTGTATCTCAACTTCCGACCCCAACTAGTTTGGGAGAAAGGTGATGTTGATGTTGATGTTAATGTTTGTATCTCAACTTAAAAATTGATTCAATTCTTTATTCCACATTTTATTTACAGTCTAGGGTTCCTACAGCTCA
Source organism: Psidium guajava (assembly GCA_016432845.1). Classification (NCBI taxonomy): domain Eukaryota; kingdom Viridiplantae; phylum Streptophyta; class Magnoliopsida; order Myrtales; family Myrtaceae; genus Psidium; species Psidium guajava. The sequence continues at coordinate 722,230 of CM028230.1, forward strand.
TGTCATTTACTACATATGCTGGCAGGATATCCATATATTAGCAGTCCTATTTCTTATTCTCTGTAGACATCTATTTCATCGTACAGTTTGACATCTTTTGCAATTTTCCTGTGCAGGATTTGAGCCCTGAGGGAGAAAGAAAGCGGGGAAAGTGTCCGCTTACTCCTCATGAGGTGGGATTGATGCTGCGAGCTCTTGGTTTTCCAAATGATACATACATCTATGTTGCATCTGGAGAAATATATGGGGGCGAAAAGACTCTGCAGCCTCTCAGAGAACTCTTTCCGAATTTTTATACGAAGGAGATGCTTGCAAATGATGATCTGAAATCCTTCCTACCATTTTCTTCCCGATTGGCCGCAATTGACTACATTGCCTGCGATGAGAGTGATGTCTTTGTCACCAATAATAATGGCAATATGGCCAAAATTCTTGCAGGTAGAAGGTGAGCGGTTATGACCCAACTCTAGTAAGATGTTACTAAACTACTCTCTTTGGGGGTTTAAAGAATTAGTGACTTTAATTTAACGTCCCACCCAGCATATGAAATGTTGGATGTGAGAGTCCAATGATAGACAAAGATAGGTGCAGAAACTTCTCTGATATGGGAACCAATGTCAAGTAATTCATTCTTTCTTACCAAATCTCCTGATTGAAGATATTTTGGACCTGATCTTGTCTCTTTAATCTATGAGGTGAAAGTAAAAGAAGGCTAAAATATACACCCCGGTTGTAGCAGCAGCCTTTAAATGGAAACTGTTTGCTGACACCTTCTATGGCTTTATTGCCCTCTTCTTCAATCTTGTCATTATAAACATGAGTTGGAGCTAAATTTCTTCTTAAAAGTCAGTTAGATGTTAAGTTCCCTAAAACTTGAGTCTGAGTGAAGTTCTGGAAAGTCAATCTGATGTTAGATAGCCAAAATGCAGCGGATAATGAGATCCTTCTAATACAAATTTGAATCGGTGAATATAATGCTTCTGCTATAAACCACTCTGGGCATTTGTGGATTCACAGTTTTATGTAGTTTCTCATGGTCTCTCTATTCCTATACCTCTTTATTCCTGTTTTTGAACACTTTTAGAATTCTCAGTCTGAACTTCAGGAATTGTCCAAGAAGTGGAATTTTTGTCTAGGAATAGGGGATTTTAGTTAGATTTATCAATAGCTCAAGTACTTGATCTGGTTTTTTTATTTGGGCTTCCCATTCGTCAGTTTACCAAAGTTCTTTAGAGAACTATAAGCTATGAAATCTCTCTAAACTTTGATTTTATTGGTTCATAGGAGGTACATGGGACACAAGAGGACTATCCGACCAAATGCAAGGAAGCTCAGTACATTATTCATGGCAAGGAATCAGATGGATTGGGAAACTTTTTCTAAAAAGGTGAAGTCATATCAGAGAGGGTTCATGGGTGAACCTGATGAATTAAGACTAGGGCGAGGTGAATTTCACGAGTTGCCATCCTCTTGTATCTGTGAGAAACGGTCAAGTGAGAATGACTTTGGAAAAGATGAAGATCATAGCTCAAAGCAACAGATCTTTGTCAGGGAGCCGAGTGTTCTAGCTCAGTAATGCACAAGAATCTTGATGAGGTGAATTTGTCAACCAAAAGGAGTAGCAAGGCTGAATCATGGCTGTCATCTGGAGGATGTGTTATTGCTTGACCAAATTTAAGATGACAGCGCTTGAGGAAGCTCGAAATATGGCATCTGCTTCACTTTTGCTGCCTCCTGCAAGACTCTACAGAGCTGAATTATATATGTGACTAGAAGTGAGGGAAGTTTGATGGTCAAGGGTTCATAGTTTGGTGGTCACGGCTGGTATATACGCTGCAGATTCCAGGATAGCTTAACACAGGAGTTACGGTTTGGTTGCCAGTTTCATTTTCCATTTGACATGTATGTAGGCAAGTTTATGTCGCTGCTCAGTTTATGAAGTGGGGGCGATTAAGGCAAAGTCAATCCACTTCTCGGCATCCTAATTTCTGATTATGGCACTGTGCCAAACCATCAACTTTAACAGTATATTGCAGTGTGGTTATACCTCGGTTATGCCCTATCATCGTCGATTACACGCGATGATGTAGAGGTAGAAAGAATTGAAGTGGAAAAGCTGGTGATGTTGATTTGCATCTCATGGCATAGTCAGACACGGCATGTGATTTCTGTGTAAAATTTGCATGGCCGGTTTTGAGTTTAACATTTTTGGGTTTGACATGGGCGCTAAGTCATTTTATGGGAACTGTAAATTATCTAGCTATATTCTTTACCTACGTCCCATGATCTGATTGTCCCATTTTGCACGAAGAACGTTAAAAAGAACATAAAATTAGGTTGTATCTTTTCTGTTTACACACAGCTTAATCGCAAGTGTGCAATGTACTGCTTCGTATTCCAGGAAACAAGATAGTTCTTTCGTAGCATTTGAACAGGTAACTATATCTGGCAGTAGAATCTTTACCAAGACGCCTAATTATTCGATACTTTGCTGGTTTCTGAAGGATTTCATTGGCTTTTCTCCATGGACTGGGTCATTTGCGGATGGATTATCAGCAGAAACGAAGTTAGAAGGCTGTTCTTTGGGAAAATAGTTGCCGTTATTTTATTCTGGTTATATGACAGATTTTTCATGACGGTGCACCAAATTAACAATGTGTGATCACAGAGCAGCATGTTTGGCCAGCATCCCGAAGTAATTTCATTGAAAGGGCAGTCCAAGCGGGAAGGTCCGAAAATCGGAACATAAGCTATCATCTGGTGTCCAAGCTTGCCTTCTTTATTATACGATGTTAATGTAGGTCGCCCTCGTTAGAAAGAGTGGTCAAAAAAAGCTGCCCCGTGTTAAAACATGAACTCATTTTGACATGGGCATTAAACGTACCCAAGTCATGTCTAGCATCATTGGAAACCACAATGTGGAGCCATTTCTTGCGTGAGACATTTACAATAATATCCCAGTCGATCATCCGAAGGGTAACTCAGAACTACTTCGAGCACGTACATTATCCGCGTGATCAGAAAAGATTTACTCAGCCAAATGAAGAAAGAAAGAAGCGCTACCAGTAATACCTGAGAAAGCAAAGATCACAGGGGATTTACAATGAAGAACCAGACGCAAATAATGGTTGCCAAATGGGCCAAACGTCGCCAGTGACTAGTTCTGAGGAAAGAATGAGAACCCACTCATTGCTTTTTCGGTCACCCCGGTTTTTCAGTCAAATCCTTTGAGAATATGTATTGGAATCTTGAGCTGTAGGGTACCCACTCTATGATCTGAGACGCCTTCTTGTTGGTTTTACGATCGATGCACTTTTGTATCACGTCCTGCAGTTTCTTATCCACGTTTTGGATAACCCAGCGTAGAAGATCATCAGCGCTAATCGAAGCTTCCCTTCCGAATTTCTCAAGCACCTTAGGCAGAAACACCTTCGACTTTTTCACAGATACATTTGCTTGAAGAAATTCTCTTCTCGCTACCTCCAGCTCCGCCTTAAGGTTTGATCCCGTGTAAACTTTTAGCTAAAAAGGATCAAAGTTTCAGTTAACTGTGGTAATGCAAAGAGGCATGCAAAGCTTCATTGGGAACCAATTGAATGTTGAAGGTCAAAACTTCAATATTTAAATCGAAATCTCAAAGATTACAAACCATCTTATACTCCGAAGAGAATCTCAAAAGAGGCAGCCAAGACCATAATTATTTGCAAGCACTTAAAACTAAATTAATGCATAGCCAACAGATTTGGAGGTACGGGCTACATGTGTATCAACAACAATTGTTGTTCCAAGGCTCCACGAAATGACGAATTTCTAGATATAATGATTAAATTTGCATTCATACACAAACAAAGCAGTGAAAGGCTTGCTCTCAGATGTTACCACAGGATCAGAAGCAGCTCCATGGCAGAGGGCAAAGCAGATAAGGGGTTGGGAGCTCGTGCAACCATATTTTGAGCTGATCATTTGCCTTTCCTCTCCAGATCTTTTCCTCAAGGCAGCAGACACCACAGTCTCCAGCCACTATTGTTGACACAACAGAATATATAATTCAGTATATTCCCCTGACATATGTAAGTCCTCCAATATGACGCGTTAATATCATTGTTTCCTTCAGGTGTGTTTTCATAAGAGTACATAATTTACCCGTCCTATCCTAGGAGTGCGAAAGCAAAATATTGATTGCTCCATGGCACTTGCACTTATGATAGTACCGCCAATGTTGTACGCAGCCTGCTCTACATAAAGAACCAATAAAGAAATCCTGAAATAAGTTAGAACAGAAGAATTTATGACAGCATAAATAGACTGTTTACTAGGTGCTTCCAATCCGTTTTATAGATTTTGCCTTAGCTGAAGTTTCAGGTTCTGCTTTACATCCCAACTGAGTTTCAGATCTTGGTATGGATCTCAATGCCAATTCCTACTTGTTATTCATTACTCAGTTATTCTATTTGACATACTCTCTGCAGTTTTGGGGTTGCTTTTCATTTGTAGAGTCCGTCAGGCTTTCTGGCTACACAGAATCAAATGATACCACAGATGCAACCAAAATGAAAGATAAAAACTGACATATTATGTGAAGATTTTCCTTCCCAGGTAATATCAAACTGTGCAGTAAAAAGCCAGCTTCTTGTCTGGAGGCTAAAAAGCTTAGAATGTCTTATTGCTACTTGTGAGATATACCATCTCTCTCAGGTGAACTTTCCCAGACTGAGGTACCTATGGAATCCAATATTTAGGCATAGGTCAGTGGATGACAGGAGACAAGCAAATTACCTTGTGAAACAAAGCTAATCTCCTCAGAGAGCTGCGTGGGATTCCATAGGCTAAGTAGGCCTGCAAAAGCGACTTCTATTAGAAATACAATCTGATTTCAATTTGTTAAGATATAGATGGAAAGAGACATGATTTTACATGCATGACAAGAGAGTTGTACACGTTGATCCAAAATGCAGTTTGTGCATTGTCCTCCATCTGGCCAACGTTCACTTTCTCAAGCTGTTCAACTAAGATCCTGAAATTCAAAAACAAACAAGAGGCATCATCCTGCATGAAATCAAGCATTCTATCACATAAGTTACTGTACATACAGATTCATGTCTGATAATGTGTCGCTCAAGTGTTCTTGTTGACAAAGCACATCGAGAAGGATGTCATTGACTCTTAAACGATAAGCACAGGAAGAAGATGAAAATGCTTTTGAATTCCGCATTAACTGTCAGTCAGAAGACACCAAGCATTCCTCCGCTTACATGACCACAGTTGTGGGACCCTCATATATTTCATATATAGTTTGCACAGCTCACGTTTGAACAAGGATTGGCAGGGCACCTGATGATGGATGTATAAGGGGTGTAGCATTAAGTAGCAAAAATTTTCTTCAGCATGCCCTTAGTCTTGTTTGGGAATAGAGTGAGGTGCAAAAGAAAAAAAAAGTGGAATTATAACGTGATTTGCCCAGAGAATTACATTTACACCTGAAATAAAGGTAACTTCGGTATCATTGCCTCAAGAAAACCTTCTCATGCGACTGAAAATGTAATTCATTGGTTCCCTTTCCTATTCATTCTTCTGCGTTGCCACTTCATGCATGGGCATGGATATAAGTAGCTGACCTATAGTTGTTTATGGTGTAAGCTGCACGGGACAACTTCCCCTTATCAGTTGTTATATGAGATATCTCCACCGTGGAATTGGAAGAACAGAGATGCTGCTCTCTGCTGCCACATTGAGGAAGAGTAACTTCGGTAGATGACCCCGACAACATTGGTGATCGGATTTTCTTAGGATCCATGGATGTAGTTCTACGAAGCCAGCAGTATATGGCAGCCATGCACCTGACCATCTCTTCCGACAACTTGCTTGGGCACTCATAAAGATGATCTTTCAGTGTGCACAACACTGAATTTCTCCCTGCCGGCTGGACCTTTACATTTACGACAGCGGGATATAATTTAGGGAGACCTATGGAAAGAATTCAATGACATGCGACAGGCTGACAATAACAAGAAATATGTGCTCTGCTCATCACTGAAAGAAAAGAAACCAAGTTCTTTCAATGCGTTGAAATTCTTTTTCCTTTTTAGGCTGAGAAGGTTGCTCAAATACGTACCAACATAACCCTAAGAATATCCAAGGAAAGCTACAGAATCAATTACTCAGGCAAGAGAAATCGTCGTATGAATAAAATTTCGACACATTTTCCAACATCATGCACTTGTCCTAGTTTGATCTTTGTTCACCACAGCAACTGCTAGAATAAAGAGAAATGGTAAAATGAAATCATATGTATTATTTGAGATGACACGAGCACAGTCATCATGCAAAAGTTCTGTTAACCAAAGCATTTGCGTCTTTGTTTTAATTCTAAACCTGCCTATTATATCACTGATCTCCCATTCATTACGTCCAAATGCTACAAACCTGCGGAAAACTCCGATGGACCTCTACTAGAAGCATCAGTCTGAGTTCACCACATTGTTCAAACAAAATTTTCTCTGGTTCATGACCATTCCCGTATTGACAAAGAATATAATGAAACAACGGAGTCCACATGAAAAGAGCAATAGATTACCTTTGTTATGTTGGAAGTAGCCTTTCCAAAATGAGTTTCACCTTTGCCAGTCAGTGGCAGAGCATGACTTCTCCTTGAAGGTTTTCTCACACGATCATCAGTAGAGGTCAGTGCTTGCAAAGGTCGCAGCGGGAGCTTTTTTGAGGAACAAAATGCACTTGAGATTATGCTTGGATGCTTTCTAGGTGCCTGCTTTGTATGAGCTGGAGAAGCTACGCTTGAACTTTGCTCAGAAGAAGGTTGACTCGTGCACTGGTCAAATATGCTCCTGTAGAGTGAGAGAACGTGCTGTTCTCTGCTGGCAACCTCTTGCTCCAGTAATTCAATTTCGGAGACTAGTTCATTAGTCTGAAATGGATGAATTCTATGGTCAGTTTCCACTAGCCATATTGACAATGAAACTAGAAATTCTCAGTACTACAAATCAGGATGTATATTGCTTCATCTATTCAGCATGGAGTAATTTGACAACTCAATCTGTCTCTTCAATGTGATTACTTATTGGTAGGGTAAGTTCTGCTATCTGATCCAAGAGTTACTTGAAGGTACCTGGAAAAACCAAGTGAAATATTTCACAATGTTCACGTAGCAAACTCATATCCACCTTTGAGCCACTTCAATATTGAATTATTTTAAGAGGTGGAAAAATATCACTGTGCAAATTATGAGTAACTTCCCAATGATGGATGAACATGAAATGAGACAATCTAACTAGCACACATCAATGGAAAAAAGACGCTCTCTACCTTTACCAAGAAACCATTTCCAGCTTCTAATTATTAAAGGCGCTTAATAATCAACAAAATGTTTTGGTAAGATGAATATAAAAATTCTCAAGAGAAGAAATACCTCAGTAGTGACATGTGTATGTCCAGAAGCATAATGATTAACATTGTGTCTGGTGAGATGAATATAAAAGTTTTCAATAGAAGAATTACCTTAGCAGCGACATGTCTATGTCCTGGAGATAACGTGCTAGATGCCCTGCCCATTGCCCTCTCAAGAGTAAGTCGCATAGATTTCTCTTGCTGCAAGCGTAATTGCAGCAGCTCAATCTGCAAGAGATGCAGACATTCTATTACGCTTTATCTGATACTTATGTGCAAAACATGATTTCTCTGTTTGAGGAGCAAATATGCGGCGAATCCCACAATCTTTTATTCTGTCGGGTACTCTTTCCTTGCAAAATAAATCCTACCATTTAAGAAATATCTAACTTTATGCTACACATGCAACCATTCCAATATAGGACAGGCAGAACAATTCACGTGATAGCACCCAATCACGCATTAAACTCCGGTTTCGAGATGGCTTATCATGATAATAGTTTAATTCTAGATCATACCTAGAATGATTCTCAGGATTGTGATTCCAAGTACCCGAGAACTTTTCCACCATACTAGATATCGTCTATAGCATATTTAAACAGGGAGTTCATTAAATTCTGAATATAAAAGAATTAGTTCTGTACTGGTGGCAAAGAAATATCTTTCAAGTGGACATTCTAATTCTACTTGTCATTAGACTAGCTTTAAGACTGTATTTGAATCATCTGGAAAATGCTTGAAGAGGTATATCAAGAGGCACATTCATACAGATGCTAGGTAACACAGCTTTGCTTCGCCAGGATGCATAGTTCTTGCATAGGGTAAAGTTTAACGTGCACTGCTTCAGGGTGGGCAGGCTACATTGGCATCCAAATCCTGAATGCCAACGACTTTGATGCCATTCTCCTAATCCAACCACGAACCATGTGGGACAAAGCCACAAAAGGATGCATAAGGAGTTGTTCAGTTCAGTGGTTCTTGACTTATGCATCCCATGATAAACATATCACCAACCATTGCAGGCTTTTGTTCCCACAGAGTACTCCATTGACCAGAAGTTTGGAAACCTTGCAATGGGGAATTATTCTAGGCAATTGAACAGAATCCAAACTGAATTGCCACTTTTTCTTCAGTAGATTAGATGAAATGACTCCAGTAGATAAATTGATGGCAAGATGAAATGATACCACCTCAGGATTAAACAGGGAAGATAATGCTGGTTGCTGATCTATAGACATTTAATCTTCAGAAATTGTTGCAAACCGAAGTTCATGAGGATGTGAGACTTGACTAGAGAATACAAACTTCCAATAATTACCCCTACATCTACCAAGATGTCTACTTCCAGTCCTTACATCTTTCTCCAAGGACGCTCGGTGACTTGATGCGGTAATTTTTCCACTATAACTGAAGGGTTCAAGAAGGGGACTTCGCACTTCGAGAGCCCTTGTAGAAAGGGGCGACACCTGTTATGCACATGTCAAAATATAGTAAGTTCTAGATAAACACACGAGTAGTTAGGGAAGACTAGATAATTCATATCCAGCATGGCCTATACAAAAAAGGTGAGAAATGAATGCCCATAAGTAGTGGTTCGTACCAGTGTTGCATTCTTGACCCTTTGCGAATGTAGAAGTTCACCTCTTCCAACATCTAAATTCCTATCAGAAGCACTGATAAGGAAAACGAAATTATCAGAAGAAATGTAACTTTGAAGATCAGAAAACTACAAACAAGTGCAAAGAACCTGCTTCAGCCTATCTAGAATCTAACTGCAATCCCTAATTGTAAACCACTACTCCGAACCGCACTGTTCAGTGAGTTATCAGCCCAAGGACACCTGATTCTTTACACAGTCATGGGTTAATACTCACAGCTCAGAGAGTAATTTAACTATCTCTCATTTACAACAACCATGTGCCGCAGAAGCTGGCGATTGACATATAGCAAATGATTACCTCCACCATTAATTAACTGGCAATCCAGGGTCTATGCTCTTCCTTCAAGTACCTGATTTTCTAGTGGTTTCTTTTTTCTCAACCTATTCTATATCTTGAAACTTTCCTCTTTCTCATCTTCACCAGCACTGAAGAATTCTCACTGACAAGACCACATCTATCAGACAGCAACATACACAAGAACAGGACACAGAAAAGAACTCTCAAAGAAATCCGTGCTTTTATAAATGAGCGGACTCAAGCCAAAAGAAAGAGACTACACCTCTTAGACCGTCTATGTGGAGCATGAACATGTGAATGCGCACAACGACTTGCACTCTCTTGTTTTCCAACACCCTCTTCACTCTCAACTGCATTCAAACTTTCCATTTCCTTTTATTCTTTCAACCGCTCCTTATAAACTCTAACGCAGCATTCAAAACTCAGACGTTCTCGATCAGCCCATCAACATAACGCCATCCACAGACAGTCGAGCATAAATGCAGACGCATCATGAATGACCCACTAGAATGGAAGGAGTGAGAACGATTTTCGGAGGAAGAGCGAGGCATAATAGTAGTTCTAGGCAAGTCTTGAATGCTGGGTATGCGCGAGAGAGAATTAATACAATCTCGAAGTGGAAGGAGGCCAAAAAATGCCAAGCGAATAACACAAGCGCTTGCCACTTACCCCGAGGGATGGGACCGGCTTCTGGTGCAGAATTCAATGGAGGCTCTTCGGAGTCGTTGAGCGCATTCAATGGGCGACTGAATTCAACTTGAAAAAACTCTCTCTCTCTCTCTCTCTCTCTCTCTAAAAGCTGCATGTGTTGCAGGTACTTGGTCACTCGATTCACCACAGCCATTGATCCATGTCCGCTTCTTCGAATGATTCTTAATCAATGCATCGCGAAGCATCATTACCGTTTTTTAATTCGGATCCGCCCGCTTTTGGGCAGTGCAAACCAAGCTCGTTCCGTGAATTGTCCCAACGAAAGAGAAAACGAGGAGATGGATTTACGATCAAGCCGCAGTCAGGAGGATGATGTTGACGCCGGAGACGGTACTGGGAATACGGACGACGAAAGACGGACACGATTTCCGACAGGAGCCCGACATCTCCATTCGGACCGGGTTCACCGGTCCTGACGGGCTGGTCTAAACGGGCCGAGTTGGAAACTTTGCTATTTGTCGACTTCATCAACCACGGGCAGGCCTAAAGATTCTGCAGGCCCGATTTTGGACCCGATCCGACTCATCAGACCGCCCATCGAGAGTTCTAGTCTCCACTCTCCAGAAAAGTAAGCTCGTCCTCGTTCGCTTCGATCCCGGAACGGAAGTCCAAATTCTTACCGGTGGAGAAAATCTGATCCCGTCGCCATCATCGAAGATCCAATCGGCAATCGGCATTTCCTTCCATCGTTCTCCGATCGAAACCCTATCAAACATGCCTGTATATCTTTCTCTCTCTCTCTAGATTTGGATCCCCTTTTTCGGAATGATTCGTAACGGGCTAACCTTCCCGTGTTAATTTTGGCTGAATTCGATTTTGTGATCCGCGATGCAGTTCAGAGGGATGATGGAAGTTGAGCCGCCGAGCCCGATCAGGTACTTGATAGGAGCTGCGATCATGATGGTGGGAGTGGTGTTGCCCGTGGGCTACATGATGTTCCGTAACAAGCGCGCCCCTTCTTCTTCTTCTTCTTCTTCGTCTTACTCCAAGCAGACGTAGGTGTGCCTTCTCTGATCTATTTACTGTACTCGAAAACAGCTGGCTTCTCGAGCGCTTCGCGGTTTCGATGTCGATCCTGTGTTGAATTGATGTTAATAATCGTCTGGCGTCATTCATTGACGCTTGCTGTGTCTCCTAGTGGTTTTGTTAGTGATTAGCCACATATGAAGTCGAGTTCTTCGAGAAAACATTTGTTAGTGCTAACGATCTGATTCTCGGTTATCAGCTGGCGCTCTCGTCGTGTTTTGTGGGAATTCACATTAGCTAAGCCGGGAAATAGGAATTTTGGGTGGTTTCTTCCCCCCCTCCTGTTTCGGTGGGTACGAAAATGGATTTGCATATGATGGCAATTCCTTGGCTCTTCGCGTCGTCGATTTTCACATTGCATGTGGAATCGTGAATGTTGGGATGCTTGGTGTTGTTGCTGTTAACTGCTGAGTGATTTTTGATTTGGCATTGTAGATTGAGGAAGCCAGGATCTAAAAGATGTTTAGAGAGTTTGAATCTTAGGTTCCTCTAGACAAGTCAACCTGTTTTGACCGAAGCAAGTTGGAAGCCGAGTGTCACAAATTGAACAAGTCATCGAGGGTTTGATTTAGCCAGGATCTAATAGGAAGCACCGCTAACGAGGTTCATGACGCTATAGATACCGGGTTGTGTTTTACTCGTGTTAAGCTTGGAGTTATGTTGAGAGAAGCTTTCAGAGCAAAGCTTCATAACAAAGTTTCAAATTGAATATTGAGTGAAATAGTGAAAGGAAAATAGCGTGCTTGTGAGAGTGTTTGGTCAAACTAGTATGTGTTTGGTGAGAGTAATCTACTTATTTTGTATGGTGAGAGGGATCATTATAGTACCCTTGTACCATTTTCAAATGCATTGTGTTTATGTATCCATGATATAATTCTCTTGTATCTCCACCACCACGCTTGCGCCGAGGTAGTACCCAGCAAGTGGTATTCAACTTGCACTACAAACTTCACATGTGTTACATAAAGAAGGGAAACATGGGGAAATAGATAGTCCGGTACTTTCTCCTCCTACTTCTTTAGATTACGCACTGGAAGGATTCAAAGTGCATTGAACCTATTCAGGATTCTTGACATGCAATACTAGGGATCTTACTCTTCTCCTTACCTTTATCTTCATGTAATGCCTAACAATCCATGCGGATATCATTTCCTTTCTTTCTGGCTTGCTCCGAGTGTCTTTGTGACTAAACGCCTCGTTGTATGATCAAGTATTTTGTTGGTAACCCCTCATATTGGTACATGCTGAAGTTGCTTTTGTTTATTTGCAGGAGCAAAGTGTTGATTTGACAAGGCTTACTAAATCCAAAATAGATTAGAAGGAAGGCCTTTTGGAGGCCTGCGAATTACAGTTGTAAATGCTCTGGAACTTCGAGTTGTCATATTGTTCTGAGTTTCACTTCAAGTTCACGATAGTGAGTGAAGATGGTTTCTTCTGTGTTGTTTCCCAGTTTTGATCGGGTTGCTACAGCCTACATCGATAAGCCTCATACCCTCTCTTTGTGCCTTTTTTCTTATGTCTTCTTGCTGTGAAGAGCTCTTGGATGTCTGATAGGTTCAGTTTCCACTGTATCTGGATGATCCTTTGCTGAATACCAGCGGCTTTGTCGGCCGAAGCTCACTTTTGCTTGGGAAGATGTACCATCGTATTGGTCTTTGCTGATAACTAATATTAAGCAGTCGAAACGATCAGCTTGAATGATTTTGAGTTCTCCTAAAGAAGGTGCATTGTTGTGCTTGAGAACTAGTCTAGCCAACCGGGAAGTTTTGACTCGTGAAACTGCTTCCAGAGTTCTTTACTTCTTTGTGAGGCGAAAAGATGCAGCAAGCGTCAGCAATGATAATTCTTGCGTCTCGGCTGCTTATGTGGCGTCGGATCTTTACCTCAAGTTACCTTTCGCTTCACAGAATACCTTGGAATGCTTTTGCCCAAGTGGTGACAGATTGATCAATCTCCCAAGGGCAACCAGTTGATGCCTGGTCCTTACGTTCATGATGCTAATTTTTTTGGGGGATGGGGATTTTTTTTTTTTTTGGGATCTGAAGGGGGATCTTATTGAAGCACGTCGTTATTCAGGTCTGTTTCTTGGTGATCAGAAAAATTTCAATGAAGCTGTAAGAGTATTGATTAAGGGAAGGTGGTGAGACGAAGGACTGTTCTATATGTCAGATTTGAAGAGTCTTGTCATATAAATGCCAGTTCCAACTATCGTACTCACAGATATAACTCAAAAATCACTAGATACCGAAAGGTCATGTCGTACGAAGAATAGCTGACCACTGTGAATTGATCTTACACTAGCTGTAAATTAATTGCGGAGATTTGCAAAGGAATCGCTGCAATTTTCAACCACGAACTGACTCGTGGTTTGCTGTCAAGAAAGAAAGATTGTCCCATGCTTCACAAGTATTAAAAGAAAACCAAATACAAGTCAGAGCAATCTTAATAAAACACAAGGAGTTCTCTATGGTCGTACTTCAGCATGCTGGTCCATCCTTCCACCTTCCTAGGGCTTGTCCTACGCGAATCCTATCACCTTGTTTGATACCAAACCTAAAACCAGAGGGGCCATCATCTTCGGGTGATTCCGACAATGGAGCTTGAAAGATCAGAACCACTGTCGATCCCATGTTAAAGCCGCCCATCTGAAAAGAGGAAATGCGTAAATCGTCAATCTTGCCTAATTCACAAACTGTGCCTAGGATGACGGACATGCAAATTCATGTTTTCAATTACTCTCTAACATACGGAAAATGGTAGCAGCAAAGATTAAATGATACAAGCAAGATACGGTTTGAGATATTCCTAACCTCATCCCCCTTATTGCACATGATTCCAACACCTTCAGGTTCATAAAACCGTTCTTCTGGAGGTTCTGAATGCAGTGGTTTCTTCTTCGGCCGGTTTGTGCGGAGCTCAGGTTCAATATAAAGCTGCCATGTGCAAAGTTCAGTCGATGAGAGTTAGGCCAGGTAATGCAAACAACAGCACATATTTTTAGCCAAATGCAGCCAATCATTTTCACAATCCCCTTGACTACATGAAGCATGATAAGGTTCCAGATCTACTGTTATGTAAGTGGAGATATATTCACATAGGCTCTAAATTCCCAGCAGAAAACACATACGGTACTCTTCCCAAACACGAACACTGCTGCAAAACTTTATTTTACCAATTGAGATGAAAAAAAAAAAAGACTAGAAGCTTTTGCATTTAATAATTCCTTGAGCTGTACTTTTGTGCTTATCTCATGCCTAAATATATTCTTTCCTTTTCAAATGGGGAAGAGGAGGGAGGGTCTAAACTATGAAGGTCACTATTTAACCTCAATCGATCCAATGTTTGTCGCACCAATAGCAGCAAGTGCCATAAAACCTTCCTGCCAGAGACCTTCAAGAACCACCTGGAAACATGAACAAGATTTTCTCATATCCAAATCAAGGCAGAATAGATCATGGAAGCTTATTAACAAGAGAACACAAGATAATTTGCTGTCTAATGAGTTTTTGTGTTTGATACTGTACCATTTAGAGCCAGGACTTTTACAGAAAACACAAAAAAGGAAAGGAATTCCAAGGAGAACTCAATACAAGGAGACAGTAATGGGAGTCCAACTTTGTATTACATTCACAGAAACACATCAAAGAATTTCACGATAGAAAAAAACAATGCCTTTGAGCTGATACAAGCCACCATTACCCTTCTCTTTAAGTTTAGTCAAACCAAACCGACACTTTGAATTTAAAGGAACTTAAAAAGGTACAAACAATCATAAACTATACATAACTACATTTTATAGCAATTTCACAATATTCCACCAGAATGATTTGGCCTAAATTTCCGTGTTAATTATAGACATTTCTAAACTACTTTCATGACTTTGATATGTCATATGTAGTGAGACAGTATTAGAGTGGTACGTACGCTTTGGCCCAAAAATAATAGAATGAAAGAGGTCACATGGTCAAATTACTTGGTCCAACTTGGGTCAGGAAAAAAAACACAGGCCAAGCAGATAGTCATCCCCACACACATCTGCCTACCTCTCTCCTTCCTTGCCAACCACACATCGCCACTGACCCCCCACCCCAAATTAAAAGAGGGACCAGAAAGAAGAAAGAATGAGCAAACCATTTGTTTTTTAAAAGATGAGGATTCCAGAATTCATCCTGAACTCTTCAATTTTTTAGCACATAATACTCAGCCTCGGGAGAATCCAGGATATTCAACCATTCTATTAATTCAACTTAATAAAGAATGCTTTCCAAAAGGTTGACTGCCATCAACAATTTCACTACAGGTTTTGACACATTCCTGTACATCCAACAGTAAAGCACGGTAATGGAGTCGTTACTTGCATTACCGTTGCTTATTACATGGTTTTACTGAGAAGTTTCAACATTACACTATTACCCAATTCATCTACCCTCCCAGCAAATCGAATACACATATCCAGACTTCACAGATGTAATTCCACTATTAGCCTTGCCAACTCTTTTTTTTTTTTTATATCATTGAAACTTTTGCAAATAGTAATTGTTTATAAGCAAATTATATTAACTTCCACCATGAATATCCAGAACCAGATAAATTTACCCTCTCATTCTCCACATAGAGGTTCCTTATTGTCCTTGTGGCACGTTCATTTAAAGGAAATAGGTGGCCTGGAAGCAAAGACAGTTTAATTAACAGTGTCTGCAATAGGTAAAGTACAAACATTAAATCATATGCCAATCAAAAGAAGAATATTAACTTCTTTAATTGCAATTTATTAATAAAGAGTGAAAAATATGGAGCCTCCAGCAAACATTGATGCATGTGTAAATGTCATATAGAAAACTGGCTACTGTAAGAGTCCTCTAGTTGCTGGAACCAACAATATCAAAATGAAAACTAAAGACAATCAAGATACCTGAAAAATGTCGTCTAATTACAATATTCCAATTAGCTGGTGAATGGATTCGATGATAGTCTCCAGGTCTCAAGTAAATTACGCAGTAAAAGAGGCCTTTCATAGGACTGCAACGAAGATTTCATCATAAAGGTCAAAAACTACTCTCTTGATAGTGAATTATGGGAGACATACAACCAATCAAAATCAACATGACACAAGCTCGATATGCAGGTCATCTGATACTTGGAATCTAAGCCAGTTCAAGAAACCAACGACAAATAACGATGGTCTATGCCGTTCTCTTGAATCGTCATGCTCATTGGCATCCATCAGATGAGCACTACTGGATTGAGGATGCATGTGAAGTCAATTTCAACCAACAAAAAGAGAAAAGAGAAAGAAGAATTTCCATCCACTTCACTCTCAAAACTTAATTTATGAACTGAATACAAGTCAGTGCCACCAACTTGCTTTATTGAATCTTCAATCTTCCCCCCAACCCTTCCCTCCTCAAGGGACATTAATTTTCACAGAAGTATGTGAAGAACTAAGCATTTCATACGTTCAATCATGTAATTGTTTATTTTTCAAACGAATTAACATGATTACCATGCCGACACAGGGTCCTCCCTAATTTTTGGTGAGGCCAAAGACACTCTCCACCATGATTTCTTCCATTCCTCTTTAGTGGGACTTCCCTTTTCAACTTCATCTTCATTTGTCTTTCCACCAGCTAACATTGGAACGAAAGCACTCGAACCGAGAAGAGCATAAACTGAGTAGGAAAGACCTTTGACTTGCTCAATCATAGCCCCAGTACCCTTCAACTCTCCGCATCGCAGAATAGTACCATCCACAGGACTGACCTATGATTGGAGGGAGAAATTTAGACATAGTGAGAAGTAACAGATGGACTGAAGATGCAAACAATTCGTATAGATAAAATGTTCCAGAAAAAGTTACCAGTTACCAGGCATTTTGGGTCGGGGTCAATTGGCCTTGAACCTTCTTTTAGGGAACGGACAAAAAATTCCCGTAAAGAAGAATATTCTTCAAGAGGCAATGCTGCTTCTTCTATATCTGAAATAAAACTTGGTTTTAGATTTTTCAGTACAAAAAGTCAGTTGTGCCCATTTAAGGAGCATTCTAGCTTATAATATTCAGAATAATCAGCACCAGAGTAGCTACAGCTACAAGACCACACATTAATCCATCAACAAAAAGTTTAAAATGGAATGCAGATAAACATACTTGAATGGAATGCCCGTGCCCACGCTCTACAGAGAGAAGGCCGCATCCATACAGGAACTTCCTGAGAAAATTTTCTTCCATCAATCCATGGGATGAAAAAGATGTCTGAGTGGAAATTTGGAAGAACAGTCGGCTGTGGAGAACGGCAAATAGAGAAGACAGACCGAAATGAATACATTCTGAGAAGTCAAAAGTACCAGAAGGGAAGGGGAACAGAGAAGCAACGTCTATGCTTTTGGCCTGAAGAGTAGGACATAGTGATGTATGAAATTAAATCTTATGCAGAACTGTTCTTTCACCTTCTCATGTAATTAAAATGAAAAATGGCTGAAAGTCATTTTCCTTATTTGCAGTAAAAACTGAAAAGGATTTAAGGCTCTTCAGAGTGCCTTATCAAGCCAAAAACCCAATCCAAATGACACTAGCCAAGCGTCCCAACCCCCATGAACATAGAGATATTCTAGGAAATAAAAGCAAAGTATATAATTGAATTCCTTACCACACTCGCAAGGAAACCCCAAAATCTTGAAATGGATCTGAGAGGTAGTAACCTGAGAAATGTGGCCTAAAAACAGACCGAGTCAGAGAAGATTGAAAAAAACTTTAGATGCAATGTATACCATCGTAACAAACAAATGACACGAGCCACCAAAGAAGTGAAAGCATAATAGGTCGTTGGTGACTACATTATACATACCTTTACATCTGGCTGGAATTCATATTCAATTCCCTTTGCTCTTGCCTCTTCAACCTATAACAAAGACACCACCACAAAGGAAAAGTTGGCATGCTTATGACAACCAAAAAAGGGCTTTTCAAAGATATAATACGCTAATTCGGACGTATTCAAAATCCATCAGGCAATAGAGAGCACAATAAACCAAGAGACCTTTTTACAGGACCTTAAGCCATGTCGAAGTAAACTATTTCCTTAAGACTAATAGTTATGCAGTGACCACGACCAGAGAGTGCAAGTTTCTCAAAACTGTCCTAAACCACTAATAAGCTAATAAAGTTCGACTTCTTCCCCTTTCAAGGCACTTGAAGAACGACAGTAACAAGAAAGAAGCTCCATATAGGCACACGGCACTAAATTAAGAGCACAAACCTTCTTATCGTCGTAGAGACGACGAGCATGGAGAGCACCGAGCATGAGAAGAGTAGCAACCGTAGCACCAGGCACCAGATAAGAACTCCCTGCAGCCCAGCTCATCGACGACGACGATGACCACCACCATCCCGAACAACAACGACAGCAACAACAAATAGCCGCAAAATGAGTAACAAATGCTCGCGAATATTAGTTCCGCGCATAAAACGTGCGAAGCGAAGCTTCTCGGACTGACCTCCGGAGTCGGCGGTGCCCCCATTGGAGGTTGCACGGACTCGAGCCGAGTCGCTCAGCTTCTTGGCGAAGAAGGAAGCGAAGAATCGGCGGCTTTGGTACAGGCAAAGCGATGGCCTCTGGTGAGGGAAGAGTGGAAGCTTGTGCGAGGTCCTGAATCGCATTGTCGCCGGAGATTTACTGCGTAACTGGGGAGTTCGTTCTCTGCTAAATTCACTTCTCCTTCTTCGTAGGGCGAAACAGGGCGGTCGAGAGAGCGAGAGTTCTATAAACCATTCGGGTCGGCTCCGCCGGCTCCGTATTAAGTCGAGCTGAATTACTCGGATGGGAAAGAGATCGGTTCATTTCTAAAATCCGAACGGAAATTCAATCTGAATCTGAATGGACTCCGAGCTAAATCAATTGCCAAAAAGTTGGAAATCGGAAAATTTTCAGTTTGCCGACCAACAAATAGAAAAAGGAAATTTTCAGTTTAATATCCAGTTGATTTGGACATAAACAAATTCTTAAATTACTTCGTCTAAACTTTGTATGTGTAAAATTCAAGGATTTTCCTCGAAACGAAAGAAAAGAAATATTTTCTCACAACTAAACGGTAGTAATGAAAAAAGCAGACTCCACATTAATTTTGATAGGTTACCGCTTGATAGGCAAGTATAATAGCCTCTCACGCCTAGCGTGATTGGGCAATTGATCCGTTTTTCACACAATGTCTTGTAACCGACTTGTCAACGAAAATTTTTCAATTTAATATCTAGTTGATTATTTATCAATAACTTATCCTTTTTTTTATCTGTTAGCAATAACTTATCTGTTTAATATTATTTTGTATAACATCAACCAGAAGCATATATTAACATGAATCGTGTTATAACGTATTGATCATCGAGATATTAATACATTGTCATAAAATCTTTTTCAAGGATTATCTTTAGATGTGTCATCTAAAATCATAAATCGCGAGAATTGACATTCTCTCGTTCCAAGAAAATATTTTTATACTTTTCAAAAGCAACAAATCGTATGCACTCTAATTTATTGCCCTTCATCTATGCCGTCTCTCTTCATTATTCTATTATCAAATTTGTAGAAATACTCATTTTTTTTAACATAGCAGCATAATTTTAAAATTTTTCCTATATATAATTAGTAGATGAAAGTGTCTACTCTCTATATGAATCCCAGAAATAGTATCACTTTTACTATTTAATATTATTTCGTGTTACGACCATGAATTTTCATTTGTATATTTTTTAAATTTACGTTTTTTCTTCCTCCGTTTTAATTATACTTAGTTCGATAATTTACGTTCAAATGTTCCTTTCTCCAAATTATAATGCGATTGAGCCATGAGTTGCTCCTGGGTATAGCCATCTATTTCTAAAAAAAAGTACCTTATTGCTCGATCGCAATCTTTATGTAGAACTGATAGATCGGTATGTGCCTATTTATAAGTTTATGTTTATGCCGAAGCCTCTAAGAGATTCTATACTATATTGTAATTGTTTGCTACGGGTAATGCTTTTCAAGATTGCTAGGGATTGAAAGCGTGTCCGATCCAATGCAGTCTCAATCGCTACTTGTGCATCTACAAAAAAAAACGAAAAAAAATTATATTGGTCACATTAAAAGTTTAAACACCATGTTATAATTTAGAGCAAAGTTCAGGATCATTTTATAGACAAATTTCAAGCAACTCCTAAGATGCACTGGAATCTTGTACGGTTCATCTTCAGTACTCTTTTAAAAATAAACCGTTAAAAAGTAATCTTGCTAAACAAGACACAGATCACGAGTTGGCGCGCATTTTACACTATTTGCAAGCGAAGCTGCTTCCATCGCTCTCGATCGAGAAACCATGGAGGACGAAGAGAGATCGAGCATGGTGATCGGTCTCATAGAGAACAGAGCCAAGGAGGTCAGTTTCACTTTCTTCCTACTCGATTCACGCGCCTCTTTTTTCTCACGTGAATCCAATGGAGGATCGATGAATCGCAGCCACGGCTGCGTCGTACGGACGCGGCGGCCTGGTCCATTCGCAGTTCACTGGAAAATGTATCGTTAGTGTCGAACGATCGTCGAACCACGGGTGTTAGGTTGGAGATTTGAAGCTATTTCTTCGATACTTCACGCCTCTCTCGGAAATGATCAGAAATAGAACAAAGGTGTAAAATGATCTTGCAGTAGGGATGACGGAAAGCCGTCGCAAATGTCTTAGTTGTTTGAGGAATGCTTGTGAGCTGGTCAGGTTTGTTATTCCGAGCCGAGAGATGCTTTTCTAGGCTTTAATTATTTAGTTGATGGCTGGAGTCGGAGGTAGGCGGTTTTAATAATCTCTGTTGATAACTCCTGCGGAGACATTGTGCTTCGTGGACTCGACTGCATTAAAGACCTCAGATGATTGTGATGCAATGTTCTAGTTAGGTAGTTAAAATCGAAATGCTTATATGATGTGTTGCCTCTCCAATTTTGTGTAACCAGGTCAAGTGTTGCGATACCAGCTTAAGTAAGAATAGTTGGCTCAGGGCTTAAATCGGTCTTGGGTGGTCATATTATCCTGTTCACTTGCGATTGGCTGTTGGTATGAACTTGCCTGTTGTTTCTGATTGTAAGAACACACTCTCTGCACAGGTTGGAGTTGCTGCTTTTGATCTGAGATCTGCTGCGCTGCATCTTTCACAATATATCGAGACTAGTAGTTCGTATCAGAACACAAAGACTTTGATGCAATTTTACGACCCTGTGGTGATTATTGTTTCGCCAAATAAGCTTGCACCTGACGGCATGGTCGGAGTGTCCGAACTTGTGGATAGGTTTTATCCTTTGGTCAGGAAGGTAAAGTGGCAGATGTGATGGCTTTGCCACTGTATTTACTTTTGACTCCACTCTTTGAGATCTATTGTGTTGGCTTTGCAGATTGTGATGGCCCGTGGATGCTTTGACGACACTAAGGTTAAGATCGATGGCCTGTCTTCTAAAGCGATACGATAACAGAATGTGGCACTAATGCCGTACAATTTTTTGTGGGATTATTTCCCTTAAACTTCAATGTTCCAGGGAGCTATGCTGGTTAAAAACTTAGCAGCAAAGGAGCCATCGGCACTTGGTCTGGATTCATACTATAAGCAATATTATCTCTGCCTGGCTGCTGCAGCAGCTACTATCAAATGGTATTCCTAAAGCGAGTGCATTACCTGTATGCTTGGCCTAGAATCTGTTGTGTCTTTGTTGCAGTAGATCTACGAACAGATCTTTCTCACTTTACATAGAAGGTGAAATCTTGATGATCCCCTTGACCATAATCAGATGTACCATCCTTTGAAATATTTTTTCTCTAATCGAGGCAAACAGAAGACATAACTGAGTTGTCGCTGATAGGTTATTAGTTGGACAGAATAATGTGTTCAACTGTCATGGATTTGTAGAAATTTATATGGCATCAGATTTCAGTTTATACCTTCAAAGATTGATGTTCTTACTAGCAGACTGCTTTGTCGCGATAAGATCCAGTGAGATGGTGATTCATGGATATTTTCCTTCAATTTTTGGCTAGTAAGACTTGGTATGTTTTACCATCATTTTCATTTTTTCTCTGAAGCATGGATCTAAATGCTAAATGCATTTAACTTACTTTAGAACTGAAATAAAACAGCTTCAACCTCAAAAAGCAAGGCAATTTGATCCAAAAGATCAACTAATCATCTCATTGAGTTCTTTAAAAGTAAGAACAGTCAAGCCAGTATAGCCTCCTTTTAATTGCTTAATCTGTCTATAATCAGCTGTTTGACTATGTTATCCTAGGACTTCAGTGTGTAAAGATTTCTACCAGGCAATTTCTTGATAGCTGCATTCAAACAAGTCAATTATTCATTGTATTGAGCAGGACCGAAGCAGAGAAAGGCGTGATAGTAACCAACCACTCTCTGCCGGTATCTCTTCTCGTTATATATATAGAGTTTGCCATAATGACTAGACACCATTCTGACAATAACTCAATAAACCCTAAGATATCAGTTTGTCTCTCATGGCCACATTGCTAATAGCGATCAATTTATAATCTATCTACGGCATTCTCTGTGCTATTATTGTCATCCCTTATCCCCAGTTGTTTTGAGAACTATGCTTCTATGGTTCAACTGCTTTTCTTAGTCTGATTCTTAAGTCAAATAACTAATTCAAATAGTCGAGTGTCATTTCAACAGTATCAGTCCTTTGACCATGAATGTACATTTATGAGCACATACTGCTCAACCAGCCTCTTTTGACATGCAAATTCCCAAATTTACACGAGAAACTTGACTTTTCCAGGTAACTTTCAATGGATCCTTTGATCACATGAATATTGACGCTACTAGGTATTATTCCTTCACTGATGTATTCATATTTAGTCTATCTTCGATTTCTTTATTTAGGAAGAGTCTCATCTCAAAATTAGCATTTTGATGAAGAAGCTATATTTCATACTTTTTCCAACTAATACAGGAATCAAATGACTTTTGCATGGTCACATTTCATTTCTTTGGATAAGTTCTGCTGTTTTTATGTCATGGCAGTGTCCAAAACTTGGAAATTATCAATCCATTCCATTCTTCCCTCTTGGGCACAACCAACAAAAAGAGAAGCTTGTTTCATATGCTAAAGACAACAAAGACTATTGGAGGGTATGTGTATGACCATATCTGATGCTGCAGATATTGCTCTTAGCAATCACAAAAATCTGAAAACTTGGGTGCCTTCTGATGCTTCGTCTTCACTGTGGGAGTGAGGAGGTGGTGTAATTGCGAAGTTTGGTTAATGGCATGAAATTGGAAAGTACATTATTGAAAACACGCAGGAATGTGGGCACTATGAACATGGATGTCACTGTTGCATTTCTTTTGTAAAGCTGGTTCCAGCATAGCTCAGACTTTTCACTACCGTAACATTGCAATGAACTTCTATCCAGGACTAGACTTCTCCGGGCCAACCTGCTGCAGCCATTGAAAGATATTGAAACTATTAATGCTCGTCTCGATTGCTTGGTCAGTCTTCAATTTTTTTAAGGTCACTCTGGCACTGTTTGCAAGCTGGGTCTCTTCAATTATTAATCTGGACACATTTCTCTTAAGATGATCTCCTTCTGACTGATTTATTCTGCATTTTTTCAAATATTAATCTGCATTCATTTCTCTTAAGATGATCTCCTCCTGAATGTTTTATTCAGCACTTTTTACTTTCATTCTCCAGAATGTCTTTGTGAAATTCAAATCATATTACTATCTGCATAATGTGCATTGTGTCGTGATCTCTGCAGGATGAACTGATGAGCAATGAGCAGCTGTTTTTTGGACTCTCTCAGGTCCTGCGTAAGTTCCCAAAAGAGACTGGTAAGTGCAGAATTATTAGCCACAAATTGAACTAGAAAGATAAAAGATAGAACTAGGGTCTTGCAGATAACATTTCTTTATTTTTTGGGTTCACTTACATGTGGGTCATCTTCTGTCTTCAATCAGATAGGATACTATGTCACTTTTGTTTCAAGCTGAAGAAGGTTACTAGCGGAAGTCTGGGCTTTGATCATGCTAGAAAAAGCCAACTGTTGATATCAAGCATTATTTTGCTTAAAACTGCTTTGGATGCTTTGCCTTTACTCTCCACGGTAACATGATTTTGTTACCAAGTACTTTTCCATTTTGCACTGAACTCAAGCAATTATCTTTTGTAATTGCATGACTCCAGGTTCTAAAAGAAGCCAAAAGTTCTCTCCTGGTGAACGTTCACAAATCTGTATGTGAGAACCAGACTTATGCTGCAATTAGAAAGAGGTAATCGCCATCTACTGATCATATATTTCTGGCAATGCAGATATGTCAGTAGAGACAAGGACTGCTTGGGCCAGTTTTATCTGTAGCTCTCCCATTCTCGAGAAGAAGTTCATATTAGTTAGATACATAGGATCCTGATTAACTGTGCTTTGTTTTTGTCTTCATTATGTACATTTACCTCTGTGGACTTCTTGTATCACTGTCTTTCACATATTTAATTAAGAAGCTTGATCATTTTCAGAATGGAGGAAGTGATATTATGCTCTCATATCACTTTGGCTTCACATTTTTACAATTGAAGCTTCATCCTTTTCAGGATAGGTGAAATGATTGATGAAGATGTGCTTCATGCAAGGGTCCCTTTTGTTGCCCGCACACAGCAGTGCTTTGCTGTCAAGACTGGAATAGATGACCTGTTGGATATTGCACGGAGATCATTTTGTGACACAAGTGAAGGTTCTCTGTTTTCTAGCTACATTCCTCTCCGTCGATTTCATTTCTTATGTGCCCTACATATCTGAGAATGGACTCCACTATCGACAGCAATACATAGCCTAGCAACTCAGTATCGTGAAGAATTTAAACTTCCAAATTTAAAACTCCCTTTCAACAATAGACGAGGCTTTTACTTCAGTATTCCACAGAAAGAAATTCAAGGAAAGCTTCCTAGCAAGTTCATACAGGTTATGTTTATCTTATTATATTTTCTTGGTAACATGTCCTTCAATGTTATCTGAAATCTTTCTCTTCTTGATTTTATCAAATCAGGTCATGAAGCACGGGAACAACATTCATTGCTCCACTCTTGAACTTGCTTCAGTGAGTAAATAACCAAAAGCTCGTAGTTGTATTTTATTCTGGTATGATACTTTTGATAGCGTTTTAGGTGGGTTATGTCATAGATAATCATACCATATGATCTTCCTACGCCTCCTTTTGTATGAAGGGTCTCTGTTGTGTATCAAGGCTGCAGAATATTTTGTTTTAAGTTAGTTTTAGCAATTCTATCTTTAAGATTTGATTAGATTCTGTTAAGATTTGAATTTACTAGATAACTTTCCTGTTTATTATTCAAATATTCTGTTTTGATTAGAATCCTAGTAGATCTAGGGTAAAGATTTGTTTTGGCGTATGTATTTAAGTATTACAATCTTTTGGAATAAAGAGAGTTGAAGTTTTCCCTTTCATACATTAAAATCTTGCTCTTGGAATACGTTCTGTTTCTCGTTCTGCTCTGTTTTTTTACATCTGAATGTCCTTCTGAACAATTCAGAAGCAGAAACAGAACTGCTTCTGACGTCCTTCTGATCCCTTCAGAAGCAACAATTGGTATCAGAGCTCTCTTGATCTTAAGGGGCTGTGCTGTGAGTAACTTGTGAGATTGATTGAGAGTGTGTTTGCATCCATAGAAGACGAAGGCAAGATGGAGGCTGGATAGAGTGGTTTTTCAGCCATGGCTCCACCAATGTTTGATGGAGAAAATTATCAAGCCTGGTCAGTGAGGATGCAAGCTTATCTAGAGGGTTGTGATTTTTGGGAAGCAGTAGAAGAAGATTATGAAGTTGCTCCCCTTCTTGACAACGCAACCATCAATCAATCAGGTATCACAAGGAGAGGGTTACAAGGAAAGTAAAGGCGAAGTCTTGTTTATATGCTGCTGTCTCACCTACCATCTTCAGCAGAATTATGGTTTGCGAATCAGCAAAAGCTATCTGGGATTTCCTTAAAGCTGAGTATCAAGGAGATGAAAGGATCAAAAGTATGAAGGGGCTGAATCTGATCAGAGAATTTGAGAGACTTCAGATGAAAGAGTCTGAGACAATTAAGGAGTATTCTGATAAATTGATAAGCATAGCAAATCAGGCAAGAGTTCTAGGCACTGATCTCTCTGACAATAGGTTAGTGCAGAAAATTCTTGTCTCTTTGCCCGAAAGGTTTGAGGCAACAATTGCCTCGTTGGAGAATACCAAGGATTTGTCTCAGATTCGGTTTGCGAATTGCTAAGTGCTTTGCAAGCGCAAGAGCAGAGGAGGTTAATGAGGCTAGAAAGTAGTGCTGAAGGAGCTCTACAAGCCAAGGTACAGCAGAATGTTAGAGAGAAAAACAAGAAGTGGAAAGAGAAGAAGTGGAATGGTGGTAGTGGTTCAGAAGCTACTGCGAGAGAGAACAATGCTGGTAATTCAAAGAACAATTGGGGAAGGTATTCTTCGTGTAAGCATTGTGGAAAACAGAATCATCCACACTTTAGGTGTTGGAAGAGACCAGATGTAAGATGCAGAAAGTGTCAGAAGCTTGGGCACATTGAGAAGTTCTGCAAAGAGAAAGTAGATCAGCATCAAGGTGAAGCATACGCTGCAGTTCAACAAGAGGTAGATCAACTTTTTGTTGCTTCTTGTTTCTCTTCTAGTACTCCATGTGATAGTTGGCTTGTTGATAGTGGTTGTACAAACCACATGACAAGTGATGAGAAGTTGTTCACTGATCTTGACAAGTCATTGAAGTCAAGAGTGAGGATTGGGAATGGTGAGTATTTAGAAGTGAAAGATAAAGGGACTGTAGCAATGGAGAGTTGTGCTGGAACAAAGTTTGTTTCTGATGTAATGTATGTCCCTGAGATTGATCAGAACTTGCTAAGTGTCGGTCAGTTAGTAGAAAAGGGATTTAAGGTGGTATTTAAAGAAGGAAAGTGTTTGATATTTGATTCAGATGGACAGAAGCTGTTCAGAATCAAAATGCAGAAGAAGAGTTTCTCTTTGAATCCTCTCAAGAAGGAGCAAGTGGCATTCAAGTGTCAAGCTAGTGATTCAGACTTATGGCACAAGAGGTTGGGTCACTTTCATCATAAAGGGTTGCAGTTTATACAAAGGAATGAAATGGCAATAGGGTTACCGAGTATGGAGGAGATCACAAGGTGCAAGTCTTGTTTGTTGGGCAAGCAGACGAGACTTCCATTCAAAGAATCAACTTGGAGAGCTACAAAGAAGCTGCAGTTGATCCATACAGACCTCTGTGGTCCACATGTGACTCCTTCACTAAATGGCAGCAGGTATTTCATTATCTTCATTGATGATTATACTAGAATGTGCTGGATTTACTTCATGAAGCAAAAGTCAGAAGTTGCTGAGGTGTTTCTGAAGTTTAAGAGATGGGTTGAGAACCAAAGTGGCTGCAAGATTCAGGTCATCAGATCTGACAATGGAACAGAATATACTCCACAGAGGTTTAACTTTTTCTGTGAAGAAGCTGGTATTGAACATCAACTTACTGCTCCTTACTCTCCACAACAAAATGGAGTTAGTGAAAGGAAGAATAGAACCATCATGGAGATGACTAGATGTCTGTTACATGAGAAGAATCTGCCAAAAGAGTTTTGGGCAGAAGCAGCAAACACAGCAGTCTTTCTGCTGAACAGACTATCTACAAGGGTATTGGAGAAGAAGACACCCTTTGAAGCTTGGTTTGGTGTCAAGCCAATATTACGAAATCTGAAAGTGTTTGGCTGTTTGTGTTTTTCTCATATCCTACAGGTCAAAAGAGACAAACTGGGAGAGAAAGCTGAATCTGGAATCTTTGTTGGCTATTGTTCAATGTCAAAAGCCTACAGAATCTATCAACTACATACAGGGAAGGTGATCACTAGCAGAGATGTTCAGTTCTTTGAAGATGAACAATGGGACTGGACAGAAGAGTCACAAGACAAGCAGAAGAAGGTATCTCTGGAACCTGACGAGCTGGAGGATGATGTTCCAGTTAGAGGGACCAGAACTCTGACTGATATATATCATAGGTGTAGTGTGGCTGTTTTGGAACTTTCGAGTTATGAGGAAGCTAAAAGTGATCAGAAGTGGTTGATTGCAATGAATGAAGAGTTGGCTATGATTGAAAAGAACCAAACATGGGAGTTAGTAGAGAGACCTGAAGACAGGAAGGTGATTGGTGTAAAATGGGTCTTCAGAACCAAACTCAATTCTGATGGCTCAGTGAATAAGTACAAGGCCAGATTGGTTGTGAAGGGATATGCACAGGTTTGGGGAGTTGATTTCTCAGAAACCTTTGCACCAGTGGCAAGAATGGATACAATCAGAATGACTCTTGCCTTGGCAGCTCAACAAGGATGGAAAGTATATCAGTTAGATGTAAAATCTACTTTTTTGAATGGAGTATTGCAGGAGGAGATTTATGTTGAGCAACCAGAAGGTTTTGTAGCACCGGGCCAAGAGGAGAAGGTTTATTTGCTGAGAAAAGCTCTCTATGGCTTGAAACAAGCTCCTAGAGCTTGATACAGTAAGATTGATGAGCACTTGCTGAACTTGGGTTTTGAGAAAAGCCTAAGTGAATCCACTCTATATGTCAAGAAGTTAGCATCTGACTTGGTGGTAGTTTCACTTTATGTGGATGATTTGCTAGTAACAAGAAGTAAGAGTGCTCAGATTGTTGCATTTAAGCAGGAGATGATGAAGATGTTTGAGATGACAGATCTTGGTGAGATGTCATATTTTCTGGGGATGGAAATTAGTCAGACTCAGAATGAAGTTTTTATATTTCAGAAGAAGTATTCGAAGGAGATTCTGAAGAGATTTAACATGGAGGAGTGCAAGAGTGTGAGTACTCCAATGGTTCAGAAGGAAAAGCTTCAGAAGGATGATGGTTCAGAACCTGCAGATGAAAGAGTTTACAGAAGTTTGATTGGCTGTCTTATGTATCTCACGGCAACTAGACCAGACATCATGTTTCTTGTAAATGTCTTGTCTAGATTTTTTGATTGTGCAAGTAAGTTACATATGGTAGCAGCAAAGAGGATGTTGAGATACTTAAAGGGTACTCTTTCATATGGGATTAAATTCTGTAAAGTTCAAGAGTTTTAGTTGCAGGGGTATTCAGATAGTGACTGGGCAGGTTCAATGGATGATATGAAAAGCACTTCAGGTTATTGTTTCACATTTGGTTCGGCATGTTTTTCCTGAAGTTCAAAGAAACAAGAAATAGTAGCTCAATCAACTGCAGAAGCTGAGTTTATTGCAGCTACTGCAGCTGTAAATCAAGCATTATGGTTGAAGAAGTTGATGGATGATCTGCATCTGAAGCAAGAAGAAGGCATTGAAGTGTTTGTAGATAATCAAGCTGCATTGGCAATTTCACATAATCCTGTATTTCACGAAAAAACAAAGCATTTCAAGATCAAATATTATTTTCTAAGAGAGGTGCAGAAGGCTGGAGAAGTAAAGTTGATATACTGCAGTTCAGAAGAACAACTTGCAAATATATTCACAAAGTCATTCAACGTTGGTCGATTTGAAGTTTTAAGAGCAAAGCTGGGAATGTGCAGCACTTGATTCAAGAGGAGAATGTTGTGTATCAAGGCTGCAGAATATTTTGTTTTAAGTTAGTTTTAGCAATTTTATCTTTAAGATTTGATTAGATTCTGTTAAGATTTGAATTTACTAGATAACTTTCCTGTTTATTATTCAAATATTCTGTTTTGATTAGAATCCTAGTAGATCTAGGATAAAGATTTGTTTTGGAGTATGTATTTAAGTGTTACAATCTTTTGGAATAAAGAGAGTTGAAGTTTTCCCTTCCATACGTTAAAATCTTGCTCTTGGAATACGTTCTGTTTCTCGTTCTGCTCTGTTTTGTGCATCTGAATATCCTTCTGAACAATTCAGAAGCAACAATATTCAGAAGCAGAAACAGAACTGCTTCTGACGTCCTTCTAATCCCTTCAAAAGCAACAGTCTCCCAGGGCATGTATGAACCATACTTAACATGGAAACTTTTTAATCTCCAATGACCTAATTATGCATGATGCAAGAAGTACAATGCATTGAAAACAACTAATTTTGCTGAATTGGGTGTTTGACAAGTCCGTTATCAATAAGCTTTTTTTACTGTAGACACTGGTTTGCACATCGTGTGGCTTAGCTACTGACTGGCAGTCAAAGCTGAGGCATGAAAACCCCACAGGTAGTGGGGCCACAATAAATGGCAAAGCAAATAAGTGCCGTTGTGCTCACATAAAACGCCACCACAAGTTACAGATTGACACAGAGGAGAAGACATAAAAGATTCTTTAGTAAGAATGATTTCATTACAATATAGTCATCCAATGGAAGAACCCACTAGAGATGAACTGACATGATAATCAGATAGACCTTAAAACTTGACGAAATAAAACAATAAAAGAATGTTGGATAATTTCATATGGGGTCAACAAATGAGCTTCACAATTTGGGAGGATGAGGACGCAGATAAGCTCGTACTTTGACCTGCGTTATTACACAAGCATGATGCTCTTAAGTACTCAGCTTTAGCATTTGCATCAAGACGAAAGTATTACTAGGAGATCTAAAAAGTGACTAACGCTACATATCTAACAGAAAAAAATTGCCTGAGTCTCTTTCATTGCAACACAATCAAGTCTTAATCCAGGACATACCAATAGTTTCTTCAAGAGAGATTTGTCTTAATAAATGAATGAGACATACCAGAAGTTATGAGTTTTCCTTCAGCAATCTCTCGCAATCATTCTTCAACAGGAATTAAGGAGAAGATTTGTAAATAAATGAAAATGCCCCTTATGGAGTAAACTGTTTCTTGTGCATCTGCAGTTTGCTAACATTTTCTAAGAACCCTCATGGATTGGAGTTCGCATCCATAGTGGATGGTGTGATACTATTAATGTAAATTGATAAATATGTGAGTTGAGTTAACACGCTGGAGAGGAGTCACTTTGAAGTTTCTTAAATCATACGTCGGAAAAGAATTAAATCTTGTCTACAGCTAACATTCCTCGAGGCTCCGGCAAATGGTCCTCAAGCTTTTCCTCAATGAACTCTATAATGAGGATATAAAGAGACATCTTAGTGGAAGAAGTTCCTTGTTGATTTGGGAGATAGTATGGATTAAACCATTGACGACAAAACCCGTATTATGTAAATATGAAGAAATTTTCAATGTGGTCACTCTGTGGACGTTGAAGGTGTTTGATAATTTGTTCTCGTGTCAGCAGCAGATTTGATGTCAGTTGCCAACTGCTTCACTTTGTTCATTGCATTTCCATTTGCTAGGCATTAAGTCGTGGAAATTAACTTTTTTCTCCTAATGGCATGATCTTGCAGCTGAATGTGCGGAATAAGTCTGCTGCCACTGAATGCTTCATACGAACTGAAATATGCCTGGAAGGTTCTTAATTGAATTAAGTTGTATAATTAATTTTTGTGACAAGCTTCACATGTTTATTGTTATAAAGTTTTGTTTTCATTGCTATTGTTTCATGGGCTTCTCTCCCTGTCTCAACACCATAACATTTTGGCTTTAAATGCCGACTAGCTGTAAACCTACGTAAATGTGGACCATTTTGATACTATCAACAAAAACATGACCTGCTTTATCATCACATTCAGTGGCAAATTTTTTGATTGAGCTGTATTTTTTCTGCCATCATTTCCATAAGGAATTTGGGACCTTGATTTTAATAAAATGAGTTGAGTCAACCTCATCATTATATGGGATGTGTGTACAGCTCTTAACTTTTTCAAATTATTTCCACTTGAAAAACTTGCAAATCCCTGTAATGAAATATTTCATATCATGAGCATTATCTTGTATAGAGTTGCACTCTTCTGTAAGCCCCTAAGAGTCTTTTTGATGTTTATGCAGCACTTTTAGATGCCCTACGGGAGAATGCTTCTGTCCTCACACTACTCGCAGAAGTTTTGTGCCTTTTAGACATGATTGTTAATTCATTTGCCCATAGCATATCTACTAAACCTGTTGATCGGTACTCTAGGCCACAATTTACAGGTAACTTCGCGCACTAAATGTAAACTAGGTATATAATCTGATTGATGCAGCCTGGGAAATTCTTGACTGTGGTCGTTTAACTGACAGAAAATGGTCCCTTGGCAGTAGATGCAGGAAGACACCCCATCCTGGAAAGCATACACAATGATTTTATTGTATGTTAGTTTTCTTTGGAGGCATGACACTCGCATTTTTCCTCCTCTTTTTTTCACCAGTTGTACCATATGCAAGGTTGTGGTGCCATTATCCTATTCAAGCTATTCAGAGTTAATTAAAAGTTATGCTTCTTATCTCTGGGCAGCCTAACAGTATCTTCCTTTCAGAGGCATCAAATATGGTGATTGTCACGGGTCCTAATATGTAAGAAACTCTCAACACAGTATTTCTCCTCTTTCCTTCTAAGGGTTGTTTGTTCAAGCTATCCTATAAAGCATCCTTCTCCGACCTTTTATTTAAAGAAAAGGCTCCTACTGTATTTTTTGGATCTAGAAGCTGAAGTCATGTCTCTGATAGGGCCCAACTTTGTAGATCACGTCCCCTAGAATGTGCAAGTGCAGATTCAAATTTGCTCTATGGAATTAGACAGAATTCTAGCCATCTAGGTGCAAAAATCATAGTAGGTTGGCTCATAAGATTGGATCACTAGTCATGAACGCCTATAATCATTGGCACTAGCGTTATGTGTTTGTCATTTTTTTGGAGATATCCCTCTTAGAAGCTGCACTACACATATAAGTAGAGTTTACAAGCCCAGCTCTGTAATTCGCATGGTCTTGAGTACCCCGGCATTTGTTAGAAAGTCCAACCCAAAAGCTTAAGCTGATAGGTGGAGAGAGACCACATAAATATAAAAAGTGTGAGATTTTGTAGGACCATTGCCAACTGTTCCAAAAGCTTAAGCTGTTGGATGAAGGCATGGTTTAATATTTAATTACTCTAACACTCCCCCGGCATGGTTTAATATTTAATTACTCTAACACTCCCCCTCACGCTTAGTCTGGTCTTTTTTTTGCCTAGTACTAAGCGTGGAAATATATCATTGGGGAGGCAAATAGGGGCCTGAAAGGATTTGAACTCAGGACCTCCTGCTCTGATACCATGTGAGATTTTGTGGGACCACTGCCAACTGTTCCAAAAGCTTAAGCTGTTGGATGAAGGCATGGTTTAATATTTAATTACTCTAACAAAAAGCATATAGGACCCATTCTCAAGCAATGAGAGTTCAAGTTGAGCGAGGATGTTAGATCCTAGAGGAGCTGGTCTGATAGGCAATTCTACCAACTCTAGGCACTTAAAGAAATGTCAGCATGAAAGAATGACCAAGTTTTAAGCATAATGACATAAGGATTTAAGCATATTCTCGGTGATATCTGAGCAACCTTAATGGAACAAGCATAGATTACAAGCCTCGAAATCAAAATTGTGAGTACAAATCTAGCCAAAGGCATCTCTTGCTATCTACATGTAATTTTGATTTCCCAGGATCCGATTGCTACTCATTTCCTGCTTTAAGATATACAGGGGCTAACCAGGCAAAGTGTCTGGACAAACTGTTCAAGACATAATATATCGGTACTTGGAACTTGATCAAGCACTGCATTTTTCAGGAGTGGAAAGAGCACTTATCTTCAGCAAGTGTGCCTGATTATAATTCTTGCTCAGATTGGTTGCTATGTGCCTGCTCGTTTCTCAACTATAAAAGTCGTTGACCGTATATTCACGAGAATGGGTTCAGTGGATAATTTGGAATCAAACTCTAGTACGGTATGTTTAGTTCATTCAGATGACGTCTCTACAATGACATGAAACTGGCTGCTCGAATTGGAAGCAGGTCATATTTCAATCTAATTTGATTATTCTGCAAGACCTGAAAAACGTTACACGTGGCTCTAGGAGTGGCAATTTTGTATACAACATGATTAACAGGGAGAAACGCGATTTTGACATGATATGAACAAGATTACGAAAGTGAAACGACTTGGCATGTTGACTTTTTTATTAAAATGAAGCCCACATTAATCATATTGGACATAACGGGAGTTAATTTAACGATGACATGATATGATATAAAATGCTACCAGGATCACAACAACACAACTCTTGACACCCCTAATTGCTTAGAGAAGTGGAATAGAATCTTTTATTTGATTTGCTATTAGAATATGCAAACAGAAAATATTCTTCTTGAACCTGTTCTCAATATTTTACATTAGAATGGCTCCATTTTGAGAAAAATGTGAACTAATACACATGTCTGACTAAACTTGTTTCATCCCTGAATTGCTTGATGTGGCTTTTTAAAGTTAGTTCGAGTCCTTGTCTGCCTGAGAAAGGGGCTGTAGGAACCATTGTCTGGTTATTCTGGATGTACTAGAGCAATCCATGATATTGACTTGGAGAGGAAGGATGAATAGACATCTGATGTGCCGTGCCACTAGTGCCTCACGACAGGATTCAACAGGAAATGTTACAAATAGCCTATCTGGTTGGCTTTAGTTTCTTATTTCCATGTTTCTGGCAATTGCCTCCCATTAACTTAATTTAACATTACAGCTTTCAAAGCAACCCCGTTTATATGATCCATGTAAACTGTAGAGAGTTAAATTCCATGGATACACATTGTTGCTCTGTCCCCACATCATGTTAATGATTTTAAGGCATTTTCAAAAGATAAGAGTAAGCATTTCTACTTTGTTATATGTTCTAGTGGAAGAGAAACCAAGACAGAAGGATTGTGCTTTAAAACTTGCAGCAAAAGGAAAAGTGAGATAATATTTTACTCTGTACAATAGTTTGTTATCAAAAATTGCATGAAAGCCCCAACAAGCTGCTCATTTTACTATCTTAGAATATAAATCTTTCTTACTTGAGTGTAAAGCATCATATTCTCAGTAAGTTCTTTTCTTGCAGTTTATGACAGAGATGAAAGAGACTTCTTTTATTATGCAGAATCTCTCTCCGAGGTGATCTCATATTACTGTCAAGATGTGCATTTTGCTGCTCTTTTTTACCTATTTCCATATGATATGTTCATGTGGGATTGTCGGTAGGAGTCTCATCATCATGGATGAACTTGGAAGGGCGACATCTTCATCTGATGGATTGGCCATTGCATGGAGTTGCTGTGAGTTTCTCTTATCAGTAAAAGCGTAAGCCTCAGAACTTTTCCTGGTAGCTATTTGGGGTAGCGAAGAAGATTTTTTATGGATTTCTACACAAAGTATTCATTTTCTGGGAGCCATTTTCATATCGCAGACTGTTCTTATGCTGTCTCTTCCACCTTTCATGCACAAAGTGTGAATCTCTGCTTTTCAAGAACTTGAAGTTTGAAGTACCTGGCTAGCACGTGTAAGCATCATTTTACGGCAAAAGCACATGGAGATGGGAGACCAGACCTTAATCATTTGACACATGTTAATGAGAATACCTGTTCAACTTTTTGGCATACAACTAAGAAGTATGAGAGATATCAACGAGTAGGAGTGTGCATCATAGGATGCCAATGGCCAAGAAGATTACTGTTTCTGGATAGTTCCATCTAAAATATCTTAGTTGGGTTCCTCTGAAACTAATGAGCCTAAAATGCATGCTTACTCTGAGTTTAAAACAGATTCTGATTTTTAAGTGATACTTTCTACGTTCTCATGACGGCAAATAAAAAAATGACCTCAGCTTTTCCGCTGAAACATGTCATTCATTTCTCAGGTATACGATATTTGCGACTCACATGGAGAACCTGTCAGAATTAGCAACCATCTATCCAAATGTGAAAGTTCTGCATTTTCATGTTGACATAAATAGCAATCGCTTAGATTTCAAGGTGATATTTCAATCCCCTTGAGGGTTGTTTGTTAAGTTTACACTTATTTTAACCAACTCATTTGCCTTCTTTCTTGTTCCAAAGTTTCAACTCAAGGATGGTCCGCGAATTGTACCGCATTATGGCCTTCTCTTAGCAGAAGTGGCAGGGCTACCAAGATCCGTGATTGATACAGCCAGAGGCATCACAACGAGGATCACACAGAAGGTTCTTCGACTGATCTTCTTATTCACCATTGAAGTTGATTAATCTTAATTAAATCTAGCCGTTAGCTTTTATTAGCAGTGGCTGAGGAAATAAAAGTTGCTCTAGTCTTTGCCTTGTATGTGTTTTGTACCGACTTTTTACCTTTGTTTTTCTTTTTAAAAAAATCTCATACTGGAACTGAAGTAATTATATACATATACATACATATATATATATATGTATGTATTCGTCAGGAGCTGAAGAAAATGGAAGTGAACTATGAGCAATATAATGCTCTCCAGGTGGTGTACCGCGTAGCTCAGCGTTTGATATGCTTGAAGTACTCCGGTAAGGATGAGGATTCAATCAGGCAAGCACTGCAAAATCTCAAGGAAAGTTACCTACAAGAAAGAGTATAGATTCTTGGTAAGTCCAGAGACAGACAACTTTCCAGTCGGGCTTGTTTGATTCATAGCATAATTAGCATTGCCGCAATAATGGAAGGTCTGCCACTGTAAGACCATGTTCTGCCTCATCGACATCTGCTCTTTCACTCCAAATGAGTTGCTTTCTGGTTTACTTGATGACATTCGTGTTTTCTGGTCTCCAATCGATTGACGTCACAGAGGGGTTTGGATTAGTAATCTTAGACGGGTTCCGGAGGAGGAGGACTGACCTTGTCCCAACCTTGTCTCGATATATCTTTGGATGTAGTAGCCTAAACCCGTCCCAAATAGACATCGTGTCTTGAATGTGAAATCTTAGCCTTGACTCATTTATGCATACAGAATCCCCAATGCTTCCAGATGATGATCTCATGCATAACGTTGTCAGAATAAATTGATTTTTCTAAACACTACCCGAATTATGAACTATCCCGAGTACCTAACAGCAAGCTTCACAACATTTTATTGCCGCACACGACAATACCGAAACACCAAGCCCGACCGGTGATACCCCATATTCAGCCCTGCTGCAAAGAGCACAGCCGCTCGTTAAAGACCTAACTGGAAAACTGCAAAATTCTACCGATTTTGTGCAAGGGATTTTATTCACGGCCTACGCGGACTGGATCGATCGAGAATGTCTCAACTCGAAGGTGATGCGTCAACCTTAACTGGTTGTCTGTCCGCTCGACTATAACAACTAGATGCTAGTTGCTTTTCTTAAGATCTTATCGAACTATAAACGGTCGCGAATTGCCTTCAACAGATGTTGAGGTCCTGTGGAAGTGACTCCCACGTTTCGTATTGAAGAGTTCACCATCCTGCGTTCCTTCGGCGACTTGCTTAATGTAAGTCGAGCAAAGTCTCCCTCAGAACAAACCTCCGACCCCACCAGAGGAGCGAAAACAAAAAATCAGCTCCGACAATGCAAATAATAAGGGAGGATTCAAATCGGGTGCACCGACATTTTCGAGGAAAACCCTTTCTATTTAGAAGGTGAAAAAACACGAAACGACCGAATCCATCGATCAACTCTCGGTCAAAAGTATAAAGAGGTCTGGCCACACTTCGAAAGATGCCGGTTTTCCCTTCCGTAAGCCGTTACCATAAAGGGGCCATCTTTTCCTATGGAGTGAAATTTTCTCCAACCATGCCTTGGATCGGTGGGTTACAAATATTGATATTACCCACTTTTGATTCTAGTTACTTTTGCATGTGGGCAACGTCTACGAGAGATTGGGTAAAGTGTCGCGCAAAAGTTGAGCCACGTGTCACGCTCACTTGCAAGATGTACCTAATATTTTTTCTTTATTGTCACTTTACCAAATAAGCGATCCTGACAAATTTCTAATTCTTATGCATACTTAGGTACTCGATACCTCTATGCATTCTTATGTATGCATATTTTGATTTTAAAATGTTTGAGAACAATTGTTTATGAATGTATAAAATCTTTTACCAATATATAATGTCTTCAAAATTAATAATTATTTGCTTTCAAAATGTTCAACATTGTGGGTGTACATATCTCACATTCGACTACAATAAATTAAAATATCAATCTCATTTTGGCCTCATATTTGACAGAAACTCTAACTTAAACATCCTTAGGTGTTTTGATGTTACAGAATCCCATCTTACAAATGAATCTAATCGTCGTATGGTTTGGCTCTTTTTAGCATGAAAATGGCTTAAACAAGCAAAGCCGCGCCATATATAAGTGGTGATTCTCCAAACGGGTACAGAGCCAATCCTTTAGGTTGTTTAAGCAGGTCGTGTGACAGATTGGCCTACCTCACACAAACACATTTTCGCTACCGTGGGATGTATTGGCAGCTTTTTCGTTTTTATCACTAACAAAATCGAGAAACAAAATTTGTCAAAAAATTTAATCTTTTTGTACGGCATTGGTTCTGTCTTCTCTGAATGAACCTTAGATTCTACGAGCATTATATGATGAGGAATGTGAAGAAGATTGTGGTAGTATCTCTTGCCACGATACATTACAACTTAATTTCTGCACTTTGGCATAGATCATTGTCTTCACTATGAAAGTTCAAATTACCATAGGCTTTGGTACTTATCTTCCTTCACTTAAGGAAAAATCTCAAATGAGAGTCCGAAATGGGACCGTCTTCTCAAAAGATGATTTAAAGTAGACTTTATTGTAAATGAAGCCCTGATGTGGCCAATTTAATCTCAAATAAGGCTCTGAACTCCTCGATCAGTCAAATCTTCGCCGACCAACAAACCAATGCATCTCATGTGCATCTAATGTTAGATGCACAAAAGATGTACATGCAATGCATCTCGTGCATAATTGTACCAAGGAAATCAAGGAACTAATGAATCTAAGATCATTAAATCTAACCAACTGGCGCAGGCTTTATATAATTGAGCCCGATGTCCTAAAATGGCTTAATCAACTTGGAAGAGTTACATAAAAAGGGAAGTTTTCACTGAATATTTTCTCTTCATTGATGGATGGGGAAGGATGTATTCGTTAGAACATTGTAATGTAGACTTGCCCAGTTTCTGTTTTTTTCCCGGTTTTGTGCCGTGACCTCATCGTGCCAGAGTGCTTCAGCAAATTGAAAGCTTGGAGGGTCAAATAAGTGCGACCGATTGAAAACATGCGGTTTTCTTTCAGAGATGCAAGAACTTATGCAGCTTGAAGAGATTTAAGTATGAAATGTGACTCAAAGCGAGTCATTGTCACAGATAAAGCAAGAGAATATAAAGTTGCTGTCGATGACATAGTTGAGTTGCCTAACGCACGATGTCTGAAATTAAGTTGTTATAACGAGCTTTTGCACCGGATATAAAATCACATCAAAGGGTCTGAAATTCGATTAATTTTTTTCATTGTCTTGGTGTCGCTCAGTCTTATTGACATGGTATAAGTTTTGGTAATTCTTAATCTAGCAAACGCTGCATAGATCTTACTGTTACATGGAATTTTTTTTTTTTGTGTCGGACTATTACATGGAAATTTAGGGAAGATGATATTGATGTGTGCTGAATGCATTTCATTAAAACTTGATTATTTACAAATGATGCACTTAATCGGATTCTAACCAAAATTTTGGTGAAATGCTGGAGATGTGGAGTCACATCAACAGTAGTGTAAAAGAAAGAAAGTACAAAGAAATGGAAAGAGATGGAGGCAGGAGCACGATAAACCTCATCGGCAAATCCTTGCATCTCACGCAAAATGCACGAAAAAAGCCCGTGAAACGTACGGGCTCATCAGCCGACGAGTTAGGCCAACCGTGAGCTTGGGGCCTTATTAGAGACTACATTGGCCATGTTGAAAATTGTGATCTGATTTCTAGAGACTTCCAGGATGGGCCCTTGCTAGCAAAATCTAGAAATATCTAGCATGGTCAAGATATTTGTAGAAAAGTCTAGATGTATCTAGTGTAATTTACTATGGATGGAGTCCTCCATAAATGGGCTCAATGCTCATTCATGTGGGTGAATGGAGAGTTGAGAATCCAAATCCTTGTACTCCTCCACCAACTCCTCAATCAACTGTATTTGTACTACCATTTCCATAAATTAGTGAAACTACCATTTGTCCCATAAATTTTGCTATATGCTTCAAAGTATCCGACCCTTGTCCATTCCTCTACATCGACTAAACCATAGAAATATACACTTGCACACATCAAAACACAAATTGTTATCAAAACCACGCTTCTACGCACATTCTAATTTTCAATAGGCTAGTTATAGTCTTATTTGAGACAATAGTTTGAAATATTCCATTCACTAAATAGTTAAACTTACGATACTGTCAATTAGACAGATTTTTAATCCTATTTTCTTACAAAAGATATGAATCGATGCTTCATTTCTCTTCTTTTTCTTTTCTTGCACTCAAACCGATAGTGATCTGCACAACAAATCGCTCTCTTCTTGGTTTGATGAGAAAGAGAAGGTAAGTCTTCTTATCTCACGTTAGATGCATGTGCAATGCATCTCACGCATAAAACAATGCGAAAGAAATCGGGGAACTGACGAATCTAGGATCGCCAAATCTAATCAATTGTCACAAGCTTCAGATAATGAAGCCATGTGTCCTAAAATGCTTAATCAACTAGGAAAATGGATGGGGGATGATGTACAATTAGAATCATGTAATGCTAATCTTGCCAAGTTAAGTAGTATGATAAAGCTAACTGCTTTGAAAATATCAATCTATGATCCTATCATACTCTTGGAGGATGATGACTTGTCATTTAGGAACCTGATAAGATTTTGGATAATGATGGAAAATGTTTATGGGAAGGAATTTAAAGGTTGAGAACCATAAATACATTCATTCAAAAGAATTGGTTGAGAAACTCAGTGGAAGAATCAATCCATGCACTTGGACGGTTTAAGAGCTTTCAAGAAGAACACTCACGAGTTGTGCGCCCAATAATTTCAAAAATTGAAGCATCTTGACATTCATAATAGCCCCTCAATCAATTATATTGCCAATTCACATCTAATGGCTTCTCTCTGCTCTTGTGATTTGAGAGTCTTTGTTTCTCAAAAATCTTATTAATTTGGAGAAGATATGCTATGGCCTCATCGCACTACAGTGCTTCAGCAAATTGAAAGTTGGGAGTGTCAGAAAGTGTGATCCATTGAAAAACTTGTGGTTTCTTTGGAAAATGCAAAGACCTGAGATTCAATTATGGAATGTGACTTGAGATTCAATTATGGAATTCTAATATCCTAGCTGAGTTGCCCAATGTACATCGTTTGAAATTGAGTAAATTGTCAAATATGACGAGCTTTTGCACTGCAGTTGAAATCGCAATAAGGGGTTCTCCAATTTAGGTAACTTTTTCATTTTGCCTTTGTGCTAGTATCTTATTGACATGATATAAGTTTCTTAATTTCTAATCTTGCCAACATCATACTATTAGAGGAAAATTTAGGACAAGATTATATTTGTGTTGGGTGAACTTTAGTGCATATTGTATTAAACCTTGATTATGTACAAACGATGCACTTTGTCCGAATCCAAGCAAACTTTCGGCAAAATGCTGACCATGTGGAGTCACACCAGTCCTAATGTAAACAAATAGGAAGTCTAATGAAATGGAGAAATGGAGGCTGTAGCACCATCGAACCGCATCGGCAAACCCATGTATCAGTTTAACTCTACTTAGGCGAAGAGGAAATTTCAAATACGGATCTAAATTGAAATCATTTTCTCAAAAGAGTGTTCAAAGTGTACTATATCTCAAATAAGACCATGAAGTGGCTAATCTAGTTTCAAATAAGACCCGAGCTCACAGGTCGGCTTAATTCGCACATGCTGGCAATCAAACTGATAGTGATCTACGCAACAAATTGCTCTTTTCCTGTGTAGACGCGAAAGAAAAGTTAAAGTCTTCTTACCTCACATCAGAAGCATGAAACAAGTCCATAACGATCCACGTGCAATGCATCCCGCGAATAATAATACTAAAGAAATCAGGGAACCAACAAATTTAAGATTATTAAATCTAACCAACTCCCACACGCATTCATGGAACATGCCCATATTAAACACTTACAATACATCTCGTGCATAATAATACTAACGAAATCAGGGTACCGGCGAATCTAAGATCATTTAATCTAAGCAACCGCCATAGGCTTTAGATAATCGAGTCTGGTGTGCTAAAAGGCTTAATCAACTTGGAAGAGTTCCATATAAAGGGAAGTTTTGATGGATGGATGCACGAAGATGATATATCGTCAAAATCGCGTAATCCTAGGTTTGCTGAGTTGAAGAGCGTGATACCCATCTGTGATCCCACCATATTTAATAGAGGATGATAACTTGAAGGCCGAATGTTGAAAATTGTGACCGATTGGAAAACCTATGATTTCCTTCAAACATGGAAGGCCTTTTTAACTAGAAGAGATTCAACGATGGAATTGACTTAATGCGAGCCACCGTCACAAAATAAAGCACGAGAAGATAAAGTTGTTGCCGATGACATAGTTGAGTTGCCTAATGTACGTCATCTGAATTTAAGTTACCAAACATGATGAAATTTTGCGTCGGAGATAAAATGCATAGAGGGCTCTCCTCAAGGACCAAACCTATTTTACGGTGGGCAATTTAGCCCTAAATCTTTTAATGATTTGTCAATTTTGTCCTAATCTTATTAGTTGCATAATTAGCCGAAATGACTAAGTTGATAAATTATTAAAATATTTATGACTAAATTAGCACAATTAAAATATTTATAATGAATTGGCAAATCGTGCTTAGGATGGGTTTAAAGCTGAATTGGCCATTGTATAATAAGTTTAAGACTTTTTGGAGATTTTTCATTAGTTCTTAAGTCGAATTTTCATGTATGTTTATGGAACATTATTAGTGGGTTTATCCGTCCTACCTCATATGCCTTGTTCATGTCATTAGCGAACTTCTAAATATTGCGGTAACTACAGCTGGTTTGTTGCATATGAAGGTGATGACTTCAAATCAATGTCAATTCGATCAGTAAAATTGCGGATCCTCCTATCATTGGCTGGATTGAGGAATTCCTTTTCCCGCTCCCCTAGGATTTGCCCCATCCCCGCGACGGCCGCCGAACCCCTCTTGCAATAATCTTCTAAGGGAGAGAGAAGATCTCTCCCTCACCCCCCCTCATCCTCTTCCTTTCCCCTCGTGTTTTCCTATCTCTTTGTATCCTCAACTTCTTCATTTTTCGTTGATTTCGCGGACGATTTTGTCAACTTTTTCCATAAGAAGAGTTTTTATCTAGTGAGTTCAAAAATTCGAAGCATGAGTGTCTCGGAAGAATTATTTCGACTTCAGTGCTTGCTTCGTAAAGTCGAGTGTGGCTCATCTACTATTTTAGCAGTCGGCTTATTTAAAAGTAATTTTGTGATCGGTTGATATCTTTTTTGCAGGTCTTCTCTCTTGATCTAGAGTAGATTTGAGTTCTCTTCCATTCAAATCTAGAAATAGATTTGGAATTTATAGGGTGCTTTCTGTACTCTTTCAACATGTTGATGTTGTTGTTATCTCTTTTTGGTGATGGTGCTAGGTACGCCGAGCTTAGACGTGCACCGCCTTTTGCAAAATCGCAAGTAGAGAATGATATCTCGGTGTGTACTCGTCATTGATACCAAATTCAGTGATCAACCGCCGGTTGAGTTTTGATATCATGACAAACCCATCTTTGTGATGGAACGAGCAAGTCACTGCAAACCGTACCAAGTTGATTTATTTTTTGGATTTACTTGCTTTGTTGAATTTTCATCTTTATCTTGAAGCGATGCACCTCTCTTTTAAGTGAAATGAAAATTTGCTTCTGACAAAAAAGAGAGAGAGTAAAATTGCAAGTTGCCACTTGAATGGAACAGAATTGAGCTTAAAACGAAATTATGTAATGCCATGTCAGTATGTTCAAAGATAA
The DNA here is from genome assembly GCA_016432845.1 of Psidium guajava. NCBI lineage: Eukaryota > Viridiplantae > Streptophyta > Magnoliopsida > Myrtales > Myrtaceae > Psidium > Psidium guajava. The sequence goes on from CM028230.1 coordinate 766,296, forward strand.
TGGGAAAGGCCTCTTAGGGCCACATTTACTTGTTTTGTTTAATTTTCATCTTTATCTTGAAGGAATATATCTCTCTTTCAAGTGAAATGAAAATATGCTTCTGACCTAAAAAAAATAAAATAAAATCGCAAGTTGCTATCTGAATGGAACAGAATTGAGCTTACAATCAAATTATGTAATGCCATGTCAGTATGTTCAAAGAAAATGCAAAAGGCCTCTTAGAGCCACATTCACTGAATCACCAAGTCTTGGTACCCCCTAAAATTGCGTCGGGCGCTTGAAGTTTAAATATAAATTGTAGCTCTGGAAAGAAGGGCGTTTCCTAATTGTTGAATAGAAATTGCTAAGCAAGTGCAGACTTTTTTTCCATTTTTCCTTTTCTTCATTTGGCCAACCAAAGCAAGTTTCGGCCAGAAACAATCCGGAGATCGGTTGGCGTGATGTCTGCATAATCTTACCTTGTGACATCTAATTTTATCGATCACTGGGATGCATTTAACCGTTTGGAATCTTAGAAACGATTGATTAATGTCACCTATCAGCAGGTAAGAGATGATAATGGATGCTATAAGTAGCTTAAAACGCACTAATTAATCGATCTATGATCGTTGCAGCGAAAAGAGATTTTTATCAGACGCAAATCGTAAGAACGAGAAGCAACCTTTATCCACAAATTTCACGACGAAATATGGAGAAGACTCCTAAGAATACAAGTTGTAGCGATTCTCATTGTTATAGAATCGATTATGAAATACATCTCAGAATATCCACATGCTTATCAAAACATCAATTGAGTATTGAAATAGGATTCAATCCACAAAACTGTTGTCAATATAACATAGCCGCAACATCTCCCAATTCGGAGCATTTCCCCGTGCTCACTTGAACATCCAACATTTTCCACTGGACTGGTGGCGTCTCTCCCTCAACCCCCGCGATAACTGACCCGCGCTGCCTCCACCACAGATTGATTCCAAGTCATGATGATGTCAACTCCTTCCACTGCGGTGGTGGTCTCTTTCCCGTGACCCCCGGGAGTGCCGACGCTCGTCCTCCCTCTCAGCCATAGGAGGTGGAGGAGGCGAGGGCTCATACCTTGAAGGCTTTCTCTTGAAGTGCCTCTCATCATCACTAGACTCGTAGTCCACAGCACTGCCGACCTTCCTCGTTCCAGCAGTAGAACCAGAAGCAGCCTTCACAGTGGAAGATGACTTCTGCTCATCGTAATACCCATTGGAGGAAGAAGAGACCTTGTGATGGGCCGTTGGAGGTTCAGAGGGTGATGAGAGTTTTCTCTTCTTGGAGAGTTCTCCCTCAGGGAAGCTGATTCGAGAGAAGACGCTTGCTTTTTGTTTCCGGTCCGCCGCCGCAGCTGATGAAATTGAGGATGATGGTGTGGGCTTGGTGGCAGTGTTGGTCTCTGAGGAGGGTCTCTTGGAGGAGGAGCTCTGGTGGTGGCGGTGGTCCTGAGAGTCCTGGATGTGGTTGTGTTCGTAGTCACGGTCTCTGTGGTGCTCCGAAGACTTTCTCTTGGCCGGGCGTGGTGGTGGTAGCAGAACTTCAGTGTCGTCAGGGGACCGTTCAGATGAAGATCGACGGCGGCGGTGATAATGCTCAGCAGCCGATGTTTGCGGATGGATGGGTGCTTTCTGCAACAGCAGAGATTTCAGAATTTAAAAAAAACAAAGGAACTCTGATTAATCACTATTCCACCATTATTGAGGACTATGGATATTCAGCCTTAGAAAGACGCATTCCTTTCTTTCCTTTCTCAGCAAGCTTGTTCTCGTTTTAGATTTCCGACTATTGACAGCGCCATGCACAGGGTTCATCTTTTCAGGAAGATAAACAAATACGACTTAGCCAGTTTTCCAATGTGAAGTGAAAACAAGCCAGCACAACCAATTCTCAGCTGTCGTTTCCACTCTCATTCCCTTGAAGACAGAAAACAAAAGGAAGGGAGACGAGCATTTATGGTACAAATTGTCCAGCGACCCTTTATTCAATATACCTCGAGCCCTCAAGCACTTCATCAAGTATATTCCGAGAGTCGCCTGGAAGATTATCCATGCAGCATTATGCAACATTACTGATTGTAGATGTTGCAAATGAAATTGCATTTCAAAAAGGCAGATTAACCCAGTCCATTATGATTTTTCTTTCTGCCAAATTTAAAAGAACCCTTTCAGGTTGCAGCCATCCCCCCCCCCCAAAAAAAAAAAAGACTACGAAGGGCTAGAATAAGATGATGCCAAACAGACAAAGCAACGCCCACCAAACAGGAGCCGAACTAAAGAACTATAAACAATAGAGTCCATTTTAGCACAAATAAATTTTAAACAGCTGTGAATCAACAAATTCAGATAGGAACTAATTGATTAACGAATCGTATTAGAGTATCCCCCCTCCATCAATTGTTCTTAATCTGAGGCTCCATGCAAAATTAAGATCACCAAGTAAAAGAGACACATCAAACATCATTCTAACCAGACATTGAGTTTTAGGTAAACAAAAAAGGTCCGCTTTCAAAGAGGCAAGAATAAATCCACAAAGTGCCAAGAAGGCAGCAAATAATAAATTACAAGCTGGTGAGTGCACGAGATAAAGAAATAGGACAAGAAAAGAAACATACAGATTTTGATTTCATCGAAGAAACATCGCCAGCACCACTGCTCATGGCTCTGCCATATTCCCTGTCTCTGGACATCTCCCGGCTGCAGCAAGATTATGAAAAACACATCAAATTCCCCTCACATGACAGGTAGCCACAATTTTTTCTTAACATAAACGGATAGATGGATAAATATGCAACTAAATTATGCTGGAAGCTCCAAGATAACTTAAAATTGTTAAAACAGAATATTTTGCACTTCATTCGCTTTCATCAAACGATGTTGAACATTCTTCAAAATAAAGCTCTGATGTGAGCAATAACCAAAGCTGACAATGAGTTCAGGGGGAAAAGAGAGGAAATTCAAGCAATTCTATCTATTTACTGAAAGTTCAGTTAAAAATTCGAATCCCCCGTCCTATATCCTCATCTCCAATGACAAGAATTGCTTCTCACCACACAGATTCATCTAATCGTGTTGCTTATCCGGGAATGGAAGAGTGTGAATTCCAGAAATTTCCAGTGATGAAAAATGGAAAAATGGTTTGAACTTTTTAATGGAAAGATAACCTTTATCATAAAATGAGCAAATCATTCTCAAGTGACGAATTACCTTTCTCCTCGCCTCTCGTTCTCACGTTTCCTCCTTAAGTCAGCTTTTCGGGCCTCAAACTCTTCTCTGCTCATGATAGGAGGTGGAGCATTCATACCGACACCAAAAGCAAGATCCCTAAAGCAAAAGAATCATCAGATCTACGCTCAACTTTCTTAAGAAGAGAGGGAACATGCATGCGAAAAGGATCCGGAGACAACCGGAATCTTGAGAGGGAGAGAGAGACCTGTGTGGGGGCACGGGCATCATGTAGCCAGGAGCGCCAAAAGGATCCTGAGGCATGACTCCTCCAAAATGCATGTCTACAGGCCCACCCATTCCATATCCCATATACGGCATTCCACCGCTATACGGGGCCATAAACGCATCCATTCCAGGCTGCATACTATTCCAATATGGGTTATACGTAGCAGCACCCAGAGACATCATGTAGTTTTCAGTAGCCAGATCTGGGGCAGTTCTCCACTGCATGTCTGCAACTGAAAAACAAAAACACATGAGCCTGAAGATTATGTCCATGTAATAAGGCACAAGCCCTTCAATGAAATAGCTTAATCAGCAATGTGAAGAGCATAAGACAGACCATTGACAGGCATACGAACTTTCTTCTTCTTCTTCTTTTTCCCTACGAAAGGAGGAGGATAAAAGAATCATGAGAGCAGTGTTGTGAAACGCTTCACTTCACACAGAGAGGAAGAAAGACTTTTCACGGAGAAGCCTTTTCTTGAAGGGAAAATTCATCCATTCAATCTCCACAGGAATAGTGCATATTGAAAAAATTAAAAAAAAAAAAATCTAAGCGGTTTTAAGTTCAATCTCCACAATTATCGCAAGCTAAGCTCAAAAGTCAAATCTTTTCCAGAGCCAAGTTCAACTCCAGTTAGTTGAGGGTATTGGCAACCAACAAAGTGCAAATATCAAGTTGTTATCGTGAAGAATAGCATAAAATGTAATAGCAGATTAATTTGTAGGAAAAATGATCCTACTATAGTCTCCACATAATCAGTCGCACCAATCACCTGCTTCACTAGAGGCCACCTTCTGCTGCACCTCTTCCTCAGCTTGAGGAGCACTACTTTGCGAAGGAGGCTCCCTCACGCTAAATGAATCGTGAGTAGCTTCAGATACATCAGGTACTTTGATGTTCTTTGCTCTCTCTGAGGTTTCCTGAGGAGCAGTAACAGTTTGAACCTGCTCTGCGTTGTCCATCTTTGGAGATACTTCAATCAGTGGCTGGTTGCGCTCTCCCTTCGATGCTGAAGACATGGTAGGCGATGGCATTTTAGGCTGGGGATCTCGAGCAGACTCCATGTCTGGCAAAGAAGCTCATAATTTGGTCTCAGACAGATCATCAAATCAAGCACGATACTACCTGTACTAACCGCAATAATGTTACAAACCTTGAACCTGAAAAGTGCTTCCAGCATTCTCAGCACTACTGTTACCAGACTCCATAATACGGTTGATCGTATCACGGAGTGTCTTGTTTGGTAAGAGATCATCTGCCAATATGTTAGAGGCTCCACAAACACACATTGACTTTGAAATTATGTAATCTCTGATACCTGCATAGAATTCGAAAAGGTGAGCTGGCAATTAGTTTTGAATGAAAAGAATAAAACTCAAAACTCATCCAGAAACAAGACAACAGACCATAAAAACAGCCCCCCGAAAGAGATGGAAAGAACAAAAATCAAGCCAAATTAGTGAAACAGCAGGAACATCACACCCAAAGATCTAAGCTCTACTAATATATAACGCCTAGAGACTAAGAAAGCTTGGGAATGCCTAAAAAAGGGATTGATACTTACATTTATCACAAAAGCTCTTAAAGCAACATTTGCTGGTCAATACAGCATCCTTCATCACTTCCTTGCACAATGGACAGTGAAGTTCCGGTGGTAGATCACCAATAGACCGTGTGGATGGTAATCCCTCAATTTCTCTCTCAAAAGCAGCCCTGCTTAGAAAGATTATGGTGTCATTTCATTATGAGTATGCTCCAAAGCATTAAGGTGACAACTGCAATTACGGATAGCTCACTCATTTGGCTTCAGAATAGCAACAGCCCCACTCGGTAATGCATACGAGCCATCTGGGTTTGCCATCAACATTGACTTGGGGATGCCAGTCGGCGGCTTCACTCTTTTGATGTCATAATTTGGATCTCCATTTGTAGGGCAGTGCTGAATATAGTGACCTTTCACCCACCACATAAAGAAAGAACATATTCAGGACGAGTTAACGACCAAGCTTCTTGATTCGGTGCACAAAGACCAACGCACAAAAACAAACATGGAAAATCAGCATACCAGGAATATTGCATCGATGGCACACATAGCCCTGCGGAGGCGTTTTACGCTCCAAACCTACATTATGGAAAGAAAATTCAAGACCAACAGAGAGGGCTACACAGTCATGAACATCTTCTCCATTATTTAAAAGCTAAAAATTCAAGACCAAATGGAAAGAAATTTACCAAAACCACGTCCACCCATTCGTCCACCCATTCCCCTTCCAAAACCTCTTCCAGGGCCAAAACCGTCAGCACCTTGACTGCACATCACATTCAATGCCACATGTAAGATTAACTTGAAATAACTTTGCCCATTAGCCAAGAACCAAGTTGCTTAAAGCACGAAAAAAGCAGAAGGCATCTCACCGCTGCCAGTCCAAGGCAGGAGTATTTATTAAGGCCTTAATCTTGTTCTCTTCATCAGCTCGGTTTGTTGGTGTAATATCTGGAATTGGATTGCTAGATTGGACTGGAAGCACTTCAGGAATTGCATAGAGATCGTTTCCAAACTCATCCCATTCAGAATAATCCAGATGCTGTAAAGTTGTAAACAGAAATGGTTATGGGAACATGCTATGGTTATCAATGCAAGTCAAGAATTGACCAAGGCCATAACCACAAAGAAGAGAGCTTACACTTTTTCCAGCAGATGAATCGGCACCTGTAAAGCTATTCTTCTCAGTCTGAACATCCTCTGCATTATTTTCCACCTTTGGCCTGCATGATGAAACTCCAACCAACCTCAGAACTTGTCCCCCAATTAGAATGCAATACCTTGATACTACTACTAACACAGTTATTAATTAGGAAAAAATATCAGGAACCTCCAAAACACTATGCTAAATTATCTTTTGGCTTGTCCCTTACTTTTTTCCTCTAAAACTGAGGGATGGATGCAGCATGTGATGTGTGTGCATTGCAGAAAAGAACAGCATTATTCGAGAGTTCAAAGAGTTCGAAGCAGTACTCTTGTTCAGTGACAATGGGCATTCGAGGACGTCCAGGAACCCGACGAATTAATACAGATGTATTTTTTGGAATCAACATAGCTTCATCTTGATATTCTGAAATTTGAAAACGGTGACAAATGGCTATAAAAATTGCAGATGTCATAATCCATGCAATCAAGATAAACTGCCGAATAAAAATCCCAGGACAAACACCATCATAGAGCACCCTCGCCTATGACCTAACTACCCCGCAGCCAGCCGTAACTAGTCATCAGGTCAGCCACTAAAAGCTCCTCCATAGAGCTCTTTTCTGCTCAAATAGCAAATTAGGCGATTGACTGTGGAGAAAGTACCCTCCTTCTCCCTCAGCCAGCCTTAACTAATCATCAGGTCAACCACTAAAAGCTCCTCCAGAGAGCTCAATTTCCTCTCAAATGTCAAATTAGCTGATGCTAATCATGGAGAATGTACCCTACTCCTCACTCAAACCACCCCCCCCCCCCAAAAAAAAGAGAATCCCATACAACGCACTTGCTAGCACTCACTACAAAAACACCACCACGGTTCATTTGATAAAAAGACTCAGGATCAGCAGGTATTGCTACCTCAGGCCAAAACCCAGGCCCTAACGTCATGAATACCTCACAATCATTTCAGCCTCGATAAGTTCAGCATAAACAACACCAATATTAGACTCAAAAGGCCACACAAACAGCACCCCACTAGACAGCTCTCTCCAAACTTAATAGCCTTAATTGTTAAAAATTGTTAATTGATTCATGAAGCAAGAAACCAACCTTCATTAGTTTGAGCATTAGTTACCACAAGGTCGAAATCAGTGCCCCTGCCCAAGTGCTTTGATTCGAAAATTTTTTCTTTCAAAACACCAACTGATATAAATGGACCGTCCATAGGAATTGAATCGAAATCTCTTGCACTCTTAAATTTATAATACACCGCCATAGAAGTATCTTTTTTTCCTTCTTTCTGAATGAATCAAAATATGCACAAGAACGAAAATCGCCTCGTAAGAACGATGATAAAAGGCCTCTAAAAAAACAGGGCCTGATAATTCAACTAAAGATTCAAAACGGTACAGAATTCTAACAACACTCGATAATTTTTTTTCCTCCTCTCTCTTCTTCTTCAAGGAAAACAACAAAGACCGAACCAATCGGGTGCTTCTACAGCTTCTCCGCGCCAATCCTCGAAAATCCAGCCTCGAGTTCAACAAACATGGAACTTCGATCTCCTCGGCACCGATCCGGGATATGAAGAGCTAGCTTCCTCCGATTCGTAGCCCAATCCGATTAATAAACCACAGATCTCCACTGAATCCGCCAAGGCCCCTTCTTCGAACTCGAAATATCCCCAGCTACGATACAAAATTCGAAGATCTTCAACACAGAAAGGCCTCGATTCTTCGCACTAGTCACGCGAGACGAGATCCGAGAATCTTCAATCGGTGCAACTGCTCTTCCACAGCGTTTGGGTGATGCGATGATGGGGATCGAGCAAGCTTCGCCGATGAGCGATTTGGCTTGAGATGAAATCTAGGGTTTCAATGTCCCATATGATAACCGACAAGAGAGAGAGATAGGGAGAGAGACGAAACGGATGACGCTAGGCAAACGCGAAAATATGGACGCTTCAGGCACACGCGATTCCTGGTTTCGTTGGGCTAATGAAGCGTCTGAGACTACCGTGGAAATTACGGTCATACCCCTACGCCGACTTGGTGGTGGACTGATGGGCCTCTGAATTTTATTTAGGCATTTAAAGCGGGAGGCCCAAGCCCATCGAACAAAAGTTGTTTGTCCGTTTGAGGATTGCTTAGAGATGCAATAGCAGTAAAGACAATGCACTCCATTAGAATGTTCCTGTCGTCAGGAAATAACATAAACATGAGAAAAGCAAATTACTAAACGATTCATTGCCCAAAAATTCGAGAAATTCGTCGACTCGTATTGGCTTTGGATTTATCATTATCATAATGCATCGTATTAAAAAATTCAGAGTTAGCGATGACTTTTCTTGAATTCGATTCGCCTTGTCTTATTGTGATATATAAAATACCACCGCACCCAACAAAAATAGATATAAATGGGTCGGCTTAGCTCTGTTTGCACGGAAGCTCAGAATTAAGTAGAAGCGGCCTCTTATTTTTAAAACTGACGGTCTCAAATCTTACAAGTACGGATCCCCAACCAGTGTAGTTGCAAATATATAGTAAATGAAGGAGCATGTCCCACAAACACATTTGGATTTGATTTCATTTGTTGGTTATTTTTCCTTCTCTGCTCATTAGTGTGTTTAGCATTTACAAACGAAATTTATTATGAGAAAAAGCCCTTTTCGAATTATGTGAAACAAGAGTTAAATTACAATTCAATTTGATTTGAGCCGACCAACCTCATGCTCTAACCAAACCGAAACCCAGTTCCTCATTCCAAATGAACCTAAATTGACTTGTGTTTTTTTTTTTTTTGCCCGAGTATTCGATTCGAGTTTTTGATTCGGATGATTCTTTGAATCTTAAACCCCCTACCTTTATTTTGGAACAAATTGGGTAATCCTAACTCATAGTCCTTTGTACCCACCTCCTTTTTCCATCATAATGAATAAGAAGTGTCGAATATTCATTAAGAAGGTTACCAAATAACAACTATGCACGTCCTTAATTTGATAATACACACCAGAAAAATAAAAAGGAAAGGGAAATGTCAAAGTGGTGCAAAACTTCATGGAAGTGGCAGCAATTCTAAAGAAATGAAGTGATGAAACATTGAGAAGAGCGATGATTGAGATTATTCGAGTAGCCATAAAAAGAGTTGCAATGGAAAAATTGTCCAAAAAATGCTAAATTTATTCTATATTTTCCAATTCAATCCTAAATTTTTTAAAATTTTTCATTTATTTCTAAACATTTTCGCGTTATTACAATTGAGTTAATCTTGCAAATTTTTTGGCTGAAAATCACTAGACATGGCCAAGGTCAATTTTCGCGATTTGCAATAGTATTATATACAGTAGCATATGTATTTCTTGCGTTTTTTTAATAGCAATGTATTTTGACATTAGTTCTCTAATGCTGAATTTATTGTATTTTTTTTCATTCAATCATAATTTTTTTAAATTTTTTCAATTATTTCCTAAATATTTTCGCGTTTTTTCAGTTGAGTTAATCCGGCAAATGTTTTGGCCCGAAACCACTGGACATGGCCAAGGTCAATTTTCGCAATTTGCAATAGTATTATATACAGTAGCATATGTATTTCTTGTGTTTTTTAATAGCAATGTATTTTGACACCAGTTCTCTCAATGAATAAGCGGTCAATTCCCTATTTGATTGAATTAGTCAACTAAGATACAAGTACAAAAGGCACGTGGAGAAAGAGAAAGGAAGAACTTTTGCATGGCACGTCACGTCCATCAAATATAGAGCAAGTTGCTATTTTATGTGAAAGAATAATTGTAATTACGATTTTATTGGGTCCTTCAATGGCAAATCTGCCAATTTGAGAGACTTGTTAGTAATTTGAGAGCAAATTCACGATGGATGGACGTGATGGGGCCATTGTAAGAGAGCAACATTAGAGATGAGCGGTTTTCGATCCAATCGGGTTCGGAGCGGTTCAATGAGACGGGCAACCGATCAAACAATTAAGGAAAAAGTACACCAAATGAGTGAAACAAGATCAATGACCGTGTGAAAGAACATAATATTCAACTTCGCCTTATGTTGACTTTGAACAGAGCTACCAACTATAGCAAGTCCTTGAAAAGTAAATAAGACAGCCATGGATGAAAGAACAAAAGGGGGTATTGGAATTCGACAACAATACAATAAGAACAAAAGGCAGGTATTGGAATTCGACAACAATACAATAAGAACAATGCATCCCCACATTATAATCACACCTAAAGGAAAAGAGATGGAAAAGAGAGAACGAATCATTAAATTTGGGATTGCATCTAAAAAAAAAAATGATCGGTTCGGCCCAGTCCTATCATGTATCTTTAGATTTGAGAATCGAACTTCCCGATCACTAGTTTTAATTTTAAGGATTAGAAATCAGATCATCGGCCTTTAGGCTTGTGAACCAGACAACCGGTTCAGTCCACTCCGGGTGATTTTGGATCCACTCGGTCTAATTTTCTCATCCTTAAAAGACATGCGTCATCATCATATGCTCGATTGGGAATCTCCAGCTTTTTCTCGGAAAGTTTTCTCCTTCTTTGTCGGGAAAGTTCACGTGCAACACGGTCGAAAGCTAGCAATACGCAAGCAGAACAAGTTCGAATAAACGAGTAAATTATTTTTTTCCTTATTTTCTTTAATATTTTTCTTGGGGAGGGAAGAACATGCTACGCAACATTTTATGCCTGATGTAGTCCGTTTGAAAATGATTTTTTCAGGGGATCTAATCGAAGACAATGGAGAGTACTCTCCATCTCCACACGAGGTTATTAAGAGATTAAAAAAAAATTAATTTAGCACATTAATCGTCCGGGGGACATATGCATTTGATTGATGGCATTATCATATTTGATATGTGGCCAAAATTCGTCAACATGATTATCTTAAAAAAAAAAAAAACTTTGACTTCATGCATCCTCTATCCCCATGTCTTTGAGTAGTTTTTCGATTTATAAAAACAACGAGGAGAGGGCCCAATCAACCTGAGCGATTCTCAACTAGTTATTACTATTAGGATCTCGAACCCCTTTTTTTATGGATTGTACAGATTGACGTATAATTATTTCACATTACTCGTGACCCAAAAGATCTAAAATCGGATGGCGTTTTCATATAGCCTCACTAAGATACTAGCAATTGTTCTACGACAGATATGATGTCTCTTGTGTACTCTAATGCCAAAAATCTCGATGGTCCCATAAATATGTATTTGTGTGTGATTCGTTTGATATGCCCAGAATCTCGATGGTCCCATATACAGATATTGCCAATATTTATTGCATGGAAACCAGTAATCCTCTCCCACGGCCACGTTAATTCGATCCTTTTTGGGTGAAAAGGCTGGGAAAAGAAGAAGAAAGTGGTCACAAATCACAGTCTGAGTCGTCATCGCCTGAAAAAGGTTCTCAACTTTCATCGCCCGCCTAAAAGTCCGTGTAGCCCAATGATCGTCATCTAGATCGATGATGATGTTGGAAATTTTTAAAATATTCTCCGAAGGAAAACTTGAATTTCTTTCTTATCTTTTTCTTTTTTTCCAAACAATTGACAAATCAAAAAGAAATAAATTATACCAAAGTTCCTAATTATTGGGTCTAGTATGTGATCAAGGTGTAGACGTTTGAACTTATGTAATTTGATTTTAAATATTACGTTTGGTGCAGTTAGTCCTCCGCAAATTCGAGACCTAATGTCTTGACGTGTCATAGCCAAGCTTATGGCTTTGAGGGGGCGGCGCAAAAGTCTTCACCCCATCCACACTGCTCTCTCTCTTCCTTTCTTGCTCTCACTTGGTTTAATCTTGGCCTTTTATATTTTTCCAGAAACTTTATTTTATTTTATTTTATATGGCACCACATCAATACCATACATGCTAAAATTTTTGTAAAAAAGAAACGCTTCAGGTTCCAGTGTGTCGTGTCAGCAAATTTGTTTGAATAAATACATGAAGAACTTGATCGCATCAAATTCAAAAAAGCATTTGATTGTAAAAAATTTAAGCGTCCAGGAGTTAAATGTACATTACGTCAAAAATTTAGGGCTTTGGAGCAATTTTCGAAAGAAACAATTATCTTGCTGCAATGACAGCATTTACAACAGTCACCATCTTTCAAAGCTCAGTAAACAGAGACATGGACCCTGGTCCTTAGATTTAATGTATCCTATTGGTGGAAATTCTGACCAATTGGGCGTTTTAAAATCGGACCAAGAAATTAACATGAGACTTAATTTGGTTGAATGTTGTATGGTCATTGGTCAAAGAAATTATCCCCTTTTTTAAATAATTAATGCCTTGGTCACTGCTAAGATCCCATCACAAGTCCCTTATACCAGTTCAGTGAACTAATCCAGAAATGATTTATTCATTCAAGAATTGTACACATGACCATGGAAGAAACTCATCATTTCGGAGAAACAAGATATGACCCCACAAATTATGTCACATCTTCTCCTTCAATGACAACTCATCGTCGAGCTCTAAAAACTTATTCACCCAATCGAGCCCATAAGACCCTTCGGTCGTGAAGTCAAAGAACTCGTCGGTGTCAATGTCGACGTCCAAGAAATTCCCGACCGCTCCGTCGGCTCCCTCTTCATCTGCTCGGACAGCTTCTCGAGGCGTCGGAGGCATCGGCGGGGAAGCTTCTCGAGGGATGGGGACGGCTTTATTCAGCGATTTCTCTTTCTGGTTTATTTTTTTGCTCAAATGAGAATTCCAGTAGTTCTTAATCTCGTTGTCAGTTCTACCTGGAATCCTCCCGGCAATCAAAGACCACCTACACAAAAGAATGCCATAGTTTCCTGATTAGCAGATTGCTTTAGAAGAAATAGATAATAGGCATGGTACAACAGAAGAGAGAGAGAGAGAGAGAGAGAGAGAGAGAGAGAGAGAGAATGGACATCAGATCCTCCATATGTAGACCAACCTGTTTCCCAGAAGCTTATGAAGCCTAAGAATCAAGTCCTCTTCCTCGTCTGATATATTGCCTCTCTTGATGTTAGGCCTCAGATAATTCAACCATCTCAACCTGCAGCTCTTCCCACACCTGTTCAAGCCTGCAAGAAGAGCAAGAGAAGGGGGTCATCAACTGTGTCAAATTAAGCACAGCACCCATAAGAAGAATCACAATGCAGTTGACGAATGAATAGTAGCCATCGTTAAACTTTTCCATAATGATGTTTGCAAGTTAGTTAATTGCTGATGACAGTTAACCTGATTTGGCTGCAATAGTCTTCCACCTCTTGGCCCCATGGACTTCAATGTACTCAGAGAGCCTCCCGTCTTCCTCAGCCGTCCATGCCCCTTTGTTCATCACCTTTTTAGCAGAACCCTCACTTTTTGGTGCCATAATTTAGAAAGAGAGACTGGCCTAGCAACTTGGTGAAAAGTGGGTGTTTGTGAAATGTTTTCTAGTTATTGGGAAACTCAGATGGAGAGAGAGAGAGAGAGAGAGAGAGAGAAGATGTCGAGGACGGTCGAGGTTGTGGGAGTGAGTGTCGAGGCGGAGGTGGAGAGAGTGTGTAAGAGAGTATAAAAAGGATGGAGGGTTGGGTGTTTGCTAGAGAGAGAGAGAGAGAGAGAGCGAGCTTTGAAGTTTGAAGGGTCAGTGGGTGAATCTATCTACCCTTCCAAAGGGAAACAAATGCAACGGGACAAAAATAGAAAGACAAAGCCAAAAGAATGTCTCTCTCCAACTACCAGTTTCCATACAGTTGCTGTGTGAAGAATGGGAAGTAAGAGATGGAACACTTCTTCCTTCCTGGGGATGCGTCCGAAGTCAAATGGACACAGCTCTGCTCCCACGAGACGGGCCTCTGGTCAAGATGCATCATTGGAAAAACATAGAAAAAAAAATTAACGCTGGCTAACTCCCAAATATGATTCAATTCCCCACTTTTCAAAATGGGTACATCATGTTTTTCCCAAAACCTATCTTCCATGCTGTCCAGGATGTCCTGGATTCGCTGTTTTCTTCTAAATTGGATCAGAAATCCATGTTAAAGAACCGAGATGAAGGCTCGATTTGCTTGTAGAAGGCAATGGCTGCAATTATCTCATTTATGCCTTTTGACATTAGTAAGTATATAGTATAACATATACGACTACTACCACGAAAAATCCCAAATTGGTACACATGTGACAAATTCACCTCAAATTATTTTTTTGATCACGAAAAATCCCAAACCGGTACACCGATGACAAATTTACCATAAATTATTTTTTTGATAAAAAAAATCCCAAACTGGTACATCTGCAACAAATTTACCACGAACTATTTTTTTTTATTACAAAAAACCCCAAACTGATACATCTGTGACAAATTTACTCCGAATTATTGTTTTGACCATAAAAACTGCAAACTGGTACATTTGTGACAAATTTATCCCAAATTAATTTTTTATCACAAAAACCCCAAACTATTATACCTATGACAAATTTACCCTTTCTTAAATTGGATCGGTACCATGAAAAATCCTAAATTGATAAACTTGTGATAAACAGACGGTAAAAATCCCAAACTAGTGTACCTTTGAAGTGCTATATGCCATTCAACTAAGTAATTTGATGTTAAATTTAACGAAAACTAACAGAGGGTAAATTTATCACAAATATATTAGTTTATGGTAAATTTATCATAAATGCACCAGTTTAGGATTTTTTAAGGTCAAAAAAATAGTTTGAGATAAATTTGTCACAAGTATACCAATTTAAAATTTTTCCTGGTCAAAAAAATAATTTGAGATAAATTTGTCTCAGACGTATAAAATTTGGGGATTTTCATGATATTAACCCTAATGTGTATTGTTGGTGTCAGCAAAATCATGGAAGCGGCCTCATGCACCATTGATTTGAGAGAGCGGATTGTAATAATTCTCAAATAAAGGTATGTTTTTTTTAGTGAAAGTGTTTCGAAAATTAGTTTTCTAAACTTTCGCCAATTTGGTTCTCTAATAATGACTTAGTCAACGGAGAATTTATGCATAAAATTAGGAAAGTGAATCTAGGAGCCTAAAAAAGGTGAAAAGACTTTCAAGAAATATCATTTCAAATTTTTTTAATTTGATTTTTTATGTTTTTAATTTTTTTTTCCCTTGTTGCTTCGCTAGTTGCTGACTGTCATCAAGAGAAAAAAACATTAAAAAAACATCTTGACAAATAATATCAAAAAGAAAAATGGAAGAAATTTAAAATTTTGAATTTTCTTTTGACTTGAGATAAAGTTATGAGATCAAAATCATTTTCAACATGAGATACAAGCACCAGATAATTTTTTTAGTCAAACATCACCAAACAAAAAAAAACTAACATTTTCCTGAAAAATGATTTTCGAGAAAGTATTTACCTTTAGCATGAAATTTCGCCCCAAATAAACATACCTTAAAGATAAAATGAGATCGCTTTTGTAAGATTAATGATAGGGCGGTACTATTTCCACTCCCATTTTAGTTAACGTGCTCATTTTTTTTCAATTAAATGAGCGAAATACCCTTTATCATTTGTTTTCTATATCAAGGTAACCAAAAATTTACCTATTTTTCTATAATCTTTCTCGTTTTGTTTTGGTCAAAATAATCTTTCTCGTATGTTTCACCATATAAATGGTCTACCCTACTCAACAAGCTATCATCTTATCATGCATCATACTATCACTTTGCTTAGTGAAAGTTGTTAAATTAAATTTATGATTTCATATTTTTAATCCCAAAAGCAACATAAAATATTAGAATTTTGTATATATGACGGCTTATAAGCACACAATTATTTGTCAATTTTTCATCAAATATTTTTATGCTATATTTCAAAATTGAATATTAAAACTCAATCTAAATGTCTAGCCGATCTTGATCACCAATAGAAAAGAAAAACTGATTAAAATATCGAAAAGGTTAATTTGTTGTAATCAAATGTTAAATATGTTTAAGATTAAATCATATCTACTTATTAACGAAACATAAGCACAAAAAGGGGAGAAAAAAAAAAGAACTTCTTGCTGTCCTACTCCTACCATGAAGAAAGTAATTAAAATCTATTGTAGATTCAATCTCATAGCAAATGAATCAAAACTTTAAAATATGCTTAAAACTTTCCTCTGAAATAATTCGATGTTTGGTTTTCTTTTTTCAGTCGGAATTCGATGTTAGGTTGAAAGTGAAGAATGTAACAAGATTCTCAACCACCATCCTGCAATTTATATTAAAATGTGAAAAACTAAATAGAAAATATTTTAAAAAATAATGTTTAAATTAAAAATCCAAAAATTTATTTAGGAAAAATCAACTACAAGGTCAAGATTGGCTAGATAAATTGATTGAATTTTTTTTACCAACTTTGAAATAAATTTTTGCTCAAATTATTTGATAAAAAAATAGACAATTGAATTGATAAACTGTATAGCCATCATAAATTGAAATCTATAGTAATCTATGCAGCTTTTTTTTTATATTAAAAACTGAGATCATATATTAAATTAACAACCTTCTTTAGACAAAGTTATAGTGAAATGCAAGATAAGATGATATCTTGTCGAGTGTAACAGAGTATTTATACATCGGTGCCAATTAGAAGTAACCTCGCTAGAGATTGAAATATTTGCCAAAGACATGCCAGAAAGATGAACATTCATCCTTGAATTATTCGGCGGAAAAATGGTTACCGATAAATAACCGAATGGTGAAACAGCATCTTGAAAATATGACCCAGGAGCCCTTAAAGCATGGAAGATGTGAATATGCCACATGGACAGAAGAAGAAAGAAAATAGTCGACATGGGTAATTTAGAGGCTATTAATAGTTGCTGAGCATTCGACTCGAAGGACTTAAAAGTGGCCAAGCAAGAGGGCTAAACTAATGCAAAGGTGCAAACTTATCAACGATTACATGAAGCTATGCGCAAAACAAAATAACTGCTTGAATACCTGGTCAAAAAAGCCCGTGGGAGATAATGGACATGGCAATTATCGACACACAAAAGGCTATAACCGCCGAAGGGAAGTTACCTATTCAACCATTATAAATACCACTAAGCATCCATAGAATAGCCCCTTGAACAAATCAACAAATCTATCTTATCTTTACTTATCGCACTACATTTTGTTTTTCTTAGTTGTAACTCTCGGATTCTTGTCATCGAGTCAAACTCCGACGTTTATCTTTATCTTAGATTTTGCACCATCGAGTCAAACTCTAGTATATTATTGAGGCGTATTCAAACTCTGTCATCAAGTCAAAATCCGGCATAGTTTTGAGGGCCCAATATCCAAAAAAACCTCAAACTTTAACATTTGTCCCAATTATACCCAAAACTTTTTTTTGTCTCATAAAAAACCTTAAACTTTTATTTTTGTCCCAATTCTACCGGCCTAACACCAAAAAAAACCCACAACTTTAGCTTTGTCCCAATTCTACCAATCTAATACAAAAAAAAAATCATAACTTTAGCATTTGTCTCAATTATATCCAAAACTTCTTTTTGTCTCATAAAAAATCAAAAAATTTTATTTTTACCCAAATTATACTGCAGTTACTCTTCCATTGATAATAACCATTAGTTAATCATATACAGCATTACCACATTGTTAAATAATTAGACTTTAGCAAAGTTAACATAAAAAAATCTATTAACTTCTTTTATATTGTATGCTTCTCCTACACATTGTCGGGAGATACAGAGCCACTTAATGTGGTATGTTTCGGATTATACCAGCGCTCAACAGCCAAAAAATGGCTAGTCGTGGAAATTTGATTATCTAAATAAATAATCTCAAATCTTGCTGTTCTTGAAATCTACTGATTTTGCTATCCTTGAAACCTGCTGTTTTTGAATTTTAAAAATTTATTGGTAAGTTTGACGAAAAAATTCAAGCCACGAAAAATTAACTAATAGTAATTGTAAACAGAATGCTGGTGGTGGTAGAATTAATTCAAAAGTAAAAATTTGAAATTTTTTTATGCGATAATATTTTTGGATATAATTGGGACAAATGCTAAAATTGAGCATTTTTTGAGTATCAGATCGGTAGAATTGAGACAAAAGTAAAAGTTATGGATTTTTTATGAGACAAAAAAAATTTAGATATAATTGGGACTAAGGCCAAAGTTGAGGGTTTTTTATGAGACAATTTTTTTTTTGTATAATTGGGACAAAAGCTAAAGTTTGAGGTTTTTTTGGGTATTAGGCCTAGTTTTGAGTGCGTTTGGTTCGCTATTTTTAGGTAGGAATTGTGCTTGTTAAATCATTCCGTCGAGTCAAACTCCGGTTTAACCTTAGTTTGTATAGTTCCTTCCAAATCAATATGTATCGAATTCCTTTGAATTGTACTTATTGTATCTCTCTGTCAAATCAAACTTTGGTCGGGCTCCTGTTTGTGTAATTAGATTGAAATCTTTGCATATTTCACGCGTTGATTTTCTGATTATCTAGATCTCTCATGTCCAAGATCACCACGGGACCTTTTATCACATTTAAAAGCTGAAGAACGAATTTCGGTGAAAGAGATTTTGTCGCGAAGAAATTCCGGCGAAACAAAAACAAAGGCAGATTTGTCGGTTAGTCCAATATGAGAATAAACAATAAATGGAAGAGGCAAAGAGAAGGGTATTTTGGTCGTTAAATTAAAAACATAAGAGTTTTAACCAAAATGGGGTGACAATAGGGACGCCCTTACTGATACGTAAAGTTTCTCTTTACTTTTTCTACATTGAGATTTAATGAAATAAAATAAGGGTATCTTTTAGCCATCACAAGTAAGCTTTCAATACCATATTTATGGTTGTGCTTTCGAAAATGCCTTCCTAAGATAGAGTGCATCTTGACATTAATTAATTCAGCATTAGCTAAAAGACCCAGTTGGCAGTGATGTACGTAATTAAGCTATGTAATCGGACAGCTTCCTCAATTATCGAACGCACAGATTTACAATCATGCAAAAAAAAAAAAAACCCGGACACTTGATAATTTACCTCGTGAAAGATGACAACAACATTAACTAATCAAATTTAATATCGGCACAAGCACCCAACAAACATTTTTTTTTATGGCGATGCATATAATAAATCGTGGAGATTGAACAATTTTCCGTCAATCGCGCACCCCTATATACCAACTTCGGGACTAAACAAAACCAAAAGTGATATCGTTGAACAATTTCATGTTAATCGCACATCTCTATGTACCAACTCCCGAAAAACAAATCCCAAAAATGATATGGTCAATGCTATTTATTTAACTGACACCTTCGTGTCAACTATAGCACATTGTTCCAGAATATTATTATTCAAAATCGACTGAACAGATACGCGGGAAAATAGCCGCGTGCGCGTGGTCAATCGTGACTCCAAGAAGATGGAGTCCATGGGTTCATATGTCTGGAAGATCTTCTTCCATCTAGAAGATCATTAATAACAACAATAATAATAACAACAACAACAAAATAATGATGATAGTGATGATGAATTTCACTTTCCGCTGTCTCCCATCAATTTTTCGGACTTTAAAAATGTATCAAAATATGCGGGCGGAGTGTCGATAAATCTATTTAGCGAAAGTATTCATTATCTTCCCAATTTCTCTTCGCATTAATTAAAAAAAGGTTCTCTTCTCATGTAAATGACTTTGCATGATGCATTTCACCCGCACATGTTCAGCAACCAATGCGATAATTGAAATGATGGCTATTTTCATCAAACACGTTCAAATGATCAAATTATGATGGAAACACAGTAATTTTTTTATCCGAATGAACGATAACGCGGAAAGCTTAGAAGGGGCATTGAAACTAACATTCTAATGAATAGAGCATGGATGGAGAGGAAAGAAAAGAAAGAAAACACTTGTTTTATGCTTCGTTCGTTTTGCCGAGAGCAACTCTCAAAAAAATATTTATCGGATTTCTCGGCGTGAGGAAAATGATTTAATCTCTTCAAAAAGAGCAAATCATTTTCTCACCTCTTTCTTTCACCCAAACGAAGCACGTTTTGCAATCCTTTTAATTACTTTTTTATTTTCATTTTCAATTATTATTTTTATTAACATCACATTTTTTTCGAAATAAATGAATCATGTGGCCTTATTATTATTAGAAAGTTTAATTCAAAAATTTATGTTAATAAGTGAAAGGAAATCGTATGAATATAAAAATTATATAAAAGAAGTAATAACAAAGCAAACGACACGCATCGGGCGGCTAAGCTTCTTTGCAATGTAATAAAAGTGGTGGACTCGCCATGGAAATGTGAACCACGTGCACTATGGAATCCAACTCATTAATCTTGTCGGGACTAAATATATTATCTATATGGTCTAGAGAGAGAGAGATGGGGCCATATGCGTTTTAAAAGAGCACCCCCCACAAAGGACATGGATTCATTTATTACATGCCCATTTATCCATTGCACCACTTTTTTTCCTGTCTCGGTTTCATTTGGGACCATCTACTTCTCACCATCTGCCCCAATTATTGTCGCTAATTAAGCCCAACAAATCAATATATTGATTGATGTCGCACTCGCATCATCGATTTTTAGTGCGGTGTAAAGATTCGACAACTCTTTTATGTAGCTTAAATCATAAAACGTACCATGAGATTGTGCTATTCGGATAAAATAATTTCGAGCCATCGATAAACTTGATTTGGATCCACTTTGATATGTCCGTACATCGAGCATTTCATCTTAAATATGAAATATTGGGTCACGCCGTCCCAACTATTAAAACTATCAAATCATTGATTTCACGATAGATCGTGATCATTGCTATTCAATATCTTTTGATGTCTTCATGAATATTTTTTTTTGAGGACCATAACTACCGGTCTATCTCCATCGCGCAAACCCTAGGTGCTCTTGGGTGAAGAAGTACTCCAGAGTTTCCAAAAGCATTGGTTTTCTAGTATTTTTAATGTGTATTCTAATCAACTTTTTTTTTTCAAAAATGATAACCTTTCTATAAGATTTCCTTAATGACCGCCCAAAGATACTATGTTGGGCAACTAATCAAGACAAACTTTGCAGCTTTCGATACAACAGCCGTCTCGTGTCACGAGTAATCAAACTCTTTGGAGAGCGAACTGTTCCTTGTTCAATATACTTAATAAGTGCCTTAATCCTCATTCAATATGCAACCCGTTAAGTTGTGCTTTCATACTCTTGACAAAAAGGCACGGAGTCCCTCTAAATGTGATGGGCTTTTATAACCCATATTTTATTGATGGTTTTGACTTAAATTAATTGTGTTTACATATAATCTTTTTCTCTTGTAATTGAGAGTTGTGATAAAGCAGGATGCGATTCGCTAATTACAGTGAAATCATTTATTAGATGTATCTAAAATTTAAAAGGTGAATCAAGATGAAAATCTTACGTTTTTATTTCTTTTTATTTCGTGATGTTCGTGCGTCTAATCTTAACGCATCGGCCGTGCGCGAGCGCGCACGCGGTGATCACGTCTCTTCGGTGCCGGTGTTAGGAGCGGGAGATTGCTCGAGCCAGCGTCGTCATTAATTACGCAGGAACGGAGCAGGTTTTATCCGATATGCGCTCATTAATGGCGGGCGGATGATGATTTTCGTCGACAGAAATTCCAAACGGGCAGCTGCCAGTCTCCGTGGACCGTGGCCCGCTTTGTCAAATTCTGGGATTGCAAGCCAGCCATAATTGTCAAGCTCGTGCCTAACCAAAGAAGATAGATTGGTTACTAAAAATGGTGTTTTTTTTTTAATTATGTCTTTCAAGGACAACGACAAATGACGTTCGCTGTCCGATTTGTTTGATTCCCCCGTTTGCACGGTCTTGTCCAGGAACAGCCGCGAATGGTCAAAGTCAGCCCTCGCGGACAACGACGGCACGAGAAGGTTAGATAGATGGGCGAGGTGGAGCAAGACAGGCTGCGGGGGTTTTGGGTCGGGAGCGTGGGGAAGATTGCGCACGTGAGCTATCACGTGACATCACGTGATTTTCCCTTTTTCCCCCTTTCGGTTTTTTTTTTGGGACTTTCTGGACGAATGAGAATGACATCCCGTGAATTTATTTGGCCACGTGGCGACGAAGCTGTGATTGGTGATAATTTTAAGTTTTCTTTGACTAGTTTAGTAACTCTATAACTGTCCTTTCAGTTGGTATTGACTCCCCCATTGAGGGCGAACAACCCTTGACAGGAGGAAAAATGGAAGAAGAAAAGATCAGAACGCAAGTACCGAAAAAATTGCCAAAAAAAAGTCTTAATTTTTTTTTCAACTAATTCTGTCACGAAGCTTTTGCATATGTACCAATTCAGTTCATTTAGCTAATAAGCGCTAATGCGGCACTACCGGCGTTGACTTAACTTTTTTGTAAAAAATATTTTAATAAGTTTTTGTGCTTCTTTTCTTTTTTTGATTTAGTTTTTTTTCCCCCTAATCCCTAAGGCCCTCGCCAGATCTGGCCAAGCAAGGGCGCTGCGGCCGGCAACGGGTAAGGGAAAAATTAAAGAAAAGAATAGAAAAAGAAAATTTCATAAAAAAAAATTCAAAATATTATTTAAAAGGTCCACGTGAGCACCGACGATGCCATGTCAACATCGGCCGGCCGGCCGACCAAATGAATTGAACCGGCACAAATGCAAAAATTTTAGGATTGAATTGACACGATTATAATAGATTTAGTTTTTTATATATAATTTTTCCATAAATACCGGACATGTTTTCATTTGAGGACAGTGAGTCCACAATTAAATGAACGCCTATCGCGATATGATGAAAGGAGTCGGCAGATGGGACCGTGTTTGGAGGATGTACAACATAAACAGTTGCGGAAAGAAGTAGAACGAAAAGGAAAGGCCATGCTCGACTTAACCATCCATCGACGTTGTCGAAAACCGAGGTCGCTCCTTCACCGGACTTGGTGGTCATGTGTCGATTGGTCACCCATATTTCGTCGGAGTTTACGGCCCTAGGCTAAACGAATCACGCATTGAAAAAGGTGGCCTTAGTAGAGAAATGCTACCGTAACACTTATTCAACATGGTCATCAACGAGAAAATGGTACCCGTACAGGATTGAATCTCAAAGGTAAAAGAGTGGCATCCACGTTCCAACAAATGACGAAAGAGTTACCAATTCCCATCTCCTATCGAACATGGACCATGAATTCCTCTGCTTGATCCCCGAGCTAATTCGAAATCCATGCCAAGAAATGCAAAAGAACAGTAAAAAGATAATAATAACAATGCAAGAAACAAAATGTTAAATTCTGAGGATTACTATGCTTGAAATTTCATTATTTTTTTCAGGTCTAGCTTGAAATTTCATTAGCAGTCTCAAGTCATGCTAGAGAAAGAATATACGAGTATAAATCTCTTAAAGCCCCCGAGTTACCGATCGCTACTTGTCATCTGTCAACTAGAATCCATCACTCCCGCTACATAAGCTTTATTGTGCTTTTTCCAATTTAATCCTAATTTTTTTTAATATTTTCAATTATGTCCTAAATATTTTCGCGTTTGTTCAATTGAGTTAACCCAGCAAATGTTTTGGCCCAAAATCATTGGACACGGCCAAGGACAATTTTCGCCATTTGCGATAGTATTATATACATTAGCATATGTATTTCTTATGTTCTTTAATAGCTCATTTCTCTCAATGAATATGCGCTCAATTGTCTATTTGATTGAATTAGTCAACTAAGATACAAGTACAAAAGGCACGTGGAGGAAGAGAAAGGAAGAACTTTTGCATGGCACGTCACGTCAATCAAAATATAGAGCAATTTGCTATTTTACGTGAAAGAATAATTGTTATTCTGATTTTATTGGGGCCTTCAATGGCAAATCTGCCAAATTGAGAGACTTGTTAGCAATTTGAGAGCAAATTCAGGATGGACGGACGTGAGGGGCCATGGTAAGACAGCAACATTAGAGATGAACGGTTTTTAATCCAGTTAGATTCCAAGCGGTTCAATGAGACCGGCAACCTATCCAACAATTAAGGAAAAAGTACACCAAATGAGTGAAACAAGATCAATGATCGCATGAAAGAAGACAATATCCAACTCTGCCTTACTCTGACTTTCAACAGAGTTACCAACTATAGCAAGCCCTTGAAAAGTAATAAGACGGCCATGGATGAAAGAACAAAAGGCGGGTATTGGAATTCAACAACAATACAATGCATCCCCACAATATAATCACACCCAAAGGAAAAGAGATGGAAAAGAAAGAAGAAATCATTAGATTTGAGATTACATTTAAAAAAAAAATTGATCGGTTTAGCCCAATCCTGTCATGTACCCTTAGATTTTAGAACCAAACTACCCGACCACCGATTTTAATTTTAAGGACTAGGAACTAGATCATCGCCCTTTGGATCTAGGAACCAGACCACCGGTTCAATCCACTTCAAGTGATTTTTGATCCGATTAATCCGATTTGCTCCTCTATTTAAAAAAAAAATAACATCGCATCATCATCATGGAGTGCTCGATTGGGAATCTCCGCCTTTTTCTCGGGAAAGTTTTCTCCTTCCTTGTCGGGAAAGTTCACGTGCAACGCCGTCGAAAGCTAGCAATAGAGAAGCAGAACAAGTTCCAATAAACGAGTAAATTATTTTTTTCCTTATTTTCTTTAATATTTTTCTTGGGGAGGGAAGGACATGCTACGCAGCATTTTATGCCTGATGTAGTCCGGTTGAAAATGATTTTTTAAGGGGATCTAATCGAAGACAATGGAGAGTAATCTCCATCTCCACGAGGTTATCAAGAGATTAAAAAAAATTAATTTAGCACATCAATCGTCCCGGGGACATACGCATTTGATCGATGGAATTATCGTATTTAATATGTGGCCAAAGTTCGTCAACATGATAATCTTAAAAAATAAAGAAAAAAAAACTTAAACTTCATGCATCCTCTGTCGCCCGCGTTTCTGAGTAATTTTTCGATTTATAAAAACAACGAGGAGAGGCTCCAATCAACCCAAGTGATTCCCAACTAGTCATCACCATTAGGAGCTCGGACCCGTTTTTTATGAACTGTACAGATTGACGTATAATTATTTCACATTATCCGTGACCCAAAAGGTCTAAAACCGATTGGCATTTTCATATAGCCTCTCACTAAGATACTAGCAATTATTCTACGACAAATATGATGTATCTTGTGTACTCTAATACCAAAAATCTCGATGGTCCCATATATATATATATATATATATATATATATGTATGTATGTGTGTGTGTGTGTGTGATTCGTTTGTTCTCTCGTGTGCTCTTATGCCTAGAATCTCGATGGTCCCATGTACAGATATTACCAATATTTATTGCATCGAAACCAGTAATCTTCTCCCACGGCCACATTAATTCGATCCTTTTTGGGTGAAATGGTCGGGAAAAGAAGAAGAAAGTGGTCACAAATCACAATCTGAGTCGTCGTCGCTTGAAAAAGGTTCTCAACTTTCATTGGTTGCCTAAAAGTCCGTGTAGCCCAATGATCATCGTCTAGATCGATGTTGGAAATTTTTAAAAAATTCTTTGAAGGAAAACTCGAATTTCGTTCTTACCTTTTTTTTTTCCCAAGCAATTGATAAATCAAAAAGAAATAAATTACACCAAAGGTCCTAATTATTTGGTCTAATATGTGATCAAGTTGTAGACGTTTGAACTCATGTTATTTGATTTTAAATATTACGTTTGTTGCGGTTTAGTCCTCCGGCAAATTCGACACCAAATGTGTCGACGTGTCATGGCCAAGCCTATGACTTTGTGGAGGAGGCGCAAAAGTTTTCACCCCATCCACACTGCTCTCTCTCTCTCTCTCCCTTTCATGCTCTCGCTTGGTTTAATCTTGGCCTTTTATATTTTTCCAGAATCTTTATTTTAAATTAACTTTATATGGCACTACATCAATGCCACGTTGGCGCCATACATGCTAAATTTTTATAAAAAAGAAATGCTTCAGATTCCGGTGCGTCGTGTCAGCAAATTTGTTTGAATAATCAACTGAAGAACTTGATCTTATCAAATTAAAAAAAAATTCGCATTTGATTGTAAAAAGTTTAAGCGTCCAGGAGTTAAATGTACATTACGTCAAAAATTTAGGGCTTTGGAGCAATTTTCGAAAGAAACAATTATCTTGCTGCAATGACAGCATTTACAACAGTCACCATCTTTCAAAGCTCAGTAAACAGAGACATGGACCCTGGTCCTTAAATTTAATGTATCCTATTGGTGGAAGTTCTGACCAATTGGGCGTTTTAAAATCGGACCAAGAAATTAACATGAGACTTAATTTGGTTGAATGTTGTATGGTCATTGGTCAAAGAAATTATCCCCTTTTTTAAATAATTAATGCCATGGTCACTGCTAAGATCCCATCACAAGCCTCTTATAACCAGTTCAGTGAACTAATTAATCAAGAAATGATTTCATCCAAGAATTGTACACACGACCATGAAAGAAACTCATCATTTCCGAGAAAGAAATGACCCCGCGAATCACATCACATCTTCTCCTTCAATGACAACTCCTCGTCAAGCTCTAAAAACTTATTCACCCACTCGAGGCCATAGGTCTCTTCGCTCATAAAGTCAAAGAACTTGTTGGTGTCAATGTCGACGTCCAAGAAATTCCCGACCAATCCGTTGGCTTCCTCCTCATCTGCTTGAACAACTTTTTGAGGCGTCGGAGGCATCGGCAAAGAAGCTTCTCGAGGGACGGGGACGGCTTCATTTAGTGGTTTCTCTTTCTGGTTTATTTTTTTGCTCAAATGAGAATTCCAGTAGTTCTTAATCTCGTTGTCAGTTCTACCTGGAATCCTCCCGGCAATCAAAGACCACCTACAAAAAAGAATGCCATAGTTTCCTGATTAGCAGATTGCTTTAGAAGAAATAGATAATAGGCATGGTACAACAGAAAAGAGAGAGAGAATGGACATCAGATCCTCCATACGTAGACCAACCTGTTTCCCAGAAGCTTATGAAGCCTAAGAATCAAGTCCTCTTCCTCGTCTGATATATTGCCTCTCTTGATGTTAGGCCTCAGATAATTCAACCATCTCAACCTGCAGCTCTTCCCACACCTGTTCAAGCCTGCAAGAAGAGCAAGAGAAGGGGGTCATCAACTGTGTCAAATTCAGCACAGCACCCGTAAGAAGAATCACAATGCAGTTGACGAATGAATAGCAGCCATCGTTAAACTTTTCCATGATGATGTTTGCAAGTTAGTTAATTGCTGAAGACAGTTAACCTGATTTGGCTGCAATAGTCTTCCACCTCTTGGCCCCATGGACTTCAATGTACTCAGAGAGCCTTCCGTCTTCCTCAGCCGTCCATGCCCCTTTGTTCATCACCTTTTTAGCAGAACCCTCACTTTTTGGTGCCATAATTTAGAAAGAGAGACTGGTCTAGCAACTTCGTGAAAAGTGGATGTTTGTGAAATGCTTTCTAGTTATCGGGAAACACAGACGGACACTGAGAGAGAGAGAGAGAGAGAGAGAGAGAGAGAAGATGTCGAGGACAGTCGAGGTTGTGGGAGTGAGTGAGTGTCGAGGTGGAGGTGGAGAGAGTGTGTAAGAGAGTATAAAAAGGACGGAGGGTTGGGTGTTCGCTAGACAGAGAGAGAGAGAGAGCTTTGAAGTTTGAAGGGTCAGTGGGTGAATCTATCTACCCTTCCAAAGGGAAACAAATGAAACGGGACAAAAATAGAAAGACAAGGCCAAAAACTCTCTCCAACTACCAGTTTCCATACAGTTGCTGTGTGAAGAATGGGAAGTAAGAGATGGAACACTTCTTCCTTCCAGGGGATGCGTCTGAAGTCAAATGGACACAGCTCTGCTCCCACGAAGCGGCCCTCTGGTCAAGATGCATCATTGGAAAAACATAGGAAAAAAAAAAATCACGCCGGCTAACTCCCAAATATGATTCAATCCCCCAGTTTTCAAAATGGGTGCATCGTGTTTTTCCTCAAACCTATCTTCCATGCTGTCCAGGATGTCCTGGATTCGCTGTTTTCTTCTACATTGGATCAGAAATCCATGTTAAAGAACCGAGATGAAGGGCTGATTTGCTTGTGGAAGTCAATGGCTGCAATTATCTCATTTATGCCTTTGGACGTGAGTCGGTATATAGTATAACATATAGGGCCAAATTATTTTTTTGTCCACAAAAAAACCCCAAACTAGTACATCTATGAAAAATTTACCACAAACTTTTTTTTATACTACAAAAAACCCCAAACATGTATATCTATGACAAATTTATCCCAAATTATTTTTCTGATCATAAAAAATCTCAAAATAGTACATTTGTGATAAATTTACCCCAAATTAATTTTTTTATCATAAAAAATCCCAAACTATTACACCTGTGACAAATTTACCCTTTGTTAAATTGGATCAATATAATAAAAAATCCTAAATTGTTAAACTTGTGATAAACAGGATAAAAATCCCAAATTGATATACCTTTGAAGTACCGCATGACATCCAACTAAGCAATTTGACGTTAAATTTAACAAAAACTAACGGAGGGTAAATTTGTCACAAATATATTAGTTTGGGGTAATTTGGAGACTACTAATAGTTACTGCACATTTGACTTGAAGGACTTAAAAGTGGTCGGGCAAAGAGGGCTAACTAATGCAAAGGTGCAAATTTATCAACAGTTACATGAAGCTATGCATAAAACAAAATAACTGCTTGAAGACCTGGTCAAAAAAGTCCGTGGGAGATAATGGACTTGGCAATTATCAATTCGCTAAAGGCTATAACCGCCGCAGGAAAGTTACTTATTCAACCATTATAAATACCACCAAGCATCCATAGAATAGCCTCCTGAATCAATCAATAAATTTATTTTATTTTTACTTATCGCACTGCACTTATTTTTCTTGATTGTAACTCTCAGATTCTTGTCGGCAAGTCAAATACCGACGTTTATCTTTATCTTAGATTTTGCACCATCGAGTCAAACTCTAATGTATTATCGAGGCGTATTCAAGCTCTGTCATCAAGTTAAAATCCGGCATAGTTTTGATGGGTTTGGTTTGCTATTTTTAGGTAGGAATTGTGCTTGTTAAATCATTTCGTCGAGTCAAACTCCGGTTTGATCTTAGTTTGTATAGTTCCTTTCAAATCCATATGTATCGAATTCCTTTGAATTGTACTTATTGGATCTCTCCGTCGAATCAAACTCTGGTTGGGTTCCTGTTTGTGTAATTAGATTGAAATCTTTGCATATTTCACGCGTTAATTTTCTGATTATCTAGATCTCTCATGTCCAAGATCACCACGGAACCTTTTATCATATTTAAAGGCCGAAGAACGAATTTTGGTGAAAGAGATTTTGTCGCGAAGAAATTCCGATGAAACAAAACAAAGGCAGATTTGTCGGTAAGTCCAATATGAAAATAAACAATAAATTGAAGAGGCAGAGAGGAGGGTATTTTGGTCATTAAATTAAAAACGTGAGCGTCTTAACCAAAATGAAGGTGAAAATAGGGGCGCCTTTAATGATATGTAAAGTATCTCTTTACTTTTTCTACATTGAGATTGAATGAAACAAAATAAGGGTACCCTTTAGCCATCACAAGTAAGCTTTCAATACCATACTTATGGTTGTGCTTTCGAAAATGCCTTCCTAAGATAGAGTGCATCTTGACATTAATTAATTCCGCATTAGCTAAAAGACCCAGTTGGCAGTGCTGTACGTAATTAAGCTATGTAATCGAACAACTTCCTCAATTATCGAACGCACAGATTTACAATCATGCAAAAAAAAAAAAAACAGACACTTGATAATTCACCTCGTGAAAGATGACAACAACATTAACTAATCAAATTTAATATCGGCACAAGCACCCAACGAACATTTTTTTTTTATGGCGATGCATATGATAAATCGTGGAGATTGAACAATTTTCCGTCAATCGCGCACCTCTATATACCAACTTCGGGACTAAACAAAACCAAAAGTGATATCGTTTGAACAATTTCATGTTAATCGCATATCTCTATGTACCAACTCCGGAAAAATAAAAATAAAAATCTCAGAAATGAGATGGTCGATGCTATTTATTTAACTGACACCTTCGTGTCAACTATAGCACATTGTTCCAGAATATTATTATTCAAAATCGACCGAACAGATACGCTGGAAAATGGCAGCGCGCACATGGTCAATCGTGACTACTGAAAGAGGAGGAAGATGGAGTCCATGAGTTCGTATGTCCGGAAGATCTCTTCCATCTAGAAGATCATTAATAACAACAATAACAATAATAACAACAACAACAAAATAATAACGATGATGATGACAAAGAATTTCATTTTTCGCTATCTCCTATCAATTAAAAATGTAGCAAAATATCCGGGGGGGTTGTGTGTTGTCCGATAAATTCATTTAGCGAAAGTATTCATTTTCTTCGCAATTTCTTTTTGCATTAATTAGAAAAGGTTCTCTTTTCATGTAAATGACTTCGTGATGCATTTTCACCCACACATGTTTGGCGACCAATGCAAGAATTGAAATGGTGGCTATTTTCATCAAACACATTCAAATGATCAAATTATGATGGAAACGCAATAATTTTTTTATCTGAATGAACGATATCGCGGAAAGCTTAGAAGGGGCGTTGAAACTAACATTCTAATGAATGGAGCACGGATGGACAGGAAAGAAAAGAAAGAAAACACTTGTTTTAGGCTTCATTCGCTTCGCGGAGAGCAACTTTCAAAAAAATATTTTTCGAATTTCTCGACATGAGGAAAATGATTTAATCTCTTCAAAAAGAGCAAATCATTTTCTCACCTCTTTCTTTCATCCAAACGAAACACATTTTGCAATCCTTTTAATTATTATTTTTATTAACATCACTTTTTTTTTTTGGGAAATGAATGAACCACGTAGCCTTATTATTATTAGGAAGTCCAATCCAAAAGCTTATGCTAATAGGTGGAGGGAGGTCACATGAATATAAAAAGCATATAAGATTCATTGTGAAGCGACGTGAGAAAATAATTTTAACGGATTTGTCTAGTGAAGAGCTTTTTTGCAATGTAATAAAAGTGGTGGACTCGCCATGGAAATGTGAACCACGTCCACTATGGAGTCCAACTCATTAATCTTGTCGGGACTAAATATATTATCTATATAGTCTAGAGAGAGAGAGAGAGAGATGGGAGCATATGCGTTTTAAAAGAGCACCCCCCACAAACAACATGGATTCATTTAGTACATGCCCATTTATCCATGGCACCACTTTTTCCCATCTAGGTTTCATTTGAGACCATCTACTTCTCATAATCTTTTCCCCCATGACGGTCTCTAAGTCCAACAAATCAATATATTGATTGATGTCGCACCCACATCATCGATTTTTAGTGCGGTGAAAAGATTCGACGACCCTTTTATATAACTTAAATCATATGACGTATCATGAGATCGTGTTATTCGAGTAAAATAATTTGGAGCTATCAATAAACTTGATATGGATCCACTTTGACCAGTCCGTACATCGAACATTTCATCTTAAATTTGAAATCTTGAGTCACGTGGTCCCAACTATTAAAACTATCAAACCATTGATTTCACGATGGATCATTGTTATCCAATGTCTTTTGATGCCTTTATGGATATTATTTTTGAGGACCACAACTACCGGTCTTATCTCCATTCCACAAGCCCCAGGCGCTCTTGGGTGAAGAAGTACTCCGGAGTTTCCGAAAGCATTGGTTTTCCAGTATTTGCAAGTGTATTCTAATCAACTTTTTTTTTTTTTCAAAAAACGATAACCTTTCTATAAGATTTCGTTAATGACCGTCCGGAGATACTATCTTGGGCAACTAATCACAGCTTCTGGTACTACAATTGTCTCGTGTCACGGGTAATCAACTCTTTGAAGAGCGAACCATTCATCGTTCAACATACTTAGCAAGTGCCTTAATCCCCATTCAATATGCAACCCATTAAGATGTGCTTTCATACTCTCGACAGAAAGGCACGGGGTCCCTCTAAATGTCATGGGCTTTTATAACCCATATTTTATTGATGGTTTTGACTTAAATTAATTGTGGTTATATGTAAACTCCTTCTCTTGTGATTGAGAGTTGTAACAGGGAGAGATGCAATTCGCTAATTACAATGAAATCATCTGTTGGACGTGCCTAAAACTTAAAAGGTGGATCAAAATAAAAATTGGACCTCTTAATTTTTTTTTTATTTCGTGGCGTTCGTGCGTCTAATCCTTACGCATCGGCCGTGCGTGAGCGCACACGTGGTGATCACGTCTCTTCGGTGCCGGTGATAGGAACTGGAGATTGCTCGAGCCAGCGTCGTCATTAATTACGCAGGAACGGAGCAGGTTGTATCCGATATGCGCTCATTAATGGCGGGCGGATGGTGATTTTCGTCGACAGAAATTCCAAACGGGCAGCTGCCGGTCTCTGTGGACCGAGGCCCGCTTTGTCAAATTCTGGGATTGCAAGCCAGCCATAATTGTCAAGCTCGTGCCCAACCAAAGAAGATAGATTGGTTACTAAAAATGGTGTTTTTTTTTATTTTATTTTCAAGGACAACGACAAATGACGTTCGCTGTCCGATTTGTTTGATTCCCCCGTTTGCACGGTCTTGTCCAAGAACAGCCGCGACTGGTCAAAGTCAGCCCTCGCGTACGACGACGGCACGAGAAGGTTAGATAGATGGGCGAGGTGGAGCGAGACAGGCTGCGGGGGTTTTGGGTCGGGGGCGGGGGCGGGGGGAAGATTGCGCACGTGAGCGAGCTATCACGTGACATCACGTGATTTTTTTTTCCTTTTTTGGTTTTTTTTTTGGGACTTTCTGGACAAATGAGAATGACATCCCGTGAATTTATTTGGCCACGTGGCGACATAGCTGTGATTGGTGATAATTTTAAGTTTTCTTTGACTAATTTAGTAACTCTATATAACTGTCCTTTCAGTTGGTATTGACTCCCCCGTTAAGGGCGAACAACCCTTGACAGGAGGAAAAATGGAAGAACAAAAGATCAGAACGCAAGTACCGAAAAAATTGCCAATAAAAGTCTTAATTTTTTTTTTCAACTAATTCTATCACGAATCTTTTGTATTTATATAAATTCAGTCTATTTGGCTAATAAGAGCTAATGCGACACTATCGGCGTTGACTGAACTTTTTTTATAAAAAATATTTTAATAAGTTTTATGCTTTTTTAATTTTTTTATTTAGTTTTTTCCCCAATCCCTAAGACCCTGGACAGATATGGCCAAGCAAGGGCGCTGAGGCCGGCGATGGGTAAGGGGAAAAAATTAAAGAAAAGAATAGAAAAAGAAAATTTCATAAAAAAATTCAAAATATTATTTAAAACGTCCACGTGAGCGCCGACAATACCATGTCAATGTTGGCCAGCCGACCAAATGAATTGAACTGACACAAATGCAAAAATTTTAGGACTGAATTGACACAATTATAATAGATTTAGGTTTTTTTTATATAATTTTTCCACAAACGCCTGTCGTGATCTGATGAAAGGAGTCGGCAGATGGGACCGTGTTTGGAGGATGTACATCATAAACAGTTGTGGAAAGAAGTAGAACGAAAAGGAAAGGCCATGCTCGACTTAACCATCCATCGACGTTGTCGAAAACCGAGGTCGCTTCTTCACCGGACTTGGTGGTCATGTGTCGATTGTTCACCCATATTTCGTCGGAGTTTACGGCCCTATGCTAAACGAATCACGCATTGAAAAAGGTGGCCTTAGTAGAGAAATGCTACCGTAACACTTATTCAACATGGTCATCAACGAGAAAATGGTACCCGTACAGGATTGAATCTCAAAGGTAAAAGAGTGGCATCCACGTTCCAACAAATGACGAAAGAGTTACCAATTCCCATCTCCTATCGAACATGGACCATGAATTCCTCTGCTTGATCCCCGAGCTAATTCGAAATCCATGCCAAGAAATGCAAAAGAACAGTAAAAAGATAATAATAACAATGCAAGAAACAAAATGTTAAATTCTAAGGATTACTATGCTTGAAATTTCATTATTTTTTGGGTCAAACTTGAAATTTCATTAGTAGTCCCAAGTCATGCTAGAGAAAGAATATACGAGTACAAATCTCTCAATGCCCCCGGGTTACCGATCGCTACTTGTCATTTGTCAACTATAATCCATCACTCTGCTACATAAGCTTTTGCTTAAATACCAAGTTTTATCACCTTCCAGGCACTCGTTGCAACTGAATTTATTGGCTTAAGCTACATAAATAACAACATATTAAGAAACATATGCGGCCAGACCCAAGAACCATGTTCTTCAGAGTCTTGCATTGCGAAGCTGTTGTTTTAGCACAGGGCGGAGGTACTCTTGGTAGCCATCAGGCACGACAGAGTCGTTTAGAGGATCCTTCCACGCCTCCTCGTACAGCGTTGGATACACATTCCCATCGTAGCGGCCAAGAACAGAGCCCAGGTGGTGGTCGGTGTAGTTAAATGCATCGACAAGCGCAATTGCATTCGGGCGAACCTAAAAGTCGTTGTGGCTTATTCAATTAGCAAACATTTGACAGGTACATTTCTTGTGAACATGCAAAGATGGGGGTGTCTTGTTTTTTACAAACCTGAGAATAAAGACATCTGAGCTGTTCATTGGCCAAGGAAGCTTGTTTTGGAGTGATGCAACCAGTGGACAGAAAATCTCCCTGGTGCTTGTGGAGAAGATGCAGCGAATAAACGAAGCAAAGTGTCTGCAATTGTTGCTTTACCCCCTTTCCAGGTATATTTTGCTGTAATTTCTCAATGAATCTGGAACCAACCAAAAAAAAAAAAAAATTAGATTGTTGTCGCTTTCACAAAAACCAAGCAATCAAAACATTGTGCACAGGGCAATGCACACAGAACAAATATTTGACACTATATATAAGAAGCTACAAAAGCTTTGTGCTCAAAGATGCTCACAAGTGCATGTGTGGATACCCTAGAGTAACTTCAGAATTGAGAACTGTGTTCGATCAACTCACAAGGACAGGGACACTCACTTGGACACAACAATCAATTGGCAATGAGCAATTGCTGCCTCAGCCAAATCAGCAGACAGTTCTGCAAAACCTGTGTAAGAGAGAAGACAAGTGGAAAGGCATCTCAATTGCATGTTAATTCCATATTAAACAAAGCCCGCAGAAAAAGTGCAATGTTCCTGAGTCTGCACCTTGCAGAAGGTTTTATGCACCTCTTCTGTGCAAAGAGCTGAATACTATCTAAATTCCGGATTTGCAGTGTCATGAATGTTTTTGCACCTTCACTATTTTATGTGCAAGTGTCTCTACCATGGTCAAATAACAGGCAGCAGGAAAGCAGAATGAGAAGATGCAAAAGTACCTTCTTCTGGATTTGAGAATTCGCTGAGATTCTGTGCACAGGCAACTGACATCCTCAAGGCTCTTGCTTCAAATGCCTCCAAGACTACATCGGGCTTCAACCAATCCTCACCTGCAAGAAAACATGAAAGTCAAGTCATGCGTCTGTCCTTGCGTAATGAAGGCATGTAAAGCAGCTCAAACCAGTAAAATCAGGTGAAACAAGAATCCACATTTGTTTCAAATTCTCATCAATCCTCTTCCCCAACTTTTCTAATCCCAAAGAAGGGGTGAAAGCTATGGAGGCAATCTAATGTCTCATCAGGCCTCAAATATACTGATAGGCATACTCATAACTCAGCCATTGTATCAAGCTGGTCGCCTCAATGTATTGAATGATTGTCCGAACCATTCCTCGTATTCGCGCTTGTTGCGGGACTTAACCCAACACCTTACGTACAATCTTCTCTAATTACATAGAATAAAACATAAATTTCTCTTGCAATATCAAAAGGAACATAAATTTCTCTTGCAATATCAAAAAGAACATTCTCATATAACAGAGACTTTGTCAAAATATAGTGCGTGCATAACGTTGGATTTATAAAAGCTCCAAATGGAACTTTAAGAAAAGTCTAACTTTACCTCTCTGAGCACTGCAACGGCATTGCATGAGATGTTCCGCCCGTCTCATGTACGCTGTTGAGCCAACAGGTTGTTTCCCAGAGCCCAACTGAGAAACAGTCTTCATAAGAAACCTCGCAACCTGGCGAGATTTTTTTATCAGCTCTTTGATTGAAAATGAAAGATATAATAGATCTGACATACTACAAGAACTTGAATGGCATGTTGATGGAGCAATCTCACCAGGTTATGCAAGGGATCACCTAAGCAGAAAAGATACCTGTAAAAGCAGAACAGTATTGTCTCCTTCATACGTACAGGCAGGAATATAAACTGCAAATAGCTCAGGAAGACCACTGCTGCTCAGGTAACCATGACCACCACATAGTTTCCTACATTCTTCAATTGCATCCTACGAAAGAAAACTTTTTCAGCAAAGCATTCAATACTGCCAATTTCAGTTAATCTTAAATAAATAGCGCACCAATATTGTTAAGTACAAGGAAGGAAGCGGTTGAAGTACAAAATCGTAGAAAAAATGATATGAAGCCCCAATGCCTCATGAAACTAGCAATAAATAATGACTACCTCTGTAGACCACATCTTCAATGAGACATAACTTACTAAAAACAGAAGGATAATACGTGGAAATGGTCAAATTAAGTGTGAGCATGAGAAAAACAATAATGATCATTCTGTGAACATGAAGATGATCAACCACTAAAAATATCCTGCATTCTTAACCAACCACAATTTCTTTTATGCCCCAACTTGTGTACATGAAAAAATATCGTTTCTAAGTCCTTCTGGTATGTCACACCAGGCTTCTACCATAAGCTGTCAAAGCTGCTCAGGTAATACTATTGTGTAATAAAGTCCATGAAAATATTTCAACATCCAAACCATACCTAAATTAACATAACAGCAACAAGGAAATGTGAAGATGAGGTTATGCAAAGGAATGAAATAGTAACAAGCAAAACAAAACAGGCCTTGAGCACTGTTTTGGCCCAGTTTGGAATTCCTCTAGACCATTCAGATTTCCATGTTTTCTACCCTTTTCTTTTTCTTTTTTTTTTTGGGGGGGGGGTTTGGAGGGGAGAGAGAGAGAGAAAAAAAAATATATATA
Source organism: Psidium guajava (assembly GCA_016432845.1). NCBI lineage: Eukaryota > Viridiplantae > Streptophyta > Magnoliopsida > Myrtales > Myrtaceae > Psidium > Psidium guajava. The sequence continues at coordinate 803,536 of CM028230.1, forward strand.
TATGCATGTGATGGGGAAAAGGATAAGAGGCCAGAAAGTATCACATACGGCAGTTGCGGAGGTTGTCAAAGATTTCAAACCAGCAGTGCATGCATGAGCCTCTGGCAACGTTGAAAAATCATTAGCTTGCAACCGTTGAGTCACATCCGTATATAGCCATTTCAACCATTCACCAACAAATCGGAAAGCATAGGCAGAAGCCAACAAGGGGAAAAGTCTGCTTTGCTGAGTTTTATAGTCAATCACCTAATATAAAATAGATAGCGACATGTTAGCTTATGAATCAAGAATAAAGGGATAATGGAAAAGGCTAGTGCTAAAATGCCCTACCATGCATCATTTCGGAAACTAATATACCCCAAAAGATTCAAAAGAAGTTACGTATGTTGTAAGGATCAATCCCAGGTAAAAGTGGAACAGCTTGTGAAGTGATAATTAAATAACAACTCACCCAAATGTCATCAACCAAGTACAGCTTGGTCCACAAGGATTGGCCCAAGACTTAAAATGGTATCAGAGTGCTAGACCAAACAAAACTGAAGATGTCGAAGTTCGTAATACCCCAAGTGTCACATAACATTGGAAAGCACTTATTAAAATGATATTTAACAAAAGATCTACCCCTCAAGCTACCAGTTGAGTACTCCTTTTGATGGCTTGACCCATGTGGATCATGTTAATTGTTAAACCATATACTTCTAGTTAAGAAGGAAGTATCTGGCTGTATCCCTCCGTTTGGTATTTAAGTTCAGAGAAATACAAATGAAAATAAAAAGAAACGATCATTAAAGAGAAAAGAAGTATTTTCCTTCCTGTTTCGATGAAAAATGGCGTGGAGGGATATCGAGTTAGTTGGTATGCTAACATGACCCTTATCTTTTTCACTTTATCAATTCTCCATTAAGGGCATTCTGGGAAGTGAGGGAGCTAAACACAATTTCCCTCTATCTCTCTCAACTGTGGAGAGAAGTTCTGTTGTGTGCCTAAGAGAGCTAATCCAATTCACTTCCCTTGAATTATTTTCACTTCATAATAACCAATTTCCCTAGGTTAGTCATTCATTCCATTTTATTCCACTTCCACCCATCCAAACACAAAGGTGCGACAGCATATCCATAGTTCTTGTCATAGCTGGACTGATCACATTGAACAAACCTAAGGGAACTGCATATAGAATATCACACAAAAATAAATTACACCTGGATTAAGACCTCATTGCATCAATAACTAAAGATGGAAAAACTAATCTCTCTACCTGGGTCTCAGGACCACCTCTTTGTGACCCAAATTGTCTACGAACAGCACTGTATCTTGTAGCAATACAAACTGCACGTGACAAAGCAGAGGAAGCATCGGATACTATAGTTTGGCGGACATACACCATTGTCCCATAAATCAGCTGTCGTGGCACATCAGATTGCACAACCTTCCCTTCCCTTGTAACCTGCAAAACCCTGACGCATTTCACAAGGATTTCAGAAACGCTCTACCATTGAGCTTATAGACCATTATGCAGACAATTGTATCCAACCAATTGATAATGATGCCTCGTGAGCTTCCGTGGTACTCTTGTCACTCACTTCTCTTCATTTTCCCACAAATTATTGTCACATGTGCTACTTAGTAATTGAAATGATCATAATCTTTCTTCTTTGAACTTCAAAATTTTTAGTTGTAACATTGTCAATGCATCATGTGCAATGAAAGCCCCTTTTAGGTAGCAAAGAGAGGTGAAACCTAACCTCATTAGCATTTGATTTCTTGGAATTCGGACATGATCAAATCTAAGGACTCCATTGTCCATGGTGTTATAAGCTCCGCTTCCAAATTTCATGCCAATATCACCGACAGTTATGCCAGGAAGAGGCAAATGGTCATCCAAGCTCCGAAGCTGGACAATAAAACCTAGAAATGGAGATGGCATGTCAACACTATTATAATTACTTGCCACAAGTAGAATGCTCAATTGATAAGCTTACCATGCACTCCATGGTCCTGACCATTAACAATAAGCCGTGCATATGCAAGAGCATGTGTGGAAGCTTTACCAAGTCCGCCAGGCCACCACTATTAGCAAAGAAAACCATACTTAGGCAAATCTAATATTGAAAATCTAGATAACAGCACCAGAAAAATTGGATATCACATTCTGAATTGACAGTAAAATTTATCAAAGAAGGATTAGTGAGAGGCCCAACCAAGATGTAAGAGAAATGGTGGGAAGAATAAAAAGAACATTAAAAGTCACGTCAATTATATCATCTTTCTTTAGATTTTTTTATTTTTTATTTTATTTTATTTTTTGCTTTCAAAGAAGACTTTGTCCTTGAACCCATTACCTTGCTAGAAGTTAGAGTGGGACTATTAATGATGAACTCATCTGTCTGGGGATCAAACGTAGCAGTAGTTTCAAGACCCTGGACATTTGAGCCATGACCAAGTTCAGTCTGTGCATAGCATCCGATTATTTGCATCTTATATGCCAATGGCAACCACTTCTGCTGCTGCTCCTCAGTTCCTTGTCCTTTAATGGCGGGAATGAACATTCCCTGCAGAGAAATCATTGTGACGAAGGAAGGAAAGACAAAACTAACAACAAATACATGATCAATAGGTTAATTAGATCTCCTGAATACGCAAATAATTTAGGAAGGATCGGAACAAAGTCAGAAAGATGTGAAGAATATATTGAACAATCAATTGCTTAAAGTCAGGAGGCCAATCAACAATGCTCTCCGTGTGAGCATTATGCTGAGCTAGAAAAGTACTACTTATGTATTGAGAAAGTCCTTTGCTCGAAAAGGAGAAAAGAAAAAGGAAGCATGAGAAGGTCCAAGCATACTACTAAAAAATAGACAATACCCAATGAAGATCTGTATAAGCAGGTTCATCAATAAAGAACCTCAACTTCGCGGCCTCTTCCTCTGCAAGATGAAAGATTGAATTTTGTTAGACCAGAAATACCATTAGCTCATAGGAAACAACAGCACTAGAACTGGTCAAAAAAGGAGATGAACCAGTGAGTCGAAGGTCCATGATCCGCTTCCAAGCATATGCAGCTTTTCTGAGAGTATTTTTGAAAAGCTCTTTCCTGCTCAGCAAATTTCTGTGGTCCTTCCGAAAGGCCTGTAACAGTAAAACAGCTATAAACCATGTCATTTAACATTAAAAAAAAAAAAAAAGCAATCATAAGCAAAAGCAGTAAAATCGTCCCGGATCGTCAACTCAAAAACAACGAATCACTCCAAGTTGCTCCTTTAATTTGTCTCTGAGAAACCAAATTACTAACATCGGCAAATCGAGCTTTCCCGAACAGCATCTAAATCCACCCTCAATTCCAATTAGCCTAGACAACATTGAAGTTCATAGTGACTCAACCTGAGACAGTCGGTTCCAGATATCAGAAACGGGTCACCTCTCTTCAGTTATCACCACACAGCAAATCGACACTAAACTATCCAACAAATGCTCTAAAAGCTCACAACTGAAGACTTCATATGGACAATCAAATTTCCAACCGCCACACATACACGTCGTCATCACGCACGCACGCACGCGGAGAGGAGAGCGGAAGGGCTCAGAGTAATGACCGGATCGCTGGCGACGAGGCGGGCCATGCGATCGGAGACCTCGAAGGCGTGTCGGGAACCGGCCCAGACGATCTTCATCTCGTCCACATCGAACCGCGACTTCTGCCTCTCGTCAGCCAAGTGATCGACTCCTCCACCCTCCATGATCGAGAGAACACTACCGAGCTCGAGCTCCTGCGCCCACAGACAAACGCGAGAGAACCCTAGATCGAAACCGGCTCCTTCGCCGAGTCAAAATGTTAGTGAACAAGAACGAGAGCGACGATGTTATTAGCTCTTAAGATCTGCTCTCTCTGCGCGATTGATAATGATAGATACCGTATATACGCAGAAGATGGGTAGGGACATGAGGTTTATTACAAAGTGCCGTTGACGTGTGATGATGATTTTTAGCTTTCCCGAGGTCAATCAATATAGGATTGACTTTTGTTCTTTTTGTGTTTTGGTTTTCATTTTTTTTTTCGCTGAAAACATTTTACACGTGGGCCAAACCTTTTTTCTTTTTTCTCTTCATCGATGTATTTTTTATTTCTGTTTTTCAGCTACTCTTTATTTCGAACCGATACGTATATCGCTGCTAAAAAAAAAAAGCTCATAAGACCCGCAAAATTAAGATGATCTTGCTGCCTATATGTCATATAAAATTAAGGCCGAAGAAGGAGTCCCGTATAAATAAGACGGATGTTGATGTTACATTTGTCCTAAACCTTGCGTTCGAAGGATGTAATGAACATCTTTGACTTGTACATAATTAATGCTTGATAGTAGTCTTAATTGACTCGTCTTTTAAATGAATATTAAGATATATTTGTTTTGCGAAATATAAGTAATTTTAAAAATATTTTTTCTAAAAAATAATTATTTATATCATTTATAAAAAAAATGAATGAATAAAAAATTTTTTCATTTTTTACACAGATATTTAGACATAAATACAAAGAAAAAATCATTTTTAAGTAGTTATTTTTTTAAATCATCTATTCTTTGTGAAATAAACAGAATCGCAATACTTGATTCCTCCTTTCGTCAAAACTTTTATTGTAAGCTTTACCCCTAGCTTCATTCGAAGTTTACATGGATCTCCCCGATGTTCTCCCTTTTCTTTTCTTTTTCTCTGGCTTGGTGGGAGGGGCACAATCTTTTCGCAATGTGCAGTTGGTGGTGGCCGCCATCTCCTTTCCCTGTCTCTTCGTGGAAATAAGCACATTCTATGGTTCTCTGTCAAAGGACATCTCCCCGCTCATGCGAAAACGACAAACGAATCAAGAGGAAGCAGATACGTATATGGAAATTGATCGTTTGCACGCCGCCAACTAGTTCTTTCGAAACATCGTTAGAACAGAATGCTCGAGAGCCGAAACCGGGGGTGGTTCTCGAGGGCGAAGGAGAGCATCGGAATCGAATCCGCTCGATTCCAGAACAGAAGGAGCATTGGTAGAGCAGAACAGTTTTGAAAGCTAAAATCGGAAGGAGTTCTCGAGGGGAAGAAAGAGCTTCGGATAGAATCTACCAGATGCCAGGATAAAAGAATCATTATCTAAACTCCTAATGGCTCAAATTAGAGGAGAAATATTGAAGGAATCTACGGCCAGCCATCACTCAGAAAAGAAGAAACTTCTATACTTTAACAGGAAACGAAGATTAAGTCGACCTTATATCACTTTGCATGTTTTGATCTCCATCTAATATCACGGCTGCTTCGTCTCGTCTCGTCGCGCAGCCATCACTCAGGAAAGCGCACAAACATGCGGGACACAAACATGCATGTTGTTCGCAGCATTCTCAACTATGCATGCCTTCCATAAAAAGACTTTTCCTTTTGCCAACTCCATTTATTTTGCCAAAAATGAATGGTTTGAAAATTATTTTCTTAATAATTATCGGTTATTTCATTTACAATAATATATAAATGACAATTATATTCATCGTAAAAATATTTTTCACTGACTAAAGCGATCATTCTTTTAAGAAGATATTTTTCGAATCAATAATTTTCTGCAAAACAAGCGAAACTTAGTGTAGGGCCCCTCCAAAAAAATCCGGTGCCCATCCAGCTTTTCAGGGGAAATTTATTTTCCTTGCGGCTGTGGCCTGGCCTCCACTGATCAGTTTTATAGCTACGAGTAGTGAAATTCTAGTACTTGACACGGCGTACATGCAGAAGTTGGTGAAAGGCGGAAAACAACAGCATTCTTCCCAAGTACAAAAGGAAGAACATGTGTACATTTACAATGAATAAATGGAATGCCAAAGTGAAGTGCACAAAAGAGAAAAAGGCATACGTTGAGATGCGATTGTTGCAACTCACCAGCAAAGAACCTGAACAGACCAGTAACAACAATAACTGCAATGACCTTTAAATCACAGAAATTGGAGAGGACCCTTTTTCCTTGTTATAAGGGCTGAGGTTGGATTCTTGCAGAACTTCATCCCTCTGACGACCAAACCTTGCAGCAAGCATAAAATCTTTAACCATGTGACACCGACATCCAGTGAACCAAGAACTCAAACTGGGCATGCAGTGTGTGTTGCTGAGAACGGTGGAAACGAATATCGATATCATGCAGACTATCCATCAGAAAAAGAGTCAAAGGCTCACAAATCACAATATCAGGTGACCGTCCCACCAAATAACAAAGCCCGTTACCACCTCTCGAATATCAGTGCACAATATCAAGCATCAAAGTGTAAAATTTCCAATCAAATCATTAGGACTTGAAGCGATTCTCAACTTGAACAGACATGGTGTTTCCTCATCAACTCTATGCTCTCAGCAATAGTCGATCCAGCTGTCCCAACAAAACCTAGAGAAGCACAGCTGCAAATCACTTCCTCTATGTACAGAAGGACATCAGCTAATTTGCGAGGAGAGCATTGCTTTTTGAGTTTGTCCGTTCGTGCAAAACTTTTTGCAACAAACCCAACTCTCAGGCCGTGCCCAACAACTGCAAGTTCCTTTGCTGTTCGAATCACTAGCTCATCTTCTTCTTGCAGAAAATGAAGCTTAAAATTGTCAACATCTCTGGCCAAATCTCCCAAGTAAGTTCTGCTCCAATTATCTTCTGGAAGATCAGTCATCACAAAAATATGAATAGGCAGAGGTCCATTCTGCCTCAAAGACTCAACCTTTTCTTTTAAGGTTAGGAAAGTAGTTTTCCGGTGGTTCTTGAATTGCCCGTCTAACAATCTCAGCTGCGCACAAAGAAAAGGGGCCTTAACGGTTATAAGAGCAAATTCCTTTCCCGCATTGAGAATTTGAGGGACAAAAGGGAGACCTTCAATTTTCTCAATTACCGACTGTATTCTTTGATCCTTTGGAGCTTCATGAATATCAAAATAAAGCTGCGAACCCTTATACACAGATGTGAAGAGGCTACCAAAGGCCAGAAGAACAGCTGAATCAGCTTGAGAACCAGGTCCAAGTGCCTTATACACATCACGGCGCCTCCTAGCATATGTAATCTTCTTTTTTCTCTTCAACTGTTCATCAGGTTGAAATGAGTCTAACTCTCCATCGTTGCCATTTTGGTATGTCCAGACTGTGCCTCTACAGTCTTCATCAACAGAATATAAACACTCGCCTACATTGCCATTAAACCCAGAGAGAAATGATCCACATTGCTTTAAGCTAGCAAGCAAAGGGGACTGGCCAGTGGCCCCATTCTTGCAAGCCAAGTCTATGTTCACCCCACACCAAAGCGATGCAAAAACTCTGAAATCAATCGTTCTGATCATTGAAGAAGAAACTAAGGATGAAATCTCAATGATGTCAGCCATAGAAACATACCTGAAATACAAAGTAGAACCTCAATTACGAAAAGCTTAAACGAAAAACTCTTCATTCCATTAACAACTGACGATTAAACATGAATCGGCATTGCGCATAGAAGGCCGTGATCATCTCTGCCTGCGACTCTCAGCCCTTCTGATGACCAAAGATATGGATAATTATGAGCAGCAAATTTACTTGTAGGCAATTCCTCTGGGACCCGAGCATAACTTAGACAAGTAAAATCCTAAACCAGGACGACGATGCTGGAGACGACTCCTAAAAAGATCGCCAATTTACTCAAGCTAGCTAATGACCTGTTTTATCTCAGTTGCAGGACAAGCCATGGAACTTACTAAGAGAAAATCTTAAGGCAGCATAAAGAAAGAAGTAAAATGTAATAAAAGTCGGATCTTCCAAAGCTAACAAAATCAGCACAGTGATTGTTCCTTTCCGCACCAACAAAATCCGCAATTCCACTCACCGCCCAGTCCTTAAAAGCTCCACCGCGCTCTCCCAGACAGCGAGCCGAATCTCCCTCCCGCTCAGAACCCGGAACTTCGGGCAGCTGCCGAGAGCGACGGCGTGGTGGTCCAGGACCGGCGGGACCACCAGCGTCCGGTTGAGGATCGCGGCCATCACGATCGCGTTCTTGAACTCGGAGAGCTGGTTGCTGAACCCGCTGTGAGGCGCGTAGGACAGGAACCTCTGCCCTAGGGCTCGAATCCGGGGCTCGCACCGTGAGGGAGGACGCGACGCCTCGAGCGCGCCTCCGAGGAGGAGCGAAGGCGAAGTGGAGACGCGAGCGTAGGAGAAGTAGAAGAAGACGAACAAGAAGAGGACAGCGAAGAGGGAGACTGTGTAGGAGAGGAGAGAGGGAGATCGTGGGGTGGAGGCGGATTTCTTCCTCGGCCATGGGTTCAGAGATCGACCGGTGAGACCGGCGACGGTGTTCATTACGACGGCGACAGTGACGACGGCACTGATTTCTTCGCGGTCGATATTAACCCGATTTTCGCCAAAACCGGATTCCAAATTAGGGGATTGTCCAGGCCCAAGCTTTTGGCGTCAAGGGCCATATGATAGATTTGATTTTTGCCAAAACCCGATGCCAAGAAATCGGGTCGAGTACTTCCCTTCTTAATCCAGCCAGCCCCATCATAGCTCGTCTAAATCTACTCAGGCTCAATTAATTTCGAGTAACATACTTCAATACATTTCCGACTTGTAGGCTCCGCGAAGAACAGATAATTTGAAAAAAAAAAATTTTAAATGACTACTTGTATTGTTTGTAAAAATAAATGAATGGCAAATACTTTCATTATCTATGAAAAATGTTTGAACATAAATTGATGTCGATAATAAAAACATTTCTCGTTGACTAACTATTTTAAGCAATACAAGTTGCCATTTATCAAAAATTGCGTCTCTAAATCACTTGTTTTCTACGAAAATAAACAGAGCCTGAATCATTACTAACAAGCAAGCGCAATGATTTTTTGATTTGATGCAAAGTCGCGAGAACTACATTAGACATCTAATCAAAGCCGAGCACATTACTTAAATCGATTTCCCCCTCCATCGGGTGCTTCCTCTCCCTTTTGCAAACCACCCTTAATATACCCATTCACATATCGACGTTAGTCGAGGTAAAATTTTAGGAGGGGCTAATTTAAAGATGTCATAGATAAACTTATCAGAAGTTTCCAATGTCCAATAGATCAATGGGTTAGCAACATGTATGTAAATCCTACGGAGGCTTATGAAAATGTATTAATCATTTGGACAAAAATAATAATTTGGATTTACCAGTATTTATTTATGATGTCCTTGAAGGCAGGGGCACATCCAACAAGCAAACAATCGTTATGTCAACACCAACACATCTTCCAATACTCGCCCCTGTAGCATCGGTTCTTTTTCCAAAGGAGGTTCGACAAGGTGGGAAGGCAAAAAGCTTTGGCGTGAAGGAGAGGTGCGACCAAGGGACCAGGAGGAAACACGGCAAAATTGGACAACTTCTCATCTTACTGGTCATGTATGGACACAGATAGGTATGGTGCCCGAGTACACTTTGAAATGTCAAGCAGCTAGTCCAAAGCTATGTTACTATTGACACTCCACATGATAGTCTAAAGTAGGGACACTTCCGTTTGATTGGACGAGAGTTAAACTATGCTCCATACGTGAGCCGGAGCCGTTCTCTTATGTATTCTCCACTCCGGATTGGAGGAAACCTGCACGCATGAAGTAAGTTCGATCAAAATAGTCATATTCCAGGCATCAAGAACACCAGTGAAGCAATTCAACCAAAATAGGATATCACACCAAACTGAATACGATTTTTCCCTCCACAAAGATTGCTATACCCCAAATAATGTCGACAGCCAATAGTTCCTACTTCCCAGCAAGAACAAGCCACACGCTTATTAAGGGAAGTGAAAAACGACAACCTGGGACATGCATATGACTACCATTCTGCATCCATATATAACCATTACAAGCCATTGATTTTTGCTCCTCAGGAACAATTTTACGAGAAGCAACCTTACACCGAATCCTTATGCATGTGCAATCTACCATGAAACCAGATATACCGAGAAAAAATTTGTTTGTCGTACTGCTTATGCATCTCCAGCTACCAAAATCTTGCTACCATTTACTTGCAATTGGAACCATCAGGTCACTTTTACTTTATATATCTAGGTGTTGAATTGTGCTAGTCAGAAGCAGGTTAGTTTGCTGTTGCAGTAGCGTACATAAAATATGTAATGGCTAGGTCAATAATTCTAATGAAGAATACCACCGCATGGGCAGTTGCAGTTATACCTTGGAGGAAACAAGTCACTGCAGCAACTTTTTAAGCACTCTACCACACAATCTTCGTTTGGATCAAAGAAGAAAGCCATCTGCAGAGGAATTTTAAATTAACAGTTAGTTTTACCATGTCCCCCCTATAATTAAGAAGATTATCTAACAATATAAGAGAATTTATACGAAGTTCCAATTGACAATGGTAAAGAGGAATAAACAAATACTAGTATCTACACATTCAATAAAGTACAATATTCTACATCACCATAAACAGGCTATCATTCACATGGCCCACCCGCTCAGTTAGTGCTCTTTTCATGGACTCTAGTCTACAGACAAAACAGAGATTCTTTCATCGCATTAAGTAAGGTCTTTGAAGTAAGGACAAACAAGAAAAACCAGGAACCTGAAGTGGCATTCAGTAAGCATGCATCTTCTGAAGAGAGCAGATTAAACTTGAAAGGCCAGGAGAAAAAGATGGCACAAGGAAAACTTCATCGCTTTCCTGCTCTGACTTAAAGAGCACAAACAAATCCTTAGGGATGAAATTCTTAGGTTGGAAGTATTTATTAATGTGGAAATTCCAAAAATGGGTCGTGAGCAACATTCTCATGCATTTGAATTATCATAGCCCAACAATCTCAACTATGAGAGCATTCAACAGTCAAGGTAGAAATATAATTCATTCGACAAAAGGATCACATAACACACACGAAATACTGAAATAATAAAGCTAAATTGACACGCAGCTTCACAAGCCCATTTAAACCAGGTTTCAAGGGGTAAGAGCAAATATCCTTCATACAAATGAAATGATGCTAGTACTTAAATTTGACAATTTCTATGTGATAGAGACAATGAGAATGAAAATGCATAGTTCACAAGAAATCACAATCCCGTAAGAAAGAAATTAAGATGAAATAGACATGGCTTCTACTCCATCACTTCCCTTTGGCAATTATTGGGCTCTTGAGCATGAGAAATGATGAATTTAGCTTAGTTTTATATTCAGTTCAACCAGAGGGGATGAAAGACATTGCCTCATCAGGAGCATGACAGGAGTATTGATCAAGTAATATCCTGTCAACTCGCTGATACTATTTCCTGTTACTATTGGATCAGTGTAAAAACAATGCCTTAGAACTTGCAAACTGAAGAATGACAGGCGAACAGGTAGCAGACAAGTAAATTACTGAAAAGCGTTCTTGTCCCGCTGGCATCACTCTGTGAAGTGCTGACCTGAGAGTAAGATAAATTTCAAAACATAAATTATACCCTATCCTCCTAAAAAAAAACTAGCTACATTTAGTTTTTCCAGTTCTTGATCACCTGAACAAACAATTAGTCCATCTCTCCATCATGTCACCAATATTTACGATGAATGCCCTGCAAAACAAAGAATTGCCAACTTGGTCCTCATGAGAGTAGCAGCAAAACAGAGCACTTCTATGCTAATGCTTCTTTCATCTTCTTCTGCTTGTATTGTATTCCTAAAAAGAGAAGACACCAAAAGAGAGACTAGAGAAACAGTACAATAAACAACAGAACTAGTCAGAAAGAGAGCTGTAAGCCTTTGGATAATCTACGGGATGGATCATCAGCAGTTCACCAAGACAAACCAGAAATACAACTTTAAAGAAACAGTCAATGTAATGCCCCTAATCCACTCAGGGATGTTTGATTGTTAAAAATATTGAGAATATTCATAACAAAGTCATCATTCGTCTGAACTTCTAAAGATAAATTGCTTGAGGATAACAAACTCACCCATTTATATGAGGAACATCCTCCCAGCATCGCTGGTGGTTATCTTTATCCCTGCAGACCTGCAGATAGGCTTCATTAATTTGTCCCTGCGACAAACATTTAAGATTATCATGCTTGAGAACAGAAGTATATTAAAGCCGACATGCCTGCAGTCCTGGAACTCCATCAGTTGCCAGTAGAGTGACCATTCCATAATCAGAATGTGCGGATGCACCACAAATTTCTTCTTTAGAAATCATTACTTCACCTGATATTAATTCCATGACGATTGTCACTTTGGGTTCTTATTTGCTTCAATGTAAAAGAACAACCCTGCTATTTTAAAAGTCTAAACAACATCAGCATTACCAAATTTACATCTAGACTATATCTTGATATATGATGCCATATGATCATCTTATGACATTTCATATTAGAAGAACACTCCTCATATGAGTTTCCTCTCGATTCATCATATCATCTAGCCAGTCATGCACAGTTCAAGTTCAGTCTGATTTGAAATTAGTTCAGAACCGATCCAAGGCAATGAACAATGATATTTACTCAGCCACGAAAATAAGAGAGATGAGTGCATCACGGGACCTGGATAGTGTAGAAGACGAAGGAACGCGCTAGGTTTGTTTAAAGCCCCTATTTTCTCAAAGAAGTCATTCTCCAGGTTCAGTGACATAGCAATCAAAGAGAGAAGCTTTCTCCCCACAGACCTAATAAAAAAGTCCATCATACCAGTAGAATATTAAGTTATGGTGGAAATGAAAATCTATCACAAAAGAGAGACAACGAATTACATAAATGCACACAGTGAACAAGAAACATACAGAAACTATTTGTTCCTCCTCTCAATATTTCTTCTTTTACTAAATTGGCACATCCACTTGACCCACATCATTCTTCTGAAAATTTGCGCCCAAGTGACAACATATGACATAGCAAAAGAGCCAGAGTAGAACGAGTATCAGATGTCATTTAACTTGATGAGACGCATCTGTTTGCACCGGAAATAGATTAAGGATATTTGTCTAGCCTAAAAATTTCCAATAATTGGAAATCTTACAATTTTCCAAAGAATGGCCTTTTGGGAAAACAAAATCACTGGGTACAAACTCTAAAATGAACAATAATGTAACTACTTCCCGGTTGATCAACATACAACTGCATCAACGATAAGCAAGTGCTAAGAACTTACTCCACTTCTCTGTAGTACGATTCCATTGTAGATTTCCAAGATGGCATCATATCTGGAATTCACTAGAAGGGGAAAGAAATTTCAAGCACTGCTTATACAAAAGTCCGCATTTGACGATTTCTTATTAGATGTCAAATAGTGCATAGCACATGGATAACACCTATGATGATGATGCATACACAGTTGAGCACAATGATGTAAGAGGAATAGTATAGTCGATCACCGTTAAGATGCGGTTTACTTAGATGTTGTCATGATAATACTACTGTACACAATACTCAGACGAAAAGCAGTCCATTTGAATATGAGCAAATATATTCAACAAACCATACCTTCAGGAGGCCACTGGTTCAGATGCTTTTGATGCAAAGAATCTTCTAGAGGGCCAATGTAGTAACTCTCTTTTAGGTCACCTAATGGAATCACAGACCTGTGAGTAATAACCAACCTATTTTTCTATCCTTAACAATGGATAAGAAACCAGTAACTGACATTATAATACATCTCCAAATCCATTAGCATGTATGTTCCAACAACCAAGCTCAAGCAATTTTAGACAAATGCTCAAGAAAAAGGATAAGGAACTTGATTTTTGAAAAAGGCTAGCAAGTCTAACCAAAGATGCTACAGAATGGAACAGCCCGTGCGCGCGCGCGTTAGAGAGAGAGAGAGAGAGAGAGAGAGAGAGAGAGAGAGACCTTTGGAGTTTGAGGAAGGGTCAAGGATCTCAGCATACAATGGCGTGTAGCCTCTGTGTTCCTTCCGAGCCAATTTCATTTTCTCTTCCAAGGGGACTGAGAAGAACTTTTTGCTTTCCTCAAGCACTTTGGTGAGCAACTCTTCCTTAACGCCATGATTCACTAGGTAAAAGAAGCCATATTCTATACAAGCCTGCAATCCAATTCACATGCTCACACTTCTGAGTTCAGAGATGATCTTCTCACACACACCAAATGAACCACATAGAGTAATTCGAGCCAATCTGAATACCAAGTCGCATAGTTCCTTGCACTTTTAAGTTAGAATACACGGAATGACTGGAGAGACTCTTTCAGACAATAAACTCTATACTCAATTTGGAAGGAGTGATTATGGATGCTAGCTAGGGAAATGGGATGGAAAAATGTATGAGGACTACATATCTTTTGTGCATTTATAAATTGATGTAGATTAAGCGTATCAATGAGAAAAAGAGAACATATTTGTTAAGTAAAACCTAAATAATCTCCAAATCTAGGACTCTCTCCAGATGTACATAAAGTCAACCGGATCAATCCCTCCTAATCTCTCCTCATCAATTCAGCTCCTTTCCATCACTTCCCCTCAATTCAAACACGATTGTGCAAAACCCATTCTCTTCCCCCTTAATCCCTCCCGACGAACATAGTGTCAGGTAAACGACTTTGAAAAAACAATTATAGGTGAAATTGCAAACAACGTCAACGATGTTAACCACAGCAGTGGCAATGATGCTAATTGCAATTTTCCATTTTATGATCACACAATGTCAGTCCCCAGCCACCGACCAACTTGAAAAACACCGGCGGTCACGCGTTTTGGACACAGCTAAAACGGGGACCCGAGAGGGCGACGAAACTACGAGCTTCGTTCTGCTCCGACACAAGCAAACAAGAACAGGAAAGACAGGAAACAGTCGGTCCCGCGAAGCGCTTAGGCAGAAAGAAACCTGGCGTATTGAAGCGGCGGAGGAGAGGCGGTCCGGCGAAGACAAGTCTATGATCGGAAGTTTCAGAGCCGTCGCCATAATTTTCTTTCTTCAACCTTCTCACAGCTCCGCCGACAGTGCAGCGCGACGTAAGCCTTGTCCTTCGACACCGACGACGGCGCGTTTTGGAACGAGGGAAGTGGAAGAAAATGTGCAGAGATCGTCCTCGTTCGACTTTTCAAGTTGAGCGCACGGAAATGATTTTGACCAAAGAAGTGAAATACTTCTGCTCGGATTCATATTTTATATTCTTTAGAGAGATCTTTTTTTTTTTGTCAAAACTTTAGAGATAATTAGAAAAGGAAAAATTCCAAATAAAGATAAGAATCCGAGATGGACCTTATTTTAAAGCGTTAATATAATGAAATATCTCAAATCAATGTACCTGAAATAAATTTATCTCAAATTATTTTTTAATAATAAAAACTTCAAATTAATGCACTTATAACAAATTTATTCAAAATTGATACACATATAATAAATTTATCCTCCGTTAACTTTCATTAAATCTAACAGGTTAAATTGCTAAGCTAGATGACGTGTAAGTTAACGGATGTATAAATTTGAATTTTTTACCTTTTATTTTTCATATTTGTATTAATTTTGAGCCTTTCGTAGTATTAATCTAATTTAATAAAAGACAAATTTATTATGGATGTATCAGTTTATAATTATAATAAAAAAATTTAATTTATAATAAATTTATTACAATTGTATCAATTTGAGATTTTTTATGATAAAAAAATAATTTCTAGTAAATTTATCATCGATATATCAATGTAAGATTTTTTTGTAATCAAAAAATAATTTAAGATAAATTTATTACTGATGTATCAGTTTGAAATTTTCACAATAATAATTTTATTTTAAATAAAGGCATCCCTGATTAAGGATGTTTTCCCTATTTTAAATAAATGATATTTTTCATCATTTACTTTTTTATATTTTTTTTATTGTATTTCTGTTCTCTTTTTATTTTATTTTTTTTTTCGGCACACGAGGCTTACCTCGCGGCGGTTGACGGCGGCCTTTCGTCGACGACCACAGGCGAGGCGACCCTCGCCGGGGCCTTGCCTGGGCTCCTCGACGGCCGCCATTGGACATATATGTGGGCAGAAGACGAGCACTGGTTTCGTTCAAGCAGTGAAGCATCTTTGTCCCTTGCCGAGCGCAGTGCAGAAATCGTCGGACAGTTGGCCAGACAGCCGGTTTCGCTAGAGGTTGAGGTGGGTGAGCGAGGTCAGATTCTCGAGCGATGGCGAGACGGTGCCGTTCAGGAGGCGGTCGGGTAGCAACAGGCTGAGGACCTGCCCGGCGGGGGCGTTGCAGAGTACCCCCTCCCAGCCGCAGCAGTCGGAGTCGGCGGCCCAGTTGAGGGGGTCCGCGGAGGGGGGGGAGACTCCGGGGAGGAAGGAGCGGAGGGCATCCCGATCGGAGGGGCCGCAGGCGGCGGCCGAGAGCGTGTGGCAGGCGAGGAGGAGGAGGCTAAGGTGGTAGAGTCCCGGCGCAAGGCGTGATGGGTCCGGCGGAGTCTGGCCTCACGGGGGAGGTGTAATGGACTGGAGAAAGGGGAGGAGGAAGAGATGGCGGTGCTTGTGGCCTGTGGCGGGCGTGGAAGTATCAGATGCTGGACTGAAAGAGAAAACCCCTTCACCATAGAGACAACCGCGGGGGGCGGGGGGGGGGGGGGGGGGGGCGGGGGAGAGAGAGAGAGCGAGACGTTGATACGAGCAAACAGGGAATGACATTTAGCTAGATTTTCGTTCAAGAAATGAGAAAGAAGCAAATGACGAAAATACCCTTAGGCCTTTCTTTGAAATAAAAAAAAATACTTTAAACTCCTATTTAAAACAAAACCCACTTCAAACCTTAATTTAAAAAAAATGAAAACAATCGAAGCCCTTAGTTAAAATTCTCCCGTCAAGAAATGAACACCAAACATACTCTATTTTCCACCACAGCAGTCCTCAATTTCTCTTTGATGGAGAATAATTTGAGGCATTATTAAGTCTATCTGCGAAATTAATTTCCCTTTTGCATCATTGAAATTTACTTCCTACTCTAAGCCACAATTCTATTTCTATAGACGATTGCGCACCATTCACCGGACAACCAGCACCACGCTCATTGACCCATCATCAATGCCGCCGCCCCCCGCTCCATAGCCATCGCATTTACACAACCCAATAGGCCCATAATTTGGCACCCAAAAAAAACATAAAAATGAAGAATTTGATTATTCACAAGAAAAAGAAAGAAAATCAAAACCCACGAGGCAGTAACACGATGTGACGGGAAGATGCAACATCCTGCCTGCGATTGATATGTTCCAATTGATATGCTTTTGAATGGAGTCAAGTGACTACCGGTTGAACTATAGTTCTGCCATATCAAGACAACAGCACCAGAAAGCTCTGGCTTCGCCTAGACGCTCAAAATCTCTTTAATCAAAATGATCTCAAGGCACTCAGATCCGGTTACAGGTTCACAAAAAATTGCCGAGACCGACACAAAATGCCTTGTGCTGTGAGTCACTCTAAAGATTTAAGAACACGGCAACCCCTGAAGCTCGTTCCCTGATCAAGAACTCCACGCAGGACTACACACGAGGACATACATAATTGCAGCTCCTTCACCAAGTTGAAGCTGCAAAAGTTTGGCCGCTTCAGGCAGAAGTTACAGCTGCTTTATATTTGTCCCGCTTTCAAACAGGAAGAATAATCACGAGTAACGAGGGAGCTTGATGCAAAATGAATCCATGCAATCATCATCTCCTGGCAAATCTGCTTCTTCGAATTGCAGTAACGGGAGATCGGTAAGGAGTTGTCCCCACAGATCTCTGCTGATGTGGTTCCTCTTCTTCGTCACTAGTTTCATCAGATCTCCATCTCAGTGCTCGGGCTTGATTCTTGTACTCGACCGCCAAAGATTTCTCACCACTGCTGAGAATTAGAGAGCATACAGCGGAGATGTATCAAATGACCAATTATAAAATCTGCAGTTAAGCGCAAAAGCAACATGGAGGCACAATAAGAGTTAGATATTCAAAGAAACAGAGGAGAGCCGTTGCGTTACCTCCAAGAGATGTCCATTAAATCATCTGAAGAGACAGCATTCCAAGGCACACCATCGGCCTCTGAATGGACCCTTTTGCCAGATACTGTTTTGTGCAGGTCCTGCTTAGAACTTCTCAATAGACCACGGTGGCTGCCAGGCGAAGACTGAGGATTCGCCACTGGTGATTCGGAGTGTAAATGACTACTTCTCTCGACTTCGTGGCTGAATCCATTTGGTTCTATTACTGACAAAATATGATCAGACGAATTGCCCAGGGGCCAACTCTTCTGATGAGACTTAGGCGAACCTCTAGGAAACCTTTGCAATGGGGAGGCAGGTTTTAAATCAAAAGCTCCAGATGTTGACATATCATTTTTTAAACTTCTGCCAAGAAGCTTTGAGCGTCTTTCTGTATTCAAAAGCGATGACTCCCTGGAAACTGAAGACCAGCCAGAGTTACCAAGTCCAACTGCAAACTTGGTGCTGGACACAGGTACTTTGATAGGATTCTCCAAATCAAATCGTTTTGAGGAAGGTGTCATCACCTCATTTAACATAGCAGAAGAATCCACGGCTAAGGGAATTGTAGAACTGTAAGGAGTAGGCCTTCGTTCAAGAGGAAGATAACATTCTTCAGGCATATGAGCATCTTCACAGGTCATGGCAATGTCGGGCAACTTTTCACTCTTTATTTGTTGCTGCTGCACCTCTGGTAACAACTCTATACACTTCTCCTGTTTTGTACAAGCAGTTGCTAGTTACTCTCCAGCAGTAGACACAACAAACCATTTTCCATGCACGGTACCACATCAAGACAAAAACTCTGAAACAAGCATTCATAAGGACCTCCATTTAGGTATTTTGCATATTACATGTCAGTGCCAACTTAGCTTACTATGAGAATCCACCTAAGGTGGCTTCACAAGCTTGGAGTCTTCGTCTCTAGTGGAGTTGAAGCACCTGTCCAACAGCTCGCCACCTTTGAACATGAAGCTAAAAGATCAAGTATAGACTGCTTACCACTAGCTCTTTTCTCCAGTGACTAGCAGATTGCATTCTAGACAGCACATCTTGACTAGCTAAAGGGGTCGATGCAAATTCCTGCTCCAGGCGCTGCAGCTCACAATCAACTTGGTATGCCTCAGAATACCTGTGTCGCTGCAATGGAATACGAGGAATTTGTAGGAATCAGCTCAAACAGCCATACAATTTTCTTGTTTGAAGAAATAACTAACTAGCTCTCACAGAAAATTCCCCGGGCAAATGGCCAGAGGCAAGAAGGTTAGTGGACCAAGCACGAGACCCAAGTCCACAGCTGATATATCCTGGACCAATGGGGTAAAAATCCCAAAAAATTACAACTACCTACAAGGGACGAATGACCACCAGAGATGCTGTAAAAGCAACAGAACGAACCAGCATCCAACAGATGCAAACACAGAAATTTCTGCGGGGGCAGCAAACAATATTTGGTAGCAAACAATTATTGATGGCATCAGTGAAATCTGACAAATTAATCAGAGAGACAAAGTGAAGCAATATTATTGTTACCACCGTTTGCATTTAATATCCTCTTACACAGTCAAGCTACTCAAGGGTGCCATTCCATAGTCATTCTCAGAGTAATCAGCAGAAAAAAAATGGTGATTCATATATTGAGACACTGCAACTCAATTATCACTTTCCTCCAAATGCCACTAGATTACCTGGAGATAGAAAACCACAAGAAGATTTCCAATGATACTTGAAGGGTCATCAGTTGCATAATCCATTAGACACTTGTGAAGATACTTCTCCTCGTCAGATTTCCAAGGCAACTCTATCATTCGATCTACAAGCTTTCTCCTAATGGAAAGGCAACATATTTCAGTGACTAAAATTTCCATCCATTCCACCCAAGTCCTGCATTCACCTTTAATAGCATTGGAAGGATCCACAGCAGGTTCATACTTCAGCTTCCTTTCCCTGACTTTGGAACAAAGCGTTCTCTGATAAGTAAATGCCTCAGTCAGCAGCCCACACTCCACCCTAACTCGAGCTGCAGTAACGGCCTCGGGAAGTGAGATTAACTGTGATCCACCATCGCGCCCAGACCAACGTAAAACCATCAGGGCTGTATCTGGCATTCCTCTCTCTAATAAAACTTGGGCAATCTTAGGATGAGTTGTAGGGCCTGAGATCTCTGGAAGAAGGTGACAAGCCTCCTAAGAAGTGTAAATTTGGGAATAAATATTAGACTGTAAACCAATAGAATCTTTCCGACCGAAAAAAAAAAAGTAGAATCACAACCAAATTCCTGAAAAAAAATAAACAAAAACAATATTCAACATCTCCACATTTTCTTTGGTCCCAAAAAATCACCATACTATCCAAAAGGCCAGTAAATTGACATGAAACTTCACTAAAACTTGCTGGCAGACATATTTGAAGAGTTTTATTGTTTTAGCTTTCAGTAACTTCAGTTACACTCTACTTGCATCGTACAGGGACTAATGACTCTTTGTCAAATATGACACCAAAGACTAGCCCTCTTCAATAAAAAGGATCCTTAAGCCATCCAAAGATTACAATTACCTGAAACATGAACAAGCTGCCTAGATGAGTTTTTTTTTTTTGGGTAAGGAAGCTGCCTAGATGAGTATTGCTATCTCATTCCTTAAAGAAACTCCTCAGTTTTGCAACGAAAGCCTCTTATAATAAATGATTAACTTGGTTGCAAGGACTTCACCTTATTACGCTGTAATGATAAATTTTTTCGTTGTTTTCAAACTTTTTGCTTGGAAATAAATGTAGGTATGGGAGACTCCCAATTCTATGGAATTGTTGCAAGTTGGCCCCCGACATTTTCAATTTTTGCAATTTGCCCGATTTTTTGAAGTTGGTTGCAATGTGCCCTCTTGCATTGACTGCAGCCAATTTTTTCTCACATATTCAACCACATGACAACACGTGACTAGTTCCAAAAGGTAAATTGGTTATACATTATGTATGTGAGAAAAAATATAGGGATTACCCAAAATTATATTTCAGATCTATATATCAATGTGCATTTGGCATTGCCTCCAATCAAATTCTCATCGGAACTTTAGTCACATGCTCAAAAGTGATATATTTCTTCATTATTCCTCTACTTTCTCTAGGCATGTACTCAATTACACGAATGTAATCAGTCATGTACCATCACATGGTCGGAGCTTCAAGCAAAATTTGGTTTGAATCAACCTCAGGGCAGATTGCAACCAATTTCTAAAGTTCTAGGGCAAATTGCAAAATTTGAAACATTGAGGGAAATTTGCAACAATCCTAAAAACCTGGGTGGCAATATGTAATTTGGCCAGAAGATATTTATAACATATTAATGAGGATCATGGAACAATTTTGCAGACTAGGGACTTAAGAACCCACATCCGAAAAATCCAAGAGGTGCAACTTTTAGTGAGCATGATCAAAAGCATATATAGCTTAATCCACCTGTCATAAAGTTCAGCTCAATCCAAGAAGGTAGAACCATTCGATACATGGACTGATGACTTGACAGCAGAGCTTCTCCTCTACAACCAAATACCAATCTGAATAAACCTAATTTTCAAGGCGAAAATATTTGTGCATTGATTCAGAAGGAAATTCTATCTTCCTGATGTTAATCCGAGAAATGTCTGCCAGTTGGCTGCTTAAATGCGCAAAAGCAAAACATAGAAGGCTGGTAAAGATGCCACCTCAAAAAAAAAATGTGCCATAAATTTGTCTGGCAATAATAAATTACCAACAGTGCAGTAATGGAAAGCTGCATATCCAGCCCATCCAACAACTTACCTTCAAAGCTTCATCTGTGTGATCGTCCAAGAGATAAAATGTTAGAGACTCCAGCAACAAATGCCTGGTTACACCGAAAGATGCTGCAAAGTCATCTACAATGTTTCTCCAGAGTTCATCAGGCAATGTCCAATGACGATCATAGAGGTAATAGAGAAACTATGCGCCAATTAAGGGAAAAAAATATATATACTTTTCAGCATCTTCATCGCGTTGACAATACAAATGCAATTAAATAAAGCATTATCACCTAATGAAATACACAAAAGAAAGAAGGATACAATTGCCCGCTTTGCAACCACCAAATCCGAACTTCCATATAAAAATAACATGTCGGCTGCAGCACGAAGGTTTTCGAATGGATAGCATCCAGATAGCCCTTCTACCTTAGCTCTAAGGAACAAGGAGCCTCCACTTTTCTGCAAAGAAAAGAGCTCCGACTCCTCTCCCATTTCATTCGTACCTTCCTCAATTATCTCAAGATTTGCTACAGCATCTTCAATGAAAAGGGAGCCTTCCTGTCCACCAGATTCTGTGGAGAGATTTACAACATCAGGCCATGAACGCTTTATCGCAGCTGATTTTCTCTCTTGGAAAAACTTGCGCCATTGCTCATAATTAGCAAACCGAGACCCCAAAGTTGCTAAAAATTCATGCCGTATGCACCACGTCATAATCTCCATATGCTGAACAAAGGGGGGGAAAAAGCAGTAATTAAGTTACTCCCACCTTAAAAAGCAGAGTCAATGCATTCTGTGGGACAATTTCACATCTTGATCCACAGTTAATATACCCAGGCTCAATACATGTTCAGATGACTTGCTATTTCATAGTTACATGGTCTCACAACAAAGATTCCACCCAGAATAAGAATAAAGCGAAGCATGTCAATATTTATGTCTACTCATGCAGCTTGTTGAAATTGACTTTAAATTTGTCCAAACACCGAGTGCCTCAGCAGAATTTGTAATTATCAAGAACTGTCCGTCACCGAGTGCAAGCCCTATAAAAGTGGATTGTTGTTATTTTTTATAGGAAGTCCGTCACCTGGTGCAAGTTCTAGGAATATCCTAGACTTAAGACCGTACATTCAGCTCTATCTTTTGGTTAGACAAAACAATCATTTTCCAGCCACTGGCAATTGCTTTTGGTAAATATTACATGGATAAGTCAGCTAGATCAATGGTACTGAAAATTTATCCAACAATAATATTGGAAAACAAATTATTTAAGAATCGGTGATATGGAATCGGTAATATGAAAACTATGAGCACGGTTTTCAAGTGAACTACTGAAAACTCCAGTAACCAAACCTGTTTTGTCTTCAATATGCTCTCATGAAGATGGTGCAAGTCAGGCAACTGCGGGGAAAGACTTCCCTTGAACGACGACTCCAAAACTTCTATTACATTAGACATGCCAGCCAGCAGCACAGAATACCTGAGAAGCAAACTCAGCCTGTTTTTCATATCCTTCAATTCAAGGTTATCTATTTCAAGAAAATGTTAAGGAGAAATTACATCCAAACACAAAAGTGGAACTGGGCAAGAATTCCAAATGTGTCAGAAAGTCTTTCAGGATACATATGCCTCGAAGCTCTGCCACAATGTTACTGAATGTTCGCTTGCACCAATCCTTTACAACCACTTCATCAAGCAAGAATGCAGTGACAGGATCACTAGATACGGCACTTTCATCCATACAAACATCTGTAACATCTGTTAGACTTCTGTCAAAGAGAACATGTTCCACGAACACAATGCTTTTGGATAAAGAAAAATCAATCCGATCAGGGAATATAGGTTAATTTTATTTGCAAAAAGATGAAAACTCAAATTAATGTTTTCTGTTGTCTGTGTTAACAGCCCCCTATTGCAGTTCCAGTAAAACTCTTTTCATAAATGACCAATTCTTTCTTAAGAAACTTCCAGCGTCTGTAAATTTTGGTTAGTATATTGAATAATATAATGCGGAAGCAAACTTCGGTAAAGGCAAGCAATGCAAATCTTTGGGGGATACAGTGGCATATCAAAGATGCCAAATTATTCTCCAATGCCACATCAAACAAAGAATATAGACGTAGAACATCCGCATTCAGCTGGTTCTCATCTTCTCTTTCTTGAAATCTCTCGTCACATCTTTTCGAGATAAGGCCAGCCTCGATACACTCATAATACAGGCGAAGCCGAAGTCTGTTGCCACTTTTGGGTATTTGGGTTCTGCATATCGGACAATGATCGCAACGTTGACTACACTCTGCACACAAGGATGCATGACTGCAGGAGTTTAAAACATGATGAACATAGCGGCCACAACTTCTCAAGTCTCTAGTAGCCCGGCACCGCTCAATCTTCGCCTCATTGCATAAGTCGACCAAATCAACAGAAGCTAGGTGTTCCAATGCTTCCTGAGAAGCAAATCCCAAGACGGCAAATAGCACAGCACATTACCATTTAATCTTCTCAAAACAATAGTGAAAATAAATATAAATGCAATGCCATAATTTCAGAGAATGTCCAATCCGCCGTTCCGATTTTTCAGAATCGTTTGAGTACTCCCTCAACATGTGGAAAAATCAATTCAAAAAAATTTCAAAGTCTCACCAGCTGAAAACTTGTGTCAAATGCATGAGTTCAACTCAAACAAACTGTACGCAACAGAATCAAATCAACGTTAACCCACAGAAATAAGTCTCAGACTCCCCCAACAATGCATCGAAAGAATTCGGAGGAAAAACAGCTTGGAGGAGCAAAGACTTACATCTCATTCGACATGAGCACGACTATAAACGTAAAAACGTTAATCAAATGCTCAGAATACAAAAACACCTCCACCACCATGGAGCCAATGGCGGCCCCAAATACCGACAAAGCTAGAGCTGCCAACGCAGTCCTTTCCAACAACAGCTAAAAACAAGTGCCGTCACCGACGCTTAGCCAAATGTTACGCACACCGTTGCCTTCCAACGACGACTGCCGTCCAGAACAACACACCAAATCCTAGCGAACGTGGAAAGCGAGTGCGTACCCGAACAGCTCTGCTGCTGTGGCTAGGTTGCGAAGATCTCGTGCAGCCGCTACCATCCGGCGAAGCCACAATCGGCCCGTTGCTCAACCGCTTCGCCTCCATTTCTACCCCTCTCTGGAGGAAAGGAGAGACGGGCCGACGCGCCGATTGCAGCGAACAATCCCGAGAGGACGAGCAAAACGGAGAAGACACGGAGGAGCGAAACCCCCCACCGAGTGAGCGGGTGGACAGCAGAGCAGAGCAGAAAGAGAGGTTTGAGATTTTTCTAGGGCTTAAGCAACGGGGCAGCAGCCACTGGAGCTCAGAGCAGCCTTCTTTTCTTTCACTTTTATTTTTCGGTCCCCATTTTTTTGAAGAACGAAAATTTGGAGGCACTCCTGGGGTCGTCCATCATTTGGGCACAACGACGACGTTTTTGTGCTCGTTCGCACGGAATGCATCGTAGACTCGAGAGAAACTATTAAATGGGACCGGCTGCCACGTCACGCTTTTTTCTCCGTCACTTCATTCCACCGTTATCCTCTCCCTCTCCACTTTTCATCGTCGCCTTCTTCTTCTTACATACGCACGCCACCGTCATAATCAACCCACGATGCAGAAGCAAAATCGGTGCTCCGCCATGGCCAGCAACCAGCCACAGGCGAGGATCACTCTCGCCGGATTCGACGAGGGCCGCCCTCGCTGGATCCTGGCGAGGGCTTGACCCTCACGGTCTGGCCGAGGGCGGACCTCCCCGGTTTGGGCGAGAGCTCGACCCTCGCCGACTGGGCGAGGGGCGGAAGGCGAGGCTGAGGACGAGGATGAGGACGAGGGGGAGGCAGTCCGGGAGGTTGAAGGCGTCGCCGACGATTCGGCTGAGGGAGAAATGCAGGCGAAGAAGTCGTCTCTGTTGTGCGCGAATGTACCTTCGTTTGTTTTCTGAACGAAGAAGAAGAAAAGAGAAGTACGGAGGAACAGAGAGACTCTGCAATGCGGTGACGGAGGGAAGGGGAGAGAGAGCCCCGGTGAGGGAAGTAATCTGACAAGTGGGACCCATCTTGTCACGTGGCGATTTTAAGTGGAGTGCTGGAGATGACGTGGCATGTCAGACATACCTAACATTTTCTCCGACCTCGCAATCGGCCCCTCCTAGCTATACCTCTACGTACAAGTATTCCATTATTCTTTCAGAGGGTAATATCGCGTTCACAAGACTTAGAATGCGCATGATAGTCATTTTATTTCAGAAATAATTTTTAAAGCAGAAATAATTTTTTTTTTATAATCGGAGTGTCCAGCCGTGTCAGCGAGGTTAATGAGGTTAACTCAAGCCGATCTCAAACCAACGGCGACCGACTAATCCCCGAGGAGGCACTGTAGAGCCCATCACCACGGTGCTCCGGATAAGACACCAGAGGGAGAGTAAGTTAAGTTTTTTTATTTCTACTAAAAACAAAAAATTTTTGTTTCTGATTTTGAGACGAAATCTATTTCTGGAACAAATTTTTGTTTCAAAAATAGAAAAACAGATTTGCGTTGCCAAACGAGTTTCTATTCCAAATCTATTTCTAGAATAGGTTTGAAACACGTCGCGACCCTTTGAAATTTTTCGATAGATTGAAAGTTCCCAAGTCAACGGATTATCAGGTTAATTAAATTAACTAACCTAATATGGACCCTCTCAAGCCCTACTGAATTGCAACTTTGGTTTTCGTTCAAATGATTTTAGTATTTGGAATCGCCACTAATCATTTTTGGTAGGTTGATTAGAAATCCAAGTAATTTGCGGGAGAACTAAATTACTTCTACGAACCAGAGATTATGAGTTCGGGGACTTTGTTACACTAGTTAATTAAAACTAATGCCCTTTCGGTACCTTAATTTCATGGATATCATAATTTTGGCAACTCAAGCTTGGTTTACTCTTAGGGCTCTAGCGGGGTATTCTTTTTTTGTATTTTCACTATTTAAATAGAATGCATGTGAGTGACATTTTTTTGTATTTTCAAAACATTAAAAATTCCCTGAAGCTGCAAGAGAGAGTGAGCTAACGACTTCTGTGCAATGTTACGACCTCCAGCAGGTGGCTCGGCCTACTCATTCAGGGGCTTGATGATAATTAAATGACAAAAATTAAATATAATAATAAAGGACCTCCAACAAAGACTCGGTATGTGCTCGGCCTACCCATTATGGGGTTTAATGGTTGTTGACACTTGATTTTTGGCCAATTTTATTTTCAAAACTTTTTAGAAAATCCATAAAAATTTATAAAATTGAAAAATCAACTTTGGGGACCTTGGTCTGGCCTGGGCAACCAATTTGAGCAAAAAATAATTTTCCTTATTTTTTGTAGTTTTCTGCATTTTATTTTTCAAAAATTCATAAAAAATAATAAAAAGTGAGAAAATTGCAAAATCAACTTTGGGGACCTCAGCCTAGCCTAGGGAACCAATTTTGAGCAAAAAATAATTTTCCTTATTTTTTCATTTTTTATAATTTTTCAGAAATTAGGAAAATAATAAAAAATTAATAAAAAATAGCATTTGAAGTCAAAAAATTACCAAGAAATAGTCAATATTTTTTATTCAATTTTCCCTTTATTTTTAATGAATAAATTTTGAAAAATAAAGTCTGGAATCGAGGGTTTCTTTGTTAATTTCATTTTTCAGAATATTTAAATAATTCTAGAAATTCCATTTTAGCCTTTTAATTTTCCATTTTTACATTTTTGGAGTCGTTTCATCCTCCTCTATTTTTCAAAATTAAAATCAAGTCCAAAAGCCCTCGGAATCGCCCAATTTCGCTAAAAAGGACTAGAATGCAATTTCTGATTTTTCAATTTAGTCCCTAAAATCACTAAAATTGAAATTAAAAATTTTCTAGGGGCTAAATTGAAAATAGGGCGACGTCACCCCCTAGATTTTGACCTTCTAAATCCAATGGTGGCATCAATTTTCGCAAAAAAGGGCATTAGGACTTTGGATTTTGCAAATCAGTCCCCCGGGTCAAATTTTAAAATTGGGTTTTGATACCAGCCCTTTTGAAAATCGGCATGGAAATCCATTTTTCTAATAGATTTCATGTCATGGAATCCAATTTTGGGATTTAATTTGGAAAATTTTGAGCCTAGGCACGGTAATTCGAAAAAAATTGGCGATTCGGGTCAGTCGGGTCGGACTAGATCCGACCCGACCCGACCCGAAAGGATCATATTCTTCCCGAGCAAGGGTTTGCGCAGAAACAAAGGGGAATTCAAAATCGATTCTGCGTGATCCTCGAGCAAAAATCGGGAGATCTGGGCAGGTCGAATTTTCGGTTTGGCGAGGATAAGGTGAGAGATTTGGGGAAATTCGGTGGATTTTGGGGAGATATAAAGAGGGGCAGAGTGCTCTGTTTCGGGGATTTTTCGAGGTCGGCCATTGGAGGAACCAGCCGAGAGCTTTAGGAGCCTCAACAGCCCTTATAGAGAAGAACCAGGCCTCGGCGTTGGCACCGTGAGTTTCCTGAAGCTTAAGAGGATCATCAGAATCAAGCGGTGAGTCATTTCGTCACCGTTATAGTAAAACGCCATTGATGCACGGTTGAAGGTCCATCAATGGTGAATTCCCCATTTCTCTATCTTTTTCTGCGTTCTTTGGTTTGAAATGCTCCTGCGGGTGTGCTGTTTTCATTTCTGCTTTGCTTTTCCATTTTTATCGCATAAAACTCCCCACCCGTCTCCAACAAATTCCTCGGCCTGCATCGAGCCTGCGAGCTCATCTCACGTAGAGCCGAGCTTAGCTCAGAACCTAGGTAAGTCTTCTAACGATTCCTCAATGCTTACTGGCTGTTTGATTGGGTATTTGGACGTATGAAGTGAGAAATTTTGGCTCACCTGAGACTCGAGCTTGGCCGGTGTTGTCTGGGCTGATTTCAGGATGATCTAAGGCATGAATTGATGGCATATGGTTCTTGGGGTGTCTAAGATTTGGTCTAGATCAGAAACAGGAAGGAATGTAGTCATTTTCGAGCTTGTTTTAGTACTCCGGTGAAACTCCGATTGGCTCGTCGGAGTCACGACCTCCGCCGGGCATCTTCTCCGGTGGAATGTTGCCCGACTGATGAGGCTAAAAATTTTAATCGGACAGTCTTGAATTGTCCACGTGTCAATGTCCCAAGCTTTCTTGAAATAAAAAATTTAATTCGTTTTTGTTTAATCATTTTCAGAAATAATTAAAATGGACGGTGGAGATTAGGTCGTCGATTCGATCTCCGTCGTAGGTCTAGCGCCAATGATGGGCGGCCAAGATTCTGACATGTGGCGATCTCATAGCCATTGGATTAAAGAATAGGCGGGAAATAAATAAAAGTAGAATAAACATTAAAAAAATCGAAAATTCAAAAAATGCTCAACGCGACGTCGTTCTGGTAGGTTAATTGTACAGACCTTGGGCCAGTTAGCATAGCGGGCCAGGTCAACCCGACCCAGTCCGGAAAATTAAAAAAATAAAAAAAAATCCAGAAAAACAATAAAAATTAGAAAACTAACGAAAAATCTAAAAATCTAAAAAAAAATAATAAAACGGTGTCGTTTAGTCCGTAGGATTAAATTAAAATAATAAATAAATAAATAATAGGTGAAAATGATAACAATTAACATAAAAAATTAGGAAAAACAGGAAATTAAAAAAATAGGAAAAATAATACAAAAATAGAATAAAAAATAATTAAAATTCTGAAAATCTTGTAAAATTTAGGAAATAAATAAAAAAAATCAATAAAATCATAGAAATTTTAGGAAAATTTAAACATTGTTAAAAATGTAGAAAATATTCTAAAAAATAGGAAAATCCCTAGAAAGTCTTAGAAAATCATAAAAAAAAATTAAGAAAAGTGTTAGAAAATAAAAATAAAAAATAGGAAAATTCCTGGAAATTCTTAAAAAATCATAAAAGATTAGGAAAAGTGTTAGAAAATAAAAATAAAAATTCCAAAAAAATATAAAAATATATTCTAAAAAAATAGGAAAATTCTTAGGAATTCTTAGAAATGTCTAGAAAAATTCTAAAAAATCCTAGAAAATCCAAAAAAATTTCAAAAAATCATGAAAATTAGGGAAAAACCACATTCAACTGGTTTAACCTAATTTCACATTTTTGGCTTCCCGAACCTTCAAAAATGACCATTCTGCCCTTCTAGTCAATTTGACCAAAATCGTTCCAAACTATCCCAAACCATCTTCAAACCTAATTGATGTATTTTCCAGACTTCTAAGACCCCCCCTCTGTTTGTAATTGATTATGCTTACTTCCTAATTTAATTGCTTGATTACGCATTTATTTCTATGATTGTGATTGATAGGATATGTACCCCCACCTGCATGAACACCTTAGATTCTTAGAGCCTACCTTACCCAACCTCGCCTGCATGAATTCCTTAGACTAAGCAATCACTCAACTTAGGTACCGAAAGGGCGTCAATAGCAATATTGGCGTAACTAAGTCCCCGAACCCAAATATCTGGTTTTCGCAGAATCGAACGATTCCTCCCGATCGCTCGATAGGGTTTCCGATCATACCCTCCAATAAATGATTGGTGACGACTCCGATGGCATGCACACTATGCACATGTCACCCCGACCACACTAAGGTCTACTTCGATTTTAATTTTCCTGACGCGATTTGGTATGGGCCTGGGAGGGCCCGAGCTAAGCCCAGATTCCCAATGGGCCTAGCAATCCATTAACTCCCTCGGGATCCCTAGAAAATCTCGGGAGGGTCGCGACAATGGTACAGAAATTAAATTACAGAGAATTAAATTGCAATAAATAAAGAACCTCCAAAAAAAGGGCCGTCCTTGGCTCGGCCTATCCATTTTTGGGTTTGATGGTTCAGAAATTAAATTGCAGAAAATTAAATTGTAATAAATAAAGAACCTCCAACAAAAGGGTCGGCTTACCCATTTTGGGGTTTGATGGTACAGAAATTAAATTGCAATAAATAAAGAACCTCCAACAAAAGGCTCGGTCTACCTATTATGGGGTTTGATGGTGTTGACACCTGATTTTCAATCACCTTTTCTTTTCTTCTTTTTTAAAATTAATAGAAAATCCATAAAAATTCATAAATTTGAAAAAATTAACTTTAGAGACCTTTGCCAAGCCTAGGGAACCAATTTTGACCAAAAAATGATTTTTCATATTTTCAGTATTTTTCGGTATTTTTATTTTCTAAAATTGATAGAAAATCTATAAAAATGAGAAAATTGCAAAATCAACTTTGGAAGCCTTGGCCAAGCTTAGGCAACCATTTTTGAGTAAACAAATAATTTTTCATATTTTTTGTATTTTTTTAAATATAATTTTTAGAAATTAGGAAAATATTTAATAAATAATAGCATTTGAGGCCACAAAAATACATAAAAATAGTCAATATTTTTCCTTTAAATCCCTTTTCATGTTGGCCATCGCAAATTTAAAAAATCCAATTCGAGGTCATGTATTCCTTAACGAGCATAATCTCGAATCGGGCCTAAAAAAATTCAATTTGAGTCAATTTATTTTCATTTTTCACTTTTAGGAGTTGTGACATTGTTCTTTAATATTCCAAATTTTCATCTTGGCCCAATTATACCCAGAATGACTCAATTTTACAAACAGGGCTTTAATTAAATTTTGCATTATTTTCAATAGCAAGAAATGAGCTTAAATTCAACATGCGATAGGTGTGTCGAAAATTGTGAGGAGATTTGGACTTAAAGAAATATTTCTCCAGGGACTGAATTACAAATACTTAAAATCTCATGGACTAGAGTGCAAATACCTAATACTTGAGGGATTATTTTGTAAATAACAAAAAGAAGAGTTAGTGGAGAAATTAGAATAGAGAAGGGAAGATGGAGAAGAGGAGATGAAGATAGGAAGATGGAGAAGAGGAGATGGAGAAGAGAAGATAAAGAAAATAAGATTAGAATAGAGAAGGGAAGATGGAGAAGAGAAGATGGAGAAGAGGAGATGAAGATAGGAAGATGGAGAAGAGGAGATGGAGAAGAGAAGATAAAGAAAATAAGATGAGAATAGAGAAGGGAAGATGGAAATGAAGAAGAGAAATTAGAATGTGAGATAGAGATGGAGAAGGGAAGATGAAAATGAAGAAGAGTTAGTGGAGAAATTAGAATGGGAGATAGAGTTAATGGAAAAATTAGAATGGGAGATAGATGAGTGGTTTATAAAAGGAGGAAGAAGTGAGCTTGAGAGGGGAATTTTTTGGAGAGAAAATTTTGGATGTTTGAGAGAGTTTTGGGAGATTGAAGAAAAACTGGAGAGAAAAAAAATTTGGAGAGATTTCAAGAGAAAAAAATTTTGAGAGAGAAAAATTCGCCGCCGTGGAACAAGCCTTGGCGACGCGACGAATTCATCTCCAACGAGCTCTAGGCGCATCAGCGTGTGCAATTATCTGGTAATTCAATTTTTCATGTTTAGATGACGAAATCTCAAAAATAAATATACTGAACATTCGTAGATGACTTCGAGATCTTCGATTTGATATATTATGGCGCGAAAATTGATGTCGTTTGCTATGTCAAAAGGGTCCCGAAATTGAAAGCAGAAATCTGGAAATATGGTGATCAGAACCTGAGATGGAATTTTTCTGATTTGACCTTTCACGCTAAATGATTTTCCATGGGTTATTCTAGACTTTGTTTCATAAAGACCTCTTCATGAAATTTGTTCATAAGATCTTAATGCATAACATATAAAAAATACAAAAATATTCATGCACGTTTCGTATTTTTAATGCATTTAATGAAATCATGCAATTCTGTTGGCGTCCTTGAGTCTGAGTATTTTTCTGTGCGTGGTCATATTGATTTGTAGTTATCTCATGTTTAGAGTCTTCTTTTGAAACTTCACAAAAAATGAAAGTTGTTCATTGGGGTCTTGTTTAGTAGACTGGAAAGTTTGGTGCATTAATTTTGAGATTTGAGTGTCCATTTAAGCTTAATCCTGAAATATGTCTGTTCTGTGAAATTTGTTTGTTTGCTGCTGAGCTCTCATGAAAGACCATTTTCTACAAGAAAATGAGTGTCTCTTCAATAATAATGTAAAACATGAAAGTTGTCAAAGACACATTTTCCCATCCACATAAAAAATCTCAGAATTTTTACATACATTTCATTATTTCTTTTGTATTTTATGGTTACTGCTTTCTCCCTAAGAATGTTCATGGACAGTATGATTTAATTCGTATTTTTTGTGTTAATGCATTGGAAAATGTAAAAAAATGGTCTCAATGAAGTTTAATCAGCACGTGTTAAACTCTCTTTGAGTTTTTGAATTGTCTTAACTCATTGGTGATTGTGCATGTCCGATTGGATAAGTTCATTATTTTCATTTGGCTTTCGGCCCGATGCTTTGAAGACTGGAGGATGACCGATGTCCATTCCGGTCCGTTTTGTTGTACTCTCGACCCACGAGACTTGGCGACGGGTGTTTGACCGATGTCCATTCCGGTCCATTTTTGTTGTATTCCCGATCATGTCTCGGGTTTTATTTAATTGGTCTGTAATTATTCACCCGACGAGTTGCGGGTTTTATTTTCACTGTCCTTAGGGTAGTTTTACTTTACTTACTCTCTCTTCACATCTTCATTTGCTTTGGGTGATTTTGCATTCTTTTATAATACATCCAAAATACAAAAAAAAATGTAGAAAATCCAAAAAACCAAAAAAAAAATGGAAAATCTGAAAATACAAAAAATGCCATTCATGTGCATCTCATGTAGTATGTCTCATATATGTTTGTTATGTTATCCGTATGTTCGTATAGACATATCGTATTTGTTTGTTCTCGTATGCACGTCACGTACGCGACATTTGCAAATCCACATTTGTCTGTTATGATATGTTATTAACCGATGCATATTCATTCAGAAAAATCAAAAATTTCAAAATGAGGGTTTTATCCCCTCTTTTTCAAAAATGAGGGTTTTATCCTATCTTTTCAAAATGATGACTTTACCCTTTATGGGCAAAATCGAAATATACGTATTTACATACACATATCACTATGCATGTCACATATATATGTCACGTATTTGTATGGTGTATGTATGCATGTTACATATCGTATTCGTGCGTCTTCATACGCATGTCACATACGTATTCGTATTCGTCTATCCCCGCATGCATGTTGTATTCATACGCATGTCACGTACGCATATCATTTGCATGTCCACGTACGTATGTCCTTCGCATGTAACGCACATATATGTATTCGTCTATCCCGTATGCATATTGTATTCATACACATGTCACGTACGTATGTCGTTCGCATGTCATGTACGTATGTCATTCGCACGTCACGCACGTATTCGTATTCGCATATCTACGTATTCGTATATCATATTCGTATGTCCGTATTTGTGTGTCGTATTTGTATGTCAACGTTTGCGTTCATACCCTTTATGCATTTCATTTTAAAGTGAAAACATAAAAAGAACACCTTACCAGGGTCTTAGGAATAAATTAAGTGAGAGTTGCCAAAATAGGATATCCATGGAATTAAGGTACCGAAAGGGCATTAGTTTTAATTAACTAGTGTAACCAAGTCCCCGAACTCATAATCTCTGGTTTGCAGGAGTAATTTAGTTCTCCCGCTAGGTTACTTAGGTTTCTAATCAACCTACCAAAAATGATTAGTGGCGACTCCAAATTTTAAAACCATTTGAACAAAAAACCAAAGTCGCGATTTGGTAGAGCTTGGGAGAGCTCGAACTAGGTTAGTTAATTTAATCAATTAATCTGGTAATCCATTAACCTAAAAAATGAATTTTAGGTCGCGACAGATGGTACAAAAATTAAATTGCAGGAAATTAAATTGCAATAAATAAAGAACCTCCAACAAATGGCTCGGCCTTAGCTAAGCCTATCCATTTTGGGGTTTTATGGTACATAAATTAAATTACAATAAATAAAGAACCTCCAACGGGTGGGTCAGCCTTCCCATTCTGAGGTTTGACAGTGCAGAAATTAAATTATAGAAATTAAATGTAAAAGATCTTTACACCATCAAATATGGGACAAAATCTGCCGTAATTTGGGATTCAGATGTTTTAAGCGAAAAATGTAGAAAATTGCAGTACGAATACGACATGTAAATATGACACGGCATAATCGAAATTTAAATTAATCCATTAAGGTAACGATATTCTCGAAGACTTTAATGGTTAGGATCGTTACCTAATTTGACGAATTTGACTGTCGAATTCAAACTTCGTATCACTTTATGGATTAAGATTGCGGCTCAAACGACGGGGATGAACTCTTAATTTGTGTTGATCGATGAAGGAATTGGTGGTGATAACCCCCTAGCTTTAAACTCTCACCATCTTCAAAATTCTCTCTCTCTCTTTTTGTATTTTCTTTCTCTCGAATTTTTCTTCAATCTCTCAAAACCTTATCAAACATCCTAAATTTTCTCTCTAAAAAAAAATCCTCCTCCAAACTCTTTTCTTCCTTATTTTATAACCCACTCATTTATCTCTCATTCTAATTTCTCCACTAACTCATCTTCATCTTCATCTTCATCTTCCTTTCTCCATCTCTATCTCACATTCTAATTTTTCCACTAATTCATCTTCATCTTTATCTTCATCTTCCCTTCTCCATATCTATATCTCTTTCTACTAACTCTTCTTCATCTCCATATTCCCTTCTTTATTCTCATCTTATTTTCTCAATCTATTCTTCTCCATCTCCCATTCTCTATTCTAATTTCTCAATTAACTATTCTTTTTGTTATTTGCAAAATAATCTCTCAAGTGCTAGGTATTTGCACTCTAGTCCCTGAGATTTTAAGTATTTCAATTTAGTCCCTGGAGAAATATTTATTTAAGTCTAAATATCCTCACAATTTTCGACACACCTCCTCTATGCTTAGTCGAAATTCACCGCATGTCAAATTTAAGCTCATTTATCGCCGCTGAAAATAATACAAAATTTAAAATATTATAGAACAATGTCACAACTCCTAAAAGTGAAAAATGAAAATAAATTGACTCAAATTGAATTTTTTAGGCTCGATTCGAGATTATGCTCGTGAAAAAATACATGACCCCGAATTAGGTTTTTTTGAAATTTGTGATGGCCAACATGAAAAGGGATTTAAAATAAAAATATTGACTATTTTTATGTATTTTTGTGTCATCAAATGCTATTTATTTAATAAATATTTTCCTAATTTTTAAAAAATATAAAAAATACAAAAAAATTATTTTTGTTTAAAAATGGTTGCCTAAGCTTGGCCAAGACTTTCAAAGTTGATTTTGTAATTTTATCATTTTTTCTTAATTTTTTTTATGAATTTTCGAAAATAAAAATACCGAAAAATACTGAAAATATAAAAAAAATAATTTTTTGTCAAAATTGGTTCTCCAGACTTGGCCAAGGTCTCCAACTTTGATTTTTTTTAATTTTATGAATTTTTATGGATTTTCTATTAAATTTTAAAAATAAAAATTTCAAAAAATACTGAAAATATAAAAATTTGTTTCCGAGGCTTGACCAAGGTCCCCAAAGTTGAATTTTCTAATTTTATGAATTTTTATATATATTTTTATTTATTTTAAAAGAGAAAAGATGATTAAAAATCACGTGTCAACAAAACAAAAACAGAGAAATAGAAACGTTATCATGTGCAATTCCCTTTATTTCACAATTTATAAAATATTTTATTGAAATATTTAAAAATAAATTATTATTATTATTATTACTAATAAAAATATATTTTATACTTTAATTATTTCAAGTAAAATAAAGAACTATTTTTAAATATATATTTTTCAAGTTATTTCGTAAAATAAATGAAAGCTAAATTGAACGGACAGTGGAGAAATCACCTATTATATCGATAAAGTACGAGGATTATACAGTTCCTACTTTTGATTTTCTTTTATCGGAGACTTCTATTTATCATATTTGGTTAAATTCTAATAGCAAAAGAAAAGGCTAATAAGTTAAACTTTTAGGGAAAGGAATGTGTTGGACAATAGCGCAGAGAGTTGCAATTTCTGTTTTGATCCATTATAGTAACGGAATGATTTTTGGGAAAATTTTAAAAAAAGAGCCTCATGTGCTTTTATTTTCTCAAATAAGATTCTGAAATGAATTTTGTTTCAAATAATAGTCTTAAATAATGGACCAGGTTAGTCCTCCAGCATGATGTTTTGCTTTTTTAAAATTAAAAACTTTTGAAAAATATATATTAAATCTACATTTTTACCCAATAAATGCCATTGATCGGCGGGAAAATTTGTTCAACTGGCAAGGTCAAGCTCTTATTTAAAACAATCATAATCATTTCCGGCACTTCATGAGATAATGATGACAGTTTATGCTCTTATTTGAAATAAAGTCTACTTTAGGGTCTCATTTGAGAGAATGAATACACTTCGAGCCTTTTTTTAAAAAAATTCATTATTTTTTTATACTTCTTTTATGCTATCACATGATAATATTCTCACTAGATCATGATCAACAATCACCTTCCAAAAATCATACCATCGCAACGTACATACTTGAACCACAATAATGTTGGCTTTACCGTCAAGTATTTGTTTACCGTTAATGTCTTGCACTTCGCGAATACAAATATTTAAAAGATTGTCATTTACAGTTAGCTACAAAAAAAAAAGACGCGATAACTATTGACACGTGATTTTTAATGATTTTTTCTCTTTTAAAATTAATAAAAAAAATCCACAAAAAATCATAAAATTAAAAAAAATCAACTTTGGGGACCTTGACCAAGCCTAGGGAACCAATTTTGACAAAAAAATGATTTTCCATATTTTAAATATTTTTTGGTATTTTTATTTTCAAAAATTCATTAAACAAATCAAGAAAAATTGAGAAAATTAAAAAATCAATTTTAAAAGCCTTGGCCAAGCTTAGGCAATCATTTTTTAACAAAAAAATATTTTTTGTATTTTTTATATTTTTTATAAATTAGAAAATATTTAATAAATAATAGCATTTGAGGCCACCAAAATACATAAAAATAGTCAATATTTTTATTTTAAATCCCTTTTCATGTTGGCCATCAAAATTTTAAAAAATCCAATTCGGGGCCGTGTATTCCTTCACGAGCATAATCTCGAACCTAGCCTAAAAAATTCAATTTGAGTCAATTTATTTTCATTTTTAACTTTTAAGAGTTGTGACATTGTTTTCTAATATTCTAAACTTTTATCTTGGCCCAATTATACCCAGAATGACTTAATTTTGTAAAAGGGCTTTAATTAAATTCTGCATTATTTTCAGCGTTAAGAAATGAGCTTAAATTTGACATGCAGTGAATTTCGACTAAATATAAGGAAGGTACGTCAAAAATTGTGAGGAGATTTGGACTTAAGGAAATATTTCTCTAGGGACTGAATTGCAAATACTTAAAAATCTCAAGGACTAGAGTGCAAATACCTAACACTTGAGGGATTATTTAGCAAATAATAAAAAGAGGAGTTAGTGGAGAAATTAGAATAGAGAAGGGAAGATGGAGAAGAGGAGATGGAGAAGAAAATATGGAGAAGAGGAGATGGGAATAGAGAAAGGAAGATGAGATGAAGAAGACTTAGTGGAAAAATTATAATGAGAGGTGGATGAGTATGCTATAAAAGGATGAAGAAGTAAGCTTTGGAAGGGAATTTTTGGGGGATTCATTTGGGAGAGAAAATTTTGGATATTTGAGAGGGTTTTGGGAGATTGAAGAAAAATTTGAGAGAAAGAAAATACCAAAAAGAGAGAGAGAATTTTGAAGATAATGGGAGTTTAAAGATAGGGGGTTATCATTACAAATTTCTTCATTGATCAATATAAATCAAGAGTTCATCCCCATCGTTTGAGCCGCAATCTTAATCCATAAGGTGATACGAGGTTCGAATTCGGCCATCAAATCCGTTAAATCAGGTAATGATCATAGCCATTAAAATCTTCAAGAATTTCGTTACCCAAATGGATTGATTTAAATCTCGATTATGTCATGTGGTACTCATATGTCTACATATCCACATGTCGCAGTCGTACTATAATTTTTTGCAATTTAGTTCTTGTACCATCAAACCCCATAATGGGAAGGCTGACCCACCCACTGGTGGTTGTTTATTTTCTGCAATTTAATTTTCTGTAATTTAATTTTAATACCATCAAACCCCACGATGGGTAGGCCGAGTCAAGGCCGAGTTCCTCATTGAAGGTCATTTATTTAATGCGATTTAATTTTCTGCAATTTAATTTCAGTACCATCAAATCCCACGGTGGGTAGGCCGAGCCAAGGTCAAGTCCCCCATCGGAGGTTCTTTATTTAATGCAATTTAATTTCCTGCAATTTAATTCCAGTACCATCAAACCCCACGATGGGTAAACTGAATCAAGGCCGAGTCCCCCATTGGAGGTCCTTTATTTAATGCAATTTAATTTCTTGCAATTTAATTTCAGTACCATTATACCCCACGATGGGTAGGCCGAATCAAGGTCAAGTCCCCCATTGGAGGTCCTTTATTTAATGTAAATTAATTTCCTGCAATTTAATTTCAGCACCATTAAACCCCACGATGGGTAGGTCGAGCCAAGGCCAAGTTCCCCATTGGAGGTCCTTTATTTATTGCAATTTAACTTTCTGCAATTTAATTGTTGTACCATTAAACCCCAGAATGAGTAGGCCGAGCCAGCTGGAGGTCGCAACATTACACAGAAATCGTTGGTTCATGCCCTCTTGTGGCTTCAGGAAATTTTAATGATTTGAAAATACAAAAAAATGTCACTCATATAAATTCCATCTAAAAAGTGAAAATACAAAAAAAAAAACATCCCGCTAGACCCTTAGGAGTAAACCAAGCCTGAGTTGTCGAAATTAGGATATCAATGGAATTAAGGTACCGAAAAGGCATTAGTTTTAATTAACTAGCGTAACCAAGTCCCCGATGTCGCGACCCTCTAAAAAAATTTATTTTAAAGGGTTAACGGATTATTAGGTTAATTAGATTTGACTAACCTAACGCGGACCCTCCCAAGCCCTACCGAATCGTGACTTTGGATTTTTATTTTAAATGATTTTGAAATTTGGAGTCGCCACTAATCATTCTTGGTAGGTTGATTAGGAACCTAAATAAATTAGCGGGAGAACTAATTTATTCCTGCGAACCAGAGATTATGAGCTCGGGGACTTGGTTACACAAGTTAATTAAAACTAATGCCCTTTCGGTACCTTAATTTCATGGATATCCTAATTCGGTAACTCAGGCTTGGTTTATTCCTAAGGCTCTAGTAGGGTATTCTCTTTTGTGTTTTCACTTTTTAAATAGGATGCATGGATGGTATATATTTTTATTTGTTATATTTTTTTAAGTGTTAAAGATTCCCTGAAGCCGAAAGAGGGAGTGTGTTAACGACTTCTGTGCAGTATTACGACCTACTCATCTTTTGGGTCTGATGATTCAAAAATTAAATTATAAGAAGTACATGACAGTGAATAAACACCTCCAATGGGAGGCCTAGCATTGGCTTGGCTCTTCCCTTTGGGATTTAAGGTACATGTATTTAAGCTGCAGGTATTTAAACTACTGTAAAAAAAAACCTCCAATGGGAGGCTAAGCATTGGCTTGGCTCTTCCCTTTGGGATTTAAGGTACATGTATTTAAGTTGCAGGTATTTAACTACTGTAAGTAAAAACCTCCAATGGGAGGCTAAGCATTGGCTTGGCTCTTCCCTTTGGGATTTAAGGTACAGGTATTTAAGTTGCAGGTATTTAACTATTGTAAGTAAAAACCTCCAATGGGAGGCTAAGCATTGGCTTGGCTCTTCCCTTTGGGATTTAAGGTACAGGTATTTAAGTTGCAGGTATTTAACTACTGTAAGTAAAAACCTCCAATGGGAGGCTAAGCATTGGCTTGGCTCTTCCCTTTGGGATTTAAGGTACAGGTATTTAAGTTGCAGATATTTAACTACTGTAAGTAAAAACCTCCAATGGGAGGCTATGCATTGGCTTGGCTCTTCCCTTTGGGATTTATGGTGCAAGAATTAAATTGCAAGAATTTATAGTATGAATGCGACATGTAGATATGGAAACATATGAGTATGACATGACATAATCGAAATTTAAATTAATTTATTTGGGCAAGGAAATTCTCGAAGATTTTAATAGTTAGGATCGTTACCTGATTTAACAGATTTGATTGCCGAATTCGAATCTCGTGTCACCTTATAGATCAAGATTGCGGCTCGAACGATGGAGATGAACTTGTGACTCGCGTTGATCGGTAGAGGAATTGTTGATGGTAACACCTAGATTTAAACTTTCACCATCTTCAAGGCTCTCTTTTGGAAAAAAGGATTCTCTCTCTCTTTTTATTTTTTTTCTTTCTCTCTAATTTCTTTCAATCTCTCAAAATTCTCTCAAGCATCCAAGATTTTCTCTCTCAAAAAAATTCCCCTCCCAAGCTCACTTCTTCCTCCTTTTATAATCTACTCATCCATCTTCCATTCTAAATTTTCCACTAACTCTTCTTCATCTCATCTTCCCTTCTCTACTCTTATCTTATTTTCTTCATCTTCTCTTCTCCATCTCCTCTTCTTCAACTTCTCTTCTCCATCTCCTCTTCTCTATCTTCCCTTCTCCATCTCCTCTTCTCCATCTTCCCTTCTCTATTCTAATTTCTCCACCAACTCTTCTTTTTGTTATTTACAAAATAATCCCTCAAGTGTTAGGTATTTGCATCCTAGTCCTTGAGATTTTAAGTATTTGCAATTTAGTCCATGAAAAAATATATTTCTTTAAGTCCAAATCTCTTCACAATTTTTGACACACCAAAATTTACCACATGTCAAATTTAAGCTCATTTCTTGCCGCTGAAAATAATGCAGAATTTAATTCAAGTCCTTTTGCAAAATTGAGTCATTCTTGGTATAATTGAGCTAAGATGAAAATTTAAAATATTAGAAGATAATGTCACAACTCATAAAAAGTGAAAATTAAAAATAAGTTGACTTAAATTAAATTTTTTTAGGCCCGATTCGAGATTATACTCGTGAAGGGACACGTGACTCGAATTGGATTTTTCTGAATTTACGGAGGCCAATATGAAAATAGATTTAAAATAAAAATATTAACTATCTTTGTGTATTTTTTTTGCCTCAAATGTTATTTTTCCAAAATTTTCAAGTATTTTTGTATTTTTTTTAAAAAAATTAAATTAAATATATATAATATGAAAATTTATTTTTTGTTCAAAAATGGTTGCTTAGGCTTGGCTAAGGCTTCCAAAGTTGATTTTGCAATTTTCTCAATTTTTCTTTATTTTTCATGAATTTTCGAAAATAAAAATACTAAAAAATACTGAAAATATGAAAAATCATTTTTTGGTCAAAATTAGTTCTCTAGGCTTGGCCAAGGTCCCCGAAGTTAATTTTTCAATTTTATGAATTTTTATGAATTTTTCAAAAAATAAAAATGCCGAAAAATACTGAAAATTTTTAAAAGAGAAAAGATGATTAAAAATCAGGTGTCAACAGCTGCCCCTCTTTGAAAGGAAGCTCGACAGAGGTTCATTTCAAAGACGAGATGACACCTGAATCCTAATCGACTCAACACAATGAAATAAAAAGAGTCGTGACATGAATGTTCCACTGAAAATGAAATGAGAACATAAGGATTCGTTATAAGAAAACCTTAGGATGGTTGAATTTGAACCCGTATGGTAGGTCAACCCATGATAGATTCCTAATGAAAGGATTCTACTGAATAAATTTTGACCCGTATGGTAGGTCACCCCATGGTAGATTCCTAATGAAAGGATTCTACTGATTACAATTTGATTGAAATTTGACCTGCATGGTAGGTCAACCCATGGTAGATTCCTAATGAAATGATTCTACTTATTAAATTTTGACTCGTATGGTGGGTCGTGACATGGTAGATTCCTAATAAAAGGATTCCACTGATTTAGAAATTGAATTAAAATTTGACCAGTATGGTGGGTCGTACCATTTGACCCGTATGGTGGGTCGTACCATGGTAGATTCCTAATAAAAGGATTCTACTAATTAAATTTCATTGAGATTTGACCCGTATGGTATGGCACCCCATGAAACTGCCTGTAAGAAAGACTTTGTGCCTGTAGAAAGGACTTGGTGCCTGTAAAAAGGACTTTGGTTCCTGTAAAAAGGACTTGGTGCCTGTAGAAAGGACTTGATGCCTGTAAAAAGGACTTTGTGCCTGTAGAAAGGACTTGATGCCTGTAGAAAGGACTTGATGCCTGTAAAAAGGACTTCGTGCCTATAAAAAGGACTTAATGCCTGTAAGCAAGACTTTATGCCTGTAAGAAGAACTTGGTTTGCTTGTAAGAAGGACTTGATTTACCTGTAAGAAGGACTTTATGCCTGTAAGAAGGACTTATTTTGCCTGTAAGAAGGACTTGATTTGCCTGTAAGAAGGACTTTGTGCCTGTAAGAAGGACTTGGTTTGCCTATAAGAAGGACTTGATTTGCCTGTAGGAAGGACTTTGTGCCTGTAAGAAGGACTTGGTTTGCTTGTAAGAAGGATTTGGTTTGCCTGTAAGAAGGACTTGATTTGCCTGTAAGAAGGACTTGGTTTGCCTGTAAGAAGGACTTGATTTACCTCAAAGGGTGCCATTCTGGAATCTGGGGAGACCAGGAATCCGGCAGAAGCTCAAACCCAATTTAACCTACCATGAAGGGTGCATGTATATGCCGCTCTAGATTCGAGCACCCTGAGAATCGTCAGAATTCATTCTCATGAAAGGTTCAGGGCGAAGATATATTTACCTGAGGATTTGGAAGGAACGCCTAGTGGTTTCTAGATAACCAGGCTTGTTCATTCAACCCGAACATTGGGAATGTGTCACCCCAGACATGTGGACAGGTCAAGTAAATTGGGGAGTCTACTCCTTACGTCAATGAATGGCTTATCTCGGACTTTGCCCCTGCACAATAAAATGCAAGGGTGAAAGGGTCGAGTGAATTTTAAAAGATTTGGGCTTGTTTAATGTTGACAACTGTCATAGTCGTCGATCGAATGTCCCTGCAAGAAGGAAATCAGAAGGGTTATCTTTAAAACCAAATGCGTTAAGGAAGATATACTCTCCTTTTCAATTCAGGTTTTCCATCAATTTGCCCCATTTTCA
This sequence comes from Psidium guajava, assembly GCA_016432845.1. NCBI lineage: Eukaryota > Viridiplantae > Streptophyta > Magnoliopsida > Myrtales > Myrtaceae > Psidium > Psidium guajava. The sequence continues at coordinate 847,439 of CM028230.1, forward strand.
TCAGGACGGATCTCATCAGATGATCACCATTTTTCCATTTGGGGTTGTCTCCCTTTACCAGCTTCGCTGGGTTGATTTTCCGTCAACCTTTGTTGGACAATTTGATCTTGTTCGTCGACTATTCTGCAAAAAATAATTTACAAAAATTTGTCTTATTTATTTACAATATTCACAACATTTCCTAACCTTGGAGATCGAACTAGGGGCGTTTCGGATCACTGTCATTCCCTCATGCTATGAAGGTTCTCTTTTAATGTAAGAGCCAATTTTTGCTGACATAATCTTATCATGTTGCATCGGATAAACTCCCTTTTACGACGCCATCTGACAATTTCCTTTGGCTGGAAAATGAGTATGCTAACAGGTAACTCAGCTCGTAGACTCCCTTTCTTCGTAATCTTCTAGCCTGGATAATGTTATTTAGGTTGTTTTCTCCATCTGGGTGTTCCTCTTAAACCTGCAATATAGAGAAAGTGATGCAAGTGTATACATGTATGCATGGAATATATGTAGTGGCCTTCAATGTGGCTCAGACACCTATGAGATATGAAGACTGATCCGATCTTTATCTTATTCAAGGGTAATATTTCTTGACAGCATCTGCATTTACAGGACTTGCCAATTCCTCTTCATCCATATTTATGAGAATTAAAGCACCGCCGGGTAGAACTTTCTGTACTACATACGGACCCTCATAATTTGGTGCGAACTTGCCCCCGGGATGAGGAGTATTAGGGAGCGTCTTCTTCACAACTAAATCCCCGACGGTAAAGTTTCTGAATTTCACTTTGCGGTTAAATGACTTTGCTACCCGCTTTTGATACGCCTGTCCATGACAGATAGCCTTCACTCGTTTCTCATCAACCAGATTCTATTGCTCATGCCTCTGCCGGATCCATTCGGCCTCTGAAAGTTTCACTTGGGCTAATATTCGTAAGGAAGGGATCTCAACTTCCACAGGAAGGACGGCCTCCATGCCATATACTAAAGAGTAAGGCGTTGCCCCGGTTGAAGTCCGAATTGAAGTTCGGTATGCCATTAACGCGTATGGCAATCTCTCGTGCCAATCCCGAAAGTTCTCTGCAGTCTTAGCCAAGATTTTCTTAATATTCTTATTCGCCGCTTCCACAGCTCCATTCATTTGTGGGCGGTAGGGAGAAGAATTAAGGTGTCTGATCTTGAATCGATCTAAAAGATCATCCACCACCTTGTTGTTCAGGTTGGATCCATTGTCTGTAATAACGGCTTGGGGCGTCCCATACCTCGCAATGATGTCCCGCTTGATGAACTTTGCGACGTTTTTGGCTGTAACGTTCGCATACGAATTGGCTTCGATCCATTTGGTGAAGTAATCGATTGCCACCAAGATAAAACGGTGTCCGTTTGAAGCTTTGGGGTTAATCGGCCCGATCATATCGATTCCCCACATTGAAAACGGCCAAGCCTCAGACATTTGATGTAGTTCATTTGGGGGAGCGTTGATCCTATCCCCATACACCTGACACTGATGACAAGATCTCACGTGTCGGTTGCAATCTGACTCCATGGTCATCCAATAGTAACCGAGTCTCATGATCTTCCTGGCGAGGAGATGGCCGTTCATGTGCGGTCCGCACTCTCCTTCATGAATCTCCTGCATGAGTAAGTTTGCTTCCTTAGCGTCTACGCACCTTAATAGAACCAAATCGAACGACTTCTTGTACAGCGTCTGACCACTAAGAAAGAACTTCGTAGCCATCTTGGCTATGTACTTTCTATCCCCCATTTGGCTCCCTGGAGGATATTCTCCATTCATCAAGTAATTTTTAATGTCCTGATACCAGGGTTGGCCATCAAACCCTTCTTCGATCACCATGCAGTAAGCCGGTTGTTTAATAATGTCGACCCTCAATGGCTCGATGTCTAAGCCTTCCGTTACTTGCAGCATGGACGATAGGGTAGCCAAGGCGTCCGCAAAATGATTTTGGGTTCTCGGTAGGTATCCAAAATCGATCTCCTCGAACTCCTCAATCATTTCCTCTAAGAACCTGTGATAAGGGATGAGCTTAGAATCTTTAGTTCTCCATTCGCCTTGGGTCTGCAGGATGATTAACATGGAGTCCCCATATACTTGCAGCCTCTTTACTTTCATGGTGAGAGCTAGCTGCAGCCCTAGGATGCAGGCTTCGTACTCAGAAATATTATTGGTGCATGGAAATGTCAGCTTTGCAGCGACTGGATAATGTTGTCCCTCAGGGGATATTAAAATTGCCCCAGTTCCAGACCCTGCGAGGTTTACAGCACCGTCAAAATACATTGTCCATTTATCCTCGGACAAGTTTGAAATGTGATCCTCTGACTTCTCGTCACTTAGGATACTAAGCCCCTGGGCATTTTCAGCTAACATATCTGCTATGGCTCGTCCCTTAACAGATTTCTGAGTTGAACTCCTAACGTCGAATTCTGATAGGAGGACCTGCCATTTAGCCAGTTTCCCAATTAAGGCTGGCTTTTCTAGGAGATATTTTATCGGGTCGTTCTCTGTGACCAGCTGTATGTGGTGATGAAGGGTATATTGCCTCAACCTGTGTAGCACCCATACCAACGCAACGCAAGTCTTCTCGATGGTAGGGTAATTCATCTCCGATGCAGTGAATTTCTTGCTCAGATAATAAATTGCCCGTTCCTTGCCATCTTCAGGGTTTGTTTGGGCCAACAGAGCCCCTAAGGATTCTTGATGGACAGTAAGATACAGGGTTAACGGAAAACCTGACATGGGAGGCACCAAAACTGGTGGCGAGACGAGGTAACTTTTGATCTTTTCCAGAGCTTGGTGACACTCAGAATCCCATTTCACCTTGGCACCTTTCTTTAGCAGCTTAAAGAATGGTTTTGCAACTTCAGATAGTTGACAAATAAACCTGGCGATGTAGTTCAGCCGCCCCAGCAAACTCCTCACTTCCTTAACTGTCGTAGGGACCCCGAGGTCTAATATCGCTTTGACTTCAGAAGGGTCTATTTCAACTCCTCGGTTGCTCACCATGAACCCAAGAAGCTTTCCTGATCGTGCCCCAAATATGCATTTGGCGGGGTTTAGCTTCAATCTATATTTCCGAAGTCGTTCGAACAGCTTTCTTAGTATTTGGATGTGATCATATCCGGGTTTAGACTTCGCGATCATATCGTCGACGTATACCTCTATCTCTTTATGCATCATATCGTGGAACAAAGCTACCATGGCCCTTTGGTAGGTTGCTCCTGCATTTTTCAAGCCGAAAGGCATAACTTTATAACAGAAGGTGCCCCATGGCGTTATGAACGAGGTCTTAGCCTTGTCTTCTTCCTTCAAAAGAATCTGGTTGTACCCAGAGAATCCATCCATGAACGAGAACATATCAAAACCGGCGGTGCTATCGACCAAGACATCGATGTGTGGGAGAGGAAAGTCATCTTTCGGGCTTGCCTTATTCAGGTCGCGATAATCTACGCAGACTCTGACCCGTCCTTCTTCATCACCGGGACAATATTAGCAACTCATTCGGGATAAGCGATCACCTCAATAAATCCCACCTTAAGCAGTTTCATCACTTCTTCTTCGATCTTTTTGGATAACTCCGGTTTTGTGCGTCGAAGTTTTTGCTTCTTAGAGGGAACATTCGGATCTGTTGGGAGCGAGTGTTCAACGATGTTTGGGTCCAAACCCGGCATATCTGCATAGGACCAGGCGAACACATCCTGATATTCCCTGAGGAGATCAATAAACCGAGACACTTCTGACGAAGACAGTCTTCCTCCGATTTTTACTTCTTTCAAGTTCTCAGAATCACCCAGGTTGACTGTAATGGTTTCCTCTGTCGTTAAGGGTTTATGTTCCTCATATCTGCTCCAATCCCTTCTGACATCACTGGTATCGTCATCACATTCCTCCTCAATTCCATAGGAGAAGTCATCGATACGGTCTGAGCTACATAATAACCTGTTATGCATATGAGGGATGGTATGCACAGGCTGGCTGGAGTCCTCATCAAGCCGTTCGATGATGACGTTGACGATGTCTTCTAGAAATGGGTTAGACAGATCAGGCTCAGCTGCATTTTGAACAGTTTCATCTGCCAGCATCTTAGGACGCTTGGAGAAATACTGGGCCAGTAGACTGCCGATCACGCTAGCTCTTCCCTTCCAAGGTCCGGAGCCAATGAACGAGCCAACTCTGCCTCCTTGGCTTCCATGGCCTCGATACTGGCCTCTGCCTCGACGTCCACGATAGCCTGTCGAAATGAAGCTACTACTGAATCCACCAGTATATCCTAGGCCTGATCGGTGCTCGTTCGTGTCTAACTGCAATGGTGATCGGATCCCTTGACCATTCTTCCCTAGCCCGCATCCAGGGACAAACCCGTATGCCAATAACATCTTCCCTGGGGCTAGAGTGTATTGGGAAGGTGCAGGAACTCTCTTCCTAGTCCCAGGAGGTGCGTGCGTAACTGCCACTAATTCGAGAGAGTGGTAGCTTGCTTCCTCCTTGCGTTCCGGCTCTATATAGGGGATCGCGCTCTTCTGGTATGTAGCAAAATCCATCTCTCCATGCACGGTTACCACTTTCCCGTCAACCACGAATCGAACCTTCTGGTGTAGGCTAGAAGGCACTGCGCCTGCCGTATGAATCCAGGGCCTACCCAAAAGCAGCCCGAAGGCACTCGGGAGATCCATAACCTAGAACCCGATAGAGAACTCCACGGGTTCAATGAAAATGTCCAGCTCGATTTCGCCAACCACGTCTTTCCTCATTCCGTCGAAGGCTCTGATGGTGGCCTTAGAAGTGCGGATGAGCTCCTCGTTTATACCCAAATTTCTGAGTGTGGCTAACGGGCATATGTTGAATGCAGACCCGTTATCAATCAGCACATGGGAGATCTGTTTGCCATGGCTCCTTGCCGATATGTACAAAGCCTTGTTATGGGCCCAGCCATCAATAGGAACATCCTCATCTGAGAAGGATATCTGGTCTCTCAGTAGTATGGTCCCCACGAAGTCCTCCAACTGCACCTCGTTGATAGTTTCTGGTACGTGCACTTCATTTAGTACCTTCATCAGTGCATTCTTATGCTTCTCCGAGTTCGTAAAAAGATCCAGTAGTGATATCTGGGCTGGCATTTTCCTCAGTTGTTCTATGACTTCGAACTCACTTGTCCTGACAATGGACAGTGCCTTCTCTGCGTCTTCTCTCGTCACTTCTCTCCTTTCAGGTTCCCCTTCCCTCGGTGCGTAGCACCTACCAGACCTCATGACTGCGTCTATCTCGCTTGTTCCGTAGTCCCAAGGGACAGCTCTGGGGTTGTAATCTGCCAGTGGAGGGACCTTTATCACGATCTTTTCAACTTTTCCATCGTACTGTGCCTTCCTGTCCTCCAGCTTAAAACCAGATAAGGAGATGACCGTGCGTTCAGAGGAACTACTCTTAGTGTCCCCCCATTTGTCCACCTCATCTAGCCTAATTACAAAGGGGGCCTTTGACTCTAGTACTGCAACTAGATCATCTTCATTGGTCGTGCAAGGTGGTTCCTCGGCCATTAATTCCAACTCGTCCATGTCATTCTCATCCCATATAGCGTTCACTTTCTCATGATCCGGTAGGGGATTTTGTTGCACATTTGGTCCCGTCTTATCAAACTCCAATACTCCTCCATCTATCAGTGCTTGCACCTTGTATTTGAGCACGAGACAGTTATCTACGTTGTGCCCTTTTTCGCCCATGTGATAGGCGCACGACTGGGCCTCGTTGAACCCAGGGAATCTTAGCAGATTCGGTCTCGGGGGTTCCTTGGCGACTAGGCGCCCTTCCAGCAGCATCGGTAACAGCTTCGATAGCGGACGAGGTAATGGAGTAAAAGACGGTGCGGTTCTTCTCTTAGCCTCGAACTTCTTTGGAGCCGGTCCTGATGAGCCACCTTGGGTAGGGGTGGATTCTGAAAACTTCTTTGGTCTCGGTGGGTTTGGCACAAAAGCGACATCGCCTGCATTCTCCCTTTCTCTCTTGGCTGGATATGGCCGCTTGAATGACGGCTCTGGTACACGTTTCTCCCTTAGAGCCCACTCATGACGCTCAGCTACCCTGATAAGGTGTGCGAAAGTTTGACATCCTGAGGTATTAAGCTTCTCGAAATACTCGAACGGTAGTGTCTTCAAAAACAAATCCACCAACTCTTCCTCCGGGATGGCTGATTTGACTTGGGTAGCTATCGCTCGCCACCTTTGGGCAAAAGTACGTATAGACTCATTCCTTCCTTTCAAAGTTCTCAATAGGTCTTCTCTGGTAGGAGCTGTAGCCGTGTTGAACTTGTATTGGTGAAGGAATTCCTCAGCCAGGTCCTCCCAACTGTCATACTCTTCCATGTCGAGCTCGATAAACCATGCTAGTGCAGCGCCGGACAGACTCTCTTGGAATGTGTTCATCAGCAGCGGGACATAATCAGAATAATGTGCCATTTTACGCAAGTAGTATTTCAAATGAGCTCGGGGACAGCCTGTCCCGTCGTATTTTCTCACAAACTCAGGTTCCTTGTACCCAGCTGGAACTTCTATCTTAGCAAACGGTGTGATTTTGTCAAATCGAGCCAACTCGTATCCTTGGTTACTAAGACATTCTTCGATCTTTGCTAGCCTCCTCGCGTCTTCTTCCGTCTTGGCCGAGGGTTTCTCTTTCTTTTCCTTCTCCAAATCAACTACGACTGGAAGGGCCCTAGGGGGTGCTTCCCTCTCGGGCTCTGTGCTAGCGGTTTGATTGATGTCTGAGCCAGTAGATGTATTGGGATTTACAAACGGATTAGCCTCAGGAGCATTGGAGGACTTCACCTGCGTAGCGGTCATCATTGCCTTTATCTCCGCCATCATGGCGGCTATCATATTTATCTGGTTTTCAAGATTGGCCACTCTGGGAGTCAGTTCTTCGTGCTCCATTCTTAGTTTTCTCGTTTTGCTACGAGTCCTTGTGACTATAAATTATCACCTGATTTAACATAGGAAGTCAGAAACTCGCAAGTAGAGAGAGAAAGTTCAGAAATCTAAAACCTCCTTAATACTATGTTCATACTTGATTAATGGGAGGAAAGACTCAATCATGACCCTTAGCCTCATGTAAACAGTCTTTCTACTCATTAAACATGAATGACATACTATTAAGAAGGCGAATAACCCGTGATAATTATTTACTTAAGAAGATCATGATGAATGATCATATATGCAAATGTTACAAGCTTATTACAGATGAAGATAACATCAAAATTAAATGGGGAAATCGTCTATGCAGTCCGGAGGCGCTTGGAGGCTAAGGCATCCTTGACAATCTCTGATCCACCCAAATCCCACACATGCAGGTCTTCGTCCTCCTCGGCTGGTGGTGGTCCCATGTCTTCTGGTATATACGGCTCCACTCCGGGCAGGTACGGGACGATGTAGTCAGGTACGTATGGTTCCACCATGGACTGTCGGTATTCCTTGAACATCTTGATGTACTCCTTAGATGCCCGGTGGACGTTCATTTCCTCGCCCAGGTAATCTGGCCACTCTACGTCCTGTAATGGGGAGTTCTTCAGGGTGTGGATTATGAGGTCGATCTTGGCCTGGTACAGTGTCTTAGTCTCCTTAGTGAGTCTGCCTTGGGGCAAATCGAAGGCGAAATTGTCGGGATAAACTGCTGGCGGGACTTCCTGTAACATACCGAACTGTCTCACTACCCTGATAAGATAATAGGCACTTCCACCAGTACAGCCTAGTAAGGGGATAGGGTTCCCATCTATTCCCGTGATACGGGCTTCTAAGATCCTGGGCCAAGTTAATCGCCAGCGAAGCTGTTTTGGCTCTAAGTCTCCTAGTAATTTCACCCAATCTTTAAAGGACAGTTTCTCAACAGAGGATTGACATTTCAGAAAAGATCCCAATGGGTGGATATATTGGCTAATTTCATAACATCCGACGCGTAAATTGAAAGTTTTGATGTGTGAGGTGAACCACATGTAGAGAAGGCCATTGGAGGCTTGGAAAGTACCCTTTTGGGTGAATTGAAAACGACTCAAGGAAAGGAAAGTCTCTGCTAAAATCATGTAGGAGTAGTTCCAGCGATAACATGCTTGTTTGGCGACATGAACTATGGAAGGATCGAATGTGGTCTTAGAAGTAGGGAATAAGACGAAAGCGAAAAAAGCCAGAATGAAGATTCTAGCCGGTTTAAGACCAGCTTCGATTGGGAGTGATGAGTAATTGTTATAGAGGAATGAGAGGGTAAACTTACTAGAGTTAGATTTGAGAATTTTCTCGATCTCGGTGATTTTTAGGTGAAGGAATTTGGATAAAGCTATGGTAGAATCCTTCCCCAATAATGGCTGTACAATATGGTCATCAAATTTCACTCCAATGATGCTCGTATACTCCTCCAGGGTGGGTGTAATCTCCAGTCCTCGGAAGTCGAAGGTTAGAGTCTTTGAATCCCAAAACTTCGCCAATGCCTTAATGAGAGTGGGTTGGTAACCCACCTTGATGAGATCCACTAAATGCCCTAAGCGTTCTTTGATGTAGGCCTGGTTGTCTGGGTTGAGGCGGTTCCACCATGCCGTGAGCTCCTTGCGTGGGACTGAGATGACTTTGATATTCGATTTCCCCATCTATTTTTGAATATGCGAGAATGTACCAAATTTAATTACCACGGGTTATAATGCAAAATGAATGGGTATGCGATGCAAATGTATTAGCCCGATTCCATATTTTCTATTGGTGAAATAAGGGTTAAACACTCCTATTTGACCAAAAAAGTCAATTAGGGAGTTTTAACCCAGATTTCTTTTGAAGGAAATTATGCAATTGGCTAGAATCGCTCAATGATTGAAATGAAAGTTGGTGCCACACCAATCTACATAAAACCTCAAAACAAATTGAAAAATGTACATATACATCTCAAAAGATCCTTAATACATCAAGTCTAGAGGGGACGAGGGAGGATGCGAAAATACATCATTTGAAATTTTGGATTAAAGACCTAAGGTAGATGGGTGTGGCAACTACTAAGGGTGCCCCAAATCAGATTATAAGATAGATGGTTTTCCTATGATGTGATGCATGATATGCAGCATTTAAAATATGCAGAACTAATTACAAGTTCAAGGTAAGAAAACCTCACTAACCAGACCTTCTTTGTTTTAGATATATCAACCGTCCAACTCACATGCGCATGAGACGAGTGAGGAGTGGACTCTAGAAAATAAAAAAAAAGAGACAAGGGTATGGACCTAAAAGGCCACCACTATCTGAATTGACAACCTTACCCTCCGCGCAATCAAATCACAATGGGAAGAATTGTCAATTCAGATAATGAGCGGGATAAAATATGGTCAACCCAAGCGCAATCGACGCAAGAGCTTTACATATTCGATCCATATCTATGGTTACCTAGGAAAAATTTGGCGACTTGGGTTTAGACGCTTGTGTGTGCAGGTGTTGTGATCCTCAGAATATGCAAGACATGCACAACAATTGATATCAAAACAGCGCTTCTAAAAATGTGCGAAATTAAACATAATCCCAACACCGAGCCTGCAAAACAAATGGGTTAGCCAAACACTTCGCCCCTTATAACTCCTATCCTGCAAAAACATATAAAACCTATAAAATGAGTCCCAAGCAAGATCGCCAGAAGCGAGATATCCATGAAATTTTCATTGGCCTAAGTCCACTAAGACTTTTAAAATTTCAAAAAAAATTTAAGTATTCCAATTGGTGTCTTTTTTCGAAAAATTTAAAAATCTCTGTCCCCAGTGGAGTCGCCAGTCTGTCGCGACCCTTTAAAAAAATTTATTTTAAAGGGTTAACGGATTATTAGGTTAATTAGATTTGACTAACCTAACGCGGACCCTCCCAAGCCCTACCGAATCGTGACTTTGGATTTTTATTTTAAATGATTTTGAAATTTGGAGTCGCCACTAATCATTCTTGGTAGGTTGATTAGGAACCTAAATAAATTAGCGGGAGAACTAATTTATTCCTGCGAACCAGAGATTATGAGCTCGGGGACTTGGTTACACAAGTTAATTAAAACTAATGCCCTTTCGGTACCTTAATTTCATGGATATCCTAATTCGGTAACTCAGGCTTGGTTTATTCCTAAGGCTCTAGTATGGTATTCTCTTTTGTGTTTTCACTTTTTAAATAGGATGCATGAATGGTATATATTTTTATTTGTTATATTTTTTTAAGTGTTAAAGATTCCCTGAAGCCGAAAGAGGGAGTGTGTTAACGACTTCTGTGCAGTATTACGACCTACTCATCTTTTGGGTCTGATGATTCAAAAATTAAATTATAAGAAGTACATGACAGTGAATAAACACCTCCAATGGGAGGCCTAGCATTAGCTTGGCTCTTCCCTTTGGGATTTAAGGTACATGTATTTAAGCTGCAGGTATTTAAACTACTGTAAGAAAAAACCTCCAATGGGAGGCTAAGCATTGGCTTGGCTCTTCCCTTTGGGATTTAAGGTACATGTATTTAAGTTGCAGGTATTTAACTACTGTAAGTAAAAACCTCCAATGGGAGGCTAAGCATTGGCTTGGCTCTTCCCTTTGGGATTTAAGGTATAGGTATTTAAGTTGCAGGTATTTAACTACTGTAAGTAAAAACCTCCAATGGGAGGCTAAGCATTGGCTTGGCTCTTCCCTTTGGGATTTAAGGTACAGGTATTTAAGTTGCAGGTATTTAACTACTGTAAGTAAAAACCTCCAATGGGAGGCTAAGCATTGGCTTGGCTCTTCCCTTTGGGATTTAAGGTACAGGTATTTAAGTTGCAGATATTTAACTACTGTAAGTAAAAACCTCCAATGGGAGGCTAAGCATTGGCTTGGCTCTTCCCTTTGGGATTTATGGTGCAAGAATTAAATTGCAAGAATTTATAGTATGAATGCGACATGTAGATATGGAAACATATGAGTATGACATGACATAATCGAAATTTAAATTAATTTATTTGGGCAAGGAAATTCTCGAAGATTTTAATAGTTAGGATCGTTACCTGATTTAACAGATTTGATTGCCGAATTCGAATCTCGTGTCACCTTATAGATCAAGATTGCGGCTCGAACGATGGAGATGAACTTGTGACTCGCGTTGATCGGTAGAGGAATTGTTGATGGTAACACCTAGATTTAAACTTTCACCATCTTCAAGGCTCTCTTTTGGAAAAAAGGATTCTCTCTCTTTTTTTATTTTTTTTCTTTCTCTCTAATTTCTTTCAATCTCTCAAAATTCTCTCAAGCATCCAAGATTTTCTCTCTCAAAAAAATTCCCCTCCCAAGCTCACTTCTTCCTCCTTTTATAATCTACTCATCCATCTTCCATTCTAAATTTTCCACTAACTCTTCTTCATCTCATCTTCCCTTCTCTACTCTTATCTTATTTTCTTCATCTTCTCTTCTCCATCTCCTCTTCTTCAACTTCCCTTCTCTATCTCCTCTTCTCTATCTTCCCTTCTCCATCTCCTCTTCTCCATCTTCCCTTCTCTATTCTAATTTCTCCACCAACTCTTCTTTTTGTTATTTACAAAATAATCCCTCAAGTGTTAGGTATTTGCATCCTAGTCCTTGAGATTTTAAGTATTTGCAATTTAGTCCATGAAAAAATATATTTCTTTAAGTCCAAATCTCTTCACAATTTTTGACACACCAAAATTTACCACATGTCAAATTTAAGCTCATTTCTTGCCGCTGAAAATAATGCAGAATTTAATTAAAGCCCTTTTGCAAAATTGAGTCATTCTTGGTATAATTAAGCTAAGATGAAAATTTAAAATATTAGAAGACAATGTCACAACTCATAAAAAGTGAAAATTAAAAATAAGTTGACTTAAATTAAATTTTTTTAGGCCCGATTCGAGATTATACTCGTGAAGGGACACGTGACTCGCATTGGATTTTTCTGAATTTACGGAGGTCAATATGAAAATAGATTTAAAATAAAAATATTAACTATCTTTGTGTATTTTTTTTTTGCCTCAAATGTTATTTTTCCAAAATTTTCAAGTATTTTTGTATTTTTTAAAAAAAAAATTAAATTAAATATATATAATATGAAAATTTATTTTTTGTTCAAAAATGGTTGCTTAGGCTTGGCTAAGGCTTCCAAAGTTGATTTTGCAATTTTCTCAATTTTTCTTTATTTTTCATGAATTTTCGAAAATAAAAATACTAAAAAATACTGAAAATATGAAAAATCATTTTTTGGTCAAAATTAGTTCTCTAGGCTTGGCCAAGGTCCCCGAAGTTAATTTTTCAATTTTATGAATTTTTATGGATTTTTCAAAAAATAAAAATGCCGAAAAATACTGAAAATTTTTAAAAGAGAAAAGATGATTAAAAATCAGGTGTCAACACCCGAACCCTGAATCTCTGGTTCGTAGAAATAATTTAGTTCTCCCGCTAATTTACTTAGATTTCTAATCAACCTACAAAAAATGATTAGTGGCGACCCCAAATTTTAAAATCATTTGAACAAAAAAATCAAAGTCGCGATTCGGTAGGGCTTTGTAAGGTCCACGTCAGGTTAGTTCATCTAATTAACCTAATAATCCGTTTGCCCGATTTGAATTTAATAATTTCTTTCGAATCGCGACAATAACGTAAGTACCTAATCATTAATCTTCCTTGGTCTCTCTTTCCTTCTTTTTTCACAATTTCATAGAGACAGTATGAATTTTTTTTTTTGTGTGTGTGTGGAAAACACCGTTATAAGTTTAAAAGAATATGGCCAACATAATGATTTTTCAACATATAAAAAAATCAGAACCAATGGACTTCATTTGCTTGGGACGAGGTTGGGCCAAACTCACGTTTTTGGGTGAAAAATGTAAAGCATTCTGACTGATCGACTCTCCTCCTCGTGAGAATTTTTCGAGCCTCTTCGACTCAATTCTAGATTTCGACCAAAGAATGAAAAATGTCTACTGGACTCTGATCTTGCACGTCAAAAATTTTCAGATAAATCCAATCAGTTTTCCATTTAATACAGAATTTGTGATCCAATGCAAAGCAGTCTGAAATTTTGGCAGTTTTCTGACCTCATCTTGTTTCATTAATAAACACTGCTAAACAAGCTTTTTTGCTAGAAATCAAAACATGAAAGTTGGATAATGGACTTTAAACTATTGGCCTGGAAAATTTTGGACCTTAACTCACATTTTTTATGGGCCTTTTGTTCATTAGACAGAAACTGGACAAATCAGCTTTCTAAATAAATTTTCTCCAAAGATGCATTAAACTATATTGATCTGTACATTTTTTGGATAAAGTCAAAACATGAAAGTTGTGCATAATCATCTTGGCCATGTGTCTGTAAATTTGGGCATCATTTTGAACACTTGTTGAATTTTCACGAATTTGTTGTCAAAAATGGACGAACTGAAATCTTCTGAAATGGAATCTTGTCATTGTATGTACACCATCACGTTTGTCCACAAGTTACACTCAGATGGGAAAGATTCTAGGCACCTGTCATGGACCGACCCCTATTGGATCACATACTCATTATTTCCTTTACTTTTGCAGGGAATCGCAGGTACCCCAGGCAGAAGCAAAATTAGATTCAACAATACACCAGGAACAATCTTGAGGAATACGATAGGACGGATAATTACCGATGCCTCAACTGATAATACTGGGGGCAAGCGAAGGAATTAATCCTTCCGAAGTCAGAAACGTGTAAATCAGTCAACATGTATAAGCTTTGTATTTTGATGGGGCTGTAAATTTATCCAGATCGGGCCTGGGGACATTTTTAATGTATTAAAAGGGTTCATGTATTTTTTGTTGAAAAAGCCGAGACTGTGTAATCAGAACCCATGGGGCAAGATTATGAACCCGACCTTGCGACGCCTTTCTGATTAAATTGAACAAAGGCTTGCCTTTTTACCTTCCTCGGATTCAAAACACATGGAAGATTTTGGAGGACCAGTATTTTATTACCGAGCATGGCCTGCAATCATTTCTCCCAACGCTACAGGCGACTGACACATTCAAGTGGATGCCGAAAGAGATAGGCAGGAGTAAAGTGGGGCACGCAACGGGCAGCCTGGTTTGTTTATTGGAGCACTGATCAAGTGGTCGATTTGCAATAATTCACACGACTGACTCACGGCGCTGTGACCGGTGGGGGCCGCCACCGAACCCTTCGTCAATGTCCTTGATATCATCGCCGGCAGCAAATAACAAGAACACCAAGAAGAGTGTTAAGCCTCAACATCTTCAGTACCGTAAATCGTCCTATCATGCTATATGGGCGAAGAAATGGCAGGAAAAAGAAAAGCACAAACACGTGAAACTTTCTCTTCATTCCATTCACCAACAAACCTTACAACAGCTCACTGGGGAGGAAAAGTGAAATCAAATTGAGCCCTAATAAGCATCACAAAGGAGCTCAGCTGGCTCTCCATGGAGTTGATGCTCTAGGTGCACCGGGCGTTCTCGGGATCAAGCTCCGCGAGCCTAAAGAAGAGGCGATCGCACTTCTCTTTAACCTGGGCCATAGTGGCCTCGTAATGCTCAACGGCAAACTCCAGGTCCGGAATCGCCGCCCTCTCGAAAGCAATGTCTGCCGTAATGTCATCAAGTCTCTCCTGCAGCCAACCGCATTTGCACCTCATCACAATATTGCCTGGCTCCTGTTCGGCGTAAGTTCGGACCAAGGCCAGACGGTCCACCAGCTTTCCCCTCTCACGAACCAGCCACGAAAGTTGATCGTTGGCAAACTTGAGGGCCTTTTTGTGATTATCAGCCACAAATGTGACTGTTGCCAGACGCTCGTGCCGGTCTCGGTAACGAGCTTTCCCGACGGCGGTCACAAGGACCGTCTCATAAGCACGGTTATAGGCAGCTAGAAAATTGATGAAGAGGGTCGAGAAGTTCCGATACTCCTTTCCCAGTCGGGTACCCTCAACAGAAGCAGCGTCCACGGTCCTGAATAAACAGAGGATTTCAGCCTCAACGGTAGAGTTTTTGGCTATATGAGCGTAACCTCTACCAAGAAGATTGTAGAGCCTCTCCCACCCAGCCAGGACTTCGGCGGATAAGGTGTGGTTAGGAGAATTAGCCATTTTTGAAAGCAGAATACGAAAGAAAGGGGAAGAGAGGTGAGGCAGATGAGCGGAATGCGAAGATAGTGATCTGCTTCAATTTAAATACTGATTTCTCAAGTCCGAGAAGACATCCTGAGGCGGTCTCGAATCGGCAGTCCTAGATCCAGAAATATGTCGAGCATTAGGGAAACGGGCGCATGTTCAACCCTGGTCGAAGCTGATGAAGTTCCTTACTCTGAGGGGCTACTGATCATGGCCATTGACGGTAATCCAGTCTCTCTGTCAATCCTTGTTACCGTATTAAGAAAATGCCGGTATAAGGTTGTAGCTCAAGCAAAGGCGATAGAGGCCGTAGAGATATTAAAGAGGAGTAGTGACCAGTTTGATATCGTCCTCACCGTTATGGTAGGGATTGATATGGATGTTTTCACTCTCTTGGAAGTCATCAATTCTAAATTAAACATGCCAGTCCTCGTAATATCGTCAAGCGATGATCAGCAAGCCATAATGAAGGCTGTCTTAAACGGGGCCCAAGACGTCGTAACGAAACCAGTTAGGGTTCAGATGCTTCAAAACATATGGCAGCACGTGGTAAGGAAGTAATTGCACGACCATGAGAACAAGCATCAAGCCTTCAATTTTGTTCCAAGCAACTGGAGAAAGAAGATGAGTTGGTCTCCCGAGCTGCATCGTATATTTGTTAATGCAGTTCAGCAGCTAGGAATCGATTCGGCACGGCCGCAACATATACTGGAAATTATGAAGGTAGAGGGACTCACTAAAGCAAATGTTTCGAGTCATCTTCAGAAGTACAGAAAAAATGTGAGAGAACACAATGCAGCTCAGAATCAAGAAAACCAAGGCGGGACCGATCCAAGCCTGAACGTCGAGTCTCCTCGCCACCATAAGTTCCACAGGTTAGCATGGGGCGAGCCACTTCCCATCATCAACTAAGCCAGTAGCCGTGCCATCAATCCCCCATGCGTTAATCAAAGTATCCCCCAAAATCACCCTAATGCTCTTCAAGAGTATAGACCGCAGGAGCAGTGTATTCAGACTCCTTGGTTTGAGCACCAACCCGTGGCTAGAATTTATCCCATGATCAGCGCGCCTGCTGTTGACACCTGATTTTTAATCATTTTTTCTATTGCTAAATTAATAAAAAAATCCATAAAACAAAAAATAATTTTTCGTATTTTTTATATTTTTCGGTATTTTTATTTTCGAAAATTCATAAAACAAAAAATTAAGAAAAATGAGAAAATTGAAAAATCAAGTTTGGAGCCTTGGCCAAGCTTAGGCAACTATTTTCGAACAAAAAAAATAATTTTTTGTATTTATATATATTGTTTATATATTTTAGAAATTATGAGAATATTTAATAAATAATAACATTTGAGGCCACAAAAACATATAAAAATAGTCATTATTTTTATTTTAAATCCCTTTTCATGTTGGCCATCACAAATTTAAAAAATCCAATTCGGGGTCGTGTATTCCTTCACGAGCATAATCTCGAACCGGGCCTAAAAAATTCAATTTGAGTCAATTTATTTTCATTTTTTCACTTTTAGGAGTTGTGACATTGTTCTCTAATATTTCAAATTTTTTATATTGGCCCAAATTATACCCAAAATGACTCAATTGTGCAAAAGGGCTTTAATTAAATTCTGCATTATTTTCAGTGGCAAGAAATGAGCTTAAATTTGACATGTGGTGAATTTTGACTAAGTATAGGGAAGGTATGTCAAAAATTGTGAGGAGATTTGGACTTAAAGAAATATTTTTTCAGGGACTAAATTGTAAATACTTAAAATTTAAGGACTAGAATGCAAATACCTAACTCTTGATGGATTATTTTGCAAATAACAAAAAGAAGAGTTAGTGGATAAATTAGAATAGAGAAGGGAAGATGGAGAAGAGGAGATGGAGAAGAATGGTTGGAGAAAATAAGATAAGAATAGAAGGGAAGATGGAGATGAAGAAGAGTTAGTGGAGAATTTAGAATGGGAGATAAATATGGAGAAGGGAAGATGAAGATGAAGAAGAGTTAGTGGAGAGATTAGAATGTGAGATAGAGATAGAGAAGGGAAGTTGAGATGAAGAAGAGTTAGTGGAGAAATTAGAATGGAAGATGGAGTTAGTGGAAAAATTAGAATGGGAGATAGATAAGTGGGTTATAAAAGGAGGAAGAAGTGAGTTTGATGGAGGATTTTTTGGGGAGAAAATTTGAAGTGTTTGAGAAATTTTTTGGGAGAGAAAATTTTGGATATTTGAGAGGGTTTTGAGAGATTGAAGAAAAATTTGAGAGAGAAAAAAAATACCAAAAGAGAGAGAGAATTTTGAAGATGATGGGAGTTTAAAATTACGGGTTATCATCACAAATTCTTTCATCGATCAACATAAATCAAGAGTTCATCCTCGTCAACGAGCAAGCAAATTCGAGCTAAGTGTTTTTTTATTTATTCATTTATTTGTGGTTTTAGTCGCAAATTAGCACAAATTGTATGCACTTTCTCCTACCTCCATTTTTCCCATATTTTATGTCAGGAGAAGGATATCTCTACGTCAACGGCAAAAAATCTCGTAGAGATGCAAAAATCGCCGAAACAAGCTCCTAAGCTGTCCACCGATTTCTCAGCTGATATGTGACTAAAAGTCCCTCTTAATTCAAAAGAGACTTTCTATATTGGGAACATAGAGAGCGAAAATCAATTATAGAAATCCATCCCAAAAAAATGGGAGATAAGTACTTTTTCCACTCTTCTGGTTTTAGGTGCAGATTAGCATATATTTTGTATACTGACACTTCACTCTATTTTATGTCAGGAAGCCGTAGCTCTATATCAATGGTCAACCCTATGGAAGCACAAAATCGGCTTGGATGAGTCCTCAAGCACGCACAAATTTCAAATTGTTGAATCAATTCGTTGTATTTCATTTTAAAGAATTTATACCCCAAAATGGAGAGGACAAAGTCCATCCGCAATTTAAATACATGCACCATAAATCCCAAAGGGAAAAGCCAAGCCAATGCTTAGCCTCCCATTGGAGGTTTTTACTTATAGTAGTTAAATACCTGCAACTTAAATACCTGTACCTTAAATCCCAAAGGGAAGAGCCAAGCCAATGCTTAGCCTCCCATTGGAGGTTTTTACTTACAGTAGTTAAATACCTGCAACTTAAATACATGTACCTTAAATCCCAAAGGGAAGAGCCAAGTCAATGCTTAGCCTCCCATTGGAGGTTTTTACTTACAGTAATTAAATACCTGTAACTTAATTACCTGTACTTTAAATCCCAAAGGAAAGAGCCAAGCCAATGCTTAGCCTCCCATTGGAGGTTTTTACTTACAGTAGTTAAATACCTGCAACTTAAATACCTGTACCTTAAATCCCAAAGGGAAGAGCCAAGTCAATGCTTAGCCTCCCATTTGAGGTTTTTACTTACAGTAGTTAAATACCTGCAACTTAAATACTTGTACCTTAAATCCCAAAGGGAAGAGCCAAGCCAATGTTTAGCCTCCCATTGGAGGTTTTTACTTACAATAGTTTAAATACTTGCAACTTAAATACCTGTACCTTAAATCCCAAAGGGAAGAGCCAAGTCAATGCTAGGCCTCCCATTGGAGGTGTTTATTCACTGTCATGTACTTCCTATAATTTAATTTTTGAATCATCAGACCCAAAAGATGAGTAGGTCGTAATACAGCACAGAAGTCGTTAACACACTCCCTCTTTCGGCTTCAGGGAATCATTAACACTTAAAAAAATATAACAAATAAAAATATATACCATCCATGCATCCTATTTAAAAAGTGAAAACACAAAAGAGAATACCCTACTAGAGCCTTAGGAATAAACCAAGCATGAGTTGCCGAATTAGGATATCCATGAAATTAAGGTACCGAAAGGGCATTAGTTTTAATTAACTAGTGTAACCAAGTCCCCGAGCTCATAATCTCTGGTTCGCAGGAATAAAT
The DNA here is from genome assembly GCA_016432845.1 of Psidium guajava. Classification (NCBI taxonomy): domain Eukaryota; kingdom Viridiplantae; phylum Streptophyta; class Magnoliopsida; order Myrtales; family Myrtaceae; genus Psidium; species Psidium guajava. The sequence goes on from CM028230.1 coordinate 866,503, forward strand.
TAGTTCTCGCGCTAATTTATTTAGGTTTCTAATCAACCTACCAAGAACGATTAGTGACGACTCCAAATTTCAAAATCATTTAAACAAAAACCAAAGTTGCAATTCGGTAGGGCTTGGGAGGATCCGCGTTAGGTTAGTCAAATCTAATTAACCTAATAATCCGTTAACCCCTTTTAAAATTTAAAAATTATTTTTTTTAGAGGGTCGCGACACCTGCGCAGCCAGAGAATCAGACAGGAAATTATCCTGAGCACTTCCACGTCTCTAATCCTCGAATGGAAGGAGTTCTTGGCAGCAGGACAGTTGGTGATCCCCACACTTTCTAGAGTAATGATGAAGACTTCAGCTCGAAAAGTCAAATTGCTCATGGCGATGACAGAATGAGAAATCTACCGCCAGCATTTGCCAACAATAATGCCCAATTCGAGGATCAGTTGCTGGAAGGTTCAAGAGATTACCCAGATGATGAGCTTACTGCCCTGGTCAACCAGTTTAAGGTTGACAGACATCCGAAGCCATGATCGGAAGCCAGTGATTAAGGACTCTCAAACATCGGTCATCCATGCCTGAACCAGCACGAGACTAGCTGATTATCGAAGAGCCGCAGGAGAGGCAGAACTGACCTTGAACAAGTGCACCTTTCACTTCATGCTTAATTCCCCTGCGTGTGATATTTCCAGCTTTCTAGGTGTCTAGATTTAATTCATGGGCATTGGGTAATTTGTTTTTTATCCCGTCGAATGCGTGAATCCCTTTTTATGCTAGACTCAGGGCGGATCAATTTGTGGCAACGTCGCTGACTGCCATAATGAGAAATGTTGAATGGCCTCACGTAGGGAAATTTCAAGTGAAAAGCTCAGGGGATTGCAAATTGCCTCAAGAGTGTCGCAAAATGAAATGACCCAATGGAATGCGATAGGACTCATTTGCCTTGAAGGTAACCTTTAAATTAAAGGAGCCCTCCGGTCCACGGACCTGATGGCATAAAAAAATGATGATGGTCCAAAGCAACCCGAAAGAAAACAAGGCCCAACTAAGCAAAGCACTTATGTGGCAAGCTCAAAGTGAAGGGCAACTCGGGACATACAATCCAATCTAATCCAAATGAAGGAACTTCCTCAATTCAAATTCAATGGAAGTACATACAAGGGTGAAATAGTATCGTTCCAATTTGTCTAGAATATGAAGAACATATACTGCCACATTCCCTTTCATTTTTGCAGTGAAAGTCTCTACTCGCCAGATTTTCCTGTCTACCATTCCCTATCAGTATCACCTCCGCTACTCGTCTCCAATCTCGAGCCACCGCTACTCGTCTCCAATCTCGAGCCAAACAAATCCGACATCTCTGCCAAAAGTTTAACGGGATGACACAACTTTGAAAAAGAAGAAAGAAAGGTGACTTGGGTGGGAGACAAGAAAAATGGGATTCGTTTTTATAGGAGAACACGCCAGCAAATTGACGGTAGAGACGTTGATAGGGACCCTACCACTATGAAGAGATGAGGAAAGACGAGCCAAGCAAGAAACACGCAGGAAAGGTTGAGAAAGACAGAAATCTCGGGAGAAGCGATACATATGCTAAGCCGACGCCAAATTTTAAAAGAGACATCCTCCTGATAATCTTTATTCATACGTTGAAGAGAGTTTTAAAGCATACACGGTTCAGAGAGAGTGAAAATACAGAAAGATATAGTAAACCTTGAGAAATCATCGACCAAATCGAAGATGTCTCAACCCAATACTTCCAAAAGCTATCGTTGCCTACTAAATATGGGAGAGGAAGAGTTCGAAACCATGTTTGGGATCGAGCCTATGGAGCCTGGCCCTTCCGCCGACGACGTCCAAGATCTTAGTAAAGATAAGGACAACAACGGTAAGGGTCAAAAGAAGCGTTACCGTCGCCATACTAAGGAGCAAGTACAAAGGCTTGAGGATTTCTTCAGAACATGTCCTATGCCAGACAGCAAACAGAAAATGGAACTAAGTCAAGAGCTAGGACTTGAACCTTCACAAATCAAGTTCTGGTTTCAAAATAGGCGAACCCGAATGAAGACTCGACATGAGCACAACGAAGCTGAGTTTCTAAGAGTTGAAAATGAAAACCTCCGAGCGGAAAACAAGATGTATAAAGAGGCTTTTGACTCTGCCACCTGCCCTAACTGCAACAGCCTTTTCCTCGCCTTCGATGAAATGCATGATCTGAGGATTGAAAATGTGTGTTTGAGAAGCGAGTTAGACCAGTTTATAACAGAATCGAGTTCTGTTGGAGCAGGGTACAAAAAGACTAATGCTACTGGATCAGCATCAATACCTCCCGGGGAAGGGGAGATGTATCACCACCAGGCAAGCGGCATTGACGATGAACTCACCGCCATGATCAACCAGTTTAATATTAATGAAGCACGGGGACTGTAATATGCACAGGGAGTCTGTATTTCGAAGCTGAGATCACGGGTCCTTCAACATAGCCGATGCATACCCGGTCCAAAATGAAGCCAGCTGATCATGGGAGAGCCTGCTGAGGGAGCAAAATCGATCTTGAACGAATGCAGACGCTTCATTTCCTTGCATGGGATGTTTTCTACTTTTATTGATGTTCAGAATGAACGCAAAAACAAGAAGCGGCAATTTCCTATTCTCCTATTAAATGCTCGAGTCTGCTATCACACCAAACTCGTAGTGAATTTATTGCGAGTAAAAAGTCACGCGAACTAGAAGGGTAAAGCAGTATCGTTTCAATTTACCCTCAATTGTCCCGATTCTAAATTAGATCCCTGCTGTTTACAGGAATTTACAAATTGATCCGAGAATACAGTCGTACTCAAAAACGAAATTCCCTAGTTGGACAAAATTGGGGGCAAATCAATTTGCGGTTATTATCACTGAATGACAGACTTCAAACAAGAAAAATGCGAAGGACGCGAGCAATCTCAAAGAAGAGTAATTTTGTATCGTTCCAATTTACCCAAGATCGTTTGGAATTCTGAATTACTTTCCTCCGTTTTAACAGGGATTGAAAATTGCCTTGAAAAGAACTGCGGCGTGAAACTGCCTAGTGCAAGACCGCGTCTTTTCAAGGATTAACACCTAAAGACGAACCTCCACGAACGCCTACGGTCTTGTGGACCAGATGGCATGGGGAATGACAGTGGTCCGAGACGTCCTCAGTTCGATCCTCGAGGACGGAAATGTTGTAAGTATTGTAAATAAATAAAACAACTTTTGCTCGCATTTCTTTTTGCAGAAAGAAACAGGAATACTCGACGAGCAATACCAAGGTCAGTATTTTGTCACGATCTTAGCCTAATGTTGAAGTGTCCAGCCAAAGCCAAGGGAAACTCAATCCAGTGAACCTGATAAGGGGATCGTGCGAGGCATTCAAAATGAAGGGAAATGTCTAACTTGACATACCCACGGAGAAAATCTCGAGTGGTAAAACTGGTAAAGGAGTTGCGCGAAGCACTCAAGGGTAACTCAGTATCGTGTCCAGTTCATCATTTCTGATACTGGCTAACATGTCTCCTTCCTTTTACAGGAAATGTTAAACTAACATCTGATACGTCAAAGAAAACAGCCCCTAGGGGCCAAGTTATGATCGCCTGATGCAATCTGTCTGATGAAATAGGGGAAATCAATGGCGAACCCTGGATCGAAAAGAGGTAAAACCAGAAAAAAGCTACTCCTCGACTCGGGGAATAGGCCCCCAACGTGTTTGATTCGCCCACACAGCCAGGGGCAATTTCCATACTTGTACATTGTATTACCATATTTGCATGATGTTTACACATTCCATGATTTATGCATAACCGTTCTGCACGTTCAATTGTCAATTTTGACTTGGGATATAAACTGTACACGATGCATCGAATGTACAGAATGGGGCATGACAGGATGATGAAAGGCAAGCCATTTCCACATACGTCCTATATTTAATCCACAGTGAGTTGAGTGGAAGACAGATTCCGCATTCTCCAAGGCAATGGGTTTTCTCGCAAAAGGTACGATAGCCGAAGTGACAGAGGCATTCAGTTCTCTATCCAAACACTACAAGTGTCCATTGCAAATCTCTTTGAGCGGTGGTTTCATTTTCTCAACCCTGTCAAGAACTACCCCACATTGGGGTAAGACGAGGTAATTCCAGCAGCGACATGAGGTAAATGGTCAGAAATCCTCTTGCTCAGAAATCCAGCTCTAATGATCTTGAAAGAAGTCTACCTTTTAACTACCCAGAAAACCCAGGTAAGTTTTCTAACCCTTTTAAAAAATCGCAAACTTTGAGTTTGCACCAATGAAAAAGCACATTTCTAAATTTCGTCCAGTTCATAATCGATATGCTCTTGTGACCTGCATGAAAAACTTATTCGAACCATGATCGACATGCTCTTGTGGTCTCGACAAATTTTATCAAAATCATAATCGACATGCTCTTGTGATTTTGGTACCCTATCAAGTTCATGATCGACATGCTCTCATGTTCTTGATCTTATCCATCCAGTTCATAATCGACATGCTCTTGTGTCTGGATGCTTGTTCGAACCATGATCGACATGCTCTCGTGATCTCGACAAATTTTATCAAAAACCATAATCGACATGCTCTTATGGTTTTGATACCATTTTAGATCATCAAGGACCAGCTCTAATGATCTTGAAAGAAACTATGTGACTCCACTCGAAGAGATGCAGTGGACACATCCCCTTACAGATCTTGCGCTTTCTCGCATCAGGGGAAACCTCTGGTAACGGATAGGCACCAGTACCTTAAGATTCTTGCATCCACAAAATGCCTGGAGCTTAAGGGAATCACTAGCATTATGAAGTGTCTGGTAAGACCGACATTTTATATGCGATCCATGTGCAGGTTTCTTTAATCCGTTTTCTCGGAGCAGAGAAATCTTAACACATGTTATTTACAGTCCTGCACATCATGCATCATTGCACTTGCATATAAAATGGGATTAAAACTCCCCCACAAAAAAAAATCAAAAATCATCATCATCATTCATTTGCATTGTCAAAATTTAGGTTCAATTTTGTCTTTGAGCGAAACCTCTACGAGTCTCCGCTCAAAGAGGGGCAGCTGTTGACACCTAAATTTTGAATTTTTAAAATTCATTCAAGTACATAAAAAAACGAGAATTTGTTCTCACCAAAAATTAATTTTTTCATGCATTGCATATTTAATTTTTTTTTTCGGTCATGCATTTTATTATGGCTAACGACGGAGGATTTGAGCTTAAATTGACAAACGATTGGATTGAGCGTGAGGGAGGTGTGCCGAAAGGCTTATGAAGTTTTGAACTTAAAAGAAATTTTTCCACAGGAACTAAATTGCAAATACATAAAACTTCAGGGATTAAATTACAAATACATAAAACTTCAGGGACTGAATTACAAATACATAAAACTTCAGGGGCTGAATTGCAAATACATAAAATTTTAGGAATAGTGGAGAAATTAGAAAGGAAGATGGAGAAGGGGAGATATAGAAGGGAAGATAGAGAAATTAGAAAGGAAGATGGAGAAGGGGAGAGATAGAAGGGAAGATGGAGAAATTAGAAGGAAAGATGGAGAATGGAAGATGGTAAAATTAGAAGGGAAGATGAAGAATTAGAATGGGAGATGGAAAGATTAGAATGGAAGATGGTGAATTAGAAGGGAAGATGGAGATAAAGAAGGGAAGATGGTGGAATTAGAAGGGAAGATGAAGTTAGTGGAAAAATTAGAATGATAGATGAAGATAGAGAAAGGAAGATGGGGAAGTAGGTTATAAAAGGAGGAAGAATGAGAGCCTTGAAGGGGGGACTTTTGGAGAGATTAGAGAGAAATTAGGAGGACTTTGAAGATTGAGGAAAAAAATTTGGAGAGATTTCAAGAGAAAAAATTTTGAGAGAGAAAAATTCGCCGCAGTGGAACAAGCCTTGGCGACGCGACGGATTCATCTCCAACGAGCTCTAGGTGCATCAGCATGTGCAATTATCTGGTAACTCAATTTTTCATGTTTAGATGACGAAATCTCGAAAGTAAATATACTGAACATTCGTAGATGACTTCGAGATCTTCGATTTGATATATTATGGCGTGAAAATGGACGTCGTTTGCTATGTCAAAAGGGTCCCGAAATGGAGAGCAGAAATCTGGAAATATGGTGATCAGAACCTGAGATGGAATTTTTCTGATTTGACCTTTCACGCTAAACGATTTTCCATGGGTTATTCTAGACTTCGTTTCATAAAGACCTCTTCATGACATTTGTTCATAAGATCTTAATGCATAACATATAAAAAAATACAAAAATATTCATGCACGTTTCGTATTTTTAATGCATTTAATGAAATCATGCAATTCTGCTGGCGTCCTTGAGTCTGAGTATTTTTCTGTGCGTGGTCATATTGATTCGTAGTTATCTCATGTTTAGAGTCTTCTTTTGAAACTTCACAAAAAATGAAAGTTGTTCATTGGGGTCTTGTTTAGTAGACTGGAAAGTTTGGTGCATTAATTTTGAGATTTGAGTGTCCATTTGAGCTTAATCCTGAAGTATGTCTGTTCTGTGAAATTTGTTTGTTTGCTGCTGAGCTCTCATGAAAGACCATTTTCTACACGAAAATGAGTGTCTCTTCAGTAAGAATGTAAAACATGAAAGTTGTCAACGACACATTTTCCCATCCACATAAAAAAATCTCAGAATTTTTGCATACATTTCATTATTTCTTTTGTATTTTATGGTTACTGCTTTCTCCCTAAGAATATTCATGCACAGTATGATTTAATTCGTATTTTTTGTGTTAATGCATTGGAAAATGTAAAAAATGGTATCAATGAAGTTTAATCAGCACGTGTTAAACTTTCTTTGAGTTTTTGAATTGTCTTAACTCGGTGATTGTGCATGTTCGATTGGATAAGTTCATTATTTTCATTTGGCTTTCGGCCCAATGCTTTGAAGACTGGAGGATGACCGATGTCCATTCCGGTCCGTTTTGTTGTACTCCCGACCCACGAGACTTGGCGACGGGTGTTTGATCGATGTCCATTCCGGTCCATTTTTGTTGTGTTCCCGATCATGTCTCGGGTTTTATTTAATTGGTCTGTAATTATTCACCCGACGAGTTGCGGGTTTTATTTTCACTGTCCTTAGGGTAGTTTTACTTTACCTGCTCTCTCTTCACATCTTCGTTTGCTTTGGGTGATTTTGCATTCTTTATAATACATTGAAAAATCTAAAAAAATTCATAAAAAAAACAAAAAAAATTGCACCTTTGAACCTCAAGTGAAAATTCATCAAAATTGCCAAGTTGAACATTTTCATGAAATTGGTACCAAAAGGGCGTTAATTGAAAAATTAGCGTAATCAAGTCCCCGAACTCATTAATCTCTGGTTCGTAGGAATAAAGTATTTCTCCCGATGCTTTATTTAGGTGTCTAATCAACCTATCCAAAATGATTAGTGGCGACTCCAAGATAAATCCTTCTTTTGATGAAATTGAACCTAAGTCACGATTTGGTAGAACTCGGGAGAGTTCGAGCTATGCTAGTTAATTCAATTTAATTAACATGGTAATCCATTAACTTTAAAAATTAGGAAACCGATTTTTAGGTCGCGACAGTGCCTAAATAAAATTGCAAGGAAATGTCCCCCCCCCAAAATTCAGTAATTACGAGAAACGTGAAATCTACTAAAAGACTCCCCCGTACGTGTTATAAGAAGCATTGACACTTTTCGGGAGCTTTCATATCGTGTCATGTCCGATACTCTCCGCCGTGCGATCAACGTATGATCAATGGTCCAGACACGTAGCGACACGTTTGTTCAGCATTCCGACGTGCCATTTCAACACCCAGGTGATCAATTTTAAGCATTTTTAATAATTAAAAGTTAAAATATAAATTTATCAAAAATACATATGCTTAAATCATATATCCAAACGCCTCAAAGTTAATATTCCTAGTTAGTCAAAAAGAAAACTTAATCGTGACTAATATTTTTATATGTACATAACACTTTATCGTGTGCATATAAAAATATATATTTAATGTAAGACGTGTTTCAACATGTCAGAATTTTTTTATTTTTTAAAAATGCCTTATCGGTGTGTCATCGCGTTGTGTTGCATTTCGTTGTTTCTTAAGTTATACACATATATATGTGACATGTCTCGATGCGTCGGATTTTTCTATTTTTTTAATAAATGTCTTATCAGTATATTGTGTTGCCTCGTGTCGCATGCCGGTGCTACTTAGGTTATGAGAGTAAATACAATTATACGAGTATTGTGCTCCCAAATCGAACTGAAGGGAAGAAATGGCGAAAGAGGTGAAACGACGCCCCGTTTTTGTAACTCGGTTGAGTCTCCCGACCCATACAAAAACACGCCGAGTTCTCTTTAGCGATCACCTCTCCTTCTTCCTCGCTTCGCTTCTTCTTCTTCTTCTTCTTCTTCGTCTTCGCTTCACCACACCATCGTCCTCTCTCTCTCTCTCTCTCTCTCTCTCTCTCTCTCTCTCTCTCTCCATTGTGATCCTCAACTCGGGCAACACAAGAGCAACCGGCGTTTCACACGAACACGCACTCGCAAACACTCGATCATATATTTGCATATCGGCCGCCGTCCTAAGTGATCCAGGCAGCTCTTTTTCTCTTTCTTCTCCTCCTATGGCGACGGCGCCGGTGAAGTCACAGCCGCTCCACAACTTTTCCATGCCGACCTTCCTGCGATGGGGAAGCGCCACCGCCAACCACCGCCAGCACCGCCGTCCCTCAGGGGACTCTCCTCCCCCTCCTCCGGACGACCGCGAACCACAATCGCGCCCTCCGGCGCTCGGATCGCGCCCCGGAGGCGCCCTCAGCAACTGCTTCCCGCCCGCCTCCTCGCCGGCCCTCGTTAAACTGCAGAAGCAGGCATCGGGGCCTGGAGAGGAGAGAGAGAGGTTCAAAATCAACGTCGCCGACACCGATCTCAGGAGCGGCGTCAAGAACAAGAGCAGCGATGAAGACAACGAAGAAGCCGAAGCGGAGGAAGCTGTGCAGAGGCCGTGGAACCTGAGGCCGAGAAGAGGAGCGAACAATGGTTTCTCGAAGAACGGAGAGTCGCGCGAATCGTTTCCGATGGTTCATCCTTCGGTCCAGCAGGGCGAGAAGAAGGAGAATGCGAATCAGCCGCCGAAATCAGCGCGACTGCGAGGTTTCGCGGAGGCGGCCAGCGGAGAGCGGAAGGAGGAGGCGGAGGAGGGGAAGAGGAGGCTGTGGGTATCGCTGTCAAAGGAGGAGATTGAGGAGGACATTTTCGCCATGACCGGGTCTAGGCCTGCTCGGAGACCGAGGAAGCGATCCCGGAATGTGCAGAAACAGCTCGATGTATGGAGGGAGGGAGGACCTTCGATTGCGTCGTTTTGTGCTGTTTCGCTTTGATTTTGTATTTCTCAAGTGTTGCTGCGTGCTATAACTTTCGCACTGTTTCATTCGCGTCTGGTTTGGCTTTTGCAGATCGTCTTCCCAGGTGTTTGGTTGGTGGGAATCACGGCCGATGCTTACCGGATGCTCGACTCACCGGCGAAGGTTCTCCTTCCCTCCCTCCCTCCCCCCCCCCCCCCCCCTTCTCTTTCTCCCTCTCTCCCTCCAACCCCCCCCCCCCCCCCCCCCCCCTCTCTCTCTCTCTCTCTCTCTCTCTCTCTCTGGGGATGCGCTGTGCTCATCTGGAGGTGCCTACGTACAGATACGTCCGTATGTGTACGTATGCATTCCTACTGCAATTTGTGAGAGTGTCAATTGGTTTTTTTCCCTTTTCATTTTGTTATCTTCATCTTTTGGACGGTGATGGATAAGAATTAAGATCCGTCAGTCATCTTCTTTGCAGAAATGACATGCTCGCCTGGCTATTTCTGCTTTCAAGGTTGCCCCCACACTCTCTCTCTCTCCTCTCTCTGTTCTATGTTGTCTGTTCTAGATGTAGTTTGAATAGAATTTGCTTTAGCTTTGTCTCATTAAGGAGACTAATTGACCTGCAATTCATAGGTGTTGGGTTGTTTCGTTTTTCTCACGGAACTAATTTTCTTGAAGGCGGTTTCTCCTGAGCAGAAGGTGGCCCTGTGAAGTTACGAACCCGGTCACGCCACCCCGAGACATCGATTGGAGGTACGGCGTGCTGTAGTATGGGGAAATCTAATCAAGGGTAGGATAGTCTATAGCTGTCATGGTTTGGTAGTTTTCGTTTTCCTAATGTGGTGCATCGCATGTTGGGGTTGTGCAGAAATCTTCGAATATACAGTGTCGAATAATTTATGATGCATAGGGTATAATTCATTGGTACTAAAGTTTCAATTAGCTGTTTGGTCCATATCAAGGATGCTTATCCTATACACGTCTGTGTAATGCTTCGTAAGGGGGAAAAAATTGTGCCGATGATTATAGCAGTGCAAATCTTCATGTGCAAAGTAAGTTTTTTCATGGCTAGAGAAACAAGTCTCCAGATATGGGCAGTGTGGAAATGTGCTGTGCTTTTGGATTAGGTTGGCAAAAATGGGAGTATTCTGATCTTCCGGCTACTTATGATATTTGGCAGGCTTCCCTAGAATAATGCTAGGGGCAGAAAAATAGCCAGCTTGTTGGTTATGGGCAGTTTTGCCATAATCCTGCTTTGACAAAAATGGATACCAAACGTGCCAAATGGAGGCACCCCTTGCTTCCCTCCCATGGATGGAAGATATTTCCCCTAATTGAGTTACCATCATCATGAGGATGATGAGGTTGGCGACTTCACGTTGTTTGTTTCGTCCTTTGTTCATCTTGGAGACAAATCTCGTCTTCTTCTTAAAGATTATTAGATTCCTCTGCTCTGTCGATGATTTTATTACATGGGATCAATGATCGTAGCATATGAACATGTTCTCTTGTCTATTTGTGAATCCAGACTTCAAAAATTAGGGAGAACTTTTCCAAAAGGTGGTGTTGTTCGAGCAAAATGGTCCAGCTCCGTTTTGCTATGTACGTTATGACGTTCCTCTAGCGCACCCAGAAGCACCTTTTCCTCTTCTCCTATGTTTTATTTGATATTCAGCAGCTCGAAAATTTCTGTTTTGAATGCTTCCAAGCTTGATTTTGCCTTCAATCGTCAATTTCGTTGTGAAAATTGGCCAATATGTGGTTTGATTATGAGACGCCTACTCAGTGATTGCTAGCACCATTCTCATTGATAGTATCTGATCTACATCATCATCATCATAATCATATGTAGTGACTATGACGTCGAACTTGATGCGGTCCCTAGGCAGGCAGATCTCCAGAAACTGCACAATTAGAACAGAGCCCTAGTTATCAGCATATTCCACCCCCATTTTTTCTGTGTTGTGCCTTTCGGCTTTGGACTTGGAATCATCCCGATGTTCTCCCCAAAAATTGCAGTTCTGCTTCGGCCAAAAGTCATGGGTACAAAAATTCCATGAAGTCCGCATTAGAAGAGTTTTACATGTGGAAAGATTCGAGCAAGCAACCAATTTTTAATACCCAGTGTCTTACGAGACTGTTTGTTGGTACGCTATTTGCTGCTCTAAGGGGAAACCAGGGGCCACGACAGAGACGTCTGATCCGCGACGGTTTCAGTCCGAAGGAATGATCTACTGTAGCTCTTTACGACGTTTTGCGTCATGGTGGGCGAAGCTGAAATATGCCACCCCTTGGATAATTCAATAGCAAATCTACACGCTCTCTCTCTCTCTCTCTCTCTCTCTCTCTCTCTCTCTCTTCGTGAAACCACGTTAATGGATCGATTACCAGAAATCAGATTGAGTTTTGCTTTGTAGGTTCAAACCTTCCAAAGCTCGTTTGATCAGAATCGATTCTCTTTTGTCAGGTTTTCAGTTCTTTCGAACGTTTGTGTTAATCGAACTCGACTTCTTTCTCTTAAACAAATGGTTGATGAAATGCCCGATGAGCCTCCCTTTTTTTTTTTTTTTACAACAATGTTGTGTCGCATTAGTTTATGACCCCGCATCGTAATTAAATATAAAGACATTATACAAGATCTTGTTTTTGTATGTTGCAATATTAAGACGTTGTACCACGGCCATTACTAGGTACCACTAGTCATGACATGCATGATATGATGTAGGGATTGTAATGATGACACTTGTGTTCGCCCCATGAAGTGGAGCTTTGCCCCGTCGCTGACCCCTACCTCGTGCCTGGAAACGGTGCTCCACTGGACACTATATCCCACTTGGGAAACCAATTTCCATATTTTTTTTTTTGTAATTACATATAAAAAATGAATGATGGTTTGGATTTTAAATTAAGTAAGCAATCAATTACAACAAGTTAAATGATATAACAATCTGTATTACTAAATAATAATACGAATCAACGTACATTGATCTAAAATATCCAAGCACGCTGGATTGATGAGGAATCAAAAGCTCTCGCTTATCTTTTACTTTACTTATACAAGAAATCAAAACGAGCTACTTATACTTTGTGGGGCTAGGGAAAGATCATCCAAAGTAAGTATGGGACTTCATGGCAACTTCTGCATGGTCTATGGGCTTCAGTCATTTTCTCATCCCATTCGGGCACGATCGAAATCATCCATTGGGCCATCAAGATTACTCTCTGGTCCAAAACTCATACGGTGAGAAGAGAAATATTTGCAAGATATTGGGTCCGGTGGAAAACAATGCCAGGCCCATCTATACCATGCGAAATTTTGTTGACCCATGAAGATCTGCCGGGTCCGGTGATTACTCTTAGGGTGTGTTTGTTTGAATGAAAGTGTTTTTCAAAAATTGGTTTTCCAGACTTTCACTTGTTTGGTTTGCCGAAAATGAATAGTCAACTGAAAATACTTTCCAATCAACAAAGATATCCATGCATAAAATTAGGAAATCGAATACCTAAATCTAAAATGGTTAAAAGCACTCCCCAGTGAGTGGATTGAACCTCATCTCATCTCGACTCAAGTCCAACCTCATTCTCTCCGATTTAACCGCCAGGTCAAATTCACTCGAGTCAACTCAGCAGCCGATTCCTCCCTCTCTCGTGTATTGTTGTTTTGCTCCTCGTCGTCTCGTTCCTTTGGACGTCAAGGCTTCACTTGGAGTCGAAGCAAACTCAACTTGCTAAAGCTATTGACGTCGAGAATCGCCGAGAATCCAAGATCTTCACAGCTTCCTCAAGCAGATCTCTCCCTCTCTCTCTCTTTTCGGCTCAGACGGCGTCAATCTCCCTCATTTCTTTTTCTCCCCCTCTTTTTCCTCCTCCCTGCAAATTTTCCCGGAAAATGGAAGTCCTGATCTCTCGAATTTCTCTCTGTCATCAGGTAAATGAAAACTAACTATTTCATTTTTTTTTTCCGTTCTTGATACCTTGATACAGGGCATCAAACATCAGAATACTCATCATCAAACAAAAGAAAGTATTTTCCTTCGTCACGAAGTTCCCTCCCAAGCCAACGCACCGTTGGATTGGTATTCTTGGTTTATTCAAAAGCCGGGCCCGTTTGACGTGAAAGGCCTAGCCCGAACTTGTCATTTCAGATGAATATGTGCTCCAATGAGCTGGGCCTAGCTCAGACAAAAAAGCCAATATCAGCCCACCCCAATAAATTCGTTTTGGGCCGGGCCATTTTGGGCCTCCACATCAAGACCCCGGGCACACAGATCCAGGTAACGCTTCTCCATTTATTGACGGATTTTATCAAAATCCTACTCTGATCAAGAAAGCAATCGCCAAGGTGTTCGGAGATTACCTCGAGTTAGAAGAAATCGAACCGACGAGCTTGCGAAGAGAGAAGATTTTTCGCACCCTGACCATGACAGCCCGCGACTCCTGGCCGTGGCCGAGGTTTGACCATCGGTTAGGCGGTTGGGGTTGGGCCCTCTTTACCTCCAAACCCATATTTTTGGCATCGTTCGGGCCTACATTCCATTCGGACCAAAAAAAATCGGCCCAAGATCGAAAAATCGGAACGGCCCAAAAAATATATTTAAAAAAAAAAAACAAAAGCTGGAACACTAGGAGCCGTAGGAAGTCCTATTGATTATTAAATTCTCGCAATTAATCATACATAATCATCATTATCATCATAAGCCACGAATGCATGCTCCACGCACTCAACAACTGCGTTCTGTACGTAATGATTTTATTATCATTTTCGACTAGACAACCTCGTGCGACTTGACCATGATTTTGTCGAACTCCCCTTAAACTATGTCCCCTCTTTTAGACCAAAAAGCCCGGGCCAGCTCGTAAATCACCCCCCCAAAAAAATTAATATTAATATATAAATAAAAAAAATAAAAAAAAGTAAATGCAAGTGGACCACGTTCTTGACCTTAGGGCTCGTCATTCGAAAGGCTCCTAAATGATTAGGGGGAACACCTTTGCGAAAAACCTGGCGAAAGTCGGCATTTTTTTTTTACTATTATTAAAGTCGCTCCTTGTGCCAAATAACATCGTGACACCAAGTTTTGTCGCGAATCATTCTTAAATTAGAGTTACGTCAAACAGATAATTTTATCGTAATTAGCATTTTCGCATCTTACTATTACATCACTTAATTACAAGTGAAAAAAATAATATACATAACAGTCGCTATTCACCAGCCTAAGTCTAAACTATTAATGAAAAAATGCGAGCTAAAACTTTAATCATCCTCGGATATCCAGAAAGCAAGATTCATGGTTTTTTTTTTTCTATAGATGAGAATATGAATCATATCTTAATATGAAGTGTTATTAAAAAAATATATAAAATGACTTGGGGAACTCGAAAATCGAGACCCACTTGGCCTATAATTTAATTGAATAAACCAATGGAAATGATTAGATTAGTGTGATCTAATAATTTGTTTGGTGGGGCTTAATCTTTTTAAATAATGGAGACATCATGTTCAATTTCCCAGTTCTATCATCCCCAAAAATCTCCACCAAACCAAACATGCTTCTGTATCGAGATGGGCCCACTTGGGGCGGTGGCGCATTCTTTTGCCTTCCGCGATTGCCCTTCCCCTTTCAATTCGAGGCTCGTTTTAGTCAAAACTTCGTAATGACAATAATAATGATGATGATAATAAAGATCCTCTTGGTTCCTAATTTCAACGTCCGCGCTTAAATCTGCGATTGATTCTTGGCACGTTGTGAAATCGCGATCGAAGCGAGAAAGATGACCAGATCGAATTTAGATCTCGATGAATAGGCCGAGAGTATTCGAGCGCTTCATTTATCCGTTTCGCTCGAATGGAATTAAGGACCCGATTTCGATATGACAAATTCAAATTCAAAATGCGGTGCTCGCGCTCAGTATAACCTCGAGGATCGCCTTGACTAGCAATTCGTGTGCATCTATCGGGATCGACCGATCCGAAAAGTTAAATTGCTCTCGTGTACAACGACGAAGTGAGATGTTCGCCAAAACCTTAAAATTATTCACCCGAATGGAATTGAGTACTAGATTTAAATTCTAATTACAGTGTCTACGCTTTGATGGGATATCAAGGGTTACCTATGGTACCCCAAATCGTCTGGGAAATTATTTGGTACATATGGGCGGAGCAGTTTGTGTGCGTCTGTCGGACACATTTTGAGTCTCGAAAGATGCATTTGAAAGACAAAAAAAAATCGTCGGACGACCTCAAATTAGCGTGCAAAAGAAAAAGCTCAAATGCCTTTGTTTTTTTTTTTTCTCGCTCAAATTTCGTGCGCCGCACGTGCGGCCCAACCGAGAGCTAACTGCATTTGATTTAACTGAACTGAAGTACCAAAATCGATTCTTGTTAGACGGTTAATCACATGGTCACCAGCTCACGCGGTCACATGTTGTCTCCGGAAATCAACAAAATCTCCGAATCTAATCTCAAAGTAATCACCTTCCAACACCAGAGCTGTCTTTTCCCCCCCTACAACAACTTCCTAGGTAATCGCTCCCACGTGCACGTGTGCATCGGCCCTTTCCTTCCTTTTCGCCACTCATCGGACGGCTGGGATTCGAACCCCGCCATTTCGCGCGTGGGGGGCGAGGGCACGGATGGGATTTCGCGCGTCGTGGAGCTTTGACCGTTGACCGGATCCGAGCATGGGCGGGCGGGCGGGGCGGGGGGGAGTCCCGTGCGTTGCACTTTTGACCGGGGACGCACGTGCGGGTGACGGGATCACACGTGTCTTGAGCTGTCGTCCAGCTGGAGGATGTATCGGGAACGGTGCGCCACGTAGGATTCACATGAGTGGCGATAATGGAGAGTGCCAACCGACGAGGTACTAGCAAGACATGAGATTTTCGGTTAATTAAATCCAATAATTAACAATTAAAACGTCAATTTGAGAGTACCGTACAGCCTTCCTGCATTAGTTTCCAAGAAATACGAGGAACCAATAAAGAGTGAGCGGTTTCTGATCCAATTCAATTTTCCTCAAAAATCGAGAATCGGATCTGTGATCTCGATTCTCAATTTTCAGGGCAGTGGGTCAAATCGATGGTATTGGGAACCAGATCAATTGATCCGGTTCAGTTTCTGAGCAATCTAATGAGATTGGTAAGATGCAACCATATCTAGGATCCATTGCTACAAATTGTACTCTGGGCTTTCTCTTGAATGACCTTTTGCAACACTATAACGCTACGACGTTGCCTTCAACAGAGTTTCGCATGCGATAAAGAATTCTCAAGAAGCCTGTCAAATATGGAACGAGAGAATCCTATCGTACGTGTATGTCTACCAAAAACAAAAGCTCATCCTGGAGATGGAAACAATGGTACCGGTACACCAATAGAAGATAACATAGAATCAACCATCCAGTCTCTACTTTCTCTTTTAGTTAAAGAGAAAAGGCAACTAGGTGGACTAAAAAAAGCGATTGATCCGATTCGGGCAATCCGATCTGGTCCTATATCCCTAGAACCGAGAATCGACTCGCTCAGCTATTAGTTACAATCTTAAAGACTAGGAACCGAACTGTCAAGCTTTGGAATCGGGAATCAGACAACAGATCCAAGCTGTTTTTGATCTGGTCAGACCCATTTGCTCACTCTAAAACCAACCAACGTGGATATTCGTGCCTAATCTCGACTTTTGTATAAAGTCGCAATATATATCATAATTATATTTACATCCTACCACTAAATAAGTATAATCTGTAATTTTCTCGACTTATGAAAATAATGGTCATACTTGGGCCAGAAAAACAAAGTAATGGAAAATTATACATTTAACTAAATTAATTGATCGATGAGGACTCGTTAATAAATCCTCGTTGCAATTGCAACTTAGGCATTTCGGCATCATAAAACTCGAGATCTAGCAAAATACGTTTCGAAGTGCAAAAATGCAGCCGACGCATGCTATGTTAGTCAAGGAACCATGACGGCAAAGTTTCAATGTCGTATAAGTATATTCGCTTGCATCAACTGGATGAGAATTGTAAAACCTACTAAATTTCACGAGAGCGTGAACTTAACAACTTTTGGACTGTGAATTAAGATCAAGTCGATGTATATATTGGGGCTTTTCGACTTGGAAGTTTTCGCTCTCATCGACGAAATTGTTACTTGAACTTAAGCGGTGAGGTATTGTCAGTATAGGTATTTGTGATCAAACTCAATAGCCATGCCACACTATAATTATCCCAATAGTGAGGGAGTTGTCATGTTTTTTGATCAGGAACCCATAGTCCTGAGGTTGAGGTCGGTACCTACATGGCACAACTCGAGTTCGAGGGAGGCTCGTTTCTTCGAGTTTTTGCGCTAATTTCTTCTCAAGTATAGCCAGCTAGATCCGGTATTCCGGACTTCCAATTTGACAGAGCGATTGAAATTACCGTCGACAGACAATCGTTGGAGTTAATTTCATTTGTTTGTCCTATAATCAACCCAAGGCCGATACGAATTGAAAGTTTCTGTTCCTCGACCCATTAATGTCTTTTCACGAGCAATGCGATGGAATCGACGACGCAAGGCGTTACTAGATCCGTGAGGATGCCCTGTAACGTGACGGTGGGTGCCGGTAAATCACATCGTACGGCTCACCTAGCCTTGCTCGAGTTGATCATAGCTTCTGGTGGCCGTACGATCGTAACGAACCGAAACGAACAGCTTGCCGTGACGTCCCACGCTGTCGTATCTTCACCCCTGGGGGTGCAGAGAGAGATTCTCCGATGGTGACGCGACCACCGCACAGTGATGAGTCTCGTCATCCCCAAGTTGTTCCCGGTGGGGACCCGCCAGGGGAACTGCCTGCCCTCTGCCAGATTGACACGTGGCGAGGGGCATGCGGATCCATGTGCGATGGAGGGGCAGCGCGGTCATTTCAGCGGCGGGTCCTGGTTCACGTGATGTTCACGTTGCGGATGCGTTCCCGGTGCTCGGTCCCGTCGCGACGATCACATCGGATAACGACCCGATCTCTCTATTTCTCGTCTCTTGTAATTTTTGGTCCCATTGAAGGTTGATAATTTTCCCATGGGTTCATAATTTTCATATTTTTCGGTGCACTCGTAACATCATATGATTGACCAAACACATTAAAAAAATCACGACAACATATTTTGGCGGCTACACGGCATCTCAATGGCAATACCCATCCGGGTTTTTAAAATGATAAGAAAACGACATAAATGGGCCTCGGATTTTGACCCAATAGGTAACGCATTGCAATTTTAATTTAATTTGTTCGATATGTTTCATAAACTTTTAGTGCGTGTTCAATTTAGTTTTCGAAATAAATAAAAACATTCACTATTGTTCTTAAGCTTGAATTAGAAAAATGACAACATTAGACGTCTTCATATAGCTCGAGGACTAAATTAAACAGGTACAAAACTTCGTGGAGCACTCTGACCGAGTTGAAAGTTTATAGACCACGTTGCATATTAGAACAAAGTTTATGGATCACACCGAACAAATTAAATGTTCAAAGACCACGTTGTATATTGGTCTAAAATTCACGGACCACTTATATCGTTATCGCTGGTACATTTGGGAAGCACTTAATGACGAATATGTGGAGATGAAATCTCGTGAGATCGAAATTCTCCTATCATATCGTTTTCACCTAAAATGAAAAAATAAAATTTGTTGAGAGTTTAACTTACTCCGTGCAAACAATCCACTATCGCACCTGCCTTTAAGAGTTTGTACTTATTTTTGTGTGGTCCGCTGTCGCTCTCGCTTTCTCTTCTCTTTCCTCTTTTATTTCCAAAAAAACGACAGTCATTCGTCGATATTTATATATTTTGGGTGTTACCGACGATCAGACGCCCTGTGTCATCCGTCATGTACTTGGGTAAAGAGTGGTTTTCAATGAATCGGCACGACAAGAAATTTACATACGGAAAGACCTTATCGCGATTCTCTAATACTCGATTTTTAGGTCGATCTCTGTACCCAATTGAAGCGCCGGGAATTTAGTGATGGGGACATCGCCAGACACCCACCCTAAGGTCCCTAGAGGGGACCGAGTTCACGTGCCGGTCACATGGGGGGAGCCCCCCCGTACGGCCGGGAGGTAGGGATCGGCTGCAGGAGGGTCCACGATAGAGATGGCAAATCAAACCGGGGCGGGGGGGGGGGTTTCTGACAGGAAACACGTGGGACAACTAGCACGCCACCTGTGGGGACACTCAATCATCACCCGACATCGTGTCGGTCGCTCGCCGCGCACTCCACCTTATTTTATTGCGCCATCATCACATGATGATCCCTGTCCCTCCTTTTTCTTACCCCACCCTACCCCGGAGCGCGTGTGCTGCACGTCCTTTTTTTTTAGGGGTTGTTAATGAAGGGTTTCTTTTTTTTTTTTGGTCGAATAAAAGTTTTTTTTTTCCCTGGGCGGATAAAATGAAGGGTTTCTTAAAAATAGCGCATTTTCGACATTTATCGGGCAACGAATAAAGGGAATTTTCTAATTACTAATGTATTCGCAACTCTTGTATCATTATTATCTTCAAAATTATCAAGTAAAATATGTTTAACAAGCACTTACCCATCAGGTAGTCGCATGGTAAGGAATAGATTTCTGGGACCCCGCTGAGTAGTACTCGCGGTCCTGGGATCGAAACTTACTTGCCGACATTCACTGGTGTCTTACCCGGAGTACCGTGGTGGTGGGGTCCTGCGGTGTCTCCCCGGAGATTAGTCGGTTGCCGTCAATTTGAGCGTCAGCTTGCCGGCACGGCTGGACACCCCGATTATCAAAAAATATATATATTTTTTAACAAGCTTTTCCCATTACTAAAATTTTTGACACTAAAAGAATCAAATGCGTCGTACAACATTGACTTTAATGCTTAAAATCCTCATCGAATTACTTGAGTGCTACTTATTTAAGGAAAATTACTTAAATGCCAATTTGGATTTGGACGGTCGAATATCTGACGTAACAATATTTTATCAAGCTCTCTATTGACGTGACTTGCCAATGTGTCCAATAAGTAATAATGGCTCTAAACATCGTCTTTTACATCTTTTCTTCAAATAAGCCTTTAATTTTTTTTTTTGCAAACAAAATAAGGCCAAATTAGGATTTGTTTTTCAATTTGCAAACAATCAAAGGAAAAAAAAAAAGAAAAGGTGGAAGATAAGGAAGGTGATGAAGGCCGTCCTTTCAATCGTGACCATTGTAGATAGTAACAAGGGGAGCGAGAAGCTCCGCCGCCGCCGCCGTCGAAGGTGAGTGCTCTCACTTAGCTTTTGCCTTGAAAATGCTCAGGTCTGAAACCTCGAGACCCTCCTCATCTTCCCACGAAGACAGAATACGAATCAGGGGAGGGGCTTCTTTGTGTTCGCGCCATTGAAGATCGTATCGATTGATTCTTCCTAATACGGCATCGTATGCACATCATAGTCCTTTGAACTCGTTTTTAATATATAAAAAAACCATGTTAAATTATACATTTTATTACTAAACACCACGTGAGGCACTTAAGTGATAGTTCTTTCTCCAATTCGACTATTAAGTGAGCTGATGAAAATGTTTGAAACTAAAGTGAGAGTTGCCCGAAACTTTTGACACTTTTAAAGTCAATCTTAATAATAGTGGTAGTAATAACAATAATACGCTTCTAGAATAAGCATTCACACAAAATATTCGAAATATTTATTACACTAAAAACTGTAGAGTGGCTTTTCAAATATCTCTAGGTCACTATTTACTAAAGTTCTAGTCATTAGCGACCCCTATGTTTCTCACGTATTTTGCATAAAGATTTTTCACCAGAAAAATATTTGTGTTACGCAGCAAGAATCTCATCCGTCGGCGATTCCTCTATAAAGACAAATCTTAGAAGATGCCCCTAAAATATCTGTTAAGAGTCATTAATTGTACTTTGAAAATACAAAAAAAATTATTTGAATTATGTAACTTTTTTTGGATGTTCCTATTCAAGTTGATACGCGTTTTCACTCATTTTAGCAGTTTTAATTTGTGCCTTCAAGGCACTTGTTAACAAAACACATTAGTTTGAAGAAGGGGAAAAAATATTAGAAATACGACGTGAAATTACGCTAATTTCGACCAATTTAATCAAAGAGCAATGCCTCCATGTGCTCGTGTGCAAGCCCCGGGGGGATCGACTCCCATGCCAAAGTCACATGCACCCGAGCTAGGTGCATCATGCCAAAGTCCACAGTGGTTGAGCCTAGGATTGTGGTTCCAATGCTCGGCTCCCCGGTGACAAAGCCTAGGAACTTTGGTCCCGTACTCGAATCATTAGTGCCTTGCCTAGGTCTATTAAGGTCGGCATAGGTACGTCGAGGCAAAGCCCAATTCTTCAACAATTGGGCCTAACCCCATAAAGATATGGCCCAAACCCTTGAAGTCAAGACTAAGACCTCGGTGCCTATGGTCGGCACCATGGAGGTCGAGCTTAGTTCATTAATGGCAAGCCCTCGATCCATAGAGGCTTGCCCCGAGTCTTTTGAGGACGTGCTCGGGACCTTGTGCCTTGGTACGCACTCCCACGTCTTAGTCACCAGTGCTCGGTTCCTAAGCAGACGAGCCCACGTCCATAGTGGCTGGCCCCAGGTCCCACGGGACCAAGCTTAAGACCCTAGTGTTTGTGCCTAAGTCCCTTGAGGCTCAGCCCTGGACCTTGGTACCGGTGTTTAGGTCCTTAGAAGCCATGCTAGGGTACTCACTTCTCGCGTCGAAGTCACTGGCACCTGTCCTTAACAGCTGGGCCCATAAAGTTCAAGCTCAAGTCCCTAACAACTTTGCACGGCATCTAGCTTCACGCCAAAGTCATCGAGGGTCTGCCTGGGTCTCGAACCTACTTCCTTGACAATTTGGCTTAAGTCTACAATGGGAGGGCATATGTGTTAGGATGTACACGCGAGTTGTATTAGAAAAGCCTTATATCGAAAAATTAGTATGGTGATGAGCAATTAGTATTTTCAAATTGGCTCATAATTCCTTGGCTTAAATCTTTCTGTAAATGTAGGTCTAATTGGAACCCCTTAGTGATCTCATTGGGTGAGATATCGGACTTTTATTGTATGCTCCTAACCAATGGTATCAAATTCGACGGTTAATTAGTGGCCCACTCCCAATATTTATTGGTGTTTAGTAAATATCTTAAGGAAGGAATCTGATGACTTAAGTAGTTTTCAGGCCAAGCGAGCCCAATGGCGATTGATGGAGATTCAAGGTGAAATATGTTGGTGCAAAAAGATATTTGGATTAAAAGGGAGCAGACCTAACATTGGAGCTTATACATGAGGGGGATATTGTTATAATGCACGTGCGAATTATGTTAGAAAAGCCCCGCATCGGAGAATTGATGTAGTGTTGAGCAATTAATATATTTAAGTTAGCTTAAGTTTTTGAGTAAATGTGGGTCTAACTAAATGTGTTAATTCTCTCTTGGCGATCTCCCTATATGAGATATCAGACTTCTACTGCACGCTCCCAACACTATATCCCTCGAGGCTAGGCCTCAGGCCCCACTGACCGTGCCTAAGTCCATTGAGGCCGACCCGAGGCCCTTGAGGGGTAATCCCAAGACCTCGGTGCTTGTGTCGGGGTACCTATCTCCCTAGCCTAAGTAACTAGTGCTCGACTCGAGTCCATCGAGGCTGAGCCTGATCAAAAGAATTTGTGATCGAGATTCCGGTGCTTGTTTTCGGGTCTACAAACATCAATCTCGGGTTTGTTGGGGCTTGGCTTGAGGTCTTGGTGCCCATGCTCAAGTCCGTAGAGTTTTGGCTTAGGTCCCTCGATGCTAGTTCTAAATCCTATTTCTTGAAAAAAAAAATTACTTTTTAAGATTGTTCTTTTGCATTACAAATATTTAATTTTGTGGCCAAAAACATAATATGGGCCGATTGTCGGATAGAATTGTGAATCGAATAGGAAACAATCGGTTCTTCGTTCTAAAACTTGTTCTTGCTCGTCCGTCGGTGCGGCATTCACCCATGTCTCCACGTTGCTCGTGTGCCATGGGAAGTCCCAAGCCTCCGCTCGACCCAAGCACCTGAGTTGAGTTGCTTCCCCATCTGGGCGAGCCGATCCATGCAATCGCCCACTTTTTAGAGGCGACAAATTAAGGAGAAAAAACTGCTGAGAATTTGAGCTCAATCGAACCGGGTACGAGTCGATTATAATCACAATGCATTGAAGCATATCAATACGAGCACTTAAACCCGACCCCGACCGGAACAAGCAGCTTGGCCGGCCTACTTTTTTTTATCTCGGGCGTGGCATCTCACGCGCTGATAGATGGCAAGCCAAGGAATAAAGTCGTTTGTCTTCGGACTGGTGCCGAGCGATCAAGGGGTGTCCGTCGACAGCGACAACTTTGTCGACAAGACTCCCCTCCTCTCTCGCTCGGCCTCGGCGCTGTAACATTAGTCCGCGTCGGAAAGAGAATTTTTAAAGCGGGAACCCAATAAATCCTGTGGGCCCCCTCCCCCCTCACCGCAACATATATCAACCGTCAGATTTCGATAAAGGAGGGGAGCTGCATCGTCCCAATCATGGCCGTTCACTCCCCCGCCCCCCCACCCCTTGATTTTGATGGCTGTCGATAATGGAAGAGTCTTGTGAAAAGAGACGTTTGTCGGATTTATTGGCTGTTCTCGTAATTATTGGGGACGACTTTGTTGTGCAGTCGTGTAATTTCGCCTTTTATGACTGACTTTCTTTTTCAGTCGAAACCTTTCGTGACTTGATTGGCTAGCATCGAGAAGCATATCTTTTTGCATTTAAGGGCGTTTAAAATTTGTGTGATTTTTTTGACATTTATAAGTAGAAATTGAATTCATTCATTCTCTTAGTTAATATATCTTTTTCCTACAAACCTAAAATTCTCGATACATAAATTCCTACAACATCTCATCTTTATCAGAGAAAATGAAAATAATAATTAGTCTTTTGCATTGAAAAGTACTTAGTTATTATTAGTTCAACCACTAAAGGTTTGCTTCAGTAGTTGCTCTTCTCACTTTGAAAGGGAAGGTGGAGAGTTTGAATCCTCATCTTCGGAAAGGAGTTGGGGTGAGAAGCATGAGGAGAGTGTAGAGTTCCACAATCTACGCGCACACATAGCACATACGGTGACTTGTAAAATACAACAAAATAAGACAAAAAAAATATTATTAGTTCATGTTTTCCTAAAAAGATCAAATGATACGTCTTTGTTAGTAGTTAGCGCAACTCCCAAAATGATTTTCGTGCATCATAATACCATCTAGAGTATGGCCTCTCTGGACATTGCTAAAAGTAAGTCAGTTTATTAAAGCTTCGTTTGTTTCACGAAAAAATAAATTTTTATGATAATTTTTAGAAAAAATGACAATATTTTTCGGTATTTGGCTACAATCTAAAAATGAGAGAATTTCTCTTGCTGTCTAATATGAAAAATCTATTTTGATTTTTTTGGAGAAAATTACTAAAAAATCAAATTGTTAATATTCTTTTTTTCTTTTCATTCTTCTTCTGCTGATCGTCGGTCACAGCCGCCGCTCGAGCCTCACTAATGCCTCACTCATCAGTAATTGGTAGAGGAAGAATGATAAGAAAAAAATAATAATTTTTTGAGAAATAAAAATTATTAAAAATTTTGATTTTTTTTAGATGATTATAAAAAAAAGAATGTGAAATTGCGCAGAGAGGAACAATAATTTTCTCTTTTCAAAAAGAGAAAGTCATTCTTTGGCGAGTCACGTAGGCTTTAGATATTAATAAAAAATGTCACGTCAAATTTTCAGCCAAACAAATTGGAGTTAATACTTAAGTAATCATTTTACAAAAAAATTGGCACTTAATTGTTTCAGAAAAAAAAATTGATACTAAAGTGAATGACGTACATAAAATTTGGTATTTCTGATGTCCTTTTGTTGTTTAAGTTTTGTCAACCAAACGCTAAAAATCTGATCTTTTTTTAAGTTAATTTTTTTCGAAATAGATGGAGTCCAAATATAGACTTCTTCTCAATTTATTAACAGAAGAGAGAGTCCTAGAACATGAGTTTTGACTTTTTTTTATTCGCAACGTGCTCCGCAATTCCAATGTTCAAGCACGTCAATGCAAATGGGGACGCTCGCGAGGAATTCAAATGTCTCCTCCTCAGTGCACAAATTCTCTCTCGTTTTAGAGTAGCAAGCAAGAAAAACCTCTGAATCGGAAAAGGGGTCAATAGCCAAATTGGTCACCCAATTGAATTTTTCGTCCCGATTAGATTTTAATGCTCAATTTGATTGGGCGCCCGACGTTTGTTTTCAAAGCTAAATCTGCCTGATAATATTGACGTTGACGAAACGAAGGGTGCCCATCATGATACTTTCACAAAAAAAGAAGAAGAAGAAGGTTTGATTCGTTTAGGCAATACTTAGTCACGAGAAACACAGAGATTTCTTGGTTAGTGAGAGAGAGATAGATGACCATGCACAATTGCAATCATGAATTTTTGATAAGGTGGATGATGATATCTCTTCAATTCAACTAAAAGGTGCATCACCGGCGTAATCCAACCAAATCCAAAGAAGACAGGGCATAGACATTGATAAAAGTTATATTCAACCCCGACTGATCTACGAATGTCGACTTTTCTTTCCTCAGTCATATAAAACATTTTTTCTTATATGGATGTAATGGCAACTCCCTCGCCTTTTCAAGTCTTCTTGACGATTCGAGTAAACCGCAAAGTGATGATATATAAGACGTAATCGGTTGACATAAGTGGCTCGTGATGATACTTGGTATGACAAAAGTCGGGAAGCTACATAAAAAAATATTGTAGTGAAGACAATCCTGTTCTCTAACTCCTAACTGAACCATATGATCCTCTCCAATTCTGTTTACAAAATTGCCTAAATCTAACATTCTCGGTGAGGATGAGGTACTCCTATTAGGAGTACAACTGTAATTGTCAAAACAGACATTATTTTGCAATCTAACAGTGAACAATCAAAGATGAACAAAAAAGAAGAATATCTATTTCACCATAACAATTGCAAACACTAAATAATTTAAACACGATGATGGGAAAAAACATGCATGCTTTTCCCTTTCCCAAGGGTCCAGCCTGGACAAAATTAGATGTCAACAATTCCCTAAAAAAATCCCAATTGTAGGCCAGATCTCAACTATGCTTTGATTTTTTTTTGTCAGAAAAATAAATTCTCAGTTTTCACTGTATTCTTAAATCTGCTCACTCGTCGAAAAATCATTACAGGTTTCTTGTAGATTGTCAATATGAAAAGACTGTCGTTGTTCTATATAAAGGTGGAGGTGTTGAGTAAAGTCCCAGGTTCTGATAATTGGCTCTACGTAGCTCCGATGTTATGAATTTTGAATAAATTGGTAGTGATTGGGCAGATTTAAAACTAGAGTGAAAGTTGGAGATCTTTTTTGTTTCTAGGCATAAAAAAGTTTGTAGCAGAATTGAGATTAAACGTAAAATTAAGAAGGGAAAAATTAGTAGTTTGCGAGCGCCATGTCATGAACAGAAGTGGCAACATTTTTCTTTTTTGGGAATGAATCTGACTTACAATTTGACATTTGTCTAAAATATTAAAAAAACTAAAACACTTATCCATTTATCTCTCTCTTCCTCTCCATCTAGCCAACGCCTTTGCCAAGGCTTCCCTCAACTGTCACCACCGGCGATGTCGTCGGCGCTGTGTCCAAGCTTACCACTGTCCCTGTCGTCTTTGTGGCCAGCTTTGTCTTCTTGAGCACGACCTTTACTCAATTGTTTTTCTTGCTGTGTTTTGAGTTTGCAGTGCGGCCCATCACGACGGCTCATCCATGGAATCTCGACCTCATCGTCAAGACTCGGGACCATTAATGAGTAGCGTTGCCAGATCTGAAGGGTTGGCTCCATACCTAGAAGTTTAGATCAATTCGTGGTTTTCATCATCGATTTTACGATTGGCTTCGTCAAGGGTCTTCACCAAAATCTTGAAGTTTTAAGCTATGTCTTTGTGGTTGGCTCCTTCAAGCGTTGTGGTCATTGTAGTGGCCTCTAGCAAACTCAGAAAATTTTCGGGATTGTCTCCTATTGATTGTGGAAAGGGCCGGTGATCGATTTATAAATGTGAGGGAAAGTCTTAATCTTTGAACTAAGTTTTGAGATGAGGGAGGTTCAAGACCACCCAATACTGATATCAGAGCCCATGTTAATAAGTGTAAACCTAATAGTCACACGAGAGAGATACTAAATTGTTTTTGCCTTCGACTCATGGCCCGATGTGTAAGAGGGAG
The DNA here is from genome assembly GCA_016432845.1 of Psidium guajava. Taxonomy (NCBI): domain Eukaryota; kingdom Viridiplantae; phylum Streptophyta; class Magnoliopsida; order Myrtales; family Myrtaceae; genus Psidium; species Psidium guajava. Next base: position 894,182 of record CM028230.1, read on the forward strand.
ATTGTTGAGGTTGTTCCAGATTGTGGAAGGAGTTTATGGTCAGTTTATAAGTATGAAGGGAAGTTTCGATCTTCAAATTAGCTTTTAGGATGAGAGAGGTTCAAGATTGCCCAACAGAAAAATCCCACCATGATCGTTGCGCCAACACGAGTTTTCTCCCTCTGCCTTTGTTGTCGCTCCTCCCTTATGCCTCTAGACCTAGCTTGGATGAATCCGAGTGAGATTGAGGGCTTGATAGAAATCGCAGCGACCATGGTGGGAGGAGGTGGTGCGTCAGCTTGCGTGGTGGAGATGGCTGAGCTGGATACTCAAGTGGCTCAACAGACGGTAATTGGATGGAGGAGGACAATAAAGAAATACGAGATTTCTAATATTTTGTTTACATTTGACATGCGTATCAAATTGTAAGCGGATCATTAAGACCAAGATTGATGCACGCAATTTCTTTTGAAATTGAATGGTTTTTTTTTTTGAGGGAATTAGGCCGAAAGAAAATAAGCGGTTGAAGCCTTTCCTTTCTTGGAAGATGAATAGATTATAAAACAGACCTTTTTTTTTTTGGGGGTCAAAATAGAAGATGACCGAGTACATAATCATACTAATTTCTTTTCCACTTCAAGATGGCCAAGAAAGGAAAGGACAAAGTGGGGGAGTTAATGTAAGAAAGAGCGAGGCATTATTATTGGGGAGGGGAGGCAAAAGAAAGCGTGCGACATGCCCACCTCATGATCGACATTAACTGGCCTTTCCCTGACATCCACTTCTCCATCATTTGATTTGAGCTCTCTCTCTCTCTCTCTCTCTCTCTCTCTCTCTCTCTCTCTTACAGAGTCTCTATTTAAGCCCCCAAAACTCTCTCGTTCACACCGTCCACACCTCTCTCCGTTTCTTTAGAGGAAGGACATCCAAAGCTCCGTCCTCCTTTACACAGAAAGGACCAAAGGGTGTCATCGTCATGGGCGAGAAAGATGATCTGGGCTTGAGCTTAAGCCTGAGCTTCCCTCGGAGCCATCTTCACCACCCTCATCAGCATCCACAGTCTCTGCAGCTGAACCTCATGCCCTGTTTGGTCCCGTCCTCTGCTTCGTCTGCTCAATCTGGGTTCAATCTTCAAAAGCGATCATGCAACAACGCCTTCGCTTCTTCGTCAGGTACTGCCACGCATGAATCTGACATGCCAAGATCTGAGCTTTTCTCCCGAATCACATGCACATGCTCTGTTTTGCCACTCATTTCCTTCAGAAGCTAAATTCAGTGCAGTCAAAACGCGGACCGAACAAAAAATGCGTCGTTATGTATACTCCCCATGAGTTTTTCGAGTCCAAACAGAAGAAGCTGTAAGATTTTATTAGCCTCGGTCATGACGAAGGTTGGAAGGGGGTTAACAAATACGGAAGATAGAAAGAACTCGAGTCCTATTTTCATGGCTTAAAGTCTCAAGCTTTCGTCTTTTTCTACGAACCAATCCCAGTAACCCGAAGGGAAAAATCTTCGCTTTCTTCTCTAATACTGATCCCCCATCCCTCTCGCGCGTAGATCGGAACTCCGAGACGCGATCGTTCCTTCGGGGGATCGACGTGAACAGAGAGCCGTCGGCGGCGGCGGACTACGGCGAGGACGAGGCCGGGGTGTCGTCGCCGAACAGCACGGCGTCGACGGTGAGCGGGAAGCGGAGCGAGAGGGATCACCACAGCCAGACCAACGGCGACGACCTCGACAACGAGCGGGCGTCCTCTCGCGGCGGGGGCAGCGACGAGGAGGACGGCGACATGTCGAGGAAGAAGCTCCGGTTGTCCAAGGACCAGTCCGCCGTTCTCGAGGAGAGCTTCAAAGAGCACAACACTCTCAATCCTGTGAGTATCGTCCGGATTCATACATACAGGCGAGATCTGCCGGAAGCTTTGCTCTGTAGAGAATTTGAGTGTGTCTATAAATTGAAAACATGTAAGTAAATACCGAATATTCATACTCGAGTTTTTTTAATAAATTCGAGAGAGCTAAAACTAAAATTAACTGTATTAAACTGAAATCTTTGTTGAGGGATCTGAGATAATCTTGTTATTTGATTAAGAAAAATGACAAACACGGACACGTTTACTACCTTACTCTTTTAAGTTCGAAGGTTCACGCAATTTGATTCTCCCAACTTTTTTTAATTTGTGCAATCTGAATCCCTTATTTTTATATTATACAATTAAATTCTTTTACTTTTTTGATTTGATTAAGTTAGAGGATCTGGATGAATATGATAGGATTTAGAGGGGGTGCCTCACATAAATCGAGAAAGTTAGAGGAGTTGATTGAATAAAAATAAAAGTTAGGATCAAATCGCATAAATGCTGAAACTTAAAAGACAAAAACCGCAGCCAATCAGAAATGCTAGTTTCGTGCTTATTATTAAGATAGGGGCATCTTCGTCATTTCGCAACTGATGGTCGTATTGGGTGTTTCCCGCAGAAGCAAAAGCTGGCACTGGCGAAGCAGCTCGGGCTCCGGCCCAGACAGGTGGAGGTCTGGTTTCAGAACAGAAGAGCGAGGTGAGGACACGTGTCATTTCGGATAATTCCTCCTCCTCGGAGATCATCATCTCGGTTCTTAAACTAACGATGCGTTGGACAGGACGAAGTTGAAGCAGACGGAGGTGGATTGCGAGTACCTGAAGCGGTGCTGCGAGAGCCTGACGGAGGAGAACCGGCGGCTGCAGAAGGAGGTGCAGGAGCTGCGGGCGCTCAAGCTCTCGCCCGGGTTCTACATGCACCTCGCCCCTCCCACCACCCTCACCATGTGCCCCGCCTGCGAGCGCGTGGCCGCCCCGCCCCCCTCCTCCGGCCGCCCCCTCGCCGCCACCGTCCCGGCCCACGCCCGCCCCGTGCCCCTCATCAACCCGTGGGCCCCCGCGGCGGCCCCCCTCGCCCACGCCCCCTTCGACGCCCTCCGCTCCTGTTCCTGAGCCCGGCGGCTGGTCACGGTCGTACCCGTGGGCGTTTTGGTCATTTTGCGGGACGCGTCGCGGTCAAAGCAACTGGGGAATTGTACAAATTTTGTTAGTAGCGTTTGGTCTCTAAGGATATGGTTTGTCGGAAATGAGATTTTGGTGGGTCGACAATGTTTTGTACCGCGACCCTATCTTTGCCCTAAAGTTTAGGATTTGGGTGGAAGACCTCAAAAATTTGTAATCGTCGGTTAATTTAACTAACCTATGAAAATTGGTGGTCTGATTTGAGATTTGGGAGACTGCATAATCGAATTTGTTTGATGGGGGTGCTTGGATTTTTTTTTTTTGGTTGGTCATTTTGTAATTTATTCTTGATGCTTAGATCCTTACTAAAACCATAGTAAGAGCCGATGCTTATTAAACACAACCACCTTAGTTAATTGACCATTTTACCCTTTGAATGCTAAGTAAGTTAAGCGTGAACTAGTGTTGTTCGTAGAAACATTTTTGTTTCAGTGCGAATTCATGGATGGTTGGTTGTCGTTTTCCCACCTTAGCCCGCTTCGGAATTTTCCCCTTTTCATAATCTTCGAGTCTAGAACAAAAAGGAAATTTTTATTTAATTTCTAGCGAGCGATTTAAGTTCGATAGTTGACTCGTTTGTCACTTGGAAATCTTAACAATAGAGTCAAGCCACCTCAAATTTGGAAAAAGAAAAAAAAATCAAGTCTCAATTTGTTTTGCAAAAAATAAATAATTCAAAAAAATATTTTTTAAAAAATAATTGCTCGTATCTATTATAATAATAAATTAACAAACAATATGTTCACTCCATGAAGATCGAGCCATGGATGTGTACCGAGTGCAAAGATGAATACGAGGGAATCATAGAAGAAATAGGAGTTCGCAAGATTTCTTGCCATTTTTCTCTTACATTTTAGTTTTTCTAAAAGAAAAATAGAAATAGATTACGTAGGAGGGAATTCAAACTCTACGTCGAACCATCAATCATTTTGAATTTGATATGTTCTAGTAGGATTGAGCAAAAGGGACTGATTGAATCGAGAATTGTTCGGATTGGACCTAATTGGTAGGTTCAATCCCGCTCCCGTGAGCATCGGTCTTATTTCCGATTCCATAGAATTGAAATCGGTAATTTTCGATTAGAATATAGGGGAAGTCATATCGCTCGGACCAAGCCGATTATTTTTTATTTATCAAATGTAAACTTCACAATTCACTGGTTATTATTTTAATTTCTCAAATGTAAACCTAGTTTTAACTAGCATATTAAAATTAAGCTCACTCATTAATAATCCACCGATTCTATTGGACCGCCCAAGAATTGAACTGTACTAGTCTGTTATAGGATCATTCGGTCTGGTTCCTGATTTGTAGATGTGATCATACTTGATATGGAATCGATCACCCCTATGTTTTAGTGATTGAATTAATGATTTCTAGAAGATCCAAGTTCGCGATGCATCATCGGTTTGAAGTCGCAAGATTTAGGCTGTGTATGGTAACAATTTTGATCCAAAAAACTGATTCTTATTAAAATGACTTTTTATGATTATGTTCATAGATGAGTTTTTTAGAATCAGAATACGTTCGATAACTACGAAATTTTTTTATTTTGGAATATAAATATGTTTGGTAACTATATAAATTTTTGATTCTATTCCAATTTTTGTCATTTAAGTCAAATAATTACGCAGTTACTTTTTGGTTATAGGAAATAAAATCTCACTCTTATTTCATCAAAAACTTAAAAATAAATATTGTCATCACTTATGACCTAATAAAAAATATTGATGTTGTATTCACGCCAGTTATTTTTTTCTTTTTCCAAATTTTTTTTAAACTAGACCAAGTCTAAAGTATATAAACCTAGGCAAATCACAATCAATAAAATCAAGTACACAATTAAAGATCATGACATTGATAAAGCATATCATAAAATCCGAACAAAGGCCTAAGGGTTTAGAGAATGTGGTTCGAGTTTAATTTCAAAGGTATTTATTGGTTTCCTAAAAAAGAACAAAATCTATGAAATTTAGGGAATATAGATCCAAATTTATGAAAAGAAGAAGGAGGTCAAACTAACCTAATCTAAGCTTCTTTTATTTTAGGGATTTTTTGTAATTTTTCTAATTTTATAGAATTTTTTCAAATTTTTATTTTATTTTTATTATCTTATTTTTTTAAAAACGAGACATTATTCTATTTTAGATAGAGGGAAAAGTAACAAGAGAACTGAAAGAGAAAAGTAAAGAGACGGGGTACTTCTTTATAATTATTAAAAGTGATTCTTTTTTCATAACCAATTTTTTTTTTGTTCTTATTTTTGCTCCAAAACTATTTTCGGTAACAAAATCAGAATTAGAATCGTTTACATTACCAAACAAGATTCTAATCTTTTTCTATTTCAAGGAATAGAATCACAAAATCAGAATAGCTACCATAAGCAGCTTGGTCTTCACAATCGTTTGATTTCAACTCTACCCATTTGATTTTTTCTACGAATAATAGAAGCAATTGAAGGCCCAAACTTTTTATTTCTAGCTTGACTGGCGCTTCACCCAAATGTGGAGCCCTGAATTTCGGCCCGATTCGATCTGCCCGTCTGCGTTTTTCGGCCCGGTCCCTACCATGCATACCCATTGAGCTACTCTGCTTGTCCTTGAACTGTGAGGTAAAGGCCTTATGCCATCCATCTTTAAACAAAACCAATCGCAAACTACAAATCATGGTTTCGATACGAAGTTAGACTATCTTATGGTTTCGATACGAAGTTAGATTATCTTGACCCGATCGTATACAAGACACCGATCTAATTCGAGCCATTATGGTTTTTGAAAATGTAGTTGCGGAGCACGATTCATTTCGAGTGCCGTCTGCGTTCGCGAGAATCGGTCGAGCAGAAATGTATCTGCGAGGATCGGTGCATACTTTGTATGGCAAAATGGTCAGCTTCTTTTGGTTCATTTCCGCAATTTAGCTACGCTTCTAGAGAGTGGACAAAGAAGTGCCAGCACTCTTCTACTGAATCCCAGCTCTGAACTCTCTCTTGATGAAACACATTTGGAATTTGCCAATATCGAAAGTTAGCTAACGTTAAACGACCAGGGAAATGTAGTCTAAGCCGGCGGGCGACCGACCGAAAATATGCTGAACTATACAGCCCGGGAACTCGTCGACACGACATTTTGATGCAAGCAAAAGCAAGAAGATGATGCTCATCCAATTTGTGCCCCGAGAGAATATTGCTGATGCACATCACAGCATGGGAATGAATGAGAGAGAGATCAGCCAAAGCGCAAGAGATTTGCTTTGGCTCGCTGAAGTTTCCTGATGTCTGCACCAGATGCATTACTTTTGCACAGAAGAATTCAACTGCAGCCATGAAACCGCTCTGCTTTTACAAGCGAAGGGCCAAAGGTCAGATCATAACCAGGAGTCAACAAGGAAATGACTCCATTCCATGACCATCCGGTTCTCTGCACTGCACACTAACTTCAAACCACTGTCATGCCTTTAAAGTAGAGCATACAAGCAAATTCAAATATGAAACTGAGGCGAGGAGAAAAAGGAAAGAAAAATCCCAGAACAATATCGAAAATACTTTGCGTTGTACCCCTCGATAAGCGGACGGGGTCCTCAAGTTAATATCTACCTAGAAGTGTTCCTGTTGATCTCCGCGCTCGATCTCTTGATTAACTCGATCCTCTGAAGCCTGATCTGCTCCCTAAATTTAGCTATGAACTCGTCGGCTTTCTTGTCCACATCTGGTCCTTCGTCGCTGACGCTGCTCAAATTGGCTTCGGCTTCATCATTGCGCGAAGCTTCTTCGAAGGCATCTTCCTTGCTCTCCGAATCTACGTCTGATTTCACAATCATCTCCTCAAGAAATGCGGGCCTCCCTTCCTTTGGAGATTCCTGGGAATATGGCTTCTGCGCCGTGCTCTCGGGGGTCCATTTCTCAGTCGCGAACGAAGTTTGATTGAATCCCACGGTCTTTCTCCTCGGGGGGTTCACCAAATCATCTTCGCATTCCATTTCCGCCTCCTCGCTTGGGTAATAGTCTCTAGTGTCTCTTCCTTTCCAGGTACCTGAGCCCATTTCGCTGGCTCTTATTGTCCTCATCGGCTTTTCCACCGAGAAAACATCATCAAGCCCTCTTGACTTCACTTCGGACCCCGGATTGGCTTTCCTCATTGGAACTTCCCTGTTGCTTCCATCCGTGTCCTTGTACTCGCTGGAGAAGCTCCTTCTCATGCCCTCCTCATATGAAATTCCATTGACCCGAGAACTCGAACTTGAATTCGGTTTCATGGACAATGATCTGAAATTCATAGGAGGTGGTGGTGGGGGTGGTGGAGGGGCTGGAGGAGAAGAATACTTGTGAGAGCTCCTTTTCCTCCCCGAGTCCTCCAGAGTTTTTTCTTGCGACTCCGAGGATAGAGAAGGCGATGGAGATAATTTCCTCGGTGAAGATAAAGACGGCGAAGGCGACAGCTTTGGGGACGCAGTAGCAGAATTGGGTCGAGATGACCGCGATATTTGAGTCCTAAAGGGCCGAGCCTCAAGCAGATTGGTCCCGGATTGCTCCATCGAAGGAATGTCTATATCCTCCTTCACTTCCATTCGTCCTGATCTCGATCGCCAGGGAATCGGTGACGGCAGGACGACGTTACTCTCCTTAGAATTCTCCTCTGGGTCGACGAGATCCGAATCAACAAGCGGCCCATTCCTCTTCTTGATCGAGCTTTTCGAAACCCTTTTCGAGCGAAAATTGGTACTAGACCTACTGAAAGAGTTAGACATGCCACTAGGCTCATCAGCAGTATCCCTAGAATCGTCTGTGACCCGCGACTTTAAGCTCCGAACAGGCAAAAGCAACGGCTTTTCGCCGATCCTGGAACTCTCACCTATCTGCTCACCAGCAGAAGCGCTTTCAGGGGCCACAACCACCATCGGCTCGTTCCTAAAATACTGACTGCTCCAGGTCTGGTGGACTCTGCTCTCATCAGACTCAGACAGGCTATCGGCTTCCTCGTCGAAAACAGAGGACACATGAAGGAACCTAGAAACATAGGACTGTGCGCTATCGAATTTAGAGGGGCCATTCTCTTTCTCAGCCTCCTCGTTCGATCTCCTGCTAAAGAGGCCATAAGAAATCGCAATGCCCACAAACACAATGTGCAGAAGCTCCCAGCTTCTGTTGGGCACGGTCTGGTTTATGAACTCAGGGGCGTGCGAAGGGAAGAGAGGGAAGACCACAAGGAAGACTCCAACTATGAGGGCTTTGTACAGGAAGTGGGTGAAGAACTTACTTGTCCTTGCTGAGTTTCGCTCCGACACCAGGCCCTGTTTCTTAGTGCAAGTGTCTGCATCAGCCATTTGAGGGATCTTGCCTTGATCTCTGGTGCTTGGAAAGATATGAAGAGGAAGGAGGTGAAGAGAGAGAGAGAGAGAGAGAGACAAAGAAGACTTACGGGTTACGGAAAAGCCGAGAAAGACGAAAGTAGTCAGAGAGAGAGAGGGGAAAAGTTTTTGAGAGGAGAGCACCGCAAATTATCACATTAACGGAAAGCTTTCCTCTGTTTTTTTGGCCATTTGGGGCGGCAACTTCAAACATTTTATTACTTTCGAGAATCCAGTCACCGTAGATTCGTAGAAGCCTCCTCGTTCTAAACTAAACATGACCGACCAACACTTCATTCTTCTTCTTTTTGCTCCTTATCCTATCCTAAAAGCACATGAACACTCGAAAGAAGCAATATTATCTACGTGATCTCCATTGTTCTATCGATGTCTCCGTATATATAACCCAAGTCTGTAATCAAATCGCGGGCAATTTAAGCGGTTCGAATTGGAAAAAAAAAACCATGTAATCTGAAACAACAGCAAAAGAACAAATGGCTCCTTGGGGAATCTCTGTGGGGGACAATGCAAGTGACGTGTTAATATTGGGAGAAAAGAAAAGGAGAAGAAAAAAAAAAACAAAAACAGGGGAATGTGAGAGGATATAGGTTGCGTGGAAGTGGTGGTCAGGATTCTTCTTTTGGACTGCGTACGCTAGCTTTTCCTTGGAGGTCATGCCCTTCGCCTAAGATGAATTAAATATTCCGTGCGTAATTAAGTTGCGCCGTGTTGCCACTTCCGGAGGATGATGTTTTCCAAGTCTTTCTCCGCGAATGGAGATGATCCTAGATGCTCTCACGGGCCACGCAGTTTGTGATTCATGGAATAATGACACCGTCGCTAATTAATTTGCCATTTTCCCATGTTAATTTTGATTATGTGAAAGAGTTTTGATCGAACTCGCGCGTGCGAAAGCTCTCTCGAACGCCACCGACCGCGATAACTTTTATTTCTTTAGCAGCCTGGAGGCAGATGTGTAGAGATTCGACTATCGGTAGGCTCGTGAAACGTGTTCGGACTTTCAGCCCTATGCGGGCGACTCCGGCCTAGAGGAACCCGTGCGAAGTTGACGGGATTTGAACGGGCGATCTCCAATCTCGGGTCATACCGTTCGCGTTCCATCTTGCCGGCATGGTCGTTTTTCCATGGCAAGTTTTATGCTTGAAGAATAAAGGAACGACAGGAGCGTATCTCGGCATTGAGTAGGCCAGAGAACGAAAGAAAAAGAAAAGTTTTTTTGGTCTGCTTTTGGTTTGGTTTGGTTTCGCTTGTCCCCACTCATCGTTTTACTGATAATTTGCACATAAGGACGCCGTAAATTTCGGAAGACAAATTTGCCGCGCCCCCCCCCCCCCCCCCACAAAAAAAATCAATACGACCAGATCTTATTTTCATTCGAGTGTACCTATTTTTTTTTTCTGGTCGGAAAAGTGTCCCTACTTCATCCGACGATAAAATCTGAAGCAAATTGTTGATTTTGAATAAACTAAATATTTTTTTTTATTGTCATATTCCATCTTCTCACGACAATTCTCGTTTTATATAACTTCGCTTTCACGGATCGGGTATAGCACGGGTCAAAATCTCGAATAATTACCCCCACAATACGATATCGTTTTTCGAGCGACATGGGAAATCGAACAACGTGACGTCCCGCCTTGTCCATAAACCCGCGCCGACCTCTTCATTCAACCGCCAAGCTTAAGTCAATCGACGGTTTGCTAATGCCGTCTTAAACCGTACGTCTTTGTTGCTGTGCTGGAATGCCATCAGCTTAAGCTGGATGATAAGGCATCTGCGCTTTTGGCTTTGCCCCATGGAATTTTTTTTGACGCCGAAAGGTTTGCGTTCGCGTTGGAAAGACTCGTTGACGCAACGGATCGGATCCCCCACTTCCATTTCAACGTTCGTTGTTCTGTTAGAACAACCTTTTTAACAAAGCACCCACTAATTAATTAAGTCCTCGTTCAAGTTTAATCCCTTATCGGTTATTCATCGGAAAGATGAGAGGAGAAGAAAGAAAAGAAAAGAAAAATAAAATAAAATAAAAAAATTAAAAAAAGTTTTAAAATATTGGGTCGCCGGCCAGCTGATGTCCACGTCAGCGCCGGCAGGCTAAAATTCACCATATGGGTTGAATTGACATAATTACAAAAAGGTTTTGGATTGAAGTGGCAAAAAAAAAAAAGTTTAGGACTAAATTGATAAAAGTGTAATAAGTTTATGACTTTTATGATAAATTTTCCATCTCATATGAATTTATGAAAGTGGGTAGTAAATGGATCGGCTTAAAAATTAAGATACGGATGATAAATGGGATTTCAAGTCGAAAAGCTTGCAAGTCCCAATTGGGGTTTCGATGGACACGAGAGTGTCGGTACGAATTTCCATGATAATACTTTCCTAAAGTAGAATTTACTTGATGGATGATCTAAACCTAATTATGCTCAGCGCCGAATTGATTCCAAATCCTTGACGATGGATGTTCCTTCCTGGTGGATTTCACATCACACGTATGAATTGCGTGCGCATGTGATGAGACGGAGAAAAAAAAAAAGTTGTAGCGTCTTTTGTAAGTTGATCGGTCGGAGCTTTAATAGATGTTTTGTCGGATCATATCAAAGACCTTTCGTGTGAAATCAAATGCAGAACAAACTTGCAAAAGAAGGAGGAAACTTTTTTTATTCCAATTTATTGTCAATAATTTTTATCTTTGTTTTTGGAAAAATTTTAATTAAGGGTCCCAAGTGATCTCATTTTTTCAAATGAGGACCTAAAATGAACTTTATTTTAAATAAGAACGTGAAGTAGATCCGGATCCCCTAACATAGTGACATAAACGATCTGGGCCGTCCATTTTGAATGGACGGCCCAGATTGATTAATTCAAAATTTTAAAATTCCCGCCAAAACTTTTCCCCCCTTTGAAAAAGTTGATGTGGATCAATCTGGGCCGTCCATTTTAAATTGGACGGCCCGGATTGGGTAATGTCACCCCTAACATTATGTTAGGGGATCCAAATCCGAAGTGAAGTACCCTCTTTATTTCAAAAAAGGACTTGATAGAAGGGTATTTTCGTTATTTACTTTTTTTTTGTAATTTTTTCCTTTTGTTATTTTATTTTATTTTATTTTTCCTTTGCCCTCTCCTTCCCGGCAAAACCCCCAGCCATCGCCAACCTCAATCGACGGCGCTAGCGTTGGGTGACCCTTGCCTGTGGTCTAGTTTTTGCCCTAATTTGAAAGAAACCTTCTGATTGCGCTGGCTCAAGAGATTGCTGTTTCTTCTTTGGGGAATCACATTCGATTTGATTTGATGCAAGTTTGAGACCTTCCATGTGAGAGAATGCACACGCCGGAATACTAGGGCTTGTACATTGGTTGCCGTTGCCGCCCACTCCATGGAGCCCCACCACAGTGACGCCTCCACCTAGGAGCTCGAGCTCGAGGTCTTCCACAGGCAAGTTGCCGATTGCTTCCTTTACCTCTCCTTCGCTCCGTAGCCAACTTGCTCTCCCTCGCTTGGGTTTAGAAGCCCCTCAACGCCTTCCTTGCCTAGAACTCTTGTCCTCGCCCTCGCTTGGGCTGGTGTCGGGCAACCCTCGCTTATTTGAAACAAGATCTAGTCCCTTATTTAAAAAAATAAAAGCACTTGGGGTCTTTATTTGAAGTTTTTTCTTTATTTTTTGACCAATATTTTTCTCCTAAAGTTTAAGAATTAAGCTTGAAATCCACACAATGAATTATGGTTCCGTGTACTTAATCTGATTAGGTTAAATATAGATATCGAATCACCTAGTTGATTATTTGGACCAAATAAATTGCATTAATGCTTAGTTTCTTTCGTGTAAAGAGATGAATTGAAAAATGTTGTCCTAAAAATGATTGGCCATATCACTTAATATAATTAGTTAATGAAAAACGCTTTATCGATAACGATTTATATCTAAACATTTTATAGTCAATGAAAAATGTTTTATACCCACAACAATATACATATATACACACACATCTTAACTTGACAATAGAAATATATTTCTTTTATTCATTTTTATAAACGATATAAGCAATCATTTTTAGAAACATATTTTTTAATTCCTCCATTTTTTTGCAAAACGAACATAGCCTAAATATATTACGATCCGGTGCATAACTACAATGGAGTAAAATGTAAAAATGAGAAAGAGAATCGAGACACAAGGTTTTTATCCTGATTTACCCTTAAATTAGGATTTTAATAAAGGATTCCACTATAATTAGCACATCGCATTTCTTTGTTATATCCCTTAGTTATAAGAGAAAGAGATAGTATATAATAATAACTATTTATGGCTCAAGCCCAAACTACCAATAACAAAATATGTGCTCGAATTGTAAAAGCTCTCTCGCAACTCCCTCGATCCCTGCCTGCGAAACCTCGTGCCTTCCTATTGATAGGGAGCATGTCCCACATCCCAAAAATAAATTGAGATTTAAAGAATATGAGTTTTTTTTTTATTCAATTAATATTAAGAACACTCGTGATGTTAGAAGAAACTGTTTATCAGGTTGACGGATTTTAAGGCTAACATAACTAGATATTAACATGGAAGTTAACCCTAATTTTTTTTTTACTTTCGCAAATCTCAATTTAGAAAATAAATTTTATTTCGACAAAATATTTAAATATGGATTTTTTTTTTTGGTCACAAAAAACAAGCTTGCATTATTAAAGATTAGGGGCCTGTACATAATGCTCAGACTCGGGGTATCCACGCAAAGGAGCTCCCAAAGGGAGGGGAGGAGGGGAAGAGACTCAAAGGGTCGTAAGAGAGTTAGCCCGATGCGTTTTAGCAGCCCAGTCGACGACCTGGTTTGCATCCCTTCTATCGTAGACCAGCGAAATGTTTTGGTGATGGGCCAAAATTTGTTGGGCTTTGCTGATGAAGATTTCGGATATGGCTGCTTGCTAGCTAGGAAGCTTTTGTAGCAATCCAAAAAGAACACAGATTTCACTGACGAAATGAGGTGGAGGATTGTCGTTCACCTCTATCGCGGCATCGCAGTCGCGCCTCGCCTCGCCTCCGGTCCTCCCTCGCTGTCAGCCTCGCCTCCCTACGGTGGTCTCGCTCGGACTCCCAAGCGTCACGCGTCTCTCTCGCATTCGCATCCGTTAACCAAGGTAACAAGCCATTGAATATCCTACGTCTGTCGGTTGCATATAACTTGTTTGATAGAATGCCTCTGAGAGTACGAGTCAGAAATAGTTCCGAGTTGATGACGTGTTGCTTGATTCGGGCAGGTGATCAATTGACATGTCAGTGGAAGTGGAGAAATCCTATGATGCGGTGACTCCGATAATGGGATCACGATTACAGTGGGAGACATGATGGACGGAGGATGAATGAGTGAGAGCTGAGAAGTCAACAGGAAAGAAGAGGAATCCTAACATTTACATGCCACAACAGAACTTGTTTATTCAATTAGAAAAGAGTTCTTCCGTCGGGGTTGAAATTGACAGAGCTTCTTCTTGTTTATAATACAGTCCCTTGTCAGGTTACTTCATGCGACTCTCCCACTAGTTTTCGCGAATCAGAGGACGCTTTTCGTTTGAGAGTACACGGATTCATTGCAAACACGAAATTCAGCTACATGCCCCGGCCAGATTTTTGATTGCTGGACCAACGGAGGGAGTGCCCTTTAGCACGAAATGAACAAAAGGTTGTATCTTGAACCCAATCAATCTGCAACCTTGCCTCGCCGCCACAACTGAAAAACCCAAACTTTTTTGCAACTCATGTCACGCTTGTCCATTGCTCGCGTGATTTCGGCCTCGATCACCTCCAAAGTCCACACATTTTCAACCTTGCACTCCTCTGCAACCTCTACTGCTGATAAATTTTACTCTCGCGTCCAGCAAAATGGGGGAAACATTGAGAAAGCCCTTGCCACTGTCCGAGCTAATCTTGACTCTTCGTGCGTCAATGAAGTGTTAGCCAGGTGCTCCACTGATCAATCTCTTTTGGGTCTCAGGTTCTTCGTATGGTCTGGTCTTCAGCCGAGTTACAGGCACAGCTCTTACATGTATGCTAAAGCTTGTGAAATCTTTGAAATTAGACGAAACCCACAAGTCATTCGGGATGTTATTGAGTCTTACAGTGTCGAGGAGTGTCCAGTTAGTGTCAAGGCCGTTAAGGTAGTTTTGAATTTGTGCAAGGAAGCTAAGCTTGCCGATGAAGCCTTATGGGTGCTCAGAAAGATGCCTGAATTCAGTCTCAGGGCTGATACAACGGCTTACAATATTGTTATTAGGCTGTTCTGTCATAAGGAGGATATGGATACTGCAGAGAAATTGATGAGAGAGATGAGTGAGGTTGGCCTGTACCCTGATATGATCACCTTTGTGGAGATGCTTAAAGGGTTTTGCAATGTGAGTAGGTTGGAAAATGCTTACCAGTTGATCAAGCTAATGAGGGGACATGGCTGTGTGCCAAATGTGGTGGTTTACTCGGCTCTCCTTGATGGTGTGTGTAGGAATGGGAATATGGATCGGACAATGGAATTGTTGACAGAGATGGAGAAAGACGGCGGTGATTGTAGTCCAAATGTTGTTACTTATACTTCAGTTATTCAGAACTTTTCTAACCGTGGCTTGACAGCGGAGGCACTGGGAATATTGGATAGAATGATATCTTGTGGTCGCGCCCCTAATAGAGTCACAGTTACTGCTCTACTTGAGGGCCTTTGCAAGAAGGGCCAATTGGAGGAGGCTTATAAGTTGATTGATAAAGTTGTCTCAGAAGGATCTGTTCCAAATGGGGATTGTTACAGTTCTATGGTGGTGTCTCTGATGAGATATAAATTTTTCGGTGAGGCGGTAATGCTTTTTAAAAGATTGTTGGGTTGTGGGTTGAAACCTGATGGTTTGGCTTCTAGCCTCATCATAAAGGAGCTTTGTACTGAGGGGAGGGTGTTGGAAGGATTTCAATTTTTTGATGAGATTGAGAAAATGGGGTGCTTGCTTTCAATTGATTCTGATGTGTATTCTGTTCTTTTGCACCGGCTTTGTCTGCATAACCATATGGTTGAGGCTGCCAAGGTTATGAGGACGATGCTTGACAAAGGTGTACGCCTGGGAGCTTTATATGCTGATGACCTAGTCAAACATCTGAAGAAATGTGGTGACGACGAGCTGATATCTCTCTTGAGCGAGAGATTGAGGTGATCTTGCAGAACAGGAAGTCCAGCGCATTAAATGCTAAGTTAGATTGCTTGTCATTAAGGTGCACAAGGACTGGGTGACTAGCTGTCTAATCGTGTGTAGAATGGAATTGAAAAGTCCGGAAGATGTTGGCAAGCAATGGGATTGTAACATTCCTTTCATATGTTTCTGCTTCCAGGCAGTTCGATCTCCTATTGATGATGGTTCTGCCTGTTACTTATCAGCCTTTTATCCGAGTATTCTGGAGGAATCGTTCTCGAACCTTTTAGAGTTCAAGTACCGGCCAATTGCAACTTTCTTGACTCTGATTGCTGGCGTGGTGATTTGCTTTGCTTGAATCCTTGGAGAATATGCCAAGCCTGCACCATTTTTGTCAACTTCTTGTCGGTAATCACGAAGGAGTTTGTCTTGTTTGGAGGTGTATGGTTTGGTATATGCAAGGTGGAGAGATGTGTTCCCTGACGAGGTTTATGCTGACCCTTAAGAGGTTTAAAAGTGCCTTTTGAAGTTCCTATATAATGTACCTGGATTGTGAACGGATTAAGAAAAATGAGAAACGCACTTATTTGAAAGTAGTTTTCTTGCACATCGGCATGCTAATAAACTGAGAAAGTTTTTCCTGTTCTTTAGCATTTTTCTTATTGCTGGGATTATCTTTGTGAGCTAGAGCTGAAAATTCTCTTCTGGCCTTTGGCTTTGCTAAAACACATTGGACACATATATGATGACCAATATCTTAATTTTGGATCCTATGTTGAGTCATGTAGATGTTAATGGTCTAGTACTCGGCTGCCTTCTTTTTCTAGGATATTGCTGTCCTTTATAAGTCGCCACCTATTCTCGGAGCTGGATAAGTATCTGCACCTTATATTAAACAGTTCTATTGTATTCTATTGGATACATAGAACAAAGTTTCAAGGCATTGTTTTTTGTGGTTTTCAAAACCAGAAAGCCCGGTTTGAATGTCTTGCCGAAGCCAAAAACATAAACATAAAATTTGAAAAGTTCTGAAAAAATTTAAGGTAGCTTAAAATGATGTTGCCGACGGGTGACACCATTAAACAAAACCAAGCATTCACTCAACCTCATTGAAGTGACTCCTCTTGCAGGCGTCAGCGTGATGCTTGATTTAATGATCTTACCTTGGAGGCTAAGGTTGCTGGTCGCTCGTCCTCGCACTTCAGAATGGGACTATTTTGATTGGAAGCTGATTGCCCTTTTGCCTTGGTCCCCTCAGTAATCATGTCGTCATGCTGCTCCATATTGAGGCGGGCCATGCTTTTGTACTGATTGCTAAACGCATGGAGAAGTATCTGGTTGAGTCTTACTTAGTTTGTACTCCTCAATAAAGAAGTCACTGTTCCTTTTGTTGTTGGAAAGTCAAATGAAGTACCTCCAGGCTTTAGCTAGCCTGATAATTTTACTGCTATTTTGTGATGGAAAAATGTTTGTAGTTTTCACATCCTCTCTTGCTGACTTCGATGCTTCCGACATGGATTGCACCCCTGGTAACAACTTCGTTTTGTATGATTCTGAGGATCATATAGGATTTGTGATGACTCTTAATTGTGCGGAGAATTCACACGTCTTAACTCATTACCATACTATAAAATCCTAGATGTTCAATCTGTTGCTTTTGGATTCTCGGAGCCTGAGGAAACTATACAAGCAGATTTTATTAGCTAACCGGTACATGTACATATAATTATGAACTTGATTATTTTTCTCGCTCTTACTATCTTTGCCACTCCCTTTCAATTCTTGCCTGAGAAAATCATTTTTGTACGCAAGACATTCGTTTAGTGCTTCAATTCAGTTTTCCACGCAGGAATGCTCGTGCTACATGGATCGTGTCCCGCATGGGGAATTTCCGCTGACTTTGGAACTCCTCGGACAGCATGCGCACTACGATTCGCGAGATTGGCCATCAATGAACTTGCGAGAATGCAGGTCTTAGATTGGATCTTTGCGCCTGTTGGTTCTTGGGAGCTTCTTTGTTCATTGGTTGGTGAATATACAAAGAGATGAAAGTAGTGGTTGTTGGTTGAGCGTTTCTTGTCTTAACCAAGACTTGCAACCACTCATCTATTGAGTGATCTTTGACTATACTAATGCCCCGTGATAGCTACAGCTGAAAGGGGTGTTTAGTGGGTTGTTCTGACAAGCTATTAATGACCCTTTTGCTTAATACATGCTCTCTCTCTCTCTCTCTCTCTCTGCATCCACTTTGATGATGTGAAGTTGAACATGGAGCAATGAATTTTCTATTGACGATTCGCCTCTGCTTTGACTTCTCTCTCTCTCTCTCTCTCTCTCTACATTCGCTTTGATGATGTGAAGTTGAACGTGGAACCACGAATTTTCTGTTGACGATTCGCCTCTGCTTTGACTTTTGTGCATCAGTTACTCTTCATTCCTGGCTGTGTGAAGGAACGGGCGGCTCTACAAATCCGCATGCCCCACACCAAAGTAAGGACCTTTATTGACTTTGTGAAGTAGCCGGAGAATGGTAGCTGAACCTAGAAGTAAAATCTGAGATTCAATCTTTCGAAAATTTTGATAAGAACGCTTTGTTCGAGATTTGCCTGAAAATCCACGATGAAAGCGACAGTGCTACGGTTGGAGATCGGTCCCTCCCACGATCGCGAATGCTCGAAAGTTGGGCTAGAGAGGATATGGCTTCTGGTATGTATGCACCCTGATGGCATATCCAGAATCTGAATGGTCAATTCTGCATTCCCGTGTTCTCTGCAAGTCCAGGATGCTCTTTACTTTCCCCTGGCTGAGATTAGCTTGTCCTGAACCAGCAAGCATATTCTTCTTTATTCCTCCTAAGATGCAAGATCGTGCTAGAAACAAACATATGCGGTTCACATGAGTTGTGTATTTCAGACACTTTTTAGAACCTGTTTTGAATTCGAAAATTGGGATATTTTCTTTTAATCATCTAAAACAACCAGTCAATCTCTGATTTTTGCACCGCATAGGGGTAAGATTGAGAAGGATACATACACCAATTTTTTTTTTTATCTGCCATATCTATAATTCTTATCTCTTTGAATTTTGCTCAATAAAGCGCGGAGTCGAATTCTGCACCAATGATATTAGCATCCTCGTCCCCTAATTCGTTTACCAGGAGGGTCGCATGTTTATTGGCATATATATTGAGTTAACGAAGTATTTCATAGGCCTAAAAAGGAATTAAAAAGAAAAGAAAAGAGAAAGTAGACATCTTTTGCTTTGAGTGGTCGAAAAAAAAAAGGATAATCGAAGAAGAAAATGGAGGATTCATAGATAGAGTGACGGGGTCAGGGTAAATTGATGGGTGAGCGATCGTGGGTTAACGAGGAAATTGGCAAACTCGGACCGGACGCATGCTTTTTAGTTCTCGCGTGGGGGGTGACGTCAGATATACGTAAGAAATATTTTTAGCTTTGGCGTTTAATTCTTAGTGGGTCCTCTTATAACTTTCTTTTGCCCCATTGGTTGGAGTTAGTTGAGTTCTAGTTATGTTTTCAAATCACTGTCCCTGGATTATTTTCCTAAGACAAAAAGATGGACCTGGGCGCATGGAACAAAGAGGTTGCAAAATCCGAAAGATTGCCGATGTCACTATACTCTTCTTAAAAGTAAAAATGAAGTTTTGAAAATGAAGTTTAATCGATCCGACCATGGGTCTAGTAAAGTGTTTTATGGAGAAATGAAAATAATAATTTTCTGAAAATATGTAGTTCATGATTAGTCAATATTTTGAAGTTAAATTTAGTTTCATATTGACAAATATGGCTTTTCTTGTTTGCGGGAAGAATAAAAAAAAATAGACATTGACATCGTTTGTTTTACGAAAAATAAACGATCAAAAAAATATTTTCTGAAAAGTAATTATTTATATCATTTAGAAAAATTAATCAATGAAAAGTATTTTCATCATCGATAACAATCTATACTTGATTATTTTCGTAGTTCAAAAAAAAATTTCACTTACTCATTTTTTTTAGTGATATAAGTGTTTATTTTTTAAGAAATTTTTTTTGGAATTATCCATTTTTCGTGAAACAAAATTAAGCCATCCCGTAAATTTTCAGGCGGGCCCACTTTACACTTCATCATACCCCAGCGGCTTCCCACGTGGCATCTATTCACTACCTTTCACCGACGTCCTCCCTAACCTGTCGGGTCACGTTATCCGTAACGCGACCCCCACCCCCCACCCCCCCCCCCCCTCTCTCTCTCTACAAGTTGTTGGAGCAAAACCAGGTGGAGTAGCATTTGCGTTATTCTCTTGCCGATCATTCAAGGTAAAATTGACAAAACGAAACTCCGAAGAAGAAGAAGAAGAAGAAGACGAGGGGCTTAGCTAGGTGTAGGTTCGATCGATCGAATCGAATCGGAACGGATCGCTGCGGATCTTCGATTTCGTCCTCCGATCGTGCTTCGAAAGCTTGATTAGGCTCTCGCCTCGTGACCGTCGCCCCGATCGGTCCCGATTCTCTTTCCCCTTGGGGACATCGTGCGCATGGTGATCTCGCGGAGAAATCGCGCTTTAACTATCCGTCGCTCGATGTTCGACCGCTTGCTTCTTCGCAGAATTTCCTTCCTCTCTCCGACGGTAACCTAGATTGGATCGTGATTCGGGATAGAGATTTGTTTGTTTTGATTGATTGCGTGCGCCGCTGTGTGGCGGTCGATTTAGTTCTTGTCGGTGTGGGGGAGGTTTTCGATTTGATTTTGGTTTTTGTTGATTGGGGCTATGTATATTGAGGAATTGAAAGAAGGAGGGGAGGTGGATGTCGGTGCCGGTGTTGGTGGAGAGGTAGGGTTGTGTGTCGATGGTGAGATTGTCCTGGGAAATGGAAATGAGAGTGTTGTGCCGATTCATGTGAAGAGGGCGGTGATCGGAGCTGGTGCTCGCGCTTTGTTTTACCCGACTCTGCTTTACAACGTCGTGAGGAATCGGATCCAGGTTGAATTCAGGTGGTGGGACCGTATTGGTGAGGTATAAAATTTTGTTATGGAATTTTGGATCTTCTGTTTTTGTTTGATTGGCATTTTACTAATATGGACTCGCGAACGCGCTCTGTGTATAAAATTAAGCATCCTCGATTTCATTTTAGCTTCTGCATGATGAATAATATTATCAACGTGTATAATTTTTCTGCAGTATTGATCATCTGGGTGGTTTAATTTCTTGTTATCCGCGAGTTGACAGCAGTGACCGTTTAAAAAAGCGAACAATTAGGAAAATTTGATAGAGTGGCTTAGGTTGTGCTTATTGACATACACACACACACACACAAACGCAGAGCTGTCTTGCGCACAGTCTGTTTTATAAGAAACATATGATTGCAGAGTAAGGATTCTACTGAACTATCATGGATAAATCGGTTGTACAATGGTTTGCTTCATCATTTCCTGTCCAGAATGTGTCATAAAGTCGGCGACGGTTGATGTGCATTCATGATTGCTATTGATATTGTTATTTGGCTACGATTGTTTTCTGGCTTTGTTAGAGAAAAGATATTAAGAAGTCAGTTTCCTTTTGTCGTGTGCCTATATTGTCAAGAAGAGAATTGGTTTGGAAGGCTCTCGATGGATTGATTCTCCATAGGAGCTGTCTTTATCAGGCTTGAGCAATTCCATTATTGGTCATTCACATTTTCTTGTTTTCAGTTTATACTGTTGGGTGCTGTTCCGTTTCCTTCTGATGTTCCATACCTAAAAAAGCTTGGTGTTGATGGAGTGGTTACTTTGAATGAGCCATATGAAACTTTGGTCCCAACAGCACTCTATAAGGTGAGGATAACTTTTGTATATATGCTGTGGCTTCCTTATTCGCTGGGAATACTTAGAGCAGTGGCTAAGTCCCTTTAATTTCATCCCTTCATTGAAAGATCTTCACTCTTTTATTTGGTTTTCTGGCAAATCGTCATATGGTAATAATACTATTTAGAATTTTCTTTTCATAGGCTTATGGCATCAATCATCTGGTGATTCCTACAAGAGACTATTGCTTTGCTCCGTCCCTGCACTCTATATGCCGAGCTGTAGAGTTTATTCACAGTAAGCATTTCTTGAGACTTATCGTCCCTGTTTGCTGTATTACTGCAACAATGATGTTGAAAAAAGGGCGTGCTAAATGTATGAGGCGTACCATTTGTACTAAGAAAACCAAAGAATTGACTCTGTACTTTGTTGGATCTCTGCGTGTCTTATATATCCTTTTACATAAGTTGTCGGACAATTTGCAAATCTTAAATTCCTCCAGTTTTATATCTTTCTTTGGCTTACAATGGAAATGCTAAGACTAATATCAATGAAAGCGATTGAACATTCTGAGCGCTTTAGGAGGAATTGAGAATAAAAAATTTCTTGGATGCATATGAAGGCCTTATCTTTTGATTCTAATTTGTGCTTTTCTTGTTGAAGAAATTTTTTTTAGTTATTTGTGTTTTTATCGATGCTGTCTGTTGAAGAAAATGCATCATGCGGACAAACTACATACGTTCACTGTAAAGCCGGCCGGGGCCGTAGTACGACCATCGTGATATGTTACCTGGTGCGTATACCAATTCCAAAGCCTTGAAATAGTTGAAAACTTTTAGCCTTTACCAATCTTTCTCTTTCATGTAGGTGCAACACAAGGATATGATCCCTGATGCTGCATATGAGTATGTGAAGTCGATCCGACCAAGGGTGCTTCTAGCCACATCTCAGTGGCAGGTATTATACCAAATTGGGCGAGTTTATAACCATTGAGGTTTCATGTAGAACTCCATCTTTTTGAGTTAAAAGGAATCACATGGAAGGAAGGTCTTATGTAGCAGGGCTCTCCAAAAACTAGTTATTTTTTGTTGTTTATACTGCCAGCTCACCTGTAAGCTTAATTTTGCAATTAAACGTGTGGGTGGAATTTGAAAACTCGTTTGTTTGTTTGTTTGTTTGTTTTTTTTTTTTGGGGGGGGGGTTTGGGTTTGGTTTGTAGATGCAAGCACCTAGGCATTTTGGTCTTCCATCGATATGATGCTGTATATAGGGGGACAAGTGCCACCCGTCTAAAAAAGATTGAGCTAGCAAGTAGAGGTTCACATGTAGTCTACTGTTTAAAGGCTAATATTTATGAAATGTAATGCAGGCTGTTCAGCAATTCTATTATCTGAAGGTGAAGAAAGTTGACCTTCGCAGTCACCTGTCTGATCTAGTTTTCAAAACCAGTGTAGCAAAGATCCAACGAGATCAGTTGCCATTTGATGATGGCTCCGTGGTCGTGGTAACCGAATCAGATCTTGTTGGATATGACCCCTCTCTCAAATGTGGTGATGTCAAATCGGAGATATGGGCAGATCTGAGAGTTGTCTACCGGGTTCGCTATGCTGGTCAAGCGGCACTAGCGAGAATATCGTGCCTGTGGCTAAGGTGCCGTGCAGAGGAGAAGGTTTCTGGAGAGCAACTGGTTTCAGACAGTGGCTGTGCGATTGGGAGTAATCATCTCAGTGGCATTAGTGTGGACATTCATGTCTACTAAGAAGTGATACTACTTCATGATGACAAAAAGAGGGTGGCTTTCTACCCTCTTAAGTGAGAGTTCCTCTGCTGGTTGGTACATGCGTCGATAAATAAGGAGGAATGCTTCACTAGGCCGAGTTATGATCTCCTTTTCTTGTTCCTGCTTTTCCCCCTTTCAATGTATAGTTTATCATCTTTTCTCTAGAATTGAAGCTAAGGTAAGATGAGCTTTATGCGCAAAGCAAGCTGCAAATAGAACGTGCATGATTAATATGGTCGTCATTCCTTGCCGCCTTTCCATGTTTTACCAGGGTTTTGGTAGTCGCGGGCAGTGGAGAAGTAAACCTTCGATAATTGAAGCTCAGCTGTCATAACTTTGCTGGATTGCCACGGCTCCTTGCTCGTCTGGAGAAGAGGGAAATCTGGGCCTTTGAGTGTATTCGCATTTGCTGGGACCAAGGGTGGTGCATTTGGCTGCAGCACCGCAACCAAGCCCTTCAAATGTATATAAAGTCGTCGTGCATTGCAGGGTTAGGACTTGTAAGTCGGTTTTCCAATGCCGCAAGGGACACGAGTGAATACGAGAAAGCTACCTGTATAAATAGTAGCAAAAGGGGTGTTGAGCAGAAGAGCTATCTAACTAGATGAGATGAAAAGGAAAAATAAGAATAATCAAGAACATGGAGATTTACGTGGTTCGGCGAAAATTCGTTTACGTCCACGAAAGAGAGACGTATTTTTGAGCCTATAGAGATATAAGGTACGATGCTGAATAGAAAAATTTTCAGATTAGTATCCTAAAGATTTTACCTTAAGATACTGACTAATAGATCTTTAGTGATCATATCCAAATCTTTAGAAATATCTTGACATATCTCCACCTTTGGCTTGAGTAAAACACAAGACTCCACTCGAACCAAGAAAATGAATACATGTATATATCTCTCTCTCTCTATTGTATCTTCGCAAAGGTATGCCTGCACCTATATCGGCGCAGTCTCCATCTACTTTAATGATGAGTAAGAGAAATGAAGTCTCTATAGGACTTGAACTTCTTCATGATAACTGGCTTTGTGAGCATATCTGCGGGATTATCTTTAGTATGGATTTTCTTTAAAGCAATGTCACCATTCTTCATAAATTCTTGAATCTTGTGGTACTGATTTCAATGTGTTTTGTTCTGGAATGAAACATTTGATTCTTTGCAAGACATATTGCACTTTGACTATCGCAATATAGTGCAGCACTTTCCTACTTTAAGCCCAACTTCGTGACCAAACCGGTCAGTCGTCTTCCCTCCTTTGCAGCCTCATTTGTTGCCATATACTCAGCTTTGGTTGTAGACAGTAGATTGAAACATTGCCCTTCCCGAAATAGCTCCACCTCTAAGAGTAAACACGTATCCCGTGTGGACCTTCGCTTGTCCAAATCACAGTGAAGTCTGAATTCACAGAAACTATTAAATTGATCGATTCTCCCTTTGAATTGAACATCAAACCTATTCCGGTAGTTTCAGCCAAATAACGAAAATCCATTGAACAGCTTCCCAATGCTCCTTACCCAGATTGCTCATGTATCAGTTGATGAGACGCATTGCATGAGCCAAATCCGTTCCAATACAAACCATAGCATACATGAGGCTCTCTATTCCGCTGGCATAGGATACTCGAGACATCTGTACAACCTCTTCATGTGAACTACGACATTATTTCTTAGATAATCTGAAGTGATTTGTTAAAGGTGCACAAATCGGTTTAGCTTTTCCCATGTTGAACTGCTCCAAGATCTTCTTAACATACTTCTTTTGATTGACCTAAGCTTACTTGCATGTCTATCTCGAAAGATTTCCATGCCAAGGATCCTTTTTGTAGCACCAATATCTTTTATTTCAAACTCGTTGCTTAACTGAGACTTTAGTGAAACGATGTCTCTCATTTTTCTTACAACAATCAACATAGAACATCAACAAAATAAGCGACTTATCATCCATAATTCTGTAGTAGACATGAGAGTCATGCGCACTTCTCATGTAATTGATATGAAGTATAAAAGAATCAAACCTTTTATTCCATTGCCTTGAAGATTGCTGCAAATCGTAAAGTGATCTCTTGAGCAAACAAACGTGATTCTCTTTCCCTTCTACCTTGAAGCTTTCGAGTTGCTCCATGTAAATTTTCTCCTGTAATTCATCATGAAGGAATGCCATCTTCACATCTAGCTGCTCTTAGCTCCAAGTCATACATGGCCACCAAAGCTAGTAAAACACGAATTGATGTGTGTTTCACAACCAAGGAAAATATTTCGTCGTAATCGATCCCCTCCTTCTATGCATAGCCCTTAGCAACAGGTTGGGCCTTGTATCTCTCTTGCTCTTTGTCCGTTGCTGCTTCCTTTATTCGAAGAACCCATTTCCAACTAATGACTTTTCGATCCTTGGGCTTTTTCATAAGTTCTCACATCTCATTATTTTGTAAAGACTCCATCTCCTCCATCATAGCAGTCATGCACTCTTCTTTGCGATCACTTTTCAAAGCTTCATGATAGGAGCTTGGATCGTTGGAGCCTACGGTAAGAGCATAAGCAACTGTGTCCTCAAAATCGTACCTCTTCAATGCTTTGAGAGTGCGCCTTTCTCGACTCGTCGCAATAGTATGAGGAATTTCTATCATTTCTTTAACTTTCGAAATTTCATCAGATGACTCGGCATTCTCTGCAGATTCTTTGGCTTCAGGCCCCACCTTAACGATAGATTTATCACTCTCCTCTTTAGTAGCCGCGTGTGGCATGCAACTTGACTTCAACATTGCAGATTCATCTTTCACAACATCCCTGCTATTAAGAACTTTCTTCTCACTTATACATAGTTTGTAACTTTTCACTCCTTTATCGCAAGAAATATGCACTGTTTTGATTTTGGGTCTAACTTTGAGCACTTCAACTCTGCATATGTACAATAGCAGGATAACTGAATATTCTTAAATCAGAATAATCGACAGTTTTACTAGTCCATACCTCTTTTGGAATTTTGCATTCAATTGCAATTGATGTGGACCTATTCACAAGATAACATGCTATGCAGATAGCTTTTGCTCAAAATTCCTTACTCAGTTCTGAATGCATCCTCAAGTTCTGAGCTCTCTCTAATGAGGTCCAATTTATCCTTTCCACTATGCCATTTTGTTGGGGGCGTATCTAGACCTGTGAAGTGACATCTAATCCCTTCATTCTTGCAAAACTCCATGAATGGTGTCAATATGTACTGTCCTCCTTTGTCTGATGTCAAGCACTTAAGCTTTTTCCTCGTTGAAATTTCAACTTTGGCTTTCCATTCTTTGAACTTGTCAAAGACCTCACTTTTGTGTCGCATGAAGTAGACCCAAGCTTTTCGAGAGAAATCATCAATGAATGTCATGAAGTATTCCTTCTCACCTTTTGACTTCATTGGTGAAGGACCCGATACATCCAAGTGTACGTACTCGAGCACACCCTTGCTTGTATGAGTTGCAAATTTGCTGTTTTCATACCTTGGATTGCATTTCTCTTATGAAGTTTCATCAATCCTCTCCCTTATATGTCCAAGACGCATATGCCATAAATAGGTGTTATCTATTTCCATGTTAACATCCGTGGACACAGATGCTCCATCTTGCACTGTGGTTCCTATAAGTTGATATAGGTTCTCGTGCCTCTATCCCTTTAGAACAACCAGAGCTCCCTTTATCACCTTCAAGACTCTACCTTGAGTCGAGTACTTGTACCCATTGGATTCAACTACTCCCAATGAAATCAGATCCTTTCTTAGACTCGATACTTGACGCACATCCGCTAGGGTTTTGATCATGCCGTCAAACATCCTGATTTTCACAGTTCCAACTCTCACAATCTTGCACGAAGTGTCATTCCCCATGAGAACTGAACCACCATCATATGCCTTGTACTCATTGAAGGCTTCTCAATGAGGACACATATGATAAGTGCATCCGGAGTCCAACATCCACGAATCGTCGAAGGTGTCTTTCCCCAACGATATGGACAAGATGTCCCCATCATTGGTCTCAATGCCGTCAGCTTCATCCAAGCTCTTCTTCTTTTTCTCATTCTTATTGGATAGAATCTCTTACTATGTTCTTCCTTATTACACTTGTAGCATCTTCCTTCAAACCTTCCCTTGGATTTTGATCGACCCTTATGGCTTGATCCTCGATTCGTTGATCTTCCTCTTCCTTGACTGATTTTCTCCTTCCCAAAGAGTCTCTCTCCCGAAGATTTTGCCTTTTTTCGGGCATCGTTTGAAATTATGGTAGCAATCACCTCTTCGATCTCTAGAATTTCCTTGCCGTAAAGGAGCGTAGTCACCAAATGGTCAAATGAATCCGGCAACGATGCCAATAGTAGAAGCGCTATGCCTTCATCCTTATACTTTACCTCCGAAGCTCGTAAGTTCATTGATTATTTGATTGAACATGTTGAGATATTCCGATAGATATCCTCCTTCACTCATCTGAAATGAATACAATCTCTTCTTCAAGAACAACTTGTTCATAAGAGATTTGTCATGTAGATGCTTTCGAGTTTGAGCCATACCTCCGGAGTGGAATCACGCTATGTATTGAAGGGCCTTGTCCGATAAGTTCAATCAGATCGCGCTGCATGCCCTCTCCTCCATGTTGGCCCAATCATCATCGGTGATGGTGGCTGGCTTATTCAAACTTCCTAGAAGAACCTTTGATAAACCATGTTGAATCATCAGGTCCTTCATCCTTATCCGCCATAGTGTAAAATTATTCTTTCCAATGAATCATTCTATATTGAATCACACGGTCAAACCTTTTCTAGCCATCTAGTCAAAAGCCGTAATACAAGAATGAAGAACCCGAATTGCTTTGACACCAATTATTGAGTGGAAAAGCTCTCTGAACAAATGAGACAGAAAGGAAGAAAAACAAGAATAATCAAGAACACAAAGATGTATGTGATTTAGCGAAAATCCACCTGGACGAGAGACGTTTTCTTATTTATAAGCGTGAAGAGATACAACGTACAATGCTGAATAAAAAGTTCCTCAAATTGGTATCCTTAAAGATCTTATCAATTTAAGAAACTAACTAATAAATCTTTAGTGATTATCTCCCAAATCTTTAAATCTTTAGTGAAGATTATCTCCCAAATCTTTAGAAATATCTTGACATTCTTCCTTGACTTCTTGAAATTCAAGACATCACAGGGGGTCGCATGATAGATCAGACAAGTATACAAGCAAAGCATCTTCTCATGACAACCTGAGATTCCTCTCTCCACTGTCCCTCTTACTCGTTAGAATTACAGGACCGTAGAAGACACCGCACGACCGATTGGCCAGAATGAAAGGTTTCGAGTGCAATTACTGTCATAATACAATGGAACCAGCAATCCCCCATTTTACTTTTGTAGCACTATCGTAACGTGGTGTGAGTACTATATGATGTACACATCTGAATCAATAGCCCGTTAATGGCTTCTCCCCAGTGAGCTCGAGCAATTCACTGATGAAACTCTTGAGCGATGATGGCCACTCGTAAGACGACAATCTCTGAAGAAGCGGCACTTCAGCTGATTCTCCATCCCCGACCTGATTGCGGGTTCCTATTTTCTGTTCTTCCAAAAAAGGAACAACATACTTTTTCATATCGCCTCTGGATATTCCGAGATGGTTTCCCGAAACACTAAGGTACTGAACCCTCCCAGCTTCGTCCAAACTTCTCAAACCAATCCAGTCCTCCGTGTAAAGCTGTGTCTGCATTTAAATAAGGGGAAATATATGTTGAATTGCTCTCGAGTAGGAAAAGAAGCAAAAATGTCACGAGTTCAATTATTTCAGCTTGAATAGAGACAACAAATGCCAAACAAAAATTACAAGTTATCAAAGTCACCTCATTAGGGAAAATTATTGGATTGAACGCGCCATCAGGGTAATATCCGAACCAGGAAGTTTCCTTGGGGATCAAAACCGTGTCATGTTCAAACTGTTGATCATGCAACATCAATGTTGAGATTACATAAGCAATTTTTCATTATGTGAACAAATGGTATAAAAGATGAAACGGATTGAACTATTACAACTCACCATTATAAGCACCAAGTTCTCCAAGCTACTAAACCGTTCCTTGTAAGTGGAATTTCTCTCATCAGGGAGCTCATTGTTAAGCTTTGGAAGGAACCTACATTTGGCCAAATAGTCTGAAATAGCCTGGAATTCAAATCAAAGTTGCGGTTTATTAGTGTGCCATTGGAATGTTAGGGATAGAACAACCAATCAGCTAAATCGAATCCGTGACAAATCTGAATGCATAACCAGAATAATTGCAGTCAAAATAAGAGATGGCTACTAGCAGTGCGAGTTCATAACCATGAATCTGGTAAAAATTAAGGATGATTACATAATAGCAGCTGCAGGGCAGGGATACTCAATGAGGAGACAGAACTCACGTTTGGAAGCTTGAGATAACCACTAGGAGCCAAATGAGCCTGCAATTCACAAGTCAAATCAATTTTAATATTTATCACAGGCCTCCTCTATCAAATGAACTAAGCCACGAGAGTGGAATTAGAATCTTTAGACTTGATTAAGAACTGTTAAAAGTTCTGTACATCAAAAGCAGAGTAAACATTTGAAGAATTCAAAGGGTTACCTGAATATAATCGCTGTAAATGTGTGACTTGATCAGGTGATCAGCAATAATGCATAGTGGACCGGTCTGAAGAAGCAAGAGATTTTTTTTTCAACGACAAAGAGTTTTATCTAAAAAACAAGCTATCACTCCTCATCTTGATTCCTGATGGATGTTCAGATATATTTTTTTTTCCCTTAAAAACAGAAATTTATGCTTCAGGTTTTTTACAATTGCCGCAACCATGAAAACAATACCATCAGAGTACTTACACCGCATAAAGGAACAGAAGCAGTACCAGCATGTGGTCCTCCTAAAGAGATAAAATTCTTAACCTGCTTGATCAAGAGGGATAAAAATTAACGATCTCACCTTTTCTTTTTCTTGGAAAAAGTAGAAGCATGGAAGAGCGAACAATTATAAAGATGAGCATCTGTACATGGACGCAATCTCATGCATATACCAATAATAAAAACTACTGTGCATAGGACTGAACTTCAACTGAGTTGTACCCACTGAGAATACTGCAAAGGATTGTTTGACTTTCAGCCTAGCGTATTACAAACACTCAACCTTCCCTACGAATAATTAAATGGAAAAATCTATGATCTTAAGATGGGGAAAATAGAAGCCACCCCGGGGGAAAAAATATCAGACAACTGAGTCATAGAGAAGGAATATCAAAAATTTCCAAGGCAATTGTCTTATAAGTTGTTTCTTACAGGGGGTCCCCCGTCGCAGTACTCAAGAACACCCCGTCCTATCAAGTTTCCCTGTCAAAAGAAAGAAAAGGAGGAAATTTCTTGGCAGATTAGATTAGAACCACTATTGACAACAAATGTAGTTACTGACCATCAGCACTAAACACAATCTTAGTAAAGTCTGCTTGAAAGAATTGAAGGAAAAGGAAATAAATTCTAATATGACTACCAAATTGTAATCTATCTCTTTGGTTCCATAAGAGTAGCCTTCCTTTGGTATACGGTCAAAAGCAAGGTAGCAAATTCTTAAATAACTTTGACCAAAAAAGAAAATTTCTTAGATAACAATAGATGGCTTCAATGTACATGATCCTGTCCATCATATCAAATCCGTGAATCCTGCCATTATCAGCAACTTGATGAAGTAGCTAAAAAGTAAGGCAAATTTAGCAAGCAAGGTAACCAATGGCTTCTTAGTAAAATGACCTACATTTTTTAAGAGGTTCTCACTGAGATAGTTTAATGATCTGTGGTAGATAGATTGTGCACAGACAAGTAAACAGATGACTAAACTAACGTTTGTTGAAAACCATTTTAAAAGTAGCTAAATTTTCATAAAATCACCTGCGAGAGACCAACAATGTTGTAACCCTGGCTTAGTTCTTTCATTTCTTTCACCTGCAAACAATCTGGCAAATTATACAAGGTCTAACAGCAGAAATAGTCGGAAAGCTGTGCCACAACAACCATCTCAGAGTGGTGTAATACCTGGTCACAAACAACTCTAGCCTGCAATAACAGAACAACAGTCACGTTACATGGTGGCAGGTTGCAGTTCTGGACCATATAAAGCAGACCACAAAGTATCCTACCTGCTCATCAAGAGGCATAAACCATGAATCCCACGCTCCACCCCCAATTTCTCTGCAGTAAGATTGGACAGGTAAGCTAGTGTTCAAACAAGTCACGCAACACCAGAATACTAAGCTTCTTCAGAAAGGAATTATCATCATACAAAAAGAGGAGAAAAGCAAAGCAACAAGAGGCCATATTCCTAGGAAATTAATCTATAAAAACTGTGGCTTGAAAGAACAGATTTTACAGAAGGACGAAGATGACATGAAGAGAATAGGAAATCATCACCAAAATAGACTTCATTTAGAATAATAACAGTAAAAGAAATTAATGGGTGCCACACACATTCATCATTATGCAGTGAAATGATTGATAATTTCTTCAATCCATTTGATATAGAGTTGGGCAAAATCGACCAATTAATTCTGCCAAATATAATTTCTCCAGACATAAAAATGGCGTTGTCATGGAAAAGGAGCAGAAGTTAGCAATAAGACTTGCAATTTGCACACTATGATGGACAAAGATTATGCACAACGGAACGTACATGCTTGTCATACTTGTAGGAGAGTAGTAACCTGATATTTATTAAATGAAATCTCTTAACCTGAGTATGCCCTCTCTTCAATGTCAGATCATACTTTACAATCCTTTGGTTTATGGAAGTAGCTAATACTTGGAATCTTTTGGTAGAGCCTAGTAATTCAGTCCAAGTAAGAAACATAACGTAGCAAGAAGGGGTTCCAAATAAATCTCACGAAGTACCAATTACCAACTAAAGAGAGGTGATCACATTGATGAGAAAATCAATTCAAGTAAAATGGCTATGGAAAAAAGGATATGAAGAGAATATACAGGCATACATGCAAAACCCTTCAGCACCGGAATATTCGCTCAAAAGCTCAGTGAACCGCGTAACCCCTCGATTGGAGCACTGATCTCCAATGCCTGCCAAAATTCAAAAGGCCAAACAGAGCTGGTGAAAAGTTCATGAGAGAAGACACAAGAACAGAGTAAACCGTGCAATCCAAAACTTGAAAATTCGTCAAAAAAGCAGCAAGATTTGCTTCCAGTTACACCAACATCCATGCTATCGAACCGCCGACAACACAAAATTAAATTAGAATCTTAAAGAATCAGACTGCTGATAACTGACCATACGATAATCCGCCATTTAACAGTTACTGTACACATACAAAAGGTCGAAACCAACATCCCAAATGATTTACTCATCGAAAGGTTGGCTCCTACGATAACAAACCAACATGCAATGAAACGCACGTTTCACGCCCCTCATCCCGCTCGTAGCCAAAGAACTTTCCTAACTTCTCAGCGCGACACAAATTTTTGTGCTTTCGACTTCTTTCTTCCTATTTCAAGTGAACTGGAGATAACCAAAGACGCAAAATCCGCTCAAGGTATCCTCGAAAGTCGCTCTTCCACTCAAAAGCAAGCATGACAAGTAGCCAAAATCGAAAAAACGCAACACCCAAAGCATAATTTCACTCATCAATCAAGCTCCAGTACCCCCGCGGATTCAATCCTATGTCAAAGGCACGTCAAACGGGAGGTGATGTTGCGGACTCGTTACCATGCAAGACGATGAAGGGCACGGAGTACGAAACCGCGAAGATCGAGAAGGTGAGAGCGATCAAGAGGACGGCAGCGAGCGGGGAGGCAAAAGCCATGGATTGGATCTTTCGATCCGCCGTGGTAGGTGAGAGAGGTCCCAAGAACTTCTGAAGGGAAGCTACGGATGAGTGAAGCGGGCGGAGTTTGACCAGTGGTGACGAAGAATCTTCCCCGAGAGGCGTAATGAGGTTGCTTTGCGTTTTCAAATCACCAATCGCTCCCTCTCAGCCAAACCTTCTCGACCGATCGAGAGAGGGAGAGAGACTTGGGTCGCTTTGCTGGCGGACGTTCGGATGATGCGGTCGGTCGTACCGTGAGGGGATCGGTCGATGAGATCACAATTATCAGGTGGATTTTCCTAATTCAAAAGCGATAATGACGGAGATGATTCATGATCTGACCTTCAAATTTATTTAATATGACTCATAAACTTTACTTTTTAAGTGTAATAACTTTCATGAATTTTTATTCAATATGTAATGTCGTCTATGAACTTTGATACGGTCCCTGAATTTTTAGTACTTGTTTAATTTAATCTTAAGACTATATGCAAATTTTCAATATTATCACTGAATTTGAATTAACAAAAGGAAACATCCACATTTTCATATATATCATGAATTAAATTGAACATACCAAATAACATCGAACTAACTAAAAATTCATGGACCACGTTGTGCAAATTTAAAATTCAGGAATAACAATTTACACCGAGCTAAAGTTCAGAGATTATTTATGTTATTTATCATTTCTTGAATTCACGATAAATTAGAATATCACTCTTGTGATGTGCGGATTAGATCGAATCTTGTTTGGCCTTTTATGTAAATATGAGTCTTTTTTTTTTTTTGGTCGAAAAATATAAGTGTCGAAAAAGCACGTGTTTTGCCGTGTGACAATGGTAAAATTAGGTTATTGCAAATAAAGTGTGAGTCTAGTCCGGCGACGTGAATTGATATACTGGTTATATGACGGACCGATCATACATTACATGGTGCTTATGTCAATTACCAACTCAATCTTTTTCTATTTTCTTCACATAACTGTTATAATGCAGTACTATGAATATTAACCTTCGCTTAGCATTGTTGAGGTTACTTGAGAAATTAGTTTGATTTAAACCTAGTTTTTTTTTTTGGGGGGTCGATTTCTAAACCTAGTTTAGTGGCAGAGTTTAATATCAGAGCCTCGGGTCTTTATAATTTGTGAAAAGCATTTGGTTTGTTAGTGATAATTCGAAAATTTTAAGCTTGAACTTCGTGCCACGGGACCTTTTGTCTTGTAATTACTTTTGATTGAATCATTTTGGTAAAAGTGCGGCTAGAAAGTGTGATTATTTAACATTTTTCATACTTAAAAGATACGTTTGTTTTGTGAAAAATATATATTTTTATAAAATATTTCATGAGAAGTCATTTTCTAGGGAAAATAATATTTTTCGCTATTTGATTGAGACTTAAAGATGATTTGAAAATAATTTCAATTGTTTGATGAGGAAATTGAATTTTCTAAATAGACATATCATATTTTGAACTCTAGTGATTTGCGTTTGGGCAATGAGAGAGCTCGGTATGGGCATTGAAGTCTCAAGTTTGGATCCTTGGCTCCCAGACATTGGTCATGGGGTCCATCGAAATCGAGCTTGAGAACCTAGCTCCTTGGATCCTTGACACGGGTCTATAGAGGTCAGGCCTAGGTCCTTGACGCCCCTGCATGTGTCCATCGAGGACTCGGCATGGGCATCGAAGTCTCAAGTTTGGATCTTTGGCTCCCAGACTTGGTCATGGGGTTCATTGAAATCGAGCCCGAGAACCTAGCTCCTTGGATCCCTGACACAGGTCTATAGAGGTCAAGCCTTAGTCCTTGGCACGTGAGTTTAGGTCCATTTAGGTTAGGCTTGAGACTTTGGTGTTGCTGCTTACGCGCGGGTCAATCAAGGCTGAGGACCGCGTCCATCAAGGTCATCAGGCCCAGGACTTTGGGCTGTTGCCCGCGCTGAGGTCCATCAAGACCGGGCCCCAAACCCCCTGAATCGGTTGCCAATGCTTGGACTTGGGACCCTGACACCAATGCCTGGGTTCATCGAGGCTAGGTCCGCCTCCCCGGCACCAGAGCCCAAGTCCTCAACAACTAGGTCCCAAGCATGGGCATTGGGATCCCGAGCCTGACTTCTATGACTCCGAGCCTAAGTATAGCAATGTTGAAGTTCTAATGTAATTTTTACAATAATTTCATGGAAAACAAAACAGAGAAGAAAGTTTTTTTCTTTTGGTGAGAAGAGAACAAAAGTTGAATAGAGGTACATGCGTCGACAATGGAGAAGACCAACGCAAAGTCCTGATTGATTTCTCCGAAGAACACCACAGTACATATATCTTCTTAGAAAAGTTCGTGCGATTTGAACTCGAGCCGACTTCTTCATTACCTTGGCGGGTTCGTGTCCCTAATGAATGGGAGATTAACTCTCTTGTTCGCCATCTGTTTGATGAAAAGTCTTAATTAGAATCGTTTCGTAACCATGAGATTGAGTCTCTCGCAATGAACCCGAAGCTGCCGGTATAAACTTTTCTTTCGGCGTCAAGCAAAAAGAACTACTACCCATTCAACAAATTCAACTGAAGAGTCTATGCTTCGATATCATATACCAGTTCCCTGTTTCAAGAACATATTCAACTTTGATGATCAGAGAAAAAGAAAGAAAGATGAGATGGCTGGTCGGCTTTCTTCGGCTTGTCCCTTGAACCGTAAAAGCTTGACTAGCAAGCAGTCGTTTTGAATTCGTTTCGTCACGTCTGTTTTGGTCGTGATCCTTAACCCTTCTTTTCTTTTTCTCTTCTTTTTCTGGAGGATAGCTTACGGGTTTTGAACTGGGGATCTTAGCATTCACATTCCATCAGGCTTCTTGTTGCAGGCTGCAACAACTGTTTTGCTATCTGGGGATTTCTCGAGAGATCAGAATGTCGCATCTACATGCCAAGCTTTTTCAGCTTGTGCCGGGAGCCTTTGCGAAATAGGCACATTTTCGCTCGAGTATCTCTATTTTTGCCCATACCACCTGTAGCTGTTCTTTAAGAGACTTCTCCTCTGCATAGAGTTTATAATGGATTCAACAGTCAGAGGAGCTAACACCTGATAGAAAACGCGAGATTGCCTGAACAAACTCTTTGTCAGCCATACTAGGACGGTTTCTTCAGTGGAAAAGCAGACTATTTTCACCCGATTCAAAGAAGTACGTACCTTGACGAGCACACAGCTCACATGAGCTGAAGAGTCGCACTCTGTGCAATAACGAACTGGATCCTGTAGTCGAACCTATGTGTGTTTGTATATATATCAAAATGAAGCAATTAGACAAATTTAAATCAGGCGCAGACGAATGGTTGATTAGATAATCAATCCGAGCCCGACGAATTCACGTCGTGTCCTTAAGACGAATTTGTCCCATTCACCGGTACCCAAGGTTGTATGGACAATCGTCTCCTAGGATAGAATGGATTACTATTTTGTTGAAGTGGTACTTGTTTAACAAAATTCCTTCGAACGCAACTTTAAGAATTATCACATAGATGAGAATGAATGAATGAATGAATTTTTGGAAGACATGCTCGTGTTCTTCTTTGAAAAAAATCTGAATGTATATTAACTAGTTCAATCGAAGAGTCACAAAGTCACATTGATTCGGTGTTCGATTATTGCCGAATCAACACCTTTCTTCGGCATTCGATTATTGCCGAATCAACACCTTCGTTCAGCCGAACCGATAGCTTGAAGAGAGATTACGAATAGACATCATCTGAAAAGAATAAAGAAATAAAATAAAAAAATTCGAACAAATATGTCTATTTGGGAAAAAAATAAAGTCGATGAGCTCGATCCGAGCCGGCCGGACGGATGGCGGCGACGTGCGTGAACCGGTTCAACTTTATGTAAGACCTTGTTGACACCTAAATTTTGAATTTTTAAAATTCATTCAAGTACATAAAAAAATGAGAATTTGTTCTCACCAAAAATTAATTTTTTCATGCATTGCATATTTAATTTTTTGTCGGTCATGCATTTTATTATGGCTAACGACGGAGGATTTGAGCTTAAATTGACAAACGATTGGATTGAGCGTGAGGGAGGTGTGCCAAAAGGCTTATAAGGTTTTGAACTTAAAATTTTTTTTCCACAGGGACTGAATTACAAATACATAAAACTTCAGGGACTGAATTGCAAATACATAAAACTTCAGGGGCTGAATTGCAAATACATAAAATTTTAGGGATAGTGGAGAAATTAGAAAGGAAGATGGAGAAGGTGAGATATAGAAGGGAAGATGGAGAAATTAGAAAGGAAGATGGAGAAGGAGAGATATAGAAGGGAAGATGGAGAAATTAGAAGGAAAGATGGAGAATGGAAGATGGTAGAATTAGAAGGGAAGATGAAGAATTAAAATGGGAGATGGAAAGATTAGAATGGAAGATGGTGAATTAGAAGGGAAGATGGAGATAAAGAATGGAGGATGGTGGAATTAGAAGGGAAGATGAAGTTAGTGGAAAAATTAGAATGATAGATGAAGATAGAGAAAGGAAGATGGTGGAGTAGGCTATAAAAGGAGGAAGAATGAGAGCCTTGGAAGGGGGGACTTTTGGAGAGATTAGAGAGAAATTAGGAAGACTTTGGAGATTGAAGAAAACTTGAGGAGAGATTTTGGGAGAGAAGAAAATTTAGAGAGAAAAAGAAAACAAAAAAAAAAGAGAATTCTTTTAGAAGAGAGAATTGAGGGGAACGAGAGTTCGAAGCTCGGAGTTACCATCTTCATCAACCAATACAATCCGCGAGTCCATCCCCGTCGTTCGAGCCGCGATCCGCAATCTTGATCCACGAGGAAATCCGAGGTTCGAGTTCGATAATCAAATCCGTCAAGTCAGGTAACGATTCTAATCATTTAGAATATTCGAAATTGTGTTGCCTAAATGGATTGATTTGAATTTCGATTATACCTTGTTGGACATATTGCATTTCTTTGGAATAAATTGCATATCCAATTTTTTGAGATTTTTATTGCACGTTATAATATTTTCTTTAAAAAATAAAAAAAGGGTTTGCTTTTGTTGCACATTTTCACATCATGTAGATAATTGCACGCGTAATTTATCTTGTAAATATTTAGATTAAACCGCATGCATTGCATATAATTTAGTTCCTTACCTTGTCATAAAAAGAAAAATAAAAAAAAATTGCACCTTTGAATCTCAAGTGAAAATTTATCAAAATTGCCAAGTTGAACATTTTCATGAAATTGGTACCGAAAGGGCGCTAGTAGAAATATTAGTGTAACCAAGTCCCCGAACTCATTAATCTCTGGTTCGTAGGAATAAAGTATTTCTCCCGATGCTTTATTTAGGTGTCTAATTAACCTACCCAAAATGATTAGTGGCGACTCCAAGATAAATCATTCTTTTGATGAAATTGAACCTAAGTCATGATTTGGTAGAACTTGGGAGAGTTCGAGCTAGGCTAGTTAATTCAATTTAATTAACCTGGTAATCCATTAACTTTAAAAATTGGGAAACCGATTTTTTTAGGTCGCGACAGTTTGGCGACTCCGCTGGGGACTAACTTGAATTTTTTGAAATTTAAGGAGGACTTAGGCTAGAAAAATTTCATGAAAATTCACTTGGTTTGGCAATTGGTTGAATTTTAATCCTTAGGTGTTAAATAGTTTTGTAGAACGGGAGTTATAAGGGGTGGAGTGTTTGGCTAACCCTTTGTTTTGCAGGTTTGGTGTGTGAAACTTGTCATTTAATTTTTGAATTATTGAAGCGGTGTTTGCATTTAATTGTTGTGCATGATTAATCGCTTTAGCACTACATCACACACATCCCGTGGTCAGACCTGGGCCACTAGTTTTAGGATGGTATTGTGATTTGGTTCTAGTGTTCGCCGTGAGATCACGTCGAAAGTTAGTCCAGATTCAATCCCGAACTTCTTTTTAAAAATGAGTTTCAAAAGTTATGCCTCAGGCTTGGTAAGATTACCAAAGCGGTGGTTTTAATTTTTGACTCGAGTAGCCGAAGTGAAAATGCCCGGCTAATCTTGGTTACGTCGCGGGATAGCGACTAATCTTGATTATGTGCGCGAGATTGTCGCCTTGCCGTAAGTCTTTCGCTTCAATTTGTGAGCCTTTAGGATAGTTAGAATAAGGTTAACCCACGAGTCATGTGCATGTCCATGTGATTGTTTATTTTCCTATCCCACGGTAAAGTACGCTTCTAAACTTCATCTTATCTTATGTTATTGTTTGAGTCGGTCCATGACACTTAGGATTGTGTCGCGTGATTTATAGACAATGGGACACATTGATATCCGTTTCGTGTACATTCCAAAGGCCGAGTTGAAGCAGATGTGGAGGCACTTGAGCATTGATGCACAGACCTATGCCCTTAGTCATATGGGTCACGTATTGCCACTTTTGGATATCGAATTACAGACTGGGGTCATGCAGGCGCTTGCACATTTCTAGTGCCCATATACTACTACTTTCATTTTAGGTAAGCACGAGCTCACTCCGACTTTGGAAGAGTATAGCCTTGCCATTGGAAAACCTTTGAGCATTGATTTAATTCGCCCTTGTGTGGAAATAGATCCAATTT
The DNA here is from genome assembly GCA_016432845.1 of Psidium guajava. NCBI lineage: Eukaryota > Viridiplantae > Streptophyta > Magnoliopsida > Myrtales > Myrtaceae > Psidium > Psidium guajava. The sequence goes on from CM028230.1 coordinate 933,720, forward strand.
TCATTTTTGCTGAGTTTTTGAAAATTAGCGAAAATAAAATGAGGAAAATTTTAAAAGGAAATTGTCATATGTGCCTTTTCTCATTCCTCGTTGAACTTTTTTATGAGAGCAATTTATACTTGCAAAGCAGGATCTTTATTCTAGCTTTCTTCGGACTTGTGATCTTTCCGCTCCAAAAGGATTTTATTAGTCCATCCATGGCTTGGATAGCTAGGTAAGTTTGCAGTGGAATGAACTTTACTAATGCTATCCTGGCCGAGACTTTTATATCTTTGACTCGTTTTAAGCAAAACAAGGAAAAAACATTTCATGCTCCGGTTGGACTTTTGCAAATGTGATTTTTCTCTCATTATGCTAAGTTCGGCTCAAAAATGACCATTCCACGGGTAAGTCAAGAGGAAAACCCAATTGCAAAATTTCAAGAGCTGCAAAAAAATATTGCTAGATTGTCTTATTCTGAGTGGATTGATTTATTTAAAGATCCGAGTCCCAAGGTTTTCTATGGCAAGCTATATGGTTTCAAGTCTCTAAGGCTCGTTTGTACCATGGTGAGCGAAAGCCTATACTTCTTTTGGGTATTACCGGTATGACGCAGTATCATCCTCTCCGTATGGTACGGCAATATGGAGTTTTACAGGATATCCCACCACCTTTGGGGCCAAACACTTTTCAAGTTGAATTCGTTGCAGGCGAGAATTATAGAACCGAGATCAAGCATCTTGACCAAACTTGGCTCAAGTCCAAGACTCGCTCACTATCACTACCCAAGGAGGAGCTCGAGGGAAAGGAAAAATGTTATCATGCGAAGGCTCGGTATATTAAGTATCATTTGATACCAACTCACATGCTTCCGAAGTTCCCGTTGGTGATTGTGAAGCCCACCCGTCAAGCCGAGATCGAGACCTATGCAAAGAAGACGCAAAAGGCGAAAAGACAAATGAAGAGCTTGGCTAAGGAAAATGCACGACTTCAGAAAGAGTTGGAGGCCCATTTGTCTATAGATTGCGTCGCTACAAAGAAAACAAAAACAGCTTGATTTGCCATGTTTAAGATTGTTGTTCCATGTTGCATTTTCATGACTCTATGAGCTTTTCTTGTAATAAAGGTTACTGTTCAGATATGACTTTCTGGTATTACATAATTTTTATTGAACTTTATAGTTTTCACAGAAAACATTCACAAGACCCTAATTCATCACTCAAATTTTTTTTTGAATCAATTCAATGTATTTTCCATTTATTACTGAATTTAATGTGAAAGAAAAACTGTCTGGATTCTGGAATTTTCTCGACTTCACTTTTGTTTTTCCATTTATCACTAGAAAACATGCTCTTTTGAAAAATATTAAACCATGAAAGTTGTAGATTGGGCTTTTAATTAGTGAACTGGAAATTTTTGGGCATCAATTCACATTTTTGATGACCCATTTATTCTCGAAGTAAAAACCGGACAGATCAGTTTTCTGGGCAAAAGTTTTACAAAGAAGTATTAAACTGTATTAATCCACAAAGAATTTGCCTGTGACCAAAACATGAAAATTGTTAATCATCATCTTGGGTATCAGCTCCCAAATTTTCATACTATTTTGACCTCTGTACGAATTAATATGATTTTTCTCGTAAAGGTCGACGAAACTGGAAACTACCTGAATCAATCCTTTCGTTTTATCTTTGCCTCATTTTGGAGCTTAGAGAGTGTCACGGACCAACCCACTTTTCTCACACATTATACTTACCCCAATCATTAATTTTGTAGGTAATTCATCACGGATCTCCAGCACCCACATATTACCCGGTCAGTGACGAGAAAAATGGCCGACAAAGTTGAGATCAACGCTATCGTTCACAAAGCACTGCAGGGAGCCTTGAAGGAGCACACGAACATGATGAATAACCATTTCGAGGGAATGCTGTCCCATGCGATGGAGAAGTTGACGGCCGATCTCCTAGGCCAACTGCAACTGTCCAGCTCCGTCTTTCCAGCCAAGGCAATTCCTTCACCAGACAACGCTGGCAAAGGCACTGACCGTGCTCCCATATATGTTCCACCCCTCGAAGATGTCATTATCACTGGTGCCAGCTCTGGCGCATCGCTTGTTGTCCCCGCACCCCAAGCTAGCCCTGTGGCTGGGGGAATAAGCGAAGAAGCCATGAAAGCCATTGCTCAAATGAAGCAGTAGATATGAGAGATGGAAGGGGCGCACAACATACCACAGATTGACCTATCTGTCTTTTCAAAGGTCGATGTGCCAGAGAAGTTCAAGATACCCGATTTTGAGAAGTACGATGGCACTTCCAATCCAGTTCAACATGTCCAGATGTACCAAGCAAGAATGGGCAGGCATGTGCCAAACGGCCCTCTGATGGTTCAGACTTTTCAGGCCAGTCTAAAGGATGCAGCCATGAGGTGGTACATTGACTACGAGATCTATCGCATGGATGATTGGGAAAAGATGGCGACTGCATTTGTCAAGCATTTTAGTTTCAACCTGGACGTCCTGACCACCAGAGAGGACCTGGAACAGTCAGAGATAAAGAAGGGTGAGACAATCAAGCAATACGCCTCTAGATGGAGGAATATTGCGTCCCAGCTAAAGCCAGTCCCGCCTGAGCGGGAACTCATGAGATTTTTTGTCTCTACCCTCCCTCAAGCGATGCGATCACGTATTTTGGGGACTGGGGCAACATCGTTCAGCCACCTCATTGCAATGGGAGAGGAAATAGAGATTGGAATCAAGAAGGGATGGTACGGAGATGCTGGTACCAGTGCAAAGCGGTTTGGAATGAAAAAGGACAAAGAATCAGCCCCACAGGTGAATTTTACCTACACGCAAAGGCCTCCGATTCAAGCGCCAAAAGTTCAACTGCAAGCCAACTTTGACACTCAAGGGCAAAGAGGATTCAGGCGCAATAATCGGCAATTTTCCCCACTTCCCGGAACTCTTTCCCAAGTCTTGATTGTCCTACGTAAGAATAAGCTGTTGACATCAGAACCGATGCGCCCGAACTATGCATCCTTTGCAAGGTGCGACCCGTCAAAGAAGTGTGATTACCACCGCGGTGAGCCCGGGCACGACACAGATGAATGCTTCGCCCTCAAGAACCGGATCCAGGACTTGCTCGAGTCCAAAGCATTCACATTCCAGGATAATCAACAGCCCAATGTCCAAAATAATCCTTTGCCTGATCACTCGGGCAAGGTCAATGCTATTTTTGGTTTGGAAGCTGATCTAGTTGGCGGTTTCAAGGCGCGGATAGTTGACACCTTTGATGCTCTAGTTAGGGCAGGCTATTATCGTACCGGAGAGGTGGTATCTTTTGACCAACTGAAGAAAAAAGTCTTCACCCTGATCGACCAAGGGATGATCATATGTACTAGCCAAGATGGGTTAGTGGCAACCACGTCACAGATAATAATAGACTGGGATCAAGAGTTTGCAGCTTTAGCTATGACACAAGGTGTGTCCGAGCAAAAAGCCGATCTGAATAAGAACGATATTACAGAATTCATTAAAGATGATCCAGAATTAGCTGACGTGCCGCCCTTGGAAGACGCTTGTGATGATGAACTCGGGATTGTTATAGTCGCTGCACCACAGCCATTCCCGTACGCAGATGATAAAGCAGTACCATAGTCTTATGATTTAGCATTGGTGACTAGATCGGGACGGGTTTATGATCATGATCAGTCAGCTAAGCATGTTAATGAGAAAGAGGCTAAGGAATTCTTAGCAATCATCAAAGCCAGCGAGTATAGTATAGTTGATCAGCTGAGAAAGTTGCCAGCCCAGGTTTCCTTGCTGGAGCTCCTACAGTCATCTGAGAAGCATCGAGACTCATTAATGAAGGTATTGGGGCAAGTGCACGTGCCTGTAGATATTGATTAAGACAAATTAGAGAACTTTGTTGGGACAATCCTGCTAAAAGATCAAGTAGCATTCGCCGACGATGAGATCCCGATTGAAGGGCGAGGTCACAATATGGCCTTGCACATAACGGTGAAGCACAAGCAAACCCATGTAGCCCGGGTACTGATCGACAATGGTTCGGCTCTAAACTTGTGTCCCATAACTACTCTCAATCGCCTGGGTATTGACTTGGCAAGAATGCAGACCGCCAACACTTCGGTTAGAGCATTCGATGGTATGAAGAAGAATGTTCTGGGACAGATCAACCTTGAAATTCAAATCGGACCTTCCATGTTCGATGTTATGTTCCAAGTATTAGACATCCCTTCAGCCTTCAATTTGCTGCTTGGCCGTCCATGGATCCATAATGCAGGTGCCGTACCATCGAGTCTTCACCAGAAAGTTAAGTTTGTAGTCAAGCAAAAACTGGTGGTTGTCCATGGTGAGGAAGATCATCGCATTTTCAATGCAACCGCCATCCCTTACATTGAACCAACCCATACTGAAGAGGACTCGTATCATGCTTTCGAGTTGATACACACTATCCACGCCTCACTAGATAGCCCTTTACCGGTTCCTGAACTGTCAAAAGCTTCTCTCATGGTTGCCAAGGTAATGGTGGGCAATGGGTACGAGCCTGGTACTGGTTTAGGCAAAAGCAGTCAAGGAATGCTCACTCCGATCGAGGCTAGTGGACAAATCCATACAGCTGGTTTAGGATACCGGGGAGATAGGCACCGTGGACGAGGTCGCTGGTATCGTCGAATTAACCATGGATGCCAAAGCCTGATAGGCTGTGGAAAGTCAGAATATAGACCTTTACCCCTGCCTCTTTATCAGACTTTCATTTCAGCCAGAGTGGTGGGCGGCTATGATGAATTGAATAAATTCAAGGATGATCTTGGCATAGTCTTCCCTGACTCAAAATGACAGAAACCTCCGCCAATGGTTTTCGATAACAAAGATGCTGATGAGGATAACATACCTAGCCTAGTTGACTGGTTTGGAGACTTAACTATTGCTGCAATATCTGAAGATCCAATGCAGGTTAATGAGAGCCCCGATGAAGAGCCTTACATGGTGCCTAAACCACCAAGATCGTCCGTCAATGCCATATTCGACGATCCACTGGAGGGTTTAGATTCAGAGGAACATTTTCGTGTTTATGTTTTCCCCTGCGTGGGAACTTCCATCGTTTTCTAGAATTCCGTTTCCATGTCATTTTCTAAGATTTCCTTTTATGTTGCACTGCACGATTTCCCTTTCAATAAGATGTAATTAATTGATTCTATATCAATAAAATTACAGATGTTTTTATCAAATTTTTTTTTTTGAATCTTGTCGAAGTATTCCAAACCAACCCGATGACGATAACCAACGATCGAACAATATTGTCATTCATGGTAAGAACTGAGGGTTGGGCTTCTTCAAGCAATTCTCATCCCGCGGTCTTTCAAAAAAAAAAAACAAAATTTTTCGAAGGAAGTAAAATACCGTGTGTTTAAACCTTATTTGTTTTTCTGACTCAACTACCTTATGTTCAGGGGCAAACATGAGGAAGGAAATGCAGTGGATCCTACCATATGCCATGCCAATGACTCGGATAGTTCGGATGAATCAGGTTCTGACATCGAGGAAATACAACGGAATCTTGAACACCATGAGAAGGTTAAAGCTCTAACTGGCGAGGAAACTGTCGCAATAAACCTTGGCAGTGAAGAAAACCCCAGAGAGATTAAAATCGGGGCGAATCTTCCTATAGGCACAGCTGAGCGTCTGACGAACCTTTTAAGGGACTACCAGGATATCTTTGCCTGGTCTTATGCAGATATGCCCGGTTTTGATCGATCAATCGTCGAACACTGTCTACCAAAGCCCCTTGATTGAACCTAAGAAGCAAAGGCAGCGAAAGGCTAAACCAGAACTCGCAAAGAAGATTGAAGAAGAAGTCATGAAACTTATCGACGTTGGATTCATTGAAGTTACCCAATACCCGAGTTGGGTGGCCAACATAGTCCCGGTCTTGAAGAAGGATGGTCGTGTACGAGTCTGTGTGGATTATCGTGACTTGAATAAAGCTAGTCCGAAGGATGATTTTCCTCTCCCACATATCGATGTGCTTGTCGATAGTACAGCGGGTTTCGAATTATTCTCATTCATGGACGGTTTCTCTGGCTATAATCAAATCCTGATGAATGAGGAAGATAAAGAAAAGACAGCATTCACAACCCCATGGGGGGTGTTCCATTACAAAGTTATGCCCTCTGGTCTCAAGAATGCCGGGGCAACATACCAGCGAGCGATGGTTGCGCTATTTTATGACATGATGCATAATGAGATTGAGGTCTACGTTGATGACATGATCGCCAAGACTCGGCGTGGAGAGGATCACATTGTGACATTGACAAAATTGTTTGAAAGGCTGCGAAAGTTCAAGTTACGCCTCAACCCCGCCAAGTGTGTCTTTGGTACCAGCTCGGGTAAATTATTGGGGTTCATTGTTAGTAACAAGGGCATTGAGATCGACCCGGCCAAGGTAAAGGCTATTTGTGAGCTTAAGCCGCCAACGACTGTCAAGGAAGTCCGTAGCCTCATGGGCAGAGTGAATTACATTGCCCGATTTATTGCTCAGCTGTCTGAGACTGCTAAGCCATTTTTTAGGCTACTCAAGAAGAATGCACTGGTCAAATGGGATGGTGAATGTGAAGAAGCTTTTGAGAAATTGAAGCAGCACCTCATGAATCCACCCATACTTGTTCCACCCACTTCGGGATGCCCCCTAATCTTATATCTTACAATTCATGATGAGTCTTTGGGTGCTATGCTTGCTCAGACAAGTAAAGAAGATGGTAAAGAACGAGCTATCTACTATTTGAGTAAAAAGTTCACAACCTCCGAACTGAATTACTCCGAAGCGGAAAAGACGTGCGCAGCACTAGTCTGGGTGTTACACCGACTACGGCAGTACACTTTGCATTACCAAATATTCTTGGTGACGGAATGTGATCCCATCAAATACTTACTAAATCAACCCGCCTTAGTTGGGAAGCTTGCAAAGTGGCAGATTCTCATTTCTGAGTTTGACGTCCAGTATTTGTCACGGCCAATGCTACCAGCAAAGGGTCGCTAAATCCTTCAACAAGAAAGTCAGGCCTCGACAATTCCAGGAAAGAGATCTTGTTTTGCGAAAGTTGTTGCCCATAATTCCACTCCCAGAAGAGAAGTTTGCGCCAAACTATGGCGGTCCGTACGTTGTGAAGAAGGTACTCCCAGGTGGTGCTCTAATTCTGGCAGAGATGGATGGTCGAGTTTTTACCAATCCTGTTAACTCTGATGCTGTAAAGAAGTATTATGCTTGAATTGTTTTGACATTATTGATAATCTGAAGTTTTCATGATTCTCCAATGCATGTCTATTCAATTCCTGCTTGCATTACTAATCTCCATTTGGGATGGTTTCAATTGGGAAAGTCTCTTTGGTCCAATTGAATTTACCAACTTTGAATAGGGAACGTAAATTACATATGATACATCGAGTGTACAGAATGGGGCATGACGGGATGATGAAAGGTAAGCCATTCCCATACACATCCTATGGTCTAATCTCCAGTGAGATGAGCAGTAGTAGGGATCTGCATTCCTCGAGGCGATGGGTTTTCTCGCAAAAGGTACGATAGCCGAAGTGACAGAGGCATCCAATTCCCCATCCAAATGCTAGAGGTGTCCATTGCAAACCTCCTTGAGCGGCGATTTCATTTTCTTACCCCTGTCAAGAACCACCCCACATTGGGGCAAGACAAGGTAATTCCAGCAGCGGCATGAGGTAAATGATTAGAAATTCTCTTGCTTTGACGAGCATCAATCTTCGGGTGTTTCTTTACATTAAACTCGAACTTTAATTCAAGTGCCTTAGGATGATGAAGAGCATTCATTTCTCTATCCTATACACTACATCCATTGTACAGCCCAATTGAGCCTGTATATTCATTTCTCAAACCCCGTTGATGATCATTGCTCGTTCCGATTTGAAAATGACGTCATCACCAAGGAACAGAACTGAAGAGATCGGATCAACGGAGAATTCCCAAAATCTTGCATTTTACATCATGTGATTGTTTGACACAGCTTTTGTCTGTGAATATTCATGTTGTTTTAATCTCTCATTCAAAATCATGGGATTTTAAAAGAAGAGCAAATTCTGCCTGAAAGAAAATGGCCTGCTCTCGAAAAAGAGAAAAAAAAAAAACAAACCTCTTCCGAAAAAAAAAGAGAGAGAAAGAGAGATAGCTCTCTCTCAAAAAAAAAAAAAGAAAAAAAAGAAAATGAGAGTCGGGAGTAAGGAAAAGCAAAGGCTAGTCCTACAGAAAATCCCTGGTAGTAAAAGCAAAATGCCTATTAAAAGCAAGGCCTATGCCCATTCAATCCTCGTTCATTTGTAAAATATGTTGAAATTTGGATGTGCATTTTATCCTTCCTGTAAATCCCAACCGGATGACTTGTAAAGAAAAAGTCTCCAAGAGAGTCAAATGGGAAATTGCAATCATCAGCGGAAGCTCCATCCTCAAGCAGTGATGGCACATTTTGAAATCAATTTCAGAAGGCTAAGATTGGTGGCAAGACAGCATTGATCATTAGCGTCAAGCCATTCTCATATATTTTCTGAACCAAAGCGAGTCTTTTCGTTTCTCAGTCCCAAATCCTAACATACGTTACAACCCTTCAAAGTCTCTTCTGATTAGGGCACATGAAGTAACGTAGAGTTGAATGATCTTAAGCATCGCTCGAAGAAGTTCGAGCAAGATTATTTCTCTCTCATTTTTGCAGGGTTCTTGACTTGTAAACCCAGAGCAGATGATGAAGATCTTCTTTAAAAAAGGCTTTGACTCTACAGGAGTCCCATTTGGTAAACCATTGACCTAGCCCATATTACGGTCCTAATCAAGACCTCCAGATCGGCTCGGTAGTACCAATTGCGAGATTACTCAGACCCTTGTTGAAGACGATGATGGTAAGATTGAGTGATTTCTCTTGAATCCTACAGTTAGGATAAATAGCTTCCCTCAAGAGTAGGAGAAAGCCCTTTCGGACTGAAGTCCCCCATTCAGAGTACATTCGAGGTATTCACAATGTAATTACCTCCTTGAACAGAATTGGTAATGCAAACTTGACAGAATAGTTTTGCATAAATCCACGGAATGAATTTCAGCATGCATGCCTATACATGTTACATCTAAACATTGTTTAAGCACATGCATCCCTAATATTCGAGTTACCTCATGAGGTCTTGAAATCCATCCAAGGATGATTGAATGAACAAAGCCATGCTGGCAAGTGTCCACCTGGCCACCTTCCAAGCTCTCAGGTAAGTTTTCTGAACCCATTTTTGAATATCTTGTGTTTACACTGACATGGCTCGTATAGCACATCCTCTCGATGTGGTCACTGTCCTGTGAGATTGGCGGCATATTTCCCTTTCGGATTGTCCAAGACCAGCTCTAGTAATCTCATTCCCTTTCAGATCATCAAGGACCAGCTCTAATGATCTTGAAAGAAGTCTACCTTTCAACTACCCAGAAAACCCAGGTAAGTTTTCTAACCCTTTTCAAAAATCGCAAACTTTGAGTTTGCACCAATGAGAAAGCACATTTCTAAATTTCGTCCAGTTCATAATCGACATGCTCTTGTGACCTGCATGAAAAACTTGTTCGAACCATGATCGACATGCTCTTGTGGTCTCAACAAATTTTATCAAAATCATAATTGACATGCTCTTGTGATTTTGGTACCCTATCAAGTTCATGATCGACATGCTCTCATGTTCTTGATCTTATCCATCCAGTTCATAATCGACATGCTCTTGTGTCTGGATGCTTGTTCGAACCATGATCGACATGCTCTCGTGGTCTCGACAAATTTTATCAAAAACCATAATCGACATGCTCTTATGGTTTTGATACCCTTTCAGATCATCAAGGACCAGCTCTAATAATCTTGAAAGAAACTATGTGACTCCACTCGAAGAGATGCAGTGGACACATCCCCTTACAGATTTTGCACTTTCTCGCATCAGAGGAAACCTCTGGTAATGGATAGGCACCAGTAACTTAAGATTCTTGCATCCACAAAATGCCTGGAGCTTAAGGGAATCACTAGCATTATGAAGTGTCTGGTAAGACCGACATTTTATATGCGATCCATGTGCAGGTTTCTTTAATCCGTTTTCTCGGAGCAGAGAAATCGTAACACATGTTATTTACAGTCCTGCACATCATGCATCATTGCACTTGCATATAAAATGGGATTAATACTCCCCCACAAAAAAAAAAATCAAAAATCATCATCATCATTCATTTGCATTGTCAAAATTTAGGTTCAATTTTGTCTTTGAGCGAAACCTCTACGAGTCTCCGCTCAAAGAGGGGCAGCTGTTGACACCTAAATTTTGACTTTTTAAAATTCATTCAAGTACATAAAAAAATGAGAATTTATTCTCACCAAAAATTAATTTTTTCATGCATTGCATATTTAATTTTTTGTCGGTCATGCATTTTATTATGGCTAACGACGGAGGATTTGAGCTTAAATTGACAAACGATTGGATTGAGCATGAGGGAGGTGTGCCGAAAGGCTTATAAAGTTTTGAACTTAAAATTTTTTTTTCCACAGGGACTAAATTACAAATACATAAAACTTCAGGGACTGAATTGCAAATACATAAAACTTCAGGGGCTGAATTGTAAATACATAAAATTTTAGGGATAGTGGAGAAATTAGAAAGGAAGATGGAGAAGGTGAGATATAGAAGGGAAGATGGAGAAATTAGAAAGGAAGATGGAGAAGGGGAGATATAGAAGGGAAGATGGAGAAATTAGAAGGAAAGATGGAGAATGGAAGATGGTAGAATTAGAAGGGAAGATGAAGAATTAGAATGGGAGATGGAAAGATTAGAATGGAAGATGGTGAATTAGAAGGGAAGATGGAGATAAAGAATGGATGATGGTGGAATTAGAAGGGAAGATGAAGTTATTGAAAAAATTAGAATGATAGATGAAGATAGAGAAAGGAAGATGGGGGAGTAGGCTATAAAAGGAGGAAGAATGAGAGCCTTGGAAGGGGGGACTTTTGGAGAGATTCGAGAGAAATTAGGAAGACTTTGGAGATTGAAGAAAACTTGAGAAGAGATTTTGGGAGAGAAGAAAATTTAGAGAGAAAAAGAAAACAAAAAAAAAGAGAGAATTCTTTTAGAAGAGAGAATTGAGGGGAACGAGAGTTCGAAGCTCGGAGTTACCATCTTCATCGACCAATACAATCCGCGAGTCCATCCCCGTCGTTCGAGCCGCGATCCGCAATCTTGATCCACGAGGAAATCCGAGGTTCGAGTTCGATAATCAAATCCGTCAAGTCAGGTAACGATTCTAATCATTTAGAATATTCGAAATTGTGTTGCCTAAATGGATTGATTTGAATTTCGATTATACCTTGTTGGACATATTGCATTTCTTTGGAATAAATTGCATATCCAATTTTTTGAGATTTTTATTGCACGTTATAATATTTTCTTTAAAAAATAAAAAAGGGTTTGCTTTTGTTGCACATTTTCACATCATGTAGATAATTGCACGCGTAATTTATCTTGTAAATATTTAGATTAAACCGCATGCATTGCATATAATTTAGTTCCTTACCTTGTCATAAAAAGAAAAATAAAAAAAAATTGCACCTTTGAATCTCAAGTGAAAATTCATCAAAATTGCCAAGTTGAACATTTTCATGAAATTGGTACGGAAAGGGCGCTAGTAGAAATATTAGTGTAACCAAGTCCCCGAACTCATTAATCTCTGGTTCGTAGGAATAAAGTATTTCTCCTGATACTTTATTTAGGTGTCTAATCAACCTACCCAAAATGATTAGTGGCGACTCCAAGATAAATCATTCTTTTGATGAAATTGAACCTAAGTCACGATTTGGTAGAACTTGGGAGAGTTCGAGCTAGGCTAGTTAATTCAATTTAATTAACCTGGTAATCCATTAACTTTAAAAATTGGGAAACCGATTTTTTTAGGTCGCGACAGAGCTCTCTCCTCCACAAAAGTGGGGGTGCGGGGCTCAAACCCATTAGAGAAGTTCCACTATTTAAATCCATTTTTCATCTCTCTTTTAACCTATGTAGGACTATCTCATTCACCTTTTATGAGTGTTGGACATTCAAAATCTCAACAGGTCTAACTGGCTTCGCTGTGTCTTACAAGTGTCGACGTAGAATTCTTCAAATCCAATATCTTGGACAACAGAGGCACTGAAAGTCAAATGATGCATCTGACGCCAATGTCTGACTGAACAAGGGATGGATAGATGGCAATGCATATGGACGTTAAAATTGCAGGCCACACAACGCAATGCAAGGGATGTTCATTGAAGATCGTAGATGTTGCACTTATGGCCGGATGTAACTTTTTAGAGAAACAAAGGCCTTCATATGTCACCGAAGGTACAAGTGAAGCAAAATGCAACTCCAGGTCAATGTTGCAGTTTGTGCAATGGCAGGCAAAGGACCTCCTAATATTTCCACAAGCACAGAAATTGGAAGTCTTCCAGTCAATGGGGCACCTCGGCCAATAGCACAAGAGGATGTCCCAGGTTAAATGAATGTCGAATCTCCCTTGGCAAATCTGCAGATTTCTTGTGAATTTGGAATTTGCACCTAAAGCAATCATAGGTTGGACCAACAAATTGTTCCTCGCAAATTGCATTTCGATGTATGCCTTCTTGATCATTCTCTATCATGACTAGTGGATGTCCATGGCCAAAGTACAAAACCGCTTGCAGGTATCTCTTAATTTTTTTTGGCATTAGAGCACAAACAATGTCGAGCACGAAGTTGCATTGGTCACACAAGTAGGTAAAGCCCTGAAAGTTCTTGTGACAGGCACCGCACCATTTTTCTGGCAGAAAAATTCAACCAAGGCACGCCGCTATTTGGGAAAGAATTTGATGATTTACATCGTAGACAAGGCTAAGAGGATGTAGTGGGTTTCTTTGGGCAATTCAGCACATGCTCTGTGAATGAAGAACTTGCATAGGCCGCAAAACTCTTGATTCTTTAATCATCCTTCAATTCAGAGATTATCAGAGGTTGTCAATGACTGAGATGTTCAATCCACTCTTGGCCTTCTGGTTTTTGCCTTTAGGGAATTAGTGAGCACTGGACATATCTTAGAAGAAATCACATTGCTTGCAGCAGAAAGGGAAGCCAGAGTGCGTCCAACAACAAGCATTGCCCCAAAATCCATCTTCGCTGCAAGGATTACTGAGCAGCATGAGATGGTGATCCAAACGAAGGAAGATTTGATATCTCGCGGCAGCTTTCCACATGATTCATGGACGTAGAACTGGCATCAGGCACAACTGAAAACCGGGGATGAGCTGCTTGTGCAACACGCATTGCAGATGATGTTAGTCTCTTTTACTACATTCTTGCTGGTGAGAGTCAGCGAACGCTCAGGGATGAAGTGTATAAATAAATCATCATTCTCTAACTCCTCCACGCTGGACATACTATTAAGATTTTTGGAGAGACTATATTTTCGACTGTTAAATTACCTAGAAATTCAATCTGCTATATGCAAAATACTATCTTGCAGGGACTCCTATGTGCATACATCAGTCTCGGATATGATAAAAAGTCACATTCCAGGACATATCTCCTTTGATCCGCATCTTCTTGTGTCCAGATAACGATGAGGAAGTGAATATGAACTGGAAGAACCAGAAGCTGACATGAATTCTATATGTATCTGTTAGAGATAAAAGAGCAATTTTTTTTATTTCTGATATCAAAGAAAGTACTTATAGGCTTAGGGTTAAGCCTAACACAATTACATATTTGCCCCAACTTGCTAATACTAGTAATAAACTCAACACTCCCCCTCAAGTTGGAGCATACATATCAAACAGACCTAACTTATGACAAATATATGAAACTCGTCCACTTCGAAGAGGCTTTGTAAAAATATCCGCTAGTTGCTCTTCAGAACGTGTGTGCGCCAGCCGTATGTCCTCACAGTTCACCTTTTCCCGAACAAAATGACAATCCACCTCTATATGCTTCGTTCGCTCATGAAACACTGAATTGCTAGCAATATGAATAGCAGACTGGTTGTCACAACAAAGAGTAGATGATCCGGTCATAGGTAATTCAATTTCAGCTAACAACATACGAATCCATTGAAGTTCACCTGCGACATTAGCCATAGCACGATACTCGGCCTCTCCACTAGATCGAGAAATAACAGTCTGCTTCTTGCTTTTCCATGACACAAGATTACCGCCAAGGAAAACACAGTATCCCGAAGTAGACCGACGATCCATAGGACAACCAGACCAATCTACATCAGAATATCCCGTCACCTCCAATGACTCAGGGTTAGAATAACCAGCTGTACGAAGATGACCCTGATTATGGAACATAAGTCCTTGACCCGGAGCTCCCTTCAAATATCGAACAATTTGTAGAGCAGCTTGCCAATGAGTAGTACGAGGAGAGCTCATAAATTGACTTACCACGCTAACAGCAAATGAAATATCCGGACAAGTAATGGTAAGATAATTCAACTTGCCTACTAATCGGCGGTACTTTTCTGGATTATGAAGAAGTTCTCCGTTTTCATTATCAAGTCTCACTCCAGGATCCATAGGTGCTTCACCAGGCTTAGCATCATGTAAGCCAACCTCCTTAAGAATGTCAAGAGTATACTTTCGTTAGCAGAGAGCAATACAACCATTAGCATAGGTAACTTCGATACCAAGAAAATATCGAAGACGGCCTAAGTCTTTAGTGTTAAACTCTTTATGTAGAAATTGCTTGAGTCGTTGTATACCTTCAACATCACTTCCCGTGATAATAATATCATCAACATAGACAACAAGAATAACACACCCTTTAGAAGATGACATACTAAATACTGAGTGATCCACACTACACCGATGCATGCCAAAAGTGATAATCGCATCACTAAAGCGGCCAAACCAAGCACGTGGAGATTGTTTAAGTCCATAAAGAGCTTTTCGCAATCGACATACCTTCTCCCCCTGAGTAACAAACTCAGGTGGTTGCTCCATATATACTTCATCGTGAAGATCTCCATGAAGGAATGCATTCTTAACATCAAGTTGATGAAGAGTCCACTAAGATCGTGCAGCCAAGGAAATAATGATGCGAATGGAAGGAATTTTGACCACTGGAGAGAAAGTCTCATCATAATCAATACCATAAGTTTGAGTATAGCCCTTTGCCACAAGACGCGCTTTTAAGCCATCAACTGAACCATCCGGATGGTGTTTAACAGTAAAGACCCAACGACAACCCACCAATTGTTTATTAACTGGCAACGGAACCAGCTCCCAAGTTTTATTTTGATGTAATGCAGTTATCTCTTCCTTCATAGCACAAGTCCAACCTGGATGAGCCAAAGCCTCCTGCACACTACTTGGCACAGACACAGATGCAAGGGATGACACAAAGACAGACATCTGAGGATTTAAGTTATGATAAGAAACAAAATAAGAAAGATGATACCGTGACCGAGTACGATGAGCAATAGGAGAGCTAACAGGAGATGGTGGAAGAGGATCGGAAGCTTGGACCGGAGATGGTGGTGGTGGAGCGCTTGCTGGTGGAGAAGAATGGCCCCAAACAGGTCGAGGACCGCGTGCATAAACCTGAAGAGTCGGAGTTGGTGATCCTGGATCCAGTAAGGTATCATCAGAAATAGCTGGTTGTGGCTCTGACTGAAACATAGGTGCGGAGGGTGGTAGAAGATCCATAGTGAATGATTCCTGAGGGCTAACATCACGAAAAAATGCTTGATGCTAAAAAAGAGTCACATCAGCAGAAATATACTCTCGACGACGAGAAGGACTATAATAGACATACCCTTTTTGGGTACAAGAGTAACCCACGAATACACATTTTTCAGCACGAGGAGATAATTTGTCTAACCCAGGAGACAAAGAATGAACAAAACAAACACATCCAAAAATACGAGGACGAATAGACCACAAAGGACGATCAGGATGAAGAACAGTATAAGGAATAGCTCCTTTCAACACGGAGGATGGAAGGCGATTAATAAGATGACATGCTGTAAGAAGAGCATAGCTCCAGTAGGACTTAGGCATATGAGTATGAAGAAGTAGACAATGGGCAACATCCAACAAATGACGGTTCTTATGTTCAGCAACTCCATTCTGCTGCGGAGTATGAGCATAGAAACTTTGATGTAAGATACCATGAGATTCAAGAAATGGAATGAAGACGGAAGAAGAAAAGTATTCATGAGCATTATATGTACGCAAACACTTAATAGAAAAACCATACTGAGTACGAACTTCATGATAGAACTGTTGAAAAGAATGAAAGACTTCAGTATGATCTTTTATTAAATATAACCAAGTGGTTCGAGTACAATCATCAATAAATGTGACAAAATAACGAAGACCAAAGGAAGACTCTCTACTAGGATCCCAAACATCAGAGTGAACTAACTCAAATGGTTGGGAAGTGTCGTGACCCGAAAATTATTTATTTTTTCGGGTGAACGGATTATCAGGTTAATTAGATGAACTAACCTAACGCGGACCCTCCCAAGCCCTACCGAATCGCAACTTTGATTTTTGTTTAAATGATTTTAAGACTTGGAGTCGCCACTAATCGTTCTTGGTAGGTCGATTAGAAACCTAAATAAATTAGCGGGAGAACTAATTTATTTCTGCGAACTAGAAATTTTGAGTTCGGGGACTTGGTTACGTTAGATTACTCTAACGCCCTTTCGGTACCAATTTCATGAAAAATCATTTGGGATGATTTGGAAAGATTTGGGCCAAACTGACCAGAAGGGTAAAATGGTCATTTTTCAAGGAATGGGAAGTGAAAACAGGTCAAACCAGTTGAATGTGGTCATTCCTTATTTCTCACAATTTCTGAGAATTTTTCGGAAATTTCTGAGACAATTTACCCATAAGGGGCAAAATTGTCATTTTGAAAAGGCCAGGGAGAGAAATCATCCAAAAATAGGATTGGCCAGTCGAAATGGCCCGTTTCCTAGTTTTTGAAATTTTGGAGAGTTTTCTGAGATCTTTCAGGACAATTTGCCTATTAAGGGCAAAAATAGTCATTTTGAAAATATCAGGAAGGAAATTCATCAAAAATAGGATTGACCAGTCGAAATGGCCCGCTTCCTAATTTTTGAAATTTTTGAGAATTTTTCAGAATCTTTGGAGACGATTTGGAAAGATTGGGATGGAAATCCACCAAAAATAGGATTGGTCAGTCGAAATGACCCGTTTCCTAATTTTTGAGATTTTTCTGAATTCTTCAGAATTTTTGGAGACGATTTGCCCATAAGGGGCAAAATCATCATTTTGAAAAGATTGGGGTGGAAATCCACCAAAGATAGGATTGGTCAGTTGAAATGACCCGTTTCCTAATTTCTGAGATTTTTCTGAATTCTTCAGAATTTTTGGAGACGATTTGCCCATAAGGGGCAAAATCGTCATTTTGGAAAGATTGGGATGGAAATCCACCAAAAATAGGATTGGTCAGTTGAAATGACCCGTTTCCTAATTTCTGAGATTTTTTTGAATTCTTCAGAATTTTTGGAGACGATTTGCCCATAAGGGGCAAAATCGTCATTTTGAAAAGATTGGGTGAAAATTCACCAAAAATAGGATTGGTCAGTTGAAATGACCCGTTTTCTAATTTCTGAGATTTTTCTGAATTCTTCAGATTTTTTGGAGACGATTTGCCCATAGGGGGCAAAATCGTCATTTTGGAAAGATTGGGATGGAAATCCACCAAAAATAGGATTGGTCAGTTGAAATGACTCGTTTCCTAATTTCTAAGATTTTTCTGAATTCTTCAGAATTTTTGGAGACTATTTGCCCATAAGGGGCAAAATCGTCATTTTGAAAAGAGTGGGTGAAAATTCACCAAAAATAGGATTGGTCAATCGAAATGACCCGTTTCCTGATTTCTGAGATTTTTGGAATTTTTCTGGTTTTTTTTAAATGATTTTCTTATTTGTTTAATATTTATAAGGGACCTCGGGTCAATGGACCCAATTCGTGCGCGGGCCAGACCCAGGCCTCTCATGCAGGACCCTCTCATGGACTGGGCTCGACCAATAAGCCCAGTTCGGGTTACAAACTCAAAAGGCTATCCCTCCCTCTTCTTTTGCCTAATCCCATTCATGTCGGCCCAAAGCTGCAAGAAGACTAGGCCTAGGCTGAAATAAGCCAAGCCCAAATCCTAATAATCCTTCCACCAGTTTTCGTTTTTCGTTTGCTTTTTTTTTTAATCATTTCTGTTCCACTTTGATTCTTCTCATTATTATATATATTTTTTATTCTGGTTCATCATCTTCCCAAACCAAAGAAGTTCCCTCAATGGCGTTACGGAGAACGCCAATCACATCACCTTACCACCACTTTGGACAACCACCTATACTGTACACACCGAAGAACCTCCGTTCGTGAACCACCATCGTAAGCCGATACTAGCAAGTAACACGTGGATTCAAGCGCGTAACAGACATGTCATGTAAATACACGAACAAGGAGGAAAACGAAGATAGGATTATCGGCTCAAGCACGAACAAAACAAACAGAATTGAGTAGTACGAGACCTACCTGGTCGGAACTTCTAGCTTATCTCGTTCGGCGCGGGGAGGAGGTCCTACGTTAGTTAAATCACCCTAGCTGTCGGTATGGCCGCCATGAAGGAACTTCTTCGCGCAAGACGACATGTTTCGTCTGGACTGGTTGACAATGAGGGATGCTGAAGACGTCAACTTGGTCGCGGTTGAAAACCTTGTTTGTTTGACTTCAATGGTTCCAAACGACCGACAGCGTGCTCAAGTTATAGCGAGGATCGAGAGTGACTTCGGCGCCCCAAAAAACTTCGAAAATTCTCTCTCTTTCTCACCATAGCTGACGTCCTTTTGAGCTGATTCGGGAATGAAGGGACATGGTCTAGTTTTGATAAATGAAGGCCCCAAGTCATAAGAGATTCCTAAGCTGCATGGTCTGAAAGAGGGCAACCTTTTTGTCCTTGTCCTTCTTCTTCCTTTTCCGTCGCGAACACCTCCTCACACAACTCTCCTCTTCCAGTTTTTTTTATCACCTCCCGTTTCATGCGTCCACCATCCCGTTGGAGAAGAGCATCCCACGACAAAAGTAGCCCATACCAAGCCCAGTCGTGGATCCTCCAATTGCCATCCTCAATGAAGTATCATGCGGTTCAACAAATTTAGTGGCTATCTATGTGTACACGGGCAAGAGGCTGTCCTCTCGAGCTTTAATCTTCTGCTGCCACGAATCTACCACATTAAGAGGACTAGCCTTTCTAGATGCCTCCAGCTTTGACTTCAATTTCCATGGCATGAGTTAGCACCACCGCAGGGCCTCCCACGACCTCATACCGCCACAAAGGATCACGTAACTGGACAATTACCGCTAGTGTTATTGACGCCGAAGGTGTAGATCCACTGGACTTCACCCGATCGTCGAGAGGGACAGCATATACCAAGGGACGTTGGTTGCCATAGAGCGGAGAGACGTCAAACGGGGCTTCATCCTCACCATTTCTGCTTGAATCTTCAGAGCATCGATCATCATGGCTTTGATCTTTTGCATAAAGGAAGCCAGGATCTCCTCCCTGGTGAGTGGACTCTCATTCACATTCCAAAGCCGTGTCGAGACTCTCTCTTTCCTTCTTGTGCTCATGGCAGCAGCCATTGTCTTCACTGCAGTGATTGTTTGCGCGGCACAAAAAGATCTCGGACTCGATGGTGTACATCTTAAATCGGTAAGGCGAATTCTCGATGCGGTCCTTAATGAGGAGCTCGCCAAGGTCCTCCGTGTTCTCCTTCACACCATCTGGAGGCTAACGAGAAGGCAAGCTTTAGTAGCTAAAGGGGATCTTAGTGTCGATGGAGACGAACCAGCCAAACCCTATGCCCAGCTCAGAACGGAGGGATTTGACGTCATCGCCGTCTTCTTGAAGCATACGGTCAGCCATCTGACGAGTCAACTCGGCCATGTACTCGTTGTCCTTGTAGCCGCTGTCTTTTGCCTCTTGGACTCCTTAGGTGCACTGGCCTCGCTCAAACGGTGGATGAGCGAGGATATCTTCTCTTGATCCAACACAAGAATGGAGATTTCCAGTTGTCCTCACTACTGAGCTATCTCAGAAGTGAACCAGAGTTTGAGTTCTACAAGTATTTGGTCTTGGTGCAGCAGACGAACTTGAACAGCAATGGACAGGACTTCTCGGACGCGTTTGGGACAGCAACTTGGACTCGACTTCTCATGGTTGATCAGGACAGCAACTTCAAGCGTAAGGACGGCAACTGGACGGTGTAAACCGCAGTTACTAGAACGGCATCAAGGTTGATGCACACTAGCATTAGGACGGTGACCGCGCCGGTGGAAGGTCGGGAGGGGACTGGCGGTTGGCGACTGCGGCGACTCTCATTGCGATGGCGCCCATACTCCCCTCCGACCTTGTCTCCCTCGTAGGAGGTTCATGCCGTCCTCCTCGTAGGAGCCCCCCCTGTGCAATCTCCACCATCGAGAGACCAACCGACCAAAATGATGAAGGAAACCATCCTTTTTTTTTTTTGCTTTCGGTGCCTCTTTTTTTTATTCATAAGTTCCTCCCCAAACATGTGAGCCATCAGGAGAAAGAGTGGACAGCTGGCCTTTTGTTTTCAACCATGATGAGTGACCCTCCATCTTTTTTTATTCTTTTTCCATATCCCTTCTTTTCTTTTGCCGAGGCATTCCTCTTTGTTGACTTGGAATTGTGCCCCTTGTGTTCGTCGTCCTCATTCTTCGTCTGAAGCTGAGCTGGGAACCTCTGAAAGCCCTTCGAGATTTTTCAAAACCTCCAGACCACTCCAGCCGTGTCACCCAAATAATAATTTTGCTTTACTCGGCTCTATCCAACAGTGCACGCGAAAACCGATGCATTCAAAGATCCAATGCCACTGGCAATATCCAGCTAGAAATCTCAAACAGTTCATTATCGGATCAATAATCACCGGTGCATAGCAAAAAGGTCGGCTGTCTTCTGATCTCGGCCATCACAGATAATATCTTCCATACAACTACTCCTTCGTTTACTCCCTGAGGCCTTACTTCAACGATATATTGATCACTTTTCACGGTAACAAGTTCATTAGCCAACGCACTCTCTGAGCGTTCTAACATCTCCCTTGCCTGGCTTGATCCAAAACCTGGGTCCGCATCTCGATGACACCAAACCAAAGCATTCTCTTTTTTTCAACGGAAGACCCCTCCCCGTTTTTGCTTTGCTTCCTTGACATCATTATAGTGTCCACCGAAAGTCTCCACCATTCAAGTCTGTGGGTCCCCATCTTACCCCACTAAACATTTTTCAGCCCGACTTTTAGTCCTCCACCGGTGGTTTGAAGGCGTGGTCCCAGAGTACCCATCTGGTCTCCGTCCATATGTCCCCCGATATCAGCTTTTTTTTTAGACCATTAACTTCCTGAGGAAGTTCAAAGCCCCCCCTTCCTTCGGTGATTCCCCATTTTTAGCCGAATCTAGGCGTCCATGTGTAGAAGACCCTTGGCCATTGGTGATTGCACATGTCATGACTGCCACCTTTCGTCAAAAGTTCCCTTCAATTTGGCCTTTTTTTTTGTTTTTCTTAATGATGTATCTCCCTTTTTTTTCATTTCATCATGCGTCCACCGAACGCGTGGGCACCAACTTCCTTTGATGAGTTTGAAAACTTTGACTTGGATTGGTTGATCTGCCCAGTCACGATTGCTAATAACAACAATGAGTTCCAGATTTGCTGCTTGATGCCTTTCTTTAAACGGAGTGGCCTGCTCGTAACGCTTACTTGTGTAAATAGTTATGAGACCCTCAACAGCGATTTTCGTGTAACTCTTGTAAAATGGAATTTCAGCTTCAGTGGCATTTTGTTTCAACTAAGCAAAGTCATCTTTTAAGAGTTTCCTCGTAGCCAAGAGCTGGCTTCGACCTTCTTTGCATTTTCATCCTTCTTAACAATGACACCATAAACAGTATTTCCTTGAACATCAACAGGCGCCGACAGAATTTTGGAATTGAGGCTTCCCAGATTTATCCCTGCCCACATCAAAAGGATATTGAGCAATATGAACCTCAAATGATGCACTTCCATCTCTAAAATCTTTAACTTTTTGAGATACCACCGAATATTTTGGTCAGATTCAAGCAAAATCTTGGACTATCAAGGGAGAATGCCACAACTCCAGAAATGCAAATATTGAAAATTACCAAGCTAAAACGAAATTTCTAGAAATTATTTAAATAATGAAATTAACAAGGAAACCCTCAATTGCGGGTTGAATTTTTCAGAATTTATTCAGCCAAAGTGAAGAGAAAATTAAAATAAAAATACTGACTACCTATTCACATTTTGTGGCCTCAAACGCTAATTTTTATTAAATATTTTTCTAATTTATGAAAAATATTTAAAAAAATGAAAAAAATAGGAAAAATTATTTTTTGTTCAAAAATGGTAGCCTAATCTTGGCGAAGGCTTCCAAAGTTGATTTTGTAATTTTCTCATTTTTTCTTGATTTTATATGAATTTTCGAAAATAAAAATGCCGAAAAATACTGAAAATATGGAAAATCATTTTTTGGTCAAAATTGATTTCCTAGGCTTGGCCAAGGTCCGCAAAGTTGATTTTATAATTTTATGAATTTTTATGGATTTTTTATTAATTTTAAAAGAGAAAAAATGATTAAAAATCAGGTGTCAACAGGAAGCACGACTCGAAACACGAAGGGGAAAAGACACACGATGGTGTTTACCTAACTCACATGTTTCACAATGAAACTGAAGACCTGAACTAGACACAAAGGGAAAACGTCGGAGTACGTCTGCTGATGGGTGACCAAGGCGACAATGTAAGCGATAAAGATCATCCACAGATTTATTTTGGATTGTTGTGGTAGCAGCAATAATCTCAGGATCCAGGATGTACAATCTACCAGCCTCACGCCCACCACCTATTCGGCGTCCAGTCTTCCGATCCTGAAGAACACAAGAAGATGAAGAAAAGATGATATCACAATCGAGATCACGAGTAATTGAACTGACAGACAAAAGGTTGTAAGGGAAATGAGGAATATGGTAAACAAGAGGTAAAGAGACAGAAGAGCTCAATGATACACAACCTGTACCAGTTACTTTGGACTGAGAACCATCTGCTAGGGTAACTGATGTAGAAGGAACAGAGAAAGTGGATGTAAGAAGACGAGAGTCACCGGTCATATGATGAGTAGCACCTGAATCAATAATCCAAGAACGAAGAGCAGATGAACTAGACAATAGACAGGTGGGATCATTGTTCCGTGCCAAAGTAGCAGTAGGACCAGAGATAGCATCACTCATGCTATGTCGTGCTTTAACCAACTCATCATATTCTGCACGAGTCAATTTTATCATACCTTGTCCAATAGAGGATCCAGATGGAGGAGTCCAAGGCTCAGTATCAACAGAAGCATGTAGACCTCGTAACTCAGGATGAAGATCATAACAGTAATCAACCGTATGCCCAGACAGTTGGCAATAAGTACAAAAACGGTTCGCTCGACCACTGCCACGAGCTCCCCTAAGAGTATTATTACCACCACCACGAGTAACGCCCCGGCCCTGAGGACCACGACCACGACCACGATATGAACTGTCAGTACTCCAATGGCCTCGACCATTAACGCGACCATGAGTCCCGTGGCCTCCACGAGCTACCATAGCACTACTTTCTGAAATTGTTGAAGTTTTAGGAATGGAAGTGTAACGCGCAGCTCGAGAATACACCTCTTCAATGGATGGGAGAGTGCTCTGGGAGGTAATCTGCTGTCGAAGAGCATTGTGATCTGGACCAAGACCGCGGAGGAAGAGCACTGTTATCATGTCAGTTTCTCGTTGCTGCATCTGAGTAACCGTGGTCGCCGGTGGAAAATAAGATTTGAGGCGCTGATACAAAGACGCAAAATGAGCATAATATTCTGTCAACCCAGCATCACCAATTTTGGCTTCAAATAAAGCCTCCAACATATCACAAACTCGGCTCATGTTATTTTGTCCAGAATATAGTAAGCTACACTTCGT
This sequence comes from Psidium guajava, assembly GCA_016432845.1. Lineage (NCBI taxonomy): Eukaryota > Viridiplantae > Streptophyta > Magnoliopsida > Myrtales > Myrtaceae > Psidium > Psidium guajava. The sequence goes on from CM028230.1 coordinate 957,819, forward strand.
CCATACCTGACGAGCTGTTGCACAATCCATAAAAAGGTGGCGAACAGATTCAGCCATACTTCCCCATAACAACGTACGTAAAGTAGCATCAACAAATTTCCATTCTTCTAGACTGACTAGATCTTCAGGTGGTTCTTCTTCGAGCCATCTAGATTGACGATTAGCATAAATAAAGGTTGAAAGAGCCATGGACCAAGAAGGATAATTGGTACCATCCAATTTGATCAAAGTATTATGCAAACCAGTCATACTGTGATATGGTCCAACAGATCCTGAACTCAAAGAAGCACTAGGGGGAACAGATCCCGAAACAATAGACGGGGAGCTTGCTGAATCAGTAGACATTTCTCCAAATCACTTACTATCACAAATAATTCACGTCAAAGTATCACGTCACTAATCACTCCTGAACTCCAAATTCAGCCACACTAATTCAGCAACACCACCAAATTCAGTCGTACTAACTCAGCAACAACACCAAATTCAGCCACACTAACTCAGCAACAACACTACTATGAAACCACATTAAAATTTAGCAGTCACAAAACGCATACTCAGTTCATGGAAGCAGCACGGACGAGTCTTCAACAATGGGCAGTACTTGGCGACGCCGGCTTGTAAGTCGCCGGCCCTAGGCGACGCCGGCCAGTGGGATCGCAGGGGCTGGTCGGGGGTCCTCGGGGGTCGTCGGGGGTCGTCGAAGGCTGTTCTGGTCTGGTCGCCGGAAGGTGGCCGAGAGAAGTGGCCGAGAGCACGGGCCGTGGCCGAGCTAAGTGGCCGAGCGCACGGGTCGTGGCCGAGCTAAGTGGCCGAGCGCACGGGCCGTGGTCGAGATAAGTGGCCGAGAGCACGGGTCGTGGCTAACGGACTTGGCCGGGCGCACGGGCCGTGGCCGAGCGAGTTGGCCGAACACGGGTCGCGGCCGGCGGCTGACGGTGGGTTGACGACTGAGGGTTAGGGTTTCAAAGAACCTAGCTTTAATACCATGTTAGAGATAAAAGAGCAATTTTTTTTTTTATTTCTGATATCAAAGAAAGTACTTATAGGCTTAGGGTTAAGCCTAACACAATTACATATTTGCCCCAACTTGCTAATACTAGTAATAAACTCAACATTATCTTAGCTTTCTCTATGAAGGACAAAATTTTTTCGGTCAACATGGATAGACTTAAGGAAAATGCAATGTTTTATTATTATCCTCTCCAGGACAGCAATTTGATGAATCCGAGAACCGGGATGTTGTTTCTGGGATTTGCATGGGCAAAGAATATGACGTTTTCAGCTGATAAGCTACTGTTTGGTTTGGTGATTGTCCATGGACATGATAAAGGAAACACTCCCCGTGCTACATACATAAGTTGCTGAGTTTTTGCCTTCATCAATTTGAAGATGTTCGTCCACAAGTAGCCCAATATCAATAACCTTATCGGGGTTCAATAAATGTTCCCTCTTGAGATTCATGGTGCATATGGTGATGGTGGATTCAGAAGAAGCTCAAGATCTGGAAGGCCCAAATGAGAGAGTAAGTGGACTGGGAACGGGACGGTGTTGGCCCAACGACCTTGATCGCGGGCTTTGGTAACAGGTCAAGGGATTTCTTCTTTGTTTTCCATAACAGAATGACTCTGTTAAGAATGCTGGCATTTTTGGGTTAATCTGAATAACAAATTTCCCTGCGAGCACATACACAATGTATAAGCAACTTTAGATTTACAATGGGATCGTGTAATCGGTCCATGCAAGGGGTGTTTCACAGTGAGCGACGGACTCATCGGCCGCCCATTTTGTGGTCGAAGCTTTTGAAAACTATGAATGCTGCAAAGTTAGTGGGTTAATTGAGTGGACTGTGTTGGTTAAGAAGAGATACGACACTGGAGCTAGAATGTGGAAAGGAAATGCAGGAATTGACCTCATTCTGGAAATCTTGTTGATCAAGAGATGCCCATGCCACTTATTGGACTTTAACATTTTGTGAGATTCTGCTTACAAGCCAAGCTCACAGTCACAACCCTATCAATCTTTCAGTCATGATGCATCACATTTGAGCATAACCAAAGGCTGATCTCGATAGCTTTGGAATAATGGCAGCCTCGGCCATTTTTAAGCCGGTCTGTGAAGCCGTTCAACTTCTCTCAACTTGTTATTGTCAAGAAAATGGTTCATCTTATCGAAAGAGACGAAAGATCAAAAAGATGTTTTTAAAGCACCTAATTCATCATTTTTTAGCTGGCCTGTCGAATCATTTAACTTCTTCGCTTTTGTCTTCAAGAAAATATTTTATCTTATCGAAACACACTGAAGATTAAAAGGCTCTCTCAAAACATCTTATACTCTTTTTAAATGGAGGATGACGAATTTTTCAGAAGAAAATGTGGTTATGCCCATCAGATGACATTGATTTAGTGCGATCGTTTCAGAAACTTATAGCTGCGAATGCAAATCCACATTTCACTGTATCGAGAATCCCTCGTTTCTAACCGGACTTACAATTCGAACAAAACTATAGCGCACTAGAGATTGGATCCAGATGCATATCGTGGATCGCATGTTTAGACGATTAGGTTCAAGCCATTTGCAGTTGAATTTAGAAAACTAATCCCAGTAATGGTGATCAATTCTCCCACAATCTACTACCTCTCCAGACAACAGTCTTCATCACTTGCCCTAGTTTTTTCCTAAAGGTGAAAGATGCCATTCTTTTCCCCTTTATCGTGGAATTTGAATCGTCCTAGAATATAATAAAGTTACCAAATCAATCGTTCCTTTTCACAAAGAGAGATTTAATTGGGAAATGCCTTGTTCTTGGTTTTTTTTTTTTTGATCGAAAATCTTTTATGCACAAAAGGTAGAGAAGCCAAATGAAGGCATTTCTGTAATCCCATGTCCACTTACACGATTCTTTTTTTTTTTTTATAACTTAATCTCATCTTTTCCTCTTACATCACATTTCATATGAACGGATTACTAGCGACGAAAAAGTACGCATATTATTATGCTCGCACAGAGCCCGGGGGAAGTAAACAGTGTATAGTAACTTTGCAAAGTCTCGGGTTAGCTTTTACAACTATAACATAAAGCTACTCATCAACGGGGTTACTATTTTATTTTTTAAGGTGGAAAGTAAAACAGTAAGATTTCCACATTTTTAAGTATCTTTCTTTATAATATAACTTCTACTTCAATCCTTTCAGTTGCTATTCTCTTCTTTGAAGGAAGTGGAATCTAGTACAGAATGCAATTCTCTGCTTGGCATGTTCACCTCACTTTTATCTGCAGATTGATTCATTTTCCATCAAATGAATTTCTATTCTAGAAAATATCTCTAAAAATTTTATGCTATGATCAAATGAATTTATGTTTTGGGAATAAGATTTTTATGTTGTTATCAAACACATTTCTCTACTCATAAACTCGTTTAGAGTTTGACAAAAAAAAAACTCATTCGGGGAATTGAAATAGAAAAATCTATTTTGGCTAGGAACTTGTCACCATTTTGTTTCTCTGCTTCTCTATTTTTAGGGATAAGGACACCACCTGTGTCACAATTTTCGTACGGTACTTACTTGAGTGCTATAACTTTTTTCAATTACTTGAGTGCCATAACTTATGTATGAAACTCACTTAAGTGCCATGATTTTTTTTTTGATCACTTGAATACTATATAACTTTTCAATTGGTTATTTAAATGCCATAACTTTTTAAAAAACGTTCTCCATAAGTGTTATGCCACGACATATTTACAGCACTTTGGTGAACGTTTTAAAAAAAATGACACTTAAATGGTTGATTGAAACTTATGACACTGAAGTGAATGTTTTTTAGAAATTATGGCACTTAAGTGGTCCAAAAAAAATTATGGCACTCACGTGAGTGTCATGTGAAAATTATAGCATTTGCGCTGTACGTATCCCCTATTTTTCTATTTCTGGGAATATGTTTGGAATATAAATCTGTTTGATAATATAATTTCATTTTTCTATTTTTAGGACATATATTTAGCCCAAAAATAGGTTTGGTACAGAAATGAGAAGTATAAATTTTCTGCTTTTATATTTTTTGGAACATAAATAGAAATAAGAAATCTTCTTATTGCTCAACTCTTTCTCTTGTGTGTAGTGTGCCCCTCTCTCTCTCTCTCTCTCTCTCTCTCTCTCTCTCTCTCTCTCTCTTGCTCTTGTCCTTATCGCCATTCGGCGGCTAGTTTCTAGGCCACCGTCCACCAATCGCTGGCCGAGGCCGAATCGCTAATAACCGTTCAAATTTTATGCCGTTATCAAACGAATGTTTATTTCGGCAAGAGAAATTTCTTGTCATTATAAAACACGTTTCTTTGCTTAGAAACTCGTCCAATGAATAAAAATAAAAAAATATTTTTGGCCAAAAATTGCTCTCGAGAACTTATCATTCACGCTCTTAATTTTGGCATACAAGAAAAGTTATGAATGCCTATTAGTATGTGAACTAATTAGCATAATTATTACTATTATCAAATTTGTCTTTAAGAAATCGAATGATCAGAACTTACTAAACAACAAGAACAATATTCTTATCAAGATTGTGTTGGATTGATGAACCAAGATATCTTATTTTTCAAGCACATATCTATTGATATTTAGAGTTAGAGAGAAATAACGACAAAGTGTTTATGGCGGCTCAGCCCCAAATAGAGATGTATAATATGTATTTATAGGAGAGACTAATTACAATAATGGTATAGATAAACATAACCAAGACTGGAACACTATACTTATAATTACATGTTAATACTTCCCCTCAATGTGAAGTAAGAGTAACAACTGAGAGATTGGATTTCAATAGCGCATGTCGTAGACTAGGTAAGCCCTTTGTGAATATGTTTGCCAGCTGATCTATAGGAGGCACATAGCGAACACATAGATTATCGAAAGCAACTTGCTCTCAAACAAAGTGAAAATCCAATCCAACGTGTTTGGTGCGAGCATGAAATACAAGATTGAGAGCAACATATGTGGCAGAGATGTTGTCACAATAAATAGTGAGAGGAGCAGAAAGTGAGACTTTGAGCTCACGAAGTAAATACCAAATCCAAGCAATCTCAACAACACAATGAGCGACAGCACGATACTTAACCTTTGTACTAGAATGGGCTATAGTGGGTTGCTTCTTGGCACTCCATGAAACAAGATTGATGCCTAGAAATACACAAAAACCTAATTTAGGATGTCGAGTATTAGAGCACCTAACCAATCTGCATCTGCATAAGATGTCAATGCAGTGGGAGAACACCGCTTAATGAGTAATCCATGGGTGGATGCGCTAGCTAAATATGGATATATACGTTTGATGGCTTGCATATGAGGTAATCTAGGTTGATGTATGAATTGACTAACCAAGTTCACAACATAACAAATATCAAGTCTAGTCATGGACACATATTGTAAAGTACTAATCATCTGTCGATATAGCGTTGGAAAAGCGAGAAGCTCACCATCATCAATAAGCAATAGAGTCTTTGATGCCAAGGGAGTAGATACAGGCTTTACTTTAATAAGGTCAAGCTTGTACAAAGGGCTGTCAACATACTTAGCTTGAGATAAAAGCGTACCATGAGAGCGGTGATGAGCCTCAATGCCAAGAAAATAGTAAAGTGGTCCAAGATCCTTCATAAAAAATTCTTGTGAGAGTTGAGTAATCAAATATACGTAATAAATAAGGACTATCACCAGTGACAAGGATATCATTAACATACAACAGAAGATATAGATGATCCCAAGAAGAAGCATAAACAATTAACGTCGGATCAGCCTTACTCCCCATGAAACCCAATGATAGTAAAAAACTGTTCAAGCGAAGAAACCATGCATGTAGAGCTTGCTTTAAGCCACAAATGGCTTTCTGGAGACTATGCATGTGATTCGGGAATTCAATATTAGAGAAATTGGGAGTTTGATGCATGTGAAATTCCTCACAAAGGATGCTGTGCAAGACGGCATTTTTAACATCAAGTTGATGTATGGCCCATCTTGATGAACTAGTAATAGAGAGAACAACTCGAATTGTAGTAGGTTTAACAACCAAGCTCATACTCTAATGGGAGCCCATTGACGGCTTGAATCGCCAAATCCTCATCAGAGATGGAGCAATTGATTGCGGTGAGAGAGCCCGCAATTGACTTTGGATGCTAAAGATAGTTAGACATCGACTGTTCAGGTTTCTTAACAATGTTCTGAAAATCAAGCTTTAGTTTCCTTTAGTAGCATAGCGATCAGCAAAGTGTCGCCTTAGAGCAAGTCAAATCTCCCAAGATGTCCGAAGACATGAACTTCATAAAAAATGTCAACTAGGAGTATGCAACTGAACCGGGTAGAACAGAGAACTGGATCAGCCTGCCTGAAAAACTGGTTCAGTTCTCGGTTTCAATGTGAACTAGTCTGGCTCCTGGTTTCAAATTTTTGAAATCGATTTGAATAGGTTCGGTTCCTGATTCCAAGTAAAAACCCACCAGGAATCGGTTCTTATCTACAACAAAAACAACATAATTTTTCTAAATTGAGTCTAACTTTGTCTCACCACATTTGTTTTTTCTATATTCTATGTCGCATCTCTCTATTCTTTGTGGCAATAATTTAGTGGATGAATGGAGAATAGAGTTTTTGAAATTTATTTTGATGAATGGGGAACATATTTTTATAATTTATGTTTTATGTTGTGCATTTGAACTTTTTATTATTTATAATTATACTAGGCTATGTATTTGAACTTTTTGTCATTTATGTTGTATGTGACTATGTATTTGGCGGATAGGGATTTATGGTGATCATCTTTTGCTTTGAGTCATTTTGTTACTCATATTATTTTGCTATTAAAAATGAAATCAAAAAAGGAAAAAAATAGCTTCTCTGGTAGATCCTGAAATCGAATTGAAAAAAGAGAGGAGGCTCTAGAACCGGTTCCAGAGAAACAAGGTAGGTTCCATATTCTAAAAATTTAAAATTTGTTATAACAAGGGAGGTTTCAGGTTCTAGGTCTGGAACTTACCTACCCTAGAATGATCATCCCTACTCTCACCTATGAGGATTGAGTTAATCAAACAGCGAATGCATTGGTCTATCTTGACCTATGTGGAATAAGAGGTATTGGCCACCACAATACCATTCTAATCATTAACAAGCCTCTACAGACATGGAAAAGATTCATCCACATAGCCGCGCAGATTGTTATAGATTAAAATAGGTTCAAACTGAGATTTCCACAAAAGATAATTGTTTGCATCAAGTTTGATGTAGACAAGATTAGTGATGTTGTAAAGAACATGAGACGACAAGGTTGATTGCACGGCGATAATTTGGGTAGTAGCAGAGATTAGGGCAGTAGAGAAGAGGGAAGAAGAGGTGAAAATGGGAAGCATATTATTGAGAGTTGATGGAAAATTAGTGGAAAAAGAAGATGATGGCCAAAGAGATGATAGAGAAGAAGAAAAACTCACAGATGTATTGGACATTTTTGAGGCAGTAATTGGAGCAAAGGAAGACTGATTTGGGGTAAAGATGTTGAAGAACGTGATGCATTTTCCTGCTTTGAAACCATGTTGATGTTTAGAGTCAGAAAAAAATAACGACAAAGTGCTTATGGTGGCTTGTATAATATGTATTTATAAGAGAGACTAATTACAATAAAGGTATAGAAAAACATAATTACAAAAATACCTCACTGTACGTATAATTACACATTAATAATATCACCCGGTTGTTCTGTTTCTCTGTCTGCTCGTATTGTTATCTCATCTCGAACCTTATTTTGTATCCATCAGCAGTGATGTGATCTTATTTTCCAAGCAAAAATGGTATAACGATTCTTGCCAATCCAATATCATCCTCTATTAGATCATGGTTAAATTTACAAGATACTCCTACTATCACCAGGAATAAGAGTTCTTCACATGATTCCCACCATCAAATCTTGAACTAGATTTGGACATTAAAAAGGGAAACCTTAGTACCGATTGCAGAAGCAGAGGGAACAAAAGGCAAAATCATGAAGCTTTTGCTGATTTTCAATGTTCTAGGACTCTTGAGGACGAATCTCACCATGGTCAGCCCCCTCCCTAGCTTTGTGCTTCTCATAGAAAATCTCCCCCATAACTTTTGCAGCTAGGGGCAGACCAACACTCTTCTTTGTGACATCTGGCTTCAGCTACTTGATGTTGTCATCATCCAATGTTTCACCATGTTTCTCGACCTCATCCTTGAATATACACCAGCAGCTCTCAGGGTCTGTGAGTGGCTGCAGGCGGAGCACATTGTCTTCCCCAACCATGGTGTTGGCCACTTCCTCTGACCTGCTCGTGATAATGACTGAACCACCAAAACCTTTGGGCAACTGGTCCCAGGTGGCGTTGTCGTGCCATGGGTTAATGTCCCATATGTCATCGAGCACTATCAAGTACTTTTTGCCTAGTAGTTGCAGGTGGAGAGCATAGAATATGCCCTCGAGGCCTTGTCTTTCGATTGAGCTGATTATGTCCATTTCAACTCCTAGACGGGTCAGTAATTTCTTGGCGATCGCCTCCCTCAGGTTCTCGGACACATTGGGTTTTGGGGATAACAATAACCAAATTCTTGGAAGGAAGTGTGTCTTCACTTCTTGTTTGTTGAAGACCAATTGGGACAGTGTTGTTTTTCCGATGCCGCTCACGCCGATGATTGCAATTGCGTTGAAAGAGTTGGATGATTTTCCTAGTTGGAGAAGCATCCTCTCCCCACTCCCCACTTCATTCTCGAGTCCGTGGACTCTTGAGGTGTCACACCCCAAAACCACAATAATGGGGATTATGATACGGCCATCCCTTTCTTAAAAGGAAGCAGCCACAAGTTAACCAGAATTCAACCTAATAACCAACATGTATATCCATATATACAAGCTCAAGAAGTTCCTTGGTTACAAACATCAGAGCTTAATACTAAACTATAAACAAATATACACACATATCCTTCCAAATGGTAGAAACGTCTAATATCAATTTAAAATGACTCACCAAATACAAAAGGAATAACTCACAACTTATAATAAAATCTTCCTTCCAACAAAATATCTTTCACTAACGATCGCTCACGTTTTACGGGCGATTCGCTGGATCTGAAAAATAAAAAGATGAAAAGAATGAGCTAACACAGCTCAGTGAGTAATACATTTCTTCTAAGCGGATCGAACAATCACTATGCATATTTAAAATACAAAACAAATACCAATGGTTTAATCCATTGGTTAATCTCAGCAAAAAAACATGTCAATGGTCTATCCATTGACTCATCACATGCTTAAGGCTATAACCGTAGTCACGTATAATGCTCGTGACAAAAGACAATCAAGATTCCACCCTTGGTAAGGTCTCCACCTACAATACTGGTGGCTCGGTTCACAAGGATATTCTAAATAGTATGCGCATACCCATAAACCCATCAGTCGGGTTCATAGTTATCTTGAGCAACGTAAAATCACAACTCAAAACCAATAACGGAAATCTGTCACAAATTATCTCAACCAAAATGAACATCACCATCAACTCAAAATCAATAGTACAAAGTAATCATAAACCAACTTGAATAGACAAAACAACAGTAAATGTTTGATCCTGTTTTATGCAACAAAAATGCTCTAAACATCGATTTTACTTTTCTTTCAAAAGAACAAATCATATTAGAAACTCATATTATACCTTCTCAGAAAAACATGAGTTTACACAAATCAAAGAAGAAATAGTATCACTCACTAGACAAAGGCAAAATTAAAATGCGATGGTTATTCGAGCCGACGCGTTCGAATTCCTATTCAAAAATACGAAAAATGGATAAAAAACGAGTAATATGACATTCTAATAGATGGCTTAATTAATTTACACCTATTTAATGATATAACGACGATCGCGCGTCAACGGAAGCTCGGCCAATAACAAATTTCCTTTGCTGTCCTTAATGGGTAGTTTGCGCTTCAGAATTAAAAAGGCCATAACTCACTCCACCGAGCTCCGTTTCAAGTAATCTTATAGTCCAAACGAAGCTTATTCGATGTACTACAAAAGTTTTAACATGATCGAACTCAAATAATGAACGAAAAATAAAGATATTGGCTCTTGAAGTATGCTGTTCGTACGCATATTGTAGGAAACAGAATAGCTCGCGCTTCAGGACTAAAAAGACCATAACTCACTTCACCGAGCTCCGTTTCAAGCCATCTTATAGTCCAAAAGAAGCTTATTCGATGTACTACAAAATTTTTAGCATAGTCGACCTTAAATAATGAACAAAAAATAAAGATATTGGCTCTTGAAGTATGCTATTCGTGCGCATATTGTAAGAAACAGAACAGCTCGCGCTTCGAGAGTAAAAAGATCATAACTCACTCTATCGAGCTCCGTTTCAAGCCATCTTATAGTCCAAACGAAGCTTATTCAACGTACTAAAAAAGTCTTAATGTGATTGATCTCAAAAAATGAACGAAAATTGAAGATATTGACTCTTGAAACATGCTGTTCGCGTGGGTACTGTAGAAACCAGAATTTAAAATTTTGTTTCGGGCAAACTATAAGTCCAAATTGAGATCCGTCAAATCCCACGGCTTCACAACGTCTTAAATCTTTATTTCCATGTAAAAACGCAGCATAAAAACTCCTCAAATGAACCCAGCAACTTGAACTCAATCTAGGTTTGAAATTAAACCCTAACTCCAAAAATTACTTCAATAGAAAGAACGAGGGGTGCGAGTATTTACTAAACGTTGTTAAACGGCATCAAAATCGTTTGGCAAAATATGTGACTTGAACCCCTCTTCATCTTTCCTCTCTCTTCTCTTTTCCTCTTTTTCCTTTCTTTCTTTCTTCTTCACGCATGTCTTGGTGTGAAGAAGAAGGGAAAGTTACCCCCCATTTTTCTTTCTTTCTTTTTTTTTACTTTTTTTTGTTGACTTTTCAACTCTTCATTTTATCTTTTTTTTTTAACCACCATTGACTAGTAAAAACTTTTGGCCTATATAAAAAAATGAGCATTACATGAAGGATCAACCCCATGTGGAGCTTCCTCGAGAAGCTTTTAACTTCTGTGGCAGAAGACAGAAGGTCTCATGCGAACTCGCTAAAGATTGTTCGATCTTGTCGAAGGTTCTACGAATCTGCAGAAGCGTTTTAAGAGAGGTAAGGCTTTTCTTCCTTGCTAGCATTTGGCATTCTTCCAAGACATTATTGAGGCAGTAGAGCTCCTCTTTTATTGATCACTTTGCTGGGGACTCAGAGGCTGTGATTTTGTTGAGCAGAGACAGCAGTTCTGCGAAATAGACGGCAATGGAATTGGACTCTCGGGCTGTTGGCCAACTTGGTTTTGAAATTTTCAATGAGATATTTCTCAATATTTTCTTCCATTTTGATTCTCTGAGTGGCGAGCACTCTTCTCTCCTAAATACTGTCTCAGTGCTATGCTGCTGCAAATGGCAGCCTAAATGTTGGGCAGGAATATTTTCCTGTTGGTTGTTGCGAGTGTCCGGTCGATGGGGTAACCATTATGGGGACTTGGCCTACCGGGACTGGGCGCCCGTAAGCCGTGGTGTTCGTGGGCCCCCCACATGATCAAAGTCTTACATAAGTTCAACCTATGTGGGCTTGGCTTGAGGATCAACTTTGCTCGCGTAATATCGTTTGGGTGACTATAAGAATAATATGGTATGAGTCATAAAGTTTTTAAAAAGTGGATTCCACAATAATTTTTATTTAGTTATAATTTATTTTTTTGGCCCAAAACACACTACTAATCTTACATAATCAATTCCCTTCGCGCCACATATTCAAGAAAGAAATTCTTCATTGCTGATTTTGTCCTCTAGTTTGCATTCCCACCACAGAGTTCAGTCTTTGGGCGTGTGTAGAGAGAGAGAGAGAGAGAGAGAGAGAGAGAGAGAGAGAGAGAGAGAGAGGAACCATGGATATTACTTCATACATCACTGACCATGTCAAGAAGATTTGGTATGCATGGAACCTGAGGGGAGCCATACTCCTGAGTCTCTCACTTCAGGCCTTTCTGATCTTGTTTGCACCCTCCAGGAAACGTGCTTCCAAGGCGGTGGTCGTCATGCTAATCTGGATCACCTACTTGCTTGCCGATTGGGCTGCTAGTTTTTCAATTGGTCTCATCTCCAAAAGTCAAGTCAACCGTCCGGGCCCTGACCATAATGGCGACCTTCTCGCTTTTTGGGCGCCATTTCTTCTGCTTCACCTTGGCGGTCCGGACACCATAACGTCCTTCTCGCTTGAGGACAATGAGTTGTGGCTCAGGCACCTCCTCGGACTCATATTCCAGGCGATTGCCGTGGCTTATGTGTTCTATCAGTCACTGCCTAACAAGTTATGGATGCCAATCGGCCTGGTCTTCCTATCGGGAATGATCAAGTATGGTGAGAGGACTCGGGCTTTGTACCTTGCGAGCATAAGCAGATTCAGTTATTCGATGCGCACGAAACCAGACCCTGGACCGAACTACGCCAAACTCATGGAGGAGTACTCCTCCAAGAAAGAGGCCAATCTCCCGGCCAAAATTGATATGATGCCGGAACCTGACAAAGAATCCAGGACCCTGGGCACTGCAGATAGCACTGATATGGATGATATCGAGGTGGTTTGGGAGGCTTGCCGTTTCTTCAAAATCTTTAAGGGACTGTTTGTAGACATCATCTTCAGCTTCCGTGAGAGAAACGAAAGCCGGGAATTCTTCCATAGGAGAAATCCGGAGGATATTCTCAGATTGCTGGAGGTAGAACTCAACTTCTTTTACGATGTCCTCTACACGAAGATTGTGGTAGTGGGGGATAAGTTCGGATACTTTTGCCGCTTCATTTGTTTTAGCTCGGTGGAGATTGCTCTGGCTCTCTTCTTTTTCATGGACAAGGCTGGCTTCGAGATATTCAATGTTGCAGTTACCTATACCTTGCTCCTTGGTGCTATAGCCTTGGAAGTCGTAGCTCTCCTCCAACTTATCTTCTCCGACTGGACAGTTTCAGCATTGAAGAACCACAAGAAATACCGGGTTTTGGCCCCAATCTTCAGGAATTACCTTTCTCTCAAGAAGTCTACCTGGTACGATGATGAAGAAGAGGCAGAGATCGGACTCTTGGCCTGGCTTAAGAGGCACCTGTTTCGCAGGTGGTCGAAATCTATCTCGACATACAACTTGATTGATTATTCTATCCTGGAACGCCGTCAGGAAATTCAGAACTTCTGTGATCGTGTTGGACACTCATTCAGCAAGATCATTGTTCTGATGGGCCTAAAGGAATTTCTAGACCACATGAGGTACTCATCGAAGATCCCTTTTACTAAAGAACTATGGTCATTTATCCATCGGGAGCTGCGAGAGAAATCAGTGCTTGCTAATGATCTCGAATATGCGAAGATCATATATTCAGCCAGGGGTGACTGGGTACTTCACGATCTTCATTGGAGTAAACTATTGCCTTCCGTTAATGAAGTTGAGTACGATGAGAGCCTTATATTGTGGCATGTGGCTACGGATCTCTTGTATTCTACTACCACTAACACTGAGGAGAGCAATGATTGTCACAGAAGATTTTCTAAAGTTCTCTCTGATTATATGCTCTATCTTCTTGTTGTGCAATCTAAGATGATGTCTTCCATTGTGGGTATTGGACGAATAAGGTTCCAAGACACTTGTGCTGAGGCCGAGAAGTTTTTGGCCAGGAAGGAACTGCCAACCGGGAAAGAACATGAAGAAGCCTCTAAGTACATTCTCAAGGTGAACACCACTGAGAAACCTGTCTATGTAAAGGGAGACAGAAGCAAGTCGGTTCTGTTCGATGCGAGTAGATTGGCCAAAGAGTTGATGAAGTTCGAGGATCAGAAATGGATGATCATCAGCAAAGTATGGGTGGAGCTGCTATCATATGCTGCGAGTCATTGCAGAGCTACTGCTCATGCTCATCAACTGAGCAAAGGCGGGGAGCTCGTGACTTTTGTGTGGTTGCTGATGGCTCATTTTGGTCTAGGGGAGCAATTTCAGATCAATGAGGGTCAGGCAAGAGCAAAGTTGATTGTGAAGAAATAGCTTATGCAATCTCATGTTCCTGTATTCTACCAATAGAAGAAATTAAATGTATGGCTTTGAATTGCAGTAGAAAACAGAAGTGGTTCATCTTGTGGGCTCATTTCGTAGAAAATTCCGCTTCTTGTAGTCCTATGACTGAATGTAGTAGTTTTTTCCTTTGGCCAGAACAAAATGTGAAAGTTTCTTCGGTTTGGAGCTCCGAATTCCGCTTCGACGTTCCTGATTTACGAGGATCATATGTTCTTTGTATATGTGAACTGTCATTCTAATTATTAATTAAAGTTTTTGTGTTGGAAATCCTAATATTTTCTCAAGAAATTTTCTTGTCTCATGCCTTTTCCCTAATCAGTTGCCAGAAGTGGTCGAGCTTTGTCGGTGTGACGCTTGCACGAACCTTTCAGATGTTTGGTTCTGTGCTGCCTGGACTGCGAATTCAGAGTACATTTGGTGTGCGGGCTCCCCTTCTGCTTTTTCAATCCACTGCCTCAGCAAAGATCGCCTTAAGCTCAAGGTCCATGAATGCAGAGCATGTCCGCAGCGATCTCCTTCGTCTCTTCGATGTAAAGTGATTTCTACTTAGATGTGCTTGCTATTGTCTGAAAGGCAAAAAGTAGCAGGCGAAGATTGGATTGAACATCTCAGAAACGGACACCCTTTGATAATCTGTGAATTGAAAGTACGATCAAACAATTATGTGTTCAACGTGGGAGACTGTTTGCTCAGGCCCGATCTGCAGTTGCAGCCTGTGCAAGTTCTTCATGCCTATTTCGGGGTTAGAAGGTTTTGAAAGCTACGAATGCTGCAAACTCTTGAGTAAGTGAGTGTGGACTCTGTTGATGAAATAGAAATAACACAACGGAGCTAGAACGTAAAAAGGAAATCCTGGAATTGAGTTCACTCTGGAAACTTGTTAACGAAGACTCACTGGAGTTAACTTTTAGCGAGATTATTATGCTTACAAGCCAAGCTCACGACACTATCAATCTTTCAGCCTATGCAAGTTCTTCATGCATATTCTAAGGAATTTTGATAGTCTAGGTTTAACACAATCTCTTTTCATTAAAAATATAGTTGCGAGGTTCAAAAGTTTTGGCATTAAAGACGCAAATAATCCTTTTCTACCATACCTAACTTTAAGAAAGAATTTGAGGAGTAGTATTAGGCAACCGGAGTATTCTCAAGTAATCAGCAACTTCATGTATATCATGAATTGTATTAAACTTGATATTGTGTACTCAATACGAAAACTGAGCAAATTTACAAGTAATCTTGGTCATGAGCATTGAAATGCTCTGTTGAGAGTATTAGGTTATTTGAAAAGTACCAAAGATTATGCTATGTGATATGGAGACTATCTAGCTATTTTTGGAAGGCTATATTGATGCCAAGTAGGTTTCAGATTCTAATGAATTGAAATCGACTAGTGGATATGTGTTCACCTTAGGAAGTGCCACTCAAAGCAAACTTCAATAGCACGCTCCACAATGGAATTTGAGTTTGTTGCTCTGGATAAATCGATTGAAGAAGTAGAGTTGCTTTGACAAATTTTAAAGGATATTCCATTGTGGCCAAAATCTGTGCCTGCGATATGCATTCACTGTGACAATGAAGCAACGATTGCAAGGGCGCATAATGTGATATACAATGGTAAGTCTAGACATATTTGTTGTACACATAACACTATAAGGAAGTTGCTCTTGCGTGGAATAATTTTTTTGTACTTTGTAAAGTCAAAGGAAAACATTGTGAATTCGCTGACAAAAGATTTTTTGAGAGAGTAGGTAAACTGGATATCGAGGGGAATGAGGTTAAAAGCCTTAATTGAATATAGAGATTCTGAAGTGAAAACCTAACTGATGCGATTGGAGATCCCATGGACTAGTGTTGACACCTAATTTTGGCGGTTTCATATTTTATTCATAAAATAAAATATGCCTAAATTAGTTAAATATGCATAATTTCTTGATTATTTTAAAAAATATAAAAAAACAAAGAGCAAGAAAATTGATTGGAAGGGAATCACAAAAAATAAAAATAAAAGAGCAATTAAATAATAGTATTAATAAAAGAGAAAGAATAAAAAAGAAAAAAAAAGAGAAAATTGGGCTGTTGGGCTTGGCAACGCTAGGCTCGTGCCTCCTAGGTGCAGGCCCACTCTCCCTTTTCTTATTCCTTTTTGGGCCTGCGCAACCCACTTTGCCTTTTCTTCTTCTTACGCCCAACGACAGAGCTCCCCCCCTAAAAAAAGAAAAAAAGAAAAGAGCAGCCCACCTTTTCTCTCCCTCTTTGTCATGTCCCGAATCCTACGGCCACGTGACATCCCGTCCTACTTTCTCCTTCCGTCAAATAGCCAACAGCAGTGATCGCCCAGGTCTGATCGTGACCAAATGACGGCTACCCCAACACAAACGGAAAATGCGTAACTATCCCTAACATGCATTCATGCAGAAAGATAGAGAGACCTGTTATATCATTCCTGGATAAATACAAATCATATATATGTATATACATATCAAACCATCTGATAACCATCCAAACATCACCTCAAGGCTATATACAAATATATACATCTGGATATATATATATATATATATATACACACACACACAACTCGAAACACCGCGCCTTACTAGACAATACAAAAAAGAGACAACTAAAACTCTAGTCTAATCCGACTTCGCTCTAATCTCCTCGGAAGATGGCGGCTCCTCCGGATTGGATTCCTCGAGCATCGACAATATCTACTCTGGATCCTTGTTCGGCTGCTCACCCACAAATCAATCGTCCTCATGACCGTCAATGTTCATCGACCAATACTCCTTTGGCTCAACCTTTATCGGCTCTGGACGGATGACCTCACCTCTGTATGTTAGAGACTCTAGGGGTCCATAATTGTCCTCACTGTGGATTTGTACATCAAAACGAGAAATGGGGTCGCCAAACACTAAGCCTCTCCGTTCCAACCTTGCCTCGAACTTAACGAACATAAAAAACTCACCTCTCTCGTCCATCCAGACAGAACACTCTACTTTCTTATATACAGTATTATCAAAACCAGGGTATAAAGTCTCCCACCTCTCTATCTTTACCGAGATACCATAACGCACACCTGAAGTATTCATCTCACGGGCGAGGGTCTAAAATGGCGATTAGCAAAAAAGTGTGTGTCGAAAACTCTATAAGCATAACTTCTAAATCTAGCATAGAGAGATACACATGCATGAATGTTTCAATAGACATGTAATTCCAGGGTTGATCATGCAATGTACATCAGACATAGATATCTATAAACCTACCTGACTCATATACTCAATGTCACATGCAATATGGTCACAATAAAGTAAAATATACTTAGTTAGTTCCCAACCAACTTGCTTTGACTTTGTCAAAGATATGACTAGTTCTGATAGTCACAAGATACCATATGACCCATTGGTCTCGGCCTCGCATCTTGCATGCCTCGGCCCATGCCTTGACTGCGAAACGCGTAGGTTGGTACCCTTATCTCTCCAGTAACCCTGTGCGTCGCACGTTAGGCTCCTTCGACGGCGAATCGCGCTCATCGGAATCACCCTTATTCCTCCCCAGTTTGATATTTTCATCAGCATGACCTCCTCATTTACAAGACATTGCCATGCGCATGCTGTGCAATATGTACAGATAAACATCACATCTCCAGAATATGCAAACAAGTAACATGGTTACACAGGCACATCGCCATTCTCCCGTCTTTTTATCACTCATGCGAGTCAACTTTATTACAAGTCGACCTACTCCTGAACAATCACAAGCATGCTTAACTTATTTTAAATTCCAACATATAAATGTCATGATGAATAATTCTGAGTTCAATACTAAATGTCTCATAACCTGAACTCATTCTACCATGCCTAAACCTCGTCACACGAACCCTAACATGCATAACCAGCCCTTGAAACTTCACCTTGGCTACTCTTGTTCGTCCCACATAAACACAAGCATGGCCATCAAAATTTTCAGCAAACAACATGCCTAAACACAACAGATTTTAACAATGTGTGAGCTCAATTTTTGGACAGTAATTCGATACTCAAATACGACCTGAGAACCTACATAAAGCCTACATTTTCTTGCCCAAAATGACGCACCAACCAGCATACCTGAATCAGATCAAATTGCCATAGAAAATTTCAGCAAGGTCCAACAGAACAAACTCAGCAAAACACAACTTAAAACTCACTAAAACTCACCCTAGCATTTTAATCTAATAGCATCTAACACTGTAGGCTAAGAATGAAAGTTATACTTACCTAAACTAAGCTTGAAAAACTGAGGAAAAAGGCAGAAAATCAGTTGGAATCAACAGGGCAGCCGGCGGTTTAGCTGGAATCCAAGAGAGATGAGGGAGCAAACGGCCAAACTAAGAGGTAGGGATGGACCGCGGGTGAGCTAAGATGACGAGGAGGTGGTGGTGGTGCTTGGTGATGGTTGGTGGCTCTAAAAATGGCCTTGGGTGCCCTTAACTCTTTCTTATTATTAGTACGGTCGCGCAGGAGAAAATAGGGATCGATTTGGATACCGGATGGCCCTGAATGAGCCGTTCTTCTTCGGGTGCGTGTGCAGAAAACGCGAGGGCCGAGAGAAAACGTGAGGGACTTTAATAACGGAAGAGGAGAGAGGAGCCTCACTAGCTGATCTCTCTATGAGAGAGAGAGAGAGAGAGAGAGAGAGAGAGAGAGAGAGAGAGAGAGAGAGAGAGAGAGAGAGAGAGAGAGAGAGAGAGAGGTCTTTAATGAAACTTGTCGAGCAAGCTTTGTCCCCCAAGTCAAAGCATAAGCCAATCATGACTTGACAAGTGTTATGTGAATAGTGGGAGAGCTTGATATTGGTACCATAGGGTTATGACACATGGCCATTTGCCTTGGATAAGATCAAATGGAAAATAGAAAAAAAAAAGGGCGCGTGGCGACAAGACTGATTAGGTAAATTTTTGAAAAAATTGATATGGATATCAAAATGAAGCAAATGATGACGCGAACGCAGACCAAGCATCTAAATTCTAAAAATAAGCATAGATAACCAATTAGAAAGCCTAGAGCGAGCGGGGGGGGGAAACCGAAAATTTTCACTTATTGCCTCCTTCTTGGCACTCCTTACAAAAACTGTAGTTCTGAAACTCATCACAATATCCAAAACACCATTGCGATGCCTGAGAATCCTCGATTGTCCAAATCCAAAAATCCATCTCGTGGCTAAATTCATTAGCTTACGACTTTAGTAAATACTCATGTCAATGGGCGGCTATTAGGAGATACGCGTATCGACTGATTAAATCCACGTACTTTAAGGTCCTAAATAGCCTTTCCCTTCTGGTTATCAATCCCGAGGCGATCAATCTCAAATGAGATTTAACTAGAGTGTAAGTAATAAAACACATCCATTCTATTAAAAAATCCGAAAAAGGGTTGAGAATTTAGGGCATTACACTCTTCTTTTCTCGTGACCCAGCAAAATGGACAAGAGGGAACTTGAAGAATTGCCCAAGTGAGATAGCTTGTACAAAAGTTTTGCAAGTACAATGGAAGTGACATGAATAAGAAAAAAGGACAAAGTATTAGACAAGAGCAGTTGAGGAGAATAGAAGAAAAACATGGGGACAACAAAAAAAAAGAAAGGAAAGGAAAAAAAGGAGAGAGGGTAGATGGGAGTTCAGAGTAGACGAGAGAGGGGAAGGTTAGGGGGTATTGTTGCGACCTGAAAAATAATTTTTATCGGGTGAACGGACTATTAGGTTAATTAGATTAACTAATCTAACGCGGACCCTCTCAAGCTCTACTGAATCGCGACTTAGGTTTTTTTGTTTAAATGATTTTTTTAAAGACTTGGAGTCACCACTAATCGTTCTTGGTAGATCGATTAGAAATCTAAATAAATTAGTGGGAGAACTAATTTATTTATGCGAACCAGAGATTATGAGTTCGGGGACTTGGTTACATTAGATTACTCTAACGACCTTTCAGTACCAATTTCATAAAAACTCATTTGAGATGATTTGGAAAGATTTGGGGTCAAACTGACTAGAAGGGTAAAATGGCTATTTTTCAAGGATCGGGAAGTGAAAATATGTCAAACCAATTGAATGTGGTCATTCCTTATTTTCCACAATTTCTAAGAATTTTTTTGGAATTTTCCGTGACAATTTGCCAATGAGGGGCGAAACTGTCATTTCACGAAGAAATGGTAGTCAAAGTCACAAGATATGTATCTGGCCAGTCAAGATTGACCATTTTCCATTTTATGTAATTTTTTAGGATTTTTCGAATTTTCCGAGGCCATTTACCCATAAGGGGCAAAATCGTCATTTTGAAAAGATTGTGACGGAAATCCACCAAAAATAGGATTGGTCAGTCGAAATGACCCGTTTCCTAATTTCTGAGATTTTTCTGAGTTTTTTTGATATTTTTTTGGAATTTTTATTATTATCATTTTTATTTTTATTTTTATTTTTATTTTTTTAATTTTTTTAATTATTTTAATTATTTTATTTTTATTTTTATTTAATTTTTTATTGTGAAAGAGGGAATGGTCAATGGATGCATGAATATCAAAAAATGCTTCAAGCTCTAAAATTAAATCTCTCTGCAATCAGAAGGCACGGTTCTAGTTCCTAGACCAATTACAAATGCACTAAGTTAACAAAAAAAAAAATGATGAAAGCCAAAGTGATTAAACATGTGTCATAACTTAAGGAAAAAAAAGAAACATCTGCGAGACCACTATCGCTTAGATAAGTAAAATAAAAAAAATAAAAAAAATTAGGTCAAGTCAACAAAACACCAAATCAGAGTCATAAACCATTCTAAATTAGAATCAAATGAGGATATGTGCGGCATTAGTGACAATTTATTGACGTGCAATGAGTAATCGTAAGGATAGTAGTAATTCATTTCAGTTCAGAAGGAGGAACCGCAGGATATCGGTAAAATCAAACATGCTAAACTATTTATGTAAACTCATAATTGCATCAAACGTGCAAAGTAATTGTGAACGATTCATGGGAGTATATGGGTTAAAACTAGAAGACTTACCTTGACCGTGCCAAACGCTGTCTCCTCTCAGTCTTGCCTCATCCGCAGGAAGTGTATATGAGCCTAGTTCAATCCCCTCAAGCTCTAGCGCCTTGTTGAAACTGTCGCTACCGTAGTCCTACGCACACTCCCTTGTCGGATCTTCTTCCCTCCTTCCGGGTCCACGAGTCGAGCGTACGAACCAATTACAGTAATCAGTGTTATTGAATTACGCTCAAACCTAGTATCCTTCACTCTTCCGAAATATTCCAAAGCCTTCTCCGCTTGCCCATTTTGACAATAAGAAATCGCGGCATTCCGACATACCATATCTTCTTTCGGCCTTTCGTCGAGTAGCCGGGTTGCTTGTCAAAACGTATCACACTTCGCGTATATGCTCGCACTAAAGCTTGCGACTCTGGTGGACAGCGACTCTGGCGGACACGACGTCGTCAAACTCCTCTCTCGCACAGGCATGCACCGCGCACTGACATGAGACATCCTCCGCTTGCAACTCAATAGGACTCAGCTCCTTCTCTGATTTCTTCCTGATTCTCTGCCTATTACTGATTCATGCAATCATTCTTCTTCATCTCCAACCAATCTACCCATGAGTAGTTAGCTCAAGGACTCTGGAAGCTGCTCTTTGCATCTCCATCCGACTTCATTTCAACATCAGTTTCAATAACTAAACCGATGTAACGTCGTAACCTCCACTCCTCAAGCCTTAAGATTCCTGTCTGAGGAGCCAATTTAGATGACAAGGAGTTGCCATTTTCTACCTCGTATCTCATGGAGCGTCTAACAATTGCTTTCTAGTCGAAATTCGGTAGTCTCGGAGCTCGTGAAAGGCGCTTCAACACAGTCCTAATTGTTCTCACGCCTGGTGTTTCCCTGTCTCAGTAGTTAACCTGTTCATCTTGGAAGAGTTCACATTCATTAACCACGAGCAGAGTTTCATGACTACACTGTCAATGGAGAAACTTTGAGAAACAACTTCTGAGACAATGGTATCAGTCTGAACATGATCATCCACCATTACTCCTTTGGACTATAGGCTATGTCGAAGAAAGGAAAGTGCCCAGGCAGAGTAACACTACAGCTGATTATCATCAGAATGTAGAGAAACAAGGAACATCTCTTGTATTGATGACGTTAACGAAGGCTCATGGACAGGACTTGAAAGAAGCACACGGATTACAAGAGAAGATTCTGGCTTTTGCACCCAAAGAATTAACAATTCGAAGCATCAAACAAGTGGAGAGATATTAAGGATCGAAATAACATCTCCTCAGCAAATCCAGCAACTCTTTCAGACATCTGACTTCAATAAAGTCCATGCCTTCTTTCCAATCGTGTCGTCGCTGAATTGCTCGCTCGAAGACTTGAGGTAGGCTTGCGGCTATGGGGGGGGGGGGGGGTTGTGATGGGGGTGGATCGAGATAAGAGCGAAGAGTTCCTTCGAGAGCAGAACGTAAAGGGGAAATCAATCCAGTGTTTAGGAAGGGAAGATGTCCAGCCGAGTTGATTGTAGAGGCCCCCCATTGAGCATCCCCTTAGTCCGACCAGACCACTCCTCTTTTTGTTCCCCCTCCAAAAGAAAACTCCCCCCCCCCCCCCCCCCCCCCCCTTTACCTGGTTACATAGCTGAATATATGAATCCAGGATCTCGTTCATCTCCCTTGAAAATTCTGAGTGGGTGCTGTTTGCCAGAAAATACTCCAGGGGAACGACGACAATGCTCTTTCCATGAGCCTTCGCAATATCCTTCAGAGATGCATTCTCCGTGACTTCTTTGGTCCCCCAGTTCGTTCCTCGAGCTTCTAAGGGAGAAAAAGCGATGATGGCGATGTTGTTCACTTTACAGAACTTTGTCACCCCCTCTTACTGCCAGAGAGGGTTCATTTCCGCTTGATTTACCGTTGGAGGGATCTTGGCAAGACTGACGATGTTTCCAAGCTTCTTGCAAGAGAAGTTGCTAACTCCGATGGGCTTCGTGAGACCCGACCTCTGACATTCCTCCATGGCTACCCAAACTGCCTCGAAATCCATCGGCACAAGGTTTGATCCGTCCACTAAGTATACGTAGGACCCTGGCTTACAGCTGATTGACCAGTGGATGAGATAGAGGTTGAGGTAATCCAATAGAAGATCACTCGACGACTGCTTGAGCGTAGGCACGATGCGATCGGTGTGAGCGTCGTTGCTCTCGAGCTCCGAGGTGACGAAGAGGTCGGCCTTCGAGCCGACGAGCCCGAGCCAGAGCAATGCAACCAGGACTGCTCGAGCGGCTCCCCCGACCCGTATATGGACGCGGCGTCGAAGTGCTTGTAGCCGAGCTTGTTTGCCTCCATCTTCAGCCTTCTTCCTGTTATCGGTGATCCCCACTGAACCAACTCAAACTCGCAGAGACCACCAGAGAGAGAGAGAGAGAGAGAGCCCCTGTTTTTTTTTTTTTCTCATCTTCCTCCCTTCCTCTTTTTGACCCAGAAGAGCAGGTGTCCTCTCACCGACACCCCCTTCTCCATACTTCCCCTCCATCTTTTCTCTCAGTGGATCCTCTAGTAGTCCTTTCTACCTTCTCCCCTAGTCAAAGCCCCACTAGCCTCCAAATTCCTATCTCCATTGAGGGTAGCTGTACCCGAAAGTCTCCACCTTCTTGATTGTGGCCGCCCTTTTACCGTTAATCACGTTCTCCTCACCTTGCAGCCAAAAGTCCCAGCTCAGTTATAGATTTCCAGCCACACATAGTAATGCGAATGGATCGGACCTCAACTACGATATCGGAGCTTGGCCCATTGAGAGTCTGAGTTGAAAATCCAGTCCATGCGAGAAGGCAACCACTTCCTTTGTTCTTTCTACACTAACCAAATCGACCCTCAATCTCTGCAACCTTAGACATGGAATCATCACGGACACCTGCTTCCTATATCTTTGACTTCATCAATGTCCGTTGCAACATTTGCCACTAAAAGTTTTGCATTCACCATACGTTTAGATTGCCCAATACCAATTTTCTTATCAAGAATAAAACCCTATGATTCTGTTGCTATTAGTCTGCTTTGTTTGCTACATGTAATGACAGTTAAAATTGATAGACTCAACATGTCATGAATGTAAATGACAAAAGAATGAAAACATCTTTAGAATTCTTATAATTTCTATTTTCTCTTTTATATGTCTATATGCTTGTTATTTTTAGTGCAAGTAAATTTAGCTGGCTGGATGTTTTCTGTGCTTGTCACTTAGCCATATGCATAATTTATCTTTGGTGTAGTGTTAACAATTGTCTTGCAATGGGATCCTTGTTATAGAAATAATTGTTCTCTCTTTAGTGTAGTGTTAATATGGGTGATACTTCTATGCCTGTCGAAGTTTTATATGGTAGTAAGTTTCTTAATGGGGATAGAGAGATTGAATATATTGGTGGAAATGTTGCTGTTGTCCTTATTAGTGTGAGTAGGCTGTCATATAAAGAGTTTGCAAAGGATATAGTATACCAGCTGTAGTGCAAAATAGGTAAATTGTATTATCTAGTACTACTAAGAGTCTTAAGGATGGATTGATATACATGCATAATGATAGTGGTGATAGGATGTTGTTTACTATTTTTTTCATGGTCAAGAGATGTCAGTATATATTGAATATACTGGTGATGGAGATGAGGGAACAATCTTGAAAGCTGGTGTCGAAATCCCAAGTGGTCATGGATCTGTATTAGAAGAAAATCCTAGAGCAGAAGACACTAGGCTTTCCATACAGCTCATGTGTTAGAGCTGTGTGAGTAATTAGAGAGAATTGGTAGTGTCACGCCCCGGCTCCGCCTTGGGCACGCGGCATCCCGTTCATACCTTAAATCTTCGAACGCTCGCCTGGTTCTCCGGTACGATGGCCCAGGAAAACTCATCGCGACCAGACGGCGTGTAAATCGGTAATCAACTTGCAGAAGCGGCCTCCAAATCTTAAACATACATGCACACAGAGATGGGGTAGTGAACCATGGAACACAAGAGAGGAAAGTACAACACATATATACATATATCACGGAGCGTTAGATACAGACTGCCCAAAAAGAAATGCCTACAGTCTCCCCAAAAGCCTACGCTCTACTGGACACACTCAGGACCTAGACCTAAGCTCCCGACGCAGTCACTCCTCGGCATCGTCAGGCTCCTCGGGGTCGATCTCTGCCTCAGGGTAGAACTCGTCGTCTAGATCGGTGTCCATGGGATCGCCCTCCGAATGTCCATCTATGACAGACTGACCAGGCGAAGGCAGCTCTTGTGACGGTTCCGGGTCTTCGACCTCTCCGGGATAGGTAACAGGACGGAGAAGTCTAGGGTCATCCTCCATTGGAATCGGGATATCAAAATCACGTACTGGTCCATGCATGCCAAAGTCTCCCTCGACTCTCCAACCCTCGAAACGGTATGGGACAAGCTGGGGTCTACCCACATCTACCATGACAGTCGTCAGGTGTCGGTGCCACAACCGGCCATCGTCATCAACATGGTGTGTAACTTCCACAAAAACGTCTACTGGGAGACCAAAAATCGTCGGGGGCGGTGCATCCATCACCTAGCTCCGGGATCTGAAATGTTGGCAACCAACGCCAATAAGTCGATGACTCAGTAAGCTCACCCCTAAGCTAGCATAGGATAAAGTATACCAGCGGGTTTGGTCCTAACCAAAGGTCTAAGGTTCAGGTTACCTCTCAGGGACCTCACTCTCACCTCATCTATCACGACCACTAGAGTATGGACTAAGGACGACGCAATATTAGTTGCGCGTGACAATAAGCATAGCCCATCATGGGGAGTAGTTCTTCAATATCCAGTACCCCTACCAACAACCAACAACAGATACACCAACGTTCGATCTCAAGACATCATTACAAATACACATGCACTGCCCGCGTCTCAAACGCCTCAGGCTAGTGTCCCAACCCGCGTGCGGTACGCCTCAGGTTGACACTCTTATTTCTCCAGTTCCCATCAGGGCTCATCCAACATGTCACACTTCCCGGTGACTCACACTAGTCTCACAATAGATAGGGCCTAGATAACAGCGAATCAATCACAGAGCATGCAATCATAAGGTACGTATGCACAAAAGTAGAGCATGCCAAGAAATCATCCGAGTAACCTCATACTAGCCAGGATAGACTACATGTCGATTCAGTGCCCTACAGACCGATCTCAACTAATCGCGTTCAATTGGATACCCCACATAAATTCCCGATGGACTATCTCTCGCCCTCAGGCAATTTCCCCAATTAAACCAATTCATGGGAATTACGGACATCAGAACCCGTATAAGTTAAACTCAATCTTAACAGACCCAGTAACCCAGCCTAAGCCCAGTGACCCTCATTAGTTCCTAGAGAGTCAGTAACCCATAATTACCGAATTAGTGTCTTGACATACCAATAGATTTCATTAAACTTGGCTTAATTTAAACTAGGGCCCAACTATTTAACTTAGGTTCAATTGGGTCTTAAGATTATTTTATAGCTTGGGGCCCATGATTTACTTCTTAAATTAAGGTCTAAATTAGGCCCATTAGTATTATTAATTTTCGGATTAGGCCCAAGCCCACTTTCAAATGTTAGTCCATTAAGTCCAATTTAACCATTTTAGGCCCAATTTGTCATCCTAAGCCCAAGTACATTATAGGACCCATTGTTTTTAAAACCAAGAGCATAATTTAGGCCCATTAATATCATATTTTCGTCCATAGATGGCCCACCATCTAAACTAAGCCCAATAAGTTATGTTATAGCCCAAATAGCTTGGAATTTAACTCCTAAGCCCAATCACATTCCTTGACTCACTATTTTTCACATCCATTCAGCTATTGGCAGCCCATATACAATGTTTTCCAGCCCAAAATTAAATTACCAAGTCCATAATCTAGCCCAACAAGATAATATTCAAATTAGCACCATAGAACCCAAGGTTTAATCACACTTTTTCACCTTAACCTCCCATTAACTATACAAGGCAGCAACCACCCACTAATATGCCATGTCCTAGGCGAAGATTAGAGGAGTAGCTTACCTTAAATGGAGGGGAATGGCGACGACAACAACCAAGACACCAAGAGGCCGTTTGGGGCTCTCGGCCGTCGGAAAGAGGAGGTGGAGGAGCGGGCTGGACCAGAATGAAAACATGCTAAGAATCAATATTTGAACCTAGAAATGAGTCCTAGAGGTCGCTGGAAACAAGATATATCAACATGAGCTCAATCTCAAATTCGGGTACCAGAAAACTGGTTCGTCGACTGATAGAAAAACGAACATTTGAAGGGTCAAACGACGTCCGATCGAAGCGATTCAAGTTGGGTTGGATTCAGAAGACAGTAAACTATAACATATCGAAAAATCATGAGAATCCAACTTACCAATCTCCGTCGGCAGCCGGTTGAAGTTGGCAGCCGGGATTTGAAGCCAGCAGAGAAAGAAAGAGAGAAAGATGAAGAGGAAGATGGTGATCCTCGGTGAAATGAGGAGGATAAGGGGCTGGCCGTGAGCTTCATGGAGGGAGGAGAGAGATTAAACAAAATAAAATAATGGAAATCAAGCTTATAGTGGGGTTAGGTCATGGGGTACAAGACAAGTGAGGTGATCTTGTACTTTTGAGTTGACATGGAGAAGACTTTGATTGACATTCTTGGAAATTGTGTCATGAAGTGATTGATGTGACAACTAATTTGACTTGCCTCGATTTGCGTTCCAAATGCGCCGATCGGGTCCCGAGCGCGAACGAATTTCGGACAGGAATTGGTTTCGATCTACCGAATTCACTCTCAAAAATCCTAATTCATCTAATTCTAAGGACTGAGCATTTGCCGAGGGCATTTCGGTAATTTTCCATTCGCGTCTTGCTTCGCGACGCGCACCGGCTGTCTGCCCTTCTGGCGACATTTCTGAAACTGACTTTATTTCATAATTGCGTTCATCTTACTAATTCGATTATCCCAAGTCGGATTTCATTTCGTGGTCAATTTCATTGAATAACGATTCTGTCTCTGTCTCAGACCAACGGGCGCCTGTTTGGGAAATTCTTCCTAGGTAGCCTTTCCCCTTCGGTTAGTCATCTCAGGGTAGCTAATCCTGAGTGAGCGTCGATCAGAATGTATTAACGAAGTATTTCCATTCATTTAGAAATTCCGATAATTGGATCGAATTTTCAGACTGTCACAATTCTTCCCTTCTTATAAAAATTTCGTCCTCGAAATTTACATCCACCAATCCTTACAACAAACAGAAATTACACTGAGCTACTCAAACAGATACGGGTACTTCTTCTTCATCTCGTTCTCACTTTCCCATGTGGCTCCTTCGGTCCCCTGATGCTCCCAGATAACCTTGACCAGCGGTATCGTCTTGTTCCTCAAGACCTGCTCCTTACGATCTTCAATTCTTACTGGCCTTTCCACGTACGAGACGCGGTCATCCATTTCAATGACTTCATGATCGAGTATATGGCCAGGGTCCGGCTCGTACTTCCGAAGCATCGATACATGAAACACGTTGTGAATCTGCGATAAATTCGGCGGCAGTGCTAGACGATAAGCCAGTGTCCCGATCTTTTCCAAAATCTCGAATGGCCCAACAAACCTAGGACTCAGCTTTCCTTTCTTGCCAAATCGAGATAGTCCTCGCATCGGCGACACCTTCAGAAAGACATGGTCTCCAACTTGAAACTCCAATGGCTTACGTCTCCTGTCGGCATAACTTTTCTGCCTGCTCTGAGCGGTCCTCAGTCTGTCTCTGATCACCCTGACTGCCTCAATTGACTGCTGCACTAACTCTGGGCCTGTTATGCTTTTCTCACCAACCTCGTCCCAACAAATCGGAGTTCTGCAAGCTCTCCCATACAGCGCCTCAAATGGTGCCATTCTGATACTCTGCTGGTAATTGTTGTTGTAGGCGAATTCCACCAAGTGTAACTGCTCTTCCCAACCTCCTTTGAAATCGATCACACAAGCTCTCAACATGTCCTCCAGAGTCTGTATCGTCCTTTCCGACTGACCATCGGTCTGAGGGTGGTAGGCGGTACTGAACCTCAACTCTGTTCCCAAAGCACCCTGCAAACTCTTCCAAAACGTGGCTGTGAGGTGAGGATCTCTGTCTGATACAATGCTTACTGGTACCCCATGTAACCTCACGATCTGCCTTACGTACAATTCAGCCAACTTCTCCAAGGTCGAGTCCTTTCGTACTGAAATGAAATGAGCTGATTTCGTCAGTCTGTCCACTATTACCCATATCGAATCATTCCTTCTCTGACTTCTTGGTAATCCCGTCACGAAATCCATAGTGACGTGTTCCCATTTCCATTCTGGGATTTCCAAGGGTTGCAACAGTCCTCCAGGCTTGCAATGTTGCGCCTTTACTTGCTGACATGTCAAGCACTTGGCTACATGTTTTGCCACATCTACCTTCATTCCACTCCACCAATAATGCTGACGTAGATTTTGGTACATCTTCGTACTCCCAGGGTGAATACTATAGTTGCTCCTGTGAGCCTCAGATAAAATTCTCTCCTTCAGCTCCTCATCGTTGGGTACACACAAGCGCCCCTTAAACTTCAATACCCCTTCTTCAGTTACTTGGAACTCTGTTTTTCTCTCATCAGCATTCATTTCCACAATCTTTTGAATGTCGGGGCATGTAGACAAAGGAAAGAAGCACAACTTGGGGTAGTGGATGAACGCACTTCTATGGATAGGAAAGATGGAGCTCTGTTGAATGATGGTGATGATTTAGAAAATGAGGAAAGTGGCGAGGATATTGGTGGTAGCTCAGATAATAATGACAATAAAGATGTTACACTTCAACGTAGAAGAAAAAAAGTCAAGTAAGTACGATTCTTATGATTCAACTAGTCCAAGTCCTACTTATCTATGAGATTTAATAATGCAAAACAATTGAGAGAGGCTATCATAAAGTACTCAATCACTCAGCAGAGGAATTTTAAGTTCACTAGAAATACGAAGAGTTATATTAGAGTGAAGTGTGCACAAGATAGTTATCCATGGATGTTATATGCTGCATTGAGTAGAAAAACTACTTCATTCCATATATGATCACTCCAAGAGGAGCACACCTGTGGTATTGATTTTCATAATAAAAGAGTAACAAGTGTGTGGTTAGCCAAACACTTCTTCAACACCATTAAAAGCATGCCAGAAATAAACACTACTCAATTGAAACAACTGATCAAAGAGGAAGTAAGCATGAATGTGTCTAAAAGTCAGTGCAAAAGGCCTAAGTATAAGGTGATGAATGAATTGATGGGTATATATAAGAAATAATATGCACAGATCTGAGACTATGCTAGGGAGTGCAAGTTTCAAAATCCGTCTAGTAGAATTCATGTAGAGGTTGAGAAGACGTCATTGGATGATCATGACATACAGTTTTATAGAATGTATGTCTATTTTGAGGCATACATAAAGGGATTCCTAACTGGCTGTAGGAAAGTGATAGGGTTAGATGATTGTTTCTTGAAGGGGTTATGCAAAGGAGAGCTATTAGCTGTAATTGGGAGAGATGGAAACAAACAAATGTTTCTAATAGCCTGGGCTGTTATGAAGTGTCACGTCCCGAACACCACGAGCACGCAACATCTCGCACAAATACACTGGTCGATAAAGATAATGCGACGTCCCAGGATTTGTCGCTGACCCAAATCGATTCGATTAAATGCGAACGCTAGCGGAAACAACACAATAACCCGACAACAACTGAGTAAGGTAAACAAACGACCTCAACACTTATATACATATACATATTCACATCCTTTATATATTATTCATGCCATTAATTACATCAACCGTACAAGCGATACAAACTAGGTTGACTACACGTCAACAGGATCTATGGTCGGAAGGGCTGTACAGTAAACAAAAGATCACACCTGACAAAGTACACACTGAGATCTACTCGCCTCAACTACTGATATCAGGCAGAGGAACCTCCTCAGGGTCGCTCTCCATCATAACCTCGCCATCGTCAGAGTCTCTCGCCAGTAAGCTCTCTTCGGTGTCCATCGGCACTGGCATCTCCTCATGACAATTGAAGCATCTATCTCATCAACGATCTCTGATGGGGTCTCAAATCCATGAAGTATGTTACTTAGTAAACCGTCCTGACGATACCTCCAGGCAACATAGAAATGTGCTCTCCATAGGTCGTCTCCCTCGTCCACCCAAACTCTAGTACTATACCTAAGGTACGTTCGATCTTCACTGACAGGATACTCTTTCACTTCGGTCTCTATCTGTCGTGGAATCCCAAAACGGCGCGGTGGTGGTGTTTTCATGATCACGATCTAGGGTCTGAAATGTGGGGGAAATAACGACACCAATGAGAACACATCTCAGTAAGTTCGCCCCCTAAACCTCACTTAGGACGACGCGTAACCATGCGACTAAACTTAGGCATGCAAAAGATCAACAACTCAATCACAAGAGTCAAAGAGCTCAACATGCGAATGAACATTTGATAACAACATGCTCGTGCTTCAGATTCACATATTCACACAAGAAATACCACGGTTGCCAATATCACAATTTCCCCCTTATGACTCCATTTCCCTGTACTTCTAGGGCCGCCCTCCGCCCCTCAGGGCTAACATTTCCGACCCGCGCTAGTCGCTTGAGGTCGTGCCTCAGCCCGCGCTACTCGCTTTACGGCCGGCACTCTTTTCTCTCCAGCAACCCCGTGCTGAGCACGTTCGGGCGCCCTTATAACTCCTATTCCGCGAGCCTGTTACAGGAACGTCGGGGCCGCCCTCCGCCCCGCGATAACATGCCTCAGGGCTAACATTACTGCTTGACGATCATTTCACACGACAGCCAAAAACATGCCAAAGCAACACGATGCATCTTATGAAATTTTCCCATACATGGCAAGTCAGAGACACGCAATTTCAGTCAAGCACTTTAATTCCAAATGAAATCAAGAGGCAACGATTCAGTCAAGCACTTTAATTTAATCCCCGGAGTGAACAGGATTTTTCAGCATGAATAGTGAACTCCGGTCGTGAACAGTGTTTTCTGGCATGAATAGTGAACTCCGGTCGTGAACAGTATTTTCCGGTATGAATAGTGAACTCCGGTCGTGAACAGTGTTTTCTGGCATGAATAGTGAACTCTGGCAGTGAATAGTGTTTTTCGACATGAATAGTGAACTCCGGCAGTGAATAGTATTTCTCGGAATGGATAGTGAATTTCGATGGGGAAATGGTATTTTCCGGAGTGAATAGTGAACTTCGGCACTGAATAGTATTTTTCGGTTGTCAATAGTGTTTTCCGATCGTGAATAGTATTTTTCGGCACCTCAAAAATGACTCCGATTCGAGCCTTGATTCCGCCCTAGCCTTCGTCTAGCGATTATCTATCATCATACTCAAGATTTAGGAGGAAAGCTCACCAAAATTCAGCGGAGAAGTCCACGAACAAAACTAGGACCAAAACAGCAAAAACTGATGGGAGACGACCACGCGCAAGGCTGAATGAGTTGGTTCACAAGTTGAAAATCAATGTTTTCACACGAAAATGAGCTCTAGGGGTCGTTGGGGTCAACATATATCAATATAAGCCCTATGTGAAAATCGGGTAACAAAGACTAGTTCGTCGACCGAAACGGCGAAGCAGTTTTGGAAGGTCAAAGGACATCCGATCGGAGTGATTCAAGCTGGAAACGAACCACAAGACAATGAACTACAAGATACCCAAAACTCACGATGATCCAACGGTCGGTTTTTCGTCGGCGGCCGATTGAAGTTGAGGCCAGAAACTGGAATTCAACCTGTGCAAGGTTCGGTTTTGACTCTGTTTGAGGGGGTTCCGGGGTTCATCTTGAGCTGATTTTTGGTGGAGAGCTTCTAGAGATATAGGTGAAGGTTAGGTTAAAAGGGCGTCTCAAACCGACAACGTTTGGGCAGCGAACAAGCGGCACAACGAGCGGCGATTTTCCGGCGGCCAAAACTCAAGAGAAAACTAAGAGAGAGAGAGAGAGAGCCACGAATTTTCTAGGAAGAGAGAGTGATCTGCCACAATAATTGAAGAGAGAGAGAAAGAGAAAATATCTTCAATTATTGGGAGGTACTATTTATCCGTTGACTGGCACTATTCATCGGTTGACCGGTCAAAAGTTTTGACCGACGGCGACCGATGGTCGATTGATGTGATTGATATGATTAACAATGAATGATGAGGCATTTCTCGAAATTCGTGAAATTTCAAGACCGGTCGGGGTTCAATCAGTGCTGATTTAGCTCAACCGCGATCGGAAAAGACTCAGGATACCGCCGAACAATTTTTCTAGCCTCGCTAAAATTACTAACACTCTCTAGCCATGGATTCTAGCACAAGACGGGGGCGAGATGACAATTTTCAATTTTGCCCTTTCCTCTAGGCATACCGAGATCAATTTGCTCATTCACGCCTTTCTAGGCAATGTTCAAATTCACAACTGTGACACTCATGAGAGTCGATTGTCCTATTTCGGAACTCAATTCGCGGCCTCATTCATAAGATGGCAACTTTAAATAAATTCTCAAACTAACGGGTGGCTTTTAGGAGTCACGCGTATCGACCATTAAGTCCACGTGCTTATATTCCTAGCTAGCCTTTCCCTTCTGGTTAGTTATCCCGAAGTGATCAGTTTCGAGTAAGATCCATTTATAGTGCCTCTATGAAATAACCCTTCTATTTTCAAATTCCGAAAAAGGGTCGAATTTCAGAATGTCACAATTTTTCCCCCCTTACAGAAATTTCGTCCTCGAAATTTACAACATACTACTATCACAAACTACTCAAACAAAGAAGGGTACAGACGCCTCATTTCATCCTCACTTTCCCACGTGGCGCCTTCTGTTCCATGGTACTCCCAGACCACCTTGACTAATGGAATCGTCTTGTTTCTCAGAACCTGTTCCCTTCGATCCTCAATTCGTATTGGTCTTTCCACATATGAGACTTGATCATCTACTTCAATGACTTTATGATCGAGTATATGACTCTTGTCCGGTTCGTACTTCCTGAGCATCGATACGTGGAATACGTTATGCACTTGCGACAAACTCGGTGGCAAGGCTAGGCGATAGGCTAAATTCCCAATGAGTTCCAAGATCTCAAAAGGGCCTACAAACCTCGGGCTTAACTTTCCTTTCTTTCCAAATCGAGATAGCCCTCACATTGGCGAGACTTTCAAGAATACGTGATCTCCCACTTGGAACTCCAATGGCCTTCGTCTCTTGTCTGCATAGCTCTTCTGGTGGCTTTGAGCTGTTTTCAATCTTTCTCTGATAACTTTTACTGCCTCTACTGACTGTTGAACTAGTTCTGGGCCCGTTATTCTTTTTTCGCCTACCTCATTCCAACGCAGTGGAGTCCTATAAGCCCTGCCATACAAGGCTTCCTGCTTTTTAACTCCCTCGGATTCGAACCACGTGGAGGATATTAGAAGATCGGTGTTTTATTAATGAGCATGGCCCACAATCATTTCTGCCGACACCAACAAGCGGGTGCCGTAAGAAACAAAGCACGGTTGAAGTGGGGCATGCAACAGATGGTCTGGTTTATTTATTGGCACACTAACCGAGTGGTTAGAACGGTAATAATGATCAATTGCGGGTTTTACTATGACCGATGGGGGCCTCCGCCGAATCCTTTTTCCATGTCTTCGATATCATCATCAGAGAGGAATGATGAGCTCTTGCCTTTGTCTGTTAGGCTGTGTGTTATTATTTTACAGCCACCATCTGTCAAGGTAAGATACGATTGAGGCAATCCTATCAATTGAGGCAGGGATACATTCATTGTGTATTTTTTTTTGGAAGCACGATCAATAAAGGCGGATTAGACCTAGCAGAAGCGAATGACCTTACCCTATGAAAGTTGTGGCTAACAGTCCCTCTTCCAGAAGGGAAGATTGCACCGAATTATGATGGTTCATATGGCGTAAAGGAAGTGCTCCCAGGAGGTACCCTGATCCTAGCTGAGACGGATGGTCGTATTCTCTCTAGTACAATTAACTCTGATTTTGTAAAGAAAAGAAGAGATGGCAGAAGATTAAAGTACAAATATACAAAACGTTCCCTTCGTTCCATATAAGCATTACAACAAGTCACTGAGGAGGAAAAGTAAAGCCAAACTGAGCTCTAATAAACATCACAAAAGAGCTTAACTGGCTTTCCATGAAACCAATGTTCTGTCTACACTGAGCTATTTGGGATTCAAGATCTGCAAGCTTGAAGAACAGGCGGGTATATTTCTCCTTCTGTCTGGCTGCATTAACCTCATGGTATTCAACGGTGAATTTTAGATTCTTGTTCAAGTCTCTCTCGAAAGCTATATCCACCGTTAAATCGTCGAGCCTCTCCTCCAGCCACTCACATCTGAACTTCACCACGATATTGCTCGGGTCATGCTCGAAGTAAGTCTGGTTCAAAGCTAAACGTTCCACCAGCTTCTCTCTCTCGTGGATCAACAGCGAGGCCCATTCATCAGCAGACTTGACGGCCTTCTTATACCGGGTAACCGCGTGTTCTGCCGACTCCAAACGTTCAGATCGGTCCTGATAGCGAGCTCTAACGACGCAGACTAAGGTGACTGTTTCCTGAGTGCTCCGGCAAGCTTCCAGAAAGTTGATGAAGATATGTGGGAACGCCCTGTATTCCTTCTCCAAATTGGTACCTTCAACCAAAGAAGCATTTATCTCCCTAAACAGACTGAGGATCTTAGCTTCGACGCTCGGATGATGGGCTATGTAACTATAGCCTCGGCCAAGAAGATGGTAAAGTCTTTCCCATTTGAGCACAACCTCAGCCGGGAAGGTGTGTGCAGGAATATTAGCCATTAGCAAGGAGAAAATTAGGTTTGATGAGCAGAATATGAAAGATAAGAGGAGAGAAGAGAAGCGGCCGAGTGGAATGCAAAGGTGGTAATTCGTTCTGTGTTAATATTGGCTTCATAGTAGCAATATCTATCGGTCAGATTTTCCCACTAGCCATTCCTTTCCGGTGTCATCTCCATCGGCTCAAATCCCGAGCAGTCTGTAATCTCGAGCCAAGCGAATCCGACGTCTCTGGACAACACCACC
Source organism: Psidium guajava (assembly GCA_016432845.1). NCBI lineage: Eukaryota > Viridiplantae > Streptophyta > Magnoliopsida > Myrtales > Myrtaceae > Psidium > Psidium guajava. The sequence continues at coordinate 994,061 of CM028230.1, forward strand.
TTGAAAAAAAGAAAGAAAGAAAAGGCGTGCTGAGTGGGGGGACAAAGAAATTCGCGGCAGAAAAGAAAGTGGGACTCGTCTTTATAGAAGGACTCGCCGACAAAATCAACGGGTGAGATGGGGACCCCCCTGCCATGAAAAGATGAAAAAAAGGCGAAACGAGCGAGGGATTCGATAAAAAGTTGAGAAAGACAAATCATGGAGGGGGCGATACAATTTCTGAAACGATGCCTGAATCCTAAAAAGGGGAGTCCTCCTGGTAATCTTCATCCACACTCAGAAGAGAATACATGGTACCTCAGAGAAAGTAAAGATACAAGTGAGAGTAGCAAATCTTGAGAAACCAGTAATCTGTCGAGGATGTCTCATTCCAACACATTCGAGAGCTACCGCCACTTGCTGAACATGAGAGATGAAGAGTTTGAGGCCATATTTGGGATTCAGCCTATGGAGTCTGTCCCTTCCGCCAACGACGTGCAAGATCTCAACAAAGATAAGGATGACAACAACAAGAGTCAAAAGAAGCGTCGCCAGCGTCACACCGAAAGTCAAGTCCAAAAGCTTGAAGAATTCTTCAAGGAGTTCCCTATGCCAGATGAAAAACAGAGAATGGAACTGAGCCAGGAGCTAGGGCTGGAATGGTGGCAAGTCAAGTTTTGGTTTCAAAACAGGCGAACCCGAGTAAAGACCCAACATGAGCGCGAAGAAGTCGAGGTTCTAAGAGCTGAGAATGAAAAAATCCGAGCGAGAACGAAAAACTCCGAGCAGAGAATAAAATGTATAAGGAGGCCTTCGACTCCGCCAACTGTCCCAACGGCAATAACTTCCTCACCCTTGATGAAAGGCAGTATCTGAAGATCGAAAACGCTCGTTTAAGAGGGGAGTTGGATCAATTCATAGCAGAATCAAGCTTTGTTAGGGGAAGTGGTGAAAAGACAGATCTTGTGGAGGCAGCATTTGTACCTCCTGAGAAGGAGGGGATGCATTACCACCAAACATGTGGCTTTGACGACGAGGTTGCCGCCATGATCAACTAGTTTGATGCCGATGAAGCACCGGGACTCTAATGTGCGTATGGAGCCTGTACTTCGAAGTTAGCGATCACGGGGCCTTCAACACAGCCAATGCATACTGCAGCCAACTGATCACGGGAGAGTTTGCAGAGGAAGCAGAATCTATCCTGAATGAGTGCATGTGTTTTATTTCCTTGCGTGGTGTGTTTTTTCAGCTTTCGTAATCTATGTAAAAGTAAGGAGTAATAATCCGCCTTCCTCCTATTAAATGCCCGGATCCGTTGTTGCACCAACTCGCAACTAATTAATTGCGAGTAAAAGAAACCCGCGTAAACTCGAAGGGTAATGCCGTATCGTTTCAATTTACCCTCAAACTGCTCCAAGTCCTTCTAATTCTTTCTCACGCCTAAATCAGATAAAATTCCCTTCAGGAATTTGAAACTCTAAAACTACCAACCAAGCTTTCGCCTGCTATCGCGTCTACTGACATGAGTATGCATGTAAAATTCGCTGCAGCTTTTAATGCAATTGGACTTGGTAGACATCTGGACTCAACCCCGTCAATGTATAACTCAGGCCTCTCTGTTCACCTCCTCAACTAGAAGCCTGCCGGGAGCCGCTCCTTGATTGGGTCTCTACCCCGACGACCACTCCCCGCCCTCATCCTTTCTTGGTGCGAACAGTTGTCCTAAATTATTCACCTCCAAAGAGAGCCCCATTCTACATGTCCCATACCATGCTTCATTACGGTTTGTAGACGTCCCGCCAGACCTGTCCCATTCCAGGCTGACGGTCACCCAGTCCAATAAAGTGTGATGCATGCACTTTTCAAATTCAAATCTTCGTTTCAAATCGATCTCGTTTCTAAATCATTTTGTTCTTAATGCAGAAATCCATGCAATGAATGATGGTCAAGCAACGCGCGACAGCCAACTAAGTGTACAAACACAAGCAACAACCACCAGTAAACAGCAATTCAGCAATCAGGGTTTAAGTTCTCACCTCAAGTCCAGCCGCACTTGTAACTTAGCAGAATTACACAACTCAATCGTTACTAAGCAATTTTAGACCTACCAATCACATGCAAATGCTCGTGTGACCTTCAAGACGTGTCTATGCTAGCGGACATCTAAGGTGGAGAGGGATCCTAAAAATTTGCAGCCTTATGACTCCTTGTCTCAAATATATTCTTGGTCGAGTTGTCCTTACTCTAACTCATCATTCCTTATCACTCCAAGCCTCGAACAATTCTTGATCGAGCTGACCATGCTTTGATACCACCGCAACGCGGATGTTACGCCCCGAACACCACGAGCACGCAACATCTCGCACAAATACACTGGTCGATAAAGATAATGCGACGTCCCAGGATTTGTCGCTGACCCAAATCGATTCGATTAAATGCGAACGCTAGCGGAAACGACACAATAACCCGACAACAACTGAGTAAGGTAAACAAACGACCTCAACACTTATATACATATACATATTCACATCCTTTATATATTATTCATGCCATTAATTACATCAACCGTACAAGCGATACAAACTAGGTTGACTACACGTCAACAGGATCTATGGTCGGAAGGGATGTACAGTAAACAAAAGATCACACCTGACCAAGTACACACTGAGATCTACTCGCCTCAACTACTGATATCAGGCAGAGGAACCTCCTCAGGGTCGCTCTCCATCATAACCTCGCCATCGTCAGAGTCTCTCGCCAGTGAGCTCTCTTCGGTGTCCATCGGTACTGGCATCTCCTCATGACAATTGAAGCATCTATCTCATCAACGATCTCTGATGGGGTCTCAAATCCATGAAGTATGTTACTTAGTAAACCGTCCTGACGATACCTCTAGGCAACATAGAAATGTGCTCTCCATAGGTCGTCTCCCTCGTCCACCCAAACTCTAGTACTATACCTAAGGTACGTTCGATCTTCACTGACAGGATACTCTTTCACTTCGGTCTCTATCTGTCGTGGAATCCCAAAACGGCGCGGTGGTGGTGTTTTCATGATCACGATCTAGGGTCTGAAATGTGGGGGAAATAACGACACCAATGAGAACACATCTCAGTAAGTTCGCCCCCTAAACCTCGCTTAGGACGACGCGTAACCATGCGACTAAACTTAGGCATGCAAAAGATCAACAACTCAATCACAGGAGTCAAAGAGCTCAACATGCGAATGAACATTCGATAACAAGATGCTCGTGCTTCAGATTCACATATTCACACAAGAAATACCACGGTTGCCAAAATTCAGCGGAGAAGTCCACGAACAAAACCGGGACCAAAACAGCAAAAACCGATGGGAGACGACCACGCGCAAGGCTGAATGAGTTGGTTCACAAGCTGAAAATCAATGTTTTTACACGAAAATGAGCTCTAGGGGTCGTTGGGGTCAACATATATCAATATAAGCCCTATGTGAAATTCGGGTAACAAAGACTAGTTCGTCGACCGAAACGGCGAAGCCGTTTTGGAAGGTCAAATGATATCCGGTCGGAGTGATTCAAGTTGGAAAAGAACCACAAGACAATGAACTACAACATACCCAAAAATCACGATGATCCAACGGTCGGTTTTTCGTCGGCGGCCGATTGAAGTTGATGCCATAAACTGGAATTCTACCACAATAATTGAAGAGAGAGAGAAAGAGAAAATATCTTCAATTATTGGGGGTACTATTCATCCGTTGACTGGCACTATTCATCGGTTGACCGGTCAAAAGTTTTGACCGACGGCGACCAATGGTTGATTGATGTGATTGATATGATTAACAATGAATGATGAGGCATTTCTCGAAATTCGTGAAATTTCAAGACCGGTCGGGGTTCAATCAGTGCTGATTTAGCTGAACCGCGATCGGAAAAGACTCAGGATACCGCCGAACAATTTTTCTAGCATCGCTAAAATTACTAACACTCTTTAGCCATGGATTCTAGCACAAGACGGGGGCGAGATGACAATTTTCAATTTTGCCCTTTCCTCTAGGCATACCGAGATCAATTTGCTCATTCACGCCTTTCTAGGCAATGTCCAAATTCACAACTGTGACATTCATGAGAGTCGATTGTCCTATTTCGGAACTCAATTCGCGGCCTCATTCATAAGATGGCAACTTTAAATAAATTCTTAAACTAACGGGTGGGTTTTAGGAGTCATGCGTATCGACCATTTGGTCCACGTGCTTATATTGCTAGCTAGCCTTTCCCTTCTGGTTAGTTATCCCGAAGTAATCAGTTTCGAGTAAGATCCATTTATAGCGCCTCTATGAAATAACCCTTCTATTTTCAAATTCAGAAAAAGGGTCGAATTTCAGAATGTCACATGAAGTCAGAGAATTATAGACAGTTGGCCCTGGTTTCTAAAAAAACTAATGGCTGACATTGACATAACTGATGAAAATGGTTGGATCTTTATGAGCGATTAACAAAAGGTAAGACACTATCGTTGAACTATTGTCTTTGTAATGACACATTTTTTTACCATAATAATATTTTTCAATTTTGTTTTGTAGGGACTTATCTCAGCTATGGCTGAATTGATGAAATATGCTGAGCACAGAATATGTGCTTGGCACATATATGCAAATTGGGCGAAAAAGCACAGAGGTGATCAGCTACAGAGGCAATTTTGGTTGATTGCAAAGAGCACTAATATGGCAGATTTTAAAGTTCACAAACAAGCTTTATATAACTTGTCCACTGAAACCTTTGAAGAATTATTCTGCACTGAAGTAAAACATTAGTGTAGGGCCTTCTTTAGTGAAGATTTTAAGCGTGATATCATTGATAACAATCTTTATGAGGCATTCAACGACTCGATTATAGGAGCGACATGCAAATCAATCATCAGTATGCTTGAAGACATTAGAGTCATGGTTATGCTTACGCTGTACAGATAGAGAGATGAATGTGTAAAATTGCCTAAACAATATAGCCCTAGAATTATGAAAAAATTGCAGGAGAGTGTAAGTGGTAGTAGTTTTTGCCATTCAATTTGGAATGGGAACGACGATATCGAGATTATGAATAATACTGATAAGTATGTTGTCCACTTGGAGAGGAGAAAATGTTTTTATCGATCATGGCAATTGACTATAATACCATGTCCACATGCCATCTATGCCATCTAGCAAAAGAACCTCAATGCAGAGGATTATATAGATGATTGTTATAAAAAAGGCCAATTTGTTGATTCATACCAATTCATGATGCAGCCATTGAGGAGTAGCAAATTTTGAGAGAAAACATACCGTCAACCACCAAAGCCTCTACCACTGAAAAAGCAAATTGGGAGCCCTAAAAAGAAAAGGAGATTGGAGGAAATTAAGAGTAGTGGTAACAGAATGAGCAGGGCTGATGGAATAATTCGATACTCAAACTGTCATGGGGAAGGGCACAATAAAGCTGATTGTTCAACTAAAAATCAGCAGCAGCAACAGCAACAATTAGGGACAGCACATGCCAATCATGCAGGGGCATCGTAGGGCAACACAAGCAATCATGCAGGACCAACTCTAGACCCAACTCAATCCAGTAGTGTACAATAGAGGAGAAAATATTAGGTAAGGTGTTTGTTATTGTCTTTACTTCTGTATGTAAATCTTTAGTGCATTAAATTCATTGCTTTATGTCTTTTTATAGGTTAGAAGAAGATTAACTGAAGACATTTTTGAAAGTTGTGTACCACAAATTACACATGGTACAAGTAGAAAAAAGATGAGGGAAACTGGCTACGGGTTGTTCGTAGACATGAATACAAACATGGCGATTTTGCATGTTAGTTTTTTTAAGTGTTATGCATTTAAGATATATCATTTGATTAATTAATATGGTAAGTGAAGATTATATATGATTGCAGCTTGAGAGAAGTTCAGAGGTCTTCATATCTCAAGGAGGACCAAGTCCAGAATCGACTATACTGAAAAAAAGAAGAGTCGAGAACAAGCAAAAAAGTAGCAACCAATGGCATCTCCAAAATAGAGAGTACGGAGACCAGCTCCAAAACCATCTGCTGCCCCAACTATAATTCTATCTCAGTGAAATGATCTTGCAAATGTGTCCACACAATTTGCTGCTATAGTGTCAAGATCTACAACAGTAAGTGTTATGTATTTAAGATATATCATTTGATTGATTGATATGGTAACTGAAGGTTATATGATTGTAGGCTAGGAGAAGTTCAAAGGTCTTGATATCTCAAGGAGGACCAAGTCAAGTATCGACTACATCGACTAAAAGCCAAGGGGAGGCAGTAATAAACCAACCAATGATTACTCGAGCACAAGCGACAAAGTTAGCTCCAAAGTTACCTACTACCCGAACTTTAGTTCCATCTCAGTTAAATGATCCTGCAAGTGTGACTACACAACCTGCTACCATAATGTCAAGATCTGTGATAGTGAGTGTTATGTATTTAAGATATGTCATTTGATTAATTGTGATATGGCAACTGAAGGTTATATAATTGTAGGTTGGGAAAAGTTCAGAGGTCTTAATATCTCAAGGAAGACTTGGTCAAGCATCAATTGCACCAACAAAAGGAAGCCAAGGGGAGACACTAATAAATCGACCAATAGTTACTCGAGCACAAGCAAAAATGAAGCAATCAATGATTACTCGAGCACAAGTGAAAAAGAAACAACCAAGTGAAGGAAAAAAAGAAAGTGACTTGTTCAGCTTGACTAGTTGGGGGATCTGATGGTGGAGATGATGTTTATTGATGTTTTTGATTTTAGGATTTTCAAGTTATTCTTAGAGCTATATTTGATGTTAATGCTGCATTTTGGTTTGATATATATTCTGCAGCAATGTGGTTAGGCATCAATTGCTGCATTTTGGTTAGATATGCATCTGCAACAATGTGGATAGGTGTTTTTATTGCTACATTTTGATTGGTTATGTGTTTCGCAGTGTTGTCAGGAGTTTTACCGCTGCATTTTTTGCTAGTGTGTTTGGCAGCAATATTTTAGATTTTATGTAAGTGAACATATTCTTATGGCTATTATTGTTGATGTAAGAATAGATGCTTACCATAATGAGTAGCAATGATTATGCCGTTGTTTCATTGGTGCTATTATATTTACTATAAATCCAGAGCTAAAGCAAGTTTGGGCTTGTTGTATCTATTGGTTAAGAAAAAAAAATGAACCTAATATATGCTTGAAGTTGCTACAACATCACACGAATGGTTTAATAAAGAAAATAAACCTAACATAAGCTGAATATGAGCTACACAATTGAAGAACAAGATCGGTGAATTGTTTAAAAAAGTGACCACTTTTTAAAAATTGAGAAACCTAAGTTGTAGCTTTTAAAAATATATGGTACTTAAGTGGCCACTTCGTGAAAGTTGAGTAACTTAAGTGGTCAGTTTAACTAATTTTTGGCACTCAAATGGTCATTCATAAAGTTGTTGGAACTCGTTTCGTCCTTGAAAACCATATTCAAATAGCAAAAACTAACCACAAAATGCATGATCACCTATGCTCTTGCTACACATCATTTATACAGAACATTGCATTTGCGATTACATCATCTATTTCCACTAGTGGCTATTCAACATTTCCATTCTCCATACATAGAATAACAAAAAGTAATAAAATTTTGGAATAAAAATAGAACAACACCATGTCATTGTTCCGTAACTACGGTAGACTTAGAAGAACCTTCTCTTTAGTAGGGTTATATATGCCCCTAAGCCAGAACAAACCCACCAACAATAGCATCACATGAGACACTCGATAAATATCTCCTTGATTTTTCATCCTTGAAAATTCATTCATTAGTGATTCAGCAAATATTGCAGACCCTTTAACTTTGCTTCCAGTGAGTCATCATCATCAAACTCATCTGTTAATACATGTCGATCGCTTCGACTGATCACACTAGAAAGTAAGTGTGCGCTTTAGATTCTAAGGTTTTTCCTTTAACGAAAGAGCTCCAAGATAACATCCGTTGCTCGGTTTGAGAATTTCGTGTCAACCCATCTATAAGATAGTTGACAACAATATAAGTTTTCAAGAGAATTTTGTCCATGGTTGTTGCATTAGCAGGGCAAAGCAACGTAAGATGTCCCCCTAAAACAAGCAAGGCAACCTAAATCCAAAATCATGGCTAAAGTTATAAAATAAAATTGATAGATCAATATAACAGAGTAACTGACACCTAAAATATCTACAATTGAAGTCTTCTCTATACTTGGTGCATCCATGGAACCTTCTCCCATGATTATCTCTCATCGAAGCTATTCTTGTTGGATTTCACAGCTTACAATAGCAAAAACATGGAGTTTCATCTTGGCTTCGCTCGTGCATTCGTGAGCTGCTTGCCCTTCTTTTACTCCCCATCATGAATTTCATGAGTTGATTTTGGGCAATTTGAACATTTGGAATTCGTGTGGTTCGGCTTTGGTTAGTGTTCTTTAGATTCGGCTCGGAAGATTAGGGTTGTCGCACCCTGAACCTCCACGAGCATGCGACATCTGCACAACGACGGTCGATATATATGACATCCCAGGACTGTTGCCGATCCAGAAACCTTAATATCCAAATAAATGCTAGCGGAAGCGATATATTACCCTTGACAACGAATGAGCAAGGATTAATGCAACCATAACACCTCATATATATATATATATATAATTTCAGTTCCATATTACACATGAATATCAGCTTTACAAAGATTAATAACAACAAACAACCAAGGGTGACCACATTCATCATCAACTATCGATTCAACATCAATTGTCCTTGTCGACTGGGTACTTCGCCACCTGAAGATCAAATCATGTGGTATCCTTGCCATGCTTATGTCATAGGGTTTGAAAGGTGAGGAAAATCATCGTGAGAACACATCTCAGTAAGCTCACTCCTAATCTCGCTTAGGATATTACATACCCTTAGATCCAACTCTAAGATACTCTCTTAGACGCTCGAGTCATAGAAACAGAAATAAGGACAAACGAGAAATGGCTCATCATCGAAATAATCAGACATGCCAATAATTCATATATATATATATATATATATATAGATCAACAATGCAATCGGTGCACATGCCATGCTCAAATTCCAGTCTCGGCTCTCTAGCTAACTCGACTCGCGTTAAACACATCAGGTCTGTGCCCTTTTTGCACTAAAATATACATTTTATGCCCACAATATGTCAATAATTGACCATACATACAAATGGACAATATGTGAGTAGTATTCTAGGCTCGTGACAGTACTCAAGGTGTCGTGAACAGTACCACAAAAAATTGCTCGTGCTCGGTTTCGCCTAAAAGGTTCCAAAATCTCATTTTTGGGTATTCAAACCTCATTAGACCATCATAGGCACCCATGGATAGCCTTGACATGACCAGTACCACATTGAGCATGAATAATGCACAAAGTATGTACACAAAATCGATTTTCACAAAAATCGTCAAATCAGTCAATTTTTCTATAATGATCTATCTCGGATCGCACCCTAGAGTCTATCCAAGAATCATCTAATATTTTACTCGAGGTTTAGGGGGTTGGCTTACCTAATCGAGGCTAACACGAAGCTGATGAAGCGATGGAAGCGGCGGTGCATGGTGGTGATCGATAAAGCACGACGGCGGTGGCGAAATCTGGCAAAAACCCAAGGAAATCAATGTTGTTCAAGGGCTGAACAGGTGGTTCTCGAGCTGGAAATCAATATTTTCACATGAAAATGAGTTCTAGGGATGAAAATGAGCTCTAAGGGTCGTTGGGGTTAACATATATCAACATGAGCTATATATCAAATTCGAGTAACATTAAACTGATTCGTCGACTGAAACAAAAAAGTAGATTTGAAAGGTCAAACGGCCTCAGATCAAAGTGATTCAAAGTTATATGAACTCATTTCGGATAGAACTACGATATATCCAAAAATCAAGAAAATCCAATGGTTGGATGAATCGATTGATTTTTGAACTATTAGTGAATTTTCAGATTGATAGGGGATTAGGCCTCAATAATTTTGGTCAAATGGTCAAATTGGTCAAAAGGATGACCGACAAAATATTTCTCGAAAATCGTGAAATTTCAGGACCAGTAGGGGATCAGTTGGTGCTGTTTTCCTTTAACCGCGATCAGAAAATAACTTGGAATATCACCGAACAATTTTTCTGGCCTCGCTAAAATCATTAACACCATCTAGCCATAGATTCTAGCATAAGCCGAGAGCGAGATGACAATTTTTAATTTTTCCCTTTTCTCTAAGCATTCCAATACCAAACTGTCAATTCACGCCCTTCGAGGTGATGTCCAACATTTATATCCTAATCCCAAAATCCAACTTATTTCAACTTATAAATATCCAAAATTCAGGATGTTACAAGGGTTCTTTAGATTTGATTTTCCCCCAAATTGTTGAAGTAAGAGCTCGGTAGGTTAGGGTTAGAGCTCATCATATTTGATTTTCTCCCAAATTATTGAAGTGAGAGAATGGTTCTTTAATAAGGGAAGTGTACGGCTTCGTTTGACAATTCATTTGTTGATTCGGCTTTTCGGCATGCCACGTCAGCTAGTTTTACATTATTTTAATGCCAAGTAGGATTTTCCGATGACCCAAATTGCCGATGGCACTTAAGTAGTTGATATTTAAAAGTTATGGCACTCAAGTGTGCGCTGTACAAAAGTTATGGCACTTGTACTGTATTCCCCCATATTTGGGACTAGATTGAAAGTTGGGGGTTTTCTCCAAGACAAAAAAAAGTTATGGAGATTTGGGACGGATATAAAGTTGAGGGGGTTTTTTTTTTTTTTACTTTCGAGATAACAAAACTTTTGGGAAAATTTGGGACAGGACTTGAAGTTGGAGGTTTTTTAGGAATTAGGCCCAACAACTATTAAGGGCCACATATCCAGCTTCAATAGTTGATAGGATAACTAAATTTTATTTTTCACAAAATCACGATACCAACATGCTTCCTAATCATTGACATTTACCCAATGTGCTTCTTCTGTCAATTCTACATCTTGCAATGCCAGAGCCAGGATATCCAAGTAGAACAAGGTTTGAAGTCTTGTTATACCATTTTCCTAGATTGGGATATGTGCCAATGTACTTGATAATTCTTTTTGCAGCAATCAGATTAGACTCCCTAGGATTAGATTGAAATCGAATACACATGCGTACGGTAAAAAATATATTAGTACGAGATGCAATTAGCTGAAGTAGAGATCCTGTTATGCTCCTTTGGGTTCACTGACTTACTTTCTCTTCTTTGTCAAATTTTACTAGAAGGGGTTACGAGAGTTTCAGCTTTCTTAGAGCTCTCCTTGGCAAACTTCTTGACAACTACCTTGGCATACGTTTCTTGGAATATAACCATGCTACCATTGATTTGCATCGCTTGTAGTCCCAAGAAAATGTTTAGTTAGCCCATCATACTTATCTCAAATTCCCCTTGCATCCCTTTTGCAAAATCTTTGCACAACCTATCATTTGAGGATAAAAAAATAATGTCATCTATATAAATTTGTACAAGCAATATATCCTTACCTTTTCTTTGTAAAATAAGGTTATGTCTACTTTACCTTTCTCAAATCCTTTTTCTAGTAGAAACATCGTATAGTGCTTTCGTGAGTTGAGAGATATCGTTGCTCTACCAGTGCCTTCAAATCCTGAAGGCTGCTCTGTATAGACTCTTCTTCAATATATCTGTTGATAAAAAGCACTTTGTACATCCGTTTGATATAGTTTAAAGCTGTAATGACAAGCATAAGTAGGTAATAGCTTGATAGCTTCTAGGGTAGCTATAGGTGCACAGGCTTCATCGTAATTTATAGGGAAAATTTCGTTTAAGGGCCCGAAGTGCTCTTGTTTTATCAAATAGAGGTTTAAAATAAACCACATTTCAAATAAGGGCCCAAAGTGTCATTTTTATTTCAAAAGAGGGCATGATCAGGGCATTTTCGTCATTTCCTTTTTCGATTTTTTTCTTTTTTTTTTTACCTCGGAGAGCACTGTTCATAGTCTCCTCAACCGCCGGCCTTGCCCTGGCAAGCAGAGCCTCTGCTCGCCGGGGCGAGGTCGTTGAGGCCGCCTTTATCTTCTTCGTCATCCTGCCCTTTCTTAGCCTCTCTTCCTAGATCTTCAAACTCCATTCTTTCAAGAAGAGATGGGACTCTCTCAACCTCGTCCTCGTCCTCTGCACCATTGTCTTCGAGCTTCTCAGCAGATCCAACCGTGGTGGAGATGGGGGGTCGCAGGGTTCGTACCCAATATTGAACTCGCAAAAGTTGTCGTCGTCGAACCCGGCGACGCCGTACAAGCGGTATGACAGCTACGATCGTCGGAGCTCCGCCCAGAGCGAATATGGGTTCTCCTCGAGTTTGTTTGGGAGGATGAGAAATAGCAGCTCGTACCTTGATTTGAGGGCGTAGGACTCGCCGTGGGTTTACGGCGAAGGACGGCAGAGATTCTACGACGACACCCATCTTGTCGCGGGTGAGGGTATCAAGTCGAAAGCCATATATTCTAGGAGAAGATGGAAAGAAGACGAAGAAGTGAATAAGTTCGAGATCAAGCATATAGCTCGCCGGGGCGCGGCCGACGGTTGAGGAGACCATGAACAGTGCCTGAGTTGAGGTTGAAGACGATGAACAGTGCTCTCCAAGGGTAAAACGGAAAAACAAAGGAAAATAAAAGAAAATAAAAGAAAATAAAAGAAAAATAAAAAATGAAATGACAAAAATATCCTTGACAGGCCCTATTTTGAAACAAAAAAAGTACTTCAGGCCCTTATTTGAAACGTGATTTACTTTGAGCCCTTTTTTGAAAAAATAGGAACACTTCATGCCCTTAAACGAAAATTTCCCTAATTTATATGTTCTTCTTGAGAGTACTCTTTGGTTGATACCCTAGCTTTGTGATGTAGATAGCAACGACACCTAGAGAGGGGGTGAATAGGTGCTTCTGAAAATTTTGAGTTATAAGTGCAAGCAAGCATAGAAACTGAGTATCGAGACTAAACAGATTAAGTATGCACGAAATAAAGGAGTTCAGAAGGAGAAATGTGCACACAGATTTATAGTGGTTCGGCTATAGTAAGCCTACGTCCACTCTCCCACGATGACAGCTGATTGGCTGAATTTCACTATGATGATTGCAATGTTACAATAAACTTCTCAACTCACTCACAAGAGTATTTCCACGAGAAGTTAAAAATAAAATTCTCAACAGTTTTGCTCGTCTTTTTCTTTTTCTTCCTCTCTACATAACGAATACCAGCACTCTTCTTTTATACCCCCTTACACCTCGAACTAACCGTTGTCAAGGTGCTCCACGGGATCACTCGTCAATCTTCAATCAACCTTGATTGAGCGAGATAAACTTGAAAAAATGCTAGGTACCCGTTGAAGAGAGATTCTAGTTACTTTAGATTCAGTCGCCCATACAACTAAATCTTCGGTTTCCATTTTCATGAGATGTTGAATCTTCTGAGGAAGGAAAGAAAGATAATATCCAATCAAGGATCTTTGTCCTAATGAAGATGGACAGTTATCTTGTAGATCGAATCCATTCACTTCCCGTAATTTCCGAAATCAATCGGACTCTTGTCAAACGTGGGTCTTCTTAGTCCAGCTACAGAATCTGAATCCATTCAGAACAGCCTTCAAACCATGTGAAGTCTCTCTGAATCTGATTTGGTTTTTCTCTGTGAATCTGAGCTCTCAAAGATCCTACTGTCGACGTCTCACATGAGTATTCTTGAGGTCTTCCAAGGCAATGCTGTCCTCCATCTGAATCCATTTGAGGCAGTCAAACACTCCATCTGAATTACTCAGACGCAGACTCCTCCTTCTGATTCCTTTAGAGGCACAAGCGTAGTTCTTCCTTCTGACCATTCAGAAGCATTACGGTGACAACTCTTCCTTGAGTCTGAATGCCAATTCCGGGACATTCAAAGCTCTTTTTACATTGTGATTTTTGTAAGGAAGATATACTTCCATTAACTAGACTTCTTAAAACGAGTTTTGTCAGAATCAAAATCTTAGTGGGATAGTTTCCTCAACAATCTCCCCCTTTTTGATGATGACAAAACTCCTTCGGTTTTAAGCAATGATAAAGTAAAATAAATTAGTTTAAGCATGAAAGATTCTCTATAATGAAGCAATTATATTATAAGAATCTTTTAATAATAAAGGTGGATAAAAACTTTCGAGAGTGCAACAAGGTGACGTAAGATTATTGCAACTTAAGCGATATTTATGCTTCTGAAAAAGATATCACCGTATCATGTTGAGGTTGCACATTGTTATAAGTTTAGGCACCTGCAAACAGTTCATGCCTTCTCCCCCTTTTTGTCATCAACAAAAAGAGATATAGATAAACAACAAATGCTGAATAAACGATGTTGATATGCCAAAATTAATAGTCATGAACAATGTTTAAAAAAAAAAATTAAGATAGAGTTGGCTCGTTATCATCCTTTTTGGCTTCATCTTGAGGTCTGCTTCTCTTGGATCTGACAATGGTAAAACTGTCCAGATCGTCTATTTTGGCGCACAGCAAACTACAAGTCTTCTTGACCAAATCTTCCAATGTAGCTAGTTTAGCCTCGACCTTTGCCTCGAATGCCTGTATCTATTCTTTGTTCTCTTGTCTTAATCAAGCTTCATCTCTAATTTCTATTCGCAGATTCTGAACATCTTGCTGAATTTGAAGTAAAAGATTGTCATTTTCTGGATGAAGAAAGGCAGGTTCTGAAGCATTGTCAGCATTTTCTGGTTGAGCTTTAGATGGCTGATGGCTGAGGCTGTTCTTCAGCTGTTGGTTCGAAAGGCTATTCTTCAGCTATTGGTTCTGAACGCTATTCGTCAGACCGAGGTGATGACTTTGCCGTAATCTTATCTGGCTCGAAGTCTTTGAAGAGCCTTGAGAAGGCACTCTTTACAGGAACCTCTTCCTGAATAGGAATTGATATGTCCTCTGCTGGTCGTGTATCGAGAATACTTAAAATTCTCGCAGCTTCCATCTGTCTTTAAAGAGTGCTTCTTCATCTTCCTCAGGCACTTCTTCAACTGTTTCTAGAATCTCCCCCTGAGGTTGTGCAAGATTTACAAATGTAACTTCCGTACGAGGTTCCTCCTATTTAACCTCCATCTAAACTTGTTTCTCGGCAACTAATTATTCCTCTGCTGCAAGTTCCTCTTCATCAACCCTTTCTTCAGTTTGTCCTTCAGAATGTCCTTCTGGAATCTTAGGGAGGTCCTCCACCTTGTCATTAGGATCCTCCTTCTCCTTCTGAGATTCTGTTATTGAATCAGTAGACACTGATTCCTTCTGAAGGGTCAACTTCTTTGTTTTCTTTGGTAATGGAGAGGGTGTTTCCTCATTACCAGATTCAGAACTACTTGATAATGAGACGTTTTGGATCGTCTTGTCCTTCCCCCTTGTCACCATAATCTTTCTTCTCTTGGATGATCTCTCATCCTGCTCAATTTCCACTAGTACTACTCGTGACTTGTTGTACCACTTGCCATTTTTCAGCCTGAAACCCATCTTTTGAAGCATTTCAGCTCCACCATTTTTTACCGGAACCTTTTTCTCTGTAAAAGGTTTAGGCAGAAATTGATTGTGGTATCTGAAGATGTCATGAATGAGAGCTGCATACGGCAGTTGACCTTTAGTCTTTTGCACATATCTATACATATGCAGTATTACTACATGTGCAAGACTAAATTTGTATCCTGTCAACAGTTCCCACATCAACTTGGCTTCAAATCTTGAGATATCAGTTTTTGATGATGCTTTGGGTCGAAGAGACTCGATCACAATCTTGTGCATCATGATGTGCTTCAGAGGAAAATTATCATAGGCAATATGTGCCTTTGAATCTCTGGAGAAATTATCTTTCCCTGTCAGATAAGCAAATGCCTCCTTCGGCTGGACATTAATAAGAGAAAACTCTTTGTGTTTGACTCCCATTATGTGAGCTAATTCATCATCCCTTAGATAGCAAAGTTTATCACCTATCTTGTAATACAAAGAGTTTGCATTAAAGAAGGACAGCGTGGAGTAGAAATAGGCAACCGAATCAGGATAAATAGGAGCCTTCTTTTTCACGAAATAATCCAGTTTGCAACTTTTCAGATGCATCTTTAGTGGGATTCCTACAGACTCCAAATAGTCAAGGTCAAAAACCCTGTGAGGCATAATACCTCTCTCTTTAAGAGTCTCAAATATGTCCTTCTGATCCGAATTCAGAAAGTATTGATCGGTATAACCTGCTCTCCTGGCCAAACGAGGTTTAAACTTCACAAAAGTTATTATACAAGTATTCATCGTCATCTTTTGACTCTTCTGCCTTTCCCTTTTCAGCTGTTTCCTTCGGCACATTCCTTTTAGGAAACGTTTTTTTCGAGACTGATTTTTCATGGACCACTTCCCTTTTCCCCTTTTTCATCGCCATATTCAATGTTTCATCATCACCCAGAATAACAGTTCTCAATGGCTTATCTAGACATTCTAAATATTCTTCCTCACTAGAAAAGCGGTAGGTATTCAGAAACTTACTGACATTGGTGTATGCACCATATCTTCTTTTCAGATTGTCATAGAGGTGCTTGATACGATGAGCCTTTTCGATTTGCTCGTTGTAATACTCTCTTGTCTTCATTGTTGGAGATGATTTTGAAACTCGTGGTCGCTTTCCGATTTTCTGTGATCCTTCTGCCTGTTCAGAAACTTGACCAGATGTCCTCGAGGATGATTTCGGAGCCATTTAGAGAATAGGATGTGATGATGAGAAGGTGAGGTTTTTTTGAGAGCGAAAGGACTTGTGAAAAACTTGGAGGGGTTTAGGGTTTTTCAAAGGAAGAGAGTTCAATATTTAAAAGACAACACGTAATAACACTATTTTTGTCAATAGAATCAGGAATATTGCGAAAATATTTTGAACGAATATATTATATCAATCAAGATAGAATTGAATTAGAGAACATACCTTTTGTCTTAGATTCTATCATTCGAACAAAATTACTTACTTGAAATTTCGAATAATTTGATACCTGCTCCCGATGTTTCATATAATCTACTTTTGAATCTGAAATTTTGAGTTGACCTTTCAATTTGCGTCTGAAGACCTAGTCGCTGACCTTTCAATTTGCGTCTGAAGACCTAGTCGCTGAGATAATTTGGTCTTGATAGTTTCCTGTTTCTTATAAATCTTAACAAAACGAATTAGTGATTGATAATCTATCACGAATAAAATTAAAACTTAACTTTTCAAGGGGCTTGGTAAAAATGTCTGCAAGTTGATTCTTCGTGTCCACATGATGAATTTGAACTTCTTGGTTCAGAACATGATCTCGTATGAAGTGATGTTTTATCTCAATGTGCTTTGCTCTCGAGTGAAGTATTGGATTCTTGGTGAGATTGATTGCGCTTGTGTTGTCACAAAGAATTTCAACATTTGAAGCTTCAATTTCATAATCTCTTAATTGCTGCTTCAATCATAGAATTTGAGCACAACAGCTTCCGAGAGATACACATTCTGCTTCTGCTATTGATAGAGCCACGGTGCTTTGCTTCTTAGAGAACCATGAGATTAGTATATCTCCCATTAATTGACACGTTCCAGAAGTACTTTTTCTGTCAACTTTGCAACCTGCTAAGTCTGCATCTGAATATCCTTTTAGCACAAAAGTTGATTTTTTTGAGTACCATAGCCGAGATTTGGATAAGTTCCAATGTATTTGATGATTCTCTTTAGAGCCGAGAGATGCGATTCCCTGGGACTGGATTGAAATATTGCGCATAAACATACACTATACAAAATATCAGGTCTTGATGCCGTAAGATACAGGAGCAAGCCAATCATGCTGCGATATAGCTTCTGATCCACTTTCCTTCCATCTTCATCTTTGTTCAATTTTGATGAATGAGTCATGAGAGTTTCCATCTTTTTGCAATTTTGCAAACCAAACTTCTTTACTATTTCAAGAGCATATTTCTCTTGATGGATAAAAATCCCTTTCTCAGATTGATGAATCTGAAGTCCGAGAAAGACCTTTAGTTCTCCCATCATGCTCATTTCGAATTCATCCTGCATAGTTTTGGAGAAATTCTTATACACAGACTCGTTAGATGAACCAAATATTATGTCATCAACATAAATCTGAACGATCAGAATGTCTTTACCCTGCTTTTGAATAAACAAAGTAGTGTCTACTGTGCTTTTTGTGAACTTTTTTAGAGAAAGAAAGTTACTTAACCTTTCATACCAGGCACGAGGAGCTTGTTTTAATCCATATAGAGCTTTGTTCAGTAGATAAACTAGACCTTTTCCTCTTGGTTCTTCGAACCCTAGTGGTTGTTCAACGTAAACTTCTTCCTTGATGTAGCCATTTAAGAAGGCACTCTTTACGTCCATCTGAAACAACTTAAAATTGTTGTAACAAGCATACGCGAGAAGTAGCCTGATGGCTTCTAACCTAGCAACTTGTGCATATGTCTCATCATAATATATCCCTTCTTCTTGGGAGTACCCTTTTGCAACCAGTTTTGCCTTGTTTCTGATTACTTTTCCCTTATCATCCAGTTTGTTTTTGAAAGCCCATTTTGTGCCGATGGCAGGTCTATCTTTGGGTCTTGGCACTAATTTCCAAACGTTATTGATCTTGAATTGTTGCAGTTCTTCTTGCATTGCATTTATCCTGCTTTCATCGATTAGAGCTTCTTTGACACTTTTGGCTCCAATTCAGATACTAGTGCGACGTTCCCTAATAGTTCTCTTATTTTCGATCTGGTTCTTATACCTTCATCCAAGTTTCCTAAAATGAGATACTTTGAATGACTGGACTTGTGCTTCCAGTTTGTGTTGAATCTTTCATCTTCTTATGAAGTGGTACAGTCGTTCTGCTGTTTTCTTTGATCTGAAGAAGTGGTTGCTTTGGGTTCATGAATCTGAATATCTTCTGAACCATTGTCTTCTACTGGGTTGAGATGTACAGTTGACGTTTGAACAGCTTCTTCCTTGTCTCTTTCCTTCTGACTATAATCTGCGAATTTAATATTCATTGATTCTTCTACCGTTCGAGAGGATTTGTTGTAGACTCGAAAGGCTTTGCTAGTTGTTGAGTATCCAATGAAGATTCCTTCATCTGACTTATCATCAAACTTACCAACACGATCATTAGCGTTTTTCAATATAAAGCATTTACTGCCAAATATATGGAAATATGAAAGATTGGGTTTCCTTTCCTTAAAAATTTCGTAAGGAGTCTTTTCAAGGATGGGTCTTAAAGAGACTTGATTCAGAATATAACAAGCTGTTGAAACTGCTTCTGCCCAAAAATGAGATGCAATTTTGCTTTCAATAAGAAGAGTTCGTCCCATTTCTTGTAAAAAACGATTTTTCCTTTCAACAACCCCATTCTGTTGAGGTGTGTAAGGAGTAGAAAAAGTATGCTCGATTCCAGCATCATCACCAACTAGAGAAATCATGGTTTTCAAATTCTCTACCGTGATCGGTTTTGTCGTGACCTAAAAATCGGTTTCCCAATTTTTAAAGTTAATGGATTACCATGTTAATTAAATTGAATTAACTAGCATAGCTCGAACTCTCCCGAGTTCTACCAAATCGTGACTTAGGTTCAATTTCATCAAAAGAAGGATTTATCTTGGAGTCACCACTAATCATTTTGGGTAGGTTGATTAGACACCTAAATAAAGCATCGGGAGAAATACTTTATTCCTACGAACCAGAGATTAATGAGTTCGGGGACTTGATTACGCTAATTTTTCAATTAACGCCCTTTCGGTACCAATTTCATGAAAATGTTCAACTTGGCAATTTCGATAAATTTTCACTTGAGGTTCAAAGGTGCAATTTTTTTGGGTTTTCTTTTAATGATTTTTTTTAGATTTTTTCGATGTATTATAAAGAATGCAAAATCACCTAAAGCAAACGAAGATGTGAAGAGAAAGCAGGTAAAGTAAAACTACCCTAAGGACAGTGAAAATAAAACCCGCAACTCGTCGGGTAAATAATTACAGACTAATTAAATAAAACCCGAGACATGATCGGGAATACAACAAAAATGGACCGGAATGGACATCGGTCAAAAACCGGTCGCCAAGCCTCGTGGGTCGGGAGTACAACAAAACGGACCGGAATGGACATCGGTCATCCTCCAGTCTTCAAAGCATCGGGCCGAAAGCCAAATGAAAATAATAAACTTATCCAATCGAACATGCACAATCACCAATGAGTTAAGACAATTCAAAAACTCAAAGAAATTTTAACACGTGCTGATTAAACTTCATTGAGACCAGTTTTTACATTTTCCAATGCATTAACACAAAAAATACGAATTAAATCATACTGTCCATGAACATTCTTAGGGAGAAAGCAGTAACCATAAAATACAAAAGAAATAATGAAATGTATGCAAAAATTCTGAGATTTTTTATGTGGATGGGAAAATGTGTCGTTGACAACTTTCATGTTTTACATTCTTACTGAAAAGACACTCATTTTCGTGTAGAAAATGGTCTTTCATGAGAGCTCAGCAGCAAACAAACAAATTTCACAGAACAGACATACTTCAGGATTAAGCTCAAATGGATACTCAAATCTCAAAATTAATGCACCAAACTTTCCAGTCTACTAAACAAGACCCCAATGAACAACTTTCACTTTTTGTGAAGTTTCAAAAGAAGACTCTAAACATGAGATAACTACGAATCAATATGACCACGCATAGAAAAACACTCAGACTCAAGGACGCCAACAGAATTGCATGATTTCATTAAATGCATTAAAAATATGAAACGTGCATGAATATTTTTGTATTTTTTATGTGTTATGCATTAAGATCTTATGAACAAATGTCATGAAGAGGTCTTTATGAAACGAAGTCTAGAATAACCCATGGAAAATCATTTAGCATGAAAGGTCAGATTAGAAAAATTCCATCTGAGGTTCTGATCACCATATTTCCAGATTTCTGCTCTCCATTTCGGGACCCTTTTGACATAGCAAACGATGTCCATTTTCACGCCATAATATATCAAATCGAAGATCTCGAAGTCATCTACGAATGTTCAGTATATTTGTTTTCGAGATTTCGTCATCTAAACACGAAAAATTGAGTTACCAGATAATTGCATATGCTGATACGCCTAGACCTCGTTGGAGATGAATCCGTCGCGTCGCCAAGGCTTGTTCCACGGAGGCGAATTTTTCTCTCTCAAAATTTTTTTTCTTGAAATCTCTCTAAATTTTTTTTTTCAATCTCCAAAGTCTTCCTAATTTCTCTCTAATCTCTCCAAAAGTCCCCCCTTCAAGGCTCTCATTCTTCCTCCTTTTATAGCCTACTCCCCCATCTTCCTTTCTCTATCTTCATCTATCATTCTAATTTTTCCACTAACTTCATCTTCCCTTCTAATTCCACCATCCTCCATTCTTTATCTCCATCTTCCCTTCTAATTCACCATCTTCCATTCTAATCTTTCCATCTCCCATTCTAATTCTTCATCTTCCCTTCTAATTCTACCATCTTCCCTTCTATATCTCCCCTTCTTCATCTTCCTTTCTAATTTCTCCACCTTCCCTTCTATATCTCCCCTTCTCCATCTTCCTTTATAATTTCTCCACTATCCCTAAAATTTTATGTATTTACAATTCAGCCCCTGAAGTTTTATGTATTTGCAATTCAGTCCCTGAAGTTTTATGTATTTGCAATTCAGTCCCTATGGAAAAATTTATTTTAAGTTCAAAATTTCATAAGCCTTTCGGCACACCTCCCTCACGCTCAATCCAATCGTTTGTCAATTTAACCTCAAATCCTCCGTCGTTAGCCATAATAAAATGCATGACTGACAAAAAATTAAATATGCAATGCATGAAAAAATTAATTTTTGGTGAGAACAAATTCTCATTTTTTATGTACTTAAGTGAATGAATTTTAAAAAGTCAAAATTTAGGTGTCAACAGGTTTTAATGCAAGAAATCATAAAACCTTTTTCATTCTGAATCCCTTTTGAAAATTTTGCAAATGCAACAAATGTATCACTCTTGTGTGCTAAGAAGATAATCCATGTGAATCTGGAGAAATCATCAACAATAACCATACAGTATTTCTTACCTCCAAGACTTAGAATCTTGTTTGGTCCAAAGAGGTCCATGTGAAGCAGCTGTAATACACGATTAGTTGAAACATGATTTATGGGCTTAAAAGTGCTTCTGACTTGTTTTCCCAGAGTGCATGCAGTGCAAAGTTCTGGCTTTTCAAATTTTGTTTAAGGTAATCCTCATACCAGGTTCTTGGATGATAATTTCGAAATATGCTTAATAATTATGTGGCCAAGCTTCCTGTGCCAGAGATCAGATTCATCTTTGACTGAGATGAGGCACTTAATTTCTTCAGATGCAACATCCAGAAGATAGATGTTTCCATGCCGATATCCAGAAAAGCTCTGTTTATTATCACTACTAATACCTGTGCATTTCATATCTTGAAAACAAATTTTATATCTAGAATCACATAGTTGACTTACCGATATCAGATTGTACTTCAAACCTTTAACGAGAGATACATCGTTAATAATGAGATTTCCAATCTTAACTGTTCATTGTCCTATTACCTTACCTTTATTCTTACCTCCAAAAGGTACGTTTCTGCCACTAATCATGGATAATTTAGTAAAGTTTTCTGGATTACCAGTCATATGACTTGAGCATCCGCTGTCTAGAAACCATTTCTTATTTCCCTCTCGAGGTACCTGCAAGAAAAAATAATCTTACCTTTGTTTTGGTACCCTCATTTACAGGGGTCCATGGAAGTTAGTATATGCAGATCTATTCACAGGTTTTCATACAAACATGCATTCAATTTTACTGTGATTTCTACCACCACAGTTTGAGCAACTTCTAGAGTAATATCTTTCTGTTGATTCCCTGTTAGGATATTGTGAAAAACGTGATCTTGTGAATCTGTGTAGATACTGTGAAGGAGGTGAACTAGTATACCTTCTATAAAAGTTCTGTGGATAATGAGCTTTGTAAACATTTTGAGAATGATGAGTTCTACGCATGTTCTGAAAACGTCTAACAGAATTATGATATGATCTATAACGATTTTGCGAATGATATGGCTTGTACTAATTCTGTGAAGGTCTAGTATATTGCCTATATGAATGATGCGTTTGATATGGTTTTGTAACCTGATTTTGAAAATGATTATGTGGATAAAATTGCTTGTAAGGTTTATGTGGCGGTTTAGTAAATTTCTTGGAAAAATGTTGTTGATATGCAGATTTGGTAGGTCGATGTTTCAATCTGTTTTCAGAATCTGAAAAATTGTTTTCAAAACTATCCTGTTTTTCAAAACCAAGACTAGATTTATTACCATAAGGAATTTGGGTGGAAATGATATTTTCCAAATTTTTAGAACTATGAGAAAACCACTTAGTTATGTTTTCAATTTTAGTCTTTAATGAATCGTTTTCTTTTAAAGTAAGATCGTGACTTTCCTTTAAAGAGTGGAATTCCTTTTGTAGAAACTCGATCCTATCTTTTTGAGAGAGATCTTGCTGTTTCAAACATTGATTTTCATTTTTTTTTAAAATGAAATCTTTTTGAGAACTTCTTCATAATTTTTGCACAGCTCAGTTATATATTCAGAGACATTATCAGGTAGCTCAGAAAGGTTTACCTCTGTATCTGACTCTGAATCTGAATCTGATTTTGCCATGAGACATATGTTTGCATAGTCCTCGTTGCTTTCCTCAGAATCACTTAATGTTTCTGCCTTTAAAGCATTCTTGTATTTCTCAAATTTGGCTTTGTCATTTTTCAGCAGTGGACACTTGGGTTTAATATATCCCACTTTCTTGCAATGAAAGCATATGATGTCATTACTTTCCTGTTTGTCATGACCAGACTGTTTGTGGTCGTTTCTTCTGAATGTCTTCTTTCCCTTGAAGAATATACTTTTCATGACCATCTTTCTGAACTTTTTCACCATTAATACGAGCTCTTCATCGTCTTCATCTTCATCATCTGAATTTGAGATTTCATCATCAAAGTTAGATGAAAGAGCAATTGACTTCTTACCTTTTGGAATCTCTGGTTTGTTGTTGTTCCTCTCTATCTCATATGATTGCAGAGTTCCAACTAACTCGTCGATAGATAGTGGTCTTATAGTCTGGTATTCCTGAATGGAAGGCTTGATGTAGTTCCATTCTTCAGTTAATCCTCAAAGGATTTTTCTGACCTGCATTGGTTCAGCCACAGGAGCACCTTGTTGTGCCAGACCACTAGCTAGAATCTGAAACCTGTTAATCATCTCAGCAATTGTTTCATCAGGTTTCATTTTAAAGGCTTCATAGTCACTCAGTAGTATACTGAGTTTAGTTTCTTTGACGCGATTAGTGCCCTGATACGTGACATGTAGTCTATCCCATATCGCCTTTGCAGATTCTTCTTCTGCTACCCAATTATAGATTGGTGAGGATAGAGCACAGAAAAGTGAGTGGACAGCTTTAGAGTTGAGTCCTTGTCTCTTGATTTTTTCAGCATCTATAAGAGTCGCTGAGTTTCCTTCTGATCCCATATTTGCGGAAATGATAGGGACCACTCCTCTGGTTACTACATCCCACATTTGATCATCTAGTGCTTTGATGACCCACTTCATCTTGTTGCACCAAATGTTGTAATCCTTTCCATCAAAGTACGGTGGTTTGTTGTGGAATGATGAGTCACCAGAACCTGAGAAGTTATTGCTAGACATGATAGATCGTTAACTCTGAAGTAGAACACTTCACAAAAGTGAGCAACCTGGCTCTGATACCAATTGATGTAGATAGCAATGACACATAAAGGGGGGGTGAATATGTAGTTCTGAAAATTTTGAATTATAAGCGCAAGCAAACACAGAAACTGAGTATTGAGACTAAACAGATCAAGTATGCACGAAATAAAGGAGTTCAGAAGGAGAAATATGCACACAGATTTATAGTGGTTCGGCTATAGTAAGCCTACGTCCACTCTCCCACGATGACAGCCGATTGGCTGGATTTCACTATGATGATTGCAAGTTTACAATAAATTTCTCAACTCACTCACAAGAGTATTTCCACGAGAAGTTAAAAATAAAATTCTCAACAGTTTTGCTCGTCTTTTTCTTTTTCTTCCTCTCTACATAACGAATACCAACACTCTCCTTTTATATCCCCTTACACCTCGAACTAGCCGTTGTCAAGGTGCTCCACGGGATCGTTCGTCAATCTTCAATCAACCTTGATTGAGCGAGATAAACTTGGAAAAATGCTAGGTACCCGTTGAAGAGAGATTCTGGTTACTTTAGATTCAGTCGCCCATACAACTAAATCTTCAGTTTCCATTTTCATGAGATGTTGAATCTTCTGAAGAAGGAAAGAAAGATAATATCCAATCAAGGATTTTTGTCCTAATGAAGATGGACAGTCATCCTGTAGATCGAATCCATTCATTTCCTGTAATTTCTGAAATCAATCGGACTCTTGTCAAACGTAGGTCTTCTTAGTCCAGCTGCAGAATCTGAATCCGTTCAGAACAGCCTTCAAACCATGTGAAGTCTCTCTGAATCTGATTCGGCTTTTCTCTGTGAATCTGAGCTCTTAAAGATCCTACTGTTGACGTCTCACATGAGTCTTCTTGAGATCTTCCAAGGCAATGCTATCCTCAAACCTGAATCCATTTGAGGCAGTCAAACACTCCATCTGAATTATTCAGACGCAGACTCCTCCTTCTGATTCCTTTAGAGGCACAAGCATAGTTCTTTCTTCTGACCATTTAGAAGCACTACGGTGACAACTCTTCCTTGAATTTGAACGCCAGTTCCGGGACATTCAAAGCTCTTTTCACATCGTGATTTCTACAAGGAAGATATACTTCCATTAACTAGACTTCTTAAAACGAGTTTTATCAGAATCAAAATTCTTAGTGGGATAGTTTCCTCAACACTTTGTTTCTTATGACTTAACATTTATCATTGAACTTGATTTGAATATCCATTTGGTGCCAAAAACCGCATGGTGTTTTAGTCGTACAAGCTTTCGCACTTCGTTTACCTTGAACTGATGTAGCTCTTCTTACATGATCATTTGTTTAAAAGACGGTCTGGTTTTGATTCCAGCATTGATGTCACCAATAGCTTGTTCTTTGGGATGATTTCTAATTCATTTTCGTTTTTGATATTTTATGTATATTATATACCGCGTTTGAGATAGATGAGTTATGATATTGTTTTATAAAAAGCATAATGAAGGTTCAATTTATTTAGAAGAAATGTATTACTTACCAGGCTATGGTTACGCATCCCTTTTGTCTCAAATGTTTTTTAGGTTCCTGAGCTAGCAACAAGTAGGACGGGCGATATCAATGTGGATTTTTGGTAGTTGAATTTTGGGTATGAGCTGAGATAGTTGGATATATCTAGGCATTAGTATTCCTTAAGATTTAGTGTGGGAAAGTACAGATTTTTATGATGGATTTAAAAACTATGATAATATAACCAGATTCTTGTTTACGAGATACATAGATGTAGAGATATATTCGACAGTGTATTAGTGTTGGTTATGTTTGAGACTACATACTTCGCTAGGAGGAAGACCTTGTCATTACCCCTATACTTGTGGGAGTCTGGATGTGACATGAGGAGACGCCGCGTAGACCCCAAAACATGCAACCAGAGTAAGGGAAAATCAAAACTAGCCGGTTAAGCTTTTCAATCTATATGCCTTTTCTTAATGAAGTAAAAAAAAACTTGGTTGCACCAACTTAACAAATCATAAAATAAATAAGCATAATCCAGGTAAACATAAATTCAAGAGGATCAAAATAAAAGAAACAAATATACCTCCTGATTAGAGATGGCCACGGGCCGGTTTCGACCCGGAACCGGCCCGGGTCAAACCCGGAACCAGCCCGGTCAACGGGCCGGTTCAATGCGAATCGGAACCGGCCCGTGTGGCACGGGTCGGTTCCGGGTTGTAATTTTCCCAAACCGGCCCGGAACCGCCGATTCCGGGCCAGTTCGAAACCGCCGGTTCCGGGCCGGTTCGAAACCGCCGGTTCGGAACCGGCGGTTCCGGGCGGTCCGGAACCGGCGGTTCCGAACCGGCCCCCAAACGGCTATATTATAGCCGTTTGCTTGGTCATGGCCATTTGGTTGACCAACGGCTATATAGCCGTTTGTTTTATTTTTTTTTTGTTTTTTAATAATTATAAAATATTTTTTAATTTAAAAAATAACCATAACCATTATAAATATCCATCTTCACCTTTCATTTTTCCTCACAACTTCTCTCAAATTCTCTCATTTCTCTCATTTCTCAAATTCTCTCAAATTCTCTCAACTTCGCTCAAATTCTCTCAAATTCGCTCAATTTCTTCCGCTCAATTCTCTCAAAAAATGGCTAGTGGAAGAGGAAAGAGCCCGATGATTCCCGAAGAATCCAATTATTCTCATGATCCTCGTGAGTATACACATTGGGGATACGATGACGAAGATGATATCAACGTTATTCCTAATGTCGAGCACATCCCGACGCAAGAAAGTCTACAACCAACTACCAATACCGAAGAAGCATCAACAACAAAAGAAATGAGTCGAGGGAGTGCATCCATCATATGGCAACACTTCACCAAGCAACATTTAGAAGGTAACGACTACAATCTCATTTGTAACCATTGCAAAAAAGTATACAGGTTTACAACTGGAAGCGGCTATGGAACATATCGTCGACATTTGGCGTCAAAACATCCAACGGAATTCGGGATCGACACGAGGCAACAACAAATTCCCAAGTTTGTCGATTCTAACACTTCTAATTTATTTCGTTATGATAGAAATAATTATGAGGAAGAACTTGCTAAATTTACTGCCGTTGAACATTTAGCGTTTAATTTTGGTGAAAATTTTGGTTTTAATACTTTTGTATAAAATGCATGTACTCCACAAGCAAAACCCGTTTCGAGAAATACAGTTAAACGCCAAATGATTAAACTTTATAAAAAAGGAAAAGATGATTTGAGAAATTTTTTTGCATTTTTCAATGGACGTGTGCATATAGGTAGCGACATTTGGAGTGATCCTTGGCAAACTCATTATTATATGGGTATTACATGTCATTGGATAGACGATGAATGGAACATTCAAAAAAGAATTATTGCATTTCGAGTTTTTGATGAATCGCATACGGCACATAATATTTATAGAATAATTAAGCAAGTTTTAGAAGAATATTTATTGGTTAATAAAATTTTTTCAATTGGTTTTGATAATGCCGCGTCAAATACTGCTTCTGTTCGCGAGTTAGAAACAATTTGTAAACCCGCTTTTGGTGGAAATTTTTTTCACATTAGATGTGCTTGCCATGTTTTAAATTTATGCGTACAAGATGGTTTACGAACTCTTGAAGATGCTCTTCGTCCAATAAAAAAAGCAATTATATATTTATGGAAACATTCCAAAGTTATGAGAGAATGGGGTAGATTTTGTAAACAAAATGGAAAAAAACCAAAAAAATTTCCAAGAGATGTTCCACATCGTTGGAATTCTACATACGAGTTGCTTAATCAATCTTTTTCATATAAAGAATTATTATGTACATTTTTTGCGAATTATGTTCCTCAAAGTAATTTATACCCACAAGAGTGGGATATTTGCAAAAGAATTTTAGATTTGTTAAAAGTTTTTAATAATGCAACTTATACTTTATCCGGTGTTTATTATCCTACTACACATTTATTTTTAACAGAGTGTCTAAATATTGTTGATATTTTTCAAGAAAATGAAGGCGATAATCAATTAGGTCCAACTATTATAGCAATGCGAACGAAATGGATGCAATATTATACCAAAATTCCTATTATCTATTTGGTTGCTTGTGTTTTGGATCCACGTACGAAAATGGAGGGCTTACTTGATGATTTGAATTCATACTATGAGTGTTTACATTTGATTGAAACCGTAAATATTAGAGATATAGAAAAAGAAGTTAAAGATATAATAGTAGAATTGTATAATGATTTTTGTAATAGATATAATATAGTTGGTGATAGTGGAACTTCTTCCCAAGTTAGTGGCATGCAAGGTAAGCACCTTGGTAGAGGGTTTAGAAATCTAATAAATAGACAAAAAAGACAAAAGGGAATAATGGGAAATATTTCTGAAATAGAAATTTATTTAACTACTAAATTTGAGTTTCCTCAATCAGACGGCATTGATTTTCAAATTCTAAAGTGGTGGAATAATCATTCAACTCAATTTCCAGTATTAGCTCACATTGCAAAAGAGATTTTAGCAACCCCTTGCTCAACCGTTGCGGTTGAACAACCATTTAGTATTGGAGGTAATATTTTGGATGATCGACGTTCGAGATTATCTTCAGATTCAGTTGAAGTTCAAATTTGTGTCGATGATTGGACAAAGGCGGCATATCGACAACAAGAAATGGATCGCAACATCGAATCCGAATTCTTCAATGACGAAGATATCACCGGCACGGGTACCACCGCCACGGGTAGCGACGATTGATGATGAGGTAAGTATGGGGTTATCAAAGGTAAAAGAACTACATGGGCTTTGATTCTTCTATCCCCAAGAAGATATGTAGGCGCTTAATGATAATTCATTAAGTTCAAGCCCTTTCTTCCCTCCCTTTTTTTTTTCCCCCGATCCATAAATTTGATTACAATTTGTATTTGAAAATTTATTATTTCATAATTTTATCTTTTTTATTTCATAATTTATTATTTAAAATTTTTTTATTTCTTAAAGTTTTATTTGAAAATCGGTTTGAACCGGACGGAACCGCCGGTTCTGAACCGCCGGTTCTGAACAGCCGGTTCGGAACCGCCGGTTCGGAACCGGCGGTTCCGTCCGGTTCAAACCGGAACTGGAACCGGCCCTTGAACCGGCCCGAACCGCCGGTTCATGAACCGGAACCGGAACCGCCTTCAAGGTTCCGGTTCCGAACCGGAACCGGCCCGGTTCCGAACCGTGGCCACCTCTACTCCTGATGCCTCAAAGGTGTTTATCTGCTTTTTGAGTTTGCTTTGAGTCATCGTGAATCATGAAAAGCCAGAAATGAATTGGCCAGGGAATAAGAACTTATTCTCTGTCGACGTGGGGGTGATGCACCTTTGCTTCCGTCATTTTCGTTTTGAATGACCCAGATGAATTACTGGAAGAACCACCAGTTGGGTTAACAGTAATTTGATTCATGAAGCTCCGTTTATAAAACCATCCTGAGCTTTCGCTTCCTTCCTCGATCATCAGTCCTGGCCGGTCATGGGGTTCAGACATTTCAGCCACAAGATGCACGACTTGGTGATCTGCAGCAAGGCCGACTACGAGCAAGTGCCCTGCGCGGCCTGCGGCGACATGTGCAGCGGCATGACTTATGCATGCAAGCCGTGCCGCTTGTACATCCACCACTCATGCCTCCTCCCTGAAGATATCTCTCACCCCGCCCATCCTCCTCACCGTCTCTTCCTCGACATCCGGCCCGTCCCTGCCGACTTCACCTGCTCTGCCTGCTGCCGCTCCCTACACAATGGCTTCTGCTTCCTCTGTCGGGAGCCCAGCTGCAGCTTTGCCATTGATGTCAAGTGCGCCTGCCCTCCCCCTGCTGTCTTCCACCCTAATCACCGCCATCGCCTCCACTTGTTCGATGAAGTACAGCAATTCAAAGCCTATCATGTCTTGTCGTATTCGGGCTTTTTGAGCGCAAACTCATTTGTTTCTTTTCTCTTGTTTATTCCTTAATCAGTTGCCAGAGGATGTCGAGTTTCCTCGGTGCGATGCTTGTCGTGAACCTTGCAAATCGTCGGTCCTGTACTGCTTGGAATGCAAATTCGGAGTGCATTTGCTGTGCGAACGCCCCTCGTGCTTGTTTGAGCATGAGCACGGGGTCTTGCGACTACCATGGTCCCGCTGCCCCACCAAAAATTGCCTTGAGCTCAGGGCTTCCATTGATGAGGAGGACGTCCCTCGCGATCTCCTTAGTCACTGCCTGTACTGTCAGAAGGAGATAGGGCCCCTGACTCCGCTTTACTATTGTAAAGATTGCAAGATGATTGCTCATGTTAAGTGTGTATTCTCAAAGGTAAGTCATGTCTGAGATCTCTCGGAGTTGGATCACTCTCTAGTTTGAGCAAAATCTTTCACCTTTTCATTGGGAATTGGATATGAACATAAATCCAGATTCAATCCATAGTATCAGTTCAATTTTCCCCCAACGGAACTGACCCATATACCAGAATGAACCGAGACAGATCAATCTGTTTTTTCTGTGTTTCTGATTGACAAATCTAAGCTGGTCTATTTAGCGCATTCTGGGCGACGGCAACTACCAACTCCAGATCGCTGTCCTATCTTGGATACTTTGAACTGGATCATGATGCACTTCACCTATTTGTGAAGGCAAAGAGTCGAGGCGAAGATTTGGAGATGATTCGTGCACAAGCGAAGCAAGACGGCGAACAACAAGGAAATTTGGTAGCCAAAGAGGCGGCGATGCAGCATATTGAGACCTTTGGAGTTATGGTCGATTCTCTGAATGACGTAGAGAAGGCAGAGCTGGAGGACATGCAAAAGAGGAGGGCGGTGGAAACCATAAAGGTGCTAGCCTGGCGAAACTGTGCTGCTGGCAGCTCTGACGGCATCCCAAATTCGCCCTTCCTGGACGAGGCGTTCTCGGAGTTCAGGAAGAAGCTTCCCCAGGACATCCCGCGGACTAATTCTCTCGCGGTGGCATCCGAGGATGAAAGGCTCTTCAAGGTGGCAGAGTACAAGATCACCCAGAAATTGTCTCCTGACCTAAGAAAACTGTTTGTGATCCACGGAGATGTGAGCGAGGAATCCAGGTTAACCCAGAATCCGAAGATCATGGTCTTCATAATGCTGTGCGGTACTATCTATAGCATGGCTAACACAAGAGTCGCCGAAGTCACCGAAGAGTTGCTGTACAACTGGTGGAAGTACCTGATGTTCATACACGTCTCCGGGTTCAAAATCCAGTTTGCGATTGACCGGCTGAAAATTGTCATGCGCGCTCACTACACCGATCTCCGGGACGATAACAATTGCATCTTGAGAATGGATAAAGAGATCAGGGAGCTCTCTGACGAGATCGAGGAATCCAAAAGCAAACTAGGTAGATTGAAGGACAAACGCGAACTGATGTTGGGCGCAACGGATGAAAACTTAGTGGAAGCATGTTTGAAGGGCGCGAGAGCTTGGGAGTACTGAAACGTAGAGCCATCGCTAGCCTGAGGGGAGGAGTTGAAGTTTCTACGTGCTGGCATTCGATTGGTACGTCCAGGTGATGCTGGCGTCTACCGATATGCCGGAAACAATGATAGCTTAAATAACTGCTGGATAATGTGCAAGATTGAGGATTGTTGGGGGCACGAAATGCAATGCGGTAGCAAAAATAAGCAAAAAGTTGTACTTCCTAGTGAACGTGTAATTGGCCAATCTATGACATAGAAGGACCAGCCTATAATCGCAGTCTTATCACCATGAGAAACTTGTATAAAACACCTGCCTTACGTGGGATTAGTGCAGTGCAATTCGGTTCCCATTCAGATGGCAGTGAGAGAATCAAATGGATTCGCGAAAAATAAATGAGTGGAAAAATATTTTTGTAAAATGATTGATTGCATTGCACACAAAAATGAATAAATGAAAAATATTTTCATCATTCACAGAAATATTAAAATATCAATTATTATTGACAATGAAAACACTTCTTGTTGACTAATTACTTCAACCGATACAATCAATCGTTTTTAGGAAAATGTCCTTAAATAATTCATTTTTCGCAAATCAAACGAAGTCTAAAATGAGAGGGTACATTGTCTAGAAGTTATTGTGAATAACTAGTCTTTTAGCACGTGTTACGCGCTAAATAAAAAAATTTAAAAAAGAGTATTATATTGACAATTACTTTAAAAAATAAAAGAGTACAGTGACTTTTTGATCAGAGAAAGTCGAGTGCTTGCGCAAAGGGTGGAATTGATTCGTTAACTTTAGTAAAATTGAGATAGATGTAGATGAGAACATTTAAGTAGGTTTGAAAGTGGACATCAATACTGAAAGTTCCCTTTATTAATAGCTTGAACATAGATAAGCACGTCTTTAAGTTATTCACGTTCCCAATCATTGGGGTTGCAATAGTTGGCCACTTTTCTCACTTGGGAAAAGGAAGAAGGGGAGAGGAGGAGTTTGATTCTCCATCTTCTTAGGGCTTGAGGAGGGATTCACCAGGGAATTTTGTGACATCTCGCCGAGGGGGTGTGCACAACTCTTCGGCCCACATTACTTAAGGAGGGAGTTTTGGGCTAGTTTATATGGTATTGGATTCCTCTTGACTTGCAAGACGCGCTTTCTAGGAGTTGTATAGGTGACCTTCGAAGGAACAAAATTGTGAGGACTGTGTGTCAAAAGTGGATAATATCTTGTGAGTGATGGGTTCAGGAATTGGTATCAGAGTTGACTCCCGACGGCATATTTGGACCACAATGGGCACTTGTTGGGGCACTTGTTGGTGCACGCGGTGTACAATGGGGACATTGTACCACTAAGGGGGAGAGTATGTGACATCCAGCTGAGGAGGCGTGCACAACTCTTCGTCCCATATTGTTTAGGGGGGAAGTTTTAGGCTAGTTTATATGGTATTGGGTCTATCTTAACTTGCAAGACACGTTTTCTGGGGATTATATGGATGACCCTCGAAGAAACAAAACCGTGAGGACTATGCTTCCAAAACGAACTATGAGCTAAGCCCACCACTCGCAAGATATTATATGCTTTGGACACACAGTCCTGGGAATTGTATAGGCGACCCTCGAAAGAACAAAACCGTGAGGACTATGTTTCCAAAACGAACAATGACCTGAGCCCACCACTTGCAAGATATTGTCTGCTTTGGACACACAGTCCTCATGATTTTGTTCTTCCGAGGGTCACCCATACAATCCCCAGAAAACGCGTCATGCAAGTTAAAGGCAAACCTAAGCCTTATAAGCTAGCTCAAGACTTCCTTCCTAAGCGATATGGGACGAAGACTTGTGCACACCCCCTTTGCGGGATGTTACATACTCACCAACGAGTGCCCATTGCGGTCCAAATATGCTTTCGGAAGTCGGCTCTAATACCAATTATAACGATCTGAGCCTATCACTTGCAAGATATTGCTTGCTTTGTACACACAGTACTCACGATACCAATTATAACGATATGAGCCTATCACTTGCAAGATATTGCTTGCTTTGCACACACATTCCTCACGGTTTGTTCCAGTCCAAGACTTCCTCTCTAAGCGACCCTAAGTAATGTGGAATGAAGACTTGTGCACCCCCATCTGCGGCATATCACATATTCCCCCACTCAGTGGAACAGCATCCCTACTGTGCACCACATGCATCGGTGAGCGCCCACTGTGGTTTACACATGCTTTCGGGAGTTGGCTCTGATAACAATTATAATGAGCTGAGCTCATCATTTGCAAGATATTATCCAATAGTCTTCGCGATTTTGTTCCTCCGATGGTCGCCCATACAACCAGCAGAAAACGTGTCTTGCAAGTTTAAGGCAAACCTAAGCGTTATAAGCCAGCTCTGAACTACTTTCCTAAGCGATGTGGGACGAAGACTTGTGCACACCCCCTCTGTGGGATGTCATATACTCCCCCCTTCAGCGGCACAACGTCCTCGCTATGCATCGCATATACCAACGAGCGCCCACTGCGGTCCACACATGCTTTTGGGAGTCGGTTCTAGTACCAATTATAACGACCTGAATCCATCACTTGCAAGATATTATCCGTTTTGGACACATAGTCCTCACAATTTTGTTCCTCTGAGGGTCGCCCATACAATTCCTAGAAAATGCATCTTGCAAGTTAAGAAGGACTTGGTGATGGGTGTCGAATCCACCAAAATTAATTCCTACTCTTTATATTACAAATAAATTGTACTTACGGTGAGTAGAGTCGAATCCACAGAGACTAACAAATTGCTAATCCTTTGAAAACCAAGTAAACAATAATAATGAAATTAAAAGGGGGAAGGTTTATGCAAAATGTAACTAAAATAAAATAAGCGAACAAAAATAATAATAATAAATCAGATTATGCAACGTCTAGCAAGGGTAATCTCATTCAAGTTCGAAAGTTGATCATTGAATCAAAGGAAAAATCTCAAACAGTACAATAGACTGGTTACGGTTGTTGAAACGCTTCTAACAACCTCTTTCCTTAATATTAGATTAACCAAACACGCGCCTATGATTAATCCCTTATTAATGAATAACCCCGACACGCACCAAGTATTCAATTTGCTAATAGCATGTAAACGAGAAAAACCCAACCCTAGCCAATAAATCACTCGCATAACTTATTCAAGCTAGACCATATATTCTCATAATATAACCTAAAAATCTAGTTTTAATCAAGTTATATTATCTGCCACTATTATTAAAACAGCTAAACAATTACGGATTTGGATGTTTCAATTGGCAAATCATCACCCTGTCAATTGCACAACGAGCTCTTATTGTAACAACTAACAAAGCAATAATAAACAATGAAACAAAGAATACACAAATACTGCAGAAATTAAGAAGGAGAGTTAAGTTTAGATCTCACAACTTGAAGGAACTTGAACCTTGATAAACCTTTGCTAGATTAAAGAAAAGTTAACCACGCATGGCTTCAAAGTGCGCAAAAAAGAAAATAATAATATGCTTCGCAATTTCTTGAAGTAAGATCTGTCCTCTCTCTTATGTTCAGCCCCTTAAACTATAAGAAGAAGTCTAAAAAAGAAATTCTCTCCAACATGGAAAGAGAGAAAAAGAAAATAAAAACTTTTCCGCAATATCCCTAATTAAGAGTTCTAATTAAGTACAAAGATCCTTCAAAATCAAATCTGAATAATATGGAAATTAGTGGCCAAATCATATCTCCAAATTCTGCATCAGCTTTGCATCCAAAATCTTCACGATTGCATCATTCACCATCACCTAATCACAATGCATAAAATCAAATAAATTCCTCTATATTTATTCAAATATCTGCCCAAAAATATCAAATATAATCGAAATAGATGTTTAATACACACATTATGCGTGACTACGGTTAGAGCCTTGAGTACGTGATTAGTCAATGGATAGACCATTGACATGTGTTTTGCTGAGATTAACCAATGGATTAAACCATTGGTATTTATTTTGTGTTTTAAATATGCATAGTGGTTGCTCGATCCGCTTAGAAGAAATGTATTACTCACTGAGCCGTGTTAGCTCATTCCTTTCATCTTTTTGTTTTTCAGATCTAGCGAGTCGCCAGTAGAACGTGAGCGATCGTTAGTGGATGATATTTTGTTGGGGGGAAGTTTTTATTATAAGTTGTGAATTGTTTCTTTTGTATTTAGTGAGCCCTTTTAAGTTTACATTAGATGTGTCTGTCATTTGAAAGTATATATATATATATATATCTATTTGTAGTTTAATAGCAAGCTCTGATGTTTGTAACTAAGGAACTTTTTGAGCTTGTATATATGGATATACATATTTGTTATCAGGTTGAATTTTGATTAAGTTGTGGCTGCATCCTTTTGAGAAAGGGATGGCCGTGTCACAACCCTCATTATTGTGGTTTTGGGGTGTGACACCTAGCACCATATAAACCAGCCCAAGATCCCCTCCCTAAGCAATGTGGGACGAAGAGTTATGTACACCCCCTTGCGGGATGTCACAAATTCAATGTTTGATAAGTCGTGAAATCTTCTCCATTTCAATTTTAACAGTAAAATATTATAATGGCATAATGCCTTCCGACAAGGATAGGATCATCTGAGAAAACATGCTTTGAACTTGATTCCCTACTAGTTGTTTCCGCTTTTTCATGATTCACATTGTCAATCACAAAGGACCTATTCTATTTTGCATTCGAGAGAGAGAGGGGGGGGGGGGGGGGCGGCAAAAGCACCTTGAACTTGCGGCATCATTGACAGGTAAAAGTTCGTCCTTATATCTCCATTTTTACACTTGAAAATCTAATTTTATGTTAAAGAATTCTGACAGTTTGATTTGTTCTGCTGGTGCAATCTTAGCTGATTTCTGCGAATTGTGAACCATTTGAACTTGGGGTTTTACACTCTTGTATGAGGTTGAACTTTATTACATGGATCTGCAGCTGCAAACTCTATTCATGAGAATAATAGTGTCATGCAGTAGAAGATGTGGAATTCAAAGGGGCTTTTTTTCTATATTTTTATTGTAGTTTGATCTTCATGGGTGTCGTTTTAGCAGAATCTGCATGTTCAGGTCACTGAACATCTTTTAATTTGGCATATGAACTTATGAATAACAAGCAACATATGGTTTGACTGATTGTTTTCATGTCGAAGCATAATTTTCTTTCATAGTCCTTTGTTTATGGCGATTGAATTGCTTTTTGCAATTCAGTCCCGTGCACCCCAGATGAGGCGGGACTTGCCTCATATGCTTAATGAGGATCTGAAACCGAAAAATGCCAGCATTGTTCTCTGTTGGCAGAACTTTTACATATTTGGAAAGCATTGACTTTGAGATTACATTTTCTTTTCTGGTAAAGGGACTGTGAAATTACATTGATCTTCATATTAGGCTAAATCGAAGATGGAGAGGATTGAACATTTCAGTCACCCACACCTGTTGACAAAATGCCTGATCAAGGATCCTGACGAAGAAGTTCAATGCTTTGCATGTGCGAGACGCTGCTTGAAGCAATGCTATAGCTGCAATCTATGCCGATTTTTTCTCCACGAGGAGTGTGCTAAGTTGCAGATGGAGTTCTCTGCACATCCCTTGCATCCTGTCCACCCTTTGACCCTTGGGCCGACAGCATATTACATCGGAAGCGTCTACTGTGATGCCTGTAACAAAAGATGCCTTGGTTTCACATTCCGGTGTGAGCAGTGTGGCTTTGATCTCGACATTGACTGTGCTCTTAAATCCATCCGTCCCAGAGTTGAGGACCAATTTGAGCACTTCAGCCATGCCCATCCCTTGGTATTGGAGGAGGTGATAGGGGGGGACAACGAAGCTTGGTGCCAAGCTTGTGATAAGCGCTGCTTGAACAACACCTATGTTTGCAGCTTGTGCGAATTCTTCCTCCATAAGTCATGTGCAGAGTTGAAGAGGGAGCTTCAACACCCGCTGCACGAGGAGCACAATCTGCTGCTGAGCACTAGTAGTAGTGTGTACGAGGGAAAAGCATGGTGTAATCTCTGCGGGAAAATGGTTCCTGGCTTTGTGTATCATTGTGAGATTTGCCAATTCGACCTGGATGTAGTATGTTCGCTGCAATTGTCTCCTGCCTTGGAACCGGGAATTCAGGAGCAGGCTATAGATCATTTTAGCCACAACCACCCGCTGACCCTCGGAGAGGAGAGGAAAGATGACATAGTGACATGTGCAGCTTGTGGTGACAATTGCAGCTGTAGTCAGATCTATGGTTGTGAGGAATGTGGGTATTTTCTCCATGAATCATGTGCAAAGTTACCCCAGGAGATGAAACACATCGATCATGAAGAACATCTGTTGAAACTGCAGGTTGCAATGCACAACAACTGCCAACTTTGTAAAAAACGAATTAAGGGCTTCACGTACCGCTGCGATCAATGTGATTTTGATCTGGATGTTGGATGTGCTTGGATGCCTTCCATCCAACCTAGAACCGCGAAGCAAGTGGAAGACGTGAAAATAAAAAGTTCTGGTCATGACCACGTGCTGACAAGAAGCGCAAAGAGGGAAGAGGAAGGAGTTGTTTGCAGTGCTTGTGAGAAACCATGCTCTGGTCTGATATACGCCTGCGAGGGTTGTGGATTTTTCCTAGATGAAGGATGCGCAAAGTGTCGACACTTCTTTCATCCGCTCCATGAGCTCACCCTCCAGGACTGTGGTTCGGAGGTTTGCTGTAGTGCCTGTGAAAAGAAGTGCCGTGGCTTCACCTTCTCATGCAGGGAATGCAACTTCCATTTGGATGTTGACTGCGCTCTGAGTGCTGAAAAAATACGTCATTTCAGTCATGGACATTCTTTGAAGCCCACTAAAATGGAGTTGTACTGTAAGTGTTTAGCTTGCGACCAATTGTTCTCGGACTCGAGCCAGATATATGGCTGTGAGGAATGCAACTATTTTCTCCATGAATCATGTGCCAAGTTACCATTACAGAGGGAACACCCCTATCACAGAAGGCATCCCCTGAAACTACAAGTTGCGTCATACAACTACTGTGATTTTTGTGGAGAAAGAATCAAGGGATTCGTGTACTGCTGTTATCAATGTGATTTCAACCTGGATATGAAATGTGTCGAGATGACTTCGATGAACTCTGAAATGATGGAGAAAGTCAAAAAAACGAAGACCAGAAATTTTGCACATCGCCATGAGTTGACAGGAAGCATGAAGAGCAAAGCGGATAAAGTCGTTTGCAGTGGATGCAAGAAAAAATGCACCGGCCTGACATATGCCTGCGGCTGCGAGGGTTGCCGCTTCTTTCTCCACAAGGGTTGTGCTGAATTGCCTCAAGAATATGCGCACTTCTTTCATTTAAGCCACAGACTCAACCTCCAGAACAGTAATTCAAAGCTTTTCTGTGGCGCGTGTAAAGACAACTTTCATGGCTTCACCTTCTCTTGCGAGGAATGCAACTTCCATTTGGATGTGGCATGCGCTATGATGGCTGAAAAACTAAACAATGGCCAATATATGCACCATCTTTGTCATGGACATCCCTTGAGGCCCACAAAGAAGGAGTTCAAAGGTCAGTGTTTAGCTTGCTATTTGTCGCGCTCGGACTCTGGGGAGATCTACGGTTGTGACCCCTGCAATCGTTGGGTCCATATTTCGTGCACTGAACTACCGCCGACTGTCAAACATTTTCGTCATGATTTTCGAATGTGTGACGGTGAACTCACCTTGGAAACTAAACTTGCCTTAAAAGGTGGGCAAGGGAAAAAGTGTGAGGCCTGTCATAACGTATGCCGGGGGTCTGTATTATACCATTGTAAACTCTGCAATTGCGCCTTTGACGTGGAATGTGCTTTAATGCCCTCGCAGACCCCCGAAGGCGCAAGGACCAAGTTTTTTCCTGCTGGCCATGGGCACCCTCTGCAGCTCTGTTGTACTAAAGAGGATACTCAATTTCGCTTGTGCTCTGTATGCGGCGATCCTTGTCTTGATCCTACCAATCCCCCCTTTCAATGCACAAAGTGTGAGGTGTTCATTGCCCACAAATCATGCACTGAATTGCCGCAGAGTATCCTTAAACCTCCTCATCATGAACACTCTATGAAGCTGATCAAGAAAAGCAGATTCACGTGTGCAGCCTGTCGCAAATCGAGTTCTGGCTTCATTTATGACTGCAACACATGCCCGTCGTTCTCCCTCCACATTGGCTGCATGCATGTCATGCCCATCATAAAGTATGGCAACCACCATCATTATCTCGGCTTCTTCGAGAATATACACGAGGAAGTTTCGTGCAGGGCCTGTCATAGAAGTATATTCCCTTGTTCCAGCCTGGAAATGGAAGTGGAAACGGAAAACAAGCAGGGACTGTTTCGTTGTGTGAGGTGTGATTACAATCTCCATTTTTTATGTGGTCCATTACCATGTCTAGTTGAGTCTGACGACCACAAGCACGTTCTACAACTTGAGGACAAGTTTGTTGAGGACGATTCAAACGAGTATTACTGTGATGCTTGTGAGAAAAGAAGGGATCCAGAGATGTGCGTCTACAAATGTTCTCGAGAAAATTGCCCGTACGTTGCTCACTTTGAATGTATGAAACTCGAGGTATGTCTAGTTCCTTTTATACCTCAATAATCCTGTCACTTTCTGAAAAAGTTAATGTTACTCTGCAATGTTGAAGCAGAGAAGCATGGAGTCACAGAATCAGATGCTTCTAAGTTTTCCTCGCAAACTATGTTATTGTAATGCAATTTCAGTGAAAATGCAGAATATAGGACATGGATATGCCGGGGGAAAACTGTTTCTCCGTGTAGAGCCTTCCATTTTTTTTTTTTTCCCTAGTCAGCAGTAGGTTGTCTTTCTCATTCGGGGACAAAGCAACTGTGCACGTTTGATAGGTCTATTCTCCATCTTCTGCCAGTTATGCTAATGTTCGCTAATGGCCAATGGTCGCCGCTATCTACGAGACTAATTGGTTCTCTTAATCCTAGAAAAAGAAGTGCAGAATTAGATAACTTATTAGTTAGGCTAGACCGGCTGACTTGATCAGGAGAAAAAAGACCTCGTCTTCATCCTCAGACTTCTCTTTAATATTTCCAACTGTCCTTCATTTACTTTTGCTGCGGCCGTGACGTCCTAATTATGCTTCAAACTGTTATACCAATTTATGTTCGTTTGTCAGGTGCTACGTTTACTGAAGGGGGAGCAAAAAGAAGTGGAATTAAGAACTCTTGGTACAAAACGAATTTATGGTAAAGTAATGAGTGACATCCAGGACATGACCGAGATGGCTATGAAGAATGAGGAACAGGCATCCGATCGATCAAGAGAACAAGACGTATGGACCTTACAGAATTTACTAGATGCTTTCATTCAAGACGAGCAAACCAAACTCCCGGGCACTTTTCAGATTTTAAAGGAGGAAATGATAGGGACGGGGCATGCATCTTTTTGGGAGCGACTGGAAGGTAGTGGTAGCATTGCAGAAGTTTCCCCATACTCACAACAAACTTTCACCCAGTTCATGGGCCGGATAGAACCCAGCATAGAGAACTTAGAGTTCTCTGCGATATCCTTCGAAATCGAAGAACTTGTCAAAGTTGAGAGATACACGGTCATCGGGAGCCTAGCCCCTATCCTAAAGCAGCTGCTCGAGAA
The DNA here is from genome assembly GCA_016432845.1 of Psidium guajava. Classification (NCBI taxonomy): domain Eukaryota; kingdom Viridiplantae; phylum Streptophyta; class Magnoliopsida; order Myrtales; family Myrtaceae; genus Psidium; species Psidium guajava. The sequence continues at coordinate 1,036,001 of CM028230.1, forward strand.
GCGCGGAGACATAAGCACTGACTCGAAGTTGAACTTGAAATCGAAGAGCCTGATCTTTAACTTGCTATGCGGGGTAATAAGTAGCATGTCCACCACTCAGTTCAACAAGCTCTCGGAGACCTTGCTCCATGATTGGTGGAACCAGGTCGTGATGGCCAAGCATGTAGGGTTCGAGATTCAATTTGCTTTGCATCATTTGGACGAAATTGGTCGAGCTCACTTTGCTCTCCGAGCAGAAGAAATTCAGAACCACAGGCTGAAAGAGTTGGAAGATCAGATCGGAGCATGCTGCCTTTCCTTGAAGAATCAGGCAGCGAAAGCAGAAGAACTGACCCGTATAAGCAGGCAGTACGAGGAATCTGCAGAAGCAAGTTTGAGGCAGGAGCTGTTGTGCAAGGCGAAGGAATTAGAGGGTAAAACAGTCAGCAGAGGGTTGCTGTGATGTTCATGCTCTCAGGGGCACGCAACAACTCTTGTTTCCTGTGTTGTTAGAGACAATATAAGAGACAAGGTTGTACAATCGCGTTGTGGTATGGTATTGTCAAATGTTAAAATTTGAGTCACTCTGCGTACAACTGTGTTCTTTATTTGCCATTCTCATAAGTTATTCGCTTGATGTATAGTTGTCGGGTTCCCATAGATCTGACTGCTGTAGACGGCTTTGGAAGCAGTAGTGACTCTTAAACGAAAACTTAGCGGTAAAGATGTTTGGCCGTTTGAAGGATTTGCTCCATACCAGCTTCTCTTTAATTGTATCTTTCACCTTCTAGGTAGCTTTTTAATCACAAAAGTTTGGCTCGTAAGAGACATTCTTTTTTATCTGTGTGGAATGTTCTGAAACATGTTACCTAAACTGTTACACCCCGATTCAAACAAGTATGGATGAATGATTTGGCCGTCCTTTCACTCGAAGGATGTAATGTGAAAAAGAAACTAATCTCTACCCGTTATCAAATACATACATACATACATACATACATACATACATGTGTATTTATGATAAACCAGCAAATTGATTACAATATCAAGATTTCTATACGCATAAAATGAATACATACATCTCCACACTAACAACTAAACCCAGCAAGCTCAACTCAGTCATTTACAGTCATACCCAAATCCCAATATCAATGCCCCGCTGATAGCACAAACACTCTCAATCTACTTGCCACTACTTGAGGAACCTAAAAACATTTAAGGTGAATGGTACGAGTAACCATAGCCTAGCAAGTATTACATATCTTCTAAACAGATTAGACATCCACTATTCACATTTATAAAGCCATATTGAAGAAGTGTATATATGATAAATCAGCAAGTTGGTTACAATATCAAAGTTTCCATAATTATAAAATGAATACATACATCTCCACGCTAACAACTAAATGCAGGAGCTCAACTAAGTCACATACAGCTTATACCCAAAATCCAATATGAAAATGCCCCGCTGATAGCACAAACGCTCTCCATCTACTTGCTGATAGTCGAGGAACCTAAAAAACAATAAAGACGAATGATACGAGTAACCATAGCCTAGCGAGTATTACACATCTTCTAAGCAGATTGAGCATCCAGTATGCACATTTACTAAACCATATCAAAATGTATGTATAATAAACCAACGAGTTGATGCCAATACGCATGCAGCCTTATTGGTAGAGGGTTTCCTTTTTTTGGGGGGGGGGAGAGATTGGGGATGCTATTACCATAGGTGGGGGGTTCAACTTCCGTGTTCTGCAAAGAGAAAGCAAAGTCAGAAAAGAGGAGAGTTAGAGAGACGACAGGCTAGGAGAAAAAAAAACGGCAAGTTGGTTACAATATCGAGATTTCCATAATTATAAAATGAATGCATACGTCTCCACACTAACAACTAAACATAGCAATCATATATGGCTCATACCCAATCCCACTATCAAAATGAGAAAAAAAATTAAGATAAACGGTATGAGTACCCATAAAGAGTATTACATCTTTTCCAAGCAAATGGAGCATATGCACATTTATAAAGACATTCAAGTCCAGAATATAGTATAAGTACGAAATTGAAAAATGAGTATTATCCTTTCAACAAAACTTTGTTTATATTAGAAATACTTATTAAATCACTACTATCAATCAAACATCAATGGTTAAATCCATTAATCAATCTCATCAATTACAACACCACATTAATGGTGCGTTTGGGAACCACTTTGCCAAGGGGCTTTGAGCCCTCAAAGTCCCTTGGCAAAAAGTGATGGTGTTTGGCAATCTTTTGTTGGCCCTTTTGGGGAAATACAAAGCTGAAAGCCGAAGGTGTTTTAGACTTGCCTTGGGCTTTGAGTATTTTCGGAAGGTTGATTTCAAAAGGTAAATAATTTTTTCTTCCCAAATTGCCTCCACTTTTTATTCTATATTCCAAATTTGCCCCTGCACTGTTCATCTTCTTGTTGCTACAAATCCATTTCCAGTCGCTGGGGGTCATGTCACACTGACCTCGTCATCATCATCGCCTCTTATGAGGTCGGGCGACCTCGGCGTCGCTTGCCTGAGGTCGCGCGGCCTCGGCATCGCTCACCTAAGGTCACGTGACCTTGGCGTTAGCTTGCCTGAGGTCGCCTGGCCTTGGTGTCGCTTCGGTTAAGGTCGCACGACCTCGACATTCGCTCACCTGGCCTCAGCGTCACTTGCCTGAGGTCGTGCGACATTGGCTTCGCCTCACTTGAGGTCGCCTGCCTAGCCTGAGGTCGGGAGGCTCCAAATCTGGTCCTGGCTGGTCATAAGTCTCCAGATCTAAGGTTGTTGTCGACAAAGCTCACCGTCTTCTTCACCAGCCATGGTTGCCTCTGTTTTTTTTTTTTTCATTTCAAAGTTGCAATGCAAAATATACACAAAAATAGTTGATCCAAAAAACACTTGGCTTTCACCAAATACCCTTTTGCTTAAAGGTCTTGGCGAAATGGCTTTGCATTCCCTCATAATCTTCCCAAACGCAGCCTTAGTGACAAGGTGACAAAGATTCCCCTAGCCAGTAGCTCAGCTTAGAAGGATATCCTGAAACTAGTATGCATATCTAGAAACATAAATCGGGTTTATTGGAGTAACAATCTATCATTCTCCAATAATCTACAAAGTCAACCCAGAATTCACCTTGTACTCATAATACATTTTACAAACCAAAACATATATTCTTTCACAACTTCGTTCATCAATCAGGGTACATTTCATAAGGTATTTTTCAAACTATATCCGAATTCATTTCATAAATTATATTCACAAATCAATATGTATGACATTCGTATGTCGCGACCCTCCCGAGATTTTTCTGGGATCCCGAGGGAGCTAATGGATTGCTAGGCCCATTTTTGAAATCTGGGCTTAGCTCGGGTCCTCCCAGGCCCATACCAAATCGCGTTAGGAAATTTAGAATCGAGGTCGACCTTAGTGTGGTCGGGTGACATGTACATCAGTGTGCATGCCATTAGAGTCGTCATCAATCATTTCTTAGACGGTATGATTGGAAACCCTATCGAGCGATTGGGAGAGATCGCTCAATTCTGCGAAAACCAGAGATTTTGGGTTCGGGGACTTAGTTACGCCGATATTACTATCGACGCCCTTTCGGTACCTAAGTTGAGTGATTTTCCTAATCTAAGGAGTTTATGCATGTGAGATTGGGTAAGGTAGGCTCTGGAAGTCTACGGAGTTCATGCAAATGGGAGTATCTACCCTATCAATCACAATCATGGAAATAAATGCGCAATCAAGGGATCAATTCAAAAAGAAATCACATCAAAATCAGTCAATACAAGCAATGGAGAGTCCTAAAAGTCTAGGCAAAACGCCAATTAGATTCAAGGATGATTTCGGGATGATTTGGGTCGGATTGACCAGAGGGGTAAAATGGCCATTTTAGAAGGCTCAGGAAGTCAAAAATGTGAAATTAGGTCAAACCAGTTGAATGTGGTTTTTCCCTAATTTTCACGATTTTTGGAAATTTTTTTGGATTTTCTAGGATTTTTTAGAATTTTTCTGGACTTTTCTAAGAGTTTCCAAGAGTTTTCCTATTTTTTAGAATATTTTCTATATTTTCTGAAATTTTTATTTTTAATTTCTAATATTTTTTCTATTTTTTGAAATTTTCCAAGACTTTCTAGGGTTTTCCTATTTTTTAAAGGTTTCTACGAATTTTTACGATTTTTTTATTGGTTTTTATTTATTTATTATTTCTTTTTATCATATTTGTTATTTATTTTTCTATCATTTTCTGATTTTTCTGAATTTTTTTTTTCCAGATTTTCAGAATTTTTTATTCTTATTTTTGTATTTCTTTTTTTTTATCTTTTCTTATCTCTTATCGTTTATTTGTTTATTATTATTTTTATTTTTTATTATTATTTTTATTTTTCGGATCGGGCCGGGTCGACCCGACCCATCTGAGGACTCAGCCCGTAGGCCCAAACCTAGATCGACCTTAAACGGCACCGTTTTTATTTTGGCTAATTTCCTATTTTTTAATTTTTATTAATTTTCTAAGTTTTCTATTTTTTTATTATTTTTTAAAAATTTTTTATTATCTTTCGGACCGGGTCGGGCGACCCGACCTATAAACCCGAAGACCCGGGCCCAGTCTACTCGGGCGAAGACTAAAACCTGAACGACGCCATTAGGATTTTTGCTTATTTTTTTATTTTGTTTTTGGTTTTATTTTCTATTGATCAGATTTTATTGTAAATGAAAGATCTGACGGTCCAGAGAAGGCCACGTGGCTAATCCACGAGCGTCGGATCCGCATACTTGAATTGACGGCCACGATTCACTTAGAGACTCAATCTCAGCCGTTGAACCTGATTACTACGATCAACGGTTCAAATCAAGCGACGACTCAATCTGAACCGTCCAATCAATTTTTATTTTGAAAATTCGATTATAATTCGAAAAAGGTTTTTTTATTTCCAAAATTTTCAGATCTTGACACGTGGCATGTCCCTGACCGTCCGATTGAGTTTATTATTTTAATAACTCGGTCATAACATCTGCTGACGTGGCGTCCGACGTGCCTGGCCACGTCGGCGCCACGTCATCATTGACCAGGTCAACGAAAGTTGGCCTGGTCAAATCCTCGCCTGAGAAGACGATCGGCGCCGGCGTTCTATCGCCGGCGCCTCGTCGGAAGGTGTTTCCGACACCAAAAACTAGCCTAAATCTCCTGATTTCAATGCCAAATCAAACCTAAACACTCAAGCATACCATGTATCCCGATTCTAGCCAAGAATTCGACCTAAATCATGCTAACTCAGACCCACACAATCTCGGTTTTCAAGCAAGATTCAGCATGTGATTTTCCGCGTTAAAATCACGCACAAACATATCACCAAACATTGAGAGAGGTAGAATGAACTTACTTGCGCCTCCGTTGAACTTGATAACGTCTGGAGTAACCTGTGGATGTCTTCGTGGCTGAAGGTTCGTATGGATGACTCGGGTGGTTTTACGCAATAAAAATGCAAAGTGAACACACGAATGGGACCAGTGTGAGCAAAGGAACGCGATAGACCAAGAATTTCAAAGAATGAATGACAGGAATAGAATCTGCCATTAACGAAGCTTTGTGAGCTCAACCATGGCACCCACCTATTTCTGCGACCAAACTCAAAACGGCGACGGTCTGGTTCCTCCTTGCAGCCGTGGAAAGCTCTTGGACGCGGTCTCAAAGCTTGAAGTCCTCTCTAGAACGATGAACCCCTCTTGTTTGAGCTTCGGCCTTGAGCTTCAATGGCGTCCCCCTCCAAAATTTTTTTTTAAAACAGAGCAACTTCCCCCCTTTTTATACTCACGAATTTTCCCCTAACCAATCCCTATCCACAGAGTCCCCAAATCTCTCAACAAAATCAACCCTCTAAACTATCAAGATCTCCCAAATCTTCCGTTAGAGGATCGCGCCAAATCCATTCAAGAAGTCCCTTTCTCTCTGCGCGAATCTTTCATTTGGGGAAGACGATGACCGTTTGGGTCAGGTCGGGTCGGATCTTGTCCGACCCGACCGACCCAAACACTTATTTTCTTCAAATCGACCCCCATTTTTTCATTCTTTTCCAAAATTGACACTTATTTGTTCAATTTCTGCCGACAATTTTCAGTATTTATGCAAAAACCCTAAAATTTCAATTTGACCCGAGGACCCATTTTGCAAAATCTAAAGTCTTAGGGTCCGTTTTTGCAAAAATTGTTGCCACCATTAGATTCAAAAGGTCAAAATCTAGGGGGTGACGTCGCCCTATTTTCAATTCAGTCCCTAGAAAAAATTTTAATTTCATTTTTAGTGATTTTAGGGACTAATTTGAAAAATCAGAAATTGCATTTTGGTCCTTTTAAGGAAAATTGAACAATTCCGAGGACTTTTGGGCTCGATTTTAATTTTTAAAAATAGAGGAGATTGACACGACTCTAAAAATATAAAAAATGGAGAATTAAAAAGCTAAAATGGAATTTCTAGAATTATTTAAACATTCTAAAAAATGAAATTAAAAAAGAAACCCTAGATTCCAGACTTACTTTTTCAAACTTTATTAATCAATAATGAATGTAAAATTAAATTAAAAATATTGACTATTTTTTTGGTAATTTTCTGACTTGAAATGCTATTTTTTATTGATTTTTTATTATTTTCCTAATTTCTGAAAATATTTAAAAAATGCAAAAATAAGGAAAATTATTTTTTGCTCAAAATTGGTTCCCTATGCTAGGTTGAGGTCCCCAAAGTTGATTTTGCAATTTTCTCACATTTTATTTATTTTTTTTATGAATTGTTGAAAATAAAATGGAGAAAAATATGAAAAATAAGGAAAATTATTTTTTGCTCAAAATTGGTTCCCTAGGCCAAACCAAGGTCCCCAAATTTGATTTTTTCAATTTTATGAAATTTTATGGATTTTCTAGAAATTTTGAAAATAATATTGGCCAAAAATCAAGTGTCAATATCGTAATACCTTTCATTAACATAAAGTAGTAAATATTTGGTCCAGCTTTTCATGCATAAAATTTGCTTTTTCATTACTGATAATATATCTAATCTCTGACATTTTCAAGACATGAGTTCACAAAATTCAAAGAAGAGAAAGCACCACTCATTTGGGAAAGCCTATAATCAAACAATAGAGTCACTCAAGCCCACGAATTTGAAATCCTATCAAGTAATTGAGAAACAAGATCAAAATTCTGTAAAACGCCACCTCAATTACGAATTGACTAAACTAATCTTAATTGTCGACAAAACTACTCTTACACGTCACCAAAACGCTCATCTAAGCCAATATTCATTGTTGTCCCTACATGGAGCTTGCATAAGAAATTTTAAAAATTTGCTCTGATTAAACGGTAGCTTCAAATTGATTTCCTTGAAACCCCACATGTCACACCCCAATTCCTAGCAGAAATGTAAGATGTCATGGTCGTCATAGCCATAAACCACCTAAAAGGTAACTTCCAAAGGTCCCCATTGGTAATGTGTATCAGTGAGTAACCTGAAAAAGATAGGGAAATGAAAGAGTGAGCAATCATAGCTCAATGAGTAGTGCATATCTCTTCTAAGTAGATCCAGCGCCTACAATGCATGTGTACAAAACCATAACCAAACTTAATAATCCCAAATTCGATTTATATGCTACAAAGAATTCCAAATATAAGTTACTTCCTTTTAGTAGAGATTCATACTCATACAGTCAAAATACACAATAAAGTACATGTCACGTAAATAGCAAACTATTGAAATACACATTACTTTCAAATACTGTAGTTTGTATAAGTACAATACCAAAAGTGGATTATGTCTTTCCGTAAAAACTTTATGCATATCATAAATCTTCATCTAAATTAACATCATTGAATCAAATATCAATGGTCTATTTTATTGATAAATCTCATATGTAATCATTGACTAATCTCAAATCACATGTCAATATTCTATTCCATTAACCCAACTGGCGCTCAATACCAACCATAGTCACGACACAACGCCTTGTGACAAGGTAGCCAAGGTTTCCCCCTTAACAAGGTCTCCACCTAGCTTAGCCTAGAAGGACATCTTGACATTATGCATACTCCCCCTCGATGGATTCTTATCAAAGTGATATTAAACACCACAAGATCTTACAATATCATTATTCACACATCATAAGCCAATTTGGAATTAATATCACAGAAAGGTTTCACAAACCATTTCATATAATCTTGCAGTAGTCATACTCAAAATCAAGAGGTTTTCGTAATTCTTTCACAAAAAATGTTTCTCAAATTGAAGATATATAATATTTCTCAATGCCATTTATCAAACAATATATATCATAAGACATTTCCACACGATTTTAGAATCCAATTCATAGACCTATAACATTTTGAGACGCTTTTCATAAAACGTTCCTCAAACCATTCACTAATAATCGAAAAGTAATAAATGCACCATCCAGATATTTATGCAACAAATATGCTCTTTCATAACTCATAATATATCGAATCTCCATCGCTTTCAAGATACGAGTTTAAAAAATCCACAGAGGAGATAGCACCACTTATTTGGGAAAATCGAAAACCAACCTCCGATGATTACTTTAGTCGATGCATTTGTCTTCCTATCAATAATTGAAAAATGTTATAAAAAAAATTAAGCAAAACAAGATTCTAACAAATGAATCAACTAAACTAAACCTATTCATAGATAAAACGACACTTGCATGCCAATGAAAAGCTCGCCCATAGCGCAAACCATTTGTTGTCTGCTATGTACAACTCGCGTGCCAAAATCGTTTGTGTTATAACTTCCTCTTTTAAACTCTGCAACTCTTCAAGAAAACTTTTATAGTACATAGAAAGCCCTTCTGATGTACCACAAACTCCCAACTTAGGTGACGCAAAGAATAACTAGAAACATATGAAATTCAACCCTGAAGTGTATTGTTCACTACTGTGTAGTAGGTGCACCTAACTTCAAAAATTCACTTTGGACGAACCCTAAGCTTAAATATGGTTTTGTCAACTCCCACTCCTTCACAACATCCTAATATTACATCCCAAGATCACTCAACATTGGTATCAGAGCCTAGTTATCAACAAGTTTACACCCGACGGTCACACGGGAGAGATATGAGTGATTGCGAACCCAATGCTTGATGTGTCAAGGGGAGATTGTTATGTTATCCCACATCAGTTGTAGAAGGAGTAGTTGTCCGTTTATAAGTATGAGGGGAAGCCTCATTCTTTGAGCTAACTTTAGGATGAGAGAGGCCCTTGATCATCCTACATAAACGCTACTTAATAACCATGAATTTAGCAGCTCAAAATTGACCAAACCTCAAATCTGAAATCTAATTTTGAAAATATTTTGAATAGAAAAATCGAGACTTTGATTACTTACTAGGGTTACAATTAATGTCTAAAACGCCTTTGCCAAACGTGAATTTTCTTCTCTTTCTATCTCTCTCCCCCTTTCCCCTTCACCAGCGAGCCCCATCTTCTTTTCCTTGTGATGTCCGCTGCTTGAGTTTGCCTGAGATATGCAGAGAAGTGAAGATGAACTGAGTTTGGCTTTAAAAGAACATGGGCTGGGTTTAATTCTTTTTAGATTTTTATGTTTTTTTCTATTTTTTCCTTCTTTTTGGCCTAGAGCCTCCCTCGAGGCTCATGATCGTACACTACGCGTTTCTTTATCTGCCTTCTTTTGGGAATGTTTCATCTTTTTTAGTACCATCGTGAATAAATAAAAGCCAATTTTGCATGTAGAAATACCTCTTTCGAATTCTTTCCTCTAAATGTTTACTTTTGCGTATGAAAATTGGCAATTTTGCAGCCGTGATATGGTATCTCTGTAATTACTGGGTTACGATTGCCGCAATCCCATTTAATTGTGGATGATTCTATTTTGTAAATTTTGCAAGAATTTGTGATTGAAAGAATTGATTAGATACCAATTCCATTCGAAGATCTTTTAGGTAGTTGGACATGAGAATTTTATTGAGTTCTACTATTTCTCTTTCTGTCACACCCCGAAATCACAATAATAGAGGTTATGACACGACCGTCCGTTTTTTTTTAAAGGACATAGCCTCAACTTAATCAGAATGCAACCTAATAACAAACATATATATCCATATATACAAGTTCAAGAAGTTCCTTAGTTATAAACATCAGAGCTTGTATATTCATTAACATACCTTTTTGCCATGTCTTCAAGTGAGAGGCCAAATCAATATGACAAGAAGTGAGCAGACTTAGTTAATCGATCGATAATCACCCATATAGCATTCTTACAGCCTTGTGTCCTCGATAAACCGATGATGAAATCCATAGTAACATGCTCCCACTTCCATTTAGGTATTTCAAGTGAGTGCAGCTGTCCACCTGGTTTCTGATGCTCAATTTTCACTTGTTGACAAACTAGACATTGATCAACAAACTTCACAATATCTTTCTTCATGTTGATCCACCATAAATTTCCTCTCAAATCCCTGTACGTCTTAGTGCTTTCTGGATAAATTGAGTATCTAGTGGTGTGAGCTTCCAGTAATAACTCTTTTTTCAATCATGCATTATCGGGAACACAAAGCCAACCACGAAACCTCAATGATCCATCTACATGGATATTAAAATCTGGTTGTTTCCCAATTTCTATACCGTCTCTAATCTTTCCTAACTGACAATCATCATTCTATTTATCTTTAATTCTATTAATCAATATTGGCTGCACTCTAATCGAGCACCTAGCTGATGTACAAATACCTCCAACTCTAGTTTCCTCATTTCTTCGAGAATAGGTCGTTGAGAAGTGAGCAATGTTGCTATGTTTTCAGAATATTTACGACTCAAGGCATCCGCTCTATATTTGCGTTACTTGGATGATAGTTGATAGATAAGTCATATTCCTTTAAGAGTTCTAGCCATCTTCTCTGCATCACGTTCAATTCTTTTTGAGTAAAGATGTATTTCAAACTTTTGTGATTAGTAAAAATTTCGCACCATACAAGTAGTATCGTCATATTTTCAAGGCAAACACAATCGATGCTAACACCAAATCATGAGTGGAATAATTCTTTTCATGTACTTTCAACTGTCTCGAGGCCGGCCACTACTTTACCATCCTGCACAAGAACACAACCTAAACCTTCCTTAGATGCGTCACAATAGATATTGAAGCCACCAGTTCCTAAAGGTAAGGTCAATATGGGAGCTGTCACCAACCGCCTCTTTAACTCTTGGAAACTACGCTCACATTGATTTGACCACATGAACTTAATCCCCTTTTGAGTTAGCTGAATAAGTGGACTAGCAATTTTGGAGAATCCCTCCACAAATCGCCTGTAATAACCTGTTAACCCGATAAAGCTTCTCATTTCAGTAACATTTGTAGGACGATTCCAATAAACAACTGCTTCAACTTTTTTCGGGTTAACAAAAATACCATCCTTCAAAATTACATGGCCTAAGAACTCAATATGACCAAGTCAAAAGTCACACTTAATGAATTTAACATACAACTTTTTCTCACGCAAAGTCTGTAAAACAAGCCTCAAGTGTTGTTTGTGTTCTTCCAAACTCCTTGAATGCACCAAAATATCATCAATAAATACCACCATAAATCTATCAAGATATTGCCTGAATACTCTGTTCATCTTAAAACCATGAAAGCAGCAGGTGTATTCGTTAGTCCAAAAAGCATGACAAGAAACTCATAATGCCCGTACCTTATTCTAAAAGCAGTCTTTGGCACATCATCTGCTTTTATCTTTAACTGGTTATATCTAGAGCAGAGATCGATTTTTGAAAATACTTAAGCTCCTTGGAGTTGATCAAATAAGTCATCAATCCGAGGCAAAGGATATTTATTTTTGATCATCAACTTATTAAGTTCTCGGTAGTCTATGTAAAGCCGTATACTACCATTTTTCTTTCTCATAAATAGAATGGGAGCTCCCCAAGATAAGACACTGGCTCTAATAAAACCCTTATCCAAAAGCTCCTACAACTGCATCTTCAACTCTTTCAACTCAGCAAGTGCCATCCGATAAGGCACCTTGGAGATAGGCGCGGTACTAGGTATTAACTCAATGCAAAATTCAATTTCTCTATCTAGAGGTAAGCTGGTTAAATCATCAGGAAACACATTTGGAAATTATCTAACAATAGGAACATTTTCTAGCTTTGCAACTTCCTTACTCATGTCTTTTATGCAATCTAGATAACCACAACAACCGTTCGTTAGAAGCTTCCTCACTTGTATAGTTGAAATTAGTTTTAAAAAAGTGTTTTTATAACTTCCTGGAAAAGAAAATTCATGTTGATTTGAAAGTCTAAAGATAAATTTCTTTGAATAACAATCAACAGTAGCATGATGTATTGATAGCCAATCCATTTCTAAAATGACATCGAAATCTCGTATATCTAACAACACCAAATCTCCAGGCATTTCTACATCACTAATTCGGAGTATACACCTCTTGAACACACAAACAGCAATAAAAAAAAATCACCAGTATGAGTATCAACTCGAAATTCATATTCAAGAGAGTCGGGTGGCACATCGAGTTTCTTTGCGAATTTAGTAGAAATAAAAGAAAGCGTAGCACCAGAGTTAAATAATATATAAGCACTTCGCGAGACAACTGAGATATTATCTATAACGATAGTATTAGAAGCCGCTGCATCCTCTTTCATCATGGCAAAAACTTTTTCGATCATCTTCTGTCTTTGTTGATTTTCTTGGGACCGACTAGTTGAAGAGACCAACTTCCTCATACAGCAAGAACGTGCTATATGCCCAGCTGCCCACACGTGAAACATACTCTACTATCCATAGCTACGCTCCTCTAAATGGGACAATCACGCGCCATATGCACCATGTTTCCATAAATAAAATAGGCTCTAGTCTTGCGGTAACAAGGATTGCTATGATGCCTTCGACATGTATTGTAAGGACTTTGAATAATTGGACCCTTTCCTTTTTCAAGATTGCTAATACTTCTCTGCCTGGTGCTGTCACTTGCTTGAATTTTTTGGAAGTGAGCAAACTTTGGCCTCTTATGCGGAGGAGTAGCCTGAATGCTACTTCTAGAAATCTCACGTTCGATCTTAATTGCTCGCTCCAACAGGTCTTTATATGTTGATAAGGAAAAAGGACATAAGTATAGAATGAATATCAGGCCGTAGTCCTCTCATGAAATGCTTGGTTTTTTCCCCTTCATCGGCCACGAAACGCCTCGTAAATCTACTCATCTGGTTGAAGCAGCCTGCATACTCTAGGACGGTAGAGTCACCTTGTGAAATATGTAGGAAATCATTTTGCATCTATGCCTGGAACAACTGTGGAAAGAATTGGGTGTTGAAAGTCTCCTTAAAATCCTTTCAAGAAATAGCGGTGTTCTCATCTTCAAGGGTGAACCTCATTCCTTCCCACCAATACTCGGCTTCCCCTTCTAAATATTAAGCAGCAAAGTCAACTTTTTTCTCCTTGGGAACCTCTTCATCTCTAAAAATCTGCTCCATCTTTTTAATCCAATGCTCCGCTACAAGAAGATCAGTTTTCCCACCATACGTGGGTGGATTTGCCTTACTAAACTGGCCAAAAGTATAGCCTCTATCATTTCTAGGCTCAACGACTCCAGTTATGTTGTCTTGGGTCCTTTACTGTTAACTTTCCCCTCGTGATTCTTGTAACTCAACTCTACATCTTCTTCTCTCCCTCTTGTCAGAGGCCTCCCTTTAGAACCTCGAGACATATATCTAGAATTAAAGTTAATAGCTCTCTTTTTCCTATTGCTTCAACGGATTTTAGCAAGTAGCTCGCGATTAGAACTCATGGCGATTTGGATCCAAGAATGAAACAAAACTATGCCTTAGTGTCTCTTAGGCTAACGCATTAAAATCTACTACACTATCACACAACGTCCCATATTTAGACCAATAAAAATCATAACCTAGGCTCTGATATCAATAAATGTTACACCCCAAAACCACAATAATAGGGGCTGTGACACGGCTATCCCTTTTTTTTTTCCTAAAAGGACGCAACCTCAACTTAATCAGAATTCAACCTAATAACAAACATATATTTCAATATATACAAGCTCAAGAAGTTCCTTGGTTACAAACATCAAACCTTGCTACTAAACCATAAACAGATATATACACATAGCATTCCAAATGGTAAAAATGTCTAATATTAACTTAAAGAGGCTCACCAAAGCTAAAAACAACTCACAATTTACAACAAAAGCCCCATAAAAAATGTCTTCCACTAACGATCGCTTACGTCATATGAGCAACTCACTGGATCTCAAAAATAAAAAGATGAAAGGAATGAGTTAACGCGGCTTAGCGAATAATACATTTCTTTTAAGCGGATTGAACGATCACTATGCACATTTAATACGCAAAACAAATATCAATGGTTTAATCAATTAGTTAATCTCAGCAAAACACATGTCAATAATCTATCCATTGACTAATCTCGTGCTCAAGACTCTAACCATAATCATGTATAACGTCGTGATAAAAGACAACCAAGATTCCTCCCATTGGCAAGGTCTCCACCTACAATGCCGGTGGCTCGACCCATAAGGATATCCTAAATAGTATGCGCATACCCACAAACCCATTAGTCGGGTTCACAGTCATCTTGAGTAACACAAAATCACAATAACTCAAGACCAATAGCATAAATCTGTCATAAATTATCTCAACCAGAATGAACATCACCATCAACTCAAAATCACTAGCACAAAGTAATCACAAACCATCTTGAATAGATAAAATAGCAGTAAATATTCGATCCTATTTTATGCAACAAAAATGCTCTAAACACCGCTTTTACTTTCCTTTCAAAAGAACAAATCACATTAGAAACTCATATTATACCTTCTCAGAAAAACATGAGTTTACACAAGTAAAGAAGAAATAGTATCACTCACCAGGTGAAGGTAAAAGTAAAATGCGATGGTTACTTGAGTTGACGCGTCCGAATTCCTATTCAAAAGTACGAAAAAATGGATAAAATTGAGTAATATAATACTCTAATGGATAGCTTAACTAATTTACACTTATTTAATGATAGAACGACAACCATGCGTCAACGAAAGCTCGTCTATAGCGGATTTCCTTTACTGTCCATAGAGGACAGCTTGCGCTGTAGAACGGATAAGGCTATAACTCACTTCACCGAACTCTATTTCAAGTTGTCTTATAGTCCATGAAGCTTATTTAACATACTATAAAAGTCCTAACATGGTCAATCTCAAATAATGAACGAAAAATTAAGATATCGGCTCTTGAACTATGCTGTTCGCGTGGGTATTGTAGCAATTAGAATTGAAAATCTTGTTTCGGGCAAATCAGAGCGTCAAATTAAGATCCGTCAAATCTCACTGCTTCACAATGTCCTACATTTTCATCTCCATGCAAAAACGCAGCATAAAAACTCATCAAATGAATCCAGCAACTTAAACTCGACTTAGGTCCGAAACTAAGCTCTAACTCTAAAAATTACTTCAATAGGAGGAACGAGGGGTGCGAGTACTTACTGAACGTCTTTAAATGGTGTTGGGATAGTTTGGTGAGATATGTGGCTTGGACCTTTCTTCCTCCTTTCTCCCTTTTCTTTCTTCCTCTTCTCCTTTCTTTCTCTCTTCTTGCGTATGTTTTGCTGCAGAGGAAAGGAGAGTTACTACCCCCTTTTCTTTTCTTTATCTTTTTGGTTGACTTCTCAATCCTTTATTTTATTATTATTATTTTTTTGGTCCCACTATTATTATTTGACCAAGTCAAAAGTAAAATATTACGCTTTCAACATCTTAGGTTTGAGTACTAACATCACCCCAAGTCCTCCGGCTGATATGCAATATGTCATCGCATCACCAACTCTGGAAACTCTTTTAAGTGCTCAAAAGCATAAGGTTGCCTACTAAATTTCCAGGGAACACTTAAAGCCTCTATGTTATCTTGTCAATGAAGGAAAAGTGACAAAAAGTTTTAAACTTATTGCATTAGTGCCAATTCTGTCCTAAAATTTTTGCATTTGTGTCAATATGCAAATGATTTAGAACTGAATTGACACAAATGCAAAAATTTTAGGACAGAATTGACAAAAATTAAAGGTTTAGGATTGAATTGGCATTAATGCAACAGATTTATGACTTTTTTTACTCTTTCCTTGCCAATGGCATATGATGCTATATTTTTCTTTTCCTTAAAAATTTGAATTTATCAAAATATCAACCTAATCAATACTCGTCTTTTGATTCTTCGAATTACAGTATCTGTGTTTAGTGTGTCGGTCCACTCTTGGCCATTGGGCATTGTCATTACTGGGAATTGCTTGCTTCATAGTCCATACCATTTATGTCATACATTAATTTCCCCAAGCAAGCCACAACGCCAATCGAAATGAGACACATGCCGTTTGATTTCTTTCGTGGAAATATTCCATCAATTCTTTTATCATATGGTTATTGTCGGGCATCTCCCTGCTTGCCATGTTGGGATGGGTAATAATTACGCGGCTACTTCTTCAAACGTGTAAAGAATATGGACTATGAAATGGCCACATCTTTCTCGAGGCTTTGAGTTTTATTTTACTCGTAAATTTCGCAAGACAAGTAGAGCTAATCGTGATTGTGGAGGGCATCCTCTAGCTATTAATTCCTTGCCTTGTTATTTCCATTATGAAGTTACATCTAAGCTTTGATCTCTTTACATTGCCTTCACCACTTTTGTCAATGAGACATAAATCAAGGTAGCTCCGTACCCTGAAATTGTAGCAGTATGATTTTATAGGCAATTTATGCATTAAGTATGGTTGGTTTGGTTTGCATTACTCATTTTGGACCATGGTCATAAAAGCTCCAACCTACTGCTCGATTAAAAAGACCTGGACATAGTTCCCTCAGTTGATTGGTCTGAGATTGAACACAACAAAGCAGATGATATGCCATGCGAGCACAAGCTTTGTATCTAAGCCTGAAATATGACTGTGGTATTAAGTAATGTATGGATTCCTTTTCATTGAGTGATGTGGTAGATTGGACCTATTCCAAGTTTGCGAAACAGTATGTTGTTGATTAAAATAACAAGACGTATGCCTTTTGCGAGCCCCTTGGTAGGTCATGTAGTTGTCACTAGCATATGTTTTATTTTTGGTTGGTAATAAAAATGACTAGCAATATATGATCACACCTCAGTTAGTTAAAGACTAACGCTGATTGCTCCTTGATACTTGATACCATCTCGATAGCATTCGTCAAGCACCTTCGACAATCCATAAATACAGCCCAGAAGAATGGAGTGGTGCGACTACAATGCTCTGAATTATTATAGCTACCTAGTTGACTTCAATGAGATGGTGCATGAAATTGTGTTTTAGCTTACTTAGCAGCCCACTTCTGGTACGCGTGGTTAAGGGATTAATGAAGATAGCTCAACCAAAATGACCAACAATTTTATATGAACTTCTACCCACATTCACTTGGTAACAAATACAAAGACTTGTATAAATCGCGTTGAGGAAAACACGCCGTAAGCATATTGTCTCTCCTGTGGCCATTCCTTACAATCAGAGAATAAACATGAAATACCGTAACAATATACTTAAATCTCATTTGTTGCTCACGTGATGCTCACGTTATTTCTAAAAACTTTGCAATGTTACACTGTCATCTTGAGACAATTGCCTATAAAAACTTCTTGCCCTTTCCCAACCCCCTTTCTCCTTCTCTCTAGTGAAGTTGAAGTTTTCAATCCAAACAAAGGAGTTAGAGCTGACTCAGTTGAGTAAAGTGAAAAACTCTAGCCTCACTCAACCTAACACTACTCAAACTCTCAACCATTTCCCTGTCCAACAAAAACCAAGCCATTTCCCCTCCATCACCCACCCAAACCCTGATTTCAGCACCCTCGTGTAAACACTAGAATCTCACCTTTTGACTTCACTAGATAGTTGATCCCCTTTGTCGGGTTTGTGCCCATTTTCCACCTAAACAATAACCTCTCTTCAAACCCATCTCTTTGCAACAGTGCCGACGCTTTTGATGATGCCAACAAAGATTACATCAATCACCATCATCATTTTGACTATGTCAGTAGTGTCATCCATGAGAGGAGGTTGAGAAGGATGATAACAAATATCACACCCCGAAACCACAATAATAGGGGTTATGATGAGGCCGTCCCCCCCCCCCCCCTTTTTTTTTTTTTATAAAAGACGCAGCCTCAACTTAATCAGAATTCAACCTAATAACAAACATGTATATCCATATATACTAACTCAAAAAGTTGCTTGGTTACAAATATCAGAGCTTGCTACTAAACCATTGTCGCGACCCGAAAAATAATATGAGTTATTTCAGGATGAACGGATTATTAGGTTAATTAGATCGACTAACCCAACGCGGACCCTCCCAAGCCCTACCGAATCGCAACTTTGGTTTTTTGTTTAAATGATTTTAAAATTTGGAGTCGCCACTAATCGTTCTTGGTAGGTCGATTAGAAACCTAAGTAAATTAGCGGGAGAACTAAATTACTTCTGCGAACCAGAGATTATGAGCTCGGGGACTTGGTTACGCTAGATTACTCTAACGCCCTTTCGGTACCAATTTCATGAAAAACGTTTGGCTTGGTAATTGAACGGTTCTCACTTGAGGTTCAAACAGGTGTTCTAGGGTTTCAGGGTGGTTCAGGAAGAGTTCGGGGCCAAATGCCCAAGAAGGGTATTTTGGTCATTTGCGGGTATCGGGATTCAAAATCATCGAAAATAGGTCGGGCCAGTTGTCTGTGGCCATTTCCCATTTTTTGAAATTTTCTGGAATTTTTTTTTGGATTTTATTTTCAGACGATACAAATTAATCTAACTATATGACATGTTAAATAAAATGACATGGCACAGATTATGCTATATACGTGACATGGCAATTATGGCATGGCAATATATGCATGACATCTATACTATTTGAATGATTTTGCGAATTTTTTTATTTTTAATTTTAATGATTTTTTATTTTTATTTCCGAAATTCCCCTTTTTTTAATAATAATAACGGACCGGATCCGGGTCGGGTCTGAAAGCCTGACCCGGACCGAACCATGCTAAACTAGATCCGGGCTAGGCCTGTGATTATGCACCCTATCCGGACTGGGCTCAAGACATGGGCCCCGTCCGTGAACTACTAAACCAAGGAAAGCCTGACTTAAGACCAAAGCTCATCTTGCACTAGAAACGGCCCAGACCCATTACCTTGAGAAAATCAGCCCTGCTGCAACAAGTGAGGAGGCCTAGACCACTGCCCATCTTCTTCCTGGCGACGCCTCTGCACCTGCGATACCTGATCGTGGCCAAAAAATCCGCCGCCGCAGGTCTGGACACGAGCGTTGACGCCAACTTCCTTGCTGGTCTCTCTCGCGTCCTGCCTCCGGCTCGGGTCGAGTCACGGCCAGGGCTCCACCGGACTTCGTCGCGTCCTCGTGTCTTCAACTCAAGCGGACCGCCTCAGCTCAGCCGTCTCGTCTCCAAGCTCACGTCACCAGCTCAGTCGGCGCACCTCAGTTCAGCTGCCTCGCCTCCCTGTTCCTCATCTTCTTGTATAGAGATAGGATCTGGACTTCCAACCATAGACCTAAACCACTGAATCTCGTTTTTCCCTTCCTCTCCGCTACATATATTCCACGAACAGCATACAAATTTGTATGGAAGCACTTGCCCTTAGTTTCCAGTTTATCTATTTTGGGGAATCTTGTAGGAGCAAGACCTTCCCCCCGGGTAGAGAACCAGCCGTCCACAAGCTCATCAGTCCTCCGACGCCACACGTAGATTGCCCAAGCAGCTCTTCGTCACTCCGGTGTCATTAGCAACGTGTCCAAGTAAAACGTCTTGGCATACTCAGCGTAGACCTCGCCGCACCTCTTGTAAGCCTCGTTCAACAAGTCGCAGCCGATCAATCCCTTCGCTTCCCCCTGCTTCTTCACTTCTAGGGCCTTCTTGATCCTCTGCTCTCATACCAAAGCTGCTTGCTTTGGCACGACCTCGTACACCCTGTCCACTGAAGATTTCAACGAGCTCACCACCGAGCTCGAGATGGCCAAGACTACGCTCACCACGCGCACCCTCGGGTACAACCTCGGCCTCTTCATTTCTTGCTTGTCTTGGGCTTGAGATTGAGCAGGGACCCGGCGTTCCTCGTGGGGGCCAACCATCCAAAGAAGAACACCAGACCTCTCTCACAAAACCCTCCGGGGAAGGATCTGGACATCTTCCCCCAACTAAAGCAATGCTAACGAATCGGCTTCGGATAGCATTGCTTTGCTATATCTCGGTCCGACGATGGGCGCAAATCCAACTATGGCTTCAGACTCCAGTTGCCGGTGAAACCAGAGGGTGAGGAGACCTCGCCCGACCGTCCGGGTTGCCGCGTTATGAGAAATGGGGGTTGCTCGGTGATCTCTCCGTCCATCCAAGATACAGCAACCTGGTCTTCCTTTTTACCCACGTCCTCTCCTTTTCCTTTTTTGATGTGTTAGGTCAGATGAAGTTGACGTTGAGTGGAGCCCCCTCCCTATACAGCTTCGCGGAGCTCCACCTTCTGAATGATATTGGAGGAAATGGTGGAGAGGTCGTGGATCTGGCTCTTGAAGGGGTTGTAGAACTTATCCGAGCTAAGTGGCTGTGCCTTTACATCACAGTTCTCTGACGGGGGTTCGTCGATGACTCGGAACGCGTTGAAGATCCGAGCAAAAAGCTCCTCAGGTTCTTCGCTGGATGGTAGATAACGGTTATTGCCGTCGTGGGAATCAGCTGCGGTCACCGACCGAGTTCCGTCGATGTCATCTCGATTTTTCATCACGCTCCCTCCATTGTGCTTAAAATGGATGTTGGGAGTTCTAGCTCCGCTCCTCGGGGATCACTCGAAGTTCTTCCCAGGTTTCATTTGGCCTCAGGTTCTTGAGGCCGGATCTCCGCGAAAAGCCGACAGCCCTCCCTCTCTTTGTGAAGGTTCCCCCTTTCTCTTTGGCCTTTGCATGGTCGCATGTCATTTGTGCCAATACTGAATCGCTAACGTAGCGCAGGGACACGGCTTACTCATTCTCCTGAGAGGTGCGTGGCATTGACGCAATGGCCCCCGCATTGTTTTGTTCTCAGTTTTCGCTCGTAAAAAGATGCATGGCAGTGTAAGGGACGGGCGTAAAGCAGAAAAAGACTTTTGGTTTTGTGTGTAGGAGGCTTGGAGCTACATAGGAACACGGGGCTCTTCTTCGCCATAACTACGACAGCTGCGCACATTTAGTGGACCGAGGATTTTCGAAATCGGTAAGGGTTTCCCGGAGTTTTTACTGGGGATCTCAAGCAACGGGAATGGGGGCGATCAGTAGCTTTTGGTTTATTCTAGCATACACGCAGTGGAAAAAGGAGTAGGAATAGACAAATCTGGCATGAGGACGAACTCAAAATAAGAGTAGAAAGAGAGAGAAGACAAAGCTGATGAGGGAGGGTATCCTTGTCAAAGGGCTGTACCAAAACGCCATGGAGCCACGTCATTCCTTATGTCGCTCAAAGACAAGAAGCCTAAGGCCTCAGAGGGAACCTTTGGCTATTTTCCCGTATTTTCTCGGCCGACAAACAGGAACGGAGAACGCTGTCCCTCGAGAACCACAGAAACAGAGAAAAGCTCGTATCTTTGCTGAGTCTCGAGCTGTACTCCAAGCTAGGATCGAACTCTCGGATCCAGTTACATAATGGATCATCCCGAGCATTCGAAGCCGAGATGTGTCAAGCACATTAGACCAGTAACGGATCTCCTTGTTGACCTCTTCTGACCTCGGTGAACTCGAAATCTTGGTGGAAAGCAATTTCAATGAGATAGTGTCCCATGCATCCGAAAGCC
This sequence comes from Psidium guajava, assembly GCA_016432845.1. Classification (NCBI taxonomy): domain Eukaryota; kingdom Viridiplantae; phylum Streptophyta; class Magnoliopsida; order Myrtales; family Myrtaceae; genus Psidium; species Psidium guajava. Next base: position 1,057,888 of record CM028230.1, read on the forward strand.
AAGTAAAGATCGGAGGACGTGTGCGAAGTCACCGGCCCCTCGTCGACACTAGTATTTCTCGCGCTATAAACTTGATGCTCTCTACCTCCAAATTGTCGAATCTGTCCTTCTTCAACACCCCCGTCTCTTCAACTTGCCGAGGCCTTCAGCGACGTGGAAGTAATCGGGCGATCTCGCCAAGTAGGTCATGTGGAACGACATGTTGAAGGTTTCGGTAAGGTGGTCGAGATTGACGGACGCCAAGCGAAGGAGGTCGTTGCAGCCTCCATCTGCGTATCGTCGTCCTCCTCTCTTTGGCGTTGGGACTCCTCCTTCCTCTTTCTTCTTCACTTGTTAAGGATGTGTGTACGCTAGTGCATTCTTTGGAGGATATCAGGACATGGAAGAGCTTGTCCAATCCTTAATGGCTGTGCTCTCTCTATTTTGTGAATGTTTTTCTCTTGAGAGCTCCCTAGGAGCTTTTTTGTCTATGCTCCTCGAGGCCATCCTATTCTCTCTAGATTTTTGGGGTACAATTGAGGTTTTTACTCACGGGGGAGAGAGAGATCCCCGTCTTTTTGCCGTATTCTTATAATTACTAGTCAACAGGTTCAAAAGGCAGGGGAGTGCTTGATGGTCGATGACACACTCGGTCTGCAAATCATCTCCTGTCCGTCCCTCCAACTAGTGTTCCCCTTTTCCCTTTTTTGCTGGTGCCTCCAGCTCAATATCTCCTCCCCTTTTTTTTCAATCAGATGGTAGATGGTCTTTTTTGAAGGGCAGATGATGGATCTTTAGGAAAAGCCGATGGCCCTTTTGGAAGAGCTGATGGTCAATCCCTTCAGGAAGAACAGATGGACCAACAAGCTCATGGTTCTTCCGATGATGAGCTAATGCCCGTCGTGGACCAACATATGAGATAGACTGAAGATTTGGTGAAGGATGGTCGTCTCCCCTGTTCTTGCACTGAAAGGCGCCAGAGTTATTTGCCTTCTCTCACGCTAAGTGGCCATCCCTTTTCTTTTGGTGCCACTTGGATGGCAATGATGGAGAGAGAGAGAAGACGAGATCATCCCCCCCTTCCAGTTAGTTCTTCCACGAGTTCTCCTTCTGAAAGTCTCCTACCGTCGTCCTCTGATGGCCTGCATTGGATATTGGTCCTCCTCTCTAGTGTCCCTCTATGCTCACGATCTGAGAGATCAGATAGCCTCCCCAAAAATGGGTGGCCTCCGCCATTCTCTTTTTCCTTTTACCCAAAGTCTTTGCCAGCTCCCTCACTAATAACTTCTTTTATCATTTCCTTTCAGATGTGCCACCGAAAGTGTTGTAATATTCCACCTATTTGGTGGAAGCGCTCTTTAATTTATACTTTCGTTACATATGGTGTCTTCTCTCTAGCTCAGTTGTTTTTCGGTGGAGACCACGTGGGAGGGGCATTTCCTTTGAAGCTCTCAGATGCCTCCTTTCTTTAGGAAATAAGGGAAGCATTTCAATTACATCCTTCGGGTCCATCACGTGAAATGTTCTTGCTCTGTGTATTTGCTTGTTGTGAGTATAGGCAATCCTCACACACGATAGGAGGCTGGTGAGACGGAAGCTTGAGATTTATTTTTGGAGATTCTTCGCTAGTGTCATCTTTCTTCTCAGGTTCTTCGCTACACTGCCCATACTCATTGTAATCGCAGATCCACACCTCGGGAGGACACCCATGACCGTGACTTGATTTGGTTTGACCCCAGCACCAACATTTCGAGAAAAAAGCACAAATGATGAATTGAGTTCGGAAAATTGAACGTAACAACTGAAAGCACGCCATTAAGCCATTGAAAAATTTGGACTATTAGAGGACAGTGTCACGACTCCAGAAATGCAAAAATCGAAAATTATAGATCTAAAATGAATTTTCTAACAATTTTTTTCTTTATTTGAAAATGGGATTAACAAAGCAATTTCCAACTCCAAACCAATTTCTACAGATTTTCTTTGGCCAAAATGATGAGAAAATTAAAGGAAAAATACTGACTATTTTTTTCATATTTTTGCAGCCTCAAATGCAATTTTATTTTTAAATATTTTCCTAATTTCTAAAAATATTTAAAAAATGCAGAAAATATGAAATATTATTTTTTGTTCAAAATTGGTTTCCTAGGCTTGGCCAAGGTCCCCTAAGTTGGTTTTTTTCAATTTTATGAATTTTTATGGATTTTCTATGAATTTTCGAAAATAAAAATGCCGAAAAATACAGAAAATATGGTAAATCATTTTTTGGTCAAAATTGGTTCCCTAGGCTTGGCCAAGGTTGCCAAAGTTGATTTTTCAATTTTATGAATTTTTATGGATTTTCTATTAAATTTAAAAGAAATGACAAATTAAAAATCAGGTGTCAACAGCTGCCCCTCTTTGAAAGGAAGCTCGGCAGAGGTTCATTTCAAAGATGAGATGGCACCTAAATCCAAATCGACTCAACACAATGAAATAAAAAGAGTCGTGACATTATCCTCTAATCCTTCGTTTAGCAAGTTCCAATCCAGACCCGGTTTGAGGAGGCTTTCATGCAGTGAGAGAGTGGTGGAGAAAGGAGGTTTGCTTGGCACTTACCTGCCCGTCTTCTGGCTGCTGCCTGACATGAATGCTTTATTGGAAATGAAGTAGGAACCTAAGGATTCGTTATGAGAAAACCTTAGGGTGGTTAAACTTGGACCCATATGGTAGGTCAACCCATGGTAGATTCCTAACAAAAGGATTCTACTACTTAAACTTTGATTGAAATTTAACCTGTATGGTAGGTCACCCCATGGAAATGCCTGTAAAAAGGACTTTGTGCCTGTCAAAAGGACTTGGTGCCTGTAAGAAGGACTTTTGGTTGCCTGTAAAAAGGACTTTGGTCGCCTGTAGAAAAGACTTTGGGTTGCCTGTAGGAAGGACTTTGGTGCCTGTAAGAAGGACTTTTGGTTGCCTGTAAGAAGGACTTTAGTGTGCCTGTAGAAAGGACTTTGGGGTGCATGTAGAAAGGACTTTGGGTTGCCTGTAAGAAGGACTTTGTGTTGCCTGTAAGAAGGACTTTCTTGTTGCCTGTAAGAAGGACTTGTGAATGGACCGTTCCGTATTGGGGTTTACAATGGAAGGGCTCCGGAGATAATATACCCTAAATGTCACCTTTTGGGTAGACTGAAGAGGTATTGATTGAGAAAATGATTTTCGGGTGCCAATCTGGGATCTGGGGAGATCAGGAATCCTGCAGAAGCTCAAATCCAATTTTTGTCGTCCTATCATTTTAGGAATAAACCGATGAGGCAAAGATCAAGAACACGAGAGTTGATCAATCATGATTTGATAAAGCTTGAGAACACGAGATTATATCAATCGTGAGCTGATGAAGACTTCATGAGAGCATGTTGATCATGAGTCGCGAGGGTTCAGAAGACTTACTTGGATCTTCTGAGTTAACGATCGAGGCATAGATAGACTGATTGTATCATGTCTGCTTGCTCACTGAATGACCTTATGTGCTGCAATGGATTTGAGCACCCAAACAATCATCGGAATTGAAAGGTTCAGGCTGAAGATATACTCGCTTGAAAATGCTTGGCGAGCATTAGCCACTAGAGCTTGTTTATTTAATAGCCCTTGGATGAATTTCGAGACCTCGGAGGGTAACTCGACTATCAGGAATGCACTACCTATCAGACAGTGTCAAAGGTAACATGTGCAAGTATTTTCGTCAATGAGTTCATCGGTTCATGCAAAACCATTCAGTTGAGTTTGCAATGATTAAAACCGTATGTGTATGCTCATAATGTGGATTATGCATGACTACTTTGTCGAGTTTGTATTTCCAATTCTGTCTAGGGAGGTTATCATGTCATAAACACCTCGATTATAATCTGAATGGGGACTTCAGTCCGAAAGGGCTTTCTCTCACTCTCGAGAAAGGCTTGTTTATCCTGATTGCAGGATTTGAAAAGAAATCACTCAACCTTACCATCATCGCATTCAGCGAGGGTCTAAGTGATCTCGCAATTGATACGATCAGGCCGATCTGGAGGTCTTGATTAGGACCGTAATGCGGGCTGGGTCGAAGGCTTATCAAAGGGGACTCATTTCGAGTCAAGGCCATTGACAAAAAGTCTTCATCATCTGCTCCGGGTTTACAAGTCAAGAACCCTGCAAAATGAGAGAGAAATAATCTTGCTCGAACTTCTTCGAGCGATGCTTAAAGTCATTCAACTCTTACATTAATTCAAGTGCTCTAATCAGAAGAGACTTTCAAGGGTCATAACGTAGGTCGGGATTTGGGTCTGAGAAACGAATGGCTCGTTTTGGCTCAGAAAAGTATATGAGAAGGGCTTGGTGTTGGTGATCATTGCAGTCTTGTCACCGATCTTTGACCTTCATGAATTCGTCTTCAATGAATACCACCATTGGCTGAGGGGTGGTAGTTCTTTTACGCTTTGCAAACTGACTTCTTTGGGGATCCTTTTTCGGGAATTCAAAATGTATGTTCGAAGTCAGAAATTCATTACAGATATATGGGCATTGGCCTTGCTTTTGATAGGCACTTTGCTCTTTCTGCCCGAGATTCTTTGGAGTAACCTTTGCTTTTCTTACTCTCGACTCCCTTTTGTTTGGAAGCATGCCCATTTTCTTTAGGCTACGCTTATCTCTTTTTTTTTTCTTTTGTTTAACAATCTTGTGATTTTGAATTTTAGCAACAAGATGATTTTCAACAAATGATACTAGACATTACATGAAAGCCTAGCATATGAAATTGGCTAATTCGAGAATTCTCTATTGGTCGTCGTTACCTTAAAATGAGCAAGGATCACCAACATGGGCTTGAGAAATGAATTTGTAGGCTCAATTGGGTTATGCAAAGGATGAATGTGTTGGATAGAGAAAATAAATGCTCCTCGTCATCCTAAAGCACTTGAATTAAAATTCGAGTATCATACAAAGAAACACTCGAAGATTGATGTTAGTCCAAGCAAGAGAATTTCTAACCATTTATCTCCTGATATTGTTGGAATTACCTCTGTTTTGCCCCAGTGTGGGGTGGTTCTTGACAAGGTTATGAAATGAAATCACCGTTCAAATGGGTTGTCAATGGTTGCCTGAAGTGTTTGGAATGGAGAATGAATGCCTCCTTCACTTCGACTATCGTACCTTTTGCGAGAAAACCCATTGCCTTGGAGAATGCGGAATCTGTCTACTGCTCAACTCACTGTGGATTAAATATAGGACGTATGTGGAAATGGCTTGCCTTTCATCGTCCTGTCATGCCCCATTCTGTACATTCGATGCATCGTGTACAGTTTATATCCCCAGTCAAAATTGACAAATTGAACATGCAGAACAGTCATGCATAAATCATGGAATGTGTAAACATCATGCAAATATGGCAATACAATGTACAAGTATGGAAATTGCCCCTGGCTATGTGGGCGGATCAAACATGTTGGGGGCCTATTCCCTGAGTCGAGGAGTAGCTTGTTTCTGGCTTTGCCTCTTTTCGATCCAAGGTTCGCCATTGATTTCCCCTATTTCATCAGATAGATCGCATCAGGCGATCATAACTTGCCCTCTTGGGGCTGTTTTATTTGGCGTATCAGATGTTAGTTTAACATTTCCTGTAAAAAGGAAGGAGACATGTTAGCCGATATCAGAAATGATGAACTGGACACGATACTGAGTTACCCTTGAGTGCTTCGCGCAACTCCTTTACCAGTTTTACCACTCGGGATTTTCTCCGTGGGTATGTCAAGTTAGACATTTCCTGTCAAACAATGAAGGAGAAGACGTGTTAGTCCGTATTAGAAATGATGAATTGGATACGATACTGGTTTACCCTTCATCTTGAATGTTTTGCGTGACCTCTTTATCAAGTTCACTGGATTGAGTTTTGTCGCGACCCTCTAAATTTTTTTTTTAAATTTTAAAAGGGGTTAACGGATTATTGGTTAATTAGATTTGACTAACCTAATGCGGACCCTCCCAAGCCCTACCGAATCGCAACTTTGGTTTTTGTTTAAATGATTTTGAAATTTGGAGTCGCCACTAATCGTTCTTGGTAGGTCGATTAGAAACCTAAATAAATTAGCGGGAGAACTAATTTATTCCTGCGAACCAGAGATTATGAGCTCGGGGACTTGGTTACACTAGTTAATTAAAACTAATGCCCTTTCGGTACCTTAATTTCATGGATATCCTAATCCGGCAACTCAGGCTTGGTTTATTCCTAAAGCTCTAGTAGGGTATTCTCTTTTGTGTTTTCACTTTTTAAATAGGATGCATGGATGCTATATATTTTTATTTGTTATATTTTTTTAAGTGTTAAAGATTCCCTGAAGCCGAAAGAGGGAGTGTGTTAACGACTTCTGTGCAGTATTACGACCTACTCATCTTTTGGGTCTGATGATTCAAAAATTAAATTATAGGAAGTACATGACAGTGAATAAACACCTCCAATGGGAGGCCTGGCATTGGCTTGGCTCTTCCCTTTGGGATTTAAGGTACAGGTATTTAAGTTGCAAGTATTTAAACTAATGTAAGTAAAAACCTCCAATGGGAGGCTAAGCATTGGCTTGGCTCTTCCCTTTGGGATTTAAGGTACAGGTATTTAAGTTGCAGGTATTTAACTACTGTAAGTAAAAACCTCCAATGGGAGGCTAAGCATTGGCTTGGCTCTTCCCTTTGGGATTTAAGGTACAGGTATTTAAGTTGCAGGTATTTAACTACTGTAAGTAAAAACCTCCAATGGGAGGCTAAGCATTGGCTTGGCTCTTCCCTTTGGGATTTAAGGTGCAGGTATTTAACTACTGTAAGTAAAAACCTCCAATGGGAGGCTAAGCATTGGCTTGGCTCTTCCCTTTGGGATTTAAGGTGCAGGTATTTAAGTTGCAGGTATTTAACTACTATAAGTAAAAACCTCCAATGGGAGGCTAAGCATTGGCTTGGCTCTTCCCTTTGGGATTTATGGTGCATGTATTTAAATTGCGGATGGACTTTGTCCTCTCCATTCTGGGGTATGAATTCTTTAAAATAAAATACAACGAATTGATTCAACAATTTGAAATTTGTGCGCGCTTGAGGACTCCTCCAAGCCGATTTTGTGCTTCCATAGGGTTGACCATTGGTATAAAGCTGCGGCTTCCTGACATAAAATAGAGTGAAATGTTAGTATACAAAATATGTGCTAATCTGCACCTAAAACCAGAAGAGTAGAAAGAGTACTTATCTCCCATTTTTTTGGGAGGGATTTCTATAATTGATTTTCGCTCTCTATGTTCCCAATATAGAGAGTTTCTTTTGAATTAAGAGGGACTTTTAGTCACAGATCAGTTGAGAAATCGGTGGACAGCTTAGGAGCTTGTCTGGGCCGATTTTTGCATCTCGACGAGATTTTTGCTGTTGACGTAGAGATATCCTTCTCCTGACATAAAATATGGAAGAAAAAGGAGATGGAGAAAGTGTATACAATTTGTGCTAATTTGCGAGTAAAACCATAAATAAATGAATAAATAAAAACACTTAGCTTGAATTTGTTTGCTCGTTGACGAGGATGAACTCTTGATTTATATTGATCGATGAAGGAATTTGTGATGATAACCCCTAGCTTTAAACTCCCATCATCTTCAAAATTCTCTCTCTTTTGGTATTTTCTTTCTCTCAAAATTTTCTTCAATCTCCCAAAACTCTCTCAAACATCCAAAATTTTCTCTCCAAAAAATTCTCCCAAACACTTCAAATTTTCTCCCTCCCAAGAATCCTTTCTCAAGCTCACTTCTTCCTCCTTTTATAACCTACTCATCTATCTCCCATTCTAATTTTTCCACTAACTCTATCTCCCATTCTAATTTCTCCACTAACTCTTCTTCATTTTCATCTTCCATTCTCCATCTCTATCTCACATTCTAATCTCTCCACTAACTCTTCTTCATCTTCATCTTCCCTTCTCCATATTTATCTCCCATTCTAATTTCTCCACTAACTCTTCTTAATCTCCATCTTCCCTTCTCTATTCTTATCTTCCATTCTAATTTCTCTACTAACTCTTCTTCATCTCCATCTTCCCTTCTCTATTCTTATCTTATTTTCTCCATCCATTCTTCTCCAACTTCTCTTCTTCATCTCCTCTTCTTCATCTTCCCTTCTCTATTCTAATTTATCCACTAACTCTTCTTTTTATTATTTGTAAAATAATCCTTCAAGAGTTAGGTATTTGCACTCTAGTCCTTGAATTTTAAGTATTTACAATTCAGTCCCTGAAAAAAAATATATTTCTTTAAGTCCAAATCTCCTCACAATTTTTGACACACCAAAATTTACCACATGTCAAATTTAAGCTCATTTCTTGTCGCTGAAAATAATGTATAATTTAATTAAAGCCCTTTTGCAAAATTAAGTCATTCTGGGTATAATTGGGCCAAGATGAAAATTTAAAATATTAGAAGACAATGTCACAACTCATAAAAAGTGAAAGTTAAAATAAGTTGACTCAAATTAAATTTTTTTAGGCCCGATTCGAGATTATACTCGTGAAGGAACACGTGACTCGAATTGGATTTTTCTGAATTTGCGATGGCCAATATGAAAATAGATTTAAAATAAAAATATTAACTATCTTTGTGTATTTTTTGGCCTCAAATGTTATTTTTCCAAAATTTTCAAATATTTATATATTTTTTTTTAAAAAAAATTAAAATATATATAATATGAAAAATTATTTTTTGGTCAAAATTCGTTCCCTAGGCTTGGCTAAGGTTCCCAAAGTTGATTTTTCAATTTTATGAATTTTTATGGATTTTCTATTAATTTTCGAAAATAAATAAATAAAAAATACGTAAAAATACTGAAAATATGAAAAATCGTTTTTTGGTCAAAATTGGTTCCCTAGGCTTGGCTAAGGTCCCCAAAGTTGATTTTTCAATTTTATGAATTTTTATGGATTTTTTATTACTTTAACAATAGAAAAAATGATTAAAAATCAAGTGTCAACAGCTGCCCCTCTTTGAAAGGAAGCTCGGTAGAGGTTCATTTCAAAGACGAGATGACACCTGAATTCTTATCGACTCAATACAAGTAAATAAAAAGAGTCGTGACATGATTGTTCCACTGAAAATGAAATGAGAACCTAAGGATTCGTTATATAAAAAAAAAAACTTTAGGGTGGTTGAACTTGAACCCGTATGGTGGATCAACCAATGGTAGATTCCTAATAAAAGGATTCTACTGATTAAAAATTGAATTAAAATTTGACCCGTATGGTGGGTCATACCATTTGACCCATATGGTGGGTCGTACCATGGTAGATTCCTAATAAAAGGATTCTACTGATTAAATTTTGATTGAGATTTGACCCGTATGGTAGGTCACCCCATGGAGATACCTGTAAGAAGGACTTGGTACCTGTAGAAAGGACTTGGTGTCTGTAAAAAGGACTTGTGCCTGTAAGAAGGACTTGATTTGCCTGTAAAAAGGACTTAATTTGCCTGTAAGAAGGACTTGATTTGCCTGTAAGAAGGACTTACTTTGCCTGTAAGAAGGACTTTGTTTGCCTGTAAGAAAAACTTTGTTTGCCTGTAAGAAGGACTTGATTTGCCTGTAAGAAGGACTTGATTTGCCTGTAAGAAGGACTTTGTGCCTGTAAGAAGGACTTTGTGCCTGTAAGAAGGACTTGATTTGCCTGTAAGAAGGACTTGGTGCCTGTAAGAAAGACTTGGTTTGCCTGTAAGAAGGACTTAGTTTGCCTGTAAGAAGGACTTGATTTGCCTATAAGAAGGACTTTGTACCTGTAAGAAGGACTTGGTTTGCCTGTAAGAAGGACTTAGTTTGCCTGTAAGAAGGACTTGATTTGCCTGTAAGAAGGACTTGATTTGCCTGTAAGAATGACTTGATTTGCCTGTAAGAAGGACTTTGTGCCTATAAGAAGGACTTTGTACCTGTAAGAAGGACTTGATTTGCCTGTAAGAAGGACTTGTTTTGCCTGTAAGAAGGACTTTGTTTGCCTGTAAGAAGGACTTGATTTGCCTGTAAGAAGGATTTTATGCCTGTAAGAAGGACTTGGTTTGCCTGTAAGAAGGACTTGGTTTGCCTGAAAGAAGGACTTAGTTTGCCTGTAAGAAGGACTTTATGCCTGTAAGAAGGACTTGGTTTGCCTGTAAGAAGGACTTAGTTTGCCTGTAAGAAGGACTTTATTTGCCTGTAAGAAGGACTTAGTTTGCCTGTAAGAAGGACTTTGTTTGCCTGTAAGAAGAACTTTGTTTGTCTGTAAGAAGGACTTGATTTGCCTGTAAGAAGGACTTTGTGCCTGTAAGAAGGACTTTGTGCCTGTAAGAAGGACTTGATTTGCCTGTAAGAAGGACTTGGTGCCTGTAAGAAGGACTTTGTGCCTGTAAGAAGGACTTGATTTGCCTGTAAGAAGGACTTGGTGCCTGTAAGAAAGACTTGGTTTGCCTGTAAGAAGGACTTAGTTTGCCTGTAAGAAGGACTTGATTTGCCTATAAGAAGGACTTTGTGCCTGTAAGAAGGACTTGGTTTGCCTGTAAGAAGGACTTAGTTTGCCTGTAAGAAGGACTTGATTTGCCTGTAAGAAGGACTTGATTTGCCTGTAAGAAGGACTTTGTGCCTATAAGAAGGACTTTGTACCTGTAAGAAGGACTTGATTTGCCTGTAAGAAGGACTTGTTTTGCCTGTAAGAAGGACTTGATTTGCCTGTAAGAAGGACTTTGTGCCTGTAAGAAGGACTTGTTTTGCCTGTAAGAAGGACTTGATTTGCCTGTAAGAAGGACTTTGTGCCTGTAAGAAGGACTTGTTTTGCCTGTAAGAAGGACTTGATTTGCCTGTAAGAAGGACTTTGTGCCTATAAGAAGGACTTGATTTGCCTGTAAGAAGGACTTGGTTTGCCTGTAAGAAGGACTTATTTTGCCTGTAAGAAGGACTTGGTGTACCTCAAAGGGTGCCATTCTGGAATCTGGAAAGATTAGGAATCCTGCAGAAGCTCAAACCCAAATTATATTATCCTGTCGCTTTAGGAATAAACCAAAGAGGCAGAGATCAAAAGGTCTCGAACATTTCTGTCCTTGAGATAAATCATGCTTTATTGAAGAAGGTGGATACCTGTATGTACCGCAATGGATTCGAGTACCCCAACAACCGTCAGAATTCATTCTCTTGAAAGGTTCAGGTTGAAGATATACTTACCTGAGAATTTGGAAGAAATGTTTGGTGGCTTCTCGACAACCAGGCTTGTTCATTCAATAATCGCTGAATGAATTTCAAGACTTTGGAAGGTAGTTTGAACATTGGGAATGTGTTGCCTGTCAGACAGTATCAGAGGTAACATGTGCAAGCATTTTCATCAATGAGTTGATCGGTTCATGTAAAACTATTCAACCAAGTCGGCAATGATTAGAAGTAGTCTGTGTGATAACTCATGATGCAATCAATCCAAATATGGATCATGCAAAACTATTCTGTCAAGCTTGCATTACCAATTCTGTTTAAGGAGGTTCTCATAGTATGAACGCCTCGAATGTAATCTGAATGGGGGACTTCAATCCGAAAGGGCCTTCTCTCACTCTGGGGAAAGGCTGTTTATCTGTAAATTAAAATGTTAGACTTGCGTGGAAATGGTTTGCCTTTCCTCATCCTGTCATGCCCCATTCTGCACATTTGATGTCTCCTGTGCAGTTTATGCTCTAAATTGGAGTTGGTAAGTTAAACACACGGAATAGTCATACATAATTCATGAACTGTGTAAGCACAATGCAGATGTGACAATTTTTTAGCATTACGTGTGTTTATATAATGTGCAAATATGGGCGGATTTAAATTGCCCCTGGTATGTGGGCGGACCGAACAAATTGGGAAGCCTACTCCTTATGTCGAGGGGTGGTTCGTCTCAAACTTTGTCTCTACGTGATGAAGCATATGGGTGAGGGAGCATTTCGGTTTGTTTAATGACAGCGACCGCCACGGTTTAGCGGTTGAATGCCCCTGTAAAAAGCAGAGAAATTATTCTCGAAATCCAACGAGATAAGGAAGACATATTTGCTTTTTCGCTTCAGAGCTTGTGATCAATTTGCCCCATTTTTCACCAGAATAGATCTTGTCAGATGATCATAATTTTCTTTTGGATTTGTCTCCTTCAACATGTTAAATGTTAGTGTAAATATTTCCTGTAAAAAGAAAAAGAGACATATCAGCCAGTATTAAAAGGGATAAATTGAAAACGATACTGATTTACCCTTCATCTTGAATGTCTTGCACGAGTCTTTTACCAGTTTTGTTGGATTGAATTTTCCTCGACTTTTGTTGGGCGCCTCACCATTATGGGAAGACTATGGTAAAATACTGACTTTGATATTACTCGTCGAGTATTCCTGTTTGTAAAAAAAGAAATGCACAAAAAGTTGTTTTATTTATTTATAATACATACAACATTCTCCACCCTTGGGGATCGAACTCGGAATATTTCGGACCTACTGTCATCCCCCATACCATTCGGTCCATTGGACCGTAGGTGTCCATGGGGCTTTCTTTTCAAGGTTAATCCTTGGGGATAACGCAGCCCTATTGTATCACCTTGGGCCATGTTACGGTATTTCTCGAGGTAATTTGCAATCCCTGTTAAGAATGGAATAAGACAATTCAAGACTTGAGATGATTATGTGCACATTAGAACGATACAGAATTACCCATTTCTGAGATTGTTCGCGTCTTTCGCTTGTACTTTCCTTTGTCCGAAGCTGTCTATCCCGTGGTAATGCCCATGAGTTGATTTGCCCCCAAATTTTATCCAACCTGTATTCGGATATGATTGCGTTCTCGGGTCGATTTGCAATTTCCTGAGAATAGAAGGGGCTTAATTTTAAAACTTGGAGCAACTGAGGGTAAATTGAAACGATACGGAGTTACCCTTCAGGTTTATGCAGATTTTCACTCGCCATCAATTCGTCGCGAGGTTGGTGAGGTGGCGGATTCGAGCATTTAATAGGGGGAAGTCGGATTATTACTCCTTGCTTTTACACATTCATAAAAGCAGAAAAACACATCACGCAAGGAAATAAAACACATTCACTCATTCAGGATTAGTTCCGCTTCCTCTGCAGGCTCTCCCATGATCAGCTGGCTTCATCCCAAATTAGGTATGCATCGGCCATATTGAAGGTCTCGTGGTCACTGGCTGAACAAGTGCATCACAGTCCCGATGCTTTACCGATATCAAACTGGTTGATTATGGCGAAAAGATCATCGTCAATGTCCGCTTGGTGGTGATCTGTCCCTTCTTCCTCGGGAGGTATTGATGCTGATCCAGTATCATTGGTCCTTTTGTACCCTCCTCCAACAGAACTTGATCCTGTTATAAACTGGTCTAACTCACCTCTTAAACGTGCATTTTCGATCCTCAGATCATACATTTCATCGAGGGTGAGGAGGAGGCTATTGCAGTTGGGGCAGGTGGCGGAGTCAAAAGTCTCTTTATACATCTTGTTTTCCGCTCGGAGGTTTTCATTTTCAACTCTTAGAAACTCGGCTTCGTTGTGCTCATGACGAGCCTTCATTCGGGTTCGCCTATTTTGAAACCAGAACTTGATTTGCAAAGGTTCAAGTCCTAACTCTTGACTCAGTTCCATTTTCTGTTTGCCGTCTGGCATAGGGCAGGTTCTGAAGAAATCCTCAAGCCTTTGTACCTGCTCCTTAGTATGGCGACGGTAACGCTTCTTTTGACCCTTACCGTTATTGTCCTTATCTTTACTGAGATTTTGGACGTCGTCGGCGGAAGAGCCAGGCTCCATAGGCTCGATCCCAAACATGGCTTCGAACTCTTCCTCTCCCATATTCAGCAGGCAATGATAGCTCTCGGGAGTATTGGGTTGAGACATCTTTGATTTGGTTGATGATTTCTCAAGATTTGCTACTCGCTTCCGGTGTTTTCACTCTCTTTGAATTTTTCTGAGGGATTGCCTATGCCTTAAGACCCTCTTCCGAGCATGGCGTCTCTTTTAAAATTAAACGTGGGTTTAGCAACTGTATTGCTTCTTCCAAGGGTCCGGCCTTTCTCAATCCTCTTTTCTTATCGTGTCTCTTGCTCGGCTCGTCTCCTTCCATCTTTTCGTGATAGGGCCCGTTGTTGTTGTCTCCACCGTCAATTTGCTGGCGAGTTCTTCAATAAAGACGACTCGTATCTCTTTTCTGCCGAAAATGTCTTTGTCTGCCACTCAGCTTATTTTTTATCTTTTCTTTTTCAAAGTAGTGGCGTCCCGTTTAGTTTTGCCGTAGAGACGTCGGATTTGCTTGGCTGGAGATTGGAGACGAGTAGCGGAGGTGATACTGATAGGGAATGTTAGACAGGAAAATCTGGCCAGTAGAGACTTCCCCTGCAAAAATGAAAGAGAATGCGGCAGTATATGTTCTTCATATTCTAGAAAAATTGGAACGATACTGTTTTACCCTTGTGTGTACTTCTATTGAATTTGAATTGAGGAAGTTCCTTCATTTGGACTGGATTGAATTGTATGTCCCGAGTTGCCCTTCACTTTGAGCTTGCCACGTAAGTGCTTTGCTTAGTTGGGCCTTATTTTCTTTCGGGTTGCCTTGGACCATCATCATTTTCTATGCCATCGGGTCCGTGGACCGGAGGGCTCCTTTAATTTGAAGGTTACCTTGAAGGCGAATGAGTCCTATCGCATTCCATTGGGTCATTTCATTTTGCGACACTCTTGAGGCACTTTGCAATCCCCTGGGTGAGAATGGAACAAATCCAATTTAGCATTTTGCAACGATTGAGGGTAAATTGGAACGACACACAGTTACCCGTGTTCGAGCTCGCCTGGGCTTTTCACTTGAAATTTTCCTACGTGAGGCCATTCAACATTTCTCATTATGGCAGTCAGCGACGTTGCCACAAATTAATCCGCCCTAAATCTAGCATAAAAAGGGATTCACGCATTCGACGGGATAAATAAATTGCCCCCTTGTCCTTGAATTAAATCGAGACACCTAGAAAGCTGGAAAATATCATACGCAGGGGAATTAAGCATGAAATGAAAGGTGCACTTATTCAAGGTCAGTTCTGCCTCTCCTGTGACTCTTCGATAATCAGCTAGTCTCGTGTTGGTTCGGGTGTGGATAACCGATGTTTGAGAGTCCCTACTCACTGGCTCCTGATCGCGGCTTGGGACGTCTGTCAACCCTAAACTGGTTGACCAGGGCAGTAAGCTCATCATCTGGGTAATCTCTTGAACCTTCCAGCAACTGATGCTCGAATTGGGCATTGTTGTTGGCAAATGCTGGCGGTAGATTTCTCATTCTGTCCTCGCCATGAGCAATTTGACTTCTCATGCTGGAGCCTTCATCATTACTCGAGAAAGTGTGGGGATCACCAACTGTCCTGCTGCCAAAAATTCCTTCCATTCGAGGATTAGAGAAGTGGAAGTGCTCAGGATAACTTCTTGTCTGATTCTCTGGCTGCGCAGGCGCGCTGATCATGGGATGAGTTCTAGCCACAGGTTGGTGCTCAAACCAAGGAATCTGAATACACTGCTCCTGCGGTCTATACTCTTGAAGAGCATTAGGGTGATTCTGGGGGATACTTTGATTAACGCATGGGGGATTGATGGCATGGCTACTAGCTTGGTTGATGATGGGAAGTGGCTCGCCCCATGCTAACCTGGGGAACTTATGGTGGCGAGGAGACTCGACGTTCAGGCTTGGATCAGTCCCGCTTTGGTTTTCTTGATTCTGAGCTGCATTGTGTTCTCTCACCCTTTTTCTGTACTTCTGAAGATGACTCGAAACATTTGCTTTAGTGAGTCCCTCTACCTTCATAATTTCCAGTATATGTTGCGGCCGTGCCGAATCTATTCCTAGCTGCTGAACTGCATTAACAAACATACGATGCAGCTCGGGAGACCAACTCATCTTCTTTCTCCAGTTGCTTGGAACAAAATTGAAGGCTTGATGCTTGTTCTCATGGTCGTGCAATTGCTTCCTTACCACGTGCTGCCATATGTTTTGAAGCATCTGAACACTAACTGGTTTCGTTACGATGTCTTGGGCCCCATTTAAGACAGCCTTCATTAGGGCTTGCTGATCATCGCTTGCCGATATTACGAGGACTGGCATGTTTAATTTAGAATTGATGACTTCCAAGAGAGTGAAAATATCCATGTCAATCCCTACCATGGCGGTGAGGACGATATCAAACGGGTCACTACTCCTCCTTAATATCTCTAAAGCCTCTGTCGCCTTTGCTTGACCTACAACCTTATACCGGCATTTTCTTAATACGGTAACAAGGATTGATAGAGAGACTGGATTACCGTCAATGGCCATGACCAGTAGACCCTCAGGGTAAGAAACTTCATCAGCTTTGACCAGGGTTGAACATGCGCCCGTTCCCCTAATACTCGACATATTTCTGGATCTAGGACTGCCGATTCGAGACCGCCTCGGGATGTCTTCTCGGACTTGAGGGATCACGAGATCGTTGATGCCTTCTCGTAACAGGCTTTGAAAGCCGATGCTTTGATGATGAAGGTTTTGAATTCCTCTCCCACGAGAACTCCTTCCTCTCTATCTTTCTCCTGCGAGTTCTTGCGAATGAACTCTGACTATCAAATGGGGACAAGTTCTCTCTCTGGCAATAGCAACGACTTCCCTCTTCACGGGCAGCGCTATTAGATTTACCGAGGGGAAAATCTGACATTCAGCTTTTGATCAAAGGGGAAATCCTTGTTTCTCGCTCAGTTTGTCTTCTTTTTTCTTTTCGTGATAGAGGGCCCCTGTTAAGATCTCCACCGTCGATTTACTGGCGGGTCCTCCAATGAAGACAAGTCGTATCTCCTTTTCGCTAACGTTTGCCGTGTCTTCCACTCAGCTCATCTTTCCGTCTTCTTTTTCAAAGTGGCGGTGTCTCGTCAAACTTTCTGCGGAGATTTCGGACTCGCTTAGCTCGCAGTCGCCATCTGATGGGAATTCGAGCCAACGAGGGTGGTGCCAATAGAGAATGGTAGATAAGAGAAATCTTGACTGGTTGATACCGTCACTATGAAATCAATATTTACTTCAAAGCAGATTACCATCTTCGCATTCCGCTCATCTGCCTCACCTCTCTCCCCCTTTCTTTCGTATTCTGCTTTCAAAAATGGCCAATTCTCCTAACCATACCTTATCCGCCGAAGTCCTAGCTGGGTGGGAGAGACTCTACAATCTTCTTGGTAGAGGTTACGCTCATATAGCCAAAAACTCTACCATTGAGGCTGAAATCCTCGGTTTATTTAGGACCGTGGACGCTGCTTCTGTTGAGGGTACCCAACTAGGCAAGGAGTACCGGAACTTCTCGACCCTCTTCATCAATTTTCTGGCTGCCTATAACCGTGCTTATGAGACGGTCCTTGTGACTGCCGTCGTGAAAGCCCGTTACCGAGACCGGCACGAGCGTCTGGCAACAGTTACGTTTGTGGCTGATAATCACAAAAAGGCCCTCAAGTTTGCCAACGATCAGCTTTCGTGGCTGGTTCGTGAGAGGGGAAAGTTGGTGGACCGTCTGGCCTTGGTCCGAACTTACGCCGAACAGGAGCCAGGCAATATTGTGATGAGGTGTAAATGTGGTTGGCTGCAGGAGAGACTTGATGACATTACGGCAGACATTGCTTTCGAGAGGGCAGCGGTTCCGGACCTGGAGTTTGCCGTTGAGCATTACGAGGCCACTATGGCCCAGGTTAAAGAGAAGTGCGATCGCCTCTTCTTTAGGCTCGCGGAGCTTGATCCCGAGAGCGCCCGGTGTATCCAGAGCATCAACTGTTTGGAGAGTCAGTTGAGCTCTTTCGTAATGGTCATCAGGGCCCAGTTTGGCTTTACCTTTCCTCCCCAGTGAGTTGTTGTAATACTCTTTGATGAATGGAATGAAAGAAAAGCTTCACGTGTTTTGTTTTGTTTTTTTTTTTTAATTTTCCTGCTATCGTTTCTTCCGCATAGCATAACAGAACGATTTGAGGTACCGAAGATGTCGAGGCTTAATGTTCTTCTTGATGTTCTTGTTTAATTGCTCCAGACGATGATATCGAGAACATTGATGATGGGTTCGGCGGTGGCCCCCACTATCCATCTTGAGATCACGAACAATAACGCTATGACAACTCGATCAGTGCGCTGGTAGTAAATCCGGCCACCTGTTGTGTGCCCACTTTTATCCATATTTTGTTTCTTTCGGCGTCCACTTGCTCGTGTCGGTCGCCTGTAGCGTCGGGAGAAATTCCTGTGGGCCACGTTCATTAATAGAACCTCGGTCCTCTAAAGCCCTCCGCATGTTTCGGATAAGAGGAAATTTTAAGACCGGTCTCTGGTTGATTTGATCAGGTAAAGGTATTTGTTTCATGGGTTCTGATTATATAATCCATATTGTTTTTCAAAAGACGCGGGATCCTCTGCAATACATTAAATATGCCCCCATGTTTAATCAGTATAAATCCACCGTCATATCAGAATACACTGCCCATACAAGTTTACGGATTGACACAACTTTGTCTGTCAAAGATGGACAATGTTCGTTTGCCCCCCATAATTAACGGTTGAAGCCTCGGTGTTTTTCGTCTTTTGGTATTTCTGAAGATGATTCTTGATATATTATTGAACTTAATTTTTACACCCGTCTGGGGTATCTAGGATCTCCCTGCAAAAGAAAAGGATATAATTAGTATGCGACACAAGAAATGTCGGTCCATGACTCCTATATTAGTCCAATTTGATTTTTTCTATTTTATAGAGAAATCAGAAGAAAGAAAAAAAATTTCCTTAGGAAGAAATAGGTTAATTTCTGATATAGAATTTTTTTCAGATTTATTATTCTTTTTTTTATTTTTTTAAAGGAATGTGACAAAGTCTATTGACGTTTACTAAAATTTTTGAAGGAATTTCCTTTTTATCAAAATAAATTTTCAGAGGTAAATTTGTCAGGAAAATTTCATTTTTATTGAAGCAATAAAAACATGACAAAAATCCCTTATTGGTTAATAAAATTCCCATGAAGGGATTTTTCACATCATTTTTTCAAAATTTTTTTAAAAGAAATGAGGGACAAATTTAATTTTTATTTTCTTTTAAAAGAATGGTCGTAATATCAAGCTCAAAAACTGACTAACACCTAGCATGAACCGACCGAAAATAAATACAAGATAAAATTAGAGAACTTACTTTTACCTTGGAGAAATGCAAATCACATAGTCATGCGCATGACTCAAGTGAGGAGTGAACTCTAGAAAATAAAAGAAGGAGAGACAGGGTATGGACCTAAAAGGCCCCCACTATCTGAATTGACAACCTTACCCTCCGCGCAATCAAATCACAATGGGAAGAATTGTCAATTCAGATAATGAGCGGGATAAAATATGGTCAACCCAAGCGCAATCGACGCAGGAGCTTTGCATATTCGATCCCTATCTATGGTTACCTAGGAAAAATTTCGCGACTTGGGTTTAGACGCTTGTGTGTGCAGGTGTTGTGATCCTCAGAATATGCAAGACATGCACGACAATTGGTATCAAAACAGCGCTTCTAAAAATGTGTGAAATTAAACATAATCCCAACACCAAGCCTGCAAAACAAATGGGTTAGCCAAACACTCCGCCCCTTATAACTCCCATCCTGCAAAAACATATAACACCTATAGAATGAGTCCCAAGCAAAATCGCCAGAAGCGAGATATCCATGAAATTTTCATTGGCTTAAATCCACTAAGACTTTTAAAATTTCGAAAAAATTCAAGTATTTCAATTGGTATTTTTTTTCGAAAATTTAAAAATCCCGTCCCCAGCGGAGTCGCCAGTCTGTCGCGACCCTCTAAATTTTTTTTTTAAATTTTAAAAGGGGTTAACGGATTATTAGGTTAATTAGATTTGACTAACCTAATGCGGACCCTCCCAAGCCCTACCGAATCGCAACTTTGGTTTTTGTTTAAATGATTTTGAAATTTGGAGTCGCCACTAATCGTTCTTGGTAGGTCGATTAGAAACCTAAATAAATTAGCGGGAGAACTAATTTATTCCTGCGAACCAGAGATTATGAGCTCGGGGACTTGGTTACACTAGTTAATTAAAACTAATGCCCTTTCGGTACCTTAATTTCATGGATATCCTAATCCGGCAACTCAGGCTTGGTTTATTCCTAAAGCTCTAGTAGGGTATTCTCTTTTGTGTTTTCACTTTTTAAATAGGATGCATGGATGCTATATATTTTTATTTGTTATATTTTTTTAAGTGTTAAAGATTCCCTGAAGCCGAAAGAGGGAGTGTGTTAACGACTTCTGTGCAGTATTACGACCTACTCATCTTTTGGGTCTGATGATTCAAAAATTAAATTATAGGAAGTACATGACAGTGAATAAACACCTCCAATGGGAGGCCTGGCATTGGTTTGGCTCTTCCCTTTGGGATTTAAGGTACAGGTATTTAAGTTGCAAGTATTTAAACTAATGTAAGTAAAAACCTCCAATGGGAGGCTAAGCATTGGCTTGGCTCTTCCCTTTGGGATTTAAGGTACAGGTATTTAAGTTGCAGGTATTTAACTACTGTAAGTAAAAACCTCCAATGGGAGGCTAAGCATTGGCTTGGCTCTTCCCTTTGGGATTTAAGGTACAGGTATTTAAGTTGCAGGTATTTAACTACTGTAAGTAAAAACCTCCAATGGGAGGCTAAGCATTGGCTTGGCTCTTCCCTTTGGGATTTAAGGTGCAGGTATTTAACTACTGTAAGTAAAAACCTCCAATGGGAGGCTAAGCATTGGCTTGGCTCTTCCCTTTGGGATTTAAGGTGCAGGTATTTAAGTTGCAGGTATTTAACTACTATAAGTAAAAACCTCCAATGGGAGGCTAAGCATTGGCTTGGCTCTTCCCTTTGGGATTTATGGTGCATGTATTTAAATTGCGGATGGACTTTGTCCTCTCCATTCTGGGGTATGAATTCTTTAAAATAAAATACAACGAATTGATTCAACAATTTGAAATTTGTGCGCGCTTGAGGACTCCTCCAAGCCGATTTTGTGCTTCCATAGGGTTGACCATTGGTATAAAGCTGCGGCTTCCTGACATAAAATAGAGTGAAATGTTAGTATACAAAATATGTGCTAATCTGCACCTAAAACCAGAAGAGTAGAAAGAGTACTTATCTCCCATTTTTTTGGGAGGGATTTCTATAATTGATTTTCGCTCTCTATGTTCCCAATATAGAGAGTTTCTTTTGAATTAAGAGGGACTTTTAGTCACAGATCAGTTGAGAAATCGGTGGACAGCTTAGGAGCTTGTCTGGGCCGATTTTTGCATCTCGACGAGATTTTTGCTGTTGACGTAGAGATATCCTTCTCCTGACATAAAATATGGAAGAAAAAGGAGATGGAGAAAGTGTATACAATTTGTGCTAATTTGCGAGTAAAACCATAAATAAATGAATAAATAAAAACACTTAGCTTGAATTTGTTTGCTCGTTGACGAGGATGAACTCTTGATTTATATTGATCGATGAAGGAATTTGTGATGATAACCCCTAGCTTTAAACTCCCATCATCTTCAAAATTCTCTCTCTTTTGGTATTTTCTTTCTCTCAAAATTTTCTTCAATCTCCCAAAACTCTCTCAAACATCCAAAATTTTCTCTCCAAAAAATTCTCCCAAACACTTCAAATTTTCTCCCTCCCAAGAATCCTTTCTCAAGCTCACTTCTTCCTCCTTTTATAACCTACTCATCTATCTCCCATTCTAATTTTTCCACTAACTCTATCTCCCATTCTAATTTCTCCACTAACTCTTCTTCATTTTCATCTTCCATTCTCCATCTCTATCTCACATTCTAATCTCTCCACTAACTCTTCTTCATCTTCATCTTCCCTTCTCCATATTTATCTCCCATTCTAATTTCTCCACTAACTCTTCTTAATCTCCATCTTCCCTTCTCTATTCTTATCTTCCATTCTAATTTCTCTACTAACTCTTCTTCATCTCCATCTTCCCTTCTCTATTCTTATCTTATTTTCTCCATCCATTCTTCTCCAACTTCTCTTCTTCATCTCCTCTTCTTCATCTTCCCTTCTCTATTCTAATTTATCCACTAACTCTTCTTTTTATTATTTGTAAAATAATCCTTCAAGAGTTAGGTATTTGCACTCTAGTCCTTGAATTTTAAGTATTTACAATTCAGTCCCTGAAAAAAAATATATTTCTTTAAGTCCAAATCTCCTCACAATTTTTGACACACCAAAATTTACCACATGTCAAATTTAAGCTCATTTCTTGTCGCTGAAAATAATGTATAATTTAATTAAAGCCCTTTTGCAAAATTAAGTCATTCTGGGTATAATTGGGCCAAGATGAAAATTTAAAATATTAGAAGACAATGTCACAACTCATAAAAAGTGAAAGTTAAAATAAGTTGACTCAAATTAAATTTTTTTAGGCCCGATTCGAGATTATACTCGTGAAGGAACACGTGACTCGAATTGGATTTTTCTGAATTTGCGATGGCCAATATGAAAATAGATTTAAAATAAAAATATTAACTATCTTTGTGTATTTTTTGGCCTCAAATGTTATTTTTCCAAAATTTTCAAATATTTATATATTTTTTTTTAAAAAAAATTAAAATATATATAATATGAAAAATTATTTTTTGGTCAAAATTCGTTCCCTAGGCTTGGCTAAGGTTCCCAAAGTTGATTTTTCAATTTTATGAATTTTTATGGATTTTCTATTAATTTTCGAAAATAAATAAATAAAAAATACGTAAAAATACTGAAAATATGAAAAATCGTTTTTTGGTCAAAATTGGTTCCCTAGGCTTGGCTAAGGTCCCCAAAGTTGATTTTTCAATTTTATGAATTTTTATGGATTTTTTATTACTTTAACAATAGAAAAAATGATTAAAAATCAAGTGTCAACAAGTTTCCCTTGGCTTTGGCCGAACACTTTAACATTAGGCTAAGCTCATGACAAAATACTGACCTTGGTATTGCTCGTAGAGTATTCCCGTTTCTTTCTGCAAAAAGAAATGCGCAAAAATTTGTTTTATTTATTTACAATACTTACAACATTCCCCACCCTTGGGGATCGAACTCGGGATATTTCGGACCACTGTCATTCCCCATGCCATCAGGCCCATTGGACCGTAGGCGTCCATGGAGGCTTTCTTTTAAGAATTAACCGTTGAAATTGTGTGGTCTTGCTACGTTGCATTGGGCAATTTCACGTCCCGGTTCTTTTCAAGGCATTTTACAACCCCTGTTAAGACAGAAGAAAGTAATTCAGAATTTGAGACGATCATGGACAAATTGGAACGATACAAAATTACCCATCTTTGAGATTGCCTGGGTCTTTCGTTTACGTCTTTCTTCATTTAGAGCCGTCCATTCAGTGATAATATTCGCAAATTGATTTGCCGCCAGTTTCATTCAATAAGAGGACTTCGCATTCTAGTATGACTATGTTCTTGGGTCAATTTGCAAATTCCTGAAAATACAGGGATCTAATTTAACACTGGAGCAATTGGGGGTAAATTGAAACGATACGGCGTTACCCTTCGAGTTTACGCGGATTTTTACTCGCTATTAATTCCTCCCCGGGTTTGGTGAAGCGGCGGATATGTGCATTTAATAAGAGAGAGAAAGTTTACTACTTCTTGTTTTTACATAAATTCAAGATATTGATGAAAGTAGATAACATCTCCCGCCAGGAAATACAACTTATGTATTCATTCAGGATCTGCTCGGCTTCCTTTGCGGGTCTTCCGGTGATCAGCCAGCTTCGCTCCAGATCTGATATGCATCGACCATGTTGAAGGTCTCGTGATCACCAGCTTCGAAATACAGACTCCGTGTGCTTTACAGCCCTAGTGCTTCATCAACATTGAACTGGTTAATCATGGCGGTGAGTTCGTTGTCAATGCCGCCTGCCTGGTGGTGATACCTCTCCCTTTCCCAGGGAGGTATTGATGCTGATTCAGTAGCATTGGTCTTTTTGTACCCTGCTCTAACAGAACTCGATCTTGTTATAAACTGGTCTAACGTATTTTCGATCCTCAGATGATGCATTTCATCGAGGGTGAGGAGGAGGCCATTGCAGTTGGGGCAGGTGGCAGAGTCAAAAGCCTCTTTATACATCTTGTTTTCCGCTCGGAGGTTTTTATTTTCAACTCTTAGAAACTTGGCTTCATTGTGCTCATGACGAGTCTTCATTCGAGTTCGCCTATTTTGAAACCAGAACTTGATTTGCGAAGGTTCAAGTCCTAGCTCTTGACTCAGTTCCATTTTCTGTTTGCCATCTGGCATAGGGCATGTTCTGAAGAAATCCTCAAGCCTTTGTACTTGCTCCTTAGTATGGCGACGGTAACGCTTCTTTTGACCCTTACCGTTGTTGTCCTTATCTTTACTGAGATCTTGGACGTCGTTGGCGGAAGGGCCAGGCTCCATGGGCTCGATCCCAAACATGGCTTCGAATTCTTCCTCTCCCATATTCAGCAGGCAACGATAGGTCTCGGGAGTATTGGGTTGAGACATCTTCGATTTGGTTGATGATTTCTCAAGATCTGCTATATTCTCTTGTATTCTTACTCACTCTGAATCGTGTATGCTTTAAAACTCTCTTCAAAGTATGGATGAAGATTATCAGGAGGATGTCTCTTTTAAAATTTGGCGTGGGCTTAGCATCTGTATTGCCTCTCCCGAGAGTTCTGTCTTTCTCAATCTTTCCTGCGTGTCTCTTGCTTGGCTCGTCTTTTCTCATCTTTTCATAGTGGTAGGGCTCCCGTCGTCGTCTCCACCGTCGATTTGCGAGCGAGTTCTCCGATAAGGACGAGTCGTATCTCCCTTTCTGCCGAAAATTTCCTTGTCTCCCACTCAGCTCGTTTTTTTATTCTTTCTTTTCCAAAGTGGTGGCGTCTCATCCAGCTTTTCCGCAAAGACGTCGGATTTTGCTTGGTTCGAGGTTGCTGCCTAATTGAAATTCGAGCTAACGAGGGTGGTGCCTAATAGAGAATGGTAGATAAGAGAAATCTTGACTGGTTGATACCGTCACTATGAAATCAATATTTACTTCCAAGCAGATTACCATCTTCGCATTCCGCTCATCTGCCTCACTTCTCTCCCTATTTCTTTCGTATTCTACTTTCAAAAATGGCCAATTCTCCTAACCATACCTTCTCCGTCGAAGTCCTGGCTGGGTGGGAGAGACTCTACAATCTTCTTGGTAGAGGTTACGCTCATATAGCCCGAAACTCTACCGTTGAGGCTGAAATCCTCGGTTTATTCAGAACCGTGGACGCTGCTTCTGTTGAGGGTACCCAACTGGGAAAGGAGTATCGGAACTTCTCGACCCTCTTCATCAATTTTCTAGCTGCCTATAATCGCGCTTATGAGACGGTCCTTGTGACCGCCGTCGTGAAAGCTCGTTACCGAGACCGGCACGAGCGTCTGGCAACAGTCACATTTGTGGCTGATAATCACAAGAAGGCCCTCAAGTTTGCCAACGATCAGCTTTCGTGGCTGGTTCGAGAGAGGGGAAAGTTAGTGGACCGTCTGGCCTTGGTCCGAACTTACGCCGAACAGGAGCCATGCAATATTGTGATGAGGTGCAAATGCGGTTAGCTGCAGGAGAGACTTGATGACATTACGGCAGACATTGCTTTCGAGAGGGCGGCGATTCCGGACCTGGAGTTTGCCGTCGAGCATTATGAGGCCAGTATGGCCCAAGTTAAGGAGAAGTGCGATCGCCTTTTCTTTAGGCTCGCGGAGCTTAATCCCGAGAGTGCCCGGTGCACCCAGAGCATCAACTATTTGGAGAGTCAGTGGAGCTCTTTCGTAATGATTATCAGGGCCTAGTTTGGCTTTACCTTTCCTCCCCAGTGAGCTATTGTAAAACCTGTTGATGTATGGAATAAAAGGAATGTTTCGCATGTCTATGTTTTTATCTTTGCGCCATCTCTTCGTTTCCTCACGAAATCAGAGTCAATACAAATATCCAACTTGGTTAGGATCAGAGCACCTTTTGGGAGGACTTTCTTTACGTCATATGAACCGTCATAGTTCGGTGCAATCTTCTTTTCTAGAAGAGGGACTGTCGGCAGCAATCTTCACAAGACAAGGTCATCTACCTCTGCTGGATCTAGTCCGCCTCTATACTTCCGACAGAATACGTAGGGAACGTATTTCTATTTCGACCAGTAAGATTTCTTCAATCGTGTCTTGTCTTGACAGATGGTGGCTGTGAGATGATTACATATAGCCAAATAGATAAAGGCGAGACCCCATCACTTCTCCCTGATGATGATATTAAGGACACGTAAAAAGGATTCGGCGGCGGCCCCCACTAGTCATAGTGAGGCCCGTGACTGGTCATGTAAATTAATATAGCTGCAACCACTCGGTCAATGTGCTAATAATGAACCCACCACCTGTTGCGTGCCCCACTTCTTTTCACGCTTTATCTCTTTCGTCGTCCACTTATTGGTGTTGGTCGCCTGTAGCGTTGGGAGAAACGTCTGTGGGTCACGCTTAATAATAATTCTCCGATCCACCAAAATTCTCTACGTGATTCAATTCCGAGGAAATCAAAAGGCAAAGCTTTGGTTGATTTAACTAGAAATGCATTGCAAGGTTAGGTTAATAAACTTGCTTCATGGGTTTTGATTACACCATGTATGCCCCTTTTTTTTCACAAAAATACAAGAACCCCTCTCAATACATTAAGCATGCCCCCAGGCCTGACGAATACATTCACTGCCTCATCAAAATACATAGCTCATACGTATTCACTGATTGACGTAATTTCCTCTCCGGGAGGAGAGTCTTCTTCGCTTGCCCCAGGGTTATTGGTTAGGACATCGGTAATTTTCTGTCGTTTTGTATTCTTCAAGATTATTCGTGTTTTGTTATCACCGACGAGTCCAATTTGCTCCCGCCTGGGGTACTATAATTCCCCTGTAAAAGAAAAGGACATAATGAGTATATGATTCAAGATGGGTCGGCCCATGATTCCTACATTAGTCCAATTTTATTTTTACAAAATTAGAGAAATTAAAGAAAATTTTCTTAGAAAAACATGGGTGAATTTCTTCAGAAAAAATTTTCTTGCAAATCTTATAACTTAAGAACAATGTAACAAATTCCTTTGATATTTACCAAATTTCTCGAAAGCATTTCCTTTTTATCAGAATGAATCCTCAAGTTAAATTTGTTGAGAAAATCTTGGGTCCATTGAATGATTAAGAAAAAATGTGACAATATTTTATTGGTCGACAAAATTTCCCTAAGGAATTTTTCACACTTATTTTTTCAAAAATGGGATACTAATTTGATTTTTATTTTCTTTTGAAAAATGACCTTGATGTTAAATTCAAAATTTGACCGATACCTAACATGGACCGACCAAAAATAAATACAAGATGAAGTTAGAAAACTTACTTTCACTGTCAAAAATACCATGTAAGTCGCATAGACATGTGTCACGGGCCGGTTGCGGAGGGCCGACACGTGCGGCGACTTAGGCGTCCTGGGATCGTTGGAGCGCCCAAGCTAAGCCTTTTCTAACCCGGATCGCGTAGAGAGAGGAAGTTCTAGAGAGAGAGACTCTGGGAGAAGACCTTTCTATTTCTGGTGGAATGATGAAATGAGAAGGAGGACGCCTCTTTATATAGTAGAGGGCCTCAGATTATAACCGTAGGATCTCTTCTAGATCTGATGGCTCAGATTTCATCTACCGACTCCCTAACCACCGTCATAAGTACGGAACATTCTGGAAACTAGGGATATTTACAATATTACCCCTCTCCGGAGTATTCTAGAAACTTATGGAGAAAACCCTAGAAAAACCCTAGGGGACCCAAAAACAACAAGTCTTGGGGTATTTCTCGGTCTGATAGTCGACCGGCTGGGGCACGAAGACCTCGGCCCGTGTCACATGCACATGAATCGTGAGTTTAAATCTTAGCCTATCTACTCTAAAGGCTGACAAATTGAGGCGAAAGACTTACGGCAAGGCGACAATCTCGCGCACATAATCAAGATTAGCCGTGATCCTCTACGACGTAATCAGGATTAGCCGGGCCTTCCCCCTTCGGCTGCTCAAGCTAAAAATTAAAACCACTGCTTTGGTAATCTTACCAAGCCTGAGGCCTAACTTTTAAACTCATTTTTGAAAAGGGGTTCGGGATTGAATCTGGGCTAACTTTCGACGTGATCTCACGCCGAACGCTAGAACCAAATCACAACACCATCCTAAAACTAGTGGCCCAGGTCTGGTCACGGGACGTGTGTGATGTAGTGCTAAAGCGATTAAACATGCACAACAGTCAAATGCAAACACCGCTTCAAAAATGTGCGAAATTAAACAAACAATTCCAACACCAAACCTGCAAAACAAAGAGCTAGCCAAACACTCCACCCCTTATAACTCCCATTCTGCAAAACCATTTAACACCTAAAAGATCAGAATCCAACCAAGTCAAACCAAATGAATTTTCATGAAATTTCCTCGCCTAAGTCCTCTATGTTCTTAAATTTTTTTAAAAATTAAGAACAAGTCCCCAGTGGAGTCGCCAAGCTGTCGCGATCCAAAAAATAATATGAGTTATTTCAGGATGAACGGATTATTAGGTTAATTAAATTGACTAACCTAACGCGGACCCTCCCAAGCCCTACCGAATCGCAACTTTGGTTTTTTGTTTAAATGATTTTAAAATTTGGAGTCGCCACTAATCGTTCTTGGTAGGTCGATTAGAAACCTAAGTAAATTAGCGAGAGAACTAAATTACTTCTGCGAACCAGAGATTATGAGCTCGGGGACTTGGTTACGTTAGATTACTCTAACGCCCTTTCGGTACCAATTTCATGAAAAACGTTTGGCTTGGCAATTGAACGGTTCTCACTTGAGGTTCAAATAGGTGTTCTAGGGTTTCAGGGTGGTTCAGGAAGAGTTCGGGGCCAAATGCCCAAGAAGGGTATTTTGGTCATTTGCGGGTATCGAGATTCAAAATCATTGAAAATAGGTCGGGCCAGTTGTCTGTGGCCATTTCCCATTTTTTGAAATTTTCTGGAATTTTTTTTTGGATTTTATTTTCAGACGATACAAATTAATCTAACTATATGACATGTTAAATAAAATGACATGGCACAGATTATGCTATATACGTGACATGGCAATTATGGCATGGCAATATATGCATGACATCTATACTATTTGAATGATTTTGCGAATTTTTTTATTTTTAATTTTAATGATTTTTTATTTTTATTTCCGAAATTCCCCTTTTTTTAATAATAATAACGGACCGGGTCCGGGTCGGGTCTGAAAGCCTGACCCGGACCGAACCATGCTAAACTAGATCCGGGCTAGGCCCGTGATTATGCACCCTATCCGGACTGGGCTCAAGACATGGGCCCAGTCCGTGAACTACTAAACCAAGGAAAGCCTGACTTAAGACCAAAGCTCATCTTGCACTAGAAACGGCCCAGACCCATTACCTTGAGAAAATCAGCCCAGCTGCAACAAGTGAGGAGGCCCAGACCACTGCCCATCTTCTTCCTGGCGACGCCTCTGCACCTGCGATACCTGATCGTGGCCAAAAAATCCGCCGCCGCAGGTCTGGACACGAGCGTTGACGCCAACTTCCTTGCTGGTCTCTCTCGCGTCCTGCCTCCGGCTCGGGTCGAGTCACGGCCAGGACTCCACCGGACTTCGTCGCGTCCTCGTGTCTTCAACTCAAGCGGACCGCCTCAGCTCAGCCGTCGCGTCTCCAAGCTCACGTCACTAGCTCAGTCGGAGCACCTCAGTTCAGTTGCCTCGCCTCCCTGTTCCTCATCTTCTTGTATAGAGATAGGATCTGGACTTCCAACCATAGACCTAAACCACTGAATCTCGTTTTTCTCTTCCTCTCCGCCACATATATTCCACGAACAGCATACAAATTTATATGGAAGCCCCTGCCCTTAGTTTCTAGTTTATCTATTTTGGGGAATCTTGTAGGAGCAAGACCTCCCCCTTGGCTCGACCCATAAGGATATCCTAAATAGTATGCGCATACCCACAAACCCATTAGTCGGGTTCACAGTCATCTTGAGTAACACAAAATCACAATAACTCAAGACCAATAGCATAAATCTGTCATAAATTATCTCAACCAGAATGAACATCACCATCAACTCAAAATCACTAGCACAAAGTAATCACAAACCATCTTGAATAGATAAAATAGCAGTAAATATTCGATCCTATTTTATGCAACAAAAATGCTCTAAACACCGCTTTTACTTTCCTTTCAAAAGAACAAATCACATTAGAAACTCATATTATACCTTCTCAGAAAAACATGAGTTTACACAAGTAAAGAAGAAATAGTATCACTCACCAGGTGAAGGTAAAAGTAAAATGCGATGGTTACTTGAGTTGACGCGTCCGAATTCCTATTCAAAAGTACGAAAAAATGGATAAAATTGAGTAATATAATACTCTAATGGATAGCTTAACTAATTTACACTTATTTAATGATAGAACGACAACCATGCGTCAACGAAAGCTCGTCTATAGCGGATTTCCTTTACTGTCCATAGAGGACAGCTTGCGCTGTAGAACGGATAAGGCTATAACTCACTTCACCGAACTCTATTTCAAGTTGTCTTATAGTCCATGAAGCTTATTTAACATACTATAAAAGTCCTAACATGGTCAATCTCAAATAATGAACGAAAAATTAAGATATCGGCTCTTGAACTATGCTGTTCGCGTGGGTATTGTAGCAATTAGAATTGAAAATCTTGTTTCGGGCAAATCAGAGCGTCAAATTAAGATCCGTCAAATCTCACTGCTTCACAATGTCCTACATTTTCATCTCCATGCAAAAACGCAGCATAAAAACTCATCAAATGAATCCAGCAACTTAAACTCGACTTAGGTCCGAAACTAAGCTCTAACTCTAAAAATTACTTCAATAGGAGGAACGAGGGGTGCGAGTACTTACTGAACGTCTTTAAATGGTGTTGGGATAGTTTGGTGAGATATGTGGCTTGGACCTTTCTTCCTCCTTTCTCCCTTTTCTTTCTTCCTCTTCTCCTTTCTTTCTCTCTTCTTGCGTATGTTTTGCTGCAGAGGAAAGGAGAGTTACTACCCCCTTTTCTTTTCTTTATCTTTTTGGTTGACTTCTCAATCCTTTATTTTATTATTATTATTTTTTTGGTCCCACTATTATTATTTGACCAAGTCAAAAGTAAAATATTACGCTTTCAACATCTTAGGTTTGAGTACTAACATCACCCCAAGTCCTCCGGCTGATATGCAATATGCCATCGCATCACCAACTCTGGAAACTCTTTTAAGTGCTCAAAAGCATAAGGTTGCCTACTAAATTTCCAGGGAACACTTAAAGCCTCTATGTTATCTTGTCAATGAAGGAAAAGTGACAAAAAGTTTTAAACTTATTGCATTAGTGCCAATTCTGTCCTAAAATTTTTGCATTTGTGTCAATATGCAAATGATTTAGAACTGAATTGACACAAATGCAAAAATTTTAGGACAGAATTGACAAAAATTAAAGGTTTAGGATTGAATTGGCATCAATGCAACAGATTTATGACTTTTTTTACTCTTTCCTTGCCAATGGCATATGATGCTATATTTTTCTTTTCCTTAAAAATTTGAATTTATCAAAATATCAACCTAATCAATACTCGTCTTTTGATTCTTCGAATTACAGTATCTGTGTTTAGTGTGTCGGTCCACTCTTGGCCATTGGGCATTGTCATTACTGGGAATTGCTTGCTTCATAGTCCATACCATTTATGTCATACATTAATTTCCCCAAGCAAGCCACAACGCCAATCGAAATGAGACACATGCCGTTTGATTTCTTTCGTGGAAATATTCCATCAATTCTTTTATCATTGGTTATTGTCGGGCATCTCCCTGCTTGCCATGTTGGGATGGGTAATAATTACGCGGCTACTTCTTCAAACGTGTAAAGAATATGGACTATGAAATGGCCACATCTTTCTCGAGGCTTTGAGTTTTATTTTACTCGTAAATTTCGCAAGACAAGTAGAGCTAATCGTGATTGTGGAGGGCATCCTCTAGCTATTAATTCCTTGCCTTGTTATTTCCATTATGAAGTTACATCTAAGCTTTGATCTCTTTACATTGCCTTCACCACTTTTGTCAATGAGACATAAATCAAGGTAGCTCCGTACCCTGAAATTGTAGCAGTATGATTTTATAGGCAATTTATGCATTAAGTATGGTTGGTTTGGTTTGCATTACTCATTTTGGACCATGGTCATAAAAGCTCCAACCTACTGCTCGATTAAAAAGACCTGGACATAGTTCCCTCAGTTGATTGGTCTGAGATTGAACACAACAAAGCAGATGATATGCCATGCGAGCACAAGCTTTGTATCTAAGCCTGAAATATGACTGTGGTATTAAGTAATGTATGGATTCCTTTTCATTGAGTGATGTGGTAGATTGGACCTATTCCAAGTTTGCGAAACAGTATGTTGTTGATTAAAATAACAAGACGTATGCCTTTTGCGAGCCCCTTGGTAGGTCATGTAGTTGTCACTAGCATATGTTTTATTTTTGGTTGGTAATAAAAATGACTAGCAATATATGATCACACCTCAGTTAGTTAAAGACTAACGCTGATTGCTCCTTGATACTTGATACCATCTCGATAGCATTCGTCAAGCACCTTCGACAATCCATAAATACAGCCCAGAAGAATGGAGTGGTGCGACTACAATGCTCTGAATTATTATAGCTACCTAGTTGACTTCAATGAGATGGTGCATGAAATTGTGTTTTAGCTTACTTAGCAGCCCACTTCTGGTACGCGTGGTTAAGGGATTAATGAAGATAGCTCAACCAAAATGACCAACAATTTTATATGAACTTCTACCCACATTCACTTGGTAACAAATACAAAGACTTGTATAAATCGCGTTGAGGAAAACACGCCGTAAGCATATTGTCTCTCCTGTGGCCATTCCTTACAATCGGAGAATAAACATGAAATACCGTAACAATATACTTAAATCTCATTTGTTGCTCACGTGATGCTCACGTTATTTCTAAAAACTTTGCAATGTTACACTGTCATCTTGAGACAATTGCCTATAAAAACTTCTTGCCCTTTCCCAACCCCCTTTCTCCTTCTCTCTAGTGAAGTTGAAGTTTTCAATCCAAACAAAGGAGTTAGAGCTGACTCAGTTGAGTAAAGTGAAAAACTCTAGCCTCACTCAACCTAACACTACTCAAACTCTCAACCATTTCCCTGTCCAACAAAAACCAAGCCATTTCCCCTCCATCACCCACCCAAACCCTGATTTCAGCACCCTCGTGTAAACACTAGAATCTCACCTTTTGACTTCACTAGATAGTTGATCCCCTTTGTCGGGTTTGTGCCCATTTTCCACCTAAACAATAACCTCTCTTCAAACCCATCTCTTTGCAACAGTGCCGACGCTTTTGATGATGCCAACAAAGATTACATCAATCACCATCATCATTTTGACTATGTCAGTAGTGTCATCCATGAGAGGAGGTTGAGAAGGATGATAACAAATATCACACCCCGAAACCACAATAATAGGGGTTATGATGAGGCCGTCCCCCCCCCCCCCCCCCCTTTTTTTTTTTTTATAAAAGACGCAGCCTCAACTTAATCAGAATTCAACCTAATAACAAACATGTATATCCATATATACTAACTCAAAAAGTTGCTTGGTTACAAATATCAGAGCTTGCTACTAAACCATTGTCGCGACCCGAAAAATAATATGAGTTATTTCAGGATGAACGGATTATTAGGTTAATTAGATCGACTAACCCAACGCGGACCCTCCCAAGCCCTACCGAATCGCAACTTTGGTTTTTTGTTTAAATGATTTTAAAATTTGGAGTCGCCACTAATCGTTCTTGGTAGGTCGATTAGAAACCTAAGTAAATTAGCGGGAGAACTAAATTACTTCTGCGAACCAGAGATTATGAGCTCGGGGACTTGGTTACGCTAGATTACTCTAACGCCCTTTCGGTACCAATTTCATGAAAAACGTTTGGCTTGGTAATTGAACGGTTCTCACTTGAGGTTCAAACAGGTGTTCTAGGGTTTCAGGGTGGTTCAGGAAGAGTTCGGGGCCAAATGCCCAAGAAGGGTATTTTGGTCATTTGCGGGTATCGGGATTCAAAATCATCGAAAATAGGTCGGGCCAGTTGTCTGTGGCCATTTCCCATTTTTTGAAATTTTCTGGAATTTTTTTTTGGATTTTATTTTCAGACGATACAAATTAATCTAACTATATGACATGTTAAATAAAATGACATGGCACAGATTATGCTATATACGTGACATGGCAATTATGGCATGGCAATATATGCATGACATCTATACTATTTGAATGATTTTGCGAATTTTTTTATTTTTAATTTTAATGATTTTTTATTTTTATTTCCGAAATTCCCCTTTTTTTAATAATAATAACGGACCGGGTCCGGGTCGGGTCTGAAAGCCTGACCCGGACCGAACCATGCTAAACTAGATCCGGGCTAGGCCTGTGATTATGCACCCTATCCGGACTGGGCTCAAGACATGGGCCCCGTCCGTGAACTACTAAACCAAGGAAAGCCTGACTTAAGACCAAAGCTCATCTTGCACTAGAAACGGCCCAGACCCATTACCTTGAGAAAATCAGCCCTGCTGCAACAAGTGAGGAGGCCTAGACCACTGCCCATCTTCTTCCTGGCGACGCCTCTGCACCTGCGATACCTGATCGTGGCCAAAAAATCCGCCGCCGCAGGTCTGGACACGAGCGTTGACGCCAACTTCCTTGCTGGTCTCTCTCGCGTCCTGCCTCCGGCTCGGGTCGAGTCACGGCCAGGGCTCCACCGGACTTCGTCGCGTCCTCGTGTCTTCAACTCAAGCGGACCGCCTCAGCTCAGCCGTCTCGTCTCCAAGCTCACGTCACCAGCTCAGTCGGCGCACCTCAGTTCAGCTGCCTCGCCTCCCTGTTCCTCATCTTCTTGTATAGAGATAGGATCTGGACTTCCAACCATAGACCTAAACCACTGAATCTCGTTTTTCCCTTCCTCTCCGCTACATATATTCCACGAACAGCATACAAATTTGTATGGAAGCACTTGCCCTTAGTTTCCAGTTTATCTATTTTGGGGAATCTTGTAGGAGCAAGACCTTCCCCCCGGGTAGAGAACCAGCCGTCCACAAGCTCATCAGTCCTCCGACGCCACACGTAGATTGCCCAAGCAGCTCTTCGTCACTCCGGTGTCATTAGCAACGTGTCCAAGTAAAACGTCTTGGCATACTCAGCGTAGACCTCGCCGCACCTCTTGTAAGCCTCGTTCAACAAGTCGCAGCCGATCAATCCCTTCGCTTCCCCCTGCTTCTTCACTTCTAGGGCCTTCTTGATCCTCTGCTCTCATACCAAAGCTGCTTGCTTTGGCACGACCTCGTACACCCTGTCCACTGAAGATTTCAACGAGCTCACCACCGAGCTCGAGATGGCCAAGACTACGCTCACCACGCGCACCCTCGGGTACAACCTCGGCCTCTTCATTTCTTGCTTGTCTTGGGCTTGAGATTGAGCAGGGACCCGGCGTTCCTCGTGGGGGCCAACCATCCAAAGAAGAACACCAGACCTCTCTCACAAAACCCTCCGGGGAAGGATCTGGACATCTTCCCCCAACTAAAGCAATGCTAACGAATCGGCTTCGGATAGCATTGCTTTGCTATATCTCGGTCCGACGATGGGCGCAAATCCAACTATGGCTTCAGACTCCAGTTGCCGGTGAAACCAGAGGGTGAGGAGACCTCGCCCGACCGTCCGGGTTGCCGCGTTATGAGAAATGGGGGTTGCTCGGTGATCTCTCCGTCCATCCAAGATACAGCAACCTGGTCTTCCTTTTTACCCACGTCCTCTCCTTTTCCTTTTTTGATGTGTTAGGTCAGATGAAGTTGACGTTGAGTGGAGCCCCCTCCCTATACAGCTTCGCGGAGCTCCACCTTCTGAATGATATTGGAGGAAATGGTGGAGAGGTCGTGGATCTGGCTCTTGAAGGGGTTGTAGAACTTATCCGAGCTAAGTGGCTGTGCCTTTACATCACAGTTCTCTGACGGGGGTTCGTCGATGACTCGGAACGCGTTGAAGATCCGAGCAAAAAGCTCCTCAGGTTCTTCGCTGGATGGTAGATAACGGTTATTGCCGTCGTGGGAATCAGCTGCGGTCACCGACCGAGTTCCGTCGATGTCATCTCGATTTTTCATCACGCTCCCTCCATTGTGCTTAAAATGGATGTTGGGAGTTCTAGCTCCGCTCCTCGGGGATCACTCGAAGTTCTTCCCAGGTTTCATTTGGCCTCAGGTTCTTGAGGCCGGATCTCCGCGTAAACCCGACAGCCCTCCCTCTCTTTGTGAAGGTTCCCCCTTTCTCTTTGGCCTTTGCATGGTCGCATGTCATTTGTGCCAATACTGAATCGCTAACGTAGCGCAGGGACACGGCTTACTCATTCTCCTGAGAGGTGCGTGGCATTGACGCAATGGCCCCCGCATTGTTTTGTTCTCAGTTTTCGCTCGTAAAAAGATGCATGGCAGTGTAAGGGACGGGCGTAAAGCAGAAAAAGACTTTTGGTTTTGTGTGTAGGAGGCTTGGAGCTACATAGGAACACGGGGCTCTTCTTCGCCATAACTACGACAGCTGCGCACATTTAGTGGACCGAGGATTTTCGAAATCGGTAAGGGTTTCCCGGAGTTTTTACTGGGGATCTCAAGCAACGGGAATGGGGGCGATCAGTAGCTTTTGGTTTATTCTAGCATACACGCAGTGGAAAAAGGAGTAGGAATAGACAAATCTGGCATGAGGACGAACTCAAAATAAGAGTAGAAAGAGAGAGAAGACAAAGCTGATGAGGGAGGGTATCCTTGTCAAAGGGCTGTACCAAAACGCCATGGAGCCACGTCATTCCTTATGTCGCTCAAAGACAAGAAGCCTAAGGCCTCAGAGGGAACCTTTGGCTATTTTCCCGTATTTTCTCGGCCGACAAACAGGAACGGAGAACGCTGTCCCTCGAGAACCACAGAAACAGAGAAAAGCTCGTATCTTTGCTGAGTCTCGAGCTGTACTCCAAGCTAGGATCGAACTCTCGGATCCAGTTACATAATGGATCATCCCGAGCATTCGAAGCCGAGATGTGTCAAGCACATTAGACCAGTAACGGATCTCCTTGTTGACCTCTTCTGACCTCGGTGAACTCGAAATCTTGGTGGAAAGCAATTTCAATGAGATAGTGTCCCATGCATCCGAAAGCCAAGTAAAGATCGGAGGACGTGTGCGAAGTCACCGGCCCCTCGTCGACACTAGTATTTCTCGCGCTATAAACTTGATGCTCTCTACCTCCAAATTGTCGAATCTGTCCTTCTTCAACACCCCCGTCTCTTCAACTTGCCGAGGCCTTCAGCGACGTGGAAGTAATCGGGCGATCTCGCCAAGTAGGTCATGTGGAACGACATGTTGAAGGTTTCGGTAAGGTGGTCGAGATTGACGGACGCCAAGCGAAGGAGGTCGTTGCAGCCTCCATCTGCGTATCGTCGTCCTCCTCTCTTTGGCGTTGGGACTCCTCCTTCCTCTTTCTTCTTCACTTGTTAAGGATGTGTGTACGCTAGTGCATTCTTTGGAGGATATCAGGACATGGAAGAGCTTGTCCAATCCTTAATGGCTGTGCTCTCTCTATTTTGTGAATGTTTTTCTCTTGAGAGCTCCCTAGGAGCTTTTTTGTCTATGCTCCTCGAGGCCATCCTATTCTCTCTAGATTTTTGGGGTACAATTGAGGTTTTTACTCACGGGGGAGAGAGAGATCCCCGTCTTTTTGCCGTATTCTTATAATTACTAGTCAACAGGTTCAAAAGGCAGGGGAGTGCTTGATGGTCGATGACACACTCGGTCTGCAAATCATCTCCTGTCCGTCCCTCCAACTAGTGTTCCCCTTTTCCCTTTTTTGCTGGTGCCTCCAGCTCAATATCTCCTCCCCTTTTTTTTCAATCAGATGGTAGATGGTCTTTTTTGAAGGGCAGATGATGGATCTTTAGGAAAAGCCGATGGCCCTTTTGGAAGAGCTGATGGTCAATCCCTTCAGGAAGAACAGATGGACCAACAAGCTCATGGTTCTTCCGATGATGAGCTAATGCCCGTCGTGGACCAACATATGAGATAGACTGAAGATTTGGTGAAGGATGGTCGTCTCCCCTGTTCTTGCACTGAAAGGCGCCAGAGTTATTTGCCTTCTCTCACGCTAAGTGGCCATCCCTTTTCTTTTGGTGCCACTTGGATGGCAATGATGGAGAGAGAGAGAAGACGAGATCATCCCCCCCTTCCAGTTAGTTCTTCCACGAGTTCTCCTTCTGAAAGTCTCCTACCGTCGTCCTCTGATGGCCTGCATTGGATATTGGTCCTCCTCTCTAGTCTCCCTCTATGCTCACGATCTGAGAGATCAGATAGCCTCCCCAAAAATGGGTGGCCTCCGCCATTCTCTTTTTCCTTTTACCCAAAGTCTTTGCCAGCTCCCTCACTAATAACTTCTTTTATCATTTCCTTTCAGATGTGCCACCGAAAGTGTTGTAATATTCCACCTATTTGGTGGAAGCGCTCTTTAATTTATACTTTCGTTACATATGGTGTCTTCTCTCTAGCTCACTTGTTTTACGGTGGAGACCACGTGGGAGGGGCATTTCCTTTGAAGCTCTCAGATGCCTCCTTTCTTTAGGAAATAAGGGAAGCATTTCAATTACATCCTTCGGGTCCATCACGTGAAATGTTCTTGCTCTGTGTATTTGCTTGTTGTGAGTATAGGCAATCCTCACACACGATAAGAGGCTGGTGAGACGGAAGCTTGAGATTTATTTTTGGAGATTCTTCGCTAGTGTCATCTTTCTTCTCAGGTTCTTCGCTACACTGCCCATACTCATTGTAATCGCAGATCCACACCTCGGGAGGACACCCATGACCGTGACTTGATTTGGTTTGACCCCAGCACCAACATTTCGAGAAAAAAGCACAAATGATGAATTGAGTTCGGAAAATTGAACGAAACAACTGAAAGCACGCCATTAAGCCATTGAAAAATTTGGACTATTAGAGGACAGTGTCACGACTCCAGAAATGCAAAAATCGAAAATTATAGATCTAAAATGAATTTTCTAACAATTTTTTTCTTTATTTGAAAATGGGATTAACAAAGCAATTCCCAACTCCAAACCAATTTCTACAGATTTTCTTTGGCCAAAATGAAGAGAAAATTAAAGGAAAAATACTGACTATTTTTTTCATATTTTTGCAGCCTCAAATGCAATTTTATTTTTAAATATTTTCCTAATTTCTAAAAATATTTAAAAAATGCAGAAAATATGAAAAATTATTTTTTGTTCAAAATTGGTTTCCTAGGCTTGGCCAAGGTCCCCTAAGTTGATGTTTTTCAATTTTATGAATTTTTATGGATTTTCTATGAATTTTCAAAAATAAAAATGCCGAAAAATACAGAAAATATGGTAAATCATTTTTTGGTCAAAATTGGTTCCCTAGGCTTGGCGAAGGTTGCCAAAGTTGATTTTTCAATTTTATGAATTTTTATGGATTTTCTATTAAATTTAAAAGAAATGACAAATTAAAAATCAGGTGTCAACAACCATAAATAGATATATACACATATCCTTCTAAATGGTAGAAACGTCTAATATCAACTTAAAGAGGCTCACCAAAGTCAAAAACAACTCACAACTTATAACAAAAGCCCCCCCAACAAAATGTCCTCCACTAACGATCGCTCACGTCTTATGAGCGACCCACTGGATCTGAAAAACAAAAAGATGAAAGGAATGAGCTAACACAGCTTAGTAAGTAATACATTTCTTCTAATCGGATCAAACAATCACTATGCATATTTAATACACAAAACAAATACCAATTATCGCGACCTAAAATTCATTTTTAGGTTAATGGATTACTAGATTAATTAATTAAATTAACTAACCTAGTTCGAGCTCTCCCAAGCTCTACCAAATCGCAACTTTGATTTTTTTCACATGATTTTAGAATTTGGAGTCGCCACTAATGATTTTTGGTAGGTTGATTAGAAACCTAAGTAACCTAGCGGGAGAACTAAATTACTCCTGCAAACCAGAGATTATGAGTTCGGGGACTTGGTTACACTAGTTAATTAAAACTAATGCCCTTTCGGTACCTTAATTCCATGGATATCCTATTTTGGCAACTCTCGCTTGATTTATTCCTAAGACCCTGGTAAGGTGTTCTTTTTATGTTTTCGCTTTAAAATGAAATGCATAAAGGGTATGAACGCAAATGTTGACATACGAATACGACACACAAATACAGACATATGAATATGATATACGAATACGTATATATGCGAATACGAATACGTGCGTGACATGCGAATGACATACGTACATGACATGCGAATGACATACATACGTGACATGTGTATGAATACAATATGCATACGGGATATACGAATACATATACATGCGTTACATGCGAATGACATACGTACGTGGACATGCGAATGATATGCGTACGTGACATGCGTATGAATACAACATGCATGCGGAGATAGACGAATACGAATACGTATGTGACATGCGTATGAAGATGTACGAATACGATATGTAACATGCGTACATACACCATACAAATACGTGACATGTATATGTGACATGCATAGTGATATGTGTATGTAAATACGTACATTTCGATTTTGCCCATAAAGGACAAAATCGTCATTTTGAAAAGAGGGGATAAAACCCTCATTTTTGAAAAAAGAGGGGATAAAATCCTCATTTTGAAATTTTTGATTTTTTTGAATGAATATGCATGGGTTAATAACATATCATAACAGACAAATGTGGATTTGCAAACGTCGCGTACGTGACGTGCATACGAGAACAAAAAAATACGATATGTCTATACGAACATACGGATAACATGACAAACATACATGAGACATACTACATGAGATGCACATGAATGACATTTTTTGTATTTTCAGATTTTCCATTTTTTTTTGGGTTTTTTGGATTTTCTACATTTTTTTGTATTTTGGATGTATTATAAAAGAATGCAAAATCACCCAAAGCAAACGAAGATGTGAAGAGAGAGCAGGTAAAGTAAAACTACCCTAAGGACAGTGAAAATAAAACCCGCAACTCGACGGGTGAATAATTATAGACCAATTAAATAAAACCCGAGACATGATCGGGAATATAATAAAAATGGACCAGAATGGACATCGGTCAAACACCTGTCGCCAAGCCTCGTGGGTTAGGAGTACAACAAAACGGACCGGAATGGACATCGGTCATCCTCCAGTCTTCAAAGCATCGGGCCGAAAGCCAAATGAAAATAATGAACTTATCCAATTGAATATGCACAATCACCAATGAGTTAAGACAATTCAAAAACTCAAAGAAAGTTTAACACGTGCTGATTAAACTTCATTGAGACCATTTTTTACATTTTCCAATGCATTAACACAAAAAATACGAATTAAATCATACTGTCCATGAACATTCTTAGGGAGAAAGCAGTAACCATAAAATACAAAAGAAATACTGAAATATATGCAAAAATTCTGAGATTTTTTATGTGGATGGGAAAATGTGTCGTTGACAACTTTCATGTTTTACATTCTTATTGAAGAGACACTCATTTTCGTGTAGAAAATGGTCTTTCATGAGAGCTCAGCAGCAAACAAACAAATTTCATAGAACAGACATACTTCAGGATTAAGCTCAAATGGACACTCAAATCTCAAAATTAATGCACTAAACTTTCCAGTCTACTAAACAAGACTCCAATGAACAACTTTCATTTTTTGTGAAGTTTCAAAAGAAGACTCTAAACATGAGATAACTACGAATCAATATGACCAAGCACAGAAAAACACTCAGACTCAAGGACACCAACAGAATTGCATGATTTCATTAAATGCATTAAAAATACGAAATGTGCATGAATATTTTTTTATTTTTTATATGTTATGCATTAAGATCTTATGAACAAATGTCATGAAGAGGTCTTTATGAAACGAAGTCTAGAATAACCCATGGAAAATCATTTAGCGTGAAAGGTCAGATCAGAAAAATTCCATCTCAAGTCCTGATCACCATATTTTCAGATTTCTGCTCTCAATTTCGGGACCCTTTTGACATAGCAAACGACGTCCATAATATATCAAATCGAAGATCTCGAAGTCATCCACGAATGTTCAGTATATTTGTTTGCGAGATTTCGTCATCTAAACACGAAAAATTGAGTTACTAGATAATTGCACATGCTGATGCGCCTAGAGCTCGTTGGAGATGAATCTGTCGCGTCGCCAAGGCTTGTTCCACGACGGCGAATTTTTCTCTCTCAAAATTTTTTCTCTTGAAATCTTTCCAAATTTTTTTCCTCTCCTTCAAAATCTCTTCTCCTCCTCTTTTATAGACAACTCTTCCATCTCCCTTTATTCATCTTCATCTTCCATTCTTATTTTCATCTTCCATTCTAATTCTTCATTTTCCCTTCTAAATCCACCATCTTCCATTCTCCATCTCCCATTCTAATTTCTTCACCTTCCCTTCTATATCTTCCCTTCTCCATCTTCCTTTCTAATTTCTCCACTAACTCTTTTTTGCAAAATATTCCCTAAAATTTTATGTATTTACAATTCAGTCCCTGAAGTTTTATGTATTTGCAATTCAGTCCTTATGGAAAAATTTCTTTTAAGTCCAAATCTTCATAAGGCTTTCGGCATACCTCCGTCACGCTCAGTCCAATCGTCTGTCAATTTAAGATCAAATCCTCCGTCGTTAGCTATAATAAAATGCATGACCGACAAAAAATTAAATATGCAATGCATGAAAAAATTAATTTTTTGGTGAGAACTAATTTTCTTTTTTTTATGTACTTAAGTGAATAAAAGTCAAAATTTAGGTGTCAACACCAATGGTTTAATTCATTGATTAATATAAGCAAAACACATGTAAATGACTTATCCATTGACAAATCTCGTGCTCAAGACTCTAACCATGGTTACGTATAACATCGTGATAAAAGATGATCAAGATTCCCCCCTTGGCAAAGTCTACACCTACAATGTCGGTGGCTCGGTTCACAAGGATATCCTAAATAGTATGCGCATACACACGAACCCATCAGTCAAGTTCACAATTATCTTGAGCAACACAAAATCACAACAACTCAAAATCAATAGCAGAAATCTGTCATAAATTATTTCAACTAGAATGAACATCACCATCAACTCAAAATCAGTAGCACAAAGTAATCGGGAAAATTACCGAAACAGTCCTAAACCTATTGTAATTATGCCGATTCAGTCCTAAACTTATTTTGTTTTCCGATTCAGTCCTAAACCTTTTATAATTGTGCCAATTTAGTTCATCCGGCCATTGATGATCGGAAAAATCTGATGTGGAATCCCAGTCATCACCGGTGGATGGCGTCGGCACTGACATGGTCACCGGAGCTTTTTTTTAAAAAAAAATTTGGAGACTTCCCTGACGTGTCTCAAATTGATAATAGAAACCCTAAATTGAAATCTTCCTATAATTTTTCCCAGATCTTGCCGTCGCTCAATGACACCTTCATCCAATGCCCACTGCCTTCATCCACGCTAGACCGACAGCGTCTTCGTCCGACGCTCGCCGCCTTCATCCGAATCTAGACCGACGACGCCTTCATCAACGTTCGCTGCCTTCATCCGAATCTAGACGGACGAAGGCGACGCTCGCCTAATGCCTTTGCCCGGATTGGCCTGATGTTTGCCAAAGGCCTTCGCCCGACGCTCACTAAATGCTTTTATAGTTAAGTGCCCATACCGTCTCTGCTTGAAATCCCCCTGTTTGCTGTTATTGTTAGCGGTTTTGGTTGGATTTGTGGCTGGATTTATTCATTACTGTGCTGGATTTGTTGCCGCAATAGGAATTTTTCATTGCCTTGCCTTGCTCTTCTTTTTTAAGTTTGATAGTCTGACAACCTTTCGATTTGTGGGCGCACAGGTTTTTGTCTATAACATTACGAGAAATTTATCATTGACTTGCTTTGCTTTGCTCTTCTTTTTCAAGTAAGAAGACGTATCATTGCAAATCCAGTACTGGGAAAAGAAGAATTATTATTGCTTTGCATTGCTCTTCTTTTTTAACCTGTTTTTGATTGTTCATTACTGAGCAAGGCAAGAAATAGCAACAATTTAATTTACTGTGTTGGATTTGCTTTGCGATTGTTCATTACTGTGCTATATTCTTATGAATAACATTCTGAGAATCACAGTAGAGGCGGCAAACAATTGCTTTCTCATTGTTTATCTAATTTCTTGTTGTTGAATTTCTTTCTTTACTGTGAGTGGGTCATCCATCAGAAGGCTAATGCCTTCTGGTTGTTCTGTACATTTCCTTTATCTACACATTAAAATTCGTTGATCTCATGAATATACTGCATCTTTACGTTTAGACAGGTTAGGAATGCTCCAACTGGTGTTGATTCTGAAAGCATAAATTACTGTCCCGCTCAATCATCAAATTGATCAAAGACATCAGCAAATT
This sequence comes from Psidium guajava, assembly GCA_016432845.1. NCBI lineage: Eukaryota > Viridiplantae > Streptophyta > Magnoliopsida > Myrtales > Myrtaceae > Psidium > Psidium guajava. The sequence continues at coordinate 1,102,508 of CM028230.1, forward strand.
CGTCACAATCGATGACATTAGTCCCTCGAGAAATGTTGGAAACAAAAAAAAAGATCAAGCCAGAAGATATCATTGGCTGCCCAAAATACAAGATCAGGGAAATACAAGATCAAGCCAAAAGATATCACTGGAGAAATGTTGGAAAAAAAAAAGTGTCGAGCCATAACGAGGATGATGGCAATTCGATGGATGGTGAAGTAAAGCTCTCAAGGCATGCACCAAAGCTAAAGAAACAAAATTCGACATTGAAGACATTGTTGCTTGTGTCCTGGGTGCTTATAGTAATTTTGGGAAACATGTTATTTGGGAGTATGAAAATGAATGATGTAATGAGCTTGCTGTAAGGTGTGTCAATACCGATTGTGTTATATTAGCTGTTTTAGTAGATGTTTGTATTTGTCCACCTGTAGTATGAACATGAATGAAGTGCAAGTTGTATTTATCTTAAAAGGTTTAGCTTTGGGCCATTTTTGGCAAATAAATATTGCAAGTAATATGTTTCAGTTGCCAACATGAGTCCATCTAGCAATGAAATTGATGGAGACTAGGTAAAGATAGCCAATGACAGTGGATAATGACCGACCATTTTGAAGGCAAGAGCATAAAAAAGTAGCAAAAGATGATCAAAGCAGTCTGTTTAACTAAGATGATCAAAGCAGTCTATTCCAACAAATGTGAACATCAAGATCTGTCGGAAAATTTTTGTATATATTGCATAACAATCGTAAATAGCATACACATTCTGCATTGTTTATCAGAATCAAACTCATAAAAAAAAATCTTAATCCTCACTTATTTCACACAGGCACAAGACAACTCTCCATTCAAACTAAATGAATGATAAAGTTGAATGGAAAGAAACTAAAAGATCTCAAGTGAAAAAAAAACATAAGTTGCATTAAAAAGAATATGATCGTAGTTCTACAAAAGCTTGTCAATAAGCTTTCCAGAGAAAGCCTTAAATGTTCCAATGTTCTTCCAAAGTTTTTCTCTAGACAACAGAAAAATTTGAGTGATCCCATCAAAAAAATATATCCACAGCCCTACTTCTCGGATCCCATCATTGATAAATAGAACATATGGATCAACATCACTTCAGTTATCACAAAAAAGACAGCCCTATATCCCGTCACTTTTGCCTTTTCGAGCAACTTCTAGCACTTGTAACCTTTTCGAGCAACTTCTAGCACTTGTAAGCTCAACGATGAGCAAGATAATTCACATTGGTAGGGCCACCACCATTGCCACTTGCACCTTTGCCTATATGTCTCTGAACCTACAAATAGTATAATCATTTAAAGTCTTATTAACGAAGCAAGCATGGCATAATTGAAATAGGACAACTAACCGATTTTTTTTTCTTGAAGGTTGTGCTTGTGAAGATGTAGACCCTATCTTCTTAAGTGGACATGTCGAACTGTTGTGTCCCGCCTTTGAGCAAGTTCGACATGTCATCTTCATTCCCATTCTCGACATCCTTGTTCCACTTGCCACCTCACCTTCCTCCCTTGATCTTTTTTGTTTACGTCTACCGGGCTTCACCCTAGCTGGAAGTGGTTCGGGTGGCTCCCTATTAGTCTTTTTCCAAAACTTCTCTCCTTGAATTGGCATCATCATGTACTCATATGTAGCTAAAAACTTAGCCTTCTTATAACACTCATCAACATAGTCATATGCATCCTCTTGCCTAAAATTAATAGCAGAAATGGCATGGGAACAAGGGACACCACTAAGCTGCCATCTTCTACAAGAGCAATCTCTCTTGAACGTATCCACCACATACTTCACACTCTTATCTATCACCTCATATCCATTTTCACCATTCCAGATAACATGGCAACATGCCGCGCTAACTCTATTTTCTTCTAACTTTCTTACAATTCTTGGACCACAATTCCTTCTCCACTTAGCACATGCATCCCTTTGTGTGTGCATTCTTATCATTATCATTATCCGCATTTCCTCCAACATACTATAAATGGACTTACACCTAGCTTGTATAATTCTTCCATTGAATGCCTCGCATAGGTTATTGTCAACAATGTCACATTTCACATCAGTGGTGAAGAATGCCCTGGACCAATGCTTTGGCTCTGTTTGCACCAAGTCATGATATGCAGCCGGACTAATTTTCTTTAATGCTTGAGAGTGTTCATCATACTCTGCCATAGTATTACTCTTAGCACACTGCCAAAACAGTCTCTGCATTTGTATGCCCTTATACTTCTTGCCCCAATTAGCGTAGATGTGTCTAGCACACATCCTATGCTCAGCTGCAGGAAGTAATTCAGTCACAGCTCCTATAAGGCCCTGCAAAAGAAGATTACAATGTAAAACATATGTTACAAGTGTATCTAACTAAGAGACATAACATATAAAAACTAAGATAAGGAACGTACCTTTTGTTTGTCACTAATTACGACCCAATCTCGTCCATACGTGTGCAAAATTTTGAGATCATACATCAAATTTCTTAAGAACCATGTCCAGGTGTCGCTACTCTCAACTTTAACAACTGCCCAAGCAATTGGGAACATTTGATCGTTTGCATCCCTTCCAACAGCACATAAGATCTGACCTTGACAAATTCCCTTCAAGAAGCAACCGTTTAACCCCACAATTTTCCTACATCCAGCAAGGAACCCTTTCTTACAAGCACTAAAACAAATGTACATTCTCTCAAATAATGCCTTAGGTGGCATACCATGTTTTTCAACCTTCAATGTAATTGTACTCCCAGGATTTCTCTCCCTAAGCTCCTCTGCATAATCCCACAACTTTGCATATTCTTTCTTATAGTTTCCCATCAACACTTTATAAGCAAACAACTTAGCTTTCGTACATTGAGCTATACTTACATCTAAACCTAATTGTTCCTTGATGAGGTCCTTGAAAGCAAGTGCTTTAATAGTTGGCATTGCTTTTATTGTAGGAAGATATCGATTTGCCAACCAAGAACTTGTCACCCTCCTATTTTTGAAGCTAATGCTGCAAGTATGTTCTGAATGATAAGTCTTCACATGAAATGATCCACTACGAACATCAAAAGATCCAGAAATTTTCCAAGGACAACTTTCATTAACACATTTTGCTCTTACAAACTTCTTATCATTCTTTACAAATTTTATCTCTCTACGCTCAGCCACCGAGTACTTTTTCAGAGCATCTTTGAATTGCCTACTACTATCAAATGCCATAGCCACGGTAAACATAGGCATAACACAATTAGGATCATATTTTGGAAACCTACTTTTTCTTCTACTAAAATCGTCATCTTCTCCCTCTACATCAGACCCCAAACTCTCATATGCATCTGTTTCATAGTACTTTGTCTCATAACCAACTTCAGCATCACCTATAGGGACATCCAATGGTTGGGATGATACCAAACCTGTAGATTGTTCCCCTATAATTAGATCCTTTGTAGCCCTTCCGCGAAACTTCATTATGTTTTTCCTTGCTTCTAGAAGGTCTTCATTATCAAGATCATCATCATCAGTCGAAAATCTTACTTTGCCGAGAAAATCTGCATCATCACTATCATCTTCTTCATCCAAAATATCACCCTCTATACCACTATAATCACCTTCATCAACCAAGTCATCATGATCTAAACCACCCTTGTGCTCAATGATCGTCTCATTAGCTAAGCCAATATCATCATGAGCATCCTCACCGACTCCCTGACCAACACCCTCGCTTAAACCAGCACCCTCGCCCTCATAAACACCCTCACCAACCCCTCGATGAACACCCTCACTCGAACGAGTAGCCTCACCAACACCCTCACCCTCACCTGCCTCATTGTCTGCAAAATTTTCTCCATATATCTCTATTAACCCATGATGCAAAGAACTAAAAACTAAATTGACAATATTGTTCTCATTCCATATATATGTCAACCCCTCTTCTAGAGACTTTCCAGGAAATTTGAAATAAAGCTTTTCAAATTTGCTATTTACTCCGTTCTCGATATCTCTGATAAAGCTTTCATAACTCCTTGAACTAATATCAACTTTTACTAAATCAATCTTCCCCCCAACATATTTAAGCATTGGGCGACGGTAAAAATTTCCACCATGAAAAAGACAGACCCATGCAAACTTGTCTCTCATGGCCCTACACAAAAAAACACAATGGATAAAAATGCGTTACGGATAATAAGGTTAATGAGACATTCAAAAAATTTCTCGGTCCTCTGATTCTCACCAATAGTAATACTGACTTCTATTTGTTATCATTGCCAATAGCGAAATTCGTTTCTTCTAACATGTTTTGAATTTGATTTAAACAACATAAATAAGTTAGTGTGTGTTGAGATGTGTACTATCTTAGGCAGTATTTTGTCCCACGTTATCTACTTTCGAGTGAGGAACTACATGTCGGTTTGCTTGGCACACGCGAAGAAACGAGACAAGTAGATTATATAAAATAACAGTCAGTCTAGGAGTTGGGACCACTACCACATACCTTTTGACTGTTCTTCCTTGAGTTCAAGACGTTGTCGTGTTCCCTCAGCACTTGCCGACAACACAATCTAACCGGGACCACTTCACTCGCTCGTGTTTGCTACAAATTGCCACGGAGGAATCGATCTTGTTGTGGGTGATTCGGGTCTTCACAATTTGGGCATATTGGGTCTAGTAGACACAAACAAAGGCGGCGAGAATTAGACGAAGTGCAATTGTCTGAGCGTTGGATGAAGGCAGTGAGCATTTGACGAAGGCATCGTCGAGCGTCGGGGAATATCTATTTGGGAAAGATATCAATTTAGGGTTTGTATTATCTATTTGGGAAAGACACCATCGGGCAAATCTCTTTAACTTTTACTATTATTTTTTTATTTTTTTATATTTTTAAAAACTCTAGTTGCCATGTCAGCACCGACGCCGTTCACCGGCGATGACTAGGATTCCACATTAGATTTTTCCGATCATCAATGATCGGATGGACTAAACTGGCACAATTACAAAAGGTTTAGGACTGAATTAGGAAAAAAAATAAGTTTAGGATTGAATCGATATAATTGTAATAGGTTTAGGACTATTTTGGTAATTTTCCCCAAAGTAATCACAAACCATCTTGAATAGATGAAATAGCAGTAAATATTCTATCCTATTTTATGCAACAAAAATGCTCTAAACACAGTTTTTTCTTTTCTTTGAAAAGAACAAATCTCATTAGAAACTCATATTATACCTTCTTAGAAAAACATGAGTATATACAAGTCAAAGAAAAAATTGTATCACTCACCATACAAAGGCAAAATTAAAATGCGACGGTTACTTGAGTTGACGTGTCCGAGTTCCTATTTAAAAGTACCAAAAAATGGATAGAAAACAAGTAATGTGACACTCTAATAGATAGCTTAACTAATTTACACCTATTTAATGAAAGAACAACAACTACGTGTCAACAAAAACTTGTCTATATCGAATTTCCTTTTCTGTCCACAGTGGACAACTCGTGCTGCAGAATAGATAAGGCCATAACTCACTCCACTGAGCTCCGTTTTAAGTCGTCTTGTAGTCCAAACAAAGCTTATTCAACGTACTACAAAAGCCCTAACATGGTCAACCTCAAACAACGACCAAAAAATAAAGATATCGGCTCTTGAAGTATGCTGTTCACGCCGATACTATAGCAACCAGAATTGAAAATTTTGTTTTGGGCAAACTATAAGTGCAAATTGAGTTCTGTAAAGTCTCACGGTTTCACAACACCCTAAATCATCATTTTCCTAAAGAATCTTAGCTCAACGACTCCAAAATTTGACTTCGCACCTTAATATTTCTAAAAATCCAAATTTGAACCCTAATAACGGAAAATGTTTCAAATTAGTCGGACAAAGAGGGCAAGCACATAGCTAGCCTTGTGACACGTTGTGAAACGAGCTTAGTGATGCATTTGCGATGGGTGGTGCACACACATGATTTTATTTATTTCCCTTTCTTCTTTCTCTTTTCTCCTTCATTTTTCTCTCCTTTCTTTCTTTTCTCTCTTTCTTTTCTTTCTTCTATTCGTGCTCCTGTTGCAGAAGGAAGACTAACTAATGTCTCCTTTGTTTCTTTTCTTTTTGTTGACTTTCAACCTTCTTTTTTTTGTGTGGGTCCCATCACCATGTGTTGACCTAGTAAAAAATTTTGGCCTATATAAAAATGAGTATTACATTCTATCCTCCGTAAAAAAAAATTCTTCCTCAAAATTTAAGTAACTGAACTTATCTCAACTCTCAAACAAGTGATGATATTTACGTCTCGCCTCCTTCTTGAGTTCCTAAGTAGCCTCCCTTTTTGAGTGGTTTTGCTATTGAATCTTCACATAGGGAATAGTTCGCCGTTGTAACACTTAATCTTTCCTATCAATGATCCCAATATGCGGTTCTTCATATGTAAAGTTCTCCTTTAGTTTCAAAGGAGTGAAATCCAATACATATTCAAGATTCGACACATATCTCCGTAACAAAGACACATGGAACACATTATGCACTCCAGATAATACCGGTGGCAAAGCGAGTTTATAAGCAACTTCACCAATCTTCTTTAATATCAAGAATGATCCCACATATTTTGGACTCAATTTTCCTCGAGTGTCAAATCTCATAACACCTTTCATTGGTGAAACCTTTAAGAACACATGATCTCCCACATCAAACTCTATGTTACTCCTCTTAAGATTTGCATAGCTTTTTTGGTAGCTTTGAACTATTTTTAAATGCTCTCGAATGAGTTTGACTTTCTCCTTTGACTGTTGAATGAACTCAGGTCCAGTTAATCTTTTCTCACCAACATCGTCCCAACAAATAGGACTCTTGCATTTTCGATCGTATAGAGCTTCAAAAGGAGCCATTTTTATACTGGAATAATAACTGTTATTATAAGAAAACTCTACCAAATGTAAATGTTCATCTCACGAGCCACCAAAGTCAATAACGCAGGATCGTAGCATATCCTCTAGCGCCTGAATCCTCCTCTCTGATTGTCCATTAGTTTGTGGATGAAAAGCTATACTAAAGTTGAGTTTAGTACCTAACGCTCCTTGCAAAATCCTCCAAAAATTGGACACAAACCTGGGATCCCTATCGAAAACAATGCTCACCGGAACTCCATGCAACTTGACTATTTCATTCATATATCGCTTTGCCATGTCTTCCATTAAAAGGCCAAATTGATATGATAAAAAGTGTGCCAACTTAGTTAATCGATCGATAATAACCCATATAGCATTCTTACCACTAGGCATCCTCGGTAAACCAACAATGAAGTCCATAGTGATATGCTCCCATTTCTATTTAGGTATCACAAGTGGATGCAATTGTCCACCTGGCCTTTGATACTCAATTTTTACTTGCTGACAAACTAAACATTGATCAACAAACTTTATAATATCTTTCTTCATGTTGATCCACTAGAAATTTCCTCTCAAATCCCTATATCTTAGTGCTTCCTGGATGAATCGAGTGTCTAGTGGTGTGAGCTTTCTGCAATAACTCTTTTTTCAATCCTGCATCATCGAGAGCACATAGCCGACCATGAAATCTCAATGATTCATCCATATGGATACTAAAATCTAGTTGTTTCCCAGTTTCTACGCCTTCTCTAATATTTCATAACTAAGAATCATCATTCTATTTATCTTTAATTCTATCAATCAATGTTAGCTGCACTCAAATATTAGCTAATCGAGCGCCTAGCTCATGCACCAACACCTCAAATTCTAGTTTCCTCATATCCTCGAGAATAGGCCGCTGAGAAGTCAGCAATACTGCTTTGTTTCCAGGAGATTTACGACTTAAGGCATTCGTTACTACATTTGCCTTACCTGGATGATGGTTAATAGACAAGTCATAATCCTTCAAGAGTTCGAGTCATCTTCTTTCCCTCATGTTCAATTTTTTCAGAATAAAGATTTACTTCAAACTTTTGTTATCAGTAAAAAATTCGTATTTCTCACTATACAAGTAGTGTCACCATATTTTTAAGGTAAACATAACCGCTGCTAACTCCAGATCATGAGTGGGATAATTCTTCTCATGCACTTTCAACTGTCTCAACGTATAGGCCACGACTTTACCATTCTTCATAAGAACACAACCTAGATCTTCCTTAGATGTATCACAATATATAGTGAAGGCATCAATTCCTCAAGGTAAGGTCAATATGGGAGTTGTCACCAACCGCCTCTTTAACTCTTGGAAACTATGGTCACATTGATCTGACCATGCGAACTTAATCCTCTTCAGAGTTAGTCGAGTAAGTATACTAGCAATTTTGGAGAATCCATCCACAAATTGCCTGTAATAACCTGCTAATCCGAGAAAAGTTCTCACTTCAGTAACACTTGTAGGATGATTCTATTTAACAACTGCTTCAACTTTCTTCGGGTCAATAGAAATACCATCCTTTGAGATTACATGGCCCAATAACTCAATATGATAAAGCCAAAAGTCACACTTACTGAATTTAGTATACAACTTTTTCTCATGCAAAGTCTGTAAAATAAGCCTCAAGTGTTGTTCGTGTTCTTTCAAACTCCTCGAATGCACCAAAATATTATCAATAAACACCACTACAAATTTATCAAGATATTGCCTGAATACTCTGTTCATCAAATCCATGAAAGCAACATGTGCATTCTTAGTCCAAAAGACATGACAAGAAACTCATAATGCTTATACCTTGTTCTAAAAGCAATCTTTGGCACATCGTCTGCTTTTATCTTTAATTGGTGATATCCAGAGCGAAGGTCAATTTTTGAAAATGCTTGAGCTCCTTTGAGTTGATCAAATAAATCATCAATCGGAGGCAAAGGATATTTATTCTTGATCGTACCTTATTAAGTTCTTGGTAGTCTATGCAAAGCAGCATATTACCATATTTCTCTTTCACAAATAGAATAGGAGCTCCCCAAGGTGATATACTGGGTCTAATAAAACCCTTATCCAAAAGCTCCTATAACTGTACCTTCAACTTTTTCAACTCAGCAAATCCCATCCGATAAGGCGCCTTCGGGATACGTGCAATACCAGCTATTAACTCAATGCACAAATTCAATTTTTCTATCTGGAGGTAAGTTGGTTAAATCATCAAGAAACACATCTAGAAATTCTCTAATAATATGAACGTTTTTTTAGCTTTGCAACTTCCTTACTCATGTTTTTTACCCAAGCTAGGTAACCACAACAAATCTTCCTTAGAAGCTTCCTCGCTTGCATAACTGAAATTTATCTTGGAAAAGTATCTTTACAACTTCCCGAAAAAGAAAATTCATATTAATTCGGAAGTCTAAAGACAACATTCTTTGATAGCCAGTCCATCCCAAAAATGACATCGAAATCTCGTATATCTAACAACACCAATTCTCCAGGCATTTCTACATCATCAATTCAGAGTATACATCTCTTGATCACATAATCAGCAATCAAGAAATCACCAGTAGGAGTATTAACTCGCAATTCATATTCAAAAGGGTTGGGTGACACAACGAGTTTTTTTACGAATTCAGTAGAAATAAAAGAATGCGTAGCACCAGAGTCAAATAATACATAAGCACTTCGCAAGGCAACTGAGATATTACGTGCAACGACGGTGTTAGAAGCCGTTGCATCCTCTTTCATTATAGCAAAAACTTTTTCGATTGTCTTCTATTTTTATTGATTTTCTTGGGGCCGACCAGCTGAAGAGACCGTTTTCCTCATAGAACAAGAACGTGTTATATGTCTAGGCTGCCCACACACGAAACATGCTTTACTATCCGTAGCCGCACTCCTTTGAGTAGGACAATCGCGTGCTAGATGCCCTATGTTTCCATAAATAAAACAAGGTCCAGTCTTGCGGTAACAAGGACCGCCACGATGTCTTCCACATGTAGTGCAAGGACTCTGAATAACTGGGCTCTTCCCTTTTTCGAGATTGCTAATATTTCTCTGCTTGGCGTTACCACTTGCTTGACTTTCTTGGAAATGAGTAAATCTTTGGCTTCTTATATGGACGAGTAGCCTGTGTGCCACTTCTAAAAATCTCACGTTTGATCTTAATTGCTCGCTTCAACATGTCTTTATATGTTGGTAAGGCAAGAGATACAAGTGTAAAACGAATATTAGGTCGTAGTCCTCTCATGAAATGTTCGGCTTTTTCTCCTCCATCAGCTACCAAATGCCTTGCGAATCTACTCATCTGGTTGAAGCAGCCCACATACTCTAGGACGGTAGAGTCGCATTGTGAAATATATAGAAAATCATTTTTCATCTGCGCCTAGAACGACTGCGGGAAGAACTGGGCGTTGAAAGTCTCTTTGAAATCCTCTTAAGAAATAGTAGTGTCATCATCTCCAAGGGTGAACCTCATTCCCTCCCACCAATACTCAGCTTCCCCTTCAAAGTATTAAGTAGAAAAGTTAACCTTTTTCTTCTCGGGAACCTCTTCAACTCTAAAGATCCCTTCCATCTTTTTAATCCAATGCTTCGCTGCAAGAGGATCAGTTTTTCCATCATATGTGGGTGGATTTGCCTTTCTATACTGGACAAAAGTATAGCCTCTATTATCTTTAGGCTCAATGACTCCAACTATGTTGTCTTGGGTCCTTTACTGTTGGCTTTCCCCTCATGATCCTTGTAACTCAACTCTTTCATCTTTTTCTCCCTCTCTTATCGAAGGTCTGCCTCTAGAACCTCGAGACATATCTCTAGAATTAAAGTTAATAACTCTTTTGCTCCTATTACTTCTACGAAAATTAGCAAGTAGCTCGCGATCAGAACTCATGGTTACCTAGATCCAAGAATGAAACAAAAGTATACCTTAGTGTCTCTTAGGCTAACGTATTAAAATCTATTACACTATCTCACAAAATCCCATATTTAGACCCATAAAAATCATGCATTCTTGAAATTGAGATTTCAAGATATCATTAAAAGAGATTGTGATCTTTTTCATAAGAGACTTAAATAAGGAAAGTCTTTGAATGATTTCATATGCAAGAGAGCAAACCCATGGATACTCCTATTGCAAAAGGTGAAAGTTTGAGCTGCAGATTGTGTCTTGAGACTTCACACGAAAAGAAGTAAATGGAAAGTGTTCCATATGCTAGTACTGTTGGAAACTTAAAGTACACTATGGTGTGTACAAGACCTGATATTTATTATATAGGTCAAGTATTTTGGACTGCCGTCAATAGAATCCTGATGTATTTGAATAGTACTACTGATTATTTGTTAAGTAATCAAGGTGGAGATCTGCGCCTTGAAGGCTATATTGATATTGACTGAGAATGAGGTTTATATGAGAGAAATTTTGCCTCTCGATTTGCATTCTTACTTTATAATAGCGCTGTATCATGGAGTAGTAAGAAGTAAACATGTATAGCCTTATCCACGATGGAAATTGATCTTGTGGTGTCATTAGCTGCAGTACAAGAGGGTGTTTGGTTTAAGAAATGTTTGGATCGATGAGGTGTTGCTAAGGATGCTATAGGCTCAATTATTGGTTAATTGTGATAGCCAAGTAGTAAGAGCTTACACTAAGGATCCACTGTAAGTCCAAACATAAAGACACGAAGTATGATTTTGTAAAAGACATGGTTGTATGAAAAGATGTGAACGTATAGTACATATCTACGCAAAGAATAATAACAGATCTTATGATGAAGTCAAATCCTAAAGATATTATCCTTAGTCATATGTTGACAAAGGGATAAGTTCTCTACATTGAAATCTCTAGAAGTGCGTAGAAGTTAGAGTACTAGATATTTATATTTCCCAAAGTTCACAGTTAATGATATTTGTTGTCATTATTGATGCCTATGAGTTTATATGATATTTATGCATATTAATGCTTAGTGCATTACTTTGAGAAGGTATGTCAGACAGATGAGAGATTAGCCCACTCACACGGGTAATCGCCTCTATTTACTATGTGATGAATAGAGATGAGACAATTTTAAGCTCATTATCTAGATGATAATTGAGAGCTGGAGCTTAAAGTATAAATGTCGCTTTAATAGAAGTGTTAAGATGATGACATATTATTTATTATGTCAGAAAGTGAAATAGCCCACATGTTTCACTTTATCTGTCTTTGATGCCAGATGTGAGTTTTGATGATTCCTTTAAGGAGAGTAGATTTGTGAACTCAAGTTAGACATTGAATATATCTAAACTATCATCTGTATGGTATTAAGTGTAAATACATACGCTCCATGGGAAAGGAGAGAATACCGTAATACGTATTTCATATTACGTATACATGAAACGACTAATAAGAGTAGGCGAAAGTTTAGATCTCAACTTTCAAGCCGTGTGAGACTCTTGAGGATAAAAGTTCCTCAAAATTAGTCCCTTCACGACTCTTACTTATTCTCAATATTTCTATTTAGTGTTCGCTATCTTAGAGTGTTGCCAATGGTCATGAGATTGATTCGATCTAATAGGACATTTCTAGAAAAGCGAGCTGAACTGAGATTGAGAGGTTTAAGGGAAGAGGAAGATCAATTTGTTTTGATGTCACATTCTATCTTTGTGTTCACAGGTCGACCAATTGTGATTATTTGATTTTAATCATGATTGTGAATACAATATATTCGAGTACTCGAGGAGATTAAGAGAGATATGATGTAAATGTGACTAATTGATCTAGGGTACTGCATACTGGATCTACTATGAGTTAATTTGCCCAATTTGAGCTGCTATATATTCCTAATAGATGTATGGCAACGAGCTCTCATAGTATGCTGGTCGCACGGATTATTTGTTAATATGAACTTTGCAAAAAAAGAGAGAGTTATGTTTTAACCCTTTGTGGGTGAGTTGGAGTTGTTGACTCTTCGTGGGCAAGTGAGAGTTATGTTTAGCCCATCATGAGCGAGTGGGAGATGTTGGGTTATATAGATGGGTGGACCGCTCAAGATAGGCTAACCTAGCCCATTACCCATAAGAATTAACTGTCAAAGGCAGTTACTCCTTTATGACGTTTAGAAAAACGTTATCTTCTTTAGACGTCGTTTTAGACATTCATAGAAGAACACAGAGAAAATGACGACAATCTCTCTCACTCTTCTCTCCGAATCGTCAAATGGAAGAAATCTCTCGTTGTATTGACGACACTTAATCGGTGAAAACCCGAGGTATGTCCGTTTTGTGATATGCTTCTCCGATCGGCGATTCAAGTTGATTCTAGGGCTTGTTAGTTCTGTGTAATCCGCTGCGTATGTATCGAGGGATTGGTTCCCTTCACATCTCAAATAGAAGATCAAGATCATGACAACTTAATTATTGAGCAATGAAGAAAAGTGGACACCAAATCCTATTGTTCCTTTGCTTTAGCTCGCTAACCGCGTGCTTCTAGCCATAATTTATGTTTCTATTAATCAAAAGAATAGCTTGTTTCTCTATTCTTTCATGTAAGAAGTAATCGCTCTATGATTTTAATTGCAACAAACCACAACATTCTGAAATTTGATGAAGTGCCTTCTGATTAAAATCGAGAAACGAGCTGCTCCCAACAACAAATATGAAAAAGAAAAGAACTCATGTTTTCTTCATCAGAGCCTTCTCTGCATATCATCTCTTGGCAAACATCTTACCCTTAATGCCCAAAGTTTTCTTGGCATCTTCAGACCTCTAGTGGAATTCGTAAGCTTCCCTCTTGCATTTCCACTCGAAGTGATCGTGGCGATACCCATATCTCTTCCTGTGGAGCTCTGTGTAATCTCCTTGCGACTTCTTTGGTCATGGTTGTGGTTGTGCTGCTACTATTCTAGTTCATCGAAGCGAGGATAGAATCGAGGAGCGGTGTGGTCGGGACAGGACTGCTACGCAAGGCTAAGAAATCGCCTGGAAGTGCTTACTGGTGACCACGGCGGATGTTGGCCGACCCAAACCTCCCTTGATAGCTCCTAGAGTTCTACTCTTCTCCTCACTAAGAACAAGCCTCCTGAACTGCTGCAAAGCTTCCCCCCAGTGAACGCCAAAACTTCCCAAAAGATGAGCTTAAAAAAAACTCCCCTAGCTCCCTTCTCTCTTCTTTTTGCCGAGAGTCGTAGACCCTCTTAAAAGAGAGAGAGACCAACACCTTTTTTTTCTTCCTCCCTCTCTATCATCACATGCTTTTTTCTTTTTGCCCCCTCTCTTCCACTCATTTCTTGTTTTCCACTTATATTTGCTTCACCGAAAGTTTCTCTAAAAAAAAATTCCTCCACCCACTTTCTGTACTTTTTTCATTTAAAGCATTCTCTCCACTATCTTTCTATATATAATAACCACATCGAGAAGCCCCTCTATCGTATACTTTGGCAACCATCGGGCGCCGAGCACTGTCAAGCCAAAGAGGAAAACCAAAATATGAAACAAAATGTACATGTAGTTGTCATTCACGACAGCAGCTTGTGACCTGTCAAACCGAAATTGAGCTACTTGTGGGATCTAATCTTCTACAAAGCGATTGCAAGGATGGACTGTGACTGCCAATGAGTCATCAGGTACTCGAGTGCAACGACGATGTCCCTAACGAGTAGACAGAAATTAGGTTGCTCCTGGAGACACCTTACGGTGATGGCAATCGTGTGATGAAGATAGCGTACAGGAAACCGTCCTTGTAGTAGGGGATCCACCAATTGGGAAAACTTCATTCAGTCCTTCATATATAGCCTATACCAAGCAATCTGATTTTGTTCTCCTAGCTTCTTGGTGCAATCTAAGGCATTTCGTCCAATAATGAGCTCCAAAAGAACTACACCAAAGCTATAGATATCAAATTTAAGAGTCAATTTGCCGCTCATAGCGTATTTTGGGGCACAGTATCCATATGTTCGTATCACTCTAGTCTAAACATGAGTATTATCACCAATAGAACCTAGTTTAGCCAGCCCAAACTCTGACAACTTTGGATTAAAATCATTGTCAAGCAAGATATTTGCTGACTTCAAGTCCCTGTGTATAACAGGTGGATTTGCTTTGCGGTGTAGGTACTCATGGCCCCTTGCTGCACAAATGCAATCATCCTAGGGAAACTCAATAGGGCAATCATCCACGTTCCTCCAAAATTAGTACCTATGGTTAGAACCTTATGAGCAGCAAATATACGACCAGAATTGACAAACAGAACCCACATTTTGAGGACCTTGTATTGTTTTGAGGCTGGATAGTCAAAGGAGACCAAGGTCAACAAATTAAGACAAACTTGAGAGAATGGAACTAAAAAAATTTAAAGACATTCGTGTAGGGCTTAAAGCACAAAAACCGAGCATTATGAGTGCGGGAAATTCAAAACAGCGCCATGGTCGGTGTGGACTCGGAAGAACATACAAAACAGGAATGCAACTCGAAAAATGCACCATCAGGCCATTGAAAAATTTGAACTATTAGAGAACAATGTCATAACTCCTAAAAAGTAAAAAATTAAAATAAAAAGACTCAAATCGCATTTTTAAAGCCCGATTTGCAGTTACATTTGTGAAGGAACAGATAATTTCGAATCTGATTTTTCAAGTTTGCGATGGCCATCATGAAAAGGGATTTAAAAAAATATATTGACTATTTTTGTGTATTTTTATGGCCTCAAATGTTATTTTTCCCTAATTTTTAAGTATTTTTGTATTTTTTGAAAAATATTAAAAATAAAAAATATGAATAATTATTTTTTTATTTAAAATTGGTTCCCTAGGCTTGGTCAAGGCTTTCAAAGTTGATTTTGTAATTTTATCATTTTTTCTTGATTTTCTAAATTTAATACTATTATTATTATTATTTTATTTTTGGTACCTATATTTTTTCTTTTTTAGTATATTTTAAGCTTTTCACTTCGGGTTCATCAACCGCCGACCCCAACTAGTTTTGGATAATTTTATAAGTTTTTATGGCTTTTTATTAATTTTAAAAGAGAAAAGGTGATTGAAAATCTAGTGTCAATAGTATCTATTAGCCATTCTAACTGCATAATGAATATCAAGTCTTGTACATAACATAATGTGCATTAAGTTTCCAATAGCACTTGCACATAGAACATTTTTCATTCATTCCTTTTCTTGTGGAGTCTCAGAACATATTCTACAGCTCATTCCTTGATGTCTTACAATAGGAGTATCTATGGATTTACAATCTTGCATGCGAAATCATTCAAGGACTTTGTCTACATAAGTCTCTTGTGAAAGAGATCACAATCTCCTTGATCGATCTCTTGAAATCTTAATTTCAAGAATAGACATAGCTTCACCGATATCCTTCATTTTGAAATTGGCACATAATCAGTTCTCAACCATATTGACAAACTCCATATAGCTTCTAGCAATTAGTATATCATCAATATATAATGATAAGATCACAAATTGATATGTAGATCTTTTGAATATATACACACAATTATCTTTATCAATTATTACAAAATCATATGCCACAATGGTATTATGAAAAAACATGTATCTCATGGTCTTGGAGATTGCTTGAGGCCATAAATCAATTTCAAAATTCGACATGCCATAAATCAATTTCAAATTTCGACATACTTTATGCTTTTAACCTTTAGTAATAAACCCAATGGATTGTTCCATGTAGATTTTTTCTTTTAATTCTCCATTAAGAAAAGCAATCTTTATGTCCATCTGATATAATTCAATAGCCATACTAGTCATTATTGCCAGAATAAGGTGAATTGAGGTAAATCTCACAATGGGAGAAAAAACCTCTTCATAATCAATTCATTTTATTGATTATACCCTTTCACTACAAGGCAAGCCTTATTCTTTCAATTAAGCCATCAGCCTTACGCTTTGCTTTTGAGAACCCGCTTGCTCCCAATGGCTTTGTGCCAATCGGTTTGATTTCATCAACTCCATTTCATCTTCCATTGCTTTCATTAACTTTTCCTTGTTGGGGCAAGATAGAGCCTCATTTGCATTCATTGGCTCATCCTCATTTTGTGGAGCAGTCATGAAAACTTCTCTTTCAATATCAAAAATGTAGATGCGGAATATTTTTCCAACCCATTTGTCTGGAGATGATTGTACCCTTGGTACTTAATCCTCCTTGATATTCCCTCTAGGATCAAATAATGACTGTATCGACTCGTTAAGTGATTACAATTAAGACTAGTTTGAAACTAATTCGCCACTTCTCACATTGCTCCCACTTAGATCATTATATTCGATTGTCCCATTATCTAAATCTAAGGTCTCAAATAGGGAATAATCTTCATCTATTTTTCCCTTTTTCAAAAATTCATCCATTAAAAATGTGATATCTCGTGATTAAAAATTCAGTTACACTCCAACTTTTTTGGTTACCTATAAATACACACCCTTTCAAGTGCTCTTAGTATCTCATAAAGATACTTTATTTGCCTCTAGGGTACAAGTTCCCATACTTATGGGAGGGCTTGTGTGTATAGGCAACACAACTCTAAGGTCTAAGAAAACTTACATTTGATTTTCGACCTATCCATGATTCACATGGGGTTGATGCAACTAATTGTAAAGGCATACCATTATGTATCTAGATAGCAGGCAATAAAGCATCACTCCAAAGATGACAGGTAAATTAACCAATGCCATCATCGACCTAATCATTTTCATTAGGATTCTTTTTTTTTTCTCTTTCTACAACTCTGCTCTATTGAGGAGTCGTTGGAATGCTTAAGTATCTTTATATTCCTTTTTTATCAAATAAAGTTTGAATGGATCAGATAAATATTCTCGACTTCGATCGGATCTCAATACTTTCATTTTCTTGTCCGATTGATTTTCCACTAAGGTCATAAACTTCTTAAAGCAAAAATACCTCAGACTTATGAGAAATCAAATAGACATATCTGAATCGGGTTTAATCATTTATAAATGTGATGAATTAAATAGTCCCATGCTTTACTTGCACATTCAATAAACCATAGATGTCTAAATGGATCAATTGCAAGGAAAATTGACTCTTGTTCTTTTTCCAAACGGTTTTCTTGTTGTTTTTCCCACCAGGTAAAGCTCACAAATAGGTAAATTGACTTTTTCAATAATACCCAATAAGCCCTCCTTGGTTTATCTAAACATACGTTATTGACCAATATGATCTAATCTAGCATGTCATATATTCACATCATTATAGAAGATGTAAATAGGGAATAACATATATTAAGATTATTGTACTCAACAATCTGTATAATAAAATCACCCAGAACTATAATGACTTGTTCAAAAAGTAATTACTAAGTAAAGGTTACTAACTATTGATACATTTTTTTTTTGTATTAACATTTACAATGCGTATTGAAGGTCATTTATTTTTGAAAAAAAAATTAATCATCACCCATAAAAATCATTCCTCTTAAGTTTTAAATAAATTAAAAGTCACTAAGCACATCAAATTGTGTTACTTTCCTATGGTAACAATTATCCAGCATATTAAAAGTTCCCTCAAATGTATGAAATTACTTATTTTGCGGTGTATACTTTCCTATGTTGAAAGTTACTAAGTATCATGAAAGTTACCTTGGTTTGAAATGAGATTAATAATTATTAATAATTACATATGGATTGGTAGAAAAAAATTATTCTCACATGAAATGTAACCGACCCAATATAAATTGTTGCTTTCCTAATCTACGAATTACGCACCTTTTAGAAGTTACTTGATTATATGAGGAAATTACCAATTAAGTTGCCCATATTTTGCTTTCCTATAAGATCTATCTAATAGTTTACATTTCAAAACATGATGACAAATTATATTTGAATCTACACGTCAAATTTCGAATAGTGTAATAATCTTGGTTAAAATGGATATATCGTTAGATTTGGATTAAGAAATAAATTGGGAAAATTTCAACGACTATTTTCAAATTTTCTTTCCAAAAGCACTCCTATCACTTTCACCACCTATCCACCCATAAAAACCCGACCCTCACTCTATCCATGTAATTATTATCCAAAAAGTCTTAAATCTATTACGCTTTTGCTAATTCAGTCCTAAACTTTTTCATGATTTTCCACCTAAGTTTATCTAGTCAATTTTGGCGGAAAATCGATGACGTGGATGCCTATTATCCTACGTAGCATTGCTAGCCTTGACGAGGCTAGTAAGGGCATGAAGACCATCAGCCCTAGTAAAGAAGAAAAAAAGAGAGAGAAAAATTAGAAGAGAATATTAAAACACTATTACAAATTGTCTAGACCAGCGCTGTCAGTGCTATGGAGGAGGCTGACATCTGTGTCAATGATTTCTAGTCAAAATTGACCAAATAAACTCAAGTGGATTTTTGCCAATTTAGTCTTAAAATTTTTCATATTTTGCCAACTGAGTTTATCTACCAAACTTTAGCAAAAAATCACTGACGTGGACGCATGCCATTCTACGTGGCATGGGTGGCCTTGACAAGGCCGATGAAGGCATGACAATCATCGGTTGTGGTAAAGAAGAAAAGAATAAAAGAGAGAAATGTTTTAAAATAATATTAAAATACTATTACAAATTATCTAGGTTAGTGCTGTCAATGCTATGGCGGACAACTAATATCTACATTAGTGATTTTTAACCAAAATTAACCTAATAAACTCAATCCCTCTCCCCTACCCCCACACACACAGAGCTTTGCTTTGCTAGGGATTCCTCCCCCATTTCCCCTTCCCTTGGAAATCAGCCCCCACTTTACCTTTGAGGGATTTCTCTCTCTCTTCCTTCCTCCCTCTCTCCCTCCCACCTTTCCTCTCTTGTGTTCATCTTTCCTCTTCGAAGTTTTTATTTTATTTGCATGAATAAATTTCTACAGCTGACTTGTAGAGAGCTCCTGATTTAGATTTGAATCAAGTTTTTGGGATTTTACTCTTCAAAACTAGATTTGGATGTAGAATTGAGAATTCTCTACATGTATTATATTTGTGTTCTTTCAGCATATTGATATTGTTGTCTATGCATAGTGATGGTGATGAGTACATCAAACCTAGACACTCATTGCAAGCCGTTACAAATATAGTGGGAGATCTTGGCGTGTGCTCGTCACTGCTAGTGATTGCTCATTAAAGTTTTACAGTGACAAATTTATCCTGGAGGGTTGAGAGTGTAATTCTAACTACAAATTGTGCTCTTTTGTTTGCTTTTTGGCTTTTATTTTGTTCAGTAGTTAACTGGACTTGGCTAGATTTGAAAGATGTAATTCTTGAACTATTATTATGATATGAATGACATCTTTCTTTTGATTAAAAAAATTAATTGGCCAAGGGTTTAGGACTCAATCAGAAAAATTAAAATGTTTAAAATTGAATTGACAAAAATGCAGTAAATTTAAAACTTTTTAAATAATTCCCCCCTTTGTCTAGAATGTCTTCTTCCTCCACGATCATCGACCGAAGGCCGACCTTCATAACTTATAGATATTTGCTAGCCAATAATTGCATCTATTCGACAAAAAAAAAACACATAATTGCATCTAGGTTGTCTTGATTGATATAAAGAAATGGTGGCCTCGCTCATGTTTGCCCAGCTATAAAGATAATCTAACTTTTCCGTTTTTTATTCATAAGAAAATTCTTCAGGTTTTTGAGAAGATTGAAAATCAAAAAGTTCTCTTGAAGCCCCTACTAGTCTTTCTTAATGATGATGGATGACCGAATCATTCGGTAGAAAGGTGATTACATCTGTTAGATTAAAATTTAATCTATGAGGAATGATGGTCAACAAGGTAATCATAAAATAGTAATTTTAGGAACTTAATTATATAATTGTTACATGACTCATGAGAGTTAGCACACATTCAGTCTTTCCCCGAGTTAAGAAAAACTGTTACGTCGCGAATCCACGAGCCATACAATCGCTTGGTTAACAACCACAATGGCCCAAGAAACTCCTTGTAAACCAAATGACGTAAGAGTTCCTGTCACAACGGAAACGAACTTGTCCCAACATATACACAAGAAATGGGTAGAGAGAGACAATCCGAATAATTACAATAAACCACTCCTTATATTACATGCCTTTATATACTGTAATATGTGCTTTCAATATGTCAAAAAAATGATAAAATAAAGAGTTAAAAAGTCAGCAAAAGAAAGAGAAAAAAAAAGAAAGAAAAAAGGGTGATAACTTTCCCTTCTTTTTCACCAAGACATACGTGAAGAAGAAAGAAAGAAAGGAGAATAGGAAAGAGTCAAAGGGAGGAAAGAGGAAGAGGAGTTCAAGTTACGTATCTCGCCAAATAATTTCGACGCCGTTTAACAATGTTCAGTAAGTACACACACCCCTCATTCCTCCTATTGAAGTAATTTTTGGAGTTAGGGTTTAGTTTCGAACCTAGATCGAGTTTAAGTTGCTGGGTTCATTTGAGGAGTTTTTATGTTGTGTTTTTACATAGAGATGAAGATTTAGGACGTTGTGAAGCTGTGGGATTTGACGGATCTCAATTTGGACTTATAGTTTGCCCGAAACAAAATTTTAAGTTCTGGTTGCTATAGTACCCGAGCGAATAGCATATTTTAAGAGCTGATATCTTCATTTTTCATTCATTTTTTGAGGTTAAACATGTTAATACTTTTGTAGTACGCCGAATAAGCTTCGTTTGGAATATAAGACGGCTTGAAACGGAGTTCAGTGGAGTGAGTTATGATATTTTTAATTCTGAAGCGCGAGCTGTTTTGGTTGCTACGGTACGCGTGTGAACAGCATGTTTCAAGAGCCAATATCTTCATTTTTCGTTCGTTGTTTGAGGTTCACCATGTTAGAACTTTTGTAGTTTGTCGAATAAGCTTCGTTTAGACTATAAGATGGCTTGAAACGGAGCTCGGTGAAATGAGTTATGGCCTTTTAGTTTTGAAGCGAGAGCTGTTCTGGTTGCTACAGTACGCGCGCGAACAACATACTTCAAGAGCCGATATCTTCATTTTTGGTTCATTGCTTGAGGTCGACCATGTTAAGAGTTTTGTAGTACGTCGAATAAGTTTCGTTTGGACTATAAGATAGCTTGAAACGGAGCTCGGTGGAGTGAGTTATGACATTTTTAGTTCTGGAGCGCGAGCTGCCCGTTAAGGACAGCAATGGAAATCTGCTATTGGGCGAGTTTCCGTTGATGCGCGATCGTCGTTATATCGTTAAATAGGTGTAAATTAGTTAAGCCATCCATTATAGTGTCATATTACTCGTTTTTGATCCATTTTTTTTATTTTTGAATAGGAATTTGGACTCGTCGGCTCGAGTAACCGTCGCATTTTAATTTTGCCTTCGTCTGTTGAGTGATACTATTTCTTCTTTAACTTGTGTAAACTCATGTTTTTCTGAGAAGGTATAATATGAGTTTCTAATGTGATTTTTTTTTTGAAAGGAAAGTAAAAGCGATGTTTAGAGCATTTCTAATGTGAGTTAATGGTGATGTTCATTCTGGTTGAGATAATTTATGATAGATTTTTGTTATTGATTTTGAGTTGTTGTGATTTTGTGTTGTTCAAGATATCTGTGAACCCGACTGATGGATTTGTGGGTATGCATATACTATTTAGGATATCCTTATGGGCCGAGCCACCGGCATTGTAGGTGGAGACCTTGCCAAGGAGGGAATCTTGGTCGTCTTTTGTCACGAGAGTTATACGTGACTACAGTTAGAATCTTGAGCAGTGATTAGTTAATGGATAGACCATTGACATGTGTTTTGCTGAGATTAACAAATGGATTAAATCATTAGTATTTATTTTGTATTTTAAATATGCATAGTGATTGTTCGATTCGTTTAGAAGAAATGTATTACTCACTGAGCCGTGTTAGCTCATTCCTTTCATCTTTTTGTTTTTCAGATCTAGCGAGTCGCCCGTAGAACGTGAACGATCATTAGTGGAGGATATTTTGTTGGGGGGAAGCTTTTATTATAAGTTATGAGTTGTTTCTGTTGCATTTAGTGATCCCTTTTAAGTTGATATTAGATGTGTCTGTCATTTAGAAGGATACGTGTATATATCTATTTATATGGATATATATATTTGTTATCGGATTAAATATATGGATCCCTTTTTGTTGCAAGCTCCGATGTTTGTAACTAAGGAACTTCTTGAGCTTGTATAGATGGATATATATATTTGTTATCGGATTGAATTCTAGTTAAGTTGTGGCTGCATTCTTTTGAGAAAGGGATGGCCATGTCACAACCCCCATTATTATGGTTTTGGGGTGTGACATTTATGGCATCAGAGTATAGGTTATTATTTTATGGGTATAGATATGGGACGTTGTGAGATAGTGTGATAGATTTTAATGCGTTAGCCTAAGAGATACTAAGACGTAGTTTTGTTTCATTTTTAGATCCAGGTAGCCATGAGTTCTGATTGAGAGCTACTTACGAATTTTCGCAGAAGCAATAGGAGCAAGAGAGCTATTAACTTTAATTCTGAAGATAAATCTCGTGGTTCTAGAGGCAGGCCTTCGACCAAAAGGGGAGAAGAAGATGTAAGGGTTGAGTTACAAGAATCACAAGGGGAAAGCCAACAGCAAAGGACATAAGACAACATAACTGGGGTTATTGAGCCTAGAAGTGATAGAAGCTATACTTTTGCCCAGTTTAGAAAGGCAAATCCACCCACGTATGATGGGAAAACTGATTCTCTTGTAGTGGAGCGTTGGATTAGAAAGATAGAATTGATCTTTAGACTTGAAGAGGTTCTTGAAAAGAAAAGAGTTGACTTTGCTGCTTAATATTTAGAAGGAGAAGCTAAATATTGGCGGGAAGGAATGAGGTTCGCCCTTGGAGATGAGGACACTGCTATTTCTCAAGAGGATTTTAAGGAGACTTTCAACGCCCAATTCTTCCCACAGTCGTTTCAAGCGCAGATGAAATATGATTTTCTACATATTTCACAAGACGATTCTACCGTCCTAAAGTATGCGGGCCGCTTCAACCAAATGAGTAGATTTGCGAGGCGTTTAGTGGCTGATGAAAAGGAAAAAGCCGAACATTTTGTGAGAGGACTACAACCTGATATTCATTTTACATTTGTGTCTCTTTCTCACCCACATATAAAGATGTGTTGGAGCGAGTAATTAAGATCGAACGTGAGATTTCTAGAAGTGGCACACAGGCTACTCCTCCGTATAAGAAGCCAAAGTTTACTCATTTTCAAGAAAGTCAAACAAGTGGCAACGCTAGACAGAGAAATATTAGTAATCTCGGAAAAGGGAAGAGTTTAGTTATTCAGGGTCTTTGCACTACATGTGGAAGACATCATGGTGGTCCTTGTTACCGCAAGACTGGAGCTTGTTTTATTTGTGGAAACATGAGGCATATGGCCCGTGAATATCCCATTTAGAGGAGTGTAGCTATGGATAGTAGAGTATGTTTCGTGTGTGGGTAGCCTGGACATATAGCACGTTCTTGTTCTATGAGGAAGATGGTCTCTTCAACTGGTCGGCCCCAAGAAAATCAACAAAGACAGAAGATGACCGGAAAAGTTTTTGCTATGATGAAAGAGGATGCAGCGGCTTCTAACACCGTTGTTGCAGGTAATATCTCAGTTGCCTCGCGAAGTGCTTATGTATTATTTGACTCTGATACTACGTATTCTTTTATTTCTACTGAATTCGCAAAGAAACTTGATGCTCCACTCGACCCTTTTGAATATGAATTGCGATTTGATACTCTTATTGGTGATTTCTTGATTGCTGATTGTGTGTTCAAGAGGTGTGAACTCCGAATTGATGATGTAGAAATGCCTGGAGATTTGGTGTTGTTAGATATATAAGATTTCGATGTCATTTTAGGGATGGACCAGCTATCAAGGCATCATGCTACCGTTGATTGTTATTCAAAGAAAATTGTCTTTAGACCGCCGAATCAACATGAATTTTCTTTTTCGGAAAACTATAAAGATACTTTTCTGAGATTAATTTCAGTTATGCAAGCGAGGAAGCTTCTAAGGAAGGGTTGTTGTGGTTATCTAGCTTATGTAAAAAACATGAGTAAGGAAGTTGCAAAGTTAGAAAATGTTCCTATTATTAGAGAATTTCTGGATGTGTTTCCTGATGATTTAACTAGCTTACCTCTAGAGAGAGAAATTAAATTTAACATTGAGTTAATACCTGGTACCATACCTATTTCGAAGGCACATTATCGGATGGCACTTGCTGAGTTAAAAGAGTTGAAGGCACAGTTATAGGAGCTTTTGGATAAGGGTTTTATTAGACCCGGTGTCTCACTTTAGGGAGTTCCCGTTCTATTTGTGAAAAAGAAAGATGTTAGTATGTGGCTTTATATAGACTACCGAGAACTTAAAAAGGTAACGATCAAGAATAAATATCCTTTGCCTCGAATTGATGACTTATTTGATCAGCTCCAAGGAGCTTGAGTATTTTCAAAAATCGACATTCACTCTGGATATCACCAGTTGAAGATAAAAGCAGATGATGTGCCAAAAACTGCTTTTAGAACAAGGTATGGACATTATGAGGTTCTTGTCATGCCTTTTGGACTAACAAATACACTTGCTGCTTTCATGGATTTGATGAACAGAGTATTCAGGCAGTATCTTGATAGATTTATGGTGGTGTTTATTGATAATATTCTGGTGTATTCGAAGAGTTTGGAGGACCATAAGGAGCACTTGCAGCTTGTTTTACAGACTTTACGTGAGAAAAAGTTGTATGCCAAATTCAGTAAGTGTGATTTTTTGCTTGATCATATTGAGTTTTTGGGGCCATGTAATCTCAAAGGATGGTATTTCTGTTGACCAGAAGAAAGTTGAAGCGGTTGTTCACTGGAATTGTCCGACAAATGTTATTGAAGTGAGAAGTTTTCTTGGGTTAGCAGGTTATTACAGGCGATTTGTGGAGGGATTCTCCAAAATTGCTAGTCTACTTACTCGGCTAACTTAGAAGGGGATTAAGTTCATGCGGTCAGATCAATGTGAACGTAGTTTCCAAGAGTTAAAGAGGTGATTGGTGACAGCTCCTATATTGACCTTACCTTCAGGAACTGGTGCCTTCACTATCTATTGCGACGCATCTAAAGAAAGTCTAGGTTGTGTTCTTATGCAGGATGGTAAAGTAGTGGCATATGCCTTGAAATAGTTAAAAGTACATGAGAAGAATTATCCCACTCTTGATCTAGAGTTAGCAGCGGTTGTGTTTGCCTTGAAAATATGGTGACACTACTTGTATCATGAGAAATGTGAAGTCTTTACTGATCACAAAGTTTGAAGTACATTTTTTTCTCAGAAAGAATTGAACATGAGGTAGAGAAGATGGCTAGAACTCTTAAAAGATTATGACTTGTCTATCAACTATCATCCGGGTAAGGCAAATGTAGTAGCGGATGCTTTGAGTCGTAAATCTTCTGGAAACATTGCAGTATTGCTCACTTCTCAGTGGCCTATTCTCAAGGATATGAGAAAACAAGAATTGGAGGTGTTGGTGCATCAGCTAGGCACTCGATTAGCTCATCTTCGAATGCAGCCAACATTGATTAATAGAATTAAAGATAAACAGAATAATGATTCTCAGCTGGGAAAGATTAGAGAAGGTGTAGAAGATGGGAAACAACCAGATTTTAATATTCATGTGGATGGATCATTAAGGTTTCGTGGTCGGCTATGTGTTCCCAATGATACAGGATTGAAAAAGGAGTTATTGCATGAAGCTCACACCACTAAATACTCGATTCATTCTGGAAGCACTATGATGTACAGGGATTTGAGAGGAAATTTTTGGTGAGTCAACATGAAGAAAGACATTGTGAAGTTTGTTGATCAATATCTAGTTTGTCAGCAAGTGAAGATTGAACATCAAAAGCTAAGTGGACAGCTGCACCCACTTAAGATACCTAAATAGAAGTAGGAGTATATAATTATAGATTTCATCGTGACTTTACCGAGGACACCAAGCAGTAAAAATGCTATATAGGTGATTGTTGATCGGTTGACTAAGTCTGCTCACGTTTTGTCATATCGATTCGGTCTCTCACTTGAAGACATGGTAAAACGGTACATTAATGAGATAGTAATGCTTCATGGGATTCCGGTGAGTATTGTTTCTGACAGGGATCTACGGTTTGTGTCCAACTTTTGGAAGAGTCTTAAAAAAAAATTAGGTACTAGACTCAACTTCAGCATAGCATTTCATCCACAAACAGATGGCCAATCAAAGAGAACTATTCAGACTTTAGAGGATATGTTGAGAGTATGTACTATTGACTTTGGCAACTCTTGGGAATAGCACCTGCATTTGGCGAAATTCTCATATAATAATAGCTATCATTCCAGCATCAAAATGGCTCATTTTGAAGCTTTATATGGTCGAAAGTGCAGGACACTAGTTTGTTGGGATGATGTGGGTAAGAAAAGGCTAATTGGCCCTGAATTTATACATGAATTAAAAGAGAAAGTCAGGCTTGTTCGAGAGCGTTTAAAAATAGCACAAAGCTACCAGAAAAGTTACGCCGACCTCAAACGGTGTAAGTTAGAATTCAATGTGGTTGATTATGTATTTCTGAAGGTTTCTCCTACGAGAGGCGTTATGAGATTTGGCACGCGTGGCAAGTTGAGTCCGAGATACGTAGGACCGTTTTTGATATTAGAGAGGATTGGCGAGATTGCTTACAAATTGGCATTGCCACCGGTGTTATCTGGAGTGCATGATGTATTCCATGTGTCTTTATTACGAAAATATGTGCCAAGTTCTGATCATATATTGGATTATACTCCTTTAAGGTTAAAGGAAGACTTAATGTACGAAGAATACCCTTTGCGTATTGTAGAAAAAAAGGATCAAGTGTTACAGCGTCGTACAATCCCATATGTAAAGATTCAATAGCAAAACCACACGAAAAGGGAGGCTACTTGGGAGCTCGAGGAGGAAACGAGACGCAAGTATTCTCACTTATTTGAAAGTTGAGGTAAGTTTAGTTACTTAAATTTTGAGGACGAAATTTTTGTAAGGAGGGTAGAATGTAATATGTGCTTTTAATATGTCAAAAAATAAAATAAAATAAAGAGTTAAAAAGTCAACAAAAGAAAGAGAAAAAAAAAACGAAAGAAAAAGGGTGGTAACTTTCCCTTCTTTTTCACGTAACCAAGACATACGTGAAGAAGAAAGAAAGAAAGGAGAAGAAGAAGAGAAAAGAGGGAGGAAAGAGGAAGAGGGGGTTCAAGTCACGTATCTCGCCAAACGATTTCGACGCCATTTAACAACGTTCAGTAAGTACACGCACCCCTCGTTCCTCTTATTGAAGTAATTTTTGGAGTTAGGGTTTAGTTTCGAACCTAGATCGAGTTCAAGTTGCTGGGTTCATTTGAGGAGTTTTTATGTTGCGTTTTTACATGGAGATGAACATTTAGGACGTTCTGAAGCCGTGGGATTTGACGGATCTCAATTTGGATTTATAGTTTGCCCGAAACAAAATTTTAAGTTCTGGTTACTACAGTACTCGCGCGAATAGCATATTTTAAGAGCCGATATCTTCATTTTTCGTTCACTTTTTGAGGTTAACCATATTAATAATTTTGTAGTACGTCGAATAAGCTTCGTTTGGACTATAAGACGGCTTGAAACGGAGTTCAGTGAAGTGAGTTATCATATTTTTAATTCTGAAACGCGAGCTATTCTGATTGCTATGGTACGCGGGCAAATAACATGTTTCAAGAGCCAATATCTTCATTTTTCATTCCTATTTTGAGGTTAACTATGTTAGAACTTTTGTAGTACGTTGAATAAGCTTCGTTTAGACTATAAGATGGCTTGAAACGGAGCTCGATGGAATGAGTTATTGCTTTTTAGTTTTGAAGCACGAGCTGTTCTGGTTGCTACAGTACGCGCGCGAACAACATACTTCAAGAGCCGATATCTTCATTTTTGGTTCATTGCTTTAGGTCGACCATGGTAAGAGTTTTGTAGTACGTCGAATAAGCTTCGTTTGGACTATAAGATGGCTTGAAACGGAGCTCGGTGGAGTGAGTTATAGCCTTTTTAGTTCTAGAGCGCGAGCTGCCCATTAAATACGGCAAATGAAATATGCTATTGGGCGAGCTTCTGTTGATGCGCGATCGTCATTATATCATTAAGTGGGTGTAAATTAGTTAAGCCGTCCATTAGAGTGTCATATTACTCGTTTTTTTATCCATTTTTTGTATTTTTGAATAGGAATTCTGACGCGTCGGCTCGAGTAACCGTCGCATTTTAATTTTGCCTTCGTCTGGTGAGTAACACTATTTCTTCTTTGACTTGTGTAAACTCATATTTTTCTGAGAATGTATAATATGAGTTTCTAATGTGATTTATTTTTATGAAAGGAAAGTGAAAGCGATGTTTAGAGCATTTTTGTTGCATAAAACAGGATGGAACATTTACTGCTGTTTACCCACCATCTGGTGGCCGAGTTGGTTTGCGCTCAGCTCTTTTCACGAGAGGTCCTGAGTTCAAAACTTCTCGGCGCTAGGTGACTTAACCGGGGGCCCGTGGTTGTGGGATCTGC
Organism: Psidium guajava; assembly: GCA_016432845.1. Classification (NCBI taxonomy): domain Eukaryota; kingdom Viridiplantae; phylum Streptophyta; class Magnoliopsida; order Myrtales; family Myrtaceae; genus Psidium; species Psidium guajava. Next base: position 1,131,907 of record CM028230.1, read on the forward strand.
GGGTCCTCCCGAGGACTAGTCGTGCTTCACCGCTAGTTTGAGCACAAGCTCGCTGGCCGCACGGATACCTCGATTATAAAAAAAAACATTTGCTGCTGTTTTGTCTATTCAAGATGGTTTGTGATTATTTTATACTACTGATTTTGAGTTGATGATGATGTTCATTCTGGTTGAGATAATTTATGACAGATTTCTGCTATTGATTTTGAGTTGTTATGATTTTGTGTTGCTCAAGATATCTGTGAACCCGACTGATGGGTTTGTGGGTGTGCGCATGCTATTTAAGATATCCTTGTGGGCTGAGCCACCAGTTGTAGGTGGAGATCTTGCCAATGGGGGAATCTTGGTCGTCTTTTGTCACGAGCGTTATACGTGACTACAGTTAGAGTTTTGAGCAGTGATTAGTCAATGGATAGACCATTGACATGTGTTTTGCTGAGATTAACCAATGAATTAAATCATTGGTATTTATTTTGTATTTTAAATATGCATAGTGATTGTTTGATCCGTTTAGAAGAAATGTATTACTCACTGAACCATGTTAGCTCATTCCTTTCATCTTTTTGTTTTTCAGATTTAGAGAGTCGCCCGTCGAACGTGAGCGATCGTTAGTAGAGGATATTTTGTTGGGAAAAAGCTTTTATTATAATTTGTGAGTTGTTTCTGTTGTATTTAGTTAGCCCTTTTAAGTTGATATTAGATGTGTCTGTCATTTAGAAGGATATGTGTGTATATCTATTTATGGTTTAGTAGCAAGCTCTGATGTTTGTAACTAAGGAACTTCTTGAGCTTGTATATATGGATATATATATATTTGTTATCGAGTTGAATTCTGGTTAAGTTGTGGCTGCATCCTTTTAAGAAAAAGATGGCCGTGTTACAACCCTCATTATTATAATTTTGGGGTGTGACATATACATTCTCAAACTAGGGTGACGTCATATGAACAATTCAAAACTTTCGTCATCCCTTTTTATATCTCATTGCTCAACCTTTAACAAAAAAGGCTTAGGTTGGCAATTTCTCACTCCGACAACAAGCAAACCATATAAATTTCTACCAAGGGGCTGGCCTTCATATGTCACCAAAGGTACAAGTGATTCACAATGCAAGTCCATGTCAATATTGCAGTTTGTGCAATGGCAGGTGAAGGACCTCCTAGTGTTTCCACAAGCATAGCAATCGAAAGTCTTGCATTGATAAAGCGCCTAGGCCAATAGCACAGGAGGGTGTCCCAGGTTGAATGAATGTCGAATCTCCCTTGGCAAATCTGCGGATTTCTTGTGAATTTGGAATTCGCACCTAAAGCAACCATAGGTCGGACCAACAAACTGTTCCTTGCAAATTGCACTTCGATATATACATGAACAGCAGATGTCCAAGGCTAAGGTACAAAACTGCTCACGGGTATCTCATAATTTTGTGGGCATTAGATAACAAACAATGTTGAGCACGAAGTTGCATTGGTCACACAAGTAGGCAAAGCCCTGAAAGTTCTTGTGAGAGGCACTGCACCATTTTTCTGGCAGAAAAATTCAACCAAGACTCGCTGTTTGGGAAAGAGTTTGATGATTTACATCGTAGACAAGGCTAGGAGGATGTAGTGGATTTCTTTGGGCAATTCAGACATGCTGCGTGAATGAAGAATTTGCGTAGGCTGCAAAACACCTGGTTCTTTAATCATCCTTCACGTCGCAGATTATCAGAGGTTGTCCATGAATGAGATGTTCAACCCATTCTTGGCCTTCTTGTTTTTTCCTTTAGGGCATTAGCAAGCATGCGGCATCTAAGAAGAAATCACATTGCTTGCAGCAGAAGGCGAAGCCAGAGTGTGTCCAACAAGCATTGAACCAAAATCCTTCTTCGCCACAAGGATTAGCAAGCAGCATGAGAGGGTGATCCGAACAAAAGAAGAGTTGATATCTCACGGCAGCTTTCCACATGATTCATGGATGTAGAACTGGCATCAGGCACAACTAACAACCGGGGATGAGCTGCTTGTGCAACACGGACTGGAGATGATGTTAGTCTCCGTCATTACATTCTTGCTGGTGAGAGTCAGTGAATGCTCAGGGATTAAGTGTATAAATAAATCATCATTCTCTAATTCCTCCACACTGGACATACTATTAAGATTTTGGCATTTGGTAAACTATATTTTCGACTGTTGAATTACCTAGAAATTCAATCTGCTATATGCAAAATACTATCTTGCAGTGACTCCTATGTGCATATCACATCGGTCTTGGATATGACAAACTCTCACATTCCAGGACATATCTCCTTTGATCCGCAACTTCTTGTGTCTAGAGAACGATTAGAAAGTGAATATGAACTGGAAGAACTAGAAGCCGATAAGAATTCTATATGTATCTTAGCTTTCTCTATGAAGGACAAAATTTTTCTGTCAACATGGATGGACTCTTAAGGAAAATGCAATGTTCTAATATTATCCTCTCCAGGACAGGAATTTGATGAATATGAAAATCGGGATGGTGTTTCTGGGATTTGCATGAGCCAAGAATATGATGTTTTCAACTGATAAGCTACTGGTGATTGTCCATGGACATGATAGAGGAAACACTCCCTGTGTTACATACACATGTTGCTGAGCTTTTGCCTTCATCAATTTAAAGATGTTTGTCCACAAGTAGCCCAATATCCATAACCTTAATGGGGTGCGATAAATGTTCCCTGGTAGATTCATGGTGCATATGGTGATGGTGGATTCAGAAGAAGCTCAAGATCTGGAAGGCCCAAATGAGAGAGTAAGTGGAATGGGAATGGGACGGTGTCAGCCCAACAACCACGATCGCGGGCTTTGGTAACAAGTCAAGCGATTTCTTCTTTGTTCTCCATCACAGAATGATTCTGTTCAGAATGCTGGCATTTTTTGGTTAATCTGACTAATAAATTTTCCCGCGAGCGCATACACAACGTATAAGCAACTTTAGATTCACAATGGACGGGATCGCATAATCGGTCCTTGCAAGGGGTGTTTCACAGTGAGTGATGGACTCATTGGCCGCCTATTTCATGGTTGGAAGCTTTTGAAAGCTATGAATGCTGCAAACGTTTTGTGTAAAGTGAGGGGACTGTGTTGGTTAAAAAGAGATACGACACTGGAGCTAGAGTGTAGAAAGGAAATCTAGGAATTGACCTCATTCTGGGAAACTTGTTGATGAAGAGATGCCCATGCCACTTATTGGACTTAAGATTTAGTGAGATTATGCTTAAAAGCCAAGCTCACTACCCTATCAATCTTTTAGTCATGATACATCACGTTGAGCATAACCAAAGGCTGATCTCGATAGCTTTGGAATAATGGCACCCTCGGCCATTTTTTAGCCCTGTCTGACAAGTCATCCAACTTCTCTCGACTTTTTATCGTCAAGAAAATGCTTCATCTTATCAAAAGAGACTAAAGATCAAAAAGATGTTTTTAAAGCATCTAATTCGTTATTTTTTAGTTGGCATGTCGAGTGATTTAACTTTTTGACTTTTGTCTACAAGAAAATGCTTTATCTTATTGAAATGGACCAAAGATTAAAAGATTCTCTCGAAACATCTTAAATGGAGGATGACGAATTATTCATCAGAAAATCTGATTACACCCATTAGATGGCACTAATTTAGTGTGTTCATTTCCAAAACTTATGACTGCGAATGCAGATTCACATTCACCGTATAGGAAATTCCTCATCTCTAACCGAACTTACAATTCGGACAATACTATATAGCACACTAGAGATTGGATTCTGATGCACATCGCACATGGCATGTTTAGACTATTAGGGTTCAAGCTACTTGCAGTGGAATTTAGAAAACTAATCCCGCTCATGGTGATCAGCTCTCCTACAATCCACTACCTCTCCAGACAACAGTCTTCATAACTTGCCCCAGTTTTTTCCAAAAGGTGAAAGATGCCATTCGTTTCCCCTTTATCATGGAATTTGAATTGCCGTAGAATAGAATAAAGTTAGCAAATCAATCGTTCCTTTTCACAAAGAGAGATTTAATTGGGAAATGCGTTGTTCTTTTTTTTTTTTTTGGTTGAAAATCTTTTGTGCACGAAAGGTTTAGAAGTCCAATGAAGGCATTTCCGTAATCCTGCGTCCACTTACGCGATTTTATTTATTATTTATTTTTTTATTTACGTAATCTCTTCTTTTCCTCTTTCATCACATTTCATATGAATGGATTATTAGTGACGAAAAAGTATGTATATTATTATGGGGCTTTTTTTTTCCAAAGGGGGTAAAAAAATTTACAAAATTGGAGACAAAAAAAAAATATTTACCAAAATGAGGCCTACGCGGCAATCTCAACGCTGCATAGGTCTTGTATGGCAGCCCAAATGCCACACAGTCCTGTGCGGTAGCATAAGTGTCGCACGGTCCCATGCGATAGCCGGGGCCTTTTATTTATCTATTTATTTATTTATTAAAATATTTCTATTTTTAATTATTTTATATTTATATAAATTTGTAAATATAATTTTTTTTCTTTTGAAGCTTTTTTTATAACATAATTATCAATAATTAACTAAAACTTTTATTAAGATATATAATTAATTTATTTAGTATATAAATAATTTATAAAAAAATTCATAATATTGATTTATATTTATATAACTTTTTTTTTGGGTAAGGATATATAACTTTTGATGTTATGATTTTCAATAATTAATTGAAAATTTTATTAACATATATAATTAATTTAGTATGGAAATAATTAATAGAAAAATATTCATAAAATTGATTTATATTTATATAAATTTTCAAGCTTATTTTTATAACTAATTATCAACAATTAAACTGAAATTTTTATTAAGATATATGTAATTAATTTATTTAGTGTGTAAATAATTCATAAACAAATATTCATAAAATTGATTTATATTCATATAACTTTTGAAGCTTATTTTTATAATATAATTATCAATAATTAATTGAAATTTTTATTAAGATATATAATTAATTTATTTATGTGTAAATAATTAATAAAAAATATTAATAAATTTTATTTATATTTATATAAATTTTGAAGCTTATTTTTATAACATAATTATCATTAATTAATTGAAAATTTTACTAAGCAAAATGTAATTAATTTATTTATTATGTAAATAGTTAATAAAAGAATATTCATAAAATTGATTTATGTTTATATAAATTTTGAATCTTATTGTTATAACATAATTATCATTAATTAATTAATTGAAAATTTTACTAATGCAAATGTAATTAATTTATTTAGTATCTGAATGATTAATAAAAAATATTCATAAAATTTATTTATACTTATATAACTTTCTTATTTTTATAACATAATTATTAATAATTAATTCAAAATTATATCAAGATATATGTAATTAATTTATTTAGTGTGTAATTAATTGAAAAATATCTTATTTAATAAGGTATATGTAATGAATTTATTTATTATTTAATTTTCAATTAATTTATGATATTAATTTTATAAAAATAAGCTTCAAAAGAAAAAATATATATTTACAAATTTATATGAATATAAAATAATTAAAATAGAAATTTTATAAATATAAAATAATTTAAAATACGTGAAAAGATTAGGGGAAAAAAAAAAGAAGGGCCCCAGCTATCACACGGGCTAGTGCAGCATTTGGGCTGCCGCACAGGTTGCGGCAGTCAAATTGTCGGACAGGGCTCATAAGGTGCCAAAATTGCCATGTGCGCCTCGTTTTGGTAAATATTTTTTTGGCCCTAATTTTGTAAATATTTTTTTTATCCAATTTGGAAAAAAGCCCTATTATTATGCTCGCACAAAGTGCATGGTAACTTTGCAAAGTCTCGAGTAACTTTTACAACTATAGCATAGAGCTACTCTTAAACGTGGTTAGTATTTTATTTTTTAACGTGGAAAGTAAACGAGTAATACTTCCACATTTTTAAGTAGCTCTGTTTATATATAACTTCTACTTCAATCCTTTCGGTTGCTATTCTTTACTTGGAAGGAAGTGGAATCTAGTACAGAATGCAATTCTCTGCTTGGCACGTTCACCTTACTTTTATCTGCGGATTGATTCATTTGCCATCAAATAAATTTCTATTTCAGAAAATATCCCTAGAAATTTTATGCTATTATCAAATGAATTTATGTTCCGGGAATAAAAATTTTATGTTGATATCAAACGCATTTCTCTGCTCGTAAATTTATTCAGAGTTTGACAAAAAAAAGACTCATTCAGGGAATAAAAGTAGAAAAATCTATTTTTGGCCAGGAATTTGTCGCCATTCTGTTTCTCTACTTCTCTATTTTTAGGGATAAGGATATCACAAGTACTATAACTTTTGTAAGGCGCTCACTTGAGTTCTATAACTTTTTTTCATCACTTAAGTGCTATAACTTAGCTTCGGCGCTTATTTAAGTGTCATAATTTTTTTTTCAATCACTTGAGTACCGTATAACTTTTCAAACGGTTACTTGAATTCCATACATTTTTAAATAACCTTCACCATAAGTGCTATGCCACACCACATTTACGACACTTGGATGAACATTTAAAAAAATTGGGAAAAGTACACCGCAAGTGCCAAAACTTGTGTACGGCATACACTTTAGTGCCAAAACTTTCAAAACATTCGCTTTAGTGCCAAGTTTTTTGAAAATCATTCACTTTAGTGCCAAGTTCCATCTAAAGCATATGTGGCTCGCTGAAAAGTCTACGTGGAGGACAACGTGGCTTACCGGAGGCCAATTTAGCAATTTAAAGAGCAAACGACGTCGTTGAAGCTGAGTTCACCCAAACATAAATCCTAAATCCCCAAATTGAACCATAAATTACAAACCATAAATCCCCAAATTTAACCCCAAATTACAAACTCTAAACCCCCAAATTACAAACCTAACCCACGACGACGAGGGAAGGACGGCTGTGAGTGAGAATGGCAGCGAGCGAGGGAGGGCGATGAATGAGGGAGGGCGGTGAGCAAGCGATGGGGATGAGTGAGTAACGTCGGCGAGCCAGCAACGGGGACGAGCGAGCAACGGCGACGAGGGAGAGACGGCTGCAAGCGAGGGATAGCTGTGAGCGAGCCATGGCGGCGACTAATGGACGGTGGTGACTCCACGAGAAGACTTCGGTTTCCACGGCCAACCGGAGACCAACGACGACCTCGTTTTTTATTTTCACCCTTGCACAAGCCATGTTAGATGTCCACCGTGGCAACTGTTTCTAAAAATTTGCCACATAAGATAATAAAGCAAATTGAAAAATCCACATAATTCATTTGGCCGGATTTTGGCCGGATTGACACCAAAGTGCATGATTTTCTCCGAACTTGGCACTAAAGTGAACGTTTTGAAAGTTTTGGCACTAAAGTGCACGCCGTATACAAGTTGTGGCACTTGTGATGTACTTTTCCCAAAAAAAAAATTGCACTTAGATGATCGATTGAAACTTATGGCACTCAAGTGAACTTTTTTAGAAGTTAGTAGTCTACTAAAGTTATGGCATTCAAATGAACGCCGTACGAAAATCAGGGAACTTGTATTGTCCCTACTTTTATGTTCCTGGGAACAGGTTTGGAATATAAATCCGTTTGATAAAGTAATTTTTTTTTCGAGACATATATTTAGACCAGAAATAAGTTTGGTATAGAAATGAGAGTATAAATTTTTTCTTTTCTATTTTTTGGAATATAAACAAAAATAAGAAATCTTCTCATTGTTCACCCCTTTCTCTCACATGTGATCTCCTTTTCTCTCAAGTCCCTGTCGCTGTCTGTTGGCCGACACAGGTCATTGTTTGCTAATCGCCGGCCGAGACCCGGTGGCTAACAACTGTTGAAATTTTATGTTGTTATCAAATAGATTTTTATTCCAGCAATATAAATTTCTTATCGTTATAAAATATGGTTCTTTGCTTAGAAACTTGTCCAATGAATAGAAATAAAAAAAATATATATTTCTAGCAAAAAATTGCTCTTGAGAACTTATCATTCACGCTCTTAATTTTGGCATCCAAGAAAAGTATCACTAGATGAATGCCTGTGAGTATGTGAACTACTTAGCATAGTTGTTACTATTATCAAATTTGTCTTCAAGAAATCAAATGATCAGAACTTACTAAACAACAAGAACAATATCCTTGTCAAGATTGTGCTGGATTGATGAACCAAGATGTATTATTTTTCAAGCACATATCTATTGATGTTTAGAGTTAGAGAGAAATAACGACAAAGCATTTATGGTGGCTCAACCCCAACTAGGGATGTATAATATTTATTTATAAGAGAGACTAATTATAATAATGGTATAGATAAACATAAATACTAAGTGTAATTTTTGGACTAACCTAATCAAGACTGGAACACTATACTTATAATCACATGTTAATAGTCTCCCTCAATCCGAAATGAGTGTAACAACTGAGAGATTAGATCTCAATAGCGTATGACGCAGACTAGATAAGCCATTTGTGAATGTGTCTACCAGCTGATCTGTAGTAGGCACATAGCAAACACATAGATTATCGGAAGCAACTTGCCCTCAAGCAAAGTGAAAATCCAATTCAATGTGTTTGGTGCGAGCATGGAATACAAGATCAAGAGCAACATATGTGGCAGAGATGTTATCACAATAAACAGTGAGAGGAGTAGAAAGTGGGACTTCAAGCTTACGAAGTAAATGCTGAATCCAAATAGTCTTAGCAACACAATGAGCGATAGCATGATACTTACCCTTTATACTATAACAGGCTACAAGATATTACTTCTTGGCACTCCATGAAACAAGATTGGTGCCTAGAAATAGACAAAAACTTGACGTAGAATGTTGAGTATCAGAGCACCCAGCCCTATCTGCACTTGCATAAGCTGTCAATGTAGTGGGAGAACACCGCTCAATGAGTAATCCATGGGTGGATGTGCTAGCTAAATACAAATATATATGTTTGACAGCTTGTAAATGAGGTAATCTAAGTTGATGTATTAATTGGCTAACCAAGTTCACAGCAGAACAAATATCATGTCTAGTGTCACAACCTAAAAATTGGGTTTTCGATTTTAGGTTAATGGATTACCATATTAATTAATTAAATTAACTAACCTAGTTCGAGCTCTCCCAAGCTCTACTAAATCGCAACTTAGGTTCAATATTTAACATGCAAAGATTTTTAGCTTGGAATCGCCACTAATTATTTTATGGTAGGCTGATTAGACATCTAAATAAAGTATCGGGAGAGATATTTAATTCCTACGAACCAGGGACTTGATTACGCTAATATTTCTATCAATGCCCTTTCGGTACCACTTTCATGAAAATATTTAATCTGGCAATTTTTGATAAATTCTAAGTTAAAACCCAAAGGTGAATGTTTTGCTGGGTTTTTTTTATGATTTTTTAATGTAATATTTGAAATTTATGGAAAAGATGAAGATGAAATGGTTTTTTTGTACCCACCCATCGGTGGCCGCGTTGGTAAGGATTAGACTATTGGGGCCCACACTGAGCTTTCTCACGGGTCGTGGGGTCGAAACTTACTCGCCCTCCGGTGATTTAAGTGGAGGGTCATGGCGGTGGGTTGCTGCGCTAGCCCCCCTCACTGCTGGTTTGAGCGTGAACTCGTCAGCCGCGCGGAACCTCGGTCATGAAAAAAATGGTTTTTTTGTAATCTTAAAAAAATCAAATTTGATTTACATCACTTTCCCAAAACTTTTAAGGAAATCTTATTAACCTACATCAAGATCTTTTAGGGATTGAGATGGATTTGAAAAGATTTTATTATCAAATACGATTTCTTAAAAATCTTATAAGATTTGGTTTTTAAGAAACCATACCTCGCCATATCTTTTTTTTAAAGAAAAAATCTTTTGAGATTTTTTTGTGATTTTTATTTTTATGAATTCAAATTCAAGTCTCAAATCTTTCAAGATAATAATTGCTATTTTTCTTGAATTAAGTTTCGATCTAAAGCCTAATAAATCAACCCTAAAAATTCGAAATACTCGCTATGAAAATAATTTCTTCTAAACCTGATAGATAGACTTATTTTCATATGTGCGGTTGCCGATTAGGACATTTTCCTAATCAATCACATTTTGAAATATTTTGGATATCTTTGAGTATCTTCAGGAAATTTTCAAATTATAAAAAGATTACACAAAAACCCCTCAAAATATTTCAAATATTCTAAGGGATCATGTATGATATCTTCAAGACACAGTTCAAATATTTTAGCAAAAAATCAATCCACAAGAAAAGTATCCAAATCAAAATAGCTGAATATTCTCAAGATATGCACAATTTTCAAAGATATGATTCAGATTTAAAAATTCATTAGGCAACCATAATACATAGAAATTCAGCAAATATTCAACTATATTCTGAATATTATGGATTGCAAAATTACCTAATTTGAAAACGAACCAAAAACTTGAACCCCAAGTGAGCTTCTTGGATTGAACATTGAAGGTGTTTTGCACCCCTAGAGGAGTTCGAAGCAGAAAATCTGCACCTTCAAACATTGAACAACAATTATTTTATGCTAAAAAAGCATGGTAAACAACCCCGAACTGCTAAGAAAAATCTACGCTTGATAGTTAGTAAAAACGCCCAAAAAAAATGCAGTTTTTGACGTCAAACAATCCCGACCAGTAGCAAAAACTAATCCCTCGACAGGGGAAGGATAGAATCGAACAGCAGCTCTGGAACAAGCAATGAAAAGTGACCAACATGGATGGAGGAAAATTGATCGCCGGGGAAGAAATGTGATGATGCCCAATGGAAGACTTCAGCTAAAGATTTTTTTTTTCTCTCTTTGTTCTCTCTCTTTTCACATGTGAAATCTCAGAATTTTTCCGTCTCTGATCCCTCTCTCTCTTGTTTTCACATGAATTTTTTCCCCCAAAGTCCTCCTTTCTCTATTAACGATCATCCCCTTTTATAAGCGAGTGACCTAATCCCCTCCCTTTGCTCAATAAACTCAACCGATATCCCAAGCTTTGCTCAACAAAATAAGATAAAATATCCCCACCTTTGCTCAACCACATCAGTTAATATTGTTGACACTTGATTTTCAATCACTTTTTCTCTTTTAAAATTAATAAAAAAAAATCCATAAAAATTCATAAAATTAAAAAAAAATCAACTTTGGGGACCTCAGCCAAGCCTAGAGAATCAATTTTGACCAAAAAATGATTTTCCATATTTTTAGTATTTTTCGGTATTTTTATTCTCGAAAAATTCAGAAAATTCAAAAAAACCTCAAGAATCAGGAAACAGGCCATCTCAATTGGCCAATTCTATTTTTGGATGATTTTCCTTCTTGATACTTTCAAAATGACGATTTTACCCCTTATGGGCAAATTGTCTCAGAAAATTTTGAGAAATTCTCAGAAATTGTGGAAAATAGGAAATAAGCACATTCAGCTGGTTTGACCTGTTTTCATTTCCCAACCCCTTAAAAAATGATGAATGACCATTTTCCCTTCTGATCAGTTTGATTCAAACTTTTCCCAATCATCTCAAATGAGTTTTCATGAAATGGTACTGAAAAGACGTTAGAGTAATCTAACATAACCAAGTCCCTGAACTCATTTTCTCTGGTTCGCAGAAATAAATTAATTCTCCCGCTAATTTATTTAAGTTTCTAATCGACCTACAAAAAATGATTAGTGACGACTCCAAATTCTAAAATTATTTGAATAAAAATCGAAGTTGCGATTCGGTAGGGCTTGGGAGGGTCCGCGTTAGGTTAGTTAATCTAATTAATCTGATAATCCGTTCACCCCTGAATCTAATCTTTTCGGGTCGCGACAAATATCCCAACCTTTTCTCAACAAAAATCGATCGATATCTCTACCTTCGCTCAACAAAATCAATTCAGTTTCAAAATATGCAGATTGCACATATGAGTAAGGATTTTTTTTAAATGATTTTTTCTTTTTTCTAAAAATTTTCCTTTTCGCCGCTGATCCGAATGCATCCGCTGTAGGTTCGAATGCAAATGTGTGAATGCAAAAGGTAAAACTATATTAAAAGCGCAGACCATATGAAAACGATTTCGCAAGGACTAAATTTAGTTTCTATTTTTTTTTATGAAATAAATGATTGAATAAGAAAAATCAAAATTTAGGTGTCAACATCTAGTCGTGGACACGTACTGTAAAGTACTAACCATCTGTTGATACAACATTGGAGAAGCGAGAAGCTCACTATCATTAGCAAGCAAAAGAGTCTTCGATGCCAAGGAAGTAGATATAGGCTTTACCTTAACAAGGTCAAACTTGCACAAAAGGCTATCAACATTCTTACCTTGAGATAAAAGCGTACTGTTAGAGCAATGATGAGCCTTAATGCCTAGAAAATAGTGAAGTGGTCCAAGATTCTTCATAAAAAATTCTTGTGAGAGTTGAGAAACAAAGATCGTAATAAATAATGACTATCACCCATGAGAAGGATATCATTAACATACAACAAAAGATATTAACAGTCCTGAGAAGAAGCACAGACAATTAATGACGGATCAGCCTTACTCGCCATGAAACCCAATGATAGCAAAAAAAAAAAAACTATTGAAACGAAGAAACCATGCATGTGGAGCTTGCTTTAAGCCATAAAAGGCTTTCTAGAGACGGCACACGTGATTCGGGAATTCAGTATTAGAGAAACCAAGAGGTTGACGCATGTGAACTTCCTCACAAAGGATGCCATGCAAGAAGGCATTCTTAACATCAAATTGACCATGGCCCATCATAATGAAATAGCAATAGAGAGAACAACCCAAATTGTAGATGTTTAACAACCAGGCTCATACTTTAATGGAAGCCCATTAAGAGCTTGAATCACCAAATCCTTAGTAGAGATGGAGCAATTGATTGCGGTCAGAGAGCCTGCAATTGACTTCAGATGCTGTGGATAGTCAGACATTGACTAATTGGATTTCTTAGCAGCGTTTCGAAAATCAAGCTCTAGTGTAATTTCCTTAGCAATGCAATGATCAGTAAAGTATCACCCTAGAGCGAGCCAAATCTCCTGAGATGTCCAAAGATCATGAACTTTACGAAAAATTTCAATTAGGGGTATGCAACCGAACTGGGTAAAACAAGGAACTTGATCAAAATGCCTAAAAATATTGGTTCAGTTCCTGGTTCCAATGTGAAAAGGTTTAGTTCCTGATTTCAAATTTTTTAAACCAATTTGAATAGCTCCAGTTCCTAGTTTCAAGTAAGGACCCAACTAGAACCGGACCGGTTTTGGATTTACTCTTAGCTACAACAAAAAAAAAAACATAATTTCTCTAAATTGAGTCTAACTTCGCCTCATCTCATTTGTTTCTTCTCCATTCTATGTCAAATCTCTCTCTCTATTCTTTGCATCAATAATTTTATGGATGAATGGAGAATGGAGTTTTTGAAATTTATTTTGATGAATGGGGAACATAGTTTTATAATTTATGTTTTATGTTATGTATTTGAACTTTTTATTGTTTATAATTATACATGGTTATGTATTTGAACTTTTCATCGTTTATGTTGTATATGACCATGTGTTTGGTAGATAGAGATTTATGGTGATCATCTTTTACTTTGAGTCATTTTGTTATTCATATTATTTTACTATTAAAAATGAAAAAAAACAAGGAAAAAAAGGTTCTCAAAATAAACCCTTAAACCGGACCCAAAAAATAGGGTAGGTTCTAGAACCGGTTCCCAAAAAAAAAATAAAGTAGGTTCCCTATTCTAAAAATTGAGAATTGGTTAGAACATGGTAGGTTTCAAGTGCTAGGTTTGAAACCTACCCACCCTGGGATCGATCATCCATAATCTCAACTGTGAGGGTTGAGTTAATCAAACTGCGAATGCATTGATTTGTCTTGACCTAGGTAGAATCAGAGTTATTGGCTACCACAATACCATTCTAATCATTGACAAGCCTCTACGGACATGGAAAAGTTCCATCCACATAGCCCAGTAGATTGTTATAGATTAAAATAGATTCAAACTGAGATTTCCATAAAAGATAATTGTCTGTATCTAGTTTGACATAGACAAGATTATTGATGTTGGGAAGAACAAGAGACAACAAGGTTGATTGCACGGCGATAATTTGACTAGCAGCAAAGGTCAGAGCAGTGGAGAAGAGGAAAGAGCAAATGAAAGTGGGTAGCATATTATTGATAGGTGATGGGAAATTTAGATTAATAGAAAAAGAAGATGATGGCCAAAGAGATGGTAGAGAAGAAGAAAAATTCGCAGATGTATTGGACATTGTTGAGGTAAATATGTTAAAGAACGTGATGCGTTTTGTGCTATGATACCTTGTTGATGTTTAGAGTCACAGAAAAATAACGACAAAGTGTTTATGGTGGCTCAACCCCAACAAGGATTGTATAATATGTATTTATAAGAGAGACTAATTACAATAAAGGTATAGAAAAACATAATTACAGAAATACCCCACTATACATATAATTACACGTTAATAATATCACCAGGTGGTTCTCTTCTTCTGTTTGCTCATATTGTTATCTCATCTTGAACCTTACTTTGTATCCATCAGCAGAGATGCGATCTTATCTTCCAAGCAAAACGGGTATAATGATTCATGCCAATCCAATATCATCCTCTATTAGACCATGGTTAAATTTACAAGATACTCAAACTATCATCAGGAATAAGAGTTCTTCACATGATTCCCACCATCAAATCTTGAACAAGATTTGGACATGAAAAATGGAAACCGTAGTACCAATTGCAGAAGCAAAGGGAACAAAAAGAAAAATCATGAAACTTTTGTTAATTTTCGATGTTCTAGGACTCTTGAGGATGAATCTCACCATGGTCATCCCCCTCCTTAGTTTTGCGCTTCTCATAGAAAATCTCCCCCATAACTTTTGCAGCTAGCGGCAGACCAGCACTCTTCTTTGTGACATCTGGTTTCAGCTTCTTGATGTTGTCATCATCCAATGTCTCACCATCTTTCTCGACCTCATCCTTGAATATACACCAACAGCTCTCAGGGTCTGTGAGTGGCTGCAGGCGGAGCACATTGTCTTCCCCAACCATGGTGTTGACCACTTCTTCTGACCTGCTCGTGATAATGACTGAACCACCACAACCTTTGGGCAACCGGTCCCAGGCGGTGTTGTCGTGCCATGGGTTAGTGTCCCACATGTCATCGAGCACTATCAAGTACTTTTTCCCTAGTAGTTGCAGGTGGAGAGCATAGAGTATGCCGGGGAGGCCGTGTCTCTCGATTGAGCTGATTATGTCCATTTCAACTCCTAGACGGGCCAGTAACTTCTTGGCGATGGCCTCCGTCGGGTTCTCAGACACGTTGTGTTGGGGGGATAACGATAACCAGATTCTTGGAAGGAACTGTGTCTTCACTTCTTGTTTGTTGAAGACCAACTGGGCGAGTGTGGTTTTTCCGACGCCGCTCACGCCAATGATTGCAATTGCGTTGAAAGAGTCGGATGATTTTCCTGGTTGGAGAAGCATCCTCTCCAAACTCACCACTTCATTCTCGAGCCCATGGACTCTTGAAGGGTCGACCCATGCGGAGCTTCCTCGAGAAGCTTCTAACCTCTGTGGCAGAAGACAGAAGGTCTCATGCGAACTTGCTAAAGATTGTTCGATCTTGTCCAACGATCTCCGGATCTGCACAAGCGTTTTAAGAGAGGTAAGGCTTTTCTTCCTCGCTAGCATTTGGCACTCTTCCAAGACATTATTGAGGCAGTAGAGCTCCTCTTTGATTGATCGCTTTTCTGGACACTCAGAGGCTGTGATTTTGTCGAGCAGAGACTGTAGTTCCACAAAACGGCGATGGAATCTGACTCTCGGGCTGTTCGCCAACTTGGTTTTGAAATTTTCAGTGAGATATTTCTGAATGTTTTCTTCCATTTTGATTCTCTGAGTGGAGAGCACTCTTCCCTCCTGAGTACTGTCTCAGTGCTATGTTGCTGCAAATGGCAGCCTAAATGCTGGGCAGGAATATCTTCCTGTTGGTTGCTGCGAGTATCCGGTTGATGGCGTAACCATTATGGGGACCTGGCCTACGGAGACTGGGTGCCCGTAAGCTGTGCAATTCGTGGACCCCCACCTGATCAAAGTCTTACATTAGTCCAACCTATATGGGCTCGGTTTGAGGACAAATTGCTAGCATAGCAGCGTTTAGGTTACTGTAAAGATAATTGTACAATGTGAACCATAAATTCTTTGAAAAGTGGAACCCAATAATTTTTATTTAGTTATTATTTAGAGAGAGAGAGAGAGAGAGAGAGAGAGAGAGAGAGAGAGAGAGAGAGAGAGAGGGAGAAAGGAACCATGGATATTACTTCATACATCACTGACCATGTCAAGAAGATTTGGGATGCATGGAATCTGAGGGGAGCCATACTCCTTAGTCTCTCGCTTCAGGCCTTTCTGATCTTGTTTGCAACCTTCAGGAAACGAGCTTCCAAGGCGGTTGTCGTCATACTAATCTGGATCACCTACTTGCTTGCCGATTAGGCTGCTAGTTTTTCAATTGGTCTCATCTCCAAAAGCGAAGTCAACCGTCCAGGCCCCGACCATAACGGCGACCTTCTCGCTTTCTGGGCGCCATTTCTTCTGCTTCACCTTAGCAGTCTTCTCACTTGAGGACAATGAGTTGTGGCTCGGGCACCTCCTGGGGCTCATATTTGAGGTGATTGCCGTGGCTTATGTGTTCTATCAGTCACTGCCTAACAAGTTATGGATGCCGATTGGCCTGGTCTTCCTATCGGGAATCATCAAGTATGGTGAGAGGACTCGGGCTTTGTACCTTGCGAGCATAATTAGATTCAGTTATTTGATGCACATGAAACCAGACCCTGGACCAAACTACGCCAAACTCATGGAGGAGTACTCCTCCAAGAAAGAGGCCAATCTTCCGGCCAAAATTGTTATGATGCCGGAACTTGACAAATAATCCAAGACCCTGGGCAGTGCGTATAGCACTGATATGGATGATGTCAAGGTGGTTCAGGAGGCTCACCGCTTCTTCAAAATCTTTAAGGGACTGTTTGTAGATATCATCTTCAGCTTCCATGAGGGAAACGGAAGCCGGGAATTCTTCCACAGGAGAAATCCGGAGGATATTCTCAGATTGCTGGAGGTAGAACTCAACTTATTTTACGATGTCCTCTGCATGAAGATTCTGGTAATGGGGGATAAGTTCGGATACTTTTGCCGCTTCATTTGTTTTAGTTCGGTAGAGATTCCTCTGGCTCTCTTCTTTTTCATGGACAAGGAAGGCTTCGAGATATTCAATGTTGCAGTTACATATAACTTGCTCCTTGGTGCTATAGCTTTGGAAGTCGTAGCTCTCCTCCAACTTATCTTCTCCGACTGGACAGTTTCAGCATTGAAGAACCTCAAGAAATACCGGGTTTTAGCTGCAATCTTCAGCAATTACCTTTCTCTCAAGAAGTATACCTGGTACGATGGTGAAGAGGAGGCGGAGATCGGATTCTTGGCCTGGCTTAAGAGGCACCTGTTTCGTAGGTGGTTGAAATCTATCTCGACATACAACTTGATTGATTATTCTATCCTGGAACGCCCTCTGCAAAATTCAGACCTTCTGGGATCGGGTGGGACACTCGTTCAGCAAGATCATTATTCTGATGGGCCTAAAGAAGTTTCTAGACCAAATGAGGTACTCATCGAAGACCCCTTTTACTAAAGAACTATGGCCATTTATCCATCAGGAGCTGCGAGAGAAATCAGTGCTCGCTAATGATCTCGAATATGCGAAGATCTTGTATTCAGCCAGAGGTGCCTGGGTGGTTCACGATCTTCACTGGTGTAACCTAGTGCCTTTCGTTAATGAAGTTGAGTACGATGAGTCTTATATTGTGCCATGTGGCTAGGAATTCTTGTATTCCACTACCACTAACACTGAGGAGAGCAACGATCGTCACAGAGGATTTTCTAAAGTTCTCTCTGATTATATGCTCTATCTTCTTGTTGTGCAATCTAAGATGATGTCTTGCTTTGACGAATAAGATTCCAAGACACTTGTGCTGAGGCCGAGAAGTTTTTGGCCAGGAAGGAACTGCCAACCGGGGAAGACCATGAAGAAGCCTCTAAATGCTTTCTCAAGGTGAAAACGACTGAGAGACCTGTCAATATGAAGGGAGACAGAAGCAAGTGGGTGCTGTTCGATGCAAGTTGGTTGGCCAAAAAGTTGATGACGTCTGAGGATCAGAAATGGATGATCATCAGCAAAGTATGGGTGGAGTTGCTGTCATACGCCGTGAGTCATTGCAGAGCTACTGCTCATGCTCATCAGCCGAGCAAAGGTGGGAGCTCGCGACTTTTGTGTGGTTGTTGATGGCTCATTTTCGTCTAGGGAAACAATTTCAGAACAATGAGGGTCAGGCAAGAGCAAAGTTGATCGTGAAGAAATAGCTCATGCAATCTCATATTCCTGGATTCTACCCATTGAAGAAATTAAATGTATAACTTTGAATTGCAGTAGAAAACAAATGTGGTTCATTGTGGCCACCTAAAAATCAATTTTATGAATCTTAGGTTAATGGATTTCCAAATAAATTAATTAGATTAATTAACTTAGCTCGAACTCTCCTCAAGTTCTATCAAATCATGACTTATATGGTTCAAATGATTATCTTACAAAAGATTTTTAATTTTTTTTGGTAGATCGATTAGAAATGCAAGTAAATTGGTGAAAGAACTAAATTACTTCTGATTACATTAATTTTCAATTAATGCCATTTTGGTACCAATTTCATAAAATATGTTTAATTTGGCAATTTTGATTAATTCTCACTTGAAGTTCAAAGGTGCAATTTTCGTAGGATTTTTTATCTTTTTTTTGTAATTTTTAGTTTTTATGGATGAAACTTAAAATTCAAGTTGCAAAGATTAAAAAATAATTATTGCTATTTCTTTCGAATTAAGTTTATTGACTATACTATGAAAATAATTTTATCTAAAGCCTATTTAGGAAATTTCCTAAACGATCACATTTCAAAATATTTTGAATATCTTGAGTATATTCAGAAAATTTTCAAAATACCACAAGATTCCACAAAATTCCCAAAACATTCACTTTCTGATGCAATCTATATAATTTAAAGACAAGATGTATTGCAAGATGTATTCATGTATATTCAATGATCGATTTTAACGTGCAATTTCCAAATTAGGGTCGTATATCGCAATATCCTAAAATGAAATTTTCAAGATATGCAAATATGTGCAAGATATGTAAGATATACTCAGAATTTGCATGAGAATATTCAATTTAGAACTTTACCTTATCTTGCGAAAATTGCTTTCCAAATGAATCAAGCTTGGATTGGGACGGCTCGGGATCTTGGCGAGCTCGTGGTTGAGCAAGAATGGCTGCTAGGTAGTAGCACGATGGAGAGAGTCTGACAGTAAGAAAGGTTGTTCTTCCCTGAACTTGATGATGTGTGCGTTCGGGGCTATAAGGTAGTCAAGGTCGCTGTGGACTATTCTTTTCCATTAATTCTGTACATTGCCACATAGTGCAGTTCCTCATGATTTCTCTTCCTCTCTTGGTGTCTCTTTGCAGATTTGTGAGGTGCTGCTGGGACTCGCGTTATATTGCTGCCTACAAGAATGATATTTTTATACCAAAATAGTGGTGAGATTGTTGAGATACTCACGGAATTCGGATGAAATTAGCGAGGGGATCATGACTCCTTCGAGCAATGTTAGGACTCCACTGAAGGTTTGCTCGCTAGTTTGAGACACCGCCTAGGATAGCTGGAATTTGAAGACGAAGGTCAGGATTGTGGTGCGTCTAGACAGTGGCTTCTTGGTTGATGATGGAGCTTATGGTCGTGGAGGATGGCCACACGGGCGGGATTCAGAGAAAAGAATTGTGGTGCGACTGAATCTTCTCAATAGAGAGAGAGAGAGAACGGATGACAATGTGACGATGGTAGAGATGCTGGCTTTCTCCCTCCACTGATCAATGGATTTCCCTGTGGGTGCCCTGCCGTCTAAGAGTCAGGGTAAGTCCACCACAAGTGCCATAACTTTTGTACGGCGTTCACTTGAGTGCCATAACTTTTAAAAATCGTTCACTTGAGTGCCATTTCACCTTTTCCGGCCGCCACGTCAGCTTTTTCGGCTGCCACGTCATATTTTTTCGGTATCCACGTCAACTTTTTCAGCTGGCACATAAACTTTTCCGGCGTCCACGTAAGCAATAGCACTCAAGTGAACCATTTTTAAAAGTTATGGCACTCAAGTGAACGAAAAAAAAGTTATGGCACTCAAGTGAGCGCCGTACAAAAGTTATGGCACTTGCAGTGTACTTACCCCTCTAAGAGTCCTTTGACTTGCGCCCACCTCTCTCTCATTTTCACATGAATTTTCTCAGGCATCTCATTGTAGACGTGCGCTTTGACTTTTATAGGCAAAGCTATGGGTCCCATATAAGAAAGAAACAATATCTCTTTCCTCTTGGGATAAGTACACTACAAGTGTCATAACTTTTGTACGGTGTTCACTTGAGTGTCATAACTTTCTTTTTGCTCACTTGAGTGCCAAATCGAAGCAAAATCGTCAACTTGAGCGCCACTTTCGGCAAAGCATCATACGTGGATTTTTTACTTAATAGTTTACTCTGACGTGGAAATTAAAAAAAAGAAGGAAAAGTCCACCGTGTGCTCTTCTTAAGGACAAAACAACGCCGAATTATACATATAAAGAAAAAGTTTGCTTCGAACGTGTTGATAGAGAAAACGAAGCCAAATTAGGCCTTGAAGCTCTCTCATGCCTCTCTCTCTCTCTCTCTCTCTCTCTCTCTCTCTCTCTCTCTCTCTCTCTCTCTCTCTCTCTCTCTCTCTCTCTCTCTCTCTCAAATCCATCTCTGTCCCACAAAAATCACACTCGTCAATTGCAAATTAAGGGTTGAATCTTCCTCAACCCTGAGTGTGTCAAGCAAATCCATTGAAGGCACGCACTCTATTCCTCTGATTCATGTTCAAGTCTCTGAAGGTAGAGAAAGTGTTTATCACGTGACAAACTGTGGCCAACACAAGTAAAGGTAAGCGATTAGTTCGTTTGTGTGAACTAATTAGTAAACGACACGCATACTTATTCATTTTGGTGTTGTTGATAGGGTGGAAGCAAAAGAAAAACTGGGTCTTGTGGAGGGAAAAAGAATGGTTTGTAATCCATGTGTTGGAAAAATAGGGTTTAGTGGCAGGGGTTTGTGTCCATCTTAGTAGAAAGGCGAGCTTTATTTTACTTGAGTTGTACCCTTCTTATGTCATTTTGTGTCCACTGATTGACAACAAAATTATTTTTTACTGAATATGGTGGGGTTGTGGGGACCAAGTGCTAAAGTTGTCGTACTAATTTGCGTTATCGTGGTCCCTATGATAGAAAAAAATTATTTGTTGTGGCCCCTATGCCTTTCCATTGTTGTAGGGACTGAATGCTCAAGTTATCATAGCCTTTGCGTCGTTGTTGTTTTTTTGGTGGGACTATGAGAACTAATGAAATTATTTGTTTATGCAAATTGAAAGCCTAATTTAAGGTTAAACACTACCGCAAACACCATTTTCTTTTCCTATGAAGCATAGTTAGCTATATAGATGTTGATACCTAATTTTTAATAATATTTTCTTTTTAAAAAAATAAAAAATTTAAAAAAATTTATAAAATTAAAAATCAATTTTGGGGACCTTCGCTAAGCTTAAGGAACTAATTTTGACCAAAAAATAAGTTTTCATATTTTTAGCATTTTTTTAGCATTTTTATTTTTAAAATTTTATAGAAATCAAACAAATGAGAGAATAGAAAAAATCAACTTTGAAAGCCTTGGCCAAGCCTAGGAAACTATTTTTGAACAAAAAATAATTTTTCATATTTTTTAATATTTTTCGAAAAATACAAAAATACTTAAAAATTCAGAAAAAATAACATTTAAGGCCACAAAAATACATAAAATAGTTAATATTTTTATTTTAATTCTCTTTTCATGTTGCCCATCACAAATTTGACAAATTCAATTTGAGATCATGTATTCCTTCATTAGCATAATTTTGAATCGGGCCAAAAAAATCCAATTTGAGTCAATTTATTTTTATTTTCACTTTTAGGAGTTGTGACATTGTTCTATAATGTTTTAAATTTTCATCTTGGCTTGATTATACCCATAATGACTCAATTTTGCTTTAATTGAATTTCACATTATTTTCAGTGGCAAAAAATGAGCTTAAATTTGACAAGCGATTGAACTAGACATGTGGTGAATTTCTACCAAGCATAAGGAACGTGTGTCGAAAATTGTGAGGAGATTTGGACTTAAAAAAATATTTCTCTAGGAATTGAATTGCAAATACTTAAAATCTCAGGACTATAGTGCAAATACCTAACATTTGAAGGATTATTTTGTAAATAACAAAAAGAAGAGTCGGTGAAGAAATTAGAATAGAAAAAAGAAGATGGAGAAGAGAAGATAGAAAAGGAAAGATGGAGAAGAGGAGATGGAAAAAAGGAAATGGCGAAAATAAGATGGGAATAGAGAAGGGGGGATGAGATAAAGAAGAGTTAGTAAAAAAATTAGAATAGAAGATAGATGAGTGGGCTATAGAAGGAGGAAAATGTGAGCTTGGGAGAGGGGGTTTTTAAAAGAGAAAATTTTAGATGTTTGAGAGAGTTTTAAGATATTGAAGATAAATTAAAGAAAAAGAAAAAATCAAAAAGAGAGATAATTATCTTTCAAAAGAGAATCTTGAAGATGGCAGAAGTTTAAAACTAGGCGTTACCATTATCAATTCCTCTAACGATCAACACAAGTCACGAGTTCATCCTCGTCGTTCAAGCTACAATCTTGTTCCACAAGGTAATGCGAAATCCAAATTCGACAATCAAGTTCATCAAATCAGGTAACGATCATAACTATTAAAATCGTCGAGAATTTTGTTACCTAAATTGATTGATTTAAATTTCGATTATGTTATATCATATTCGTATGTCTTTGTATTCACATGTCGTATTTGTATGTTTTCATATCCAAATATCTTTATTTCTTGCAATTTTCTACATTTATCGCTTAAAAAATTTGAACCCCAAATCGCAGTAGACTTTACCCCCCTACTTTGTGGTGTAAAGATCTCTTATACTTTACTCTTTGTAATTTAATTTCTGTACTATCAAACCCCAAAATGGGAAGGCTGACCAACCCGTTGGAGGTTCTTTATTTACTGCATTTACTTTCTATAGTTTAATTTATGCATCATCAAATCCCAGAATGGGAAGGCCAAGCTACCCATTGGAGGTCCTTTATTTACTACCCTTTACTTTCTGCAATTTAATTTCTACACCATCAAATCCCAAAAAGGGAAGGCCAAGCCAAGGCCGAGCCATCTATTGGAGGTTCTTTATTTACAGCTTTTTACTTCTTGCAATTTAATTTCCATACCATCAAACCCCAGAATATGAAGGCCGACCCACCCGTTGGAGGTTCTTTATTTACTACATTTACTTCATGCAATTTAATTTCCGTACCATCAAACCCCAAAATGGAAAGGCCAAGCCAAGGCCGAGCCATCCATTGAAGGTCCTTTACTTACTGCCCTTTACTTTCTGCAATTTAATTTCTGCATCATCAAACCCTACAATGAGTAGGCCTAGTCACTTGTTGGAGGTCGTAACACTGCATAGAAGTCGTTAGCTCACTCCCTCTTTCGGCTTCAGGGAATTTTTAATGCTTTGAAAATACTAAAAAAATGACATTCACATGCATTCCATCTAAAAAATGATAATACAAAAAGAGAACGTCCCACTAGAGCCTTAGGAGTAAACCAAGCCTGAGTTGCCAAATTAAGATATCAATGGAATTAAGGTACCGAAAGGGCATTAGTTTTAATTAACTGGTGTAACCAAGTCCTCGAACTCATAATCTATGGTTTGTATAAGTAATTTAGTTCTCCCGCTAATTTACTTAGGTCTCTAATCGACCTACCAAAAATTATTAGTGGCGACTCCAAATTCTAAAATCATTCGAACAAAAATTAAAGTTGCGATTCGGTAGGGCTTGGGAGGGTCCGTATTAGGTTAGTCAATTTAATTAATCTGATAATCTGTTAACCTAGAAATTTTTCACTGATTGAAAAGTTTTCGGGTCGCAACAGTAGACCTCTTTGAGAGGTTCTCCCTTTAAGGTTGTGTTTATGTAGTACATGAATTTGAAAGCTTAATAGACAAGTGAGAATTGCTTTTAACTTAGACGAGGGTTTTGCAGGCCACAAAGATATAAGTTCTTGGAAAACAACTACAAGATTGCACCTTTGTCACACTAGATTTAAGGGAAGTGGTAGAAGAGGTCACACCCTTAGCCAAAAGAAAAAAAAAAGATAAAAGGAGATTAGTTAAGAAGTTAAAGAAAGTGGCATGAAGGTAGGTAGGTTGAGGTATGTTATACTATTCAATTCTCGACGATAAATTGATTTGATAACTCAAATATTGTTAAAGCAAGGAGTAATTATATGGATTGCCTTTAAGGTTGTGTTTTGCAGAACACGAATTTGAGAGCTTAATAGGCAAGTCTGAATTGCTTTTGACTTGAACGAGGGCTTTGCAGGCCACGAAAATATAAGTTCCTGGAAAATAGCTGTAAGATTGCACCTTTGTTATACTACAATTAAGGGAAGTGGTAGAAGAGATCATACCCTTAACTAAAAGAAAAAAAAAGATAAAAGGAGATTAGTTAAGAAGTTAAGGAAAGTGGGATGGAGGTACATAGATTGAGGTTGTTAAAAAGTAAGGAGTAAGTACCACTTTCCTATTAGCTGTTCAACTTCTCAAAATAGTTGTATGATTTTGTTTCTATCAGTCTGCTTTGCTTGAGACATGTAATGACAATTGAAATTGATTGACTCAACATGTCATCAAAGTAAATGGCAAACGAATGAAAAAATCTTTAAAATTCCTACAATTCCTATTTTCTCTTTTATATGTCTACAGGCTTGTTATTTTTAGTACAACTAAATTTAGCTGACTGGATGTTTTGTTCTTGTCACTTAGCCATATGCACAATTATCTTTGGTGTAGTGTTAACAATTGTCATTGCAATGTGATCCTTGTTATAGAAATAATTGTTCTCTTTTTGGTGCAGTGTTAACATGGTGATACTTCTGTGCTTGTCAAAGTTTTATGCGGTAGTAAGTTTCTAAATGGGGACAAAGAGACTGAATATATTAGTGAAAATATCGTTGTTGTCCATATCAGTGTCAGTAAGTTGTCATATAAAAAGTTTGGGAAGGATATAGTACACTTACGATGCAAAATAAGTAAATTGTATTATCTAGTACCTGGTAAGAGTCTTAAAGATGGATTGAGATACATGTATGATGATAGTGGTGTTAGGGATATTGTTTACTATTTTCTTCATGGTCGAGAGGTGTCTGTATATGTTGAATATATCAGCGATGGAGATGAGGGAACAATCTTGGAAGCTAGTGTCGAATCCCATGTGATCATGAATCTATATTAGAAGAAAATCTTAGAGCGGAGACAGTCAGGCTTTCCATATAGCTCGTGTGTTAGAGCTGTGTAAGGCACTAGAGAGAACTGGTGGCATATCTGATGGTGAAGACACATTGCCTGAAGAATCAAGTAGAATAAACTTGAACTCTTGGTAAGCTGCATTATTTATTGAGTAGAATAAACTTGGACTCTTGGCAAGTTGCATTATCTAGTGATAAAGATGAGGAAGCAATACTGCATATACATTGCCCAAGTGATGTTGATAATGACGAGATTGCACAAGCAAGAGAAGAAGTGAGGGCATATCGATAGAGGAAGGAAGTACAACTTGGGGTAGTGGATGAAGGCATTTCTATGAACCAGGAAGATGGAGCTCTGTTGAATGATGGTGATGATATAGAAAATGAGGAAAGTGGCGAGGATGATAGCAGTAGCTCAGACAATAATGACAATGAAAATGTTACATTCCAACGTAGAAGAAAAAGGTCAAGCAAGTACCCTTCTTATGATTCAGCTAGTCCAAGTCCTCCATTTCGCTTATCTATGAGATTTAATAATACAAAACAATTAAGAGAGGCTATCATAAAGTACTCAATCACTTAGCAGAGGAATCTTAAGTTCACTAGAAATACAAAGAGTTATATTAGAGTGAAGTGTGCACAAGATAGTTGTCCATGGATATTATATGTTACATTGAGTAGAAAAACTACCTCATTCCATATACGGTCACTCTAGGAGGAGCACATGTGATGTCCTCAAAATTCATGCACATGAGGACAAGAATATTTAAAGATTTTTGGACCCCTTTCTTATCTCTTCTTCTTCTCTTTTTGCCGATTAATCACCCCCACATGCCCTCTTAAATTTTCTGCTGCTGCTCTTTAAAAGAACTATGAGCTCGAACCTCTTCCTTGGTGAGAGTTGCTGTTGCTCTGCTCCACTCACTCAACTGTGCTCTTTCCCCTTGCAAATAAGACAACTTTGCATGATTTGTTTTGACCAAAAACCCCACTGTTCATGTGGGAAACCTCTGCAGCAACCTGCCTCTCTTTCCTCATCTTCTTAGACCAATCTCTTGGCTGGATTTTCTACTGAAGCTCACGTTTATTTGCTTCTATGTTGCTACTTGTTGTGCTGTGATCTTCCTCTTCACATTATCCTCTTGGCTGACTTTGTTTGTTGTAGCTTAGTCCACTTCAAGCTGCCTTCTGCTCCTCCCTCTTCATGTCTTCAACTCGGCTTCTTATGGATATGACTTGTTACCCCTTCTTCGCTCTAATCTCTTGGCTAGTTTTGAGCAATTGCTACTGTGTCTTCGTTTGTCTTCTTTTGACCGAAGCTGCTGGAACTTTTACTGCTGTGGACTTCACCCTCCTCGCTCTCTTGAATTTCCTCTTGGATTCTCGTGTTCCTGCACGTGCAATCGGAGGAAATTGACTCGTTCGGGGTCGTCCAGTGTCCGAATTGAGCTTTGTTTTCGCTTGTGCACTCATAAGACCTCAAGCTTCGATATTCTAAAAGCGGATCAGCTAAAAACCTCCCAAAAAATTCCCAATTTTGAATCAAAGTTGACCATGTTCTACTGGTTTTCGTCTTTTGCTTGCTATAGCTACGTCCACTGCTACATCTTGCCTTGGCTACTTGGGACGCCATGGCTGGGAGTTGCTGCTACATTTTTTCTGCTTAAGTTTTGTTCACGCGCTCGGCCACAACACGAGCTAAGCCGCGTTCACCGCCCAAGCTTGTGGCCGTCTTGTTTGGCTCTATCTTATCGCCGCTTGGCCCGAGCTTATAGCCATCCATGGCCTGAGCTTAAAATGGAAACCAGGTCTTGGAATGCGAGTTTTTACAATGTGAAATGTCTGGTTATTATATTTGATTTATTTTGAGTTGAATTGTGTGCTTTTGTGAATAATCTAGGTAAATGCATGTGGCAAATCTGACTTGTATGAGTGTTTACAGGGTGTGCCAATTGAGAATTTTGTGATGCTCATCATTGATCTGTATACTGGCATGATATATGTGTATTTGACGAAGTGCATAGAACTGTGTGGGACGGCTCGGCAGTGTCTATGGGGCTACCAGGAATACGGGGAAATAAGGAGGTGCCAATTGCAGTGCTAATTGAGCCACGGTCGTTGCACTTGCGCCTGAACGTGCTCGACACAGGGTAACTGGAGAGACAAGGGTGCCAACTTCGGTGTGATTAGACATGGGTTGAGGCATAGGCTTGAGACGTCTATGACGTGGCTGAGACCGAAAGTGCTATTAAGCTACCAGTGGGGTTCAGTCCGGAAGTGCTAATGAGCCACTGAAGACCCCAAGTAAATAATTAAGCATTTACATTTGCATCTGTGTGATCTGAAGTCACAATATGCATGTGATTATTTACGTTCTGGCCTGAGACATATGCTTCATTCTATATTGAGTTTAGGCGTGTGTTCACTGAGTTTCAATTCACATATTTTTGGCCGATCGCCATTTTAGACCTTTGACCATATGTATGAATATTCATATTCCCCGAGTCTGCTAAGGGATCCCTTAGGAGATTGAGATATAGGTATTTTAATACCCTGCTATGGACGGAGTTTCGTATGAGTGGCATAGCTGCATCGAATGGGTCAATGAGGGATATGACATTTTGATCCCTCATAGATACGAGGGATGATACAGTTAGAGGGGTCAGAAGTTGTGGCAGGGTCGTCTACAGGGTTTAGATGTACGAGTCTTTTTGATGGGGCCGACTGGCTTGATGAATGCGACCACTTTTGGAGGCGAGGTCATAGATCCTGAGCCGATGGATGTCGTAGATGTAGATGGGGATGTAGTTATGGAGATCGAGGGAGCAGACAGATGGCGAGCCTGGATCTCCGATATCTGAGGAGTCTGATCCAGAGAAGTTCCCTTTATCTGAGTATGAGCAGTTCCTCGAGGATGCATGGACGAGGCTTAGTGACTATTTGACCTTGGCTAACTTAGGTTTGTTTTTGAGGTTCAGCTGATAGTCTCTCTCCAGATTGTATAAAAACTTCCACTGTTATATGGTATGTAAATTAAATTTTCTCTATCTCTCTATCCTACATGTGTATTTGTCAGCCTTCGTTTGGCCATGACGAGTCTCGGGCCGTCACTAAAGTTAGCCAGGCGATGAGTGAAATGATCAGGTGAAGGGATGTTACGCGTCCGATGGGTCCGAGGAGTAACATTCCCGTTCGGAGTGGTACCAAAGCAAGGTCAGCTCGATAATAAATTATTCGAGGCTTAGAGTAATAAGGTTAACGATTGTGGGATAGTTAGATAGAAAGAGACCCCTTAGCTGGACTAAGGATTAGGCGTGTATGCCTGTTCTTGACTGGTGCATGTGATTGCTATAATTAATAGTGATTCTCTATGGCTAATACTAGTACTCATATGTTTTAGCAAATTGTTATGCACTGCTAGACCCTGGTTGGCGATTTGAGTCTTAGTTCCTTGATGGAATTATAGCAAATATAAGTGAGTCAAACCAAGGAAAATAAGCAATAGAAATAGATCAAGGAAGTATGAGAGTGTGTCTAGCTTAGGTACTCCAACTGCAAGAGCTCAAGCGATGGGTTCTTCAGCTGTAGGAGCTCAAGCTATCGGTGCTCTAGCTGTAGGAGCTCAACCTGCAGGAAACCCAAGTATTGGAAATATTATGAGGGTATTGGCAGAAGTTGGTACCTTGATGGGCAGGCAGGCTGAAGAAAGAGCTGCCACTGTAGCTCAAGCTGCTGAGACCACTTTAGCTGCCGTGCATAGAGCCAATGTGAATAATCCCTCAGGCAATAGAGGTCGGCAAACACCCTCACCTCGTGGAGCAATTTCTAAAGTTGCATCCACCAAAGTTCGATAGAACGGGAAGACCTGAAGCAACTTCCCTTTGGACAGAGCAACTGGAGAACGCGTTCGAAGTGCTAGGGTGTACTGGGGAAGAAAGGGTTTCATTAGTAGTCTACCACCTCCAAGGCACTGCAGACGATTGGTGGAAGGCCACTCGAGGAATAATCTTCCCCGAAGGTGTAATGTTGAATTGGATGGCTTTCCAGGACGTATTTAGTGGAAAAAACTTTTCAGAGGCCGTGTAGGGAAAGAAAGATGGAGGAATTCCTACAGCTTCGTCAAGGACAGATAACAGTGGACTAGTATGAGGCGGAATTTGCAAGGTTATCTAAGTTTGCCCCGAGAATGATTGAGAACACCTGGGATAAGGCAAGGACATTTTGTGAAGGACTAAGGCCGAAACTTCGTAGTCGATAGATTACCTCAGGATTGAGGGAGGGCTCAGGAATTCGAAAGAGACATAAATGAAAGAGCCGTAGCATCTGGGTCGTGATTCATGCCTAGATGAGATGACAGGAGTTTTGAAAAAAGGCTAATGATGGACAATAAAAGGTTTGTCCCTCCAGCCAGAAGAACTTGGGAAAACCAACATCTCTTGGTAGTGCAAGGTGTCGCGATTGTGGATAGAGGCATGCGATTGGTTTATGCCCAAGAAAGACAGGAGCTTGCTTCGAGTGCGATCAGATAGGACATATTACGAGGCATTATCCGAGAAAGAATCGTGGACCATAGTTTCAACAACAGAGACCGCCAGCTGGACCACATGCAATAGCTGTTCCCCAAGAAAATCTAAATCGAGTGCCAAAGTAAGGAAAAGTGTATGAGATGGTGCGAGGAGAAGCTAAGAACGCACCTAGCGTGATCACAGGTACCATTTCTTTGTGTGATCATGCTGCCTTATTTGATCCGGGAGGATTGTATTCGTTTGTGTCTGAATAATTTGTTACACTAGCTGGTATTGACGTGAGACCATTAGAGACACCGCTGCATGTGGTCACCCTACTAAAGGTTAAAATGATCATCTCATTAAGATGTCAAGAGTATAAAATATCCTTAGGTGATAGAGAGGAATTGATTGATCTGGCTATCTTGCCCATGTTTGACTTTGACGTAATAATTGGGATGAATTGGTTAGTCAAACATAGGACTATAATAGACTGTAGTAGTGGGATGATCTAACTTAACCCAGGGGATCACCCTAGATTCGAATTTCGAGGAAATCGAGGAGGAACCTTGATCCCTTGAATATCGTCACTGGAAGCAACTAAGTTGATGGACGAAGAATGCCAAGGGTACCTAGCCTCTGTAACTAATTCGTTAGTTGAGGAAGTAAAGCTTGAAGACTTGCCAGTAATACGTAATTTTCCTGATGTCTTTCGCAAGAGTTACCAGGACTGCCTCCTAAAAGGGAAGTAGAGTTTGCAATTGAATTGGCTCCTGGGTGTCTAAGGCATCTTACAGGATGTCATTGTCGGAATTGAAGGTCTAATTGTAGGAACTACTGGATAAAGGATTTATTCACCCAAATGCTTCGCTATGGGGTGCTCCAGTATTGTTCGTAAGGAAGAAAGACAGGTCATTGTGTCTGTGCATTGACTATCGGCAGTTGAATCAAGTGATAGTCAAGAATAAATGCCCGTTGCCCAAGATAGATGATTTGTTTGATCAACTGCAATGAGCATCTATGTTCTCTAAGATAAACTTGAGGATAGGCTATCATCAGTTAAGGATAAAAAAGGAGGACATGCCGAAAACGGCATTCAAGACTAGGTATGGGCATTATGAATTTACGGTTATGCCATTAGGATTAACCAATGCCCCTGTCGCCTTTATGGATATGATGAATAGGATATTCAAGGAGTTCCTAGACCAGTTCATAATAGTATTCATCGACGACATATTGGTGTACTCGAGGAGTTCTGAGGACCATGAAAAGCACTTAAGTATTATTCTACGGACCTTGAGAGAGCACTCGCTCTACGCCAAGTTCAGTAAGTGTAAATTTTGGCGTAATCGAGTGGTATTTTTTGGACATGTCATTTCTGGAGAAGGGATTACTATGGATTCGTCAAAGATTGAAGTAGTTGAAAAGTGGCCTAGACCGACAACTGCAACGAAAGTTAGAAGTTTTTTAGAACTGGTAAATTAGTACAGACGCTTCGTGGAAAAGTTTTCTACGATAGCTGGACACTTAACGCGTCTATTGAAAAAGGAGATGAAGTTCTATTGGACAGACAAATGCGAAGAAAGCTTTCAAGAGCTTAAAGGTAGACTGACAACTACACTAGTATTAACTATATCGTCAGGATCTGGAGGATTTGAAATTTATAGTGATGCATCATTAAGAGGTCTGGGATGTGTCTTGATTCAATATCGATGGGTTTTAGCGTACGCATCTTGACAGCTAAGGCCACATGAGATGAACTACTCGATGCATGATCTGGAATTAGCAGCGATAGTGTTCGCACTAAAGATCTGGAGACATTATCTAGTTGGAGAAAAATTTCAGATTTATACGGATCACCAGAGTCTGAAGTATCTATTCTCTCAGAAGGAACTAACTATGAGACAACATCGCTGGATGGAACTATTAAAGGATTATGACTGCGACATTCTGTATCACCCTGGAAAGGCAAACAGAGTAGCGGATGCACTTAGTCGAAAGTCGAGCATAGCGCGCATGATAGTTAAAGAGTGGACGTTACTAGAAGGGATAAGAGACTCGGAATTCAAGATAGAGGTAGGACATCTCTCGAGTCTGATGGCCACCTTGAGAGTTAAACCAAAAATTCACTTGAGGATCAAGTAACTACAGTTTACGAACCCTGATATTCTAAAGATCTTGGTGATGGATGTGGTAAAGAGAAAATCGGAGTTTCAGGTGACAGGATGGAAGCCTAAAGTTCAAAAGACGCTTGTGTGTGCCAAATAATGAAGAATTAAAGGAAGAGATTTTGACAGAAGTGCAATGTAGCAGTTATAGCATTCATCCAAGTAGCACGAAGATGTATCAGAACCTGCATCAATACTACTGGTAGAACGGAATAAAGGTGGATGTGGCCAAACATGTGACGAAATACCTGACATGTCAACAGGTGAAAGCACAGCATTGTAAACCTAGAGGATTGCTACAGTCATTGGAGATTCCAAAATGGAAATGGAAACATGTCACAATGGACTTTGTGACTGGTTTACTAAGGAGTCAAAGGAGCAACGATTCGATCTGGGTTATAGTCGATAGGCTGACCAAATCTGCTCACTTCATAACAGTGCGAAAGGACTTTGCTCTGGAAAAGCTGGCTAAATTATATGTCCGTCAAATCGTTCGTCTACATGGAGTACCAGTTATAGTCACGTCTGATCGTGACCCTCGCTTTACTGCGACATTTTGGAAAATTTGCAGACTGCGCTAGGAACTGAGTTGAGATACAGTACGGTATATCATCCACAGACCGATGGACAGATAGAAAGGATGATTCAGACATTAGAGGACATGTTGAGAGCCTGCGTAATAGATTTTAAAAGTGGATGAGAAGGACAATCGCACTTGGTAGAGTTTGTGTACAATAACAGTGATCAGCACAACATTAGGATGGCTCTATTTGAGGCTCTATATGGAAAAGCTTATGGAACTCCAATCTACTAGGACGACATTGGTGAAAGGAGCATAACGGGCCCAAAACTGGTTCAGCAGTTCGTTGAGGCAGTGAAAGTGAGGAACAGGCTGAAAACAGCTTAGAGTCGCCAGAAAAACTATGCAGATATGCGATATAGGCCATTGGAATTTCAAATAGGAGATCATGTATTTTTGAAGGTGATGCTAATGAATGATCTATCTCACTTTGGGAAAAAGGGAAAGTTAAGACCGAGATTTGTAGGCCCATTCAAGATCTTGGAAAGAATTAGAACAGTGGCGTATCGTCTTGCGTTGCCGCCAAACTTGTCTCAGAGGTACATAATGTGTTCCATGTTTTGATGCTGAGAAAGTACGAGTCGGAACCGAGCCATATACTCGATCATGATGTTATTGAAGTGGATGACCGAGTTTCGTATGTAGAAAGGCCTGTACGAATAATGGACCGAAGAAAACACACCCTACGAAACAAGAAAATATCCCTAGTCAAAATAA
The DNA here is from genome assembly GCA_016432845.1 of Psidium guajava. Taxonomy (NCBI): domain Eukaryota; kingdom Viridiplantae; phylum Streptophyta; class Magnoliopsida; order Myrtales; family Myrtaceae; genus Psidium; species Psidium guajava. Next base: position 1,165,402 of record CM028230.1, read on the forward strand.
CTTGGGAGCATCATGGAACAGAAGAGGCAACATGGAAAAACGAAGATGAAATGAGGAGCAAGTACTCTACTTGTTTATGTAATTAGCAGCGTTAGTAGAATGAAAATTTCGAGGACGAAATTCCTCCAAGGAGGGCAGAGTTGTGATGTCCTCAAAATTCATGCGCATGAGGACAAGAACATTTAAAGATTTTTGGACCCCTTTCTTGTCTCTTCTTCTTCGCTTTTTGCCAATTAATCACACCCACGTGCCCTCTTAAATTTTCTGCTATTGCTCTTTAAAAGAACCATGAGCTCGAACGTCTTCCTTGGTGAGAGTTGCTGCTGTTCTGCTCCACTCACTCAGCTGTGCTCTTTCCCCATGCAAATAAGATAACTTTGCATGATTTGTTTTGACCAAAAATCCCACTGTTCACGTGGGAAACCTTTGCAGCAGTTGGTCTCTCTTTCCTCTTCTTCTTAGACCACTCTCTCAGCTGGATTTTCTGCTGAAGCTCACGTTTATTTACTGCTGTGTTGCTGCTTGTTGCGTTGTGATCTTCCTCTTCACATCATCCTCTGAGCTGACTTCATTTGTTGCAGCTTAGTCCACTTCACGCTGCCATCTACTCCTCCCTCTTCATGTCTTCTGCTCGGCTACTTGTGGACTGGACTTTCTACCCCTTCTTCGCTCCAATCTCTCGGCTAGTTTTGAGCCATTGCTACTATGTCTTCATTTGTCGTCTTTTGATTGAAGTTGCTGGAGCTTTTGCTATAGTGGACTTCACCCTCTCGGCCACCTCGCTCTCTTGAATTTCCTCTCGGGTTCTCGCGTTCCTGCACGCGCACCCGGAGGAAATCGACTTGTTCGGGGCCGTCCGGTGTTCGAATCGAGCTATATTTTCTCCTGTGTACTCATAACACCTCAAGCTTTGATATTCTAGAAGTGGATCAGCCAAAAACCTACTAAAAAATTCCCGATTTTGAATCAAAGTTGACCCTATTCTGTTGGTTTTCTTCTTTTGCTTGCTGCAGCTGCGTCCATTGCTGCCCCTTACCTTGGCTACTTGGGACGCTACAATTGGAAGTTGCTGCTGCATTTTTGCTGCTCAAGTTTCATTCACATGTTCAACCACCGTGTGAACCAAGCCGCGTTCACCGCCCAAGCTCGTGGCCATCTTGTTTGGGCTCTATCTCATCGCCGCTTGGCTCGAGCTCATCATCGTCCATGGCCTGAGGTTGAACTTGATTTTTAGGTGAGCACATTTCTAAACTTGACTTAGAATGTTGGTATGCTAGAGATTAGTAGGGAAAATTTTATGATGAAAAATATTAAATTTCCTAGACGTCAAATGTCGACTATTTATTTCTGACCAAAAGGGTCAATTGGTAATTTTTGTGGACTCTAGAAATTGCCATGTATGCCAGATTGCTTGCTTTTAAACCTAGGTGACTTAGACTGGAAATCGGGTCCTAGAATGCTTGTTTTTGCAACGTGAAATGCCTAGTTATTATATTCAATTTATTTTGAGTTGAATTGTGTACTCTGGTGAATAATCTTGGGAAATGCATGTGTCAAAACTGATTTGCATGAGTGTTTACAGGGTGGGCCAATTGAGAATTCTATGATACTCATCATTGATCTGCATAATGGTATGAGACATATACATTTGGCGGAGTGCACAGAACCATGTGGGACGGTTTGGTAGTGTCTAGGGTGTTACTGAGAATGTGGGGAAATAAGAAGGTGCCAATCGTAATGCTAATTGAGCCACGATCGTTGCACTTGTGCTTGAACGTGCTCGGCACGGAGTAGTTAGAGAGACAAGAGTGCCAACTTTGGTATGATTAGACACGGGTTGAGGCACGGGTCTAAGACGTCTATGACATGGCTAGGACCAGAAGTGCTATTGAGTAACCGATAGGGTTCAGTTCGAAAGTGCTAGTGAGCCACCAAGGACCCCAAATGAATCATTAAACATCTACATTTGCATCTGTGTGATCTGAAGTCACAATATGCGTGTGATTATTTACGTCATGGCCTGAGACATATGCTTCATTCTATATTGAGTTTAGGCGTGTGTTCATTAAGTTTCAACTTACATATTTTTTGCTGATTGCCATTTCAGACCCTCGACCATTGGTATGAATATTCATATTCATATTCCCCGAGTTTGCCACAGGATCTCTTTGGAGATTGAGACACAGGTATTTTTGTACCTTGCTATAGACGGAGTTTCGTATGAGCGGCATAGCTACACCGTATGTGTTGGCGAGAGATACGACATTTTGATCCCTCATAGATACGAGAGATGTACAGTCAGAGGGGTCAGGAGTTGTGGCAGGGCCCTCAGCGGGGTTTGGATGTACTGGTCTTTTTGATGGGGCCAACAGGCCTGATGAATGCGACCAATTTTGGAAGTGAGGTCGTAGACCCTGAGCCAATAGATGTCCTAGATGTAGATGGGGATATAATTATGGAGATCGAGGGAGCAGACGACGTGTTCGTCGAGCAGGCAAATGGCGAGCCTGGATCTTCGATATCTGAGGAGTCTAATCTAGAGGAGTTCCTTTTGTCTGAGGATGAGTAGTTCCTCGAGGATGCATGGACGAGGCTTAGTGACTTTTTGACCTTGGCTAACTTAGGTTTATTTTTTTGGGTTCAGCTGATAGTCTCTCTCCAGGTTTTATAAAAACCTCTACTGTTATATGGTATGTAAATTAAATTTTCTCTATCTCTCTATCCTATATGTATATTTGTTAGGGGTTGTGCGTTTCCGTTGTCGCATTTGTTAGCCATCATTTGGCTGCGATAAGTCCTGGACCGTTGCTAGAGTTGGCCAGGCGATAAATGAAATGATTAGGTGAAAGGATGTTGCACGTCCGACGAGTCCGGGGCATAACAGTACACCTGTGGTATTGACAAGTGTGTGGCTTGCCAAGCACTTCTTCAACACCATTAAGGTTATACCAGAAATTAAAACTACTCGATTGAACAACCGGTCAAAGAGGAAGTAGGCATGATTATGTCTAGAAGTTAGTGCAAAAGAGCTAAGTATAAGGTGATGAGTGAATTGATGGGTATGTACAAGAAAGAATATACACAGATCTGGGACTATGCTTGGGAGTGCAGGCTTCAAAATATGCCTAGTAGAATTCATGTAGAGATTGAGGAGACATCATTGGATGATCATGACACACAGTTCATAGAATTTATTTCTATTTTGAGGCATGCAGAAAGGGATTCCTAACTGGCTGTAGGAAAGTTATAAGGTTAGATGGTAGTTTCTTGAAGGGGTTATGCAAAGGAGAGTTATTAGTCACAATTGGGAGAGATGGAAACAACCAAATGTTTCCAATAGCCTGGGTTGTTGTGAAGTTAGAGAATAAGGACACTTGGTCCTGGTTTCTGAAAAATCTAATGGCTAACCTTAGCATAACTGATGGAAATGGCTAGCCTTTATGAGCGATCAACAAAAGGTAAAACACTATCGTTGAACTATTGTCTTTGTAATAACAGTTATTTTTATACCTTAATAATATTTGTTGGTTTTGTTTTGTAGGAACTTGTCCCATCTATGGCTGAATTGATGCTCGACAAATAATGCGAATTGGGCAAAAAAGCATAGAGGTGATCAACTACAGAAGCAATTTTGATTGATTGCAAAGAGCACCAATATGGGAGATTTTAGAGTTCACAAACAGCTTTATATGACTTATCTGGTGAAGCCTTTGAAGACTTGTTTCGCACTGAAGCAAAACATTGGTGTAGAGTCTTCTTTAGTGAAGAATTTAAGTGTGATATCGTTGATAACAATCTTTGTGAGGTATTCAACGGTACGATCTTAGGAGCGAGGTGCAAATCAATCATCAGTATGCTTGAAAACATCAGAGTCATGGTTATGACTAGGCTGCACATATAGAGAGATGAATATGCAAAATAGCCTAAACAACGTGGCCATAGAATTGTGAAGAAATTGGAGGAGAGTATAAGAGGTAGTAGATTTTGCCATCCAATTTGGAATAAGGATGACAGATTCGAGATTATAAATAGGATCAACTGAAGACGTTTCTGACCACAAAGTACACATGGTGCAATTGCAAAAAGGATAAGGGAAACTGGCTATGGGTTGTTCGTAGACACGAATACAAACATGGCAATTTTGCATATTAGTTTTTTTACGTGTTATGCATTTAAGATATGTCATTTGATTGATTGATATGGTAAGTGAAGGTTATACATGATTGTAGCTTGAAAGAAGTTTAGAGGTCTTCATATCTCAAGGAGGACCTAGTCAAGAATCGACTTCATTGACAAAAAAAAAGCCAGGGGGATGCACTGATAAACCAACCAATAATTAGTCGAGGACAAGCGAAAAAAAAGCAACCAATGGCACCTCCAAAACAGATGGTATGGAGACCAGCTCCAAAATGATCTACTGCCCCAACTTTAGTTCCATCTCAGTCAAATGATCTTGCAAATGGTATCACACAACTTGTTGCTACAGTGTCAACATCTACAATAGTGAGTGTTATGTATTTAAGATATGTCATTTGATTGATTGATATGGTAAGTGAAGGTTATATATGATTATCGCTTGAGAGAAGTTTAAAGGTTTTCATATCTCAAAGAGGACCAAGTCAACCATTGACTGCATCTACAAAAAGCCAAGGGAAGGCACCAATGATTACTCGAGCACAAGCAAAAAGTCAGCTCTAAAATTACCTGCTGCCCCAACTTTAGTTCCATCTCAGTTAAATGATCTTGCCGGTGGTACTACACAACCTGCTGCTACAATGCCAAGATCTCTGACAGTGAGTATTATGTATTTAAAATATGTCATTTAATTGTTATATAGCAACTGAAGGTTATATAATTGCAAGCTAGAGAAAGTTCAGAGGTCTTGATATCTCAAGGAAGACTTGGTCAAGCATCAACTGCACCAACAAAAAAAAGCCAAGGGGAGATATTAATAAACCAACCAATAGTTACTCGAGCACAAGCAAAAACAAAGCAACCAATGATTACTCAAGCATAAGTGAAAAAGAAGCAACCAAGTGAAGGGAAAAAAAAAGTAACATGTTCAGCTTGACTGATAGGAGGATTTGATGGTGGAGATAATGTCTGTCCATGTTTCTGATTTTAGGATTTTCAAGTTATTCTTAAAGATGCGTTTGATGTTAACACTGCATTTTGGTTCGGTATATATTTTGCAGCAATGTGGTTAGGTGTCATTTGCTGCATTTTGGTTAGATATGCATCTATAGCAGTGTGGATAGGTGTTTTTATTACTGCATTTTGATTGGTTATGTCTTTCGCAGCAATGTTGTTAGGAGTTTTACTGCTGCATTTTTTGCTGGTGTGTTTAGCAACAATATTTTAGATTTTATGTGAGTGAACAGGTTCTTATGGCTATTGTTGTTGATGTAAGAATAGATGCTTCATAATGAGTAGCAATGATTATACTATTGTTTCATTGGTGCTATTATATTTGCTATAAATCTAAAACCAGAGCAAGTTTAGGCTTGTTGTATCTGTTGTTTAATATATATATGCTTGAAGTCGCTATAACATCATATAAATGGTTTAAGAAAAAAAGTGAACCTAACATAAGCTGAATATAAGCTACACAGATAAAGAACGAGATCGATGAATGGTTTTAAAAAAGTGAACCTAAGTGATCACTTTTCAAAAATTGAGAAACCTAAGTGATCACTTTTCAAAAATTGAGGAACCTAAGTTATAACTTTTAAAAATATATGGTACTTAAGTGGCCACTTTGTGAAAGTTGAGTAACCTAAGTGGTTGGTTTAACTAATTTATGGCACTCAAACGGTCATTCATAAAGTTGTTAGAACTCATCTCGTCCTTGAAAATCGTATTAGAATAGCGAAAACCAACCACAAAATGTATGATCATCTATGCTCTTGCTGCACATCATTTATACAAAGCATTGCATTTGCACCAAAGAATCATGCACAAATTGCATCATCTATTTCCAATAGTGGCAATTCAACATTTCCATTCTCCATACACAGAATAGCAAAAAGTAATAATATTCTTGGCATAAAAATAGAACAACACCATACCATTATTCCTCAACTACCGTAAACTTAGAAGACCCTTCTCTTTAGTAGGGTTACATATGCCCATATACCAGAACAAACCCACCAACAACAGCATTACAAGAGACACTCGATAAATATCTCTTTGATTTTTCATCCTTGAAAATTCCTTCTTCCAGTGATTCAACAAATATTACAGACCCATTATCTCTGATTCTATTGAGTCGTCATCGTCCAACTCATCTGTCAATACATGTCGATGTTCATCTCGTTCTTGAAGTAGCTCCAAGATAACCTCCGTTGCTCGATTCGAGAATTTCGTGTCAACCCACCTATAAGATAGTTGACAACAATATAAGTTATCAAGAGAATTTCGTCCATGCCAGTTGCATTAGCAGGGCAAAGCAGCGTAAGATATTCCCCCAAAACAATCAAAGAAACCTGAATCAAAAATCATAGCTAAAGTCATAAATAAAATTGATAGATCAGCAGAACAGAGTAATAGACACCTAAAATATCCACAATTGAAGTCTTCTCTATACTTGGCGCAGCTATGGAACCTTCTCCCAGGATTATCTCTCGTCCAAGCTATTCTTATTGGACTTCGCAACCCGCAATAGCAAAAACATGGAGCTTCATCTTGGCTTCACTCATGCATTTGTGAGCCGCTTGCCCTGCTTCTACTCTCCATTGTGAATTTCACGAGTTGATTTTTGGCAATTTGAAGATCTGGAATTCGTGGAGTTCAGATTGGTAGGGTTAGTGTTCTTTAGATTCGGCTTGGTAGGTTAGGGTTCTTCAAATTTTATTTTCCCTCAATTGTTGAAGTAAGCGCTTGATAGGGTTAGGGTTATGATTCATCAGATTTGATTTTCCCCCAAATTGTTGAAGTGAGAGAATAGTTCTTTAATAAGAGAAGTGTGCAGCATCGTTTGGCAATTCATTTGTTGATTCAGCTTTTTGGCAGGCCACGTCAACTAGCTTTACATTATTTTAATGCCACAAAGGATTTTTCGGTTACCCAAATCGCCAATGGTACTCAAGTGGTCGATATTTAAAAGTTATGATACTCAAATAAGCAAAAAAAAAAAAGCTATGACATTCAAGTGAACGCCGTACAAAAGTTATGACACTTGTACTGTGCTTATCCCCTTTCCTCTTTGTTCCCAGATTATTGTCTTTACTTTCTGTTCACGCCTCTAGACATGTGAAGATGTCATAAAATATGTGCCCAAGCAAAATATGCTAAAATCACTTCTTCTTCTTCTTTTCTCTCTAGCGTGTTTTTTTTTTAGAACTCAAAATAAAAATCCCTCACTTATCACTAAAAGGTGCTGGAAACTCTGGAGATATTATTTTAACTATTCTTCACTGCCCCCAAACATATTGCCCAAAGAATGACACTGAATTTCTTCTCACTGTCACCCATGTCAGTTATGTTTGATCTGGTATTCCGGTTACTCTTTTGACTCAACACACATCTCTATCTCAATCTATCTCACATCGAACAAGCAGCCCCTCTGCACAGAGAAACTACCTCACAAGATATAGATGAACGAGATATCTTCTTTTTTATTGTGGGGGGGGGGGGGGGGGGGGCTATTCGCCTTTTGAATCTTACAAAGGTTATAGTAGGGGCTTCATAGCTACTTTCTTCTAAAGGAAACCAAATAACCAACCTTGAGTCAATAGGAGCCCTACTTCCCTCTTTGCGACGGTACGACAAACAGCGCTGCCTACACGCGAATCAGCTTCCGAGGTCAAGCAGTCTCAATTTCACTACCGGATTTTCGAATGAATGCTGGACTGGGCCACCTCGAATGGCGTGAGCCGCATGCGGGGAGACCCGCACGTACGGTTTTTAGGGGGGTCTAGTCGAAAGACTGGTCGGCGCCCACCCGACTAGAGGGACTAAGAAATTAATAGAGTACAAAACTTAATATTCAAGTTTTTTTTTAATCCACGCGAGCTTCATCCACTTAACTAAATTTAGAACATTCAATCGAATTCACTCACCATCGGACCGATACGAATTCAAACTTTATGCAAATGCTCCTAATATCTATATGCAATTTAAATGATTTTTTTTTGTTAGGGAATAATGTTGATTGCTAATTTTATGCAATAAAATCAAAATTTACATGTCAATATTTAATCTTGTGGGCTCACCTCGTAGAAAATTCTGCTTCTTGTAATCCTATGACTTTATGTAGTAGTTTTTTACTTTGGCCAGAAAAAATGTGAAAGTTTCTTCGGTTTGGAACTCAGAATTCCGCTTCAACATCGCTGGTTTACGAGGATCAAATGTTCTTTGTATAAGGGAACTGTCATTCTAATTATTAGTTAGAGTTTTTGTGTTGGATATCCTAACATTTTACTCAAGAAATTTTCTTGTCTCTTGCCTTTTCCCTAATCAGTTGCCAGAAGTGGTCGAGCTTTGTCGTGCGGCGCTTGCACGAACCTTTCAGATGCTCGGTTCTGTGCTGCCTGGACTGCGAATTCAGAGTACATTTGGTGTGCGGACTACCCTCATGCTTTTTCAAGCCGTTGCCCCAGCAAAGATCGCCTTGAGCTCAAGGTCCATGAACGAGGAGGATGTCCGCAGCGATCTCCTTCGTCTCTGCGATGTAATGTGATTTCTATTTAGATGTGCTTGCAAATGTCTGAAAGGCAAAAACTAGCAGGCGAAGATCGGATTGAACATCTCAGCCCAGGACACCCTTTGATACTCTGTGTGTCGCACCCCACTCAAGGTGCCACCTCCAAAGTGGTGATGTCCTAGGTCGTCATGTTTACTAACAGAATTAATCTGATTTTCGTTTTCATGCAGCGAAAATTTTCAAATAATAATTATTAGACTAGTCAACTCTACTCATGAGGTAGCAACCATGACAATTTCATTCATATTTAGCAAATAAACAAGTTTCTACGGATTTCATTGTGCTATATACAAATGTGGAGATAATCCTGGGAAGTGCTATAGTTGCCTAACCCCATCTATAGATAATAACTATCTCCTGGCCATCCGTAGCACCAAATTGCCGCAAATCCTCCACTCTCGGGTTGCAGTCTTTCAAAAAATCACTGCTCAATCATCCTAACCCCATCTAGCAGCCGCCGCTGCTGCCCCTCCATCGCCAACTCTGCCTGTTGCACCATTGTCTCCGCGTCATCCCCATCAAAGAAGTCATGGAGAATGGCCTCTCGCTAGCCATCGATCACTAGAAAGATCGACACAAAGCGATAGGTCCTTACCGACTCCCACGTCCACAGTTAGGGTGGCGGTCACTCGTGTGAAGGAAATCCCATGATCATTCGAGATCTCAAAATCCTAGGTCTCAGTCTCGAGGGTAATGGGGAGACTGTAGCGGGCATTGGGTGGAATTGGGATGGATCCCATACCTGTCAGTCTAAAGAAAGTAACAACACCATAAGTGTAAGTAAACTTAGCAAGTGAATTCGACCACTCTATCGCTAGTTCGGTTCATCATATTTATTCGAATCCATAAGTAAACCAGTCTACGATGAATCAATTAAAGTGATGGTTAGTTTCAACATGGCGCGTATGGTATGCATATGGATGAATGTGTATTCTCCCATGCATATCACTTGCCATTGTCACGCACGAGTCTAGCCACCAACTCAAAATTTTCAATACCTCGGCTTCTATTGCCAACCCTCAAGGCAACCCCCCACCTTGAGATCCTCACTCTAAGGCTTTGTGTAATGTACCATGCAATCCTCTTGACGCCACTAGCCAAGGCATCTTGTCTCCCTCGAACAATTAATTATACTCTTTTCTTTTAATCCCTGGCCTTTCAACCCCCCCTTCTCTCCGTATGCATGATGCAATGCATGTTAATGCGTACACTTTATATGAATTGATATGTATACTGCACGTGCTCAGCACAGTGTATATGGCAAGTTCAGGAAAATTTTCAACACAGCAAGGCTCGTGGTTAACTCACTTAAAAGACGTACTAGAAGAATTTCGAGAGTGCAACCCCTCACGGCCAGCGTCCTCAGTTCACAGGTCCATACCAAACCGTCTCCCTTTAATGTCACTCTCTCAATTTCGTAGATCTCCTGATCAATCCCAGCGTGCTTGGTATAAACATACAACTCTACATCAAGTGAGGTTATGCAACATATTCATCAAACTCACGGACTCTCAATCCATAGTTTATTCCTCGGTCCGTAATAAATGTCGTCTCTATTTCGTCAATTTCATTTACCACCTAAGATTAGGATCAGTGTCTATTTCACGCACATTGTTCGCAGCCCTACACTAACAAGAATAACTCTGAGCCTCCTTCCATCTATTAGTACTTGAGAACTACCATCGGTTCAGTAATCCGAGATATAATTCATCAGGCCAACGTTAATCTCGCTCAAAGATTGTTTCCTTTTTGTTAATTCCAGTCTACAATCGTTAGGTCCACTCCATATCCGAAGGGCCAATCAAATTTATTCTCAACTCTTCTCGTTGACAAGAGCAACCATCAAGCTGGGGGTTATGCAGAATAGCATGACTACTATTTCACTTATTACCCAGCCGCCAGCACCGAGCTAAGCTAGATTCATTACCCTCTACCCTTTTTAAGCAACCTTCTACCCTGTGCCTCACCAATTGAGCTTGAAGACTCCGTTTTTCTTTCTTCCCCATCGTTTCTAACTACCAACCAGGACCAGGACACATCATGAAAGTGCGGATGCAAGGAATTATACCTACTCGCCTGAGCTGATATCGACTATTCTCCATGGCCGAACGAATATAATTATATCTACATCCTTTGTTCTTGTCCTTTCACTTGGGTTCAGTTTCCGTGGCCTACTATAGCACTAGATAGGGGTGATTGGTTCCAAGATGGGTTATTCCCACCCTAGAACCAAGAACCACCCTTTAGGGACCGGTTCCACAAAATGCAAATTGTGAATCACCCGCTTGTTCCATGAATTCACTTAAGAATTGAATCACTGGTCCAGTCTGGTTCCCGATTACGGTCCTATTGAGCACCAACATCAATTAAAAAAGAAACTGAAACCAATCCCTAACGATTGAAGGATGAGGGCTCAACTGAGGTCTTTGATAGTACATTCCCTGTGTTTGTGTTCAATATTCTTATCACATGAAAATCACAAGGACAATGTCTTTGCAACAGCAGTATTATTGTTAGTAATGGAATCAATCATCATGGAAAATGTAATAGCAGTTGATTAACTAATTAATGCATATTTTTAAATACATCCATAATATACAACACATATCACACATGAAAATAAGTTGGGTCTAGACTCCTTTTTTTTTTTTTTACGAATGCGTATGAAATCTAAGTCTTTAAGGGAGATAACTTTAATTAAAAGAATATATATTTGTATTATATAAAGGGATCGGTTCGATTGGGTCGGTTGGATGATTCTTATCTAAAATCGCGAATCAAACCGATACCTACTTATTCCAGAGATTATAATCAGGAGCCGAATCAGAACCCATCAGTTCTATCCAAAATTAATTGATTGTTCCGATTCGTTTTCGGTGGATCATGATTTTTTGGCTCACTTCTAGCAATAGACATTGAATTCTGATGCATAACGTGCATCTCATGTTTAGACGATTAGGTTTCAAGCCACTTGCACTTGAATTTAGAAAATTAATCCCACTAATGGTGGTCAATTCTCTCGCATTCTACTGGCTCTCCACACAACTGTCTTCATCACTTGCCCTGGATTTTTCCTAAAGTGAAAGATGCCATTCTTTTCCCTTTTAAATTGGAATTTGAATTGTCCTAGAATAGAATAAAGCTAATAAATCAATTATGCCTTTTGATAAAGAGAGCTTTGATTGGGGAAATGCCTTGTTCTTTTGAAATGTCCATGTTAATGGTTATTTTATGCACAAAAGGCTTATATGACATCCACTCTGTAAAGGGTCATTATTTCAACCCAAAAAAAGGGGTCATTATATAGTGTACCATTTATTGTATGAATTAAAGTGATTCTATGGAAATTCATAATCAAAAGATTTTAGATCTCTGCCGTCCATCAGGGCGCATTATATTTTTATGAACTTCTGTCTCTCAGCCTTCCATCTCTTAGACTTCCGTCTTTTAGACTTCTGTCTCTTAGCCTTCCGTTGGTTATCAGCATAATTATTAAACTCGCAATTATGTCATATGGACCATTATCATGTACATCATAATTATCCTTACATTTCTATGATCCCATGTTCAGTTGCCCCCGACCTTATAGGAAATTTTTGTTTTCTCTTCCGTCACATTGCACATTAACAGATTACTAATAATTAAAAAAAAGTGCATATAATTATGCTTGCAAAAAGCGCAGATGAAGTAAATAGTGAATAGTAACTTTGCAAATTCACGAGTAACTTTTACATAAGGCTAGTGACTCTTAAACATGATTAGTATTTTTTTTTCCACGTGGGTAAGTGAATTGCAATACACTAGAATGGTAAGTTTTCCAAAAAATACTAATCCCGTTTAAAGTAGCTTTTTTTTCTGAAAAAAAAAGTAGCTTTTGTTTTTTCAATGACAAAAGTAAGTTCCACTTCAATTCTTTCGTCAATAACTAATTTGACAAAAGGATATCTTAAGTGTCAATATTTATGTACAATCATCACTTTGAGGCCAATATTTTTCGAATAATTTAAGTGTTAATTTTTCTGAAAGATGATTATTTAAGTGCCAACTTTGGTAACATCGCTGGAATTTCTTGCGATTGGCACTAAAGTGATCGTTCTTTTCTCCGATTTGACATTTAAGTGATCAAAAATATAATATTGCACCAAAGGGACGCCGTATGCAAATATTGACATTTGAAATGTCCTTTTGACGCAAATCGATAGGGTTTGTGTAATTTGAGGAGGACGGAAAAAGTGAGATGATATAGCGGTTTGTTTTAGCAGGAAGGAATGGGCGCAATCACTTTGTTTCATGCCAATATGCTTGAAAAATATTGCTTTTAAAATCCTCTTCAGTCTTGACTATGGTTGACCGAAAATTTTTATTTAGGAACAATGTCCATCATTTTTTTATTGGAGAATAATATCCAGTATTTAAAAAATTTCTATTGAATTCTTTACATATTAATTGTTTTTTAATATTATCACTTTGATTTTTTTTCAAAATAAAACAAAAAAATAAATCTCGTCTTTTTTCTTTTTAAAATAGTGAAAACCCCACCAATTCATTGGCAAAAAGTTACAAAACTGCACCGTTCATTTTGAAAAATGACCGTATGTCATGAAATAATTTTCATAATTTTTTTTTTGCTTGTGATTATCAATATCGCAGTAATTTACGAGGATACATGGGGGTTCCCTTTAAAAAAGACAAATTGAGGATTTTGTAAAAAATGATCCATTATCAAAATCCAAAGCATGGATGAAGTGCTTGAATTTTGTAGTCTATTGTGAGAATTTAGATGGAAAGGATTAAATTTTGTGCTTTATGTGTAGAATATCGTTTTACTAAGAATTTAATATATTTGTGTATGTTAATAGAAAATTGGAAGTCAAAGGAATTTCTCAACAACATTAATACACATGATAAATAATACAACACATTGCATGATCTGATTAATGTACTTTGGTCAGAAAAGAAGTGCGATGAAGAAACATGTCTGTTGACACCTGATTTTTAATCATTTTTTCTATTGCTAAAGTAATAAAAAATCCATAAAAATTCATAAAATTGAAAAATCAACTTTGGGGACCTTAGCCAAGCCTAGGGAACCAATTTTGACCAAAAAATGATTTTTCATATTTTCCGTATTTTTCGGTATTTTTATTTTCGAAAATTCATAAAACAAAAAATGAAGAAAAAATGAGAAAATTGAAAAATCAACTTTGGAAGCCTCGGCCAAGCATAGGCAACCATTTTTGAACAAAAAATAAAATTTCATATTATATATATTTTTTTAATTTTTTTATAAAAAAAAATAAAATACAAAAATACTTGAAAATTTTGAAAAAATAACATTTGAGGCCAAAAAAATACACAAAGATAGTTAATATTTTTATTTTAAATCTATTTTCATATTGGCCATCACAAATTCAGAAAAATCCAATTCGAGTCACGTGTTCCTTCACGAGTATAATCTTGAATCGGGCCTAAAAAAATTTAATTTGAGTCAACTTATTTTTAATTTTCACTTTTTATGAGTTGTGACATTGTCTTCTAATATTTTAAATTTTCATCTTTGCCCAATTATACCCAGAATGACTTAATTTTGCAAAAGGGCTTTAATTAAATTCTGCATTATTTTCAACGGCAAGAAATGAGCTTAAATTTGTCATGTGGTAAATTTTGGTGTGTCAAAAATTGTGAGGAGATTTGGACTTAAAGAAATATATTTTTTCAGGGACTAAATTGTAAATACTTAAAATTCAAGGACTAGAGTGCAAATACTTAACTCTTGAAGGATTATTTTACAAATAACAAAAAGAAGAGTTAGTGGATAAATTAGAATAGAGAAGGGAAGATGGAGAAGAGGAGATGAAGAAGAGAAGTTGGAGAAGAATGGATGGAGAAAATAAGATAAGAATAGAGAATGGAAGATGGAGAAGAGTTAGTAGAGAAATTAGAATGGAAGATAAGAATAGAGAAGGGAAGATGGAGATGAAGAAGAGTTAGTGGAGAAATTAGAATGGGAGATAAATATGGAGAAGGGAAGATGAAGATGAAGAAGAGTTAGTGGAGAGATTAGAATGTGAGATAGAGATGGAGAATGGAAGATGAAAATGAATAAGAGTTAGTGGAGAAATTAGAATGGGAGATAGAGTTAGTGGAAAAATTAGAATGGGAGATAGATGAGTAGATTATAAAAGGAGGAAGAAGTGAGCTTGAGGGGGAGATTTTTTTGGAGAGAAAATTTGAAGTGTTTGGGAGATTTTTTTGGAGAGAAAATTTGAAGTGTTTGAGAGAGATTTTTTGGAGAGAAAATTTGAAGTGTTTGAGAGAGATTCTTGAGAGAGAAAATTTGAAGTGTTTGGGAGGATTTTTTTTTGAGAGAAAATTTTGGATGTTTGAGAGAGTTTTGGGAGATTGAAGAAAAATTTGAGAGAAAGAAAATACCAAAAGAGAGAGAATTTTGAAGATGATGGGAGTTCAAAGCTAGGGATTATCATCACAAATTCCTTCATCGATCAATATAAATCAAGAGTTCATCCTCGTCAACGAGCAAGCAAATTCGAGCTAAGTGTTTTTATTTATTCATTTATTTATGGTTTTACTTGCAAATTAGCACAAATTGTATACACTTTCTCCATCTCCTCTTTTTTTTTCCATATTTTATGTCAGGAGAAGGATATCTCTACGTCAACAGCAAAAATCTCGTAGATATGCAAAAATCGGCCCAGACAAGCTCCTAAGCTGTCCACCGATTTCTCAACTGATCTGTGACTAAAAGTCCCTCTTAATTCAAAAGAAACTCTCTATATTGGGAACATAGAGAGCGAAAATCAATTATAGAAATCCCTCCCAAAAAAATGGGAGATAAGTACTCTTTCCACTCTTCTGGTTTTAGGTGCAGATTAGCACATATTTTGTATACTAACACTTCACTCTATTTTATGTCAGGAAGCCGCAGCTCTATATCAATGGTCAATCCTATGGAAGCACAAAATCGGCTTGGAGGAGTCCTCAAGCGCGCACAAATTTCAAATTGTTGAATCAATTCGTTGTATTTCATTTTAAAAAATTCATACCCCAAAATGGAGAGGACAAAGTCCATCCGCAATTTAAATACCTGCACCATAAATCCCAAAGGGAAGAGCCAAGCCAATGCTTAGCCTCCCATTGGAGGTTTTTACTTATAGTAGTTAAATACCTGCAACTTAAATACCTGCACCTTAAATCCCAAAGGGAAGAGCCAAGCCAATGCTTAGCCTCCCATTGGAGGTTTTTACTTACAGTAGTTAAATACCTGCACCTTAAATCCCAAAGGGAAGAGCCAAGCCAATGCTTAGCCTCCCATTGGAGGTTTTTACTTACAGTAGTTAAATACCTGCAACTTAAATACCTGTACCTTAAATCCCAAAGGGAAGAGCCAAGCCAATGCTTAGCCTCCCATTGGAGGTTTTTACTTACAGTAGTTAAATACCTGCAACTTAAATACCTGTACCTTAAATCCCAAAGGGAAGAGCCAAGCCAATGCTTAGCCTCCCATTGGAGGTTTTTACTTACAGTAGTTTAAATACTTGCAACTTAAATACCTGTACCTTAAATCCCAAAGGGAAGAGCCAAGCCAATGCTAGGCCTCCCATTGGAGGTGTTTATTCACTGTCATGTACTTCCTATAATTTAATTTTTGAATCATCAGACCCAAAAGATGAGTAGGTCGTAATACTGCACAGAAGTCGTTAACACACTCCCTCTTTCGGCTTCAGGGAATCTTTAACACTTAAAAAAATATAACAAATAAAAATATATACCATCCATGCATCCTATTTAAAAAGTGAAAACACAAAAGAGAATACCCTACTAGAGCTTTAGGAATAAACCAAGCCTGAGTTGCCAGATTAGGATATCCATGAAATTAAGGTACCGAAAGGGCATTAGTTTTAATTAACTAGTGTAACCAAGTCTCCGAGCTCATAATCTCTGGTTCGCAGGAATAAATTAGTTCTCCCGCTAATTTATTTAGGTTTCTAATCGACCTACCAAGAACGATTAGTGGCGACTCCAAATTTCAAAATCATTTAAACAAAAACCAAAGTTGCGATTCGGTAGGGCTTGGGAGGGTCCGCATTAGGTTAGTCAAATCTAATTAACCTAATAATCCGTTAACCCCTTTTAAAATTTAAAATAATTTTTTTAGAGGGTCGCGACAATGTCCAAATGAACAAAATACGTCATAATATAGCCTTTAAAATAGCATCGAGAAGCCTAGTTCTTAAGTTTTTTACAAGAGCATGTGAGAGCTAGAGGAAGCCCTAAAGGACGTGAGGTCTGTGGGCAAAATGTGTTTGCCCAAATCTTTCAAGTTTACTCCTTCAAAAAAAAAAAATTGCAATTTGATGATGGTCCTAGATAGCTTATACTTCTCAATTTGATGATGATCCTAGATAGATTCTACTTGACCGTACAAAGATTATGAGTCTTGGACTTACAAAGTACCTCAATAGCATATTTTCCATCTTCTTTGTCTTGTTTGACTAGTCTTAGAGCACTCTGCTTGATATTTTGTATTTGCTTAACAGATATCCCTTCAAAGAGGCTATTATTTTCCTATTTCCTTATTCCCATTTTTAATCTTTTATTTTTTATTCCTTTTTATTTTTCACTATTTTTTTATTTGGGCTTGCTCTCTTCACCGAGAGTGTCGTTGCCGAGACTCCATCACCGAGATTGCCGACCATCACCTCCAGTGGTCCTACTACTCTGGCTGTCGCCGGACCATTCCCAGTAATAATCTCCAGTGATTGAGACACCACTTCCATTCTTTTGGAACTGAAATCTCAATGATAATGAACATATACATAATGCAAATATTCAGGCATCGAAATACATTACCGAAGATTTGGCTAATACGGGTAAAAGGACACCTCAAGTGTAAATATTTGTATACGACACTCACCTTGATCTAATATTTTTTTAAGAACGATTATTTGAGTGCCAACTCCAGTAAGCATCTACCGGAATTTCTCATCGTTGGCATTGAAGTGATTTTTTTTTCTCCAATTTGGCATTTAAGTGATCCAAAAAAAAAACACCAAAACAAGCGTCATATATAAATATTGACACTTAAGGTACTTTTTGCCTAGATAATTTTGTTGATTTTAGTAACTTGTTAAAGTGAAGTGCAACTTTCGGAAATGGTCAGGAAAGTTAAGTGTTGAGTAATTTCTTAACATATAAAGTAGTTTTCATTTAATCAACTCCTAGTAAGTTTTTATTAAAAGTTACTCATTTGTATTGAAATTTACTTCAAAATCGAAACAGAAGGTTTGCAGGCAATTTATAGTTATTTAATCACGCGATTCTACTAGCAAAAATAAAAAATAAAAAAATTCGCGATTCTCCTTCTTTCCTAATAATAGCCCAACAATAATTTCCCGGTCACTAAATTTAGGCATCCAAGAAAAGTTAGATTCAATGAATGCCTGTGAGTCTGTGAACTGATTAGGACAAGTATTACTATTGTCAGTTTTTTTAAGGAATGGAATGACCAGAACTTACTAAACAAGAATATTATCATTGCCAAGATTGTGCTGTATTGATGAACCAAGATATATTATTTTTCAGGTATATATAATCAGGTGGTTCTGTGTCTCTGTTTGCCCATATTGTTAAGTTATCTTGAGCCTTATTTTGTATTCATCAGCAGAGACATGATCTAATTTGCCAAACAAAATGGGTATAACAATTCTTGCCAATCTATTAGATCATGGTTGAATTTACAAATACTCATACTATCATCAGGGGAGTTATTCACATGATTACCACTATCAATCTTGAACAAAAGTTTCACATGACAATGGAAAACCTTGTCCCAATTGCAGAAGCAGAGGGAACAAAAAAAAAAAATTTGCTGATCTTCTAGGTTACATTTTTTTTTTTTTGTGGGTTGAAGATCTTCTAGGTTACTTGACTAAGACTCTTGAGGAAGAATCTCACCACGCTCACCCACCTCCTTAGCTTTGCGCTTGTCACAGAAAATCTCCCCCATAACTTTTGCAGCTAGTGGCAGACCAGCACTCTTCTTTGATACATCTGGTTTCAGCTTCTTGATGTTTGCCATCATTCAATTTTTCACCATATTCTTGTATTTGTTGCTACACTTGTATGACAAACATGCAGTTCAAAACCGAATTTGGTTTACCAGCATCCTGTATATTTGATGTCGCACTATGTATAGATTCACAATTATCCTTGCAAAGTGGAATTTATTGTTGAGAGGTAGATAAATCACACACTTCACCATATTGCAGGACGATGGCGAGGTGACTTGCCTTTTTTACTTTTCGTGATAAAAGAAAGATAAGATTCCAAAACAAAGCCCAATTACAATATGGATACTTTATTCATTTTGTGGAGAACTGGGAATATAGAATATTGTGGAGTGATAAGCTTCTAAATTCTACAGCAGTACAAATGTGTCACATGAGCAGGTTCAATTAATAGTTTCTGAAAGCAGGGTCAGAAGTTATTGAACTTCTCCTTCTTTTCTTCCCGCTAACACGTTTAGGTGCACTGATAAGTGATTCAAAGTACAAGGACAACCCCAATGTTACATTAATGGCACCGGCTGGTTTCTAGCTAGGCAAAATGGTGGAGCGCGGATAATCTCTAGTTTGTCACAGTTTGGGCTTCTTTGTGTGTCTTTCCCGGTCATTCGAGGTTAGTAAAGTATTTCATGAGCTACAGTTTTTCTTAGCTAATGTGGGTTTCCTTACCGTTTGGAATTATGATTTCCACCATACTTATTGATTATTCAGGATAGAAGCATCACTGTTCTTTACCAAAGAAACTTGGAAACTGATAGCATAGACAGTCACTAGTCAGCTTTCAAGTTTGCAAGCATACTAGATATTTCACCTCTCATATTCTGCAGCTGAAGAATCCAGGTCTATCTCTCACTCTCCTTGTTCTTCATGCTGAATGTCATGACTTCTTTTTGCTTCTTTACATGCCAAATTTTCCGATATTATAGCTTACATAATCCGAGCCATTTTAGATTAAGCCGTGGCAAATTGCGCATCCTTTGGATTCAGAATGACTGGTTGGTTAGTCGATGAATTAAAACACCTTGGTTTTGTCCCTTATGAATAGTAAAAAGTTCCTATGGTTTAACTGCTTAAGGGAAAAGCAAAAAAGAGAGAGAGATAGGGAAAATATTGAAAGAAGTCTCGGTGAACTCGGGGGTAAATTTTTGCAGGATATGTGTTAAAGGAACCGCATCTCTCATTCTCACTTCTATTGGGTAGTAGTTGGTACAGCTGAATTTTTGTCAGTGCAATAGAAAGTAATGTTCTTTTTATCTGCTGGCTGTCCCTTGATGTTTGAATTTACTTGAGAATATGAATAGACAAATTGTGATATTCAAACCAGGTGATCTACGTTCCGCATTTGTTTTGCTAGAAGTTTCAGTATCTATAGATTTCTTGATTGTTTTAACAGAGCATACTAAGGATGTGGGGTGAGTGTGTGTGTGTGTGAGAGAGAGAGAGAGAGAGAGTCTTCTCACTTGAAATCTTATGTCATATGGCACCAGTGGGATTGATATTTCCATGTCTTCATTTCCTTCCTCTTCTATACTGATGAAGGATTATTTCTTCACTTTTCAGCAGTGTCCTCAACACAAATTGCAGCAATGTCTTCGACACAAATTGCAGACAAGAAAGTGAAGATATTAGAGGTGTTGCGCGATCAAAGTGTAGCAAAAGTGGTTATTCAAGGGGAAGCTGGTATCGGAAAGACATGGATGGCAAAGGAGATAAGTGATAGTGCGATGGAGGAGGGTCTATCCTGCGGCAGTATCTGGGTGTGTTGCACAAAGAAACAGGATATCAGGAGCATATTTGAAGATATCGTGCAACAGTTTTCTCCAACTCACCCAGGTGTAGAGCTGGATGAAGTCAACGATGGCAACGGCCGGACTACAGGAAGCTCCAATGTCTCGAAAGAGAAGGTTCTCAAAATTATCTCAGAGAAAACATCATCAAAGGACCGCGGGGAAAAGTTTCTTTTGATCATCTTGGATGATGTTCCCACTGAAATGAAAGAGGCTGAGATAACCACAGAACTGCTCGCGCCTCATGGACAGAAGGTTAAGCTTTTAATAACAAGACGGGACTATTCTGGAAATGATTCTATCGAGGAAGGAGCAAGAACAGTGGAGATCGAGCCCTTCGCTTCAAAAGATTTATCAACTTTATTGCAAGAGCTCGTTGATAAAGAGATCCGCGAGTTCCCAACTTTCGAGACGCTCTCAGCAGGAATTGCTGAAAAGTGCAGGGGTCTGCCCGCTGCGATTGTCACGATCACTGCAGCTTTAAATTCCATTGCTCAAAACAAATCCAGCTGTTGCAACCTAGAGAGCATGCTGCGAGAAGTTGCCACTAGCGAAGGCCTTCCTGAAGACTTGACCAAGATTTTGCATTGTTGTCATGACATGTTGCCTAGCACTGAAATGGCCAACTGCTTTCGGTACATTAGGCAATTCTTTCCCAGGCATGGTGGGATCCATTACAACGAGCTGATTGCCAACTGGATATTGGAGGGATACTTCAGTGATATAGACCGGGTGGAGAACGCTTATGCAAAGGGTCATCATGTATTGATGGAGCTTCTGGATCGGCGCCTACTGAAAATTATGCCGAATAATATTGTCTCCATAGAAGGATTAGCGCTGAAGATACCTGATCACAGATATGATGGATATGGCGGAACGAGCAGTCTAGGACTGGCTTGTGCATTTGACGAAGGTGAATGGGAAGGCTTTGGGAGAGTCACATGGACTGATGGTATGATGCAAAAACTCTGCAGATCAAAGGACCAAAAGATCACCACTCTACTACTTGACGGAAGCCGTCTCAGCAGAGAAGTTCCCGAAACCTTCTTTGAGCCCATGAAGGACCTTAAAATTCTTGCCCTCTTCAAACCCAGATTTAAATTTCTGCCCTCACCCCTGCTCAAAATGGAGAAGCTTCTGGTGCTGGCACTCAAAGGCTCTGATCTGCTTGAAAACATAAACGAGATTGGCAAGCTCAAAGCGTTGCTCATTCTTGAAATATCCGGTGCTAGCTCCCTGAAAATGATTCCTGATGATATTTTTGAGCATGCTGTCCATCTTAGAACTCTAAACCTGTCGTCCCTCCCAATAACCAATCTTCCTTCTTCTTTTCCCAAACTGAGTGGACTGCGTTGGCTCATTCTCAGAGACTGTCCTTGCTTAGAAATCCTCCCTAGCCTCACAACTATGGTGAACCTTGAGATGCTTGACGCTTCCAGGACGAACTTGAACAAAATCCTTGACAAATGCTTCGCGCCACTCAAGAAACTTCAGTATCTTAACCTCTCGCAAACTAAGATCGTGCGATTGCCCTTAATTTGCGATGCTGCCAGGCTGACATGGTTATTACTGTGTGGCTGTTCATGCTTATTCAGACTGCCCAGCCTGCCAAGAAGCCTTGAGATTCTTGATCTTTCAGATTCTGCCTCAACCGAAATCGAGCCGGGCCTCAGAGCCACTCAAAAACAATCAAGTCCAGGTGTTACCAACCTTCGACGTCTTAACTTGAGTGGCTGTAGTGGGCTTGAGAAACTTCCACCTACTAAAGTATTTGAGAAGCTTGAGTTACTTGATGTTTCAAATGCTATTAATCTGAAGGAAATCAACGATGAATCCTTCAATCATCTGAAACACCTTACAGTACTTAATCTCTCTCACACCAAAATTGACACCTTACCGCCCCTTCACGAACTTGACAATCTTCGTCAGCTCTTGCTCAGGGATTGTAAGTCATTGAAAAGGCTGCCCATTATGGATGGTCTTCTGAGACTCAAGGAACTTGACCTTTCAGGTGCCTCTTCTTTGGAGGAAATGGGTCCCCAGTCTTCTGACGGCGACAAATTCGATCTCCCAAACTTGCAAAAGCTTTTATTGGCTGGTTGTGATCACTTGAAAAAGTTGCCTCTGTTGAGTACCTTGGGGAAACTGGAAATTCTAATTCTTTCAGGTTGTGCTCTTCTCAACAAAATTCCAGATGAATCCTTTGAACACCTGCCTCGTCTTCATCAGCTCAATCTCTCTGAAACGAAGATTGAACACCTTCCATCTGTTGCTAAACTTGGCAATTTGCACCACCTCATCCTAAGAGACTGTCATCTCCTTACTACTCTGGCTGGATTGGAATCTCTAACAAACCTTCAGGAGCTTGATCTTTCTGGCACGAGCTCCTTGGGGGAAGTCAAAGCTAAATGCTTGCAGCGCATGCATCAGCTTCAGATTCTCAGGTTATCTGGAACTAAGGTTGATGAATTACCATCCATATCAAATCTCACCAATCTGACTCAGCTTTCACTAAGCGGCTGTTCAGGGTTCTCAGAATTGCCACATTTGGGTGAACTGACCAAACTCAAGGACCTGGATCTCGCGGGAACAGAGATCAAATCTCTAGCCTCCATTGAAACTCTCTGTAACCTCCAACGACTTTCCTTGAGAAATTGTATGAGTTTAGAGTTAGAAAAGTTGCCACCTGTTGAACCCGAGAGTCCCGTGGAGGTGCTTGATTTGTGGGGGATCAGGATCAATGAGTTTCCCTATTGGATTTTCGAGATGACTAACTTAAAGTGCCTCGATTTGCCAGACCTCAGAGTCATACGACAAGTTGATTGGGGTAAAATAAGGTGCTTACCAGAACAAGTTAACTGGGAGGAATGTGGGATCTTCGAGCTTGAAGGAACTGTCACCACCAGCAACAGGCCTTTCATCTCTGTTCGTGGTACCCACTTTTTTCAGTTGCTGGAGCGAAATTCCACACTGAGAAACACATGCTTCAGACGGTTTCATTTCAGCGTGTACCCTCCTAGGGAACAAGGTGAAGGTGGCGACATTTATCACTATAGGAATGACCCCGTTTTCCGGGAAATCTACAACGAGATCAGGCATCTCCCTGATCCTGGACAGCTTGACCAGGATCCTGATCCTCAACAGCCTGACTGGGTTCCTGAACTGGGACAACCTGACCAGCTTCCTTATCCTGGACAGCTTGACTGGTCGCTAGAGTTCTGCGGGTTCAAAAGTGTGGGTGAATATCCGACAGAAGTTATCAAACGTGGTAACTGTATTTCTTTTATTGATGACTCGTGCATGAGTCGTTTGTCGGATTTGGGAGACGACAACTTGAAGGCACTCAAAGATTGCTGGCTAGAGAGGTGCCATGGTATGGAATGCATTTTTTCCGGATCAGATGTAACTACTTTATGGGTTTCCAACCTTCCAGAGTTAAGAAGCATATATAGTGAGACAGCGCAACCGAAAAGCCATAAGAATCTGAAGAATCTGTACATTGATTGTTGCCCCATGCTCGTGGGGGCTCTCTCTTCCAGCGAGCTTCCAGAAAACCTTGAAGTCCTCCTGATAAAGTTCTGCGACAAATTGGAGACTCTAATTGAGCGTGAAACATCTAAAGAGTGCATGCTGCCAAAGTCAAAGATCTTGCATCTCTTGGGACTCCCAATGTTGAAGAGCATAGGGCTTCAGCTTCTGGAGAGCCTTGAAATCGTCCGGATACAAGACTGTGACAAAGTGGAGACACTGTTCGACCATGAAGCATTGACGGTGTGCACGTTGCCAAAGTTACATACCTTGCACCTATCGGAACTGCGCTTCTTGAAGAGCATAGGGGTCAGCAGCACGTCTCGTGGAACATGTGGAGTACTCAAATGCCCAAATCTGAAGAATCTGTACATAGATTTCTGCCCCATGATTGTGAGTGTTTTCTCTTCTGGCCATCCTCCGGAGAATCTTGAAGTTGTCCACATACAACATTGTGACAAACTGAAGAGTCTGTTTGAGGACACAACATCTGCAGAGCACTCGTTGCCAAAGTTACACACCTTGCATCTATTGGAGCTGCCCAGGTTGGAGAGCATAGGGGTGATCAGAGCCGGATCATCTCTGGAACCAGATATTCGGGGATGCCCAAGTCTGCCAAAGGGAATTCAGATTCACCAGCACTAAGGAGCTTTGAAATGAATTATATCAGCTGCTTAAATGCTAGAACAGCATATATCTTGACGTATTCAGACAGTAACATATGCATGTTCCCTCATTATCCAGTGTACTCTCTTCCGTCTTCATGAAATAATGCATGTTCAGAAGTTCTGCAAAAGATTCTCGACTTTGAAGTCCATATAA
Organism: Psidium guajava; assembly: GCA_016432845.1. Lineage (NCBI taxonomy): Eukaryota > Viridiplantae > Streptophyta > Magnoliopsida > Myrtales > Myrtaceae > Psidium > Psidium guajava. The sequence goes on from CM028230.1 coordinate 1,190,328, forward strand.
TTTCTTGTTAGCTGTGGTTTATTAGATTGATTCTGGACTGGATTTTAGATGTTGAATGATGCTCACTATTACTAGAAACCCGAGTAGGGGTTTCCAGATAGGATTAATAACGCGAAAAATCCCAAACTGATACACCTAAAATAAATTCACCCCAAACTATTTTTTTAACCACGAAAAACTTCAAACTAGTATACCTGTGACAAATTTGCCCCCAAGCTTTTTTTTTTTTTACTACCAAAAATCCCAAACCGATACATCTATGACAAATTTACCATAAACTAATTTGTTTTTCTACGAAAATCCCAAATAAACCTGTGATAAATTTAAATTGAGTTAATACCATGAAAAATCTCAAAATTATGCATATGTAATAAACATAAGGTAAAAACTCCAAATTGGTATACCCATAATCCATCACATCTCAACCAATTCAATAATTTAACGTTGAATTTAACGAAAACACAACTATATCATTTTGAGATTTTTTGTCGTCAAAAAATAATTTGAGATAAATTTATCACAAATATATCAGTTTATGATTTTTTATGGTATTAACCCTTCTAGGTATGTATATTATATTTAGGATATCTTTTTTAGACTGAATGACCAGTAGATAGCAAGTGAAGACATTATCAAGGGAAAATCTTGGTTGCCTTGTAACCTAGCCTTTTGAGCAATAGATTGGTTAATGGAATAGACCATTGACGCACATTTGATTTGATTGATATTGACTAATGGACTTCGTCAATGATGTTTGAATTGTGATGGTCGATTAGATGAGTACTTCTACTTTGTATAAAGCTTTGCTGAAGTAAAACGACTCATATTTGGTTAGATATGTATATTATATCTTGAGTTTGGATTATGAGTATTGCTTTTTATACATGGATAATGGAGACATGTACTACTCTCTAGGCTATGGTTGCTCATATCATTCAATTTAAATGTTTTTCAAGTTCTTTGGTTAGCTACAAATAGAATAAGATCGCTCATGTTATCGCCAAGGCTTTTTTATGTAGGGTTTTTTGGGTATGAGTTGTTGGTGACAGAGATGGGTTTAGTTGTTAGGTGGAGATGCCAACGTATCGGCTAGTTTTGTTTTGATCAATTTCTTCTTAATCTTATTTCACTCTTACTTTAATAACCACATACGTAGAATTTTGTAGATCATTTTTTAGTTGGGTTAATATCGTGAAACATCTTAAACTGATAGACATATGATAAATTTACCTCAAATTAGAAATCCTAAACTAATACTGTCACACCCCAAACCATAATAATAAGAGATTGTGACACGGTCGTCCCTTTCTCAAAATAACGCAGCCTCAACTTAACCAAAATCCAACCTGATAACAAACATGTATATCTATACATACGACTTCAAGAAGTTCTTTAGTTACAAACATCAGAGCTTGCTACTAAACCATAAATAGATATATACACATATCCTTCCAAATGGTAGAAACGTCTCATATCCACTTAAAAGGGCTCACCAAATACAAAAAGAACAACTCACAACTTATAATAAAAGCTTCCCCCAACAAAATATCCTCCACTAACGATCGCTCATGTTCTACGGGCGACTCACTGGATCTGAAAAACAAAAAGATGAAAGGAATTAGTTAACACGGCTCAGTGAGTAATACATTTCTTCTAAGCGGATCGAATAATCACTATGCACATTTAAAACACAAAACAAATACCAATGGTTTAATCCATTGGTTAATCTCAGCAAAACACATGTCAATGGTCTACCCATTGACTAATCACGTGCTCAAGGTTCTAACTGTAGTCACGCATAACGCTCGTGACAAAAGACGACCAAGATTCCCCCCTTTGTAAGGTCTCCACCTACAATGCCGGTGGCTTAGCCCACAAGGATATCCTAAATAGTATGCGCATACCTACAAACCCATCAGTCGGGTTCACAATTATCTTGAGCAGCACAAAATCACAACAACTCAAAAATCAATAGCAGAAATCTGTCATAAATTATTTCAACCAAAATGAATATCACCATCAACTCAAAATCAATAGCACAAAGTATTCATAAAACCATCTTGAATAAACAAAACAGCAGTAAATGTTCGATCTTGTTTTATGCAACAAAAATGCTCTAAATACCGTTTTTTCTTTCCTTTCAAAGAACAAAATCACATTAGAAAACTCATATTATACCTTCTCAGAAAAACATGAGTTTATACAAGTCAAAGAAGAAATAGTGTCACTCACCAGATAACGGCAAAATAAAATACAACTGTTACTCGAGCCAACACGTTCGATTTCCTATTCAAAAGTACGGAAAATGGATCAAAAACCAATAATATGACACTCTAATGGACGACTCAACTAATTTACACCTATTTAATGACAGAACGACAACTATGTATCAATGGAAGCTTGTCTATAGCAGATTTCCTTTGCTGTCCACAGTGGACAGCTTGCGTGGCAGAACGGATAAAGGCATAACTCACCCCACCGAGCTCCGTTTTCAAGCCGTCTTATAGTCCAAACAAAGCTTATTCGATGTACTACAAAAGTCCTAACATGATCAACCTCAAATAAAGATCGAAAAATAAAGATATCAGCTCTTGAAGTATGCTGTTCGCGCATGTATAGTAGCAACCAGAACAGCTCGCGTTTCAAAACTAAAAATATCATAACTCACTCCACCGAACTCCGTTTCAAGCCATCTTATAGTCCAAACGAAGCTTATTCAACGTACTACAAAAGTCTTGGCATGGTCAACTTCAAATAACAAACAAAAAATGAAGATATTGGCTCTTGAAGCATGCTATTCGTACTCGTACTGTAGGAAACAAAACAGCTTGCACTTCATGACTAAAAATGCCATAACTCATTCCACCGATCTCCGTTTCAAGCCATCTTATACTCCAAACGAAGCTTATTCAACGTACTACAAAAGTCTTAACATGGTAAACTTCAAATAATGAACGAAAGATGAAGATATTGGCTCTTGAAGCATGCTATTCGTGCTCGTATTGTAGGAAACAGAACAGCTTGCGCTTCATGACTAAAAAGGCCATAACTCATTCCACCGATCTCCGTTTCAAGCCATCTTGTACTCCAGACGAAGCTTATTCAACATACTACAAAAGGCTTGACATGGTCAACTTCAAATAACGAACGAAAAATGGAGATATTGACTCTTGAAGCATGTTATTCGCGTGGGTACTGTAGCATCCAGAATTGAAAATCTTGTTTCGGGCAAACCAGAGCGCCAAATTAAGATCCGTCAAATCCTACGGCCTCACAATGTCCTAAATTTTCATCTCCATGTAACAACACAGCTTAAAAACACCTCAAATGAACCCAACAACTTGAACTCGATTTATGTTCGAAACTAACCCCTAACTCCCAAAATTACTTCAATATGAGGAACGAGGGGTGCGAGAACTTACTTAACATTTTTAAACGGCGTCGAAATTGTTTGGCGAGACACGTGACTTGAACATTTCTTCATCTTTCTTCCCTCTTCTCTCTTCCTCTTCTCTTTTCTTTCTTTCCTCTTAACGTATGTCTTAGTGAAGAAGAAGAAGGGAAAGTTACCCCATTTTTTTTTATTTTGTTGACTTTTCAACTCTTTATTTTATTTTATTTTTTTCACCACCATTGACTAGTAAAAAATTTTGGCCTATAAAAAAAATAAGCATTACAAATACACTTGCGATAAACTTACCATTTGTTAGTCTCTATTGAATTTAACCGTTAAATTACTAAGTTAGATAAAAATATTAAATCGATACACTTATGATAAATTTATCCTCTTATCTCAAACTGGTGCACTTACGATAAATTTATCATCCTTTAGTTTTTATTGAATTTTACGGTCAAATTGCTAAGTTAGATGATACGTGCCAGTTGACGAGCATAATGGTTTGTGGTTTTTGGCTTCCATTGTTACATATGTGCCACTTTGGGATTTTTCTTAGTATTAAATCAATTTAACGAAAATTAACGTGGGCTAAATTGATAACATAAGTTCCAGAATGGGGTTTCTAGTGGTTAAAAAATTAATTTAAAGTAAACTTGTCGCATGTTAACAGTTTTAGAGTTTGTTATGATAAAAAAAAGAAATTCGTTGGTTTAGATGTTTGCCCATTTTTGTTCACATCTTTTCTTTAATTATAGAATCCCCAGATCAATGCAGTAAAAATCAACTGGACTGCACCAGCTCCAAGTTGTCGACAGGGGCATAAGAAAAGCCAGCTCAAATGATGAAAAGCCAGCAATGAAGTCGACAGGTGAATAAGAAAAAGGATGGTGTTGGCATCTTCTTTCTGCGGTGCAATTCTATCCGGTGCCACCCAGATGAATTATTTTACGAAGTAGCAGTGGATGTGCCATAAAATTTTCTATGGGAAGGTAGTTTCGTAGAGCTATTTCCTCAGTCGCACGGATATTTTCGGAGGATTGATAGTAGTCTGATTGAAGAATTTGAGTTTGTAAAGAACCATCCCTTGCTCATCAGTCCCGGCCGGTCATGGGGTACCGGCACTTCGGCCACCGGGAGCACCCCCTCGTGATCTGCAGCACGGCCGACTGCAAACAAGTCCCGTGTGCCGGCTGCGCTGATGAGTGCACCGGCCTGACGTATGGCTGCGAGGAGTGCCGCTTCTACGTACACTACTCGTGCCTCCGCTTCCCTGAAGAAATCCTCCACCCCACCCACCCTGCCCACTCCCTCGTCCCCAAACCCGTCTCTGCCGACTTCACCTGCTCCGCCTGCCGCCACTCACGGAGTAACCGCTTCTACTTCCTCTGTCAGGAGCCCAGCTGCAACTTCGCCATCGATATCAAGTGCGCCTTCCCTCTCCCTGCCATCAACTACCCCGATCACGGCCATCCCCTCTACTTCTTCGATGAGGTACAACAATTTAAGACCCAATCATGTGTTGTCGTATTCGAATTTTAGAGTGCAAATTCACTCTCTCTGTTATTGTTTACCAACCCAGTTGCCGGAGGATGTTGAGCATCGTGAGTGCGAGGCTTGTGGCGAACCTTGCAGATCGTCGGTCCTGGCCTGCTTGGACTTGGACTGCAAATTCAGAGTGCATTTGGTGTGCGAACGCCCCCCATGCTTGTTCAAGCACGAGTTTTGGCTAATGGTACGATGCTTCCACTGCCGCAGCGAAAAAGGCCTCCAGGCCAAGGCTTCCATCGATGAGGTGGACGTCCACCGGCGTAGATGCCGTTACTGTTCGAAGGAGATGGGGCCCCAGACTCCGCTTTACTATTGTGAATTTTGCAAGTCGATTGCTCATGTTAAGTGTATATTCTCAAGGGTAAGTCGCGTTTGAGATCTCTCGGAATTGGATCGCTCTGTGGCTTGAGCAAAATTTTGGCCTTCTCGATTGGAAGATAGATATTAGACCGAAAAAAATTTGGAAGATAGATGTAAACAGAAACCCAGATTCAATCCTCGTCGGATTAGTTCAATTTTTCTCCAATAGAATCGGCGGATATAACTCAAGAATGATCCACGACAGATCAATCCTCTTTTTCTATGTTTCTCATCTAACAAATTTAAGCTGGTCTGCTTATAGTGCACCAACTGATCACTGTCCTATCTTGGATGCTTTGAAGTGGATCATAATGTACTTTACCTATTTATGAAGGTGGATCGAGACGAGGATGTGCAGATGAATCGCACAGAAACGAAGCAAGATGGCAGAAAAGAAGGAAACTCTGAATCCAAAGAGGCAGCGATGCAGCGTGGCGAGACCTTCGGAGTAATGGTCAATTCTCTGAACGAAACAGAGGAGGCAGAGCTGGAGGACGTGTACAAGAGGCGGGTGGTGGAAATCATAAGGGTGCTAGCCTGGCGAAACGACAACCGGTTCAGCCCCGATGGAGTCCTGAGCTCGCCATTCATGGACAAGGCCTTCTCGGAGTTCACGAAGAGGCTTCCCCGCGACATCCGGCGGATCAGTTCTCTCGCAGTGGCATCCGAAGGCGAAAGGGTTGTCCAGGTGGCCGAGTACAAGATGACCAAGAAATTGGCTCCTGTCCTAAGAGAACTGTTTATGATCCACGGAGACGTGAGCGAGGAATCCACATTAACCGTGAATCCGAAGATCGTGGTCTTCATAATACTGTGCGGTACTATCTATAGCATGGCTGACACAAGAGTCGCCGAAGTCACCGAAGAGTTGCTGTACAACTGGTGGAAGTACCTGATGTTCGTGCACTTCTCGAGGTTCAAAATCAAGTTCGCGATCGACCGGCTGAAACTTGTAATGCGCGCTCACTACACCAATCTCCAGCACGATAACAACGCCATCTTGAGAACGGCCAAAGAGATCAGGGAGCTCTCCCAAGAGATCGAGGAATCCAAGAGTAAATTAGATAGATTGACGGACGAACAAGAATGGATGTTAGAGGACGAGCACGGTTCGATGTTGAACCTGACAGACGACTTAGTAGAAGCATGTTCGAAGAACGCAAGAGCGTGGAAGTACTGAAACGTGGAGCCATCGCTAACCGGAGGAGAGGAGTTAAATGCTTCTGTGTGCTAGAGTTCGATCGATAGCTATATGTGAGTGTTTGTAGAAGCAAAAAAAAAATATGTATGCATGTATGTGTGTGTGTGTGTGTTTATATATATTTTGTAGAAGCCAAAGTTTAGATGGATCGTATTATATTGAAAAATTATGGAAGTTTTAAGAGATTCTGTATTTTATTACACTTGCACAAACGAAAGTATATCCATTAACGAAACGAAGTAATTTAAATCGCTTCAAATAACATTAGTGCTTATTTTGTTTCTTTTTGTAAGGGACGTCAATAGAACTATTGCAACATTGCAATTGGTTTAATTCAACTTTAGGGTATAATAGAGTATTGGAAATTAATAAAATTTTGTGTTTATTATTGGCTCCACAATATCGAAGGTAGGGCTGCTCGTAAGTAATGTAATTTAATTACTAATTATGTAATAATTGGATTTCTTTAACTAGGTCAACACATGATGGTGGGACCCCAAAAAAATATAATAATGAAATAAAAAGTTGAAAAAGTCAACAAAAGAAAGAAAAATAAAAAGGGGCGGCAGATTTTTCTTTCTCAAGAGCAAACGCACCAAGGGGAGGAAAAAGAAAAAAGAAAGAAAGGAGAAGAGGAAGAAAGAAAGGGAGGAAAGAGGAAGAGTGGTCCAAGTTACATGCCTCGTCAAGCGATCCTGACGTCATTTTATAACGTTCAGTAAGTACTCGTACCACTCTTCCTCCTATTGAAGTAATTTTGAGGGTTAGTGCTTAGTTTCGAACCTAGATCAAGTTTAGGTTGCTGAATTCATTTAAGGAGTTTTTATGCTGGGTTTTTGCATAGAAATGAAAATTTAGGACGTTATGAAGTCGTGGGATTTGACGGATCTTAATTTGACGCTCTAGTTTGCTCTAAACAAAATTTTCAATTCCGGTTGCTACAGTATACACGCGAACAGTATACTTCAAGAGTTACTTACCTTTACCAAAAAAAAAAATAGTATACTTCAAGAGCTAATATCTTCATTTTTCGATCATTGTTTGAGGTTGACCATGTTAGGACTTTTGTAATATATCGAATAAGCTTTCATTTGGACTATAAAATGGCTTGAAATGGAGCTCAGTGGAGTAAGTTATGGCCTTATCCATTCTGCAGCGCGAGCTGCCACCGTGGACAGCAAAGGAAATCTGCTATAGACGAACTTCCGTTGACGCATAGTTGTCGTTCTATCGTTAAATAGGTGTAAATTAGTTAAGCCATCCATTAGAATATCATATTACTCGTTTTTTATCCATTTTTTTGTATTTTTGAATAGGAATTCGAACACGTCGGCTTGAGTAACTATCGCATTTTAATTTTTCCTTTATCTGGTGAGTGGTACTATTTCTTTTTTGACTTGTTTAAACTCATGTTTTTCTGAGAAGGTATAATATGAGTTTCTAATATTTAGAGTATTTTTGTTGCATAAAATAAGATTGGACATTACTACTGTTTTGTCTATTCAAGACAGTTTCTTATTACTTTGTGCTACTGATTTTGAATTGATGGTGATATTCATTCTAGTTGAGACAATTTATGACAGATTTCTGCTATTGATTTTGAGTTATTGTGATTTTATGCTGCTCAAAATAACTGTGAACCCAACTGATGGGTTTGTGGGTATGCGCATATTATTTAGGATATCTTTGTGGGCTGAGCCACCAGTATTATAGGTGGAGACCTTGCCAATGGAAGAATCTTGATCGTCTTTTGTCACGAGCGTTATTCGTGACCACGATTAGAGTCTTGAGCATGAGATTAGTCAATAGATAGTCCATTGACATGTGTTTTGCTAAGATTAACCAATGGATGAAACTATTGGTATCTGTTTTGCGTATTAAATATGCATAATGATTGTTCGATCCGTTTAGAAGAAATGTGTTATTCACTGAGCCGTATTAACTCATTTCTTTCCTCTTTTTGTTTTTCAGATCTATCCTGTAGGATGTAGGCGATCATTAGTGAAGGACATTTTGTTGGAAGGCTTTTGTTATAAGTTATTAATTGTTTTTGGAGCTCTTTTAAGTTGATATTAGATGTTTCTATCATTTAAAAGGATATGTGTGTATATCTGTTTATGGTTTAGTAACAAGCTCTGACTTTTGTAACCAAAGAACTTCTTGAGCTTGTATATATGGATATACATATTTGTTATCAAGTTGAATTCTGGTTAAGTTAAAAATACATCCTTTTAAGAAAGGGATGGGCGTGTCATAGCCCCATATTAATGTGATTTTGGGGTGTGACAAATTAGATTAATAAGGAATTTCATTTGTAAAACCATTTTCAAGAGTAATTGTCCAAATAGACCAAACTTGAGTTTCATCTTCTATGATTTCTAGTTTTCCCCTTGTTTGTGATTTAATTAGTCATCATACAATTAGTAATAAATTATAAGCTTTTCCGATATCAAGTGGCCCAATGGAAATCCTAATCTTATAGCATTTTTGTTAATTCAGTCATAAACGTTTTTAATTTTATAAATTTAGTTTTAAGTCTTTCTACATTTATGCCTATTTATTCAATTTGGCCAACTTTCACCTGACAACACTATTGTGGATGCTAGTCAGTGCTCACATGGACCTCGACTAATGCTAATAGGGAAATTTTTAATAGTATTTTAATATTTTTCAAATTATTTATTTATTCCATTTTCCTTTTCTTTCTTTTTCTTTGTTTTTTTTTCATCTTCTTCCTCCATCCAGCGACAGGCTAGAGCAACGGCGATTGCCAAGCCTCGACATGGCCCAACCGACGCCACCAGATCTGGGTGAGGCCAAGTCACCCCGATGGCTAAGCGAGGTCCGACCTCGCCCTAGCACAAATGGCCACCTCTCCAGAAGATCATCAGTGACCAACTGGAGGAACAAGATGAATAAAAAAAATAAAAAACATAAAATATTATTAAAAATTACTCCGTCAACGTTGGTTGGCCAAAGTTGACTAGAGTGAATGAACCGGCACAAATACAAAAATTTTAAGACTGAATTAGCATAAAAGAAAAGGTTTAAGACTAGATTGGCACAAATGTAAAAGGTTTAGAATTTAATTGATAAAATTAAAAAGTTTAAGGCTGAATTAGCACAAATACGATAGGTTTATGAGTTTTTTTTTTACAATTTGCCACATGGCTTAAACATATTTGTGCGTACGGGTGAAAAAGGAATTCTTGAGTAACGAAGAAAGAAATAATTTTGGATTTCATCTTACTGACTTATGGTTTTTAAATTTATTCTCTTTTTTCTTTTTTTCAATCATGCTCCATCTTGTCATAGATAATTAAATATATACTTGTGAACGCTTTACATGTCAAGCGAACCCATTAATCATGCTCCTTCGTATAAAAAGACGTGAGCAGGATTGACGCACGAAGCAATCGTGCAAATGACATGGATCGAATGCTCCGTGCACGTATACGATGCGATAGATCGGAAATCCCGCACCCAAACTGCTCCCACTCTCATGTACCCAGGAGCGAAACTTGATGGTGTCCTTATGGTGAGTGAACAACGTAGCAAGGAAGAAGCAACTGGTTCGTGGGAGTGGCGTCGGGGTAATTTATGGTAGGAGTTATAAGATAGAAGGATTACATCGCTAGGGATCAAAGGCTAGGCTAACCTCCCATGTCCAAACTGGTTATTCTCCTTATGAGGCCATGGCAAGGCAAAACTAGTTGTTGTGTCCCAAGTATTCTGCTTGTCTTGCTCGATGCACAAGATGCTCAAGCTAAGCTGGATATGGTGCAATCTAATATAAGGAATCTATTTGCCGTACTGTTCTACAGGACAACATGAGCAAAAAGGTTGGTTTAGCGTGTTCTCGGCCTGCTAGGCGCTACACAGGCTAATTTCGCAGTTGAAATCTGTCAGCCCGTGACATAAGCTTATTCGACATAGCTTTCAACTTATATTTAGAGAATGCACCTATTTGTGTTTATCGGGAAAAGTAAGGGTCATCAATTTTAGGGTGAGAAGTTCTAGGGTGGGCGGTTCTCACCCTAGAATCGATTCTGAAAAATAAACTGAGCACCACCCGTACTAGTTCGATTCCTAGGTGGGTCCATGAAATCGATCCACTGAGCTTCACACAATCAGTGTCTTTTTTTTTTTTTCAGAAAGCCATAAGCTGGTCCCACCAAGTTTCTTTTTTCCTCCAACAAAAAAGAACGCAACGCATTGTTCTTTAATTGCCCCCATTGTTTGTGAAAAGACTTCAAACATGCGCAAAGAATACTTCACTTTCTTTTTAGTATTTTAAACAATGAGTAGGTTTGAAGGAACTAAAAAGGGTGAATGGCAGCAATTAGGGTTTCCAACTTATAGTAAACAGAGGCGATCAAGAGCAAAGGATGGAGGCAATTCCATGAGTTCTGTCTGTGAGGAACGACTGGAGGTGCAACTATGAGTCGATGGAAATTGAGAGTCGAGAGATAGAGAAACTTAGTGGGTTGCTTGAGAGAGTTGAGACAAGAGAGATCGATATGAGAAGAGATGGGTGACAAGTGAGATCAGGGATTTAGGGTTTGAATTTATCTCAAAAATAATATATATATCCCCTGTACAATTGGGCGGTTCCATACTTGGAATAAGGAATCCGACTAGCACTTAGCAATTCCATTTTATTGGAATTGGGAACCGAATCAATTCCCCTAGGACCCAACAATTTGTGTCCGATGAGATTTTTGGTGGTTCTTGTTCCTTTGCACATCCCTTAGGTAAAAGTACCCAAAAAGTCCGTTAAATTTTACCTTCAAATTACTAAGTTAGGTGAGATGTGATTTTTTTCCCTCTGTTTGTCATAGGTGAACCCATTTAGAATTTTTTTGTATTAACTCAAGTTAATGGGTATTAACCGAAGGTAAATTTGGCATATGTGTATTAGTTTAGAGTTTTTTACAATCAAATAATTAATTTTGACTAAATTTGTCAGAAGTTTAATAGTTTGGAAGTTTTTATGTTTCAGAAAATTAATTTGAAATAAATTTATCACAAAAGTACTGATTTGAAATTTGTGTCATGTTAACCCTAACAAACATTGCGACCCTTCCATTCGCGCACGGAACAAGGTTCCCTTGTCCATGGTGGGCATAATAATAATTGCGAAAAGATAGACAAAGAATAAGGCAAAAGGTGAAAGGGACGCGGTGCAAAATGTGATACCTGTTAGTGCACTAATGTTGATACTAGAGTTGCGTACTCGTACTTCGACCGATCTGCTGCATGGATGGACCAGCCTGGAATCGCAGTCCTGTCGCCGACGCCCGTTTGAAATGAGCGGGTGCATTATCCGTTAATGTTACTGGTTTAGAGAAGCAGGCAGCAGATCGTTTTCTTTTGCTGGCGTGAACCTATTACGAGCGAGAGAGCGAGGGCACCTCAGAGCTTGAGGCATCATTGACAGGTAAGAAGTTCAGTCTTCATTTGGATCGCTAGTTTTTACACTTGAAAAATCAATTCTGTGTTAGTATTTCAAGAGTTTGATTTGTTTAGCCAGTGCTATATCTCAGCCCATTTCTGGTGTTGGTTTTGAGTTGGTATTAGGAGAAAACGGGGAGATTGAGTGAAGGCGGTGGGGTGCTGTTAGAAAGTTGATCCAATTTCTAGAATATTCTAGGATAAATTTTTGTAGAATAGTCTAGAAAGTTAAGAATATTTATGGTACTTCTAGAGAATTCCTAGGATATGTCTAGAAGGATAATGTGTAGAAAAATCTAGAAACAATATGCTCTAGATTTTGTAGAAAACTCTAGAATAGTGTCTATCTAGGATACTCTAGAATTTTCCTGTATGACGGTGGAAGATGGCTATAAATAGGCCATGAAGTGCTAGAAAGTGTAGAGAAAAACCAACAACCAAAAGCTCTCATCTTCCTTTGTATCACTCACAAAAACTAATAAAAGTTTTCGTTTCCATTGTGCTCATTCACTTACAAAACTAAATACCCTTCCGCAAAAACTAACAGTGGTATCAGAGCCTCGTTCGGTTGGTTTTGGGCGTTTGTCCTAGCCACCCTCTCCTAAAAACACCACACCCATGGCTAATGTTTCCTCATCCTCATTTCCCATTCCCATTTTCGATGGGAATAACTACGACTATTGGTGCATCAAAATGACTACATTCTTGATGGCCCAAGACTTATGGGACATCGTGGAGAAAGGTTATGAGACTCCGCGAGAAAGTGCCTCTGTTTCGAAAGATCAACTACAAAAGGATGCAAGGGCATTATGCGTTATTCAGCAAGCGCTCTCGGAAACCGTTTTTCCGAGAATAATTGGAGCAAATACGGCGAAGAAAGCTTGGGAAACACTGCGAGAAGAATTTCAAGGATCAGATAAGGTACGCACTATTCGGCTTCAAACTCTAAGAAGAGATTTTGAGAATGCTAAAATGAAAGTAAATGAGACCGTTCAAGAATACTGTGGAAAACTAAAGGAACTAGTTAATCAAATGAGAGCCTATGGAGATGGAATCACTGATCAAAGGGTCGTAGAGAAAATATTAGTCTCCCTCACAAGAAAATACAATCCTATTGTTACAACGATAGAAGCAACTAAGGATTTAACGACCCTGACAATAAGTGAATTGATTGGCTCTCTAGAAGCGCATGAGAAAAGACTAATGGCACAAGATGAGGATTCAGTTGAAAGTGCCTTCCAGTCTAAAATAAACATATGGTCTCATCAATCTAAAACTGGTGGAAGGAGCTCATGGAAAAATAAAAGAGGAGGAGAAACTATTCAAAAGGAGAAATACCCACCTTGTGGCATTTGTAAGAAAAATAATCATTTGGAGAAAGATTGCTGGTTTAGAAATAAACCACAATGCCGCTTTTGTAAAAGATATGGCCACATAGAAAGAGATTGTCGCTCGAAAATAAATTCTCGAGCCAACTATGCTGAAGAAAAGGAAAGACAAGATAATACATTTTATGCAGGTCAAGCGGCAAATGATAAGAAAAGTGACACATGGTATATTGATAGTGGATGTAGCAATCATATGACAAGGGACGAATCTATATTCATCGATATTGATACATCGGTGAAAAATCAAATTAAATTGGGCAACGGCGCAATAGTTGACGCGAAAGGGAAAGGAACTATCGCCGTTGAAACAGATAAAGGCCCAAAATACATTCATGACGTATATCTAGTGCCAAGTCTTGCACAAAATCTACTTAGCGTGGGCCAAATGATACAATGTGGGTATTCTCTATACTTTAATGGAGATGACTGCATTATCTACGACAAATATAAAAATATTATTGCCTCTGTTAAAATGGAAAATAGGAATTTTCCTATTCGATGGAATTATGTCAGAGATATGGCCATGAAAGCTCAACTTGATGAGTCATGGCTCTGGCATCGAAGATTTGGCCACTTTAATTTTGCTGGACTGAAAATTCTCCATCAAAAAAATATGATGAGAGATTTTCCAGCAATTTCGGAAATTTCAGATGTCTGTGAAGGCTGCCTCCTTGGAAAACAACAACGGCAGTCCTTCTCATCTGGAGGTGCATGGAGAGCTAACAAGCCTTTAGAACTAGTCCATACGGATGTTTGTGGTCCAATGAGGACTCCTACAGCCAGTCAGAATAGATATTTCATTCTATTCATTGATGACTACACAAGAATGACGTGGGTCTACTTTCTTCGAGAAAGATCGGAGGTTTTCTCTATTTTCAGGAAATTCAAGAACCACATCGAAAATCAAAGTGGCCACAAAATCAAAGTCCTGAGGAGTGACAGAGGCACAGAATATAACTCAAGGGAGTTCAACAAATTCTGTGAAGAAAAAGGAGTTCACCATCAACTAACTGTTGGCTACGCTCCAGAGCAAAATGGGGTAGCAGAAAGGAAAAATAGAACTGTCATGGAGATGGCAAGGTCCATGCTAAAGGACAAAGGCCTTCCCAATTCGTTCTGGGCAGAAGCAATATACACGGCTGTATACATCTTAAACAGGTGTCCAACTAGAGCTGTCCAAAATAAAACTCCAGTCGAAGCATGGAGTGGACGGAAGCCTTCGGCGAAACATCTCAAAGTGTTTGGTTGCATATGCTACGTTCACATTCCATCTCAAAAGAGAAGCAAGCTCGATGAGAAGACAGAAAAGGGAATCTTCCTTGGCTACAGTGATCAATCAAAAGGTTATCGCATCTACAACCTAAGAACTAAGAAGCTCGTGATTAGTCGAGACGTTGAGTTTGATGAGTATGCCACCTGGAACTGGGAGAATGAGAAGATCGAGAAGAAGTATGTCATCTTGCCTGACACACCACCTGCTCGTGAGGAGTCAACAACACAAGAAGAAGGTGAAGCATCAGACTCCACCACTCACGATGTAACGCCACCATCTTCTCCGAGAGCAACAGAAGAAGAATCTACTCCAGAATCTCCAGTAATGAGAGTAAAATCCCTTAGAAGAATTTATGACACATGCAACTTTGCTGCTTTAGAACCAGAAAACTATGAAGAAGCATCCAAAGAGGAAGTTTGGATAAAAGCCATGGAGGAAGAAATCAAGATGATCGAGAAAAATGAAACTTGGGAGCTTGTCAATTGCCCTAAGGACAAAGAGATCATTGGCGTCAAATGGGTCTACAAGACGAAGCTCAACGCAGATGGATCAATCCAGAAGCATAAAGCAAGGCTCGTGGCAAAAGGATACTTGCAACAACCAGGTATCGACTATACTGAAACTTTTGCTCCAGTTGCTCGTCTTGATACTATTCGTGCTCTTATAGCCCTAGCAGCACAAAAAGAATGGAAGATCCATCAACTAGACGTGAAGTCAGCATTCCTAAATGGATATCTTCAAGAAGAAATATATGTGGAGCAACCACAAGGCTTTATAGCCAAAGGACAAGAAGAAAAAGTCCTAAAACTTAAGAAGGCTCTCTACGGATTAAAGCAGGCACCACGAGCATGGTATAGCAGAATTGATGAATACTTCACCAAGCAAGGATTCAGGAAAAGCATGAGTGAGCCAACGCTCTACATCAAGACCCAAGGTAAGTCTGACACTCTCATTGTCTCTCTATACGTGGATGATCTTATATATACAGGGAACAATGAGAAGATGATTCGAGTTTTTTAAAGAAGAAATGATGAAGACATTCGAGATGACAGACTTGGGCTTGATGCACTACTTCCTCGGCATCGAAATCATCCAAAATAAAGGAATTTTCATTTCACAAAAGAAATATGCCGAGAACCTCCTGAAGAAATTCAAGATGGATTATTGTAAAGCAGTTACAACACCACTCGTGACAAATGAGAAACTACTAAAGGAAGATGGAGCAAAAAAAACCGACGCCTCCCTCTACAGAAGTCTGATTGGCAGTCTGCTATATCTCACTACCACAAGACCAGACATCATGTACGCGACAAGTCTACTATCACGGTTCATGCAGAGTCCGAGTCAAATTCATTTTGGAGCTGCCAAAAGAATTCTACGATACTTAAGAGGAACTACAGATTATGGCATTTGGTATCAGCCCAGTGCAACGGCTAAGCTCATCGGCTACACCGACAGCGATTGGGCAGGTTCTACTGATGATAGGAGGAGTACTACTGGCTATGCATTCACATTGGGTTCTGGAATATTCTCATGGGCATCCAAAAAACAAGACTCGGTGGCACAATCTACTGCGGAGGCTGAATACGTCGCGGCTGCTATAACTACCTGTCAAGCAATATGGCTTCGGAGAATTCTAGAAGACCTTGGAGAAAAACAAATGGAATCAACTCCAATATTTTGCGACAACAAATCGGCAATAGCTATATCCAAGAATCCCATCTTTCATGGAAGAACGAAACATATCGACATCAAATATCACTTTATTCGCGAAGCGCAAAGCAATGGAGAGATCAAGCTCCAATATTGCAAGACTGAAGATCAAGTTGCGGATATATTCACCAAAGCACTGCCGCCAACAACGTTCGAGGCACTACGGAGCATGCTTGGAGTATCACGAAATTGGATCAAGGAGGAGTGTTAGAAAGTTGATCCAATTTCTAGAATATTCTAGGATAAATTTTTGTAGAATAGTCTAGAAAGTTAAGAATATTTATGGTACTTCTAGAGAATTCCTAGGATATGTCTAGAAGGATAATGTGTAGAAAAATCTAGAAACAATATGCTCTAGATTTTGTAGAAAACTCTAGAATAGTGTCTATCTAGGATACTCTAGAATTTTCCTGTATGACGGTGGAAGATGGCTATAAATAGGCCATGAAGTGCTAGAAAGTGTAGAGAAAAACCAACAACCAAAAGCTCTCCTCTTCCTTTGTATCACTCACAAAAACTAATAAAAGTTTTCGTTTCCATTGTGCTCATTCACTTACAAAACTAAATACCCTTCCGCAAAAACTAACAGGTGCTATGACCTGTGAACTCGGGGTTTTTAAATAACTTTGCCCTTTTTGAATGAGATTAGACTCCACTTTATGAATCTGCAGTTGCAAACTCGCTTCATGAGATAATAGTTTCCTGCAGAAGAAGATGTGGAACTGATTTTTTTTTTTTTTTAAGTTTCATCTTTATTGGTGTCGTTTTAGCAGAATCTGCACGATCAGGTCACAGAACATCTTTGTTTTTGGCATAGGAAGTTATGAATCTCGAGCAGTATCTGGTTTGATTGATTGTTTTCATGGACGAGCATAGTTTCTTTCTGAGTGCATTGCTCATTGTGATGGAATCGATATTTGGTGCGCCGCAGATGAGCCAGGAATGCCTCATATGCTTAATGCTGGAGGGGTAAGAGAGGAATTATGAGGGTCTGAAACGGACAACAGCCCGCGTTGTTCTTTGTTGGCAGAAGTTCTTTTACAGATATAGAATGCACTGACTGGGAGCTTACACCTGTGTTAATTTGAGCCTCAATCAAAGATGGAGCCGATCAAACATTTCAGCCACCCACACTGGTTGACAAGCTGCATGATCAAGGATAATGAAGAAGTTAAATGCTTTGCTTGCACGAAACGCTGCTTGAATCCATACTATAGCTGCGACGAGTGCCAATTTTTTCTCCACGAGGAGTGCGCTAATTTGCCGCAGGAGATCAAAACGCATCCCTTGCATTCTGACCACGCTTTGATCCTCGGGCCGACGGCATATTACATTGGAATCATCTACTGTGATGCATGTGACAATAGATGCCACGGTTTCACATTCCGGTGTGAGGAGTGTGACTTTGATCTCGACATTGACTGTGCTCTAAAACAAGTCGGTCCCAGAGAAGGAGGGGGGGAGCCAATCCTATTTAAGCACTTTAGCCATAACCATGGCTTGGTGTTGGAGGAGATCGATGAGAATAAAAGAGCTCGTTGCAAAGCTTGCGATAAGCCCTGCTTGAGGGACACATACACTTGCAGCATGTGTCAATACTTCCTCCATAAGTCGTGTGCGGAGTTGAACATGGAGCTCCGACACAGGCTGCACGAGGCGCACGTTCTGGAGCTGCGCACGAGTAGCGATGTGTACGATGGAAGAGCATGGTGTGATTCCTGCGGGAAGAGGGTTCGTGGCTTTGTGTACCATTGTGAGATTTGTCAATTCGACCTGGATATAGTATGTTCGCTGCAATCGGCTCCTACCTCCAAACCTGGAGATCAGGAGCAGGAGATAGTTCATTTTACCCACGACCACCCCCTGACCATCGGAGAGGCGGAGAGAGATATCTTCATCATATGTGCAGCTTGTGGTGCCAACTGCAGCTCGAGTCGTATCTATGTCTGCGAGGAATGTGAATATTTTCTCCATGAATCATGTGCGAATTTACCTCAAACGATGGAGCACCTCTATCATGCAGAACATCCGTTGAAACTCCAGGTGGGACCGTACAACTACTGCGATCTTTGCAAAAATCCAATCAAGGGATTTACGTATCGCTGCGATCAATGTGATTTTGATCTGGACATTAGATGCGCACGAATGCCTTCCATAGGACCTGGAACAACAGAGAAAGAGGTGAAAAAGCAATTTTTCGGTCATGACCACGAGTTGACAATAAGCGTCAAGAAGGAAGAGGAAGGACTTGCTTGCAGTGCATGTGAGAAACAATGCAGTGGTCTGATATACGCTTGCGATGATTGTGGATTTTTTCTACATACACGTTGCGCCAAATTGCAGCAAGAGTCGGAACACTTCTTTCATCCGCACCACAAGCTCACCCTCCAGCGCTGTGATTCGGAGGTTTGCTGTAGTGCATGTGAAAAGAAGTGCCGTGGCTTCACCTTCTCGTGCAGGGAATGCAAGTTCTATTTGGATGTTAACTGTGCTACGAACGTTGGAAAAATACATCATTTCAGTCATCGACATTCTTTGAAGCTCACCAAATTGGAGTCGATTTCCGAGTGTTCAGCTTGCAGCCAATCGTTCTCGGAATCGAGCCAGATATATGGCTGCGTTTATTGCAAGTATTTTCTCCATGACTCATGTGCCAAGTTACCGTTAGAGAAGACACACCCGTATCACGAAAGGCATCGCTTGAAACTCCAAGTTGCATCATATAACTATTGTGATTTTTGTGGAGAAAAGATTGAGGGCTTCGTGTACCGCTGTGATCAGTGTGATTTTAACCTGGACATGAAATGTGTGGAAATGCCTATGAGGAAAGTCGAAGAAAAGAAAATAAAAAGCTCTGCGCATCACCATGAGTTGACAGGAAGCATGAAGAGCAAAGTGGATAAAGTCGTTTGCAGCGCATGCAAGAAAAAATGCACCGGTCTGACATACGCCTGCAGCTGCGATGGTTGCAGCTTTTTTCTCCACAAGGGTTGTGCTGAATTGCCTCCGGAGTATGAACACTTCGCTCATCCAAGCCACAGGCTCCACCTGCAGGGCAGTGATGTAATGGTTTCCTGTGGCGCCTGCGAAGAGATGGTTCATGGCTTCGCCTTCTCTTGCAACAAATGCAATTTCCATTTGGATGTTGTATGTGCTATGATGGCTGAAAAACTAAAGCTTGGTGACTATATACACCATCTTAGTCATGGACATCCCTTGAAGCGCACTAAAAAGGAGTTGAAAGGTCGTTGTTTAGCTTGCAATCAATCGCGCTCGGACTCGAGTCAGATATATGGTTGTGACTACTGCAGTGTGTGGCTCCATATTTCCTGCACTGAACTACCGCTGAAACTTCAACATTTTCTCCATGATTTTCGTAAGGGTGTCAGTGAACGCGACTGTGAACTCACCTTGGAAGCTCAAATTCCCTCAACCGGTGGGAAAGGAAAGTGTGAGGCCTGTCAAAAAGCGTGCGGGGGGTCTGTTATATACCAGTGTAAACCCTGTGATCTCCGCTTGGATGTGGAATGCGCTTTACTGCCCTCAAGGATCCAGGAAGGTACCCGGACAAAAAATTTTCCTGCTGTCCATGGGCACCCGTTGCATCTGTCTAGTATCGAGAAAGGTACTAAATCTCGCTCTTGCCCTGTATGCTCCAAACGTTGCACTGATCCTACCTATCAATGCATTAAGTGTGAGACGTTCACCGTCCACGAATCTTGTGCTGAATTGCCGTGGAGTATCCCAAAACGTTCTCGTCACCGCCACAAAATGAATCTGCTCAAGAAAAGCGGATTTACGTGTGCAGCCTGTCTCCTCTATAGTTCTGGCTTCACTTATGACTGCAACCAATGCTCGCCACCGTTCAGCCTGCACATTGGCTGCATGAATCTCAAGCCCATCAAACAATGTGACGATCTCGATCATTACCTTTACTTCCTTGACAATATACGCAAGAAAGTTGCATGTAGGACCTGTGAGGGAGCTATAGACCCCTGTTCCAGCAAGGAAATGGCAGGGGAAACAGAAAACAAACAGGGACTTTTCCGTTGTGTGATCTGTAAGTACAGTCTCCATTTACTATGCGGTCCATTACCTTGTCTGATCAAGTCCGACAACCACAGGCACGGTCTACAACTGAAGGAAAATTTTTTTGAGGACAATTCGGGCGAGTATTATTGTGATGCTTGTGAGAAAAGAAGGGATCCAGACAAGTGCGTCTACAAATGTTCTCAAGAAAATTGCCCGTACGTTGCTCACTTTGAATGTATGAAACCTGAGGTATGTCTAGTTCCTTTTATAACCTCAATATTTCTGTCACTTGTTGAAAAAGTTCATGTTACTCTGCAATGTCGAAGCAGACAAGCATGGAGTCACGGAATCAGATGCTTCTAAAGGTTTCCTTCCGAACTATGTGCTTGTACTGCAATTTCAGTGCAAATGCAAAATATAGAACATGGATATGCTGTAGGAAAACTATTTTCTTGTGTACAGCCTTCCATGCGTTTTTTCCGAGTTACATGATAGGTTGTCTTCCTCATTTGGGATAAAACAGCTATTCCAAGTTTCTTAGGTTTATTCTCTATCTTCTGCCAGTAATGCTAATATTTCCTAATGGCCGATGTTCGCCTCCACCTATGAGACTTACCTGGTTCTCTTAATCCTAGAAAAAGAAGTGCAGAATCCAAAAAATCAAGTCCGTGAAGCAATAGATCAAGAGAACAGGCTCATGATAATTACTCAACCACTTTTCCAGAAAAGAGTGAACTCTTTAGTTGGGCTACACCAGCTGATGATACAAAGAACAGCGACCTCGGCTTCATCCTCAGACTTCTCTTTAATACTTAGTCTGTGCTTCATTTACTTTTGCTGCTGCCATTACGTCCTGATTCTGCTTCAAACTGTTATCTCAATCTATGTTCGATTCTCAGGTACTACGTTTACTGAAGGTTGAGCAAAAAGAACAAGTGGAATTAAGATTTCTTGGTAGTGAACGCACTTATCGTATAGTTATGATCGAAGTTCAGGACATGACCAAGATGGCTCTGAAGAATGAGGAACGCGCACCCCATAGATCAAGAGAACAGCACATACAGACCTTAGAGGATTTACTAGATGCTTTCATTCTAGATGAGCAAACCAAACTCCCGGGCACTTTTCAGATTTTAAAGAAGGAAACGGTAGGGACAGGGCATGCATCTTTTTGGGAGCGACTGGAAGCTAGTGGTAGCACTGCAAAAGTTTCCCCATACTCACAGCAAACTCTCACCCAGTTCATGGACCGGACAGAACCCAGCATCGAGAACTTAGAGTTCTCTGCGATATTCTTTGAAGGCGAAGAACTTGTTGAAGTTGACAGATACAGAGTCATCCAGAGCCTAGCCTCTACCCTAAAGCGACTGCTCGAGAAGCACGGAGATATAAGCACCGGCTCTAAGTTGAAGTTAAAATCGAAGAGCCTGATCTTTAACTTGCTATGCGGGGCAATACGCAGCATGTCCGACACGCCATTGAACGAGCTCTCGGAGACCTTGCTTCATGATTGGTGGAACCAGATTATGATGGCCAAGCATGCAGGGTTCGAGATCCAATTTGCATTGCATCATTTGGACAAAATTTTTCGAGCTCACTTTGCTCTCCAAGCGGAAGAAATTCAGAACATCAGGCTGAAAGAGTTGGAAGATCAAATCAGCGCATGCAAAAATCAGGCAGCAAAAGCGGAAGAACTGACCCATATTAGCAGGCGGTATGAGGAATCTGCAGATGCAAGTATGAGGCAGGAGCTGCTGGGCAAGGTGAAGGCCTTAGAGGGTGAAACAGTCGGCAGAGGGTTGCTGTGATGTTCATGCTCTCAGGGGCATGCAACAACTCTTGTTTCCTGTGTTGTTAGAGACAATTGGGTTGTGGTATGGTATTGTCAAATGTTATACTTCGAGTCGCTCTGTGTACAACTTATCTATCTGTGTTGTTTATTTGCCGTTCTCATAAATTATTCATTTGATGGATAGTTGTTGGATTCTAACAGATCTTAGCTGCTATAGAACAGATTTGGAAGAAGTAGCACTCTTGTATCAAAAATGTAGCGGTCGAGATGTTTGGCTGTTTGAAGGATCTGCTCCATTCCTGCTTCTCTTCAATTGTATGTTTCACCTCCTGGCTCGCCTATTAATCACAAGCGTTCAGTTTGTAAGAGAAGTTTCTTTGTCCATGTCGAATGTTTGGTAACATGTTACCCAAACGGTAGCCACAAAGAATCCGGGAGCTATATATGCATACACGGAGATCCAGACATTATTCCGGAAGAGTAGAATAAGGGAAGTGTAGGGATCGACAGGCTAATGCTGTCACGGGGAAACGTTACCAGCATCGATTGCATATTAGAGCTCTGCACTGCAGTATATTGCAGCTGCACCAGTACACCATTTTCCATACACTGCGAGGAAGACGGTGTGGCACGTGTAGCTTTTCAACGCTCATGCACCAGATATCGCATTTCTGGGCTGCACATTTAGCAATGGAAAAGACACGTACGGCATTGCTGTGTGTTGACTTAGTCTGTCCTTCTATGTCCCGATTCTCTCATATTATCTATTCAGACCGATACTCAAGCCTATTTTCTCTCTTGAATGTCAGTTCGATCATTTTGCTCATAGTTTTTGCTATATCTGAAGAAGGCTACAGGGCCAATGACCATAGTGATCATGTCACAATTCGTCATCTGATCTGCTCCTTCTGCTTTTCATGTTCATGAACCAATTGCTTCTTAATTTCGCTTGAATATAACCTACTTGTTCAAATACCCACTTATGGTTCACTACATCAATTTGCAAGCTAAACAGGAAATCCGGGAACTGTATCACTAGCATGATACCAACAGAGTGAGAGTAACCCATATGTAATTAGTGTAAGCTTATAGGATGCAAAACTGAAAGAATACCAACTGCCAAGGTCATCTACCTGGTTATTACCCGCAAAAACAGGAGTAGAGTCATACACTTACATACTGTGGATCTACATCTATCGACAAGTACTGGGTATTCCTATGAGCATAGAAGACAATGATGTGATGACCCATGTGATTGGGAGGACATTTACCATTCACCAATGGCTATAATTCAAATGCCACTGCAATGGATTGGAAGAATTTAAAGGAGCTCTTTGGCCAGTCTCACCGGTTTTTCCTTCAGAAATGCAAAATCTCCATCAGGCAAGGTCAGCAGGTGATGATCTAACTCATCCTCTTCGCTATCTGCTGTTACAGACGATGCAGGCGAGTCCAAGGCATCATCTGCATTACCACAATACCAAACTCCTGAGAGAAAGAGGAAAGAAATCGAATAGAAGAACAAATAAAAGAGCAGCTTATTCCTAGCATGATGGGGGATGTTCAGCAGTCACCGAGGACACTTATAGAAGTACCAAAAAGGAGAACTTGGCCCATCATCACAACATCTATTACAACCCTCCTCATGGAAACAAAACCCTTTTTTCTTTCTTTCTACAGATCTTTTGTATAAACAAAGGTGATGCTTGAGCAGGGCTTCATCCGTGTTCACCCATCATATTCGGGTTGTAAATATGATTCTTGTGCATGTGCTAAAAAAATGGGTAATATCACGAAAAACCTCAAAATGGTACACCTATGACAAATTTACCACAAACTAATTTTTTTACTGCAACAAACCCCAAACGGATACACTTTTGATAAATTACCTCAAACTAATTTTTTTATCAACATAAAAATCCCAAACTTGTACACCTATAAGAAATTTACCCTCCGTTAGTTTCCATTAAATTGGGTTATTATCATGAAAAAATCCAAACTAATACACATGTGACAAACGGAGGGTAAAAACCCTAAATTGGTACAACCGCCAACTCTTGCATATTAGCTAACTTAGCAATTTGACGATAAAAATTAATGGAAAACAACAGATGAAATTTATCATGAGCGTACCAATTTGACATTTTTTGGTGGTGAAAAAATTAGTTCGGGGTAAATCTTTCACAGGTGTACCAATTTATGGTTTTTCGTGGTATTAATCCTAAAAAAATGGATTCATTTTTAAGTTTTTGCGAATTCATGTCTTGTTAGAGTTTATTAATATATGTTCCAATCTGTCAATTCATATAAAAATTGTAAGCCCTATGTTTGAAGGATAGTATTGAAGATTGGGACATTAACATCTACACATATTATGACAAACTTGAGTCTTATAATTTGATTCACTAACCAATGGCAAATTATCTACAGTATGCATTTGATCTATTAATTAGGAACACTATTACTATTCATTATAGATGTAAATGTGAACATTAACTAATCAATATAATTCTCTAAAGTCCATTAATTAGAAGAGACTTTGTAAGACATCTATAGCTAAAAAGAAAACAAGTACAAGTAAATAAAAAAAAAATAAATGATGTAGGTCATGTAAAGGGCAAAAATGTGGAGAACACAACAGGCGCATCAAACTTACCAGAATACGTTGGATTGTCAGGCAGATGTCGAACTGCAGCAACCTGTATGCTTTGTGGAAGTAAGCAGTTGAAGAATGAACCTGAAACTTCGGAAGATACTTCAATCAGACTAACAACTAAAGCATAACAAACTAGAGCATGTGTTTCTGAAGCAAGAAAGTGCAAGTAGGTAAAACCCAATTACGGGAAAAAAGTATTTTTTCTCAGTATCATTCAGTAAGGGCATCTATTTTTTCCCCCATCCCCACCATTTCATGACAAACAGTCTTTCTGACACCAAGTTACGGATGGCAAGATTCACTTCAAATCATGACAGACACCAGTGAGTCAATTTATATGTAATGGTCTAGCAGATATCCGCTCCCGTGTACAGAAATATGTAACCGTTCCACAAGCAACATTGTAATCAGAGAAGGAGCTACACCTTTGTCAAGCGGTAAATAGGCAAAGAAAAGAATTTTGGATTTCAACTCTCACCTAATCGGGCCAGTCTATTTACCCATCCAGGAATGGACTTTCCAGTCAATTCCTTGCACACATCATCAGTGAAATGGTTGCAATTCTTTGCAATCAAATGATAAGTGTCACCATGATATTTTTTGCAGAGGTTCTCCATAAATGATCGAAATTCTGAACAAGACATGTTGGTACTGCCCAATAGCACTGATCTTCTGAAGATGAAGCCAGGGCAACTTCTTGGTTCCACCTCGAAAACCCCACTTGTAGGATATTCATGAGCTCCAAATGCAAATTCTAGGCCATGGGCTAACCAGACAAAACCATGATAATGTGTCAAATTTTATTGTCCTAGTAAAAAGAAAGGATAATTGGCATTTACAATTGCGCTGAACACTGAGCACAGTGTTGATGTTAATCAAAAGCTTCAATTTGATTATATAATATTAAAAAAAAAAGACCATGTTGAATATCAATGAAAAAAGGAGACTTCAATTGAAGGATTCTAAATGATTTAGCCTTGCTTTAACCATAAGGAGAAATCTTGATATAATCAGCTGGAGCAAACAAAGAGTGCTTGCAAACCAAATAACTCATGGCAACATGATGAAAGCACTAGAGTCATATAGTCCTTGCAACTTGCAAAGCTTGACGAAGTTTCAGCTAATCTCTGAGTTTCCAGAATGAAAAATGAATTATTGATTAAAACTGAGAAATCCAGATTTCCAACTATTTCTTCCGGAGCAGAATATGTTTTAGACTATCTTAGTCCAACTCCAGAGAAAGCAAAAATGTGTAGTTAGACACTCAGATATGTGTTTGATCACAGACTTCTGAAAAAAAGCCTCATCAGCCAACAAAGAAATGAGCGGATTTGAGTAGTGTGAGATGTAACGAGGGAAAATGCAGGAGGAGGAGGTCAAAATAACATGCAAATATATACCAAAATACCTAGTATTGTTCCTTGATATGACAGTCAAAAACCCAACAAATGTAAGTGAACATATTATGCCTAACGTAGACATTGATCTCTCCAGCATATTAATTAGTACACTCAGCTTTTGATATGATGTGCTAAAAGCACAAAAAAAGAACAAAAATCCCTGCAGAATGTCATTCATCTGGTTGATATTCTAACATCTTCACTGACTAGTGATGCCTAATGTAGACATAATCTCCTCCACTCCAATGTTATTTACGCCTCTTTTTGTTCTCTTTATGATCAGAAACTAAAATCCCAGCACCCCCTTCAGTCTACTCATGCAACAATATTACCCTTGATATTGTCAATGATTTTCAATGAGCAAGATGCAGTAAAACAGTTTTACTTAAGATCAATCAGTCACTTAACTCTTTAAGACCAAAGAAATACTTCCACCACCCTTTAAGATAGACCAAATATCTGAACTACTGCTGGTGTACAACTCAATGACAATAAAGAGCTTTAACAAGACACCAAGTTGCAAGCAACATATTGGGATCCCATGTCAACTACCGGAGTGAAAAAAAATCACAGTGATGCCATCCAGCAAAATTAACGGATCGAGCTACTCATCAGTCATGCCAAGGGTTCGTAAATCAGGAAGAAAAATGTTGCAGCTTCGCTAAAAATTCATTTCTATCAACGGAAATTTTACAGTGATTCAACTCAGCATCAGAAGTTGAAAAGCAGCATGATTACCAGCAATGCCTGCAATCATAGAACTATGAAGTGAAAGCATTAGTTCATTCTCTTTAGTTCCAACTACATCTTTTCAACGACCTATCAGAGATGCCACAGCTTTCAACCAAAAGCAATGATATATCTAGCTTGAACAATAAAAAGAACTCACCTTCAATACCCGAATGGAAAATCCCAAGCCCGAACCAGTAGAGATAGTTGTTAATTGGAGTGAGATCATAGACATTGAGATACAAAAAAGCATGGTCGCCTCCGTCCTCCTTCACCAGGCTCGAACCTGAGCTCGACCTCGAGCTCGAGCCCAATGGAAACAACCTCATGATAATCGTATCTTCCCACTCCAATTCTCCAATTAGAGTCACACTACCACCAGCTTAACATCTTATAAATCAAAGTAGAGAACCTCTTCAAGACGCTGGAACACATTGAATAAAAAAATGTAACCATACTGCATCACATCCCACTTCTAACATCCTGCCTATGATAGAAAAACCAGATAAAAATCTTAAATTGACGATTCAAGAAAATGCGTGCTTGGGTCCCAGCTTTCTCAGAGTGACGCCATTTCCTCAAGAACCGAAAGGACCCAGATCGAAAAAATTAACTCCTTACCATCTTCATGGTCTCACCTCACTAAATTTGAAACCTTTGCCATCGACAGAGACAGAGAGAGGGGGGGCTTGCAATTCACAAAACGAGACAAGGAAAAGAAAAATTTGGAAAAAATGGAGATGATATCGGGAGTTGAAAGATTAATTTGGGAGAAAATCTGGAATGGGAGACCAATGGGGACAGAGAGATCGGAGGCGGACGAGAAGGGATTTCGACGGCATTCACCCCTCCCTTGTTTCTTCTTTGTGTCTGTACCAATCAAGATTTGATGTTTTCTTTCGAATCACGAGTGATGAGACATTTTCTCTTATGAGCTCGACAAAAAGTGCCATCTCGGGTTTACTTTATTTTTTTTAAGTCATTTATATTTTTTTATTTCCCAAAAAAGTAAATAATTTAAAAATATTCTCTGTATCAACAATCACGAAAAAAAATAATTCTACTGCCAGCAACCATTTATATGTAAATATTTTTGTAAACGATAAGAAGGTTTACGGTTTATTCATTTTTACATGCAATATAAGAGGGAAAATTAAGAAAAAAAATCATAAATTTATTGTACCAATCACCAAATCTAGTAACGATGAGGTTAGCATGGTCAAATGCGCTAAAAGTCGGTGAGCCTCAGTTGTGACCGAACAGTAGCCATCACTGAGACTTGGCAATCGACGAAGGAAGAAGCAAAAAACAAAAATCTAAAAAAATACAAAAACAAAATTGTTGAGGCAAGGCGACCAGTGGAGGAGAAAGGGAAAAAAAGAAAGAAAATTTTAAATTTTAAATTTAAATTTTAAATTTTCAAATGTAATATGTTATTCACGTCAAAGCTAGAAGCATTATATTGATACATCGTCAAAAAAATTTAGGATTTAATTGGATAAATTCAAAGTCTTAGGATTGAATACATACAGTAGGTTTAAGACCTTTTTTTTAATTATCTTGAAATAAGATATCATTGTTTAAAAAAATAAATATTTTACGAATTATTCATTTTTGGCGAAACAAATAGCGAATAACATGTATTGCATTGTTCTCGGAATTAATTATCAAAAGATATCAATTATTTGACAAATTCTGAGGCCGAAGAAAACTTAACAATGCGATTGCATTATAAGGTCGCAATTGAACAGATCGAGCAAGTTCAAATTGCCGTAACATGAAACCTATTAGTCCGAAAGCGCCGTGGAGAGCCACAAAAGTCCACAGACCCCCTAATTGACACCAACGAGTAAAATCTCCTTGTGCTTCAGGACCCCATAATAACAACAAAGAATGTGCTAAACTATTAGCAGGAGTAGAAACTGCGGCGGTTAAGAAGTTGCATCCTTCCAAATAGGAACTGGCCAATCCATGGGTATACCATGAAGTTACAAAGGTTGTACCTGTGATTCACATTAACTAATTCCTTAAAATGATTTATTAATATGAGTAATATTATAAATTACATTTTTCTAACAAAAAACACATGTTATATTCTTTTCCTAGGAAAAAGAAAGCACTGTTAATTAGTTTTCTTTATATTTTAACTGCTCAAGATGCTATAATTTAGTGGGTGTTCTTCATCTCATACATTTGGTTAATCTTCTTTTATTTTATTTTATTTTTTTGCATTTGGTTAATTTCAATTAATCAATACTTATTTGTTTAGCAAAATAGCCACCAACATAGTTTATGGTTTATTTTAGATTGACTAAAAAAGAAGAAAAAGGATTCTCGAAGAAACCATTTGTCATATAAAATGCGTTGAATAGATCACAATTTCTATTCGACAAAAAAAAAATCAATTTGTCCAGCAAAAGCTGTCCTAATTTGCTTATTTTGAGCATATATATATATATATATATATATATATATATATGCAACTGAAAAAACTGAAAAGCCTTGCCGACAGCAACTCTCTCCTTTCCAGGAAACGTGTGGGCTAAGCCCCTATCTGGAGCATAAACTGTCCATTGATTCATCACATAATATCTCCATCATATACAGTTTGGCGTCTATCACCGTCACTGGTCAGTACCTTTGTTATTACTTTTTGAGATAAATGCATGGAAAGTGCTCAAATTTATGAAGAGAGTGTAATTAAATTCTAAAATTTTCAAAAATATAATTAAATTTTTTAATTTATTGTGAAAATGCAATTAGGTCCTAAACTTTTTAAAAAATGCAATCCAATCCTAAAACTTGTCAAATTAATCCAATTAAGTCATTTCCTTGATTGCACTTTTTGAAAGTTTTAGAAATCGATCGTATTTTCATGACAAATTTTAAAACTCAATTGTACTTTTTGAAAATTTTAAGACTCGATTGTACTTTTTCAAGAAATTACAAGAGTTAATTGCACATTTATAAAATTTTAGGACTCAATTACACTTTTATAACAAGTTTTAGGACTTGTAAAACATTTATCCCTTATTTTTTTGTATAAATATTGCAGACCCGAATAAGACGGTTTCAAGGAGAAGCAAAGCAAAGCTTTGTCGGGCAATCACTTTCACTTCATTCATCTTCAAGTGTATTCAGGACAAATACATATATGGAATTCAAAAATCCAGCACAGCTAAGTGGAATATACGCCGATGGCCTTGCATATACAATGCCATCACATTCTCTGCGTTACGAGGATTACCTAAACCCAAGAAGACCTTTGTAATTACACGTTCATCTTGCCTGTTGCTCTGACATTCAGAACCATGACTGCTGGAGATGGCAATGAAGCTTATATTCCAAAACCCCCAGAGGCTTCATCTTGCCTGGCAGTTTGAATCTCGAGAGTCAACGACATTATAGTATAGAGAGGATTGCTTGCCGTCGAACTTGGAAATTACTCGATGAGCCGATAGACCGCAGTAACGCCGCCCAAGCCGAGCGATGCAGATGTCGATGATTTTCTTGAACATAGAATCGCCTTGGATGAGTGGCTGCTTGACGAACTCTTCCAGCAGCATCCACTGAGTCACAGTATCAATAGAATTTAGATATTAACACTATTCTGAAGTCCATCAGTTTGCTTGATATACAAATTTTCGAGAAATATAGTGAAAAACGCTGGTTGTTTGTTCCACGGTCAAGTAGGTAACCACCTTGGCTGCTTCAACCTCGAGATCATCAACATCAATCTGGGTCGATAGCGGTTTTAGCATGCAGATAAAGAACAAGTCTGACTTTTGAAAGGCCACGTTGTGAACATGCCTGAAAGCAGAATCAACTCAGAATGGATGTCAGGTGTCTCGATTGGTGAGACAAAGCAGAAACAATATATGCATTCAGCTTCGAGATTAATGTCAAGAGGACAATTTGTTTACGTCATGGTGCTATGCAGTCCTATAAGGAAGGCAGAGAGGTCGTAGCCTGGACTAATCCTTATTTGAAATTTCTCACTTGGTTTAATGTCAACTTTGACCAATGAAACACGATTGTACTTGATTGCAGTTCTTAGTGATCTTGATGAAAATAACTCCATAACTCATTCTTTCCATATAGACAGAGATCAGAAGCAAATGGGTAAGACACCAATACTATTACCTGAATGCTATCACTTCCATAAACTCTGTATCAATCTGCAGAGAGAGAGAGAGAGAGAGAGAGAGAGAGAGAGAGAGAGCAGAATGATTAAGATAGAACTGATTTATGCAAAACTCTGTACATTTTTTTTTTTTGGCCTTCTAGACTACATGGATTTAGACGAGTATACTTTTGCTTAGACAAATTCTTACCCCTGTTTCCTCCTTGACTTCTCTGACCGCACCAGCAAAAATCTCCTCCGACTGATGGGGACAAGATAAAATATACATAAAGAATGCAAAGAATTTTCTTTTAATCATCGTTAATTTTCAACTTCAACATTACACGTGCCAATCTTTAAATTTAAAGCTCTACCTCAAGAATAAATCCAGTTGGTAACTTCCAGAGGCCGGGGCATGTTGAAGGACAGTTCTTTTCTTGCACTACGAGAACCTACAGCAAGCTTGTCTCTTTCAGTTATTGAGCTTGATTAGTAAAATTAGATATTAACTGGTCTAGCTGATATAAGAACAATTATAAGCTCCCACAAAATTCATAAACTAGATTAAACATTTCAATGCCATCATAACTTACTGTTACTAACCAAAACAATTTTCACATTGTGGCAACTTATATTTGGCTCTGTAACTTCAAAATCTCCATTTAGTTTTCTAAGACTGATTAGTGAGACCCCTAAGCAGATAAGGTATAAAAGCCACTGGAGAAGGAATTTCCCTATTTCAAGCGAAAAAGACAAGTACTTATAGCGAATTACTGTGATAAGCAAACTCACCTCATTTTTGTCATTGATAACAAAACCTCCAACTCCTACTTGATGAGAAGCATTAGCAGGAAGCATGCAAGGCCCGTCAGGAATCCAGAATGTCAGCATGACATACCCTTTTTCAGCATGATGGTATTGAAAACCTTCCTACAATAATGAAGTAAATTGACTAACTTAGCTAATGGATACTCAGCTCACTCTACAAGTTTCTATTACGGTAGAGAATTCTATATTTTCGTCTAAACCACTGACCACGAAGATAGCATAGGTAACTCATCACTTAATTTTTTAGTCATCAGATGCCTGAGGACAAGAGGAGTACCTTAACTGCTATGGGAACAAACTCAGACAACTCCGATGGTAACTTAAGCCAAATGCCCTTCTTTCCCTGTAATTAATACGAACTAAAGAATGTAAGTGCCATTATTCAACAGTACATATTGGTCAGAACAGAGAAATCCAACTGCCACTTGAAATGAAATGACATGGAATTTACTCATATCAAATTACTTAACACATTTGAAAAATTTATCATCACCTACTTACCAATCACAAATATCCATGAATTCGGTTCGCAGACCAGTAGAACGCCTCCATTTGAGATAATTATTAACCAAAAAAGCTGAATCAAGATAGTTGAGTTCTTGAGACTATAGCTCGTCCTATCCTTCTTTTAGACTAACACTCAAGCACATTCCAATCACCTCGCTCCTAAGCTACAATGTAAAGTGTAATTTTTCTTCTGTATAACTCAGATTCCCTCAACAAACCATCCAATGTGTCTAGCGGCCACTTCAGCAAATTAAAAACGTACCTCTATTTTCCATCGACTAAGGGATAAACGAAGCATCGAGGCAAATAGATTTGCATCAGCTGGTAATTTATCTGGATCAACAAGAGCTCCCCCATACTCATCATCATAGGCATCAAGTACTCTCAACTCATGGGAATAAGGACCACGAGCAGGTTTTAGTCCATTGATGTGAATTGAAAAAGTTTCTGTAGAAAGTTTATCCCGAGCAACTGAACCTACAGCTCTGACTGGCAGATGAGTGTCCCTCGACGTGCTTGAACAAGAAGCCTTAACTAAAGCACCTGAATATGAACATCGCAAAGAGACTATGATAAGCCGCAATCATGGCCAAGCCAATTCCTTTGTAATTAGGACAAGCATACTTTGGAAGAACTTCGAAATTCCATAAAGAAGACTCTTCAGAAGGAATGCTGATTGGTAGTTCCTCAATAGGGGAATAAAAAACAGGGTAGCCCGATGCATAATAGCATCCCCGCGAGGCGGGTATCCGGGGAAGGCCCCACCACAAAGGTGAAAGGAGGCAAGCCTTACTCTGCATTTGCAAGAGGCTGCGTTCAAGGCTCGAACCCGTGACCTCCAGGTCACACGGCAACACCTTAATCAGGTCCACCAAGGCTCCTCTTCTAAGACAAAATGCGTAGCATTTCATTTAACAATCGTGAATATGCAACTAAACCAACACATATATGAAATTTATTCCCACTCTAACGTTCAATAAGCGCAGATTCATATCCTCAAAAGATTCTATATCCCATTTTTGCATCACTACATCATCTCCATTCATGTCAGAAGAAAATATTGATAATCATCATGAGCTTCTAAAATTTCACGTGCCCATGATTCCAGAAACTACCAGCAAAAGAAAAATTCAATTCTTGAGGCAACACAAAAAGTTCACGAGATAAGTTTCCAATCATATCCTCCAATAAACTTATACTAAAAGAGCATCCATTCATAAAAATAGTTCCCATAGGCAAGAAGAGCCATTACCTCCGCAGCAAGAGTTCTGTAAGTTTGAGAATGAGCGTGAGCATAATTTTTTTCCCATGTGGCTAGCTTCTGATGCGAACAGAGACTTTGCCTCCAACAGTTTCAGCTCCATAATAACCAGCTCGCAAATGTCACCGCACACAACTCACCCTTTTGATAATTACCACCACCACTCCCAGAACACCAATCTTACCTTGAATCTCTCCTTATGTAGTACCTTATTTCAAGGATACACAAAGCTCTGCGACAAATCTAGAAATTTCGGAACAAGATAGACAAAAAGATCCAGAACACGGGAGTTTAGGAAGCGACGCCAATCGGTACGAACTAGGAGGAAAACTCGATAACGCGTTACCCAGTGAAAGACTACGAACCAAGAGAAATCGCAAGGGACTCGCAAGCGTGTCAAAGTACTTAAAAATCTCTGGGTGGTGCGTGCACTTTTCACTATCGCTAAGCAATGGTTCATTTTTGTCGTGGGCATTGTGACAAACATGTGGTGCAAAATGGGTGGTGCTAGACGAGGACAGAGAGTGGTGGGAACCAACCAACGTTTGTTCTGCGGGGAAAACGCAAGAGCAAAAGATCTCCCATTTCTTTCATACGCAGCAAGTGGATCAAGAAGTCGCAGCGAGTCAATGACCCAACAAAATGGGCCGTCGAGAGCAATGATTAGGAAGATGGCTTTCACCCTCGCTCTCCATTGACTTCTACGACGAACAGCGACAACTTTGATCAGGGGAGAAATCGAGGATTAGGATAGCACAACGAAATTATCTCCCATTCTCCCTAAATGTACAATAAACATGTTTCAAATAGACACCCCACGAGAAAACTCTGAATGCGAAACTCCGATTTAGTTATTCCAATCAATTTTCGCCGAAAAATCACTTATGTACCAATACAGTCAAGTCATTCTACGTGACGAACACTACCACCTTAGTAGCTTTCGACGATAGCTGGCCAAAAGGAACAATTTAAAATTTTACACGAAGGATTAGGACTCAATTATCAAAATTAAAAAAACTTAAAATTAAATTGATACTTATATAATAAGTTTACGACTGGTTGGATAATTTTTTAGAATAAAATCAGATAAAAAAAATTCTTTCGATGTCTTAACGGATTAAGAAATCTCGTGAAAAATAAAAGGTTATGCCTTTTCGATGGTCCTTGATTGACGAGAGTTTTTTCGATCATACTTCTAAGTATTAGGGGCACATGGCCCAAATATGAATTATCCTGCCCCACTTCCAATTTCCCGGCAGTTTAGAATTTGCTGACGAAAATAAATTCAACTGCCACGCGCGGAGAGTGTCAGACAGGCTCCTCCTCCCGCGCGTGGGAGTTGCATGCAAATAATATTTCGTGGACAGCAATTAAAGCACGTGACTCGTGAGCGGTGGGAACACGTGGACTCGAGCCGAGGTAGGACACGTTATATTTCAATCTAGTTAATTTCATCCAAATTCACAAATAAATAAGTAACTCTTTATTTATTAGTATCATTCATTGATTTAAATTGAAAAATTTAACTATTTTCCATTTTAATATTCCACCATTGGTTGGTGGAGTTTTTTTAGAATATCAGGTTTCTATAAATTTGCATTTCTACCCCTAAAGAATTGAAAATTTTTGAAATTGACTGGTGTTTGTCGGACATCCGACACACGTGTGCCAAAAGAGTTGACCACATGTTGAAAATCCGACATTCCATTAGCCGCGTGTCGAGGGTCGGACATGACACGCAGCCTTCCAGAGAATGTCGATGCGACATACGTAAGGATTGGGCTACGATCATACAATTGGGGGTTCCCTGCAAGGCATTTGATGTTTTTAAAAGTATAGTCTAACTTGACAAACGAATTAAATCCTTTCGTTAACGCCATCTAACTTGACAAACGAAAAATTCTAATAAAATTTAGGATTTGATTGCACTAAATTAACAAGTCGTGGGACTTAAATGCACTTTTTAAAAAATTTAGGATTCAATTGTATTTTCGTAATAAGTTTTGGAACTTTTAGTGTACTTATCTCACATATATGTTAGGATTAAGTGCACAAACACAACACACATAAAGAATAAGTATGAGAAAGAGAAATCAAGACACAAATTTTATTCTAATTTACCTCGTCCGGTATTTCATTATAATTAGCATATCTTACCTCTTTATTACAACTCTTATTACAAGAAAAAGAGATTATATATTGTAGTACTTATTCATAAGTTTAAACTCAAACTATAAATAAAATACGGACTCAAACTATAAAAGCAATTCAACATTCAAAGGGCGCTACCCCCTTCCCTACTTGCTCACTGGGACGTTGGACCTTATGTTTTTTTTTTTAATCATTGGAGAGCATGAATCACACCTCAATATTATATTCTAACTTCAAGATAGGAGTTTGATCCAAGATATATAATAAAGTAGGGGAAATCAGAAAAAAAAAAAAAAGCAAAAAGGCTTCCACGGGATCTTGCGGAGAGGTTTGCAATTGAAAAAAAAAAAAGATAAGCAACATTTTGTGTGTGTTACATTGCAGATGCCCAAATGTTATTATCATAATCCTCGAACAAAATTTTCAACCCCAGAAGAAGATAAGAGTTTGGGAGAGTGTGTGACGTTGTGAGCGCCATGTAACAAGACAAATGGTATAGTTTTGCCACGTGGCTCATATCCGTCCAATAAACATAGATTTATTTATTTTTTTGGTCAGAAAACATTGATTTATTAACTTGTTATCTCCAAACTCTTAGTTTGATTTTCAAAAAATGAGACGGATGAGAAGTAAATATCTCAAATGTATACTTTAATATTTATCTTTTTATTTTATTTTTTTGCTCGAACTAAACAATTCAAAAGAGACAAAATATATTGAAAATTATAATTATTATCCTTCTGGAATATATATCCTTTCGATTTTTATCCCCTATTGTTTTTAAAATTGGAAAAAATGAAAATATCTATATACTGATTTATTTATCTAGTTAATTGGAAAATTTAAGTTAAGAATAGAGGAACAATATTTCATTAGATGAATCAGATTTATATTTTGAAGTATTAACTTACTTCAAGATGTGAATAAGTACACAATTCATCTACTTAATTTAACATACATAACTATAATTCGAAGGACATACTACGTTACGACCTTTTGGCTTACTATTCACTAAGCATAAACATTAGGATAAGATAAATCTATTCGGAAGAGAACCTTAATGTTACAATAACACCAGTCTCTTAAAAGAAGGTAAAACATCCAACGTTTTTAACTTGTTCGAAACATGCATGCCGGCATTTCATTCAATTTCAGGTTCTTTTGAAATCTCACTTGTTTTACATATATCCAACATCTTTTAAAACAAATATCATTCATTAGAGAGTAAAACTGAGGGAGAGAGGGGACGTGGGTTAAGTTTTAGACTTAGGCTCCTTTTATTTTATGAAGAATGAATTATTTAAAAAATATTTTTCTAAAAATGATCTCATGTATCATTTGAAATAATTAATCATTACTGATAATAATTCATGTCTAACCATTTGTGTAGATGAAGAAAATATTTTTCATTTGATTCATTTTT
The DNA here is from genome assembly GCA_016432845.1 of Psidium guajava. Classification (NCBI taxonomy): domain Eukaryota; kingdom Viridiplantae; phylum Streptophyta; class Magnoliopsida; order Myrtales; family Myrtaceae; genus Psidium; species Psidium guajava. Next base: position 1,227,564 of record CM028230.1, read on the forward strand.
AATTTTAGAAAAATATTTTTCAAATTATTTATTTTTTGCGAAATAAACAGAACCTTAATTTGTTCTTTCTTTTTTAATTTTTTTAATTGTATACTTTGTTCAAGTAAGGTTTCCGCGGGGGTGACGTGACCTATCAATATAAGATTGAAGTGAGTTCCCGAGGGGATGACATGACCCACCAATATAAACTCAAGACGATCTTTAGTGACTGATGTTCCATTGTTGAACGTAAATTCCCAAGCAGAAAAGCAGGAAGAGGAAGTCAATGCGATCTGCACTAACAACTCCAACGTAAACATCCCTACGATATCTCAACCACAACCATAACAATTGATCAAACAAGAACAGATTCTATCCCACGTTGAAGAGTTCTTCTTGCTGCTTCTTCCCAATGTGTGCAGTGCTTGCGACATAGTTCAGAGAGAATTTTACCACCAGCACTGATTTCTCCAGCAATGGAGTCCATTGTCGAACGAGCAGGACAAGCTACTGATTCCGCTCCGAGTAAGATGCTGGGATCATCTGCAAACCCCGCGCCTCCTTGTTACCACCAGCACTGCCCCTTCCGGCGGCTCGGAAAGTTGATCGCCAGTGGCTCTTCAGGTCCCACGGCCGTCCATCCGGTGGCCGACGCCGCTTCTCTACGCCTCGGTCACTTTCTTATCAGTTCCTCCTTCCAGGTTTGACTTTCTCCCTCTTGTATTGTTAGTTTAATTCCCTTTCAAGCTTTTCAATGAAAAAGCTAGAAAAGCAAAGTCGTTTGTTCTCGAGTCTTTTGCATTTTCTACTTGGATTCGCCTTTCGGGGGATTGAGTACACAGGATCAAAAGGCCGGATAGCGCGCAGTTGCAAGATTGGTTCATCATTTGAGAACAAGATTGTTTTTTTTTTTCTTTTCCCTGTGGGAGTGGCGCTTCATTGACGTAGGCCCAAAAGCATGTTTCAGTCTCGAGGTCCACCGATAGGTGGTAACTTCAATTAAGTTCAGGGACCGCCTTTTCCTACGGCAGCTTCAACCTCTATTTGTTACTAGTCTGGCAATGGGTCTACCATGCCCACTTCAAAAATTAGCTGGAGGCATATTTTGTCTTTGATTCCAACTTGATACAAATATGAGTAAACGAACGCTAGAGAGCTTGCTATACGAGTGACTGTAGTTATTCTCTTCAATTGACATCTAGCTGTTCATTCCAAATTGCCGGCACTTTGTTCTGCTATCTATCCCTGCTGTTAAACAGAGATTGAAGGATGTTTGGCACGAAAGAGTCCTCTCCTGCAAGGGAATCGAGTTTCTTCGGTTATCAAGAGACGCCATTTCATCCACAAGGTCATCTTCTTTCCATTTTTCTGATGGTAGAGAAGGTAGAAGTATAACTGATGGCACGTCGTCTCCTGAAAAATCCCGAAGAAGGCCCTCCTATGCTCCACATATGACAGACGTGGTTCTTGATATCAATACCTTGTGGGTAGCAACAGATGGAAATGTCATTTTGTTGAATCATCTGCTGCTGACTTTTTCTTTTTCGGATTGTTTCCGGCATTACTTAATTACACACCACTGCAGCAATTGTCTTTCTTCTTCTGAATTTCCAGTTTCTTATTTGGCGTCTCTCTTTCCCAGAGTATATCTTGGACAAGTCGCAACTCGGTGGAAACTGCTCTCTTGGGGAGCTAAGGTTATACAGTTGAAGAGAATGGAAGGCCTATGTTTCCAGTTTCTTGTGAAATGCAACTTGCATCACCTGAGTTCATGGTGTGGCTTTACTTTGCAGGTTAACCATCTCATCAACAAGGGAAAATGGTGGAGGCTGGCCACATCCAATTTCACACACGTGAACATCGTGCACCTCCTGGTGTGTTTGCGATTATAATGCTCAGCTTTTTATGTATCCTTTGTCAATAGATTTGTTACTTAAGTTTGTCCTTTGTAGCTTAATTCCTGGAGTCTAAATGCCATTGGTCACACGGCAGAAGCAGTCGCTGGCCCGGAAAGATTTATAGCGGTTTACGCCACATCTGCAATCGCAAGTAACAGCTCGGACATATTGATGCAATCATACAGTTGCATCTCTACCGATCCTTGATAAAACTTGGCATTCTACAGGTCAAGCGACGAGTTATAGGTTGAACAAAGCGTTTTCCGTAGGTGCTTCTGGACCAGTTTGCGGACTGGTGAGTCCTCTTGAAATGTCATCCAGCGCCGTGCGAACCTGCCTTCATAGACAGAACATTGAGCTTTCTTTTTTTACTTTTCTTCCTCTCGCCGGTGTTCCGGTCATTGTTATCCATCTGGTGCTTTATTTAGGTTGGTTACCTGGCTGTTTACCTCTTGAGGCATGGAGGTCCGACTGGAAATGCCGACAAAGTTCTAAACTTCATAGCAACAATGATTATCTTTAACTTGGTATGTTTCTTTCAAGCAACTATAGCTCATTCAAGCTTTTTTAAAATGTGTTTTATTTTTCCATCATGCTTTCTGCGGCACCTTACTGTATGGCTAGCAAGCATACTTCTGCTTCTTCCAAGTTACTCCTGTTGATCGAGCTTATAGAATCAGAAGCGCATCTAGGAACACAGCTTTGGGAAATTTACTACTCTATATCTAAGTGGGCATGCTTGTATCTGCAAGAGAAGCTAAATCTGCCAAATGTCCTCGCTACAGGTCGTTGGGCTCGCGGCTAAACGTATTGATATCTGGGGACATGTGAGTATAGCGTCAATTTCTGTCTCTGTTCTGACAATGTGTTTTCATTTCTACTGGAAGTTCACTTGACTCTATCTCGACCATTACTTCGTGGTCTTCTCTTAACAAAACGAAAAACTTCACGATGGTCTGTGCGAGGCTGCACCGGGGAAAGATGGAACTTTTTTCAGTCTTCTTGGATGGTAATCCGTCTTTGTCGGATGTCGTGCTCGTCATTTCGAGTGATTTTCTTGAAATTTTTCCTATGCAGGTAGGAGGATTTCTCGGCGGGGCAGCCACATCATGGCTCCTTGATCCTGCTGGGAAGCTCGAGTATAGGTCTAGCGATGGTCGGACGATCACCATCAACATCAGAGGGAGAGAGGAGGCCTGGGGCAGCCGTAAGTGAAGCGTAAATGCCGGTGATCAAGATGCAACTGTCGGCCGCCAAACCGGACGGCCGTTCTGAATCCCGACACCCCAAGATCGCCATAGTCGGTTTATAACAACAAAATAGCCATGAGATTGAACCGCGTACCTGATTTCGTGTCCATCACACAATTGGCTCTGGAATCCGGCGAACGAGCTTCTGAACTCTGGCGACGGGCACGGAACCTTCCCCCTTATGGCCCTCGGCCGCCTGGCGTCGATGGAGCAGCCTCACGCTCGTCTCTCTCTCTCTCACGTTCGCTCAACTCTCTCCCTCTCACTGACTTCACGTGGAGAAGAAGGAGAAGAAGAATGAGCGGGGGGGTGAGATGGAGCAGCGTGGAAGGGAGAAAAGAGAAGGCTAAGGGGGGGGTCCATGCCATTAAAAAATTTCCGGCGGGGCCCCTCCATCACGGGCCGGGCCGGACTCGGCCCACACTAGCCAGGCCCATATTTGGCCCATTAAGAAACGTTAGATCCGTCTTTATTAAACCAATCCCGAAAACGGTAAATTAATACCGTAAATTGGTGAATTACAATCTCAATTAAGGCGAGCCCATCTCAGGAAAACTCTAACATTCTCCCACTTGGGCGAGCATTAATTGAAACTGTACTTTAGTGCGCGCATTCATATTGGTTTAAGGATCATTCTAAATGGCCAATCCGATCCCGTAAAGTCTTAAACACCGGATCATGCCAGTAACTGCATCAACAGACACAGAGCCATCCATGATCTCAAGTGTTCTTAACTTTACTGATATGGATTTAATATGGTAGTGTGGCAATTGGATAACACTTCAAAAGAGATATACTTTATGTGTTATCCACTTTGTTGGACACCATTCTCTCTCCTTATGTGACACGAAACTTGATGTGTCAATAGAGAATATCTGTATGGTTCCAATGAACCTGAGTATCTGAATATGTCTCAGCATATGTCTCTGCTTTATAGTTAACCTTTCTTTATGTGTAACAAGACATACAATTATGGCTAATATCTAAATGCCCATAGCCAATACTCGAGATTTACACATATCTCAAGATTTACAAAAATATGTATTTAACATTAATAGTGTTGCAGGCACTTCAATACATATTTTTATATTACAAAATGTAATAAAAATACAGATGTAAACTTTATTAGAGCAAATTGAAATATGCCTCCCACTAAAACACAGCATCCAATGATGCTACTAAACCCATACTAATGACATGTCGTTCAAAAACACATGGGCGAACACCTTTAGTCAGTGGGTCTGCAACCATATCATCTGTAGAAACATGCTCTACTGCAACGTCGCCTTTCTGCATGGATTCCTTTATGGTCAGAAATTTGACCTCCATGTGCTTAGACCCCTTAAGACTTCTGTTGTTGTTAATAAACAACACAGCAGAATTATTGTCACAATACAATTGTATGGGTCTATCAACAAAACCAAATACGGTCAACTCCCTTATGAGGTTCCGGAGCCAAATTGCCTGAGTAGCAGCTGAAAAGCATGCTATGAACTCCGCCTGCATGGTTGAGGAGGATATGGATTTCTGTTTCTTACTTTTCCATGATACTGCACCGCCTGCTAACATAAATATGTAGCCTGTAGTCGACTTCTTGTCGTCCTGACACCCTGCAAAATCTGAATCCGAGTATCCAACCAGCTGCAAGTTCTGAACACGCCTGTATGTCATGATGTAGTCCCTTGTCCTCTTCAAGTACCTCAAGACTTTCTTGGCAGCAACCCAATGATCATGTCCCGGATTTGACTGGTATCTGCCTAGAAGTCCTGTCGCAAAAGCGATGTCTGGCCTAGTGCATACTTGAGCATACATGATACTCCCAAGTGCACTAGCATAGGGTACATTCTGCATTTGGGATTTCTCCATCTCAGTCTGAGGACACTGCGAAAGATTCAACTTATCACCTTTACAGACAGGAACAATACCTGGCTTACAATCCTGCATGTTGAATCTCTTCAGAATGCGATCTATATATGCCCTCTGAGATAAACCCAAAATATGGCGTGAACGATCCCTATGGATCTCAATGCCAAGGATAAAGGACGCCTCACCAAGATCCTTCATGTCAAAATTCTCTGACAGCATATGCTTGGTCTCATGCAATAGATCAATATTACTGCTCGCCAGTAGAATGTCATCCACATAGAGAACAAGAAAAATGTATTCTCTCCCACTGACCTTGCAGTATATACACGGATCCACTTTATTCTCAGTGAAGCCAAATGAAGTGACAACGCTGTGAAACTTGAAATACCACTGCCTTGAAGCTTGCTTGAGGCCATAGATTGATTTCTTCAGTCTGCATACAAGATCACTGGAGTCATCAACCTCAAAACCTTCAGGTTGAATCATATAGACTTCTTCCTCGAGATCTCCATTCAGAAAAGCAGTCTTGACATCCATCTGGTGTAACTCCATATCAAAATGAGCTACCAATGCTATGATCACTCTGAAAGATTCCTTAGAAGAGACTGGAGAGAACGTTGATTCATAATCCACTCCCTCTCTCTGAGTGAAACCTTTGGCTACCAGTCTGGCTTTGAACTTCTCTACCTTCCCTTTGGAATCCCTCTTCGTCTTGTAGACCCATTTACAGCCGATCGCTCTATGACCTGCAGACAGCTTGACGAGCTCCCAAACTCCATTATGCTTCATGGACTGCAACTCATCCTGCATAGCACCCAACCACAGGTCTGATTGCTCACAGCTAACAGCATCTTTATAAGTAACTGGATCAACTATACAGCCAATGTCATAATCCTGTTCACCCAGATAGACTACATATTCCGGTGGGATCGCTGATCGTCTTTGCCTAACAGACCTCCTTAGTGAAACTTCCTCAGCTTGATCCTGCATCTGTGGGGCTTGAATAGCTTCATCAGGAATAATATCAACCATAGGATCCTGAAGCTCAACAGGTACAGTCTCCTGTATGAGAGGCTCCATTAAAGTCTGTGTTGGAAGAGAACACGATACAGTGTGTCCCGCCGTATTGTCACCTTCAACAGTCTTAGAACAGGTACCTTTTTCAGCCACGTCGAATTCCAGAAACTTAGCTGTCTGTGAATCTACAATCCTTGAACCTCCATTACGATTGTAAAATCTGTATCCCTTGGAACGCTCAGGATAGGATACAAAATAGCACCTTGTGGTCTTGGGATCCAACTTACTCAAGGTTGGATTATACAGCTTCACTTCTGCAGGACAACCCCAGACCTTTAAATGATTTAGACTGGGTTTACGTCCAACCCATAGCTCAAAAGGAGTCAGTGGAGTAGCCTTAGTGGGAACTCGATTCAATAAATATAGCGCTGTCTTCAAGGCTTCACCCCATAGGAACTCAGGCAAGTTGGTCCTACTTATCATACTCCTCATCATATCCATTAAGGTGCGATTTCGCCTTTCGGCCACACCATTCTGTTCAGGGCTCCCAGGCATCGTGAACTGAGCCACTATCCCAGAATCCTCTAAGTATTTGGCAAATGGCCCTTTAAGCTGTCCAGCATCGCCATGTCTGCCATAATACTCACCACCACGGTCAGATCTTACAACCTTAATGACTTTTCCCAACTGTTTCTCGACTTCAGTCCGAAATATCTTAAACTTGTCAAGAGACTCGGACTTTTCCTTAATCAAGTACAGATAACCGTATCGGGAATAGTCATCAATAAATGTGATGAAATAGTAATTTCTACACAATGTGGGAGTATATGGTCCACTTATATCAGTGTGTATGACCTCCAACAGGTCAGAGGCTCGGACTGCAGCCTTTTTCTTTATTTTGGTCATCTTGCCTCTACAACAGTCCACACATGTTTCCAGGTCATCCTTAAGACTAGGTAGAATATCAGCCTTCACAAGCCTTTCTACTCTGTCCCTGGAAATGTGACCAAGACGTTTATGCCACAAATTGTAAGACTGTTCTTTAGGTAGAGGTCTTTTGGAGACAACTTTTTCAGCTGTATAAACTACGTATATGTCGTTGGGAGTTAAACACAATCTGTACAATCCATTGGACATATTGCAGCACCCAACTTTATTTGAATTATAGAACATATAAACCACACTGTTCTTTATTTCAAAAGAGTAACCACACATGTCCAAACATGATACAGAAACTAAGTTCCGTCTGAAGGAAGGTACAAAGAAAGTGTTCCTTAACATCAAATTAAAACCAGATTCTAGAATCAAAATGACATCTCCCACGAACTCGACGTCAGCTTTATTATTATCTCCAACTATGAGCTTTGACTCATCCGGATTTGGCTTCCTCCGGTTTATGAACCCCTGTATGGTAAATGCAACATGATTAGTCGCACCACTATCTAGCCACCAAGAACTGGATGGGGCTTCAGATAGGTTGGATTCGCAAACCAGTGCCAAAGAATCATTACCTGCATGCTCATTCTTTGCCAACCAATTTTTATATTTAGTGCAGTCTTTCTTCATGTGACCCTTCTTCTTGCAGAAGAAACAGCGGTCACTATCCTTCTTAAAGGATGCCTTCTTTTTACCCAATTTTCCAGATGGACCAGTGGTGGGACGAGTACCTTTATGAGTATGAAGCATAGGTCCCTTGCCTTTCTTATTACTGGAACTGGAGGCAACTAGGGCAAAATTTCATCCATCTTTCTTCAATTTTTCCTCCTCTGATACCGCTCTAGCGATCAAATCAGTAATAGACCAATTTTCATCCTGTGAGTTGAAATTGGTCTTGAGGATCCCAAACTCAGGAGGAAGGGTGTTTAGGGCTTGGTGTACCAACACATTTTCAGCGATTACAGAACCTAAGGCATTTATCTTAGTATGCAAATCCAGCATTCTTAGGATGTAATCTCTAACACCTCCCACACCCGTATACTTCATATTAAACAGTTGCTGGATAAGAGTTCCAACCTGAGCATTAGATGATACTCGATACCTGGCTTGCAGGGCTTCCATCATTTGTTTTGCGGTGCAGTCAGTTGGGAGGCCACTTAGCAAATGTTCCTCTATGGATCTCCTCATTGATAGTAGGCAGATCCTGTTGCTCCTTTCCCAAGCCGCAAGATGTGCCTTTTCAGGCTCAGTGCTGGTATCCTCGAAGGCAGCAGGCTTATTTTCATAAAGAGCAATATGAACGTCGGCTATTTCCATGGCGAACAGAAAATCCTGCCTCCATTTCTTGAAGTTTGAACCATTCAAAACCTCTATTACGGAGTTGCCATTCACAGAAAAGGCGACTGAAAAATAAGCAATATTTACTATTAGCATCATGTGAGTACAGTGTAACTTAAAATCCTTAAAAGTACACACTTCAGAGAGTCACACACATCATCACACAATCACCTTTGGGCAGAATATATGACATGCAATTGCAAACTCTCTACATGACAACGATCATGAGAATGTTTCCAATTTTTCGTGAAACACCACCTCTGGGTGTATGAATCACTAGAATCAGTCACATATCCCAATCAAATGTTGTTCATGTATCCCTCCATGGCCTGACACACAACCACCTCCTCTGGGTGTATGATCATGCATTAGAACAAGGAGACACCCCACCACAATGCAAGACTGATATTTCTCCAATTCAACCGAACGTGCCACTCTGGTGGTCACAACCCAATCAAATCTTCGAAACTCTCACACACCAGGGATATAAACTTCATGCCTCACACTTACTGTATGGTGTGATTTTAAACTTGATAACATGGGCAATTGTCATTAAAATCACAACCAGTGCTAATGGTATTGCTTTCTGTATGTGTGGGTCTCACACGTGTCAGTGCTCAATTAATGCTCTACACTATCTTCATGTGGTATTCCATAAATGAGTCTACCTTACTTTCTTCCAAAAACCGTATGGAAAAAATTTCACAAAATGAAAATGACGAAAATACCCCTGAATTTTACACTGGACCAATGATTTTCGCATTTTCCAAAACCTTAAAGGGCTCAAAAAATGAAATTGAATATACCACAGTGTAGGCAATTTCCATACGAGCACAACGGCGAAAAAATCGCCCCGATTGGCCACCGCACGCGCTCCCACGCGCCGCACGTGCGGCGCACGCGCGAGGTCCTGACCGTTGACCGTTGACTAACGGTCAACGGTCAACGCCGTTAACGGTCAACGGTCAACGTTGACCGTTGACCGGTCAACCCTTGACCGGGTTGGGTCGGGTCGTTGACCGGGTCGGGTCGGTCAATGGGTCGAGTCGGTCAACGGGTCGGGTCAGCCCGGTCAAACCGGGTCGGGTTGACCCGGTTGACCGGGCCCACGCGCAATAAATGCGCTGCCCGACACATTAATTGTGTCGGGTGACGTCAGCGTCACGTCACGCTGACGTCAGGCGCGTGAAGCCCACGCGCGCACGCGTGGCAGGCGCGCCGGTGCGTGGGGCGCGTGAGGCGCACGCGCCGCGCGCGCCGTCCCTTCAGGCCACGCGTGAGCGCGCGTGCGGCCTCCGATGGCCGCCGTCGACCTATCAAAATGCTCGTCTCAACGAGACGAATCCAAATATGCATACAAAATGCAATTTCAACATACGAAAAAACACGAAAACAGGCAGAAACCGTACGTGTTAAAAACCGAACTACGCGGCTCTGATACCAACTGTCGGCCGCCAAACCGGACGGCCGTTCTGAATCCCGACACCCCAAGATCGCCATAGTCGGTTTATAACAACAAAATAGTCATGAGATTGAACCGCGTACCTGATTTCGTGTCCATCACACAATCGGCTCTGGAATCCGGCGAACGAGCTTCTGAACTCTGGCGACGGGCACGGAACCTTCCCCCTTATGGCCCTCGGCCGCCTGGCGTCGATGGAGCAGCCTCACGCTCGTCTCTCTCTCTCTCACGTTCGCTCAACTCTCTCCCTCTCACTGACTTCACGTGGAGAAGAAGGAGAAGAAGAATGAGCGGGGGGTTGAGATGGAGGCAGCGTGGAAGGGAGAAAAGAGAAGGCTAAGGGGGGGGTCTATGCCATTAAAAAATTTCCGGCGGGGCCCCTCCATCACGGGCCGGGCCGGACTCGGCCCACACTAGCCAGGCCCATATTTGGCCCATTAAGAAACGTTAGATCCGTCTTTATTAAACCAATCCCGAAAACGGTAAATTAATACCGTAAATTGGTGAATTACAATCTCAATTAAGGCGAGCCCATCTCAGGAAAACTCTAACAGCAACTCCATCACCCCACCTCCCTGCTGCAAAGTTACTTGGCATGCATGGGCAACGCCATGGCATTGTCTGGGCGGGGCTATCTTTTGAATTTCCCACTGGTGCAAAGATTTTTCCAGCGTCCTTCTCTGCAATTTTCTGATAACTCCCTAACCGCAATCTTTTTATAAAATTCATCGCGAAAATATAATTAAGTCCTAAAAATTAAAAAAAAAATTGTACTTAAGTCCTAAAACTTGTTAAAAAGTGCAATTGAATCCTAAAACTTTAAAAAACTGCAACCAAACCTTAAAACTTATCAAATTGATGGAATTAATTCTTTCTATTGATTGTAACTTTTTAAAGTTTTAGGGCTTCATTGCACTTTAGTAACAAGTTTTAGGACTCGATTGTACTTTGTTGACAAGTTTTAAGACTTTTGAGTACACTTATCCCTTTTTATTTTATATCGTGCACAAACGGCAAAATCTTTTAACATTTTAAGGAACTTATCAATTTTCAGATTTATAGATGGCGATTATGTAATGAGAAGCTGCGATTGAGGTCATCCATCAAACTATCTCGCCGAGCGCCCAATCTAAAGCAAGAAAAGACATGATATTAAAGTGAACCTCTCTAGAGCCTTCCTTCCAAAATCACGCTGAAAGCATCTAAGTATTAAACACTCGGTTGTCAAGTGCGGAGCAAATAAATATTGAAAGCATCGAAGTAGTAAACCCACCCCCAAAATGAAAAGCCTAAAATTTATCACAAAAATTACCATGCGTGCTCGTATCATAACGATCCGTTAATGGCAGATAAATCTACACTCAGAAAATTAGTAACATGTCGACATGAGCCGCTATATGCACCTATTGATAATAAAAATTTGCTGAAAACGAATGAGCGATTATCGTAATGAGGTTGACACGTTGTTTTTCGGATGTGGTCGAAGGCAAAGAGGAAAGCTTTCGTGAGACTCTCCTAGCCAAGGGGTCAATTAGTTCGAAGAAAATTTTTCCTCCTGACTTTGATTGTAGGACAAACATCACTTATTTGGGGGTCGGGTCCATGCATCAATTCAGTTTACTGACTTTAGGCATAGAAGGGTCTTTTAACAAAAAAAAAAAAAAATCTAGGACGACCTTTTACGTGGATAATTGTACTAGAAATCCTAAAAATCATCACAAAAGTGCAATTTCGTCCTAAATCTTTGAAAGAGTAGTAAAGTCCTAAAGCTTATCACAAACGTATAATCGACTCCTTAAACTTTCGAAAAGTGCAATCAAGTCCTAAAATTTATCACGAAAGTACAATCGAATCTTCCTAAAAATTTTAAAGAAAGATGCAATCAATAAAAAGAATTGATTGGACTAATTTGACCAGTTGCAAGGTTTGATTTCATTTTTTTGAAAGTTTTAGGACTCAATTGTGCTTTTAAGGCAAGTTATAGAACTTAATTGCACTTTTGAAATTTTTTTGGACTAAATTGCACTTTTCTGATAACTTTTAAGATTTTTAATGCACTTATTCCATTTTTTACGGGCATCGATCACGCTCAGTCCTGGAGTCACCGGAAGTGGGCTGGACTGATTTGTCAACAGGGAAGCTGGAACCTATGGATCAAGATGGATGTGGTCTTATTGACTGAAAAAGTGGGCTTTCCTTGAGTTGTTTCAAAGCCCTCGAAATTTGATTGGGGCCTGTACTACTTTTCCTGACCAGAAAAAACAAAAACAAAGCCCACTTTTCGAAATTTTATATTGGCACTAGAGCAATTTAACTTCCAAGTGCCATATAAATTGCTCGTTTTCTTTTGACGGTGACTATTCCATAAAATGGAAATTAGCATCGACTTGCTTTCTCGGACCTATCCAAAGAGCTAAATCCGATGGTGAAACGACGTAAGACATTAACCGTATGGAACCTTGCGTAAAAGCTCAATGTATGTCGCGAAAAAAGGAAATGTTTTTCTTTATTTAAGATGGTTCTATTGAAGAGAAAAAGGAAATGGCAAGTATAATCTCATTACAGGTGTTAATTGCATGAAACCCCGCATATCGATATAAAACATTAACTAAAAATTCCACAATCTTGTTATGAAATTTCAATGCAGTGTTTTCTTTAGTCAATTCTCTTTCATCAATCAAAGGTGATCATCCATTTTCATATATCTCTTCATGGTAAATCTCTAACTTTATTAATTTCAAATGGAATTAAGTCGGCAGGATCAATAACTTGACCATCTTACCTTCTAGGAAAACATTATATTCTATTTTATATTGTGTATAATATTTTTTTTTACTAGAAGTTACTACTTAAACATTGTAAATAGTCATTTGATTCCTTTATACATGGAAAATGGGAAAATTACTAAAAAAAAATCCTAAATATATTATATTTGTGTCAATTTAGCCCTAAGCCTTTCATTTTGGCTAATCTAATTGTAAACATTTTGACAATTTATCAATTCAATCATAAACATTTTCGTTATATCAACCAAATTTCAATATACACGTAGATGGGTCCTTGACATTTCACAGTTAGCTATTGTTTTTGATGATTTAGACTTGAAAAAGGAGACATTGTAGGAAGCTCATAGCACTAGATTCTCAATTCATTCGAGATGTACCAAAATATATACGGATTAAGAAAAAAAAATTCTAGTGGGTCAACATGAATAAGGTTACTGTAAAATTTGTCAAGCAATATCTAGTTTGCCAGCAAGTGAATTGAACACTGAGGACTAGGTGGAGAATTACAGCCCCCACAAATACCTAAATTGAAGTGGGAGCACATCACCATAGACTCCGTAGTTGGTCTACCGAGTGTGTTAAATGGTAAGAATATTATATGGGTGATTGTTGATTGATTGACTAAGTTTGCACACTTTTTGTCCGATCATTTTGGCCTTTCACTAGGCACATGGCCTTTCAAGTGCCATATAAATTGCTCATTTTCTTTTGATGGTGACTATTCCATAAAATGGAAATTAGCATCGACTTGCTTTCTTGTACCTATCCAAAAAGCTAAATGGCATGGTGAAACGACGTAAGGCATTAATTGTATGAAACCTTGTGTAAAAGCTCGATGTATTTCGCGAAAAAGGAAATGTTTTTCTTTATTTAAGCTGATTCTATTGAGGAGAAAAAGGAAATGGAAAGTATAATCCCATTACGGGTGTCAATTGTATGAAACCCTGTATATCGATATAAAACATTAACTAAAAATCCACAATCTTGTTATGAAATTTCAATGTAGTGTTTTCTTTAGTCAATTCTCTTTCATCAATCAACGGCGATCATCCATTTTCATACATCTCTTCATGGTACATCTCTAACTTTATTAATTTCAAATGGAATTAAGTTGGCAAGTGTTGATACCTGATTTTTAATCATCTTTTCTCTTTTAAACATTTTCAGTATTTTTCGGCATTTTTATTTTTTGAAAAATCCATAAAAATTCATAAAATTGAAAAATTAACTTTGGGGACCTTGGCCAAGCCTAGAGAACTAATTTTGACCAAAAAATGATTTTTCATATTTTCAGTATTTTTTTAGTATTTTTATTTTCGAAAATTCATGAAAAATAAAGAAAAAAAAATGAGAAAATTGCAAAATCAACTTTGGAAGCCTTGGCCAAGCCTAGGCAACCATTTTTGAACAAAAAATAAATTTTCATATTTTTTATATATTTTTTTAATTGTTTTAAAAAAATACAAAAATACTTGAAAATTTTGAAAAAAATAACATTTGAGGCCAAAAAAAAATACACAAAGATAGTTAATATTTTTATTTTAAATCTATTTTCATATTGGCCATCGCAAATTCAGAAAAATCCAATTCGAGTCATGTATTCCTTCAAGAATATAATCTCGAATCGGGCCTAAAAAAATTTAATTTGAGTCAACTTATTTTTAATTTTCACTTTTTATGAGTTGTGACATTGTCTTCTAATATTTTAAATTTTCATCTTGGCCCAATTATACCCAGAATGACTCAATTTTGCAAAAGGGCTTTAATTAAATTCTGCATTATTTTCAGCGGCAAGAAATGAGCTTAAATTTGACATGTGATAAATTTTGGTGTGTCAAAAATTGTGAGGAGATTTGGACTTAAAGAAATATATTTTTTCAGGGACTGAATTGTAAATACTTAAAATTCAAGGACTAGAGTGCAAATACCTAACTCTTGAAGGATTATTTTACAAATAACAAAAAGAAGAGTTAATTGATAAATTAGAATAGAGAAGGGAAGATGGAGAAGAGGAGATGAAGAAGAGAAGTTGGAGAAGAATAGATGGAGAAAATAAGATAAGAATAGAGAAGGGAAGATGGAGATGATGAAGAGTTAGTAGAGAAATTAGAATGGAAGATAAGAATAGAGAAGGGAAGATGGAGATGAAGAAGAGTTAGTGGAGAAATTAGAATGGGAGATAAATATGGAGAAGGGAAGATGAAGATGAAAAAGAGTTAGTGGAGAGATTAGAATGTGAGATAGAGATGGAGAATGGAAGATGAAAATGAAGAAGAGCTAGTGGAGAAATTAGAATGGGAGATAGAGTTAGTGGAAAAATTAGAATGGGAGATAGATGAGTAGATTATAAAAGGAGGAAGAAGTGAGCTTGAGAGATGAACTTTTTTGGAGAGAAAATTTTGGATGTTCGAGAGAGTTTTGGGAGATTGAAGAAAAATTTGAGAGAAAGAAAATACCAAAAGAGAGAATTTTGAAGACGATGGGAATTTAAAGCTAGGGGTTATCATCACAAATTCCTTCATCGATCAATATAAATCAAGAGTTCATCCTCGTCAACGAGCAAGCAAATTCCAGCTAAGTGTTTTTATTTATTCATTTATTTATGGTTTTACTCGCAAATTAGCACAAATTGTATACACTTTCTCCATCTCTTTTTTTTTCCATATTTTATGTCAGGAGAAGGATATCTCTACGTCAACAGCAAAAATCTCGTAGAGATGCAAAAATCGGCCCAGACAAGCTCCTAAGCTGTCCACCGATTTCTCAACTGATCTGTGACTAAAAGTCCCTCTTAATTCAAAAGAAACTCTCTATATTGGGAACATAGAGAGTGAAAATCAATTATAGAAATCCCTAAAAAAAACGGGAGATAAGTACTCTTTCCACTCTTCTAGTTTTAGGTGCAGATTAGCACATATTTTGTATACTGACACTTCACTCTATTTTATGTCAGGAAGCCGCAGCTCTATATCAATGGTCAACCCTATGGAAGCACAAAATCGGCTTGGAGGAGTCCTCAAGCGCGCACAAATTTCAAATTGTTAAATCAATTCGTTGTATTTCATTTTAAAGAATTCATACCCCAGAATGGAGAGGACAAAATCCATCTACAACTTAAATACCTGTACCTTAAATCCCAAAGGGAAGAGCCAAGCCAATGCTTAGCCTCTCATTGGAGGTTTTTACTTACAGTAGTTAAATACCTGCAACTTAAATACATGTACCTTAAATCCCAAAGGGAAGAGCCAAGCCAATGCTTAGCCTCCCATTGGAGGTTTTTACTTACAATAGTTTAAATACTTGCAACTTAAATACCTGTACCTTAAATCCCAAAGGGAAGAGCCAAGCCAATGCTAGGCCTCTCATTGGAGGTGTTTATTCACTGTCATGTACTTCCTATAATTTAATTTTTGAATCATTAGACCCAAAAGATGAGTAGGTCGTAATACTACACAGAAGTCGTTAACACATGTTGCGACCTAAAATTCATTTTTTAGGTTAATGGATTACCAGATTAATTGATTAAATTAACTAATCTAGTTCGAGCTCTCCCAAGCTCTACCAAATCGCGACTTTGGTTTTTTGTTCAAATGGTTTTAAATTTTGGAGTGGCCACTAATCATTCTTGATAGGTCGATTAGAAACCTAAATAAATTAGCGGGAGAACTAATTTATTTCTGCGAACCAGAGATTATGAGTTCGGGGACTTGGTTACGCTAGATTACTCTAATGCCCTTTCGGTACCATTTCATGAAAATTCATTTGGAGTGATTTGGAAAGATTTGGGTCAAACTGACCAGAAGGGTAAAATGATCATTTTTCAAAGACCGGGAAGTGAAAACAGGTCAAACCGATTAGATGTGGTCATTCCTTATTTTCCATAATTTCTGAGAATTTTTTGGAATTTTTTCGAGACAATATACCCATAAGGGGTAAAATCGTCATTTTAGAAAATTGAAGAAGGAAGTTCATTAAAAATAGGATTGACCAGTTGAAATGACCATTTTCTTAATTTTTGGAATTATTGAGAATTGTTTCTAACTTAAATTTTTTTTATAAAATTTTTTTTATGATTTTTATGAATTTTTCATCTTTTGGATTTTTTTATTATTATTTTTTTAATTTTATTTAACTTAGTTTAATCTAATTTAATTAATTAATTAATTTTTTAATTGTTAATTATTATTTTTTTGTTTTTCTTATTATATTATTATTATTTTTTATTTTTATACAAAAATGGATCGGGTCGGGTCACGAAACCTAAATTAAGCCCAAAACTGCTAAAGCCCAACTCTCATTTCTTTCCTTTCTATCTAAAGCAGCTAGCCAATGACCCAAACACACAATTAGGCCCAGTTCTCGTGAGCAACCTGACGTTTACTCAGTCTACATTCCCATTCTCCTCTTTTGACTCTCTTTTTCTTTTTCTTTTTTAGAATTTCTTTCCTAAACATCTGCTACTTCTTATGTACTTTTCGTTTTTCATCATTTTTTATTTGTTTTCTCTGTTTACCCTTTCTAACCATCCTTCTCACGACCCTCGTTAAGGCGCAAACATAGAACCAACCCGGCTACATCACCCTTCGTCTAGCATACCAAAATTTGTCAACCATTTTCATTGATCAACCAAAACGACACCTTACTACCACCGAAGAAGACTAGCATAGTTTTACTCATGAAATCATATATCGAACATAGCATGCCAAAAAAAGAGGATGTGAGGAAGCTTACCTGAGTGGCCTTGACAATGGACGGCCTACGAAGGTAACTAAGTTGAGTCGGAGCGGACCGATACGGATGGCCTCGTCTGGTTCGTGACCAGTATTTTCTCGATGGGCTTCGACTTCGAGGTTCGTCATTCCGCAGTTGCCATCTCCTCCAGCGAATGGGAGAAGAGTCTGGCCTCTTTCTTTGCTGTAAATTTGAAAGCTTTCCCTGGTCCTTAAACGGAACCATATGCCAGATTTCCCGAGTCTCCTGTTCGGAGGCAGGATATGCTAGTCCAGTGGTCGTTGAGCAGCTGTGGCCAAGTTGATTGGTCAGGCGTGACTGAGGCGGTGATGTGCGAAGAAGCAGCGGAGTGGTGGAGTCGACATGCAAGTGGACGATTTTCGAGTCGTCCCGGATTGTGATGATAGGGTCGCTAAAGGAGACGCAGGCAACCTTGTGGCGGCAGAGGTCGATGTGCTTCAAACGCATCTGGTTGAGCTCGAGCTCGCGGTGGTAACAGTTGTAGAGGAGTAACCACTCCACCGCGACGGATACGTTCACCGTGAGAGATGAAGTGAATTCGCCTTTTCGTCGGAGTCATTCGAAGAGTAAGAAGGGCGTACGCATCGAGGTATTTGCGAAGAGCGAACGCCTCGAGCGACCTCTTGAGCCATTGTCTCCTCCGCCCTGTGAGTGCTAGAGTATGGTGGCGCGTAGTGAAGTCGTACCAACGCTGACCAACCCTATCTCGACCTCACGTCAACGAGCGGTCATGTATGGAGTCGCACGTCACCTTCGCATTGACGCGTGTGGCCTTTTATTCGCCATCACCACGAAGGAGATTAACCGAGCGCAGCCTTGGACTGACTCTTGTATCTGGACCAACCCTAGAAGATTTGTGGTAGCTGTGAACTTGTTCGAAGCGTCTGGGATCACGATAGAATGAGCGGGTCTCGACTGCCTTGAGCCATCAGGATGACGCCACCAGTGAGCTTACCATTTTTTGGAGAACTACAACGATCACAAGATTATGATGGAGTATAACGCGAAAGGTCTGCCTTTTTTCCTTTGGCATAATTGGTGTGCCAAATCTAGCACGAATGTTAGCAAATCCACTGTATCAACCCAGACTTGGACTTTAACCAAGACAAACTGGTTATTGCAAACGAGTTTCTTCGAGATGGCATAAGGTCAGCGATTATTCATGGAGATATTGGAGTAGACGAAGCCGACGATGTCCAGGCAAGTCGAAGACCACTTGGCGTCGGACTCGGGAGGGTTGGCGGCGGTTAACCCAGATGAAGAGAAGGATCCAGAATCTCCCTTTATTTTTTATCTTCTCTGGTTACCATCGTATCTAGCTTGGTTGAAACGGACCATGCTTCATGAGTGCCTGAGTACTGTTCAAAAGAGACGCCATCTAGCTGGCCAAAGAGCTTAGTGATGAGCTCGGCCATCGATACAATAGAGGACAATAGGGAAATGATGCCCGTTCGTCACAGTGAAGTGCCCAATCCTCATTTTCGTGACTTCCTGGATTATCCATAATGAAAGGATGATGAGCTTTTGCCTCGAGGTCTCTTCATGAACTTTTGGAACTTCTTTTTCATCTCGGGGAAACTTATGGTCTAATAATCTACACGGCTGCCGAAGGAGATGGTGGTGTTGGTCGTGAGCTCCGGTGGACTCTCAGTGGAGCTGGCCACGCCTCTAGTAGATGAGCACCTGCATGTCTTTATCCACCAAGGCCCCCAGTTGGATCAGAAAGCGAAAACGAAATTGAGAGCATCGAAAAAATATGAGAGTAGGAGGAGGGACTTAGCCTTATTCACGAGCAGCCCTCGTTTCTTTCTCGTTCTTGGAAACTGATGTCCTCCTCGCTTTTCTTTGGGGTTTCAGATTTAGGTGGAGGAGTTACTTTTGCCTTCTCTCTGATCTTGGCTGATCTCCCTCGGTGAAGTCCCTGGTCAACGCCTTCAAGACCAAATTGATCGCGATGCAGTGGTCGGCATCACTTTTGGTTCGCGCCGCAGCTTCTCTAACCAGTTGTGAACTTTCCATGCATTCATCCGTCGAGCCCGCCAAAATGGCCGAGAAGCCTCCCCTTCCAGCCTCGGGCTCTTCCTTCGCGACTAATGCTTGATGATCGCCGTTCGAGACCACCCCCTTCCCTGGCGAGCTAAAAGTCCCCTTTGCCGTTGTTCACCTCGGATTCTCTTTACCAGCCCCCAAGAAGAACATCTCCCTCATCCCGAAGCGAAAGTGGCCTCTTTTCTCTTTTGTCCCCTCGAAAAACCCATTACCCAATGTCTTCTTCGTCCAAATCCACTTCTTCTTTCGGTGTGAGTGGGGTGTCTCCTTTTTGGAATCCCCTTTTTCCTTGTGTCACCATTCTCTATTGAAGCAGGTGGGGTGGTTGAATTTATTCGAGTAAAAGTTCCAAATAACAACATGGATAGTCGTGTCATTGCGGCACGTTACTATAAACTGCCGCTTGTTAGCGGAATAAAACGCCAGGTCGTCCACATGGCCATCATGAGCTTTAATCTCCAGTTTTGGGTTAACATCATCCTCTTCCCCAAAAATATATATCTGGCCGACGTGTCTTGAATACGCAGCGTGAAATAATGAACCATCTGGACTCCAGATTACATGGGTCATAGTAATACTTGGATCATCGATCACATCTCCCTTGAACTTCGTAGCGCATGCTCTTGTATCCCAGACCTTTCGGTTGGCAGGAAATACCTTCATTCCAATACCCACTTCCCATAACCTGATATCTCCATCCTTCCTACCAGCCAAAAGATATGCCCGCCAAATAGGATAGAAGTCAATGTCCGTGGGGCGCAATTCCTCCTGCCCCTCTCATCATGCTGCACTGGGGTCCTCTGCTACTCATTCCCTTTTGTCTCAGTTCCCTTTTTCTTTGAGTCTTGGATCCACTTTTCTTTCGGCCGATTTGCCCTTGCATTCTTTTCTCTTTTCTTTCTTTCCTGCTCATTTTCTGGAATCAAGTGCTGGTGCCATGACTTTTCGATGCTCTTTCGACCTCGAGGACGACGGCCAGGTACGTGTATATCATCTGCTTCCGCCATGCATGTGCTTCGCTTGCAAGTCGTACGGTTTTCATTTCTTCTGGTATTACAGCTTCTTGATATTTGTCCTGTGTTTCCGAATCTATGGCTCTCTTTCTTTGGAGGGTGATTTTCTTGATGCGAGAACTGATGGTGAATCAGGTTTTGTTCGGAGAGGTCTCAAGCGTGAGGAAGATTATATTAATCAGGCCCGAGGAACTGAATTGCCTCCTAGAGACGAGCGTCTTCCCTAAGCTCTTTCGGTTTGAACTTGCAAATGAACCACATTCTTGATTTCGCCATTTTCCTCGTCCTGTACATGGGATAGCTTGTCACTCACAAATGCATTGCCTTGACGAGTGGAACCCTTAGGTGCATTAACTATTGGAATGTGAATCGTGATCACCATCAAACTTTATGATTGATTGTTTTATCATTATTATTCTTTCAAGAACCAGCCTCCATTTCTTTGTGCGTGATTCCCCATAAAGAAAGGGCAACACCAATTTTTTATCATCCACTTGAAAACTCCCGCCGATGGCCTCTCCAATATGCCCCATATTCAATGATGAATGGCTTCCTTCGCTCGGTGGGTGCTCCCCTCCCATGATTAGTGTCTATCACATGAGAATGAGATGGAAGATCATCTTTCATTTCTTCACTTGCCGACACTCATTGTAACCATAGACCCACGCTTGGGAGAGAACCCTTGACCGTGACTTGATCAAGTTTAATCCTGATAATAGCATTTCCAGAATTGGCACAAATGATAAATAAAATTTGGAAAACCGAACGCAAAAATGCACCATCAAGCCATTGAAAAATTTGGGCTATTAGAAGTCAATGTCACGACTCTAAAAACACAAAAATCGAAAATTAGAGAGCTAAAATAAATTAAAATTTTTTTCTTTAATTAATCTGAAGACAAGATTAACAAAGTAATTCCTGATTCCAGATTAATTTTTGGAGATTTTCTTTGGCCAAAATGAAGAGAAGATTAAAAGAAAAATACTGACTATTTTTTCTTATTTTTTGTGGCCTCAAATGCCATTATTTACTAAAAATTTTCCTAATTTATGAAAAATATTAAAAAATAGCAAAAAATGTGAAAATTTATTTTTTGTTCAAAAATGGTAGCCTAAGCTTGGCAAATGCTTCCAGAGTTGATTTTTCAATTTTCTCATTTTTTCTTGATTTTCTATTAATTTTCGAAAATAAAAATACTGAAAAATACTAAAAATATGGAAAATCACTTTTTTGGTCAAAATTGGTTCTCTAGGCTTGGCCAAGGTCCCCCAAAGTTGATTTTTCAATTTTATAAATTTTTATGGATTTTCTATTGATTTTAAAATAGAAAAGATGATTAAAAATCAGGTGTCAACAGCTGCCCCTCTTTGAAAGGAAGCTCGGCAGAGGTTCATTTCAAAGACGAAACGACACCTGAATCCTAATCGACTCAACACAATGAATTGAAAGGAGTCGTGACATCTGATCTCCAATACCCCTCTTATTCTGATCCAGACCCGATTTTAGGAGACTCCTAGAAGATGAGGGAGAGACAGAGAGGAGAGTTTACCTGGCACTTACCTGCCCGTCGTATGGCTGTTGCATGACACGAATGCTCTTTGAACAGGCACCCAAAGATTCATTCTAAGGAAGTCGAGCTTTAACCCGTATGGTGGGTCAATCCATGGCTGAGTTCCTATTGAAAGGACTTTAGTGGCGATCTATCCTATTTAGAGGATTCGCCTGTTTTTTCACCCGTATGGTGGGTCGTACCATGGTAGATTCCTAGTGAAAGGATTCTACTGATTTGATTGAAATTTGACCTGTATGGTAGGTCGTCCCATGGTAGATTCCTAATGAATGGAGTCTACTGATTAAAATTGAATTAAAATCTGACCCGTATGGTAGGTCACCCCATGGTAGATTCCTAGTGAAAGGATTCTACTGATTAAGATTTGACCCGTATGGTAGATCACCCCATGGTAATGCCTGTAAGAAGGACTTGATTTGCCTATAAGAAGGACTTTGTGCCTGTAAGAAGGACTTGGTTTGCCTGTAAGAAGGACTTGATTTGCCTGTAAGAAGGACTTTGTGCCTGTAGAAAGGACTTGGTTTGCCTGTAAGAAGGACTTTTTGGTGTGCCTGTAAGAAGGACTTTGAGTGCCTGTAAGAAGGACTTTTGTGATGCCTGTAAGAAGGACTTTTGTGATGCCTGTAGGAAGGACTTTTAGGTGCCTGTAGGAAGGACTTTGGGGTGCCTGTAGAAAGGACTTGGTGTTTGAAGGGTACCATTCTGGGATTTGGAAAGACCAAGAATCCTACAGAAGCTCAAACACGATTTAATTTATCATGAAGGGTGCCATTCTGGGATTTGGGAAGACCAGAAATCCTGTAGAAGCTCGAACCCGATTTATATTCTCTTATTGTTCAAGTATAAGTCAAAGAGGTAGAGATCAAAACATCTCGAACATTTCTGTTTTTGAGACGAATCATGCTTCATTGGAGAAGATGGATACCTGTACGTGCCGCACTGGATTCGAGCACCTTGGCAATCGTCAGAATTCATTCAAAGATTCAGGTTGAAAATATACTTACCTGAGGATTTAGAAGACTGCCTAGTGATTTCTTGACAACCAGGCTTGTTCATTCACTAATTGTCGAGTGGATTTCGAGACTTTGAAAGGCAACTCGAACATAAAAAATGTGTTACCTGTCAGGCAGTGTCAGAGGTAACACATACAAGCATTTTCATCAATGAGTTCATTGGTTCAGCAAAATTTGCAGTGATTAGAAGCATTCTGTGTAATAACTCATGATGCAATCAATCAAGATGTGGATCATGCATGACTATTCTATCAAGTTTGCATTACCAATTCTGTCCAAGGAGGTTATCATGGTATGAACACCTCGAATGTAATATGAATGGGGGCTTCAGTCCGAAAGAGCTTCCTCTCACTCTCGAGAAAGGCTGTTTATCCTGATTGCAGGATTTGAAAAGAAATCACTCAACCTTACCATCATCGCATTCAGCGAGGGTCTGAGTAATCTCGTAATTGATACGATCAAGCCGATCTGGAGGTCTTGATTAGGACCGTAATGTGGGCTGGGTCAAAGGCTTATCAAAGGGAACTCATTTCGAGTCAAGGCCATTGACAAAAAAGTCTTCATCATCTGCTCCGGGTTTACAAGTCAAGAACCCTGCAAAATGAGAGAGAAATAATCTTGCTCGAACTTCTTCGAGCGATGCTTAAAGTCATTCAACTCTTACGTTAATTCAAGTGTTCTAATCAGAAGAGACTTTCAAGGGTTGTAACGTAGGCCGGGATTTGGGTCTGAAAAACGAAGGGCTCGTTTTGGCTCAGAAAATATATGAGAAGGGCTTGGTGTTGGTGATCATCGCAGTCTTGTCACTGATCTCTGACCTTCATGAATTTGTCTTCAATGAATACCACCATTGGCTGAGGGGTGGTGGTCTTTTACACCTTGCAAACTGACTTTTTTGGGGATCCTTTTTCGGGAATTCTCAAAATGTATGTTCGAAGTCAGAAGTTCATTACAAATGTATGGGCATTGGCCTTGCTTTTGATAGCCACTTTGCTCTTTCTGCCCGAGATTCTTTGGAGTGGCCTTTGCTTTTCTTACTCTTGACTCCCTTTTGGGAGCAGGCCCATTTTCTTTAGGCTACATTTTTTTCTCTTTGACAATCTTGTGGCTTTGAATTTTAACAACAAGATGATTTTCAAAAAATGATACTAGACATTACATGAAAAGTCTAGCATATGAAATGGGCTCATTCGAGAATTCTCTATTGGCCCAATTATCTTCAATTCTGCTCCTTGGGGGGAAGGCGTTATCTTTGCCTTGAAATGAGCAATGATCACCAATATGGGCTTGAGAAATGAATTTGCAGGCTCAATTGGGCTAGGTAAAGGATGAGTGTGTAGGATAGAGAAACGAATACTCTTCGTCATCCTAAAGCACTTGAATTAAAGTTCGAGTATCATGCAAAGAAATACTTGAAGATTGATGTTAGTCCAAGTAAGAGAATTTCTAACCATTTATCTCCTGATATTGTTGGAATTATCTCCATTTGACCCCCGATGTGGGGTGGTTCTTGACAGGGGTTACAAAATGAAACCGCCGCTCAAATGGGTTGTCAATGGTTACCTGAAGTGTTTGGGATGGAGAATGAATGCCTCCTTCACTTCAGCTATCGTATCTTTTGCGAGAAAACCCATTGCCTTGAAAAATGCGGAATTTATTTTCCGCTCAACTCACTGTGGATTAAAATACAGGACGTATGTGGAAATGGCTTGCCTTTCATTGTCCTGTTATGCCCCATTCTGTACATTCAATGCATCGTGTACAGTTTATACCCCCAGTCAAAATTGACAAATTGAACATGCAGAACAGTCATGCATAAATCATGGAATGTGTAAACATCATGCAAATATGGCAATACAATGTACAAGTATGGAAATTGCCCCTGGCTGTGTGGGCGGATCAAACATGTTGGGGCCCTATTCCCCGAGTCGAGGATTAGTTTGTTTCTGGTTTTGCCTCTTTTCGACCTAGGGTTCGCCATTGATTTCCCCTATTTCATCAGACAGATCGCATCAGGCAATCATAACTTGGCCCCTTGGGGCGGTTTTCTTTGACGTATCAGATGTTAGTTTAACATTTCCTGTAAAAAGGAATGAGACATGTTAGCTAGTATCAGAAGTGATGAACTGGACACGATACCGAGTTACCCTTGAGTGCTTCGCGCAACTCCTTTATCAGTTTTACCACTCGGAATTTTCTCAGTGAGTCTGTCAAGTTAGACATTTCCTGTCAAACAATGGAGGAGAAGACGTGTTAGTCAGTATTAGAAATGATGAATTGGATACGATACTGGTTTACCCTTCATCTTGAATGTTTTGCGTGACCCCTTTATCAAGTTCACTGGATTGAGTTTCCCTTGGCTTTGCCTGGACACTTCAACATTAGGCTAAGCTTATGACAAAATACTGACCTTGGTATTGCTCGTCGAGTATTCCCGTTTCTTTCAAAAAGAAATGCGCAAAAAGTTGTTTTATTTATTTATAATACTTACAACATTCCCCACCCTTGGGGATCGAACTCGGGATATTTCGGACCACTGTCATTCCATATCGCGGTTCTTTTCAAGGCAATCTACAGTCCCTGTTAAGACGGAATAAATCAATTCAAAACTCAAGATGTTTATGGGTAAATTGGAACGATACAGAATTACCCATTTTTGAAATTGCTTGCATCTTTTGCTCATATATTCCTCGTTTGAAGCCATCTATTCTGTGACGATGCCCATGAATTTATTTGCCCCAAGTTTTGTTTAATCGGGAGATTTCGTTTTTGGGTACGACTTGTATTTTTGGGTCAATTTGCAAATTCCTGTAAACAGAGGGGATCTAATTTAGAATCGAAAAAATTTGAGGGTAAATTGAAACGATACTGCTTTACCCTTCTAGTTCGCGCGACTTTTTACTCGCAATAAATTCACTACGAGTTTGGTGTGGTAGCAGACTCGAGCATTTAATAGGAGAACAGGAAATTGCTACTTCTTGCTTTTGCGTTCATTCTGAACATCAATAAAAGTAGAAAACATCCAATGTAAGGAAATGAAGCGTCTGCATTCGTTCAAGATCGATTTTGCTCCCTCAGCAGGCTCTCCTATGATCAGCTAGCTTCATTCTAGACCAGGTATGCATCGGCTATGTTGAAGGACCCGTGATCTCAGCTTCGAAATACAGACTCCCTGTGCATATTACAGTCCCAGTGCTTCATCAACATTAAACTGGTTAATCATGGCGGTGAGTTCATCCTCAATGCCGCTTGCCTAGTGGCGATACATCTCCCCTTCTCCGGGAGGTATTGATGCTGATCCAGTAGCATTATTCTTTTTGTACCTTGCTCCAACAGAACTCGATTCTGTTATAAATTGGTCTAACTCGCTTCTCAAACACGCATTTTCAATCCTCAGATCATGCATTTCATCGAAGGTGAGGAGGAGGCTATTGCAGTTAGGGCAGGTGGCGGAGTCAAAAGCCTCTTTATACATCTTGTTTTCCGCTCGGAGGTTTTCATTTTCAACTCTTAGAAACTCGGCTTCGTTGTGCTCATGACGAGTCTTCATTCGGGTTCACCTATTTTGAAACCAAAACTTGATTTGTGAAGGTTCAAGTCCTAGCTCTTGACTTAGTTCCATTTTCTGTTTGCCGTCTGGCATAGGACATGTTCTGAAGAAATCCTCAAGCCTTTGTACTTGCTCCTTAGTATGGCGACGGTAACGCTTCTTTTGACCTTTACCGTTGTTGTCCTTATCTTTACTGAGATCTTGGACATCGTCGGCGGAAGGGCCAGGCTCCATAGGCTCGATCCCAAACATGGTTTTGAACTCTTCTTCTCCCATATTCAGCAGGCAACGATAGCTTTCGGAAGTATTTGGTTGAAACATCTTCGATTTGGTCGATGATTTCTCAAGGTTTACTATATCTTTTTGTATTTTCACTCTCTCTGAACCGTGTATGCTTTAAAACTCTCTTCAACGTATGAATAAAGATTATCAGGAGGATGTCTCTTTTAAAATTTGGCGTCGGCTTAGCATATGTATCGCTTCTCCCGAGAATTCTGTCTTTCTCAACCTTTCCTGCGTGTTTCTTGCTTGGCTCGTCTTTTCTC
Source organism: Psidium guajava (assembly GCA_016432845.1). Classification (NCBI taxonomy): domain Eukaryota; kingdom Viridiplantae; phylum Streptophyta; class Magnoliopsida; order Myrtales; family Myrtaceae; genus Psidium; species Psidium guajava. The sequence continues at coordinate 1,254,588 of CM028230.1, forward strand.
ATCTCTTCATAGTGGTAGGGTCCCTATCAACGTCTCTACCGTCGATTTGCTGGCGTGTTCTCCTATAAAAACGAATCCCATTTTCCTTGTCTCCCACCCAAGTCACCTTTCTTTCTTCTTTTTCAAAGTTGTGTCATCCCGTCAAACTTTTGGCAGAGATGTCGGATTTGCTTGGCTCGAGATTGGAGACGAGTGGCGGAGGTGATGCTGATAGGGAATGGTAGACAGGAAAATCTGGCCAGTAGAGACTTTCACTGCAAAAATGAAAGGGAATGCAGCAATATATATTCTTCATATTCTAGAAAAATTGAAACGATACTGTTTTACCCTTGTATGTACTTCCATTGAATTTGAATTGAGGAAGTTCCTTCATTTGGATTGGATTGGATTGTATGTCCCGAGTTGCCCTTCACTTTGAGCTTGCCACATAAGTGCTCTGCTTAGTTGGGCCTTATTTTCTTTCGGGTTGCTTTGGACCATCATCATTTTTTATGCCATCGGGTCCGTGAACCGGAGGGCTCCTTTTGATTTAAAGGTTACCTTCAAGGCAAATGAGTCCTATCGCATTCCATTGGGTCATTTCATTTTGCGACACTCTTGAGGCAATTTGCAATCCCTTGGGTGAGAATGGAACAAATCCAATTTAGCATTTTGCGACGATTGAGAGTAAATTGGAACGATACTCAATTACCCGTCTTCGAGCTCGCCTGGGCTTTTCACTTGAAATTTTCCTACGTGAGGCCATTCAACATCTCTCATTATGGCAGTCAGCGACGTTGCCACAAATTGATCCGCCCTGAGTCTAGCATAAAAAGGGATTCACGCATTTGACGGGATAAAAAACAAATTACCCCACGCCCCTCAATTAAATCTAGACACCTAGAAAGCTGGAAATATCACACACAGGGGAATTAAGCATGAAGTGAAAGGTGCACTTGTTCAAGGTCAGTTCTGCCTCTCCTGCGGCTCTTCGATAATCAGCTAGTCTCGTGCTGGTTCAGGCATGGATGACCGATGTTTGAGAGTCCCTAATCACTGGCTTCTAATCATGGCTTCGGATGTCTGTCAACCTTAAACTGGTTGACTAGGGCAGTAAGCTCATCATCTGGGTAATCTCTTGAACCTTCCAGCAACTGATGCTCGAATTGGGCATTATTGTTGGCAAATGCTGGCGGTACATTTCTCATTCTGTCCTCGCCATGAGCAATTTGACTTCTCGAGCTGAAGTCTTCATCATTACTCTAGAAAGTGTGGGGATCACCAACTGTCCTGCTGCCAAGAACTCCTTCCATTCGAGGATTAGAGAAGTGGAAGTGCTCAGGATAATTTCCTGTCTGATTCTCTGGCTGCGCAGGCGCGCTGATCATGGGATGAATTCTAGCCACGGGTTGGTGCTCAAACCAAGGAGTCTGAATACACTGCCCCTACGGTCTATACTCTTGAAGAGCATTAGGGTGATTCTGGGGGATACTTTGATTAACGCCTGGGGGATTGATGGCACAGCTACTGGCTTGGTTGATGATGGGAAGTGGCTCGCCCCATGCTAACCTGTGGAACTTATGGTGGCGAGGAGACTCGACGTTCAGGCTTGGATCGGTCCCGCCTTGGTTTTCTTGATTCTGAGCTGCATTGTGTTCTCTCACCCTTTTTCTGTACTTCTGAAGATGACTCGAAACATTTGCTTTAGTGAGTCCCTCTACCTTCATAATTTCCAGTATATGTTGCGGCCGTGCCGAATCGATTCCTAGCTGCTGAACTGCATTAACAAACATACGATGCAGCTCGGGAAACCAACTCATCTTCTTTCTCTAGTTGCTTGGAACAAAATTGAAGGCTTGATGCTTGTTCTCATGGTCGTGCAATTGCTTCCTTACCACGTGCTGCCATATGTTTTGAAGCATCTGAACCCTAACTGGTTTCGTTACGATGTCTTGGGCCCCGTTTAAGACAGCCTTCATTATGGCTTGCTGATCATCGCTTGCCGATATTACGAGGACTGGCATGTTTAATTTATAATTGATGACTTCCAAGAGAGTGAAAACATCTATGTCAATCCCTACCATGGCGGTGAGGACGATATCAAACTGGTCACTACTCCTCCTTAATATCTCTAAGGCCTCTATCCCCTTTGCTTGAGCTACAACCTTATATCGGCATTTTCTTAATACGGTAACAAGGATTGACAGAGAGACTGGATTACCGTCAATGGCCATGACCAGTAAACCCTCAGAGTAAGGAACTTCATCAGCTTCGACCAGGGTTGAACATGCGCCCGTTTCCCTAATGCTCGACATATTTCTGGATCTAGGACTGTCGATTCGAAACCGCCTCAGGATGTCTTCTCGGACTTGAGGGATCACGGGATCGTTGATGGCTTCTCGTAACAGGCTTTGAAAGCCAATGCTTTGATGGTGAAGGTCTTGAATTCCTCTCCCACGAGAACTCCTTCCTCTCTATCTTTCTCCTGCGAGTTCGTGCTGATGAACCCTCACTATCAAATGAGGACAAATTCTCTCTCTGGCAATAGCAACGACTTCCCCCTTCACGGGCAGTGCTATTAGTTTTACCGAGGGGAAAATCTGACATTCAGCTTTTGATTAAAGGGGAAATCCTCGTTTATCGCTCAGTTTGTCTTCTTCTTTCTTTTCGCGGTAGAGGGCCCCTGTCAAGATTTCCACCGTCGATTTACTGGCGGGTCCTCCAATGAAGACGAGTAATATCTCTCTTTCTGCCGAAAATTTCTTTGTCCCCCACTCAGCTCGTCTTTTCGTTCTTTCTTTTTTTCAAAGCGGTGGAGCCCCGTCCAACTTTTCCATAGAGACGTCGGGTTTGTTCGGCTCGAGGTTGCCACTTGACTGGAATTTGAGCCACCGGGGGTATTGCCGACAGAGAATGGTAGATAGGAAAACATATAAGGACTACCCCTGTGAAATCAGTTTTTAAATTGAAGCAGATTATCGCATTCGCATTCCGATCATCTGCCTCAACTCTCTCTTCCTTTCATTCGTATTCTGCTTTCAAAAAATGGCAAATTCTCCTAACCATACCTTCTCCGCCGAAGTCCTGGCTGGGTGGGAGAGACTCTACAACCTTCTTGGTAGAGGTTACGCTCATATAGCCCAAAACTCTACCGCTGAGGCTGAAATCCTCGGCCTATTCAGGACTGTGGACACTACTTCTGTTGAGGGTACCTAACTGGGGAGGGTGTATCGAAACTTCCCGACCATCTTCATCAATTTTCTAGCTGCCTATAACCGCGCTTATAAGACGGTCCTTGTGACCGCCGTCGTAAAAGCTCGTTACCGAGACCGGCACGAGCGTCTGGCAACAGTTACATTTGTGGCTGATAATCACAAGAATGCTCTCAAGTTTGCCAACGATCAGCTTTCGTGGCTGGTTCGTGAGAGGGGAAAGCTGGTGGACCGTCTGGCCTTGGTCCGAACTTACGCCGAACAGGAGCCAGGCAATATTGTGATGAGGTGCAAATGCGGTTGGCTGCAGGAGAGACTTGATGACATTACGGCAGACATTGCTTTCGAGAGGGCGGCGATTCCGGACCTGGAGTTTGCCGTTGAGCATTACGAGGCCACCATGGCCCAGGTTAAAGAGAAGTGCGATCGCCTCTTCTTTAGGCTCGCGGAGCTTGATCCCGAGAACACCCGGTGCATCCAGAGCATCAACTTCATGGAGAGCCAGCTGAGCTCCTTTGTGATGCTTATTAGGGCTCAATTTGATTTCACTTTTCCTCCCCAGTGAGTTGTTGTAAGGTTTGTTGGTGAATGGAATGGAGAGAAAGTTTCACGTGTTTGTGCTTTTCATTTTCCTGCCATTTCTTCACCCATATAGCATGATAGGACGATTTACGGTACTGAAGACGTTGAGGATTAACACTCTTCTTGGTGTTCTTGTTATTTGCTGCCGGCGATGATATCAAGGACATTGACGAAGGGTTCGGTGACGGCCCCCACCGGTCACAGCACTGTGAGTCAGTCGTGTGAATTATTGCAAATCGACCACTCGATCAGTGCTCCAATAAACAAACCAGGCTGCCCGTTGCGTGCCCCACTTTACTCCTGCCTATCTCTTTCGGCGTCCACTTGAATGTGTCGGTCGCCTGTAGCGTTGGGAGAAATGATTGCGGGCCATGCTCGGTAATAAAACACTGGTCCTCTAAAATCTTCCATGTGTTTTGAATCCGAGGAAGGTAAAAAGGCAAGCCTTTGTTCAATTTAATCAGAAAGGCGTCGCAAGGTCGGGTTCATAATCTTGCCCCATGGGTTCTGATTACACAGTCTCGGCTTTCTCAACAAAAATACATGAACCCTTCTAATACATTAACAATGTCCCCAGGCCCGATCTGGATAAATTTACAGCCCCCATCAAAATACAAAGCTTGTACATGTTGACTGATTGACACGTTTCTGACTTCGGAAGGATTGATTCCTTCGCTTGCCCCCAGGATTATCAATTGAGGCATCGGTAATTATCCGTCCTATCGTATTCCTCAAGATTGTTCCTGGTGTATTGTTGAATCCAATTTTGCTCCCGCCTGGGGTACCTACGATTCCCTGCAAAAGTAAAGGAAATAATGAGTATGTGATCTAAGAAAGGCCGGTCCATGACTCCTATATTAGTCCAATTTTATTTTTTATTTTTATGAAAAATTAGAGAGGATTTTCTTAGAAAAACATGGGTGAATTCCTTCAGAAAAAGTTTCTTGCAGATTTTATAACTTAAGAACAATGTAACGAATTCCTTTGATATTTACCAAATTTCTCGGAAGAATTTCCTTTTTCATCAGAATAAATTTTCAAGGTAAATTTGATGAGAAAATTTTGGGTCTATTGAAGTGTTAAGGAAAAATATGACAAAATATTTCATTGGTCGATAAAATTTTCCTAAGGAATTTTTCCACATTTATTTATTTTTTTTTTTCAAAAATGGATCACCAATTTGATTTTATTTTCTTTTGAAAAATGGCTATGATGTTAAGTTCGAAATTTAACCGACATCTACATGGACCGACCAAAAATAAATACAAGATGAAATTTAGAAAACTTACTTTCACCGTCAAAAATACCATGTAAGTCACATAGACATGCACATGAATCGTGAGTTTAAATCTTAACCTATATACTCTAAAGGCTGACAAATTGAAGCGGAAGACTTACGGCAAGGCGACAATCTCGCGCACATAATCAAGATTAGCCGTGATCCTCTACGACGTAATCAGGATTAGCCGGGCCTTCCCACTTCGGCTGCTCGAGCTAAAAATTAAAACCACTGCTTTGGTAATCTTACCAAGCATGAGGCCTAACTTTTAAACTCATTTTTGAAAAGATGTTCAGGATTGAATCTGGGCTAACTTTCGACGTGATCTCACGCCGAACGCTAAAACCAAATCACAATACCATCCTAAAACTAGTGACCCAGGTTCGGTCTCGGGACGTGTGTGATGTAGTGCTAAAACTGTAAACACAAGCATAACATTTAAATGCAAACACCGCTTCAATAATGTGCAGAATTTAAACAAATAATTCCCACACCAACCTGCAAAACAAAGGGTTAGGCAAACACTCCACCCCTTATAACTCCCACCTGCAAGACCATTTAACACCTAAAGAATGAATCCCAAACAAGATCGCCAGAAGCGAGATATCCATGAAATTTTATCGGCCTAAATCCACTAAGGATTTTAAAATTTCGAAAAAATTCAAGTACTCCAATTAGTGCCGTCTTTTTTCGAAAATTCAAAAATTCCAGTCCCTAGCGGAGTCGCCAAGCTGTCGCGACCTAAAATTCATTTTTTTAGGTTAATGGATTACCAGATTAATTGATTAAATTAACTAATCTAGTTCGAGCTCTCCCAAACTCTACCAAATCGCGACTTTGGTTTTTTGTTCAAATGGTTTTAAATTTTGGAGTGGCCACTAATCATTCTTGATAGGTCGATTAGAAACCTAAATAAATTAGCGGAAGAACTAATTTATTTCTGCGAACCAGAGATTATGAGTTCGGGGACTTGGTTACGCTAGATTACTCTAACGCCCTTTCGGTACCATTTCATGAAAATTCATTTGGAGTGATTTGGAAAGATTTGGGTTAAACTGACCAGAAGGGTAAAATGGTCATTTTTCAAAGACCGAGAAGTGAAAACAGGTCAAACCGATTGGATGTGGTCATTCCTTATTTTCCACAATTTCTGAGAATTTTTTGGAATTTATTCGAGACAATATACCCATAAGGGGTAAAATCGTCATTTTAGAAAATTGAAGAAGGAAGTTCATTAAAAATAGGATTGACCAGTTGAAATGACCATTTTCTTAATTTTTGGAATTATTGAGAATTGTTTCTAACTTAAATTTTTTTTATAAAATTTTTTTAAAATTGTTTTTTATGATTTTTATGAATTTTTCATCTTTTGGATTTTTATTTATTTATTATTTTTTTTAATTTTATTTAACTTAGTTTAATCTAATTTAATTAATTAATTAATTTTTTAATTGTTAATTATTATTATTTTTTGTTTTTCTTATTATATTATTATTTTTTTTTATTTTTATACAAAAATGGATCGGGCCGGGTCACGAAACCTAAATTAAGCCCAAAACTGCTAAAGCCCAACTCTCATTTCTTTCCTTTCTATCTAAAGCAGCTAGCCAATGACCCAAACACACAATTAGGCCCAGTTCTCGTGAGCAACCTGACGTTTACTCAGCCTACATTCCCATTCTCCTCTTTTGACTCTCTTTTTCTTTTTCTTTTTTAGAATTTCTTTCCTAAACATCTGCTACTTCTTATGTACTTTTCGTTTTTCATCATTTTTTATTTGTTTTCTCTGTTTACCCTTTCTAACCATCCTTCTCACGACCCTCGTTAAGGCGCAAACATAGAACCAACCCGGCTATATCACCCTTCGTCTAGCATACCAAAATTTGTCAACCATTTTCATTGATCAACCAAAACGACACCTTACTACCACCGAAGAAGACTAGCATAGTTTTCCTCATGAAATCATATATCGAACATAGCATGCCAGAAAAAGAGGATGTGAGGAAGCTTACCTGAGTGGCCTTGACATTGGACGGCCTACGAAGGTAACTAAGTTGAGTCGGAGCGGACCGATACGGATGGCCTCGTCTGGTTCGTGACCAGTATTTTCTCGATGGGTTTCGACTTCGAGGTTCGTCATTCCGCAGTTGCCATCTCCTCCAGCGAATGGGAGAAGAGTCTGGCCTCTTTCTTTGCTGTAAATTTGAAAGCTTTCCCTGGTCCTTAAACGGAACCATATGCCAGATTTCCCGAGTCTCCTGTTCGGAGGCAGGATATGCTAGTCCAGTGGTCGTTGAGCAGCTGTGGCCAAGTTGATTGGTCAGGCGTGACTGAGGCGGTGATGTGCGAAGAAGCAGCGGAGCGGTGGAGTCGACATGCAAGTGGACGATCTTCGAGTCGTCCCGGATTGTGATGATAGGGTCGCTAAAGGAGACGCAGGCAACCTTGTGGCGGCAGAGGTCGATGTGCTTCAAACGCATCTGGTTGAGCTCGAGCTCGCGGTGGTAACAGTTGTAGAGGAGTAACCACTCCACCGCGACGGATACGTTCACCGTGAGAGATGAAGTGAATTCGCCTTTTCGTCGGAGTCATTCGAAGAGTAAGAAGGGCGTACGCATCGAGGTATTTGCGAAGAGCGAACGCCTCGAGCGACCTCTTGAGCCATTGTCTCCTCCGCCCTGTGAGTGCTAGAGTATGGTGGCGCGTAGTGAAGTCGTACCAACGCTGACCAACCCTATCTCGACCTCACGTCAACGAGCGGTCATGTATGGAGTCGCACGTCACCTTCGCATTGACGCGTGTGGCCTTTTATTCGCCATCACCACGAAGGAGATTAACCGAGCGCAGCCTTGGACTGACTCTTGTATCTGGACCAACCCTAGAAGATTTGTGGTAGCTGTGAACTTGTTCGAAGCGTCTGGGATCACGATAGAATGAGCGGGTCTCGACTGCCTTGAGCCATCAGGATGACGCCACCAGTGAGCTTACCATTTTTTGGAGAACTACAACGATCACAAGATTATGATGGAGTATAACGCGAAAGGTCTGCCTTTTTTCCTTTGGCATAATTGGTGTGCCAAATCTAGCACGAATGTCAGCAAATCCACTGTATCAACCCAGACTTGGACTTTAACCAAGACAAACTGGTTATTGCAAACGAGTTTCTTCGAGATGGCATAAGGTCAGCGATTATTCATGGAGATATTGGAGTAGACGAAGCCGACGATGTCCAAGCAAGTCGAAGACCACTTGGCGTCGGACTCGGGAGGGTTGGCGGCGGTTAACCCAGATGAAGAGAAGGATCCAGAATCTCCCTTTATTTTTTATCTTCTCTGGTTACCATCGTATCTAGCTTGGTTGAAACGGACCATGCTTCATGAGTGCCTGAGTACTGTTCAAAAGAGACGCCATCTAGCTAGCCAAAGAGCTTAGTGATGAGCTCGGCCATCGATACAATAGAGGACAATAGGGAAATGATGCCCGTTCGTCACAGTGAAGTGCCCAATCCTCATTTTCGTGACTTCCTGGATTATCCATAATGAAAGGATGATGAGCTTTTGCCTCGAGGTCTCTTCATGAACTTCTGGAACTTCTTTTTCATCTCGGGGAAACTTATGGTCTAATAATCTACACGGCTGCCGAAGGAGATGGTGGTGTTGGTCGTGAGCTCCGGTGGACTCTCAGTGGAGCTGGCCACGCCTCTAGTAGATGAGCACCTGCATGTCTTTATCCACCAAGGCCCCCAGTTGGATCAGAAAGCGAAAACGAAATTGAGAGCATCGAAAAAATATGAGAGTAGGAGGAGGGACTTAGCCTTATTCACGAGCAGCCCTCGTTTCTTTCTCGTTCTTGGAAACTGATGTCCTCCTCGCTTTTCTTTGGGGTTTCAGATTTAGGTGGAGGAGTTACTTTTGCCTTCTCTCTAATCTTGGCTGATCTCCCTCGGTGAAGTCCCTGGTCAACGCCTTCAAGACCAAATTGATCGCGATGCAGTGGTCGGCATCACTTTTGGTTCGCGCCGCAGCTTCTCTAACCAGTTGTGAACTTTCCATGCATTCATCCGTCGAGCCCGCCAAAATGGCCGAGAAGCCTCCCCTTCCAGCCTCGGGCTCTTCCTTCGCGACTAATGCTTGATGATCGCCGTTCGAGACCACCCCCTTCCCTGGCGAGCTAAAAGTCCCCTTTGCCGTTGTTCACCTCGGATTCTCTTTACCACCCCCCAAGAAGAACATCTCCCTCATCCCGAAGCGAAAGTGGCCTCTTTTCTCTTTTGTCCCCCCGAAAAACCCACTATCCAATGTCTTCTTCGTCCAAATCCACTTCTTCTTTCGGTGTGAGTGGGGTGTCTCCTTTTTGGAATCCCCTTTTTCCTTGTGTCACCATTCTCTATTGAAGCAGATGGGGTGGTTGAATTTATTCGAGTAAAAGTTCCAAATAACAACCTGGATAGTCGTGTCATTGCGGCACGTTACTATAAACTGCCGCTTGTTAGCGGAATAAAACGCCAAGTCGTCCACATGGCCATCATGAGCTTTAATCTCCAGTTTCGGCTTAACATCATCCTCTTCCCCAAAAACATATATCTGGCCGACGTGTCTTGAATACGCAGCGTCAAATAATGAACCATCTGAACTCCAGATTACATGGGTCATAGTAATCCTTGGATCATCGATCACATCTCCCTTGAACTTCGTAGCGCATGCTCTTGTATCCCAGACCTTTCGGTTGGCAGGAAATACCTTCATTCCAATACCCACTTCCCATAACCTGATATCTCCATCCTTCGTACCAGCCAAAAGATATGCCCGCCAAATAGGATAGAAGTCAATGTCCGTGGGGCGCAATTCCTCCTGCCCCTCTCATCATGCTGCACTGGGGTCCTCTGCTACTCATTCCCTTTTGTCTCAGTTCCCTTTTTCTTTGAGTCTTGGATCCACTTTTCTTTCGGCCGACTTGCCCTTGCATTCTTTTCTCTTTTCTTTCTTTCCTGCTCATTTTCTGGAATCAAGTGCTGGTGCCATGACTTTTTGATGCTTTTTCGACCTCGAGGACGACGGCCAGGTACGTATATGTCATCTGCTTCCGCCATGCATGTGCTTCGCTTGCACGTCGTACGGTTTTCATTTCTTCTGGTATTACAGCTTCTTGATATTTGTCCTGTGTTTCCGAATCTATGGCTCTCTTTCTTTGGAGGGTGATTTTCTTGATGCGAGAACTGATGGTGAATCAGGTTTTGTTCGGAGAGGTCTCAAGCGTGAGGAAGATGATATTAATCATGCCCGAGGAACTGAATTGCCTCCTAGAGACGAGCGTCTTCCCTAAGCTCTTTCGGTTTGAACTTGCAAATGAACCACATTCTTGATTTCGCCATTTTCCTCATCCTGTACATGGGATAGCTTGTCACTCACAAATGCATTGCCTTGACGAGTGGAACCCTTAGGTGCATTAACTATTGGAATGTGAATCGTGATCACCATCAAACTTTATGATTGATTGTTTTATCATTATTATTCTTTCAAGAACCAGCCTCCATTTCTTTGTGCGTGATTCCCCATAAAGAAAGGGCAACACCAATTTTTTATCATCCACTTGAAAACTCCCGCCGATGGCCTCTCCAATATGCCCCATATTCAATGATGAATGGCTTCCTTCGCTCGGTGGGTGCTCCCCTCCCATGATTAGTGTCTATCACATGAGAATGAGATGGAAGATCATCTTTCATTTCTTCACTTTCCAACACTCATTGTAACCATAGACCCACGCTTGGGAGAGAACCCTTGACCGTGACTTGATCAAGTTTAATCTTGATAATAGCATTTCCAGAAATGGCACAAATGATAAATGAAATTTGGAAAACCGAACGCAAAAATGCACCATCAAGCCATTGAAAAATTTGGGCTATTAGAAGACAATGTCACGACTCTAAAAACACAAAAATCGAAAATTAGAGAGCTAAAATAAATTAAAATTTTTTTCTTTAATTAATCTGAAGACAAGATTAACAAAGTAATTCCTGATTCCAGATTAATTTTTGGAGATTTTCTTTGGCCAAAATGAAGAGAAGATTAAAAGAAAAATACTGACTATTTTTTCTTATTTTTTGTGGCCTCAAATGCCATTATTTACTAAAACTTTTCCTAATTTATGAAAAATATTAAAAAATAGCAAAAATGTGAAAATTTATTTTTTGTTCAAAAATGGTAGCCTAAGCTTGGCGAATGCTTCCAGAGTTGATTTTTCAATTTTCTCATTTTTTCTTGATTTTCTATTAATTTTCGAAAATAAAAATACTGAAAAATACTAAAAATATGGAAAATCACTTTTTTGGTCAAAATTGGTTCTCTAGGCTTGGCCAAGGTCCCCCAAAGTTGATTTTTCAATTTTATAAATTTTTATGGATTTTCTATTGATTTTAAAATAGAAAAGATGATTAAAAATCAGGTGTCAACAACACACTCCCTCTTTCGGCTTCAGGAAATCTTTGACACTTAAAAAAATATAACAAATAAAAATATATACCATCCATGCATCCTATTTAAAAAGTGAAAACACAAAAGAGAATACCCTATTAGAGCCTTAGGGATAAACCAAGCCTGAGTTGCCGAATTATGATATACATGAAATTAAGGTACCGGAAGGGCATTAGTTTTAATTAACTACTGTAACCAAGTCCCCGAGCTCATAATCTCTGGTTCGCAGGAATAAATTAGTTCTCCCGCTAATTTATTTAAGTTTCTAATCGACCTACCAAGAACGATTAGTGGTGACTCCAAATTTCAAAATCATTTAAACAAAAACCAAACTTGCGATTCGGTAGGGCTTGGGAGGGTCTGCGTTAGGTTAGTCAAATCTAATTAACCTAATAATCCGTTAACCCCTTTAAAATTTTAAAAAAATTTTAGAGGGTCACGATAGCTTGGCGACTCCGCTGGGGACGAGATTTTTAAATTTTCGAAAAAAGATACCAATTGGAATACTTGAATTTTTTCGAAATTTTAAAAGTCTTAGTGGACTTAGGCCAATGAAAATTTCATGGATATCTCGCTTCTGGCGATCTTGTTTGGGACTCATTCTCTAGGTGTTATATGTTTTTGCAGGATGGGAGTTATAAGGGGCGGAGTGTTTGGCTAACCCCTTTGTTTTGCAGGCTCGGTGTTGGGTTTATTTGTTTAATTTCGCACATTTTTAGAAGCGCTATTTTGATATCAATTGTTGTGCATATCTTGCATACTCTGAGAATCACGACACCTGCACACACAAGCGTCTAAACCCAAGTCGCGAAATTCTTCCTAGAAAACCATAGATATGGATCGAATATGCAAAGCTCTTGCGTTGATTGCGCTCGGGTTGACCATATTTTATCCTGCTCATTATCTGAATTGACAATTCTTCCCATTGTGATTTGATTGCGCGGAGGGTAAGTTTGTCAATTAAGATAGTGGGGGCCTTTTTAGGTCCATACCTTGTCTCTCCTTCTTTTATTTTCTAAAATCCACTCCTCACTTGAGTCATGCGCATGACTATGTGATTTGCATTTCTCTAAGGTAAAAGTAAGTTCTCTAATTTTATCTTGTATTTATTTTCGGTCGGTCCATGCTAGGTGTTAGTCAGTTTTTGAGCTTGATATTACGACCATTCTTTTAAAAGAAAATAAAAATTAAATTTGTCCCTCATTTCTTTTTAATTTTTTTTTGAAAAAATGATGTGAAAAAATCCCTTCATGGGAATTTTATTAACCAATAAGGGATTTTTGTCATGTTTTTATTGCTTCAATAAAAATGAAATTTTCCTGAAAAAATTTTCCTCTGAAAATTTATTTCAATAAAAAGAAAAATTCCCTCAAAAAAAAACTTTAGTAGACATCAAGTGATTTTATCACATTTTTCAAATTATAAAAACTTGCAAGAAAATTCTTCTCGAGAAATTCGCTCATGTTTTTCTAAGAAAATTTTCTCTAAATAAAATTAAACTAATGTCTTGGGGGAATTGTATTGACCAATAAGAGATTTTTGTCATGTTTTTCTTGCTTCAATAAAAATGAAATTTTCATGACAAATTTTCCTCTGAAAATTTATTTTGATAAAAAGAAAAATTCCTTAAAAAAAACTTTGGTAAACATCAAGTGATTTTATCACATTCTTTCAAATTATAAAAACTTGCAACAAAAATTCTTTTCGAGAAATTCGCTCATGTTTTTCTAAGAAAATTTTCTCTAAATAAAATTAGACTAATGTCTCGGGGGAATTTTGCTAACCAATAAAGGATTTCTGTCATGTCTTTCCTGCTTCAATAAAAATAAAATTTTCCTGACAAATTTACCTCTGAAAATTTATTTTGATAAAAAGGAAATTCCTTCAAAAATTTTAGTAAACGTCAAGAGATTTTGTCACATTCCTTTAAAAAAATAATAAAAAAAAAAGAGTAATAAATCTGCAAAAAAAAATTCTGTATCAGAAATTAACCCATTTCTTCCTAAGGAAATTTTTTTTTCTGATTTCTCTATAAAATAGAAAAAATCAAGTTGGACTAATATAGGAGTCATGGACCGACATTCCTTGTGTCGCATACTAATTATATCCTTTTCTTTTGCAGAAAGATCCTAGATACCCCAGACGGGTGTAAAAATTAAGTTCAATAATATATCAAGAATCATCTTCAGAAATACCAAAAGACAAAAAACACCAAGGCTTCAACCGTTAATTCAGGGGGCAAACGAACACTGTCCATCTTTGACAGACAGAGTTGTGTCGGTCCGTAAACTTGTATGGGCAGTGTATTCTGATATGACGGTGGATTTATACTGATTAAACACGGGGGCATATTTAATGTATTGCAGAGGATCCCGCGTCTTTTGAAAGATAATATGGATTATATAATCAGAAACCATGAAATAAGTACCTTAACCTGATTAAATCAACCAGAGACCGGTCTTAAAATTTCCTCTGATCCGAAACACGCGGAGGGTTTTAGAGGACCGAGGTTCTATTAATGAACGTGGCCCACGGACACTCCCCCGATGCTACAGGTGCCCGATACATACGAGTGGACGCCGAAAGCAACAAAACATGGTTGAAGTGGAGCACGCAACAAATGGCCGAATTTATTGGCATACTGATCGAGTGATGGCAGCTTTATTAATTTACATGATTGAACGAGGGTCTCTAGGCGGCTGGTGGAAAGCCACACTGAATGTCTCTCTAATGTTCTTAATATCATCGTCTACCACAACCCGCGAGAGTATCATGAACAAGATTAAGCCTCAATACCTTCAGCACCCTAAATCGTTCCCCAGGAGAAGAGATGACAGGAAAACAAAAGTATAGACATGCGAAACATTCCTTTTATTCCATACATCAACAGGTTTTACAATAGATCACTGGGGAGGAAAGGTAAAGCCAAACTGGGCCTTGATAACCATTACAAAAGAGCTCAACTGACTCTCCAAACAGTTGATGCTCTGGGTGCACCGGGCGCTCTCGGGATTAAGCTCCGCGAGCCTAAAGAAGAGGCGATCGCGCTTCTCCTTGCTTGGGCCATACTGGCCTCATAATGCTCGACGGCAAACTCCAGGTCCGAAATTGCCGCCCTCTCGAAAGTAATGTCTGCCGTAATGTCATCAAGTCTCTCCTGCAGCCAACCGCATTTGCACCTCATCACAATATTGCCCGGCTCCTGTTCGGAGTAAGTTCGGACCAAGGCCAGATGGTCCACCAACTTTCCCCTCTCACGAACCAGCCACGAAAGCTGATCGTTGGCAAACTTGAGGGCCTTCTTGTGATTATCAACCACAAATGTGACTGTTTCCAGACGCTCGTGCCGGTCTTGGTAACGAGCTTTCACGACGGCAGTCACAAGGACCGTCTCATAAGCGCGGTTATAGGCAACCAGAAAATTGATGAAGAGGGTCGAGAAGTTCCGGTACTCCTTCCCTAGTTGGGTACCCTCAACAGAAGCAGCGTCCACGGTCCTGAATAAACCGAGGATTTCAGCCTCAACGGTAGAGTTTTTGGCTATATGAGCGTAACCTCTACCAAGAAGATTGTAGAGTCTCTCCCACCCAGCCAGGACTTCGGCGAATAAGGTATGGTTAGGAGAATTGGCCATTTTTGAAAGCAGAATACGAAAGAAAGGGGGAGAGAGGTGAGGCAGATGAGCGGAATGCGAAGATGGTAATCTGCTTTGAAGTGAATATTGATTTCATAGTGACGGTATCAACCAGTCAAGATTTCTCTTATCTACCATTCTCTATTGGCACCACCCTCGTTGGCTCGAATTCCCATCAGATGGCGACCTCGAGCCAAACGAGTCCGAAATCTCCGCAGAAAGTTTGACGAGACACCGCTACTTTGAAAAAGAAGACGGAAAGATGAGCTGAGTGGACGACACGGCAAACATTAGCGAAAAGGAGATACGACTTGTCTTCATTGGAGGACCCGCCAGTAAATCGACGGTGGAGATCTTGACAGGGGCCCTCTATCACGAAAAGAAAGAAGAAAACAAACTGAGCGAGAAACAAGGATTTCTTCTTTGATCAAAAGCTGAATGTTAGATTTTCTCCCTCGAAAAATCTAATAGCGCTGCCCGTGAAGAGGGAAGTCGTTGCTATTGCCAGAGAGAGAACTTGTCCTCATTTGATAGTGAGAGTGAGAGTTTATCTGCAAGAACTCGCAGGAGAAAGATAGAGAGGAAGGAGTTCTCGTGGGAGAGGAATTCAAAACCTTCACCATCAAAGCATCGGCTTTCAAAGCCTGTTACGAGAAGCCATCGACGATCCCGTGATCCCTCAAGTCCAAGAAGACATCCTGAGGCGATCTCGAGTCGATAGTCCTAGATCCAGAAATATGTCGAGTATTAGGGAAACGGGCGCATGTTCAACCCTGGTCGAAGCTAATAAAGTTCCTTACCCTGAGGGTCTACTGGTCATGGCCATTGACGGTAATCCAGTCTCTCTGTCAATCCTTGTTACCGTATTGAGAAAATGCCGGTATAAGGTTTTAGCTCAAGCAAAAGCGACAGAGGCCTTAGAAGTATTAAGGAGGAGTAGTGACCAGTTTGATATCATCCTCACCGCCATGGTAGGGATTGACATGGATGTTTTCACTCTCTTGAAATTCATCAATTCTGAATTAAACATGCCAGTCGTCGTAATATCGGCAAGCGATGATCAGCAAGCCATAATGAAGGCCGTCTTACACGGGGCCCAAGACGTCGTAACGAAACCAGTTAGGGTTCAGATGCTTTAAAACGTATGGCAGCATGTGATGAGGAAGCAATTGCACGACCAAGAGAACAATCATCAAGCCTTTAATATTGTTCCAAGCAACTGGAAAAAGAAGATGAGTTGGTCTCCTGAGCTGCATCGTATGTTTGTTAATGCAGTTCAGCAGCTAGGAATCGATTCGGCACGGCCGCAACATATACTGGAAATTATGAAGGTAGAGGGACTCACTAAAGGAAATGTTTCGAGTCATCTTTAGAAGTACAGAAAAAGGGTGAGAGAACACAATGCAGCTCAGAATCAAGAAAACCAAGGCGGGACCAATCCAAGCCTGAACGTCAAGTCTCCTCGCCACCATAAGTTCCGCAGGTTAGCATGGGGCGAGCCACTTCCCATCATCAACCAAGCCAGTAGCCGTGCCATCAACCCCCTAGGCGTTAATCAAAGTATCCCCCAGAGTCACCCTAATGCTCTTCAAGAGTATAGACCGCAGGGGCAGTGTATTCAGATTCCTTGGTCTGAGCACCAACCTGTGGCTAGAATTCATCCCATGATCAGCACGCTTGCGCAGCCAGAAAATCAGACAAGAAATTATCCTGAGCACTTCCACTTCTCTAATCCTCGAATGGAAGGAGTTTTTAGCAGCAGGACAGTTGGTGATCCCCACACTTTCTCGAGTAATGATGAAGGCTCCAGCACGAGAAGTCAAATTGCTCATAGCGAGGTTCAAGAGATTATCAGTTGCTAGAAGGTTCAAGAGATTATCCAGATGATGAGCTTACTGCCCTGGTCAACCAGTTTAGGGTTGACAGACGTCCGAAGCCGCGATCAGGAGCCAGTGAGTAGGGACTCTCAAACATCGATCATCCACACCCGAACCAGCACGAGACTAGCTGACTATCGAAGAGCCGCAGGAGAGGCAGAACTGACCTTGAATAAGTACATCTTTCATTTCATGCTTAATTCCCCTGCGTATGATATTTTCCAGCTTTCTAGGTGTCTAGATTTAATTCAGGGACAAGGGGGTAATTTTTTTTTTATCCCATCGAATGCGTGAATCCCTTTTTATGCTAGATTTAGGGCAGATCAATTTGTGGCAACGTCGCTGACTGCCATAATGAGAAATGTTAAATGGCCTCACGTAGGGAAATTTCAAGTGAAAAGCCCAAGCGAGCTCGAAGACGGGTAATTGTGTGTCGTTCCAATTTACCCTCAATCGTTGCAAAATGCTAAATTGGATTTGTTCCATTCTCACCCAGGGGATTGCAAAGTGCCTCAAGAGTGTCGCAAAATGAAATGACCCAATGGAATGCGATAGGACTCATTCGCCTTGAAGGTAACCTTCAAATTAAAGGAGCCCTCCGGTGCACGGACCCGATGGCATGGAAAATGATGATGGTCCAAGGCAACCCGAAAGAAAACAAGGCCCAACTAAACAAAGCACTTATATGGCAAGCTCAAAGTGAAGGGCAACTCGGGACATACAATTCAATCCAATCCAAATGAAGGAACTTCCTCAATTCAAATTCAATGGAAGTACACACAAGGGTAAAATAGTATCGTTCCAATTTTTCTAGAATATGAAGAACATATACTGCCGCATTCTCTTTCATTTTTGCAAAGGAAGTCTCTACTGGCCAGATTTTCCTGTCTACCATTCCCTATCAGTATCACCTCCGCTACTCGTCTCCAATCTCGAGCCAAGCAAATCCGACGTCTCTACGGAAAAGCTGGACGGGACGCCACTACTTTGAAAAAGAAAGGATAAAAAATAAGCTGAGTGGGAGACAAAGACATTTTCGGCAGAAAAGAGATACGACTCGTTTTTATTGAAGAACTCGCCAGCAAATTGACGGTGGAGACAGCAACAAGGGGCCCTCTTCCACGAAAAGATGGAAGGAGACGAGCTGGGCGAGAGATACGATGAAAAGAAAATCGAGAAAGCCAGAACGCTCGAGAGAGGCAATACAGTTGCTAAACCCACGTCTAAATTTTAAAGGAGACATCTTCTTGATAATTCTCATTCGTGCTCGAAAGAGAGACTCTTAAAGCATACGCAGTCTCCCAGAAAAATCCAAAGAGTGAAAATACAAGAAGAGATATCAAACTTTGAGAAATCGTTAACCAAATCGAAGATGTCTTAACCCAACACACTTGAAAGTTATCGTTACTTGCTGAATATGGGAGAGGAAGTGTTCGAAGCCATGTTTGGGATTGAGCCTATGGAGCCCGACCCTTCCACCGACGACGTCCAAGAGCCCGGTAAGGACAAGGACAACAACGGTAAATGTCAAAAGAAGCGTTACCGTCTCCATACTGAGGAGCAAGTACGAAAGCTTGAAGATTTCTTCAGAACGTACCCTATGCTAGACGGCAAACAGAAAATGAAACTGAGTCAAGAGCTAGGACTTGAACATTCGCAAATCAAGTTCTGGTTTCAAAGTAGACGAACCCGAATAAAGACTCGTCATGAGCACAACGAAGCTGAGTTTCTAAGAGTTGAAAATGAAAACCTCCGAGCGGAGAACAAGATATATAAAGAGGCTTTTGACTCCGCCACCTGCCCCAACTGCAATACTCTCCTCACCCTCGATGAAATGCATTATCTGAGGATCGAAAATGCACGTTTAAGAGGTGAGTTAGATTAGTTCATAGCAGGATCAAGTTTTGTTGGAGCAAGGTACGAAAAGACCGAGACTATGGGACCAGCATGGATGCCTTCTGAGGAGGATGTGAGGTATCATCACCAGGCAAATGGCATTGGCGACGAACTCGCCGCCATGATCAGGCAGTTTGATGCTGATGAAGCACCAGAGCTTTAATGTGCATACGGATCCTGTATTTCAAAACTAGTGATCATAGGACCTGCAACATGGCTGACGCGTACCTGATCCAGAACAACGCTAGCTGATCATTCAAGAGCTTGCAAAGGGAAAAAGATCAAACCCAGACGAATACATCTGCTTAGTTTCATTCCACGTTCTCGACTTTTATCGACGTCCAAAATTAATGCACAAGTTAGAAGTAATCATTTCCCTTTCCCCCTATTAAATGCTCGGAGCCGTTAACCGCACCAAACTCGAAAAAATTAATATCGAGAAGAAATCCGCGTAAATCTGAAGGGTAAATCCGTGTCGTTTCAAGTTACCCTCGAATTACTTAGGTTTTAAATTTAATCCCTTCTATTCTCAGGAAATTGCAAATCGACTCGAGAACGCAATCATATCCGAATACAAGTTGAACAAAATTTGGGGGCAAATCAACTCATGTGCATTACCACGGGATGGACAGCTTCAGACAAAGGAAAGTACAAGCGAAAGACGCGAACAATCTCAGAAATAGGTAATTCTGTATCGTTCTAATTTGCACATAATCATCTCAAGTCTTGAATTGTCTTATTCCATTTTTAACAGGGATTGCAAATTACCTCGAGAAATACCGTAACATGGCCCAAGGTGATACAACAGGGCTGCTCTATCCCCAAGGATTAACCTTTGAAAGGATAGCCCCATGGACACCTACGGTCCAATGGACCGAATGGTATGGGGGATGACAGTAGGTCCGAAATATCCCGAGTTCGATCCCCATGGGTGGGGAATGTTATATGTATTATAAATAAATGAAATAACTTTTTGTGCATTTCTTTTTTACAAACAGGAATACTCGACGAGTAATATCAAAGTCAGTATTTTACCATAGTCTTGCCATAATAGTGAGGCGCCCAACAAAAGTCGAGGAAAATTCAATCCAGCAAAACTGGTAAAAGACTCGTGCAAGACATTCAAGATGAAGGGTAAATCAGTATCGTTTCCAATTTATCCCTTTTAATACTGGCTGACATGTCTCCTTTTCTTTTTACAGGAAATATTTATACTAACATTTAACATGTTGGAGGAGACAAATCCAAAAGAAAATTGTGATCATCTGACAAGATCTATTCTGGTGAAAAATGGGGCAAATTGATCACAAGCTCTGAAGCGAAGAAGCAAATGTCTTCCTTATCTCGTTTGATTTCAAGAATAATTTCTTTACTTTTTGCAGGGGCATTTAACCGCTAAACCATGGCGGTCGCTGTCATTAAACAAGCCAAAATGCTCCCTCACTCATAAACTTCATCGCGCAGGGGCAAAGCTTGAGACAAACTGCTCCTCGACATAAGGAGTGGGCTTCCTAATTTGTTCAATCCTCCCACATACCAGAGCCTTCCCCAAAGTGAGAGAAAGCCCTTTCGGACTGAAGTCCCCCATTCAGATTACATTCGAGGCGTCCATACTATGAGAACCTCCTTAAACAGAATTGGCAACACATTCCTTATGTTCGAGTTACCTTGCAAAGCCTTGAAATTCATTCGGCGACTATTGAATGAACAAGCTTGGTTGTCGAGAAGCCACCAGACATTTCTTCCAAATTCTCGGGTAAATATATCTTCAACCTGAACCTTTCAAGAGAATGAATTCTGACTATTGTTGGGGTACCCGAATCTATTGCGGTGCATACATGTATCCACCTTCTTCAATAAAGCATGATTTGTCTCAAAGATAGAAATATTCGAGACCTTTTGATCTCTACTTCTTTGGTTTACTCTTAAAGCGACCGGAGAATATAATTTGGGTTTGAGCTTCTGCAGGATTCCTGGTCTCCCCAGATTTCAGAATGACACCTTTTGAGGTACACCAAGTCCTTCTTACAGGCAAACCAAGTCCTTCTTACAGGCAAATAAAGTCCTTCTTACAGACACAAAGTCCTTCTTACAGGCAAATCAAGTCCTTCTTGCAAACCAAGTCCTTCTTACAGGCAAACCAAGTCCTTCTTACAGGCAAGAAGTCCTTCTTACAGGCAAATCAAGTCCTTCTTACAGGCAAACCAAGTCCTTCTTACAGGTAAATCAAGTCCTTCTTACAGGCAAACCAAGTCCTTCTTACAGGCAAGAAGTCCTTCTTACAGGCAAATTAAGTCCTTCTTACAAGCAAATCGAGTCCTTCTTACAAGCAAACTAAGTCCTTCTTACAGGCAAACCAAGTCCTTCTTACAAGCAAACCAAGTCCTTCTTACAAGCAAATAAAATCCTTTTTACAGGCATAAAGTCCTTCTTACAGGCAAATTAAGTCCTTCTTACAAGCAAATCAAGTCCTTTTTACAAGTATAAAGTCCTTCTTACATGCAAATCAAGTCCTTCTTACAGGCAAATCAAGTCTTTCTTACAGGCAAAATAAGTCCTTCTTACAGGCAAATTAAGTCATTCTTACAGGCAAATCAAGTCCTTCTTACAGGCATAAAGTCCTTCTTACAGGCACCAAGTCCTTCTTACAGGCAAACCAAGTCCTTCTTACAAGCAAATAAAGTCCTTCTTACTGTCGCGACCTAAAAATCGGCTAAGACCTTAGGTTAATGGATTATCAGGCTAATTAAGTGATTAACCTAATACAATCTCTCCCAAACCTTACCAATTCGTGACTTCGATTTGTTCAAACGATTTAGAATTCTAGAGTCGCCACTAACCATTTTTTGGTAGGTTGGTTAGATATCTAAATAAAATAGCGGGAGGAACTATTTCATTCCTGCGAACCAAAAATTAAGTGTTCGGGGACTTGATTACGCTAGTTAACTGAAACTAACGCCCTTTCGGTACCTTGATTCCATGAAAAAAAACTATGCTCGACAATTCGACTTTGATTGATTTCCTTTTCTCATATTTTTTAATGATTTTTTTTATCTTTTTTTTTATTTTCTTGATTAAATTCATGTAATGCAAATGCAACTACATGAATGCCATTATAACATGAAATTACATTATTTATGCATTCTAAATTACATGACGAGTATAATGAGTATGCATGATGACTCTAAAAAAAACTTGGGTTCTAATGCTCATAAACATGAATCCTATTCT
Organism: Psidium guajava; assembly: GCA_016432845.1. Lineage (NCBI taxonomy): Eukaryota > Viridiplantae > Streptophyta > Magnoliopsida > Myrtales > Myrtaceae > Psidium > Psidium guajava. The sequence goes on from CM028230.1 coordinate 1,276,748, forward strand.
ATATGACATACAATATGAAATTAACTTATATGACATAAAATGATTAAAATGACATGAAAATGATGCATGAATGGCTTTTGGGAAAATCGGATTTGATGCAAAGCAAACACGAATTATGACATGCAATATTATACTAATGACATGAAAATGCATGTATGACATATAAGAATACATGGCGAATTAGACTATATGAGATGCATATGAATGACATTTATTTTTTATTTTTTTCGGATTAAATAAAGGCAAAAATAAAATATGGTCCGAAGTTTGATAACAATTAATATAAATTAAGAAATTGATTACTCAAAGTCTTATTTTATATTAAAAGGTATTTTGACATTCATTTCCATTTAAGACCATGGCTTGATGTTATTTTTGTGTTTTTGTCTTTTTGTCTTTTTTTTTAATTTTATGAAAGAAATTCAAATAACGGTATAATAAACCTTGAGTATCGTACACCTTAATATCCGAAATTTTCTGAGAATTCGCTTTGTACCCAAAGTTTAGGGTCGAAAGGGAATTTATTCACGTCATACCCCGGAGATGGGGTCGGATGGTGAATTTTAATGAGATTTGTCGGCCCGGTCCCGAAGGTAGGGGATGAGATGGACAAATTCGAATGACGTCGTACTTCGAGGTTGAAGTCGGATGATCATCCGTATCGAGGGGCAAAGGCGCAAAGGGGAGCATGTACGATACTCAAGGTAGATCATGAAAATAATTTGGACTATGATATAAAACATGTAATGCAATTTTCGGCCAAATAAAGATAGGTACCGAATTTACATTGCTAATCTAAACGTGCGAAATGACATTTAATTAATGTAAGACTCATGCGCAAACAATATATATAAATCATGCAACGCAATAAACACGTAAAGACTTCACACGACATGCAATGATTAGACGAGGTAACATGCAAAAATTAAATCTATGCAATACAATGGACAATCCATGCAAAATAGACAAAACAATATATCAAGCTTCGAATTAGGAAATATCCGAGATTGCTTTTCCGGATTGCATTTGTACTGAAACTTGACGATCGATCACCTAAGGCTCGTACACGTCTAGGAGCTTGTTCGAGGTTTCGACGTGGACGGTCTTCTTCGCAAAGCCATGCGACTTTCATGTCCATGTAATTTGAGAGCATGTGTTGTCAGTGGTGCTTGCTGGATCATCATTAGGCTGCCACGTGATGAAGAAATCAACGCATGATATGGACAAAAGTCAGCACCAAAAGAAATGAAAGTGGCGTGGGTTAAATAGGGAATAATTGGAGCAGAACAGTCCTTTCCCTTTATTTGGACTATTGACTTTTGACCTCCACAAGTGTGACCAGAAAATGCAAAAAAAAAAGACAATCATGGACGAGAGAGAAAGCTATCTCTGGAAGTCTTCGTCTTGGCGTCTTCTGGGCGTGAACTTCATCCGTAATCATCCAGCTTGGACAAGGTTGTAGTTTCCAGTCAAGCTCCCAGGAGGAACGTCTGCAAAGCGCTCCTCACGGGAGCGACTTCTGGACGCCCAAAAAGACGTTCGCAGGCTACTCAGCCCCTGTTCTTTGTTCTTGCTCTCTTTCAACGAGTAAAGCTCGGTGGTGGCCGGCCCCCCTCTAAATTGCTTCGTTGATGGTTTGTAATGGCTACGAAGCTGTTGAACAACATAAAACATAATGAAAGTCAGTGTAGGAAATCTGTGGCGTAGAAGGGGTGTGTCGCACGACTCGATGTGTAACGACAACAACTATGCAGGGGGCAGCGTTGGGGCTAATTCCGCCTGGCATTTTGGCAAAGCACCAGAGGGCTTCAGGACACCACAACAGCTACGGGATTTGATGAGGGAGTTCGTTTTTTCCTATTTGCCTCTGAAGAAAAATCATCCGCCCAAGTCAACTGACAAGGAATCAGAGTCCCACCGAGCTCCCATCCGCCTCCTTCTGTTCCACCGGTCCCTCTCTTTTATGGCTCTAGCACATAGATCATATCTCAAAATGCTATTCTTTTCTTGCTTTTTTTTCTTTTTTTTTTTCTTTCTTTTTCTTTTCTGGTCTCTACCACCTTTATCCATTGATTATCATGATTCCCCCAGCTGTGTTCTCTTTTCTTTTTTTTGCACCGAAAGCCAGCATTAAAGAGTCTTTCTCCAGCTCCTCCTTCGCCTCTCCTTGAGCATCGGATGCTCCTTCATCACAAGTAAGTTTTTCTTTCATCATGCTGTCTTCTTTAATTATTCACATACCTACTAGGCATCATCATTGCTGTTCACGATGCATTGGTGGAAAAAAATGGGCTCAATGATCATCATGGAATGTCCAAGCTACCACCGAAAGTAGGCCATTTTCGGTTGCCATCCCATAAAGAAATTTTTTATCCTGTGAAGCTGGTTCAAGCATTGCCCCCCTTGTGAAATAAAGACAGCCTTCGTACATTGTTCAGCATCTCACACACCAGAACCTAGTCCTTAGAATCTAGTCCAGCCAAAATTTGCCTTAAGAGTCATATCAACATCTTCAAGGCCATTCAAATCCTCGGAGTCAATATATTCTAAATTAACATTTACCACCTCATTTCCAGATTTTTGTTTTTTGCAGCTCCATCTACACGCTCGAATTCATTCTTGCGATCCTCTAGGTACTAGAATGCGAGCTTCTTGGGGTAAGCACGATCGCACATGGTCAAGTAACAGACACGTCCTTTAATGACATAATGGAAGTAGTAAGGATCTGTCTTGATCGACATTCTCGAGGGCTCATTTGGCTTTTGGAGAGATTCTTGAACAGGGCCTTAACTTGCTGCTTGTAGAACTGGGCATCCTTCAAATCACGGCCATCGTCGACTCCCTCGGCGAGAGGGGGACCATCAGTGGCACGGGCGATCATCGTGAGCTTTCATGTTGCCAATATCCCGAATTCTTTCAAGTACCATAACTCAATGTATTTTTCCAGCCACTAAATCATTGTCAGCAAGCACTAAAGACCAAGCTACGACCAATGGCAAATCTTGACGTCACGAAATCAACGCTTTTCCCCGGAAAGATTTTTTTTTAAGGTTTTCTGGTCTAGCTAACGATGCAAAAAATAAATAAATAAATATGCAAATGCATGGAGAAATATTTTTGGTGAGAATTAATTCTCATTTCATCATTTTTTTGCGTAATATGAATAATAATAAAAGGAAGTTAAAATTTAGGTGTCAACAGCTGCCTCTCTTTGAGTGGGGGGCTCACAGAGGTTTCGCTCAAAGACCAAGTTGAACCTAAATTTTGACAATGCAGATTATGAATAAAAAAAAATTTTGGTAGGGTTTTAATCCCATTTTCTATGCAGATGAAATGATACATGAAATTTTTGGTGGGGTTTTAATCCCATTTTCTATGCAGATAAAATGATGCATGATATGCAGAACTATAAATAACATGTGTCAAGGCTTCTCCGCTCTAACAAAATGGATTAGAGAAACCTGCACATGGATCGCATATAAAATACTTGTTTCACCAGATACCTCATAATGCAAATGATTCCCTTGATTTCCAGCTTCTTCTTGTGGTTGCAAGGATCTCAAGGTACTGAGTGGCCTGTCTATTACCTGTAGTTTCCTACAAATGCGAAACAGCGCATGATATGATTTGAAGGATTGTGCTTGAGTTGTTGTTTAAGCTGCACCATTTTGTCTCTTGGGACTACTATAAGTCACCAAGGGTCGATAGAGATAGGTCAAGATCACAAGAACATGTCGATTGTGATTTAACAAAGATCAAAAGCACGAGAGCAGTTTGATTGTGAACTGATGAATATCTCATGAGAGCAGGCCGATCATGAGTTGAATAAAGGTATCACGAGAGCAGATCAATCGTGAACCAAATAAAGATCAAAGACACAAGAGCAGGTCGATCATGAGTTGAATAAAGGTATCACGAGAGCAGATCGATCGTGAACCAAATAAAGGTCAAAGACACGAGAGCAGGTTAATCGTGAATTGATTAAGATGGAGATCAAGAACACGAGAGCAGGTCGATCGTGAACTGATGAAAAAGAGAAATCAAAATCACGAGAGCAGGTCAATCGTGAATTGATAAACATCTCATGAGAGCAGGTCGATCATGAGTTGGATAAAGGTATTGCGAGAGCAGATCGATCGTGAACCAAATAAAGATCAAGGACACGAGAGCAGGTTGATCATGAGTTGATGAATATCTCATGAGAGCAGGTCAATCATGAGTTGAAAAGTCGCCTGGCATGAATGCTCTTTGAATAGGCAACCCAAAGATTCATTTTAAGGATACTCTGGAGAGGTTAAGCTTTGACCTGTATGGTAAGTCAACCTATGGCAGAGTTCCTAATGAAAGGACTCTAGTGGCGATCTATCCTATTGAGGATTCGCCTACATTTTTACCCGATGTAGGGTTCACCAAAGAAAATGCCTGTAAGAAGGATTTTGTGCCTGTAGGAAGGACTTTATGCCTATAGAAAGGACTTTGAAAATGAACCGTTCCGTATTAGGGTTTCCAATGGAAAGGCTTCGGAGACTGCATATCTAAAAGTTGAGGCCATACTGCATTCTGACGCAGGTAAGGTCTTTGAGAATTGAAGCAGTACCGCATTCTGGCGCAGGTAAAGTCTTCGAAGACAGGAAGCCGTGCCGCATTCTGGCGCAAGCAAGGTATGTCGGTTGGGTCTCCTGAGTTAATGATCAAAGAATAGACAGGCTGACTGTGTCATGCCTGCTTGTTCACTGAATAACCGTATGTGCCGCACTGGATTCGAACACCCTGATAATCGTCAGGATTCATTCTCTTGAAAGGTTCAGGTTGAAGATATACTTACCTAAGGATTTTGAAGAAACACTTGCTGGTTTTTCGACAACGAGGCTTGTTCTTTCAATAATTGCCGAATAAATTTTGAAACCTTGGAAGGTAACTCGAATATCGGGAACGTGTTACCTGTCAGGCAGTGTTAAAGGTAACATATGCAAGCATTTTCATCAATGAGTTCATCGGTTCATGCAAAACTATTCAGCTAAGTTTACAAGGATTTGAAGTGGTCTGTGTAAAAACTCATGATGCAATCAATCAAAATGTGGATTATGCATAACTATTCTGTCAAGTTTGCATTAACAATTTTATTCAAGGAGGTTATCATAGCATGAACACCTCGATTGCAATTTAAATGGGGGACTTCAGTTCGAAAGGGCTTTCTCTCACTCTCGAGAAAGGCTATTTATCCTGATTGCAAGATTGAAAAGAAATCACTCAAACTCACCATCATCGCATTCAGCAAGGGTCTGAGTAATCCCGCAATTGGTACGATCAAGCCGATCTGGAGGTCTTGATTAGGACCATGATGTAGGCTGGGTCAAAGACTTACCAAAGGGGACTCTTTTGAGCCAAGGCTATTGACAAAAAGAACTTCATCATCTGCTCCGGGTTTACAAGTCAAGTACCCTGCATAAATGAGAGAGAAATAATCTTGCTCGTACCTTTTCGAGCGATGCTTTAAATCGTTCAACTCTACGTTAACTCAAGCGCCTTAATTAGAAAAGACTTTCACGGGTTGTAACGTAGGTTAGGATTGGGGACCAAGGAAGTAAAAAGGCTTATTTTGGCCCAGAAAATATATGAGGTGGGTTTGAGTTGGTGATCATTGCATCTTTGTCGCAAGTCTCAGCCCTTCTAGAACAATCCTCAGAGAATACCATCGTTGTTTGAGGATGATATCTACTTTTGCTGGTACCATTGTCGCTTCCGAACGGTGTAAGCTTCAACCGTATATTTTGCAATCTGACTCTTTTAATGAATTTTCTCTTACAATCAGATCCCATTGGGGATTTACCGAAGGAGATAGTATGCCTTCACTAAATTTTCAAAGGCATTCACAAATAAATATTGATTCGAATGGACATTGGCCTTGCTTTTGACATGGCACTTTGCTTTTTCATGCCCCAGACTGACTCTTTTCTCTTTTTTATCTTCTTTTTCCTTTTAGAAAAAGGAATTTTCAAAGATTGTGTCGTTATACACACGCATATCAAAAATCATACTTGAAGAGTTGACTTGGAAACTCCATTAAACCCACTTCTTCTGAGTTCTCATGCTTTGAGGTAGCACCGTCTTCATCTCGAAATGGGCAACGATCACCAATTGAGTTTTAAGAAACGAATATGCAGGCTCAATTAGGTGATACAAAGGATAAAAATGTATCGGATAGAGAAATGAACGCTTTTCGTCATCTTAAGGCATTTGAATCACCGCACGAGGTTGAAAGCAAAGAATCGCTCGAAAATTAATGTTAGTCCGAACAAGAAAATTTCTAACCATTTACCTCATGCTATTGCTAGGACTGCCTTTATTTGGCCCCGATGTGGGGGTGGTTCTCGACAGGGGTTACAAAAATGAAACCGCCGCTCAAATGGGTTGTTTATGGTCACCTGTAGTGTTTGGGGTAGAGAAACGACTGCCTCTTTCCCTTCAGCTATCGTACCTTTTGCGAGAGAACCCATTGCCTTGAGGAATGCGAAACCTATTTAACACACGACTCACTGTGGATGTAGGACGTGTGTGGAAATGGCTTGCCTTTCATCATTCTGTCATGCCCCACTCTACACATTCGACGCATCATATACAGTTTATACTTCAAGTCAGAATTGGCAAATTAAACATGCAGAAGAGTTAGGCATGAATTAGGGCATGTGTAAACGTGATGCAGATGTGACAATTTTTAGCATCACTTGTGTTTTCCAGAATGTGAGGATTTGAATTTCCCCTAAACATGTGAACGGATCGAGCAGATTGAGAGTCAACTCCATAAGCTGAGGAGCGGCTTATCTTTGACCTTGCCCTTGCATAATGAAATGCATGGGTGAAGGAGTCAAGTGAAGATTTGAAGATTTAATGTGTTTGGGCTTGCTCAACGTTGACAACTGTCATGGCCATCGATCGAATGCTCCTCTTTGGGGTTGTCTCCTTCAACATATTAAATGTCAGAATAAATATTTCCTATAAGAAAGAAAGGAGACGTGTTAGTAGGTATTGGAAGGGATAAATATGAAACGATACTGTTTTACCCTTCATCTTGATGCCTTGCGCGACTACTTTTAACAGCTTCACTGTGCTGAATTTTTTTCGGTTTTTGCTGGACACTTCACCATTAGAGCTAAGGTTGTGACAAAGAATGAATTTTGGTCTCGTTTGTTGAGTATCCTTGTTCCTCTCGTCGTCATTTCCCTTAGCATTTGGTCCATGAGGCCATAAATGTCCATGGAGGTTTTATTTTAATCGCTGATCCTCAAGGTGACGCAGTCTTGTTGCATTAGGCGACTTCACATCGCAGTGCCTTTCAAGGTAATTTATAATCCCTGGTAAAAATAGAATAAATCCATTCAGGACTCAAGACAGTTATGGATAAATTAGAACGATACAGAATTACCCATTTTTGAGATTGTGCGGGTCTTTCGTCTGTATATTCCTTATTTGAAACCATCCATTCAGTGGCAACGTCCATGAATTAATTTGCCCCAATCTCGTTTAACGGGTGGACTTCTTATTGTGATTGTGCTCTAAGGATAGTTAGCAAATCCCTGAGAAATGGAAGGATTCGACTTAGAGCTAGAGTAAGCGAGGGTAAATTGAAACGATACAAGGTTACCCTTCGAGCTTGTGCAGATTTTTTTTTTAGTCGTAATTCATCTTGCCTTCAATTCGGTGCACCAAGGGACCAAAGCATTTAATAATCGGAAGGAAGATCACTACTCTTGATTTAATGCGAGACATTTATGAAAACTGGAAATATCCCACGCAGGGAAGTAAAACATATGCATTTATTTAAAGTTGGCCTTGCTTCCTTTGTGGGGCTCTCCGATGATCAGTCAGCTTCATTCAGAGTCAGGTAGGCATCGGATACACTGAAGGACCCATGATCGCTGAATTTGAAGTACAAGCCCCGTATGCAAATTACAGTCCTGGTGCTTCATCACCATCGATCAGTTTTATGATAGCGGTGAGCTCATCGTTGATGTTATCCACTTGGTGGAAACGTATCCCCTCTTCTTCGGGAGGTATCCATAGTGATTCCATGAGATCGACTCTCTCGTGCATCTCTCCAACAAAACTTGATTCTGCTGTGAACTGTTCTAACTCTCCCTTCAAATGGGCATTCTCGATCTTCAGATACTGCTTTTCGTCAAGGATGAGGAGACTACTGCAATTTGGGCAGGTAGCGGAGTCGAACGCTTCCTTATACCTTTTGTTCTCTGCTAGGAGTTTTTCATTTTCAGCCCGTAGAAACTCAGCCTCATTGTGCTGGTGTTGAGTTTTTACTTGGGTTCGCCTATTCTGAAACCAAAACTTGACCTGTGAAGCTTCCAACCCTAGCTCTTGGCTTAGTTCCCTTCTTTGTTTACCATCTGGCATAGGGCACTTCCTAAATAAATCCTCAAGCCTTTGAATTTGATGTTCAGTATGGCGATGGTAGCGCTTCTTTTGACCCTTGTTGTTATCGTCCTTATCTTTGTTGAGATCTTGGACATTGTTGGTGGAAAGGCCAGACTCCATGGTTGTAGCTCCGAGCGTGGTTTCGAACTCTTCGTCTCCCATATCCAGCAAGTGACGATAACCTTTAAACGTGTTGGGTTGAGACATCCTTGATCAGCTACTTCCTTCAAGGTTTGCTCATCTTCCTTGTATTGTCGTTCTTTCTGGATTTTCTGAGTGACCGTGTATGGTTGAAGGCTCCCCCCTTTTGAAGATGGATGAAGGCTACCATGAGGGTGCCTCTTTCAAGATTTAATCGTGGATTTGAAAATCGTATCGCTTTCACCAGATTTTTCAACTTTTGCTAATAGTGGTAGGAGCCTCTGTCATTGGTTTTCGCGCCTATGTCAAGCATTGGTCTCGCCGGCGAGTTCTCTCTCTTCAACGAATGGAGACAAATTGTCTCTTCTTTTTCTTTTCACTTTCGCTTTACCTCCCACTCAGACTACTTTCGCCTCTTTTCTTTTGAGGTGGTGGCGTCCCCTCAAACCTTTTTTGTACAAATTTCGGATTCGCATGGCTCGAGACTATGGACTAATAGTAGGCTAGGGGATTCGAGCCCACAGGGATGACATCGAAAACGGGGAAAAATCAGCCGACAGGGTATGGCACTGTAAAGAAAATTAGCATTTTCACAAAACACCTGTCTGCCATCTGCCATTTTAACTATAATGCCGAATTTTTCACACATATCTTCTCAAGTGAGATTACGGCCAAATGTGAGAGACTTTATCACGGAGTTATTCATTTTCGAAATAAAGACTCCATATGTACATTACAGCCTTGGAGCTTCATCAGCGTTGAATTGGATGATCAAGACAGTAAGCTCGTCATCAATGCCATACGATTCATTGTGATACATGCCCCTTCCTTCTCCCGAATCTTCGGATTGGGCATTGTTATCCTCTAATATTTGTACTGATGACAAACTTCCCGCCGTATTTTTGTTGTAAGGAAACTGATTCTCGGAGCTGAATCCTATGCCGTCGGTCGGGAACACCTGAGGATGATCAATTGGCCTGTTGCCGAAACCATTTCCTACTTCAGGATTGGTGAGGCAAAAATGGTCAGAGTGACTTCCCACCTGATTCTCTGATAGCACATATTGAGGTTGCGCGGTCGAGGAAATTAACCCTTGTACGTCGGGTGCGGTGACTTGATCGACCATAGGGAAACTACCTGTGGGTTGCTGTTCAAACCCAGGTGTCTGTGCCCATTGTACATGCGATATGTATTCTTGTAGAGCACCGAGGCTGCTAGAGAGAATACTCAGGTTAACGCTCGAGGGAGTGGTGGTGCATTTGCTAGCTCGACTTCCTCGGCTTCGAGCTGTGTTGTGCTGTCTTATCCTTTGTCTGTACTTCCAAAGATGACTCGCAACCCTTTGTGTATCAGGTCCTTCTACCTTCATGATCTCCCGTATTTTCCACGGACGTGCTGTATCAACTCCTAGTTGTTGAACTGCATCGACAAACTTGGAATGAAGCTCCTCGGTCCAGATGAGCCTCGTCTTCAAACCATTAGAGGCAAGGCGGTTGCCTTCTTGTTCGGATAACTTTTTTCTCACAACATGCTGCCAAATGTTTTGGAGCATTTGAATCCTAACTGGTTTCATAAGGAAATCTTGAGCCCCGTGTAATACGGTTTTCATTATGACCTGCTGGTCGTCACTTGCCGATATTATGATGACTGGTAAGTTTAACTTAGAAATGACAACTTTCAAGAATCTGAAAATGTCCATGTTGAGCCCTACCACAGCAGTGATGTATCAAACCTTTGTCTATCTTGCTTTAGCATCTCTAAGGCTTTCCTCAATTTCACCTGAGCTGTAACCTCATACTGGCATTTTCTTGCTTCGTTGATGGTTTGTAATGGCTACGAAGCTGTTGAACAACATAAAACATAATGAAAGTCAGTGTAGGAAATCTGTGGCGTAGAAGGGGTGTGTCGCACGACTCGATGTGTAACGACAACAACTATGCAGGGGGCAGCGTTGGGGCTGATTCCGCCTGGCATTTTGGCAAAGCACCAGAGGGCTTCAGGACACCACAATAGCTACGGGATTTGATGAGGGAGTTCGTTTTTTCCTGTTTGCCTCTGAAGAAAAATCATCCGCCCAAGTCAGCTGACAAGGAATCAGAGTCCCACCGAGCTCCCATCCGCCTTCTTCTGTTCCACCGATCCCTCTCTTTTATGGCTCTTCTCTAGCACATGGATCATATCTCAAAATGCTCTTCTTTTCTTGCTTTTTTTCTTTTTTTTTCTTTCTTTTTCTTTTCTGGTCTCCACCACCTTTATCCATTGATTATCATGATTCCCCCAGCTGTGTTCTCTTTTCTTTTCTTTGCACCGAAAGCCAGCATTAAAGAGTCTTTCTCCAGCTCCTCCTTGGCCTCTCCTTGAGCATCGGATGCTCCTTCATCACAAGTAAGTTTTTCTTTCATCATGCTGTCTTCTTTAATTATTCACATACCTACTAGGCGTCATCATTGCTGTTCACGATGCATTGGTGGAAAAAATGGGCTCAATGATCATCATGGAATGTCCAAGCTACCACCGAAAGTAGGCCATCTTCGGTTGCCATCCCATAAAGAAATTTTTTATCCTGTGAAGCTGGTTCAAGCATTGCCCCCCTTGTTAAATAAAGACAGCCTTCGTACATTGTTCAGCATCTCACACACCAGAACCTAGTCCTTAGAATCTAGTCCAGCCAAAATTTGCCTTAAGAGTCATATCGACATCTTCAAGGCCATTCAAATCCTCGGAGTCAATATATTCTAAATTAACATTTACCACCTCATTTCCAGATTTTTTTTTTTTGCAGCTCCATCTACACGCTCGAATTCATTCTTGCGATCCTCTAGGTACTAGAATGCGAGCTTCTTGGGGTAAGCACGATCGCACATGGTCAAGTAACAGACACGTCCTTTAATGACATAATGGAAGTAGTAAGGATCTATCTTGATCGACATTCTCGAGGGCTCATTTGGCTTTTGGAGAGATTCTTGAACAGGGCCTTAACTTGCTGCTTGTAGAACTGGGCATCCTTCAAATCACAGCCATCGTCGAGTCCCTCGGCGAGAGGGGGACCATCAGTGGCACGGGCGATCATCATGAGCTTTCACGTTGCCAATATCCCGAATTCTTTCAAGTACCATAACTCAATGTATTTTTCCAGCCGCTAAATCATTGTCCGCAAGCACTAAAGACCAAGCTACGACCAATGGCAAATCTTGACGTCACTGAATCAACGTTTTTCCTCGGAAAGATCTTTTTTTTTTTAGGTTTTCTAGTCCAGCTAACAATGCAAAAAATAAATAAATAAATAAATAAATATGCAAATGCATGGAGAAATATTTTTGGTGAGAATTAATTCTCATTTCATCATTTTTTGCATAATATGAATAATATAAAAGGAAGTTAAAATTTAGGTGTCAACACTTACAGGCAAATCAAGTCCTTCTTACAGGCAAAACAAGTCCTTCTTACAGGCATAAAGTCCTTCTTACAGGTAAATCAAGTCCTTCTTACAGGCAAAATAAATCCTTCTTACAGGCATAAATTCCTTCTTACAGGCAAATCAAGTCCTTCTTACAGGCATAAAGTCCTTTTTACAGGCATTAAGTCCTTTTTATAGGCACAAAGTCCTTTTTACAGGCATTAAGTCCTTTCTACAGGCACAAGTCCTTTCTACAGGCATCAAGTCCTTTCTACAGGCATCAAGTCCTTTCTATATGCATTAAGTCCTTTCTACAGGCATTAAGTCCTTTTTACATGCACAAGTCCTTTTTATAGGCACAAAGTCCTTTTTACAGGCATCAAGTCCTTTCTACATGCACCAAAGTCCTTTCTACAGGCACAAAGTCCGTTTTACAGGCATCAAGTCCTTTCTACAGGCACCAAGTCCTTTTTACAGGCACCAAGTCCTTTCTACAGGCACAAAGTCCTTTTTACAGGCAGTTTCATGTGGTGACCTACCATACTGGTCAAATCTCAATGAAATTTAATTAGTAGAATCCTTTTATTAGGAATCTACCATGGTACGACCCACCATACGGGTCAAATGGTACGACCCACCATACGGGTTAAATTTTAATTCAATTTTTAAATCAGTAGAATCCTTTTATTAGGAATCTACCATGGTACGACCCACCATACGGGTCAAAATTTAATAAGTAGAATCCTTTTATTAGGAATCTACCATGGTACGACCCACCATACGGGTCAAAATTTAATAAGTAGAATCATTTCATTAGGAATCTACCATGGGTTGAGCTACCATACAGGTCAAATTTCAATCAAATTTTAATCAGTAAAATCCTTTCATTAGGAATCTACTATGAGGTGACCTACCATACGGGTCAAAATTTTAATCAGTAGAATCCTTTCATTAGGAATCTACTATGAGGTAACCTACCATACGGGTCAAAATTTTAATTAGTAGAATCCTTTCATTAGAAATCTACTATGGGGTGACCTACCATACAGGTCAAAATTTGATAAGTAGAATCCTTTCATTAGGAATCTATCACGGGTTGAGCTACCATACAGGTCAAATTTCAATCAAATTTTAATCAGTAGAACCCTTTCAGTAGGAATCTACCATAGGGTAACCTACCATACGGGTCAAAATTTATTCAGTAGAATCCTTTCATTAGGAATCTATCATGGGTTGACCTACCATACGGGTTTTCTTATAACGAATCCTTAGGTTCTCATTTCATTTTCAGTGGAACATTCATGTCACGACTCTTTTTATTTCATTGTGTTGAGTCGATTAGGATTCAGGTGTCATCTCGTCTTTGAAATGAACCTCTGCCGAGCTTCCTTTCAAAGAGGGGCAGCTGTTGACACCTGATTTTCTCTTTTAAAAATTTTCAGTATTTTTCGGCATTTTTATTTTTTCAAAAATCCATAAAAATTCATAAAATTGAAAAATTAACTTTGGAAACCTTGGCCAAGCCTAGAGAACTAATTTTAACCAAAAAATGATTTTTCATATTTTCAGTATTTTTTTAGTATTTTTATTTTCTAAAATTCATGAAAAATAAAGAAAAAAATGAGAAAATTGCAAAATCAACTTTGGAAGCCTTGACCAAGCCTAGGCAACCATTTTTTAACAAAAAATAAATTTTCATATTTTTTATATATTTTTTAATTGTTTTAAAAAAATACAAAAATACTTGAAAATTTTGGAAAAATAACATTTGAGGCCAAAAAAATACACAAAGATAGTTAATATTTTTATTTTAAATCTATTTTCATATTGGCCATCGCAAATTCAGAAAAATCCAATTCAAGTCACGTATTCCTTCACGAGTATAATCTCGAATCGGGCCTAAAAAAATTTAATTTGAGTCAACTTATTTTTAATTTTCACTTTTTATGAGTTGTGACATTGTCTTCTAATATTTTAAATTTTCATCTTGGCCCAATTATACCCAGAATGACTCAATTTTGCAAAAGGGCTTTAATTAAATTCTGCATTATTTTTAGCGGCAAGAAATGAGCTTAAATTTGACATGTGATAAATTTTGGTGTGTCAAAAATTGTGAGGAGATTTGGACTTAAAGAAATATATTTTTTCAGGGACTGAATTGTAAATACTTAAAATTCAAGGACTATAGTGCAAATACCTAACTCTTGAAGGATTATTTTATAAATAACAAAAAGAAGAGTTAGTGGATAAATTAGAATAGAGAAGGGAAGATGGAGAAGAGGAGATGAAGAAGAGAAGTTGGAAAAGAATGGATGGAGAAAATAAGATAAGAATAGAGAAGGAAAGATGGAGATGAAGAAGAGTTAGTAGAGAAATTAGAATGGAAGATAAGAATAGAGAAGGGAAGATGGAGATGAAGAAGAGTTAGTGAAGAAATTAGAATGGGAGATAAATATGGAGAAGGGAAGATAAAGATGAAGAAGAGTTAGTGGAGAGATTAGAATGTGAGATAGAGATGGAGAATGGAAGATGAAAATGAAGAAGAGTTAGTGGAGAAATTAGAATGGGAGATAGAGTTAGTGGAAAAATTAGAATGGGAGATAGATGAGTAGATTATAAAAGGAGGAAGAAGTGAGCTTGAGAGAGGAACTTTTTTGGAGAGAAAATTTTGGATGTTTGAGAGAGTTTTGGGAGATTGAAGAAAAATTTGAGAGAAAGAAAATACCAAAAGAGAGAGAATTTTGAAGATGATGGGAGTTTAAAGCTATGGGTTATCATCACAAATTCCTTCATCGATCAATATAAATCAAGAGTTCATCCTTATCAACGAGCAAGCAAATTCCAGCTAAGTGTTTTTATTTATTCATTTATTTATGGTTTTACTCGCAAATTAGCACAAATTGTATACACTTTCTCCATCTCCTTTTTTTTCCATATTTATGTCAGGAGAAGGATATCTCTACGTCAACAGCAAAAATCTCGTAGAGATGCAAAAATCGGCCTAGACAAGCTCCTAAGCTGTCCATCGACTTCTCAACTGATCTGTGACTAAAAGTCCCTCTTAATTCAAAAGAAACTCTTTATATTGGGAACATAGAGAGCGAAAATCAATTATGGAAATCCCTCCCAAAAAAACGGGAGATAAGTACTCTTTCCACTCTTCTGGTTTTAGGTGCAGATTAGCACATATTTTATATACTGACACTTCACTCTATTTTATGTCAGGAAGCCGCAGCTCTATATTAATGGTCAACCCTATGGAAGCACAAAATCGGCTTGGAGGAGTCCTCAAGCGCGCACAAATTTCAAATTGTTGAATCAATTCGTTGTATTTCATTTTAAAGAATTCATACCCCAGAATGGAGAGGACAAAGTCCATCCGCAACTTAAATACATGTACCTTAAATCCCAAAGGGAAGAGCCAAGCCAATGCTTAGCCTCCCATTGGAGGTTTTTACTTACAGTAGTTAAATATCTGCAACTTAAATACCTGTACCTTAAATCCCAAAGGGAAGAGCCAAGCCAATGCTTAGCCTCCCATTTGAGGTTTGTACTTACAGTAGTTAAATACCTGCAACTTAAATACCTGTACCTTAAATCCCAAAGGGAAGAGCCAAGCCAATGCTTAGCCGCCCATTGGAGGTTTTTACTTACAGTAGTTTAAATACTTGCAACTTAAATACATGTACCTTAAATCCCAAAGGGAAGAGTCAAGCCAATGCTAGGCCTCTCATTGGAGGTGTTTATTCACTGTCATGTACTTCCTATAATTTAATTTTTGAATCATCAGACCCAAAAGATGAGTAGGTCGTAATACTACACAGAAGTCGTTAACACACTCCCTCTTTCGGCTTCAGGAAATCTTTGACACTTAAAAAAAATATAACAAATAAAAATATATACCATCCATGCATCCTATTTAAAAAGTGAAAACACAAAAGAGAATACCCTACTAGAGCCTTAGGAATAAACCAAGCATGAGTTGCCGAATTATGATACCCATGAAATTAAGGTACCGAAAGGGCATTAGTTTTAATTAACTAGTGTAACCAAGTCCCCGAGCTCATAATCTCTGGTTCGCAGGAATAAATTAGTTCTCCCGCTAATTTATTTAGGTTTCTAATCGACCTACCAAGAACGATTAGTGGTGACTCCAAATTTCAAAATCATTTAAACAAAAACCAAAGTTGTGATTCGGTAGGGCTTGGGAGAGTCCGCGTTAGGTTAGTCAAATCTAATTAACCTAATAATCCGTTAACCCCTTTAAAATTTAAAAAAAATTTTAGAGGGTCGCGACAGCAAGATCAATAACTTGACCATCTTACCTTAGGGAAACATTATATTCTATTGTATATTGTGAACGTATTGTTGCTATTTTATAATTTTTTTGGTTTTTTTTTTGTTTTGCTAGAAGTTACTACATGAACATTGTAAATAGTCATTTGATCTCTTTATACATGGAAAATGGGAAAATTACTAACAAAAAGTCCTAAATATATTGTATTTATGTCAATTTAGTCATAAATATTTCAATTTGGCTAATCTAGTCCTACGCATTTTGACAATTTATCAATTCTGTCCTAAACATTTTTATTATGTCAATCAAATTTCAATACAAGTAGATGGGTCCTTGAGGTTTCGTGGTTAGCTATGTTTTCTTGACGATTTGAACTTGAAAAAGGAGATATTATAGGAAGCTCATAGTACCAAATTCTCGATTCAATCAGGAAGTATCAAAATGTCTAGGGATTTGAAAGAAAAATGCTAGTGGGTCAACATGAATAAGGTGTTGTAAAATTTGTTAACCAATGTCTAATTCGCCAACAAGTGAAAATTGAATACTAAGGACCAGGTGGAGAATTGTAGCTTCTAGAGATACCTAAATGGAAATGGGAGTTTATCACTATAGAGTTCGTAGTTGGTCTATTGAGAGCGTCAAATGGTAAGAATGCTATATGGGTGATTGTTGATCAATTTACTAAGCTTTCACACTTTTTGT
Organism: Psidium guajava; assembly: GCA_016432845.1. Classification (NCBI taxonomy): domain Eukaryota; kingdom Viridiplantae; phylum Streptophyta; class Magnoliopsida; order Myrtales; family Myrtaceae; genus Psidium; species Psidium guajava. Next base: position 1,293,712 of record CM028230.1, read on the forward strand.
CCTATCATTATGGCCTTTCACTTGAAGACATGGCAAATCAATATGTTAATGAGATAGTGAACATTCATGGAGTTTTGATAAGAATTGTTTCTAAATGAGGATTCCATGTTTGTGTTTGTTGGTGCTGAAATCAGATCGCTAACGCAAGTGCACGCTATCGAACAAGTAATAAAGGGTAAATAGGGTTGTCGATCCCATGAGAACTGATCAAAGACTTCTACCGAGTACTAAACTGTCTCAAACCACTATTATTTAGAAAATCTAAATTAAGGGATTCAACTAAATTAAGAAAATAAACTAAAACACGCAAATTTAACTTGAGTAGAACTTCACTGATAAAAAGCCTAGGGTATACAATTTCACTTAACAATTAATCGCAAGTCGATCCCTCTTCTCTAGTATTATCGAATGACCAAGTTGTTAACCTAGAATTCTAACATCTCCCTATACCTCTTCCGAGCGTCAATAGGAACGTATTCTCGAGTAAATAATCGTTCACTCTATTCCTAGGCAAGAGACTATTGAGAACCCATTACGAACCAATTCTATTTGATTACCTAAGGCAATTGGGTATATTCCTATCCCTTTCGCTAATAATCCTGTCTTCCGACTAAGATCAACTTAGGTTATTTCTACCACGGCTAAATCTAGGGTTCCTCTCCCGAGTTCACCTAAATTACCAATTCAAATCAACTGGTGGCCAATCAATTGACAAGCATTAAACGCAGATAGAAATAAACAACGAGAATTCATTCAATAATATCAAAGAAGAGTTCACAACTATTAATCAACTGTCAAGATTCATTGTAACCCTAGAATAACAAATTAGTTCATGCCAACACCAAGAAAACACATCATCCGAAAAAGATAGAATAGCATCAGCATTCAAGAACAAAAGATGAGAAAGACTGAGGCTTGGTCGTCAAACTCGAGCTTCGTCTTCTTCGATCCTCGCTCTCCTCTTGCTGTCAAGAAGTTGCCGTCGTCTTTCCTCCGATCCGTGATGTCTCTCCTCCAAGGAGCTGTTTTTTTTGTCCCTCTTTTATTCCCATCGAAGAAAACCACCGAAAAAGATATCCTCTAAAAATCTGCTAGGGTTATCCTCTCTTTCCTACTTTATCACCTTTCAAATATTCCATCAAAATCTCCTAGAATATAATATCCTTAATCCCTTCAAAATAAGAAAACCAAATTTTAAAAATATCCAAACATAATCTTCTAATAAAATCTTCAAGCCACAGCAAAAGGAGAAGCTTGCCCATCGCGCGTTATTGTCAGCGTGTAGACGGATGCGTCCGTGCCTGACAGACGCGTCCATCTCGGTTCTGTACTCAGCCACAGATTGCAGATGGATGCGTCCATGCCTGACGGATGCATCCATCTCGGTTCTGTCTCCAGCAACTTTGAAGCTGCAATTTTCCAAATCTTCTCATCAATGTTCTTCGCTTCATTCTTCCAAATCATACCTAAACATAACAAGACATCATTGAGATACTTGAGCGAGAAAACACGAGAATTAAAACCCAAAATCAACTAACCACGACCAAAACACTAAAGTAAAACAAAAACACTAAAAACTAAATAAAACTCGAACGACTAAACTTAATTGACCACATTTTAGAAGCATTTAAACTCTACTTTTGTAGAGTTATCAGTGTCTTATTTTTGGAGGAGCTTATAAGGAGCATTAGATACTAAACTCAACTTCAGTCTAGCATATAAACAGATGGACAGTCAAAGAGAATGATGCAGATGTTAGAGGATATGCTAAGATCCTAAAATATTGCATTTAGCAGTAAAGTGGGACAAGATCTACATTTGGCAGAATTTTCTTATAACAACAGCTATCATTCCAGCGTTAAAATGAGACCTTTTGAAGCTTTATATGGTCGTAAATGCAAAACTTCTATTTCTTGGGATGATGTTGATGAGAAGAGACTAATGGGCTCAGAATACATTCAACAATTGGAAGAAAAAGTCAAATTGATTAGGGAACATCTCAAAACAACACAATGTCATTAGAAAAACTACTCGGAGCTTAAAAGGCACAAGGGAGAATACAACATGGGCAATCACGTATTCCTGAAAGTTTCTCCTACGAAAGTTAATAGTAGATTTGACATATATGACAAGTTAAGTCCAAGATACGTAGGACTGTTCTTGATCTTAAAGAGGATTGGTGAAGTTGCCCATAAACTAGTCTTGCCACCAGCACTATTCGGCCTACATAATGCGTTCTATGTCCCTTTGTTGCAAAAGTATGTGCCAAATCCTAAACGTGTTATATTTTACATTATTGAGGTTAAGGGAGAACTTAATGTATAAAAAGAAACCTATTTGCATCATCGATAGGAGGATTAAGTGTTACAGCGGGAGACCAATCCTCTTTGAAGATCTCATGGTAGAACCACATGGAAAGAACAAATTACTTAGGAGCTCAAGGAGAAGGTGAGATGCAAATATCCTTATTGATTTAAAAGTTGAGGTAAGTTACCATTTATTCAAATATTGAGGACAAAAATTCTTTTAAGAAGGATAAAATGTAAGAGTCGCTTTTTGACTTGGTCAGTAGGTGGCGGGACCTACCTTAACAAAATAAAATAAAAAACGTTGATTCAATGAAGAAAGAAGCAATAGTTAATGCTCGGCTTATAAAAGACCAAGAGCTCGCGACATAAAGAACAGAAGAGACAAAAGGGGGGAAGAATAAAGAAGAGAGAGGAAAAAGAGTAGTTCTCACTACAGACGTTTGGCCAAATTGAATCGACTCCGATTTGTAACACATGGTAAGTACTTGCATCTTCATTCTTCCAATCGAAGGAATATTTGGAATTAGGACTTGAATTCAAAATTCAGTGAAATTTCAGTTGAGAAGTTTGATTGTTGAGTTGTTAAGCTTTTGATTTTCATGGAAATGGTAGATTATAGCGTTGTAGAGTTGTGGGTTTTGACAAGACTCATTTTGAAGCAACAATTTGGTTAAAACGACATTTCAAGGTTTCTGCATGAGTTTCGCATAGCGAACATATTTAATTATTCCTTTGGGTGTTCAATTTGTTGACCGCAAGATTTTTTTTTAAGTGTTTGAATGTAGTTAAGCCAACTCATAGTTGTTGTAGTATTTTACTTGGTTTCGATATCGGTTTTCATTTAATTGTTAGGATTACAAGGTTGTTGACTCATTTAGTTGGGTGTTGTTGGCTGTAGGCATTCTCAAGTGTGCGATACTATCTTTTCTTTGAGGTTTTAAAACTCATATTCCAAAGTGATGGATTATGGATAGTATGTGTTACCAAATGACATTGTTGTTGCATATAAAGTAGGATCGAACATTTACTATTCCTTGGTTATTTATGAATATTTTAGAAAATGTATTATGCAAGGTATTGTGAGGAAATATATATGTATTACTTCGTAGATGAGTTTATGAAAAGATTTCTAGATGATATGAGAAATACTTTAAGAAAGGTACTTCTAACAGATGAAGTGTGTTGCAAAAAGGTTACCTATTTCAGTTTATAAAATGTATTGTGGTTTATGAGATTGATTCCATATTGGATTTCTGGTATTAAATGATGATTGTTTGATGCTTAATATGACTATAAACTTAGTTAGGAACTTTTGGGTATGCATGTTGATTCCAGGATATATCCTTCTGGGGTGAGCCATCGACATTATAGATGGAGACATTTTCAAGTGGGGAATCTTCATCACCTTGTCACTCGATGGAATGGAGCATTGACGTGGTGCTTTATAAAGATTGATCAATAAACTTGACCATTGATATTTGAATTGTGATTGTGATTAAATGAGTATTTCCAATTTTCTTAAAACTTTGTTGAAATGAAACAATTCATATTTGATTTGATATGTATGTTATATATTGGGATTGGAGTCTGGGTTCTCGCTATTGCTTTGTATTTATGTATGTATTGTGGTTGCTAAATCCGCTTTAAAGAAATATATTACTCACTAGGCCGATCGATCATCCTTCTCATCTTATATGTTTTTCAAGTTCCTTAGTTAGCAGCAAAGTAAGGCAAGAGCGTCGACGGGGACTTTTCATAGTAGGACTTGGGTATGATTCAAGGGAGTTGTGGTTATGGTTATTGATAACTGGATTGATTGAGTTCTAGTTGTACATATTTTTTTTATGAACGATAAAATCTCTAGTATTGTAACCAATATGCTAGACTATTATATATATATGTATATATATATGTACATATATGTAGTCGAAGATATATATATCTTAATAACATGTTCTTTAGTTGTTTTGAGATTATGTCGTTTGTGTGGAAAAACGACCATGTCATCTCATACTTTTATTAGTTTTGGGGTGGGGAAAATGACACAAATATTCCTTAAACTTTGGTCTAGTATATAATGTGATCCCTGAACTTTAGCCTAATATGCAATATTATCCCTGAACTTTTAATTTGTTCAATATGGTCCCCAAACTTTTGGAACATGTTCAACTTAATCCATGAATTATATAAAGATGTTCAAAGTGATCCCTAAACTTGAATTAATTGAAGGACTACATTGATTATTTTCCTATAATTTGGGGACTAAGTTGAACATGTTTTAAAAGTTCAAGGACCGTATTGATCAAATTAAAAATCCAGGGACTACATTACACATTAGACTAAAGTTCATGGACTATATTGGTCAAATTAAAAGTTGATGAACCACATTGGATATTTGATCAAAGTCCAAGGATCATTTGTGTCATTATCCCTTTTGGGGTGTGACAATTTGGATCTTTATGGCTTGAGGGGAAGATAAGTTCTAGCTTATCCGCAACTTGAGTTTCGAACAAGATTTTCAACCTTGCAAGAAGATAGAGTTGGAAGAGCGTTCCACCTTGTGATCACCGTGTAAAAAGGCAAATGGCATAATTTTGCCATGTGGCTCACATCCGTCCAATAAGTAGTGATTTTTTAACTTGTTACCTGCAAACATTTTTTTTAGTTTGATTTTAAAAAAATGAGATGGATAAAGAGAAAACACCTAATATTAACCAACCAAAGCGCAGCTTACAAAACGAAACCTGATCACACTAGAAAAAGCCTTGCACTTGTAGTGACACTGAGAAATGTCACTACATTGCATATCCTTTTGACTTTTTTTTTTTATAACCAAGGTGTCCGCGCGGCCGGCGAACTTGTGCTCAAACCAGCGGTGAAGCACGACTAGTCCTCGGGAGGACCCACAGGCCCTCGGTTAAGTCACCTAGTTCCGAGAAGTTTTGAACCCAGGACCTCTCATGAAAGGAACTGAACACAAACCAACTCGGCCACTAGATGGTGAGTCATATCCTTTCGACTTTTATCTCTTATTAATTTTAAAATTGGAAAAGAAATGAAAATATATATATAGATAGATTTATTTATTCAGTTAATTGAAAATTAAGTTTAAAATAGAGAAACATATCTCATTAGATGAATAACATTTATATTTTTAAATTATTAACTTACTTCTAGATGTGAATAAGTACAAAATTTATCTACTTAATTTGATATACATAATTATAATTTGAAGGATAGACTACTTCACGACTTTGTTTTTTGCTTAATATTCATTAAGTATAAACATCACAATAACATTAATCTATTCAGAAAAGAACCTTAATGTCACAATAACACAAATCTCATAAAAGAAGTTAAATTATTCGACGTTTCTAACTTGTTCGAAGCGTGCATATCGACATTTCTTTCAATTTTAGGTTCTTTTGAAATCTACTTGTTTTAGACATATCCAACATCCTTTAAAACAAATATCATTAAGTAGAGAGTGAAAATGAGGGAGATATTGGTTGTGGGCAATTTTCAGACTTAGGTTTTTTGGGGTTATTTCTTCTGTTTCTTCTTTTGTTACTTTTATAATTTGTTCAATAAGTTTCCGAGCGGGCGACATGAGTCCATGACCCACCAAAATCGGATTGAAAGGCTTCGTGGGTAGGTAATATGACCCACCAATATAAGATTTTTTTTTTGTTTGTCAACAAGAAAATTTCCATTCATCGAGTAGAATAATATTGGAGACATACCTTGAAAGGATTTCAACTCTAGCAAATCCGAATCCCAAAGATTAAAAGAATAGGGAAATGAAAGGCGTTTGCGATTGGTTGAGGGAATCCGCAGCCTCCGGTAGAAGTCAAGAGTAATTTCTGGTGAGTAAATTCAATGATCTTTAGTAACAGATGTTCCATTGTTTGACGTAAATTCCTGAGCAGAAAAAAGCAGGAAAAGGAAGTTCGATGGGATCTGCCACTAACAACTCCAACGTAAACATCCCTACAATATCTCAACCACAACCATTCTTTCCCACGTTGAAGAGTTATCCTTGCCGCTTGGTCCCAATGTGTGCCGTGCTCGTAACATAGTTCGTAATTTTACCACCAGCACTGACTTCTGCAGCAATGGAATCCACTGTCGAACCAGCAGGACAAACTACTGATTCCGCTCCGAGTAAGGTGCTGCGATCATCTGCAAACCCCACGCCTCCTTATTACCACCAGCATTGCCCGTTCCGGCGACTCGGAAAGTTGATCGCCGGGAGCTCTTCTGGCCCCACGGCCGTCCATCTGATTGCCGATGCGGCTTCCCTACGCCTCGGCCGCTGTCTTATCGGTTTCTCCTTCCAGGTGTGATCTTCTCATTCTCGTATTGTTAGTTTAATTCCCTTTCAAGCTTTTCAATAAGCAAGCAAGAAACGCAAAGTTGTTCATTCGAGAGTTTTCGCATTTTCTACTTGGATTCATCTTCTGGGATTCAGTACGCAAGATCTAAAGGTCGAACAATGGGCAGTTGCAAGATTGGTTCATCATTTGAGAACAAGATCTTTTTTTTTTCCCGTGGGACTTGCACTCCATTGATATAGGCCTCGAAGCAAGTTTCAGTCTCGAGGTCCACCGATACATGCATCATTAACCATTAGGATTGGAAAGCAAGTACTTCTATTTCGGATTGACGCATTTTAGTTAAAAGACCTGAAGTAGCAAAGCCTTGGGCAAAAATAGTACTCGGCGTGGGGTATTAACCTTGATTAAGTTCATGGGAAAATTGTCAAAAAAAGTCCTAAACCTATTCCACTTTTGCCGATTTAGTTCTAAACCTTTTAATTTTGCCGATTCAGTCCTAAACCTTTTCATATTTTTCCGATTCAGTCCTAAACCTTTCGATTTTGCCAATTCAGTCCTAAAATTTTTCATATTTTGCCGATTTAGTCCTAAACCTTTCGATTTTGCCCATTTAGTCTTAAATCTTTTCATATTTTTTCGATTCAGTCCTAAACTTTTTATTTTTTAAAAAATATCTTGGACATAATTCCGAAAATTAGAAAAATTATAAGGAAATTATAAAAATATATAAAAAAAAATTAAAAAGAATTTTAAAAATTTTAAAAATTTTAAAAAAATTTAAAAAATGAGTGAACCCTCGCTGCTGCTGCCCCACCATCGCCGGCTCGCCCATTTTTTTCAGCTTTATTTTCAAAAAAATTTTAAAATTTTTTTAAAATTTAGGACTAAATTGTCGATTTTTTTCTCTTTTTTTCAGCTTTATTTCCAAAATATTTTTAAAAATTAAAAATTTTAGGCCCCTCACCGGCTAGCAATGGTGAGTTAGTCATAAATCTTTTCATGTTTTGCCAATTCAGTCATAAAATTTTTAATTTTTTAAAAATATTTTGAAAAAAAGCTAAATAAAAAAAAACAGATGAGCGGCGACGGTGAGTTAGTCCTAAATCTTTTCATATTTTTTCGACTCAGTCCTAAACTTTTAAATTTTTTTAAAAATATTTTGGAAATAAAGCTGAAAAAAACGGGCGAGCTGGTGATGGTGGGGCAGCGGCAGCGATGGCTCACTCGTTTTTTAATTTTTTTTAAATTTTTTAAATTTTTTAAATTTTGTTAATTTTTTAAAACTTTTTTTTTTAAATTTTTTAAATTTTTTAAAATTTTTAATTTTTTTTAAAATTTTTTTTAATTTTGTTAATTTTCTTATAATTTTTTTAATTTTCGGATTTATTTCCAAGATATTTTTAAAAAAATAAAAAGTTTAGGACTGAATCAAAAAAATATGAAAAGGTTTAGGACTGAATCGGCAAAATCGAAAGGTTTAGGACTGAATCGGCAAAATATGAAAATGTTTAGGACTGAATCGGCAAAATTGAAAGTTTTAGGACTAAATCGGCAAACGTGCAATAGGTTTAGGACTTTTTTGACAATTTTCCCTTTAAGTTCATGGACCGCCTTTTCCTAGGACAGCTTCAAACTCTATTTGTTACTAGTCTGGCAATGCGTCTACCCTGCCCTTTTGCAAATTTTGTCTTTGATTCCAACTTGATACAAATATGAAGAAGCTCCCCACTGAATGCTTACCCCGTAGAGTAAGCCAATGATAGAGAGCTTGCTTGCGATACAAGTGACCTTAGACATTCCTAGCTGCCAACACTTTGTTCTGCTATCTAACCCTGCTGATGAACAGAGAATCGCTCGTCTCTCAATCATTTTGCAGAGATTGAAGGATATTTGGTGTGGAAGAGTCCTCTCCTTCAGCGGAATCGAGTTTCTTCGGTTATCAAGAGACGCCTTTTCATCCACATGTTCACCTGTTCTCCGTTTTTCTGATGGAAGAGAAGGTGGAACTGATGGCACGCCGTCTCCTGAAGAATCCCGGAGACAGCCCTCCTATGCTAGACAGATGACAGACGTGGTTCTTACCATCAATATCTTGTGGGTAGCAATTTTATCTTTCTTATTGTCCAAATTTCCAGTTTCTTATTTTGTTACTCCCTTTCTCAGAGTATATTTTGGACAAGTCGCAACTTGGGGGAAACTGCTCGCTTGGGGAGCTCAGGTTAGACAGTTGAAGAGAAGGGAAGGCCTATGTCCTTTCTTGTGGAATGCAACTTGCACCACCTGAGTTCATCGTGTGGATTCACTTTGCAGGTTAACCATCTCATCGACAAGGGACAATGGTGGAGGCTGGCCACATCGAATTTCTTACACGTGAACGCCGTGCACCTCCTGGTCTGTTTGCGATTATAATGCTCAGTTTTTAATGTATCACTTGTCAACAGATTTGTTACTTGAGTTTGTCCTTTGCAGATTAATTGCTTGAGTCTAAATGCCATTGGTCCCAAGGTGGAAGCAGTCGCTGGCCCAGAAAGATTTCTAGTGGTTTACGCCACCTCTGCAATTGCAAGTAACAGCTCGGACATACTGATGCAATCACACAGTTACTTGTTTACCGGTCCTCAATAAAACTTAGCATTCTACAGGTTCAGCAATGAGTTACAGGTTTAGCAAAGCGTCTTCCGTAGGTGCTTCTGGAGCACTTTTCGGACTGGTGAGTCCTCTTGAAATGTCATCCAGCACAGTTCGAACCTCAGAACATCGAGCCTGATTTATAGAACATAATGCTTTTAAGGCTAACAAATATGTAGCAGAAATCCAGTTTTAAGACCAGCATTATCCTTTTCTTCCTCTTGCCTTTCTTCCGGTCCTTATGATGCATCTGGTGCTTTATTAAGGTTGGTTACCTGGCAGTTTTCTTCTTGAGGCATAGAGGCCAGACCGGAGATGCCGACAAAGGTCTAGAGTACGTAGCACAAATACTACTCCTTAACATGGTATGTTTCTTTCAAGCAACTATAGCTCATTCAAGCTTTTTAAAAGTGCGTTTTAATTCTTCCATCATGCTTTCCACGGTACCTTGGCGCGCATGGGGACACTTTTGCTCTAGAAATCAACTTTTTGTTAGAAGTTAATTTTTCTACTTCTAAGCGGAAGTATATTTATTTTACTTCTTCAAGTAGCTCCAAAATTATTTCCAGAGCAAAAAAATGATTCAGAAATAGAAAAATGAAGTTACATAACGAAACGGATTTCTGCTTCAAAGTTGCGTTACCAAACAAATATCTGCTCCAGAAATGTTGTCATGCGCACCTTAGTGTGTGGCTAGCAAGCATGCTTTTGCTTCTTCCAAGTTACTGCTGTTGATCGAGCTTATAGAATCAGAAGTGCATCTAGGAGCACAGCTTTGGGAAAATTACTGCTCTATGTCTTAGTTAGCATGTTTGTATCTGCAAAAGAAGTTAATATGCCGAATGTCCTGGCTGCAGGTCGTTGGGCTCTCGTTTCAACGTATTAATAACTGGGCACATGTGAGTATAGCATCAATTTCTCTGTCTCTGTTTTTACAATGTGCTTTCATTTCTCCTGGAAGTTCACTAGACTGTATCTCGAACATCACTTTGTGGTCTTCTCTTCACAAAACGAAAACCTTTGCGATGATCTGTGTCACGGCTGCACTGGCGAAAGATGAAAGCTTTCGGTCCTATGTCGGTCGATGGATATACGTCTTGGTCGGATTCGTGCTCCTCATTTCGATTGCTGTGTCTTTTCTTAAGATTTTTCATACACAGGTAGGAGGATTTCTCGGCGGGGCAACTGCATCGTGGCTCCTTGGTCCTGCGGGGAAGCTCGAGCACAGGTCTAGCGTTGGTCGCGAAGCCATCGACGACATCAAAGGGACAGAAGACCCGGGGCAGCCGTAAGTGGAGTGTAGATGCCGGTGATCAAGAAGCAACTCCACTTCGCTTCCCTGCCCGCTAACTTTTTTAGCATGCATGGACAATGCAATGACATCATTTGGGTGGGGCTATTTTTTATATTTCCCACTGGTGCAAAGATTTGTACCAGCATCCATCTCTGCAAATTTTGCGTATCTGTCTGAGCGTGACCTTTGATTTAGTTAGAAATACAGGTCCCCAAAATCTTTGCCCTTCGAGAGTGGCCACGCAATCTAAACAAGAGCTCTGTTAACGTAATGATTTTTGAGCTACAGCGTGTTGAGGACCGTAGCTTCTTGAAGAAGTGAACCCTACGATAATTTCTATTTATTTTTTATTTATTTTCTTGATGCCTAGAACAGGTTATTAATCTCATGGTATAGATTAAGGACAATCACATAATCATCTCTCATTCTCTTTCATCAATCAAAGTTGATGACCCATTTTATTACATCCCTTCATGGTGTATCTCAAACTTATTAATTTCAATTTTAATTAAATTGGCAGGATCAATAACTTGATCATCAAGCAAAGTATCAAAAAGTTCAAAACCTATTGCATTTTTACCAATTCAGTCTTAAACTTTTCAATTTAACCAATTTAGTCCTAGAAATTTTCAATTTGATACCAATTTAGTCCAATCGATGACATGGATGCCGGTCTTCCTACGTAACGCGATCATGCTGATGTGGTTAAATATTTTAAAATATATATTTTTATAGTTTTTATTCCATTCTTTTTTTCATTCCCTTTTCATCGATGGTTGGCCATAGGCCACGCCCGTGGCCAACCCTTGCCCAAGCGGTGTCGGCGAGGCTGCCTTGGCCTAGGCGAGGGTCAGCCTTGCTAGTGCTTGCCCTTGCCCAAGTGTGACGCGACCTTGCATGTGGCTGGTAGCCAACCACCTTCAAAAACAAAAGGGGAAGAAAAAATAAATATATATAAATATTAAAAAATTCTATGTTAGCAACAGCCATGCAACGTAAGACATCCAGTACGTCAGCAATTTACAACCAATGTGAAATATTTTTTAGAGCTAAATTGATTCAATTAAAAGGTTTATAACTAAAGTGTGCCACGCTGGACAAGTGTCGTTCGCATCATTGATTTCCAATCAAAATTAGCTAAATAGACTAAACTAGTACCAATATAAAAAGGTCGGCGTCTACGTCAGTGATTTCCAGCGAAAATTAGTGGGATAAACTGAATTGATACTAATATTAAAAGGTTTAGCATTAAATTAGTACAATTGAAAGGTTTATGACTGAATTGATATCAATGAAATAGGTTTATGACTTTTTTTTTTGTACTTTTTCCCTTAACCATCTTACCTTTCAGGTAAACATTATAGTATATTGTGTATTGTATACATAGTTACTACATGAACATCGTAAATAGTCAGTTGATCTCATTATACATCGATAATCATGAGTTGGGTCTTTTAGTTATGGTACGTAGTCAATGGGTATACAGTGGCACATGGCAGCCATGTTATGAGATTCGTGTATGACTTTTCGCAGCCGAATGGTCAGACACACGTGCTTATTACAGCCAAAAACGATGTCCACTTCAAGGAATTAAATAACATTAAGCGTAAATGCCGCCAATAACGATATTTGGACGATAGTTTGAAGCAGCAAAATACATGAGAGGATGACCAAATCTCGAGGAAGTTGAAGGGCATCTGTCGACGTCCATGTCTCCGAAAAACGACGTCTTCGCCGACGTACGTCATCCCATGCAGAAAGAGAAAGGCGACCTGACTTTAACCGGTTACAGAGATCACGTTTCAGAATCGGGGGAAAAAAAAAACATTTCTCGAGAACCCATATTTTCAAACTGTCAATGTCTATATTACATCGTAACTGAAATTTGATGGCCATAGGTGATATCGGTGTAGGTTTTTACTCTCATGTCAGCTTCGAATTGCGACGGTCATGTGAAGATCATTTCAGACATGTTCACATGTTGTTTTTACGTTGATTTGGGAGAGATCAAAACGGCCAAGGGATCATGTGAATTCTTCAACAACATAGAAATAATAGTAATATATTATATGCTATAGGCCTATTGTAAGGAAAAAGATCGAGAGCCCTTGATTAAAGAAAGGGTTTCAGTTTGAAAAAAACAGAAGAATCCAAAAGGTTATAATTATCTTTCGTCAGCCAGTCACAATAATAAACATATTTGTTGGTCCAAAAGTCATACATTGCTGCTTATAAATAATTCACGTGTACCCATGCAGACTCTAAGGTACGTATACGACTCTGGGTCTTTTGCGTGGAATAAGTCAGTTAATAATAATAAAGGTTGCGAAGACTAGCTCTCCCATAACTTTGACTCTCTCTCCCATAGTGGGACCAATACGATGAATGCATCTCTCATACGTGCGACTTTGACCTAGTTCAGTTTGTTAAGGAACCTTTCTGGCACTGGCAAGCGTAGACCAGTAAACAATTCTTAATGGAAATCACTCCTTTTGCTGGTTTTTACATTGCTTACAATCACGCCTCGGTGGCTACAACTCTCGACCCGAGACCACCCAATAAAAAAAATTGTATAAACATGTACGTTACAAGACTCTGTTTGTTTCGCGAAAAATATAGATATTTAGACAAAAATCCATATCTAGATATTTTTCATAGATGATGAAAATAAATTTCGCCCATTCATTTTTGGTAAGTGATATAAGTAGTCATATTTAGGAAAATATTTTTCAAATCATTCATTTTTTATGAAACAAAAAGAGTCCAAAGATTTATTCTAAATGACATGGTAATCAGAGTCGATTATAACTGGCAATAGACCAATAATAATAAAAAAATAAAAACACTTCATCATCTGTGCCTTCAATGGTGTAGATGTGTGTCTTCAATGTTCAGTCGTCCTGACATGGCGAAAAATGCTACCACTTAAACAGATAATCATCTTGAGCGCAGCTCAAAAATTGCACTGAAAAGATAATTAATATAAGAAAAATGATACAAATAGTCGCTGAACTTTGGCCCGATGTGCAATATAAGTTGTGAAGTTTAAATTTGTTCAACATGATCATTGAACTTTTAATTTGTTCAATTCGGTCCCTGAACTTTTGATACATATTCATTCTAGTTCTTGGACTGTATAAAAATATTCAATATTATCCATGAACTTGAATTAATAGAAAAGCAATTGTAAACATATTTCATTGACTAAATTAAATATGTACCAAAAGTTCATGGACTACATTGAACAAACTAAAAGTTTAAGGACTTCATTGCACATCAAGCTAAAGTTCAGAGATTATACTGCACATTGAGCCAAAATCATGAATCATTTATGTCATTATTCCCTAAATACACGGCACATCTATACGACACAAGTTCAAGCATATATCTAACAAAGAAAGGATCTAATAAACTATGATCCCTAGTTGTAGATGAGCTGTCCAGCAATATGAACATGACTTTGGAGGCTTCAAAGGTTAGAAGTTGTTTATCATAAGGTGACAACGCAACAACCACAGGCCTGCATATAATGAGACGGCATCAAGAGAAGAACCAACTTCGACTTAGTTTTATGCACTTTTTGGCCCAAGTTGCATAGAGGTAAATGAGAAAAGGGTCACGAAAGAGAGAGTCGAATCACATCCATATCTCATTTGTTGACATACTTTCAAACTTGGAACTTTACCAATTCTGTTCATTTGTTCGGAACCTACTGAATCTACGGTCTGGGTATTATACGCACGTTTGATCAATGCCTCTATCAAAAATGTCTTTGAAAACACACATAACACTCATCCAAATTAATCTGTTGAGTCCAATTTCATACGAACTGTGCATAACATAACAAATCTTCTTCAATTAGATAAATTATCGAAAATGAAATCCTTTAGATTTGTGGAATAGTAAAACCCAACAAATCAAACTCCAAAACCCTAGTCAACTTTTTAGAATTGTAGATACGTATGGGTGCAGTTACAATTGATGAAGCAATACTTGTGTATGCGTACAAATCGATGAAAACCAGGTCGAAAGGAAGACTTATTCGAATCCGGACCATTTGCGTCGACTCTTGTTGTTGACTTTGAATTTTTCTCACATGCATGCACCCATATGAGTGGACCACGCATGTTGTAATAAAAGAGCCATTTGAAAATTGAGGCACGACGGCATTCGAACCATAAAAACATCTTTTCAGTCAACATAATCATTTGGGTAATGAAACAAGTAAACCTAGCTTTTCACGCCGTCTTAAAGTCATTGATACGATTATTAAGGATGTATTTGTTTTACGAAAAATAAATAATTTAAAAAATATATTTTTGAAAAAAATCATCGATTGTCTTTCCATAATACAAAAGACTACAACACGTTGTATATTTTGTCCACCATCTTTCTAAATATTTAGTATTGTTAGCTCTACTTCATTGAAAATAGGGGCTGTTCTTTTGTACTTTGGTTTCATCAGATCTAAAGGGATTTTCAAACAAATTGAACATCGACTCGATCAATACATTAAGCAAACCTGAACAGGATAAACCTACCTATTTGTTTTATTTTGATCGCATTCGATGTTGCAGATTATTTGGTTAAAAGTTGAGGCTTCTTTTTATGTTTTTAATTATAAAAGCTTCACATTTACAAAACCAATTTATTTTTAAAACCAGGACTTGGCCTCCAATTGAATTTGGTCCAATCCGAATAATCGATCTGTCCGTATTTCTTGAATGTTTCGATCAATCAGTCACCTTCATTTTAGCCAAAAGATTGTCGTTTGCCATGCATTCCATGCAAGTCGAAGTGATTATTTATCTCAGTAATCATCTTCTCAACTCCTAATCCTGACATCGCCAAACTATGCACACAGTATCTCCGACAAAAAGGAAAGCAAAAGATATAAAGACGCTTCTTATATCACCATCAGCCGAGGAAACCCTAACGTCGGAATCCGAGACAACGGGGACAGCAGGGGAACGTTGAAGATGCCCGTCGCACCGTCGCAGTCCCAGGCCCCCGTCCAGCTAGATGGCGTCAAAGGAACGTCCCTCCACTCGCCGACATCGGGTTCCCCCATCTTCTCCTTCTTCGCGATGTCCTTGCGCTCCTTCTCCTCCTCCTCACGGCGTCGTTTCTTGCCATTGGCCTGGGCCGCCAGAGGCTCGGTCTTGCCAGCCTCGAGTGGGAAGTTGAGGATCGCCTTCGAACCGCGGAGCTTGAAGGCGGCTCGGTCGTAGGCCTTTGCGGCTTCGAGCGAGGTGTCGAAGGTACCGAGCCACATGCGTGAGCCCTTCCGGTTCGGGTCTCGGATCTCTGCCGCGAACTTCCCCCATGGCCTCCGCCGGACTCCCCTATAGTGCCTCTGTTCGTCGCGTGTTTGATTCGAACCTTTTCGAACAGTCTGATTCGGCTCGGCGAATTGCAGCAACTCGACTTTGCTCGGCAGCGCGATCCTCAGCGACGGCTTCTTGCTCGATTGCGAGGTTTTCGAGGCGGCTTCGCTGATTATTTCTGGTTTTGTTTCAAACTCGAAGAACGATTTCGATTCGGAGCTCACGGATGAGCTCGAATTCGCCGCCATCGGAGGGATAAGGTCGGGTTTTTGAAGTCTCGCTTCGAAACTGAAGCTCTCGCTCTGGTTTTGCTCGAAGGCCATCGAGCTCACGTCGAACTGGAAGAGATTGGCGTTTGGGAGACAATCGAAGTCGGAGGAGAGGGACTCGGAGCGAGAGGATTCGATTTCAGGTCCGAAAGTGGTGGAGTTGGAGGATGAGGTGGTGGCTGTGGCGGTGGTGGTGAGATGAGCAGGGAAGGCGACGGCTCCCATCGGGGAGGGTTCGCCGAGGAGGTGTTGCTTGATGAGCTGAAGCCTCGAGGACACTTCAGTGCTCGACGAGGTCGCCATTTTCTGAAGGGTCTTGGGCAGATTGAAGCTTTGAGTACGTGGGTTAGAGAGAGAGAGAGCAGAGGGACTGGCTGCCAGATGAGAGTGGAAGAGAGAGTGGAAATGAGTATTTATAGGAAGAGAAAAGTGTTGAATTCAAACTTTGGAGGATCTTTTTTTGTGTTTGACTGGTTCCTCCGCTTCCCAATTCCCATTTGGTCGTTGTGATTTTTGTGCCGTTGGATCAACATCTCGTTGTTTGAAAGTCAAAGGTGCCTTCAACGGCGACGATCGTTTTGTATTTAACGTTCGTCCACATTTTTTGTCCCCATACTGTGCATTTTTAGAAAGAACGATTGCGGTTACTTTTTCTCCCTCCAGTGTTGGGAGCCTAGAACGAGTTGCGAACGACCCATTTATCCATTGGCAAGCCTAGAACGTTTACGATCATATGTCATATTTCCTTTATCCAGGAAGAAAAAGAAATCAATGCTTTTCCAGCCAATTTTTATCTCCTTATTTATAATCTGATTTCGCTTGCTACAATTTTCAATCTCAAATCATGCAGCACTATCAATCGTTTCACGGTGGCTGAAGCTGGGGCGTGGTGAAAAATGTTATCACTTAAGAGATCATCATCTTGAGCGCAGCTCAAAAATTGCACATGCAACACGAGTTCGAGCATTCCCGAGGAGGCAAGGTGGCAAAAAATTACATTACATGCACATACGTAAGAAAGGAAAATGTCGGCATTATCTATAGTCCCGCTTTGTGGATGAGCCGTCAATAGGAACATGACTTTTTCGAAGATTACAACTTGGGATCGTGAGGGAAAACACGACAACAACAGGCCTCCATCTAATGAGAGGGCAACAACAAAAGAAACTGCTTTGAGTTAGATACACTTTTGTTGCCCATATTCCATAGAGGAAAATTGAAAAAGGGTTACGAAAGAGGGACTCGATTCCCATCCGGAACTCACTTCTCGACATACACCCAAACTTGAAACTTTTTCACTTATTTAGACCATATATGTTTCTTTTGATTATGTTAAGATGCATGCGTGAGTTGTGTTAGAGAAATCTCATATCAAAAAATTAATGTGGTGTTGTGCAGTTAATACATTCTAATCGATCAATAACTCATTTATTTAAGCTTTTGAGTGAAGATGGGTCTATCTAGATATATTGATGCGCTCGAACTTGGACTCCCTCTTTGTGATTTTTCCAAACGAAAAGTATCAAGCTTTTACTGCACACGATAGTAAAACCCAACAAATCAGACCCCAACAACATATTCAACTTTTAGAATTGTAGGCTGTATTGCTCATGTTAGACTTCCTGAAATTGTATGTGGGAAATTACTAAAAAGATCTTGAACATATTGCATAAATGCTAATTTAATCATAAACCTTTTTAATTGGCCGATTTAATCCTAAATATTTTAATAAATTTTTAATTTAGTCTTTAACCTTTGTAATGGTGTTAATTTAGTTCTAAATATTTGGATGACGATCAAATTAGCATCAAACATCTTATGTGGCACGGCTAGCATTGACATTGACAATATTTGCAATTGTTATTTTTAAAAAAAAATTATGAATTAAAAAAAAGATCTTTTTTTAAACTTTGGGTCAGCAACCCTCGCATGCTAGTCGACAAGGGCCACGACGTCCTCGCCCGAACCAAGGGAGGGTCATGGCCCCAAAGTTGACAAAAATATAATTCAAAAAAAATTTTAAAAAAATTGCAAAAAAAATGACCACGTCGGCCCTCTAATTGTTCCACATAGGATGACCGATGCTAACTATATCATCTTGTCAGAGACTTGAGATCAAAATTGATTTGAATGATTAAATTGGCAAATTGTCAAAAGATTTAGGATAAAATTGACACAATTGAAAAGCTTATGATTAAATTGGCAAATCGTGAAAGAGTTTAGAACTAAATTGGTCAAATCAAAAAGTTTATGACTAAATTGATTAAAAAAAAAAGGATACATTTAGGACATACGGGTGATCTAAACCAAGTCGAAAAGAGAATGATTTGAATCCGGACCCTTTTGCAGCATTAGGTTTGTCATTGAATTTCTACGCATAAATGCAATGATGTTAATAGACCATCGATCTGGTAATGAAAAAGTCGAAACTTTTGATTACCTTACATTCAAACCACATGTACATCTGTTGAGTCAAAATAATCATTTGGGTCAAGAACAAGCAAGCATAGCTTTTACATCATTTGTTAAAGGGTCCAATTGTTTTGGGGAAAAAAAACAAAAACAAAAAAGACATTTTGAAATACAACTTCCTAAAAATGTCGTTCGCATCGCTCATTACAATAAACAAACAAAAAATATTTTCATCATTCACGATAATATGTAGACATGCATTGTTAGTTTTTTCATTTACTAGTTCTTTGAGATGATATAAGCAATCATTTTAAAATATATATATATATATTTTGGGATTATTGATGTTTTTGCGAAACAAACGGAGCGGAGAGTAGTGAGAATTGCTTTGTCGGTAAATGCATTACGTCTTAAATGGTCATTTGCGCATGTTCTTCTGTGCATCCTTAATGCGCGTAGATTTGTTCCACGGATGGGACTTGATCAGGCAAAGCCTTTTTTGCTTCCCTTACCTTCTTTCTTCCTTTGAGTAGACAATGCACTAATTTATGTCGGGAAGCAGCAATTTGGCACGTTTCAACTTTAAGTAACTATATATGCACAAGTAATGCTTAGGATATATTTACGTGTGACATGCTTAGCGACTCATATTATCGAGACTAATACTAGGGGTAAAGAAATATTTCAACAGGCCATGAATCAAAGTTTGTGTATATTTATAGCCTCGCCGCCCCACCGTGGCAGCCTTTCCAGAATGCGAAAGACGTCTATATTTGATTGGATTTAGTTCAGTCCCGAGAATCGATTTTCCATTTTTTTTTTTCTCCGAGTGTTTCAAACGATTTTTTATTTTTATTTTTTGTCGGCGTGTTTTGATCGATTAGCCACCTTCATTTTAGCCAGAAGATTGCCATTTCCCGTGCACTACATACACTTCAAAGTGATCATTCATCTCGATAACCATCTTCTCAGCCGTTAATCCTATCGTCACCAAACTGTGCACAAAAGAAAGAAAAGACACTTGTCATATGACCATGAGCTGAGGAAACCCTATCGTCGGAATAGGAGATAACGGCGACAGCAGAGGAACATTGAAGATCCTCGTCCAACTAGACGGCGTCAGAGGGACGTCCCTACCCTTGCCTGCTGCATCGGACTCGGCCACCTTCTCCTTCTTCACGATGACCTCGCGCTCCTCCTCCTCCTCCTCACGGCATCGTTTCTTGCCATTGGCCGGGGCCGCTGGCGGCTGGGGCTTGCCAGCCTCGAGAGGGAAGTTGAGGATCGTCTTCGAGCCGCGGAGCGCGAAGGCGGCCCGGTCGTAGGCCTTCGCGGCTTCGATCGCGGTGTCGAAGGTGCCGAGCCAGATGCGCGTGCCCTTTCGGTTCGGGTCTCGGATCTCCGCCGCGAACTTCCCCCACGGCCTCTGCCGGACTCCTCTGTAGTGCCTCTGTTCGTCGCGCGCTTCATCCGAGCCTTTTCGAACCGTCGTCTGATTCGGCTCAGCGAACCGCAGCAACTCGACTTTTCTGGGCGGCGCGATCTTCAGCGACGACTTCTTACTAGGTTGCGAGGTTTTCGAGGCCGCTTCGCTGAATATTACAGGTTTCGCTTCGAACTCGAAGAACGATTCCCTTTCGGAGCTCGTTGATGAGCTCGAATTCTCCGCCATCGTAGGGATTAGGTCGGGTTGTTGAGGTGTCGCTTCGAAATTGAAGCTCTCGCTCTGGTTTTGCTCGAAGGCGACCGAGCTGACGTCGAACTCGAAGAGATCGGCATGTGCTAAAAACTCGAAGTCGGAAAAGGAGACGGAGCGAGAGAGCTCGGCCTCAGGTCCGCAAGTGATAGAGTTGGAGGATGAGGTGTCTACTGCGGTGGCGAGATGAGCAGGGAAGGCGGCTCCGATAGGGGAGGACTCGCCGAGGAGGTGTTGCTCGATGAGCTGAAGCCTCGCGGACACTTCAGTGCTCGACGACGTCACCATTTCTGAAGGAACTTAAGTTGGGCAGATTGAAGCTTCGAGCAAGAGAGAGGAGAGGGGTTGTGGGTGTTGGATGAGTGGAGGAGAGAGTGGAAATGAGTATTTTATAGAGAGAGAGAGAGAGAGAGAGAGAGAGAGAGAGAGAGAGAGAGAGAGAGAACAGGGTTGAATTCAAACTTTGGAGGATCCTTCGTTGAGTGGTTCCCTAGCTTTCCCCTTCTTCCTCTCTCCTTCTTATCCCCTCAGTCTCTTCCTTCGATCGATATGCATTCTCTGCCGTTGGATCAACCCCCCGTTTGAAAGTCAAAGGGGCCCCTTCAACGGAGACGATCGTTTCCGCGGTTTTCTTTTTTTTCTTTGGTCGCGTACCGTGCAATTTTTAAATAAGAACGACGGTTGCGGTCATCTTTTCTTCCCTGGCGTTGACGGTCAGGAAGGAAGGAGCCTCTTTTTTTCCACTCCTTTCTGACGTTTGGCATTGGTTCGATGATTCAGAGCAGTGCGAGTTGCATCGCCTCAGGGTTCTAACTTCCTCTAGGTTCTAACCTAGAGGAAAATTGGTCGACCGCGTAACGATTAATTGGAAATGGCTCGCCTTTTATCGTTGTCAATCACGGGGGAGATTACTCAGGCGGTATAACGTGCTCGAAAATACTGAATGATTAGATGTTAGGCGTGAACTTACTTGAAAAGCTAATGGACCGAAAACCACCCCGATTAATCATTGAAGTTGTCATGTACTCGCTTGCCTCTAGCATCACTTAGCCGGCATTTTTTCCTAGTCGAGAAAGCAAAATTGACATACCGTAACTCGATTTTGCAAGAACCAAGTTAATCAGTCACAAGACACGGCCGAGTGACAAAGATGGAAAAAAAATTATCTAAAAAGTCCTAAACTTATTGCGTTTGTGTCAATTCATTCGTGAACCTTTTAAATTTTGTCAATTAAATCTCAAATATTTTTACGTTTTGTCAATTGAGCTCAGCCGCTCAATTTTAGCAGGAAATTACTAACGTAAACACCTGCCATCCGACATGATACGGCCAAATTTATCAAGGTTCTAGAAACCGCGTGGTTACAAAAAAGTAAGCGATTCGCATGTGCTCAAAGATCGGATGTGCACGGTCAACGGGGGACAGAAAGAGACGTCCACAATGGAAGGGAACGAGATGGATAAGATCAAGGGCCATGGAATCGAAGATTCGGTCACGGGTCCAAAGCTGTTTCATTCACAAGGCACGTAATCTCCCCCATCTTCCACGACTTCCGTCGCTTCCCTCTATTTTCTTCTAGATTGCACACACCCTCTCTCTCTCTCTCTCTCTCTCTCTCTCCCGCCCTTTTTCATATGAACGTCCCCAAGCAAGTTTGCTGGACAACGGTGTGTTTTTCTTGCGATGCCCCGCCTCGCGGAAGCACGAGATTTTGGGATTTCACGTGGGATTCGAGCTATCACAGCGCGCGATACATTCGCTGAAATCGCGCCGGGCATGATCCGCAAGGAGGTGTGTGGCGGCAACCCCTGCTAGCTTTCCCTCGATCTGTTTGTTGGAAACCGACATGTTTAGCCAGAATTAGCATAACTGTCTCTGGTTTAAGGGGACAGCCCGACATATGTGTGTGGGGAGAATTACCAAGAAAAGTCTTGAACTTATTGCAACTGTCTCGACTCAGTCAAGGGATTTTTATTTTTTTTTATTTTGGTCAATTCAATCTTAAGTCTACTGTCAATTCAGTCATTCCCATTAATTTTGATCGAAAATCAATGATATGAACACCGGCTGCCTTACAGGAACCAGAGGAACCGATGTGTCTATAGGAAATGGAAGAACCGGTGCCAAACACCCTCCCCTTGCCGTAATTGTACGTGCTCCGGCAATAACAACAACATATCTCGTTCCGAGCGTTTGCTCATATAAGTCTTTAATAATGCGAACGGAGTTCGCGTGCCGAAAACGAAGGCACGACAAAAAGCTACAGAAAGAACTTATAAAACTCGAGATTTCTTTGCTGGAGTGGGCATTTTCTCGGCAACGGAGAGAAAATTTCAGGAGCCTCTCTGATCCGGCGCCTGCGTTATTGTAATATTTGTGGCTTTCACATCTGAGATGCCGCGAAAGGGTCTTCGGTTGAAATCGCGGGAACAGAACAAAGCTGCGGTCCATTCTCGCTGTTGGCCATAGTTAATGATGATTTGTTCGGGTCCGCCGTCGATCTCCGGCGAGTCGTCCTTCCTCCGGAGACCGATTAAAGAAATGGAATTGGGAGGTGAGCGCCTGATTTGGCACGCCGTCCGAGAGCATCTGGCCACCTGATCTCGTCCCACCGTGGGAACGTGTGGAATCATCGTCCATTAACTGGGTCCCGCCGGTGCCCGGTCTTGTCGTGTGCAGCAGACAACTTGCCCAATCGGTCCGGACGTAGACAGTCGAAAGTTTTTGTAATTCAGTCCCAATCATTACTCCAATATAACGCCTGCCGGCTAATTTTAACTAAAAATTACAGGCGTGACGCCGAGAGCCACGTTGGACGATATGGGGATAGCTAGACTGTCGCATAAGCTTCTTCTAACAAACGATACTACGTTAGAGTTTATGACTGAATTAGCAAAATCAAAAAGCATTTGAATGAATTACTATCCGTACAGTGGGTTCTGGATTAATTGAGTAATTTTTCCTATTTGTCGCCCCAATTGCTAAGCATTTGAAGCGAAGTGGTAACGTCAGAGGAACGTGTAATTAGGAAATTGCACTCGATGTTGGAGTTAGCTTGAAGTATATCATCATCAATTTAACGAAAGAGGCCGAGTACAGCACATCGAATTCTTTAAGTAATAAGCGCGAGGTTGCAAAGTTTAAGTAATAAGCGCGAGGTTGCAAATTCGATTTCCGATCCGACGTACCCTTTTGGCCCTGTCACAAGATAACCATTCCTTTCTTGTCTCTCGATAACCGGCTTAGGCGGATTACGTTTGATCGGACGGGGACGGCGGACTTGGCGGTGACACGACGATTGGCTCTAAATACTGTTCGACCTCCGCGAGAAAATCGGAGAGCCTAATTTCTGAGGCTTGAAAGCAGCAGGAGTTCCTTGTAATTTGTCAAAGCCCAACGCGTAAAGAAGTTCTTCTTTTTGACTTCCTCACCTGAATAGATAGCTAGGGCGACAATGTCGAAAACGAAGAATGAAAAAGCAGCGATTGCGGCGGGTTCAAGATGGCAAGCCTAGAGCGGGTTACGGACGATCCATTTTATCCATTGCCAAGCCTGGAACGTTTACGATCACCTGTCATATTTCCTTTATCCAGGAAGCAAAAGAAATCAACGCTTTTACACCCGATTTTTATCTCGCTACTTATAATCTCATCTCGCTCGCTACGTCTCTCAATCTCAAATCCAAAGAAAACTTTGTATAATTAAACATTCATATTACAAAGGTTTGTTCTAACTAACATAGTAAGCAAAGCCTATTACAACAAGCTGATAGATACAAAAACAAAATCACATCATAAGGTGTGCTTTCGACATTGAAGATGTGCGTCTTCCATTATTGTGGTAAGAAGAGTGGCCATGCATGGTGACACTAGCAAAGAATGCTGAGAAGTGACCTCCTGGCCATAATCATGCAGCACTATCGATCGTTCGGCGGCAGCTAAAGATATGGCGTAGTGAAAAATATTATCACTTAAGAGATCATCATCTTGAGCGTAGCACAAGAATTGCTCATGCAATACGAGTTCTAGCATTCCCGGAGGCAAGGTGGCAAAAAATTACATTACATGCACGTACGTAAGAAAGGAAAATGTCGGCATAATCAATGATCCCGATTCGTGGATGAGCTGTCAAACGATAGAAACATGACTTTGGAGGCTTCAAAGATTACAACTTTTGATCGTAAGGTGACAACACGACAACGACAGGCCTCCATCTAATCTGACGGCAACAATAGAAGCACCTGCTTTGACTTAGATACACTTTGTTGCCCATATTCCATAGAGGAAAATTGGAAAAGAGTTACGAAAGAGACTCGAATCACATCCAGGTCTCATTTGCCGACGTACATTCAAACTTGGAACTTTTTCATTTGATTCATTTGTTTCATTTGTTCAGAACATGTAGATTTCTTTTGATTCTATGAAGATACACGTGTAAGTTGTGTTAAATAAGTCCCACGTCGAGGAATTGAAATGGTATTGAACAGTTAATATATTCTAATCGATCCATAACTCATTAATTTAAGTTTTTAAATGAATATAGATCTATTTAGATATTGTTGATACCGAAAGTTGTCTCTTAATGATTCGGTATCTTAAAAATGACGTTATGAGGAAAAACTTTACTAGTAGATCCCGAAATATGGTAAGAAGAAAATGACTTACCGAATAACACGATGGTACTTTTATATTCAGGAAGTTTAAAAGAAAGCACAAAAAGATATCAAATGAAGGACACCGCACATTTGAATTCGATAAATCTCAGGTATGCGACATAAAGATTATATGCTGAAATTCGAGAAAAATGGAGCAAAACTCATGGGCGCGAACAAGTTTTGGAAGTTAATGGATGTTATTAAAAAAAGGATTCAACTGATCATGCAGTCACAAGTGGGATTAGAAAATATTTCGATTTTCACGGACAAGTTATGGAATCGTAAGTTGAGAAGAAATGAGCACGGGTGCTAAAATTTAAAAGTTTGAAATTAGATAATAACTGTTTAAGCAATTGAGAATGCAAGAAAAATAAGTATCCAAAAGAGAGGAGAAGAGAAAAGGAACATAGAACACAACTCAAAAAAATGCTCTATTTCTTTCGAAGTTTTCATTACTGCCTCCAGTTTAACTTTCCCATACTTTCCATTCTTTGTACCTTTAGATTCTAGTAGTTTATGTCCCATTTACAGTAAGTAGAAGTATTGTGATAGTAGATTGTTTAAATTTTGAAGCATTTCCTCATTCAAAATCTCCATTAGAACAGAACCACAGAACCCATATTAATAAAAAAAATTGAAGAACGAATTTCAGTGAAAGATATTCCCGATACAAATCGCGCGACCAGATATATTGACGCGCTCGAACTTAGGCTCTTTCTTTATGATCTTTCCTGGCGACAAATAGTATAAGATTCTACGGGTATTACACAAATAGTATAGAATCTACGCACGCATGTTTGATTGATGTCACCATTAGAAATGTCACTGAACACACACGTGTCACTCGCCCAAATGAATTAATCCAGATGAGTCCAATTTCAATTTCATACGAACTGCATAATAAACCTTCTTTAATTCAATAGATTATCGAAAATGAACTTCTTTAGATTTGTAGAATAGTAAAACCCAACAAATGTGTCTCCAAAACCATATTTAACTTTAGGAATTGGAGGCCAGTATTGCTGAGGTTAGACTTCTTGAAACAGTATGCGGGGGAAGTTACTACCTAAACAATTTAACAAATTTTCAATTTAGTTTTTAACCTTTCAATCATGTTAATTTAGTCCTAAACAATTTGACAATAAATATAGGATAAATGACACAAATAGTCTCTAAACTTTTGCCCGATGTGCAATAAAATTCATGAACTTTAAATTTGTTCAACGTAGTCATTGAACTTTTAATTTGTTCAATACGGTCCCTGAACTTTTGATACATGTTCATTCTAGTTCTTGGACTGTATAAAAATATTTAATATTGTCCATGAACTTGAATTAATAGAAAAAACAATAGTAAACATATTTCATTGACTAAATTAAACATGTTCCAAAAGTTTAGGGACTACATTGAACAAACTAAGAGTTTAGGGACGTCATTGCGCATCGGGGTTAAAGTTCAAGCATTACACTGTACGTTGAGCCAAAATTTATGGACCCTTTGTGTCATTATCCCATAAATATATATGGTATATCTATACGACACGAGTTCAAGCATAGAGCTAATAAAGAAAGTATCTAATAAACTATGATCCCTATTTGTAGATGAGCTGTCCAACAATATGACCATGACTTTGGAGGATTCAAAGGTTACACGCTGTTTATCATAAGGTGACAACGCTACAGCCACAGCCCTCCATACGATGAGACCGCATCAAGACAAGATCCAACATGGACTTAGTTTTACACACTTTTTTGGCCCAAGTTGCATAGAGGAAAATGAGAAAAGGGTTACGGAAGAGAGAGTCGAAGCACATCCATATCTCACTTGCCGACATTACTTTCAAACTTGGAACTTTACCGATTCTTTTCATCTGTTCAGAACATACTAAATCTACGGTCTAAGTATTACACGCACGTTTGATTAATGCCTCTATCAAAAATATCTTCGAAAACACTCACAACACTCATCCAAATCAATCCGTTCATGTGAGTCCAATTTCATGCGAACCGTGCATAACATAACAAACCTTCTTCAATTAGATAGATTATCAAAAATGAACTCCTTTAGATCGGTGGGATAGTAAAAACCAACAAATCAAAATCCATAACCCTAATCAATTTTTTAGAATTGCAGACAAGTATGGCTGGAGTTACAATTGATGAAGCAATACTCGTGTATGCATACAAATCGATGGAAACCAAGCCGACAAGAAGAATGATTCGAATCGGGACCCTTTGCATGGGACCCTCTTTCTTGACTTTTTTTGTATTTGGTCGAAAAACTCCATATGTCATTCAGTCAAAGAAATCAGACTTACAGACACTTGAAGTAATAGATTCGATACATAATAAATCCCATAAGGGTTGGAGGGGACGGGCGATCCAGTTGGATGGCAAAGACTTCCTATGGTGGGCTTTGGCAATCCAATCCGCCGCTACGTTAGCATCACGGGGAGTGTGGGCCACCGAAACTGTCGGTAAAAGGGCCAAAATAGCGTTGCACTCAAGGAATAAAGCTCGGCAGGCCCATGGACTCTCCTCCGGCTTATCAAGAAAGGAAAGGATAGATATGTTGTCATCTTGACTTTGTGGTCTCCCTGTACGAACTGGCCATCTGCTCCACTTCCACGACCGGACGCTAGGAACTTCTCTCTCTCTTTCTTCAAACAGTTCAGAGCGTGAAGTACAGCTAGGTTTTCCATCTTGAGCACGCCTTCTCACTACAAGCAAAACTGGTGATTATACACCCCGTGAGTCCCGACAGATCCCGGCGACCGAGCCTTCCAGCTGACGTTCGATCCAGGAGGTGTCAACGTTGAAAATCCAGCAACCCTCCGGCGGCAGATTCCAGCATAATCTTCTCACATAAGCATGCGACCATATGAGTGGACCCCGCATGTAAAAGAGTCATTTGAAAATTGAGGCACGACGGGATTCGAACCGCACAAACCCGTTGTATATTTTGTCCACCACCTTTCTAAATATCTAGTATTGTTAGCTCTACTTCATTGATAATAGAGACTGTTCTTCTGTACTTTGGTTTCATCTAATCTAAAGGGATTTTCAAACAAATCGAAAATCGATTCGATCAATACATTAAGCAAATCCGAACAGGATAGACCTACCTATTTGTTTGATTCCGATCACATTAATTTGATGTTGCAGATTATTTGGTTAAAAGTTGAGGCTTCTTTTTATGCTTTAATTATAAAAGCTTCACATTTACAAAATAAATTTATTTTTCAAATTAGAATTTGGCCTTCAATCGAATTTGGTCCAATCCGAATAATCAATCTTTTCATATTTTCTGAATGTTTGGATCAATCAATCACCTTAATTTCAGCCAAAAGATTATCGTTTGCCAAGCATTACATGCAAGTCGAAGTGATTATTCATCTCGATGATCGTATTCTCAACTCCTAATCCTAACATCGCCAAATTATGCATATCGTTTCTCCGGCGAAAAGGACAGCAAAAGATATGAAGACACTGCTTATATGATCACGAGCTAAAGAAGGCTGAAGATGCCCGTCGCACCATCATAGTCCCAGACCCCCTTCCAGTAAGACAGCGGCGGAACCTTCCCACAGTTCTCAGACCTCAGGCTCCTCCACCTTCTCCTTCTTCGCGAAGTCCTTGCGCTCCTTCTCCTCCTCCTCCTCCTCCTAACGACGTCGTTTCTTGCCATTGGCCTGGGCCGCCGGAGGCTTGATCTTGCCAGCCTCGAGTGGGAAGTTGAGGGTCGCCTTCGAGCCGTGAAGCTCGAAGGCGGCTCAGTCGTAGGCCCTTGCGGCTTCAATTGCAGTGTCGAAGGTATCGAGCCACAGGCGTGAGCTCTTCCAATTCCGACCTCGGATCTCTGCCTCGAACTTCCCCGACGGCCTCCACCGGACCCCACTATATGATGGGTTTTTTTTCTGAAATCGAATATCAAATAATCACACAGAAGATAGAAAATTGATGACACAAAAGATTACCCATGTTCATCTCAAAATAGGGTTACGTCCTGCAAAGGAATTTCACTATATTTTTTCGCTCGTTATATGATTTCTCATACGAGTATAATATATATGACTTAAAAATAATGGGCCTAAAACCCTAATCTATCTGACAGCCTTTTATCCCACAACAAACAGGCTTACCTAAATAAAACTCTAAACCCGATATTGTTTCGGGGGTGTTGCCCCAACCCGCACACCGGGGAGCGGAACTAGCAGCGAGACCCCCGCCCTGCTGATTGGGCAATGAGACCCTCGTGTCGAGGGCGCTGCCCCCGAACACCGCATTCCGCGCGTAGGGATCCTATGTTGTGGGTTCATACTTTGATTTCCCTAAACTTACATGAGTATGCCCGATACGAAAAATAAAGGATCTCGAAGTATTCACCAAGTCCAAACACTATAGCGCCTCTCTTCGTCGCGTGCTTGATTCAAACCTTTTCGAACAGTCTGATTGGGCTCGGCAAATCGTGGCAACTCGACTTTGGTCAGCAGAGCTATCCTCGGCTATGGCTTCTTGCTCGATTGGGAGGTTTCCGAGCCCGCTTCGCTGATTATTTCTTGTTTCATTTTGACCTTGAGGAACGCTTTCAATTCAAAGCTCATCGATGAGCGCAAATTCGCCATATACCACCTGCTTGTTAAAATCCACTGACCACAACTGAATTTCAGACACACGAAAAACATAAAATACTAATAAAGTAAAAATCTCAATGATAAAATGATTCTGAATTACATATTCATTATCAAATATCATAAAATACCGCAAGATGACCTCAAAGACATATACCAAGAGAAACATACAAACTTTCTTTATGTTCCAGGTTTCAGTTTTTCGATTCCAAGTTTCACTTATCCGAAACTTGATATTTACCCGTTAGAATATGTTCCTTAATTTTTGGAACCTGAAATCCACCCTTGATACCTTAAAACTTGGAACCAATCGATTCTTACTGGTCCAATTCTCCAAATTCCATATTCTACTCTGAAACCATTCTCGGCCCTGCTCTAAAGCACTTGATTGGCATGACACTTTCCCCAGAAATTTTTTTTTTGAATAAACGATATGTGCATAACTACCCGAGCAAAGGTAATATAATCGAGCTGGGTAAAAAACAAAGAGTACATAAACCGGATATTTTTCTTGAAGATCAACATGGAAACATAGCATTCAATGTGCGAAAACGAACCTATGAGAAGCACTACGCATCTCATCATCTCTACTTCTAATTTCGACTGACCTAGAGACACTGCATGGTGTCAACTCCAAAAAGAAAAAATTATTTATTTTCCTTGTCAAGGAAGCAAAATGAAAAAGACCAAGTCAACCAACCCAAATTCCATCTTCTCATGCCCTAGATGTGCTTCCAATAAATATACTCATATATTGTCTGCGGTTGAAAGGGTTTATGACTAAATTGGCCAAATTAAAAAGTTTAGAATTAAATTGATAAAATACAATGCATTGACGATAGATAGACGATATAAACCAAGTCAAAAAGTGAGTGATTTGAATCCAGACCATTTTGTCATTGAATTTCCACGAATAAAGGCAATGATATTAGTAGACCATCGATCTGATAACGAAAAAATCGATTTAAGTTCAAGGAAGCATAGCTTTTACATTGTCTTAAGTTCCTTGAGACTATTGTTTGCCCAAAAAGAAAAGACACTTTGAAATGCATCTTCCTAAAAACGTCCTTTACATCGCTCATGACAATGAACAAATAAAAAATATTTTCATCACTTGTGATAATATGTAGACATATATTGTTATTTTTTTTTATTTATTAATTTTTTCGGGCGATACGAGTGATTATCTTTAAGAAAATATTTTTTTAATTATTGATATTTTTGCGAAACAAACAAAGTTGAGAGTAGTGAGAATTGCTTCGCGGGTAAATACATTACGTGTTAAATGGTCATTTGCACATGTTCTTCTGTGCATCCTTTATGCGCGTAGATTTGTTCCCCGGATGGGACTTGATCAGGCAAAGCCTTTTTTTGCTTCCCTCACCTTCTTTCTTCCCTTGACTAGACAATGCACTAATTTATGTCGGGAAGCATCAATGGGGCACGCTTCAAATTTAAGTAACTATATATGCACAAGGAATGCTGACGATATATTTACGTATGACATGCTTAGCGACTCATATTATTGAGAGTAATAATAGGGGTAAAGAAATATTTCAATAGGCCACGAATCAAAGTTTGTGTATATTTATAGCCGCGCCGCCCCACCGTGGCAGCCTTCCCATAAGGCAAAGAGGTCTGGTTGGATTTAGTTCAGTCCCAAAAATCGATCTTCTCTTGTCTTTTCTTTTCTTTTTTATTTTTTTTATCCCCAAGTGTTTCGAACGATTTTTATTTTTATTTTTTGTCTGCGTGTTTTCATCGATCAGTCACCTTCATTTTAGCCAGAAGATTGTCATTTCCCGTGCGTTACAGAGACTTCAAAGTGATCATTCATCTCAATAACCATCTTCTCAAGTATTAAATCCTACCGTCAACAAACTGTGCACAAAAGAAAGAAAAGACACTTGTCATATCACCAAGAGCTGAGGAAACCCTATCGTCGGAATAGGAGACAACGGCGACAGCGGAGGAACCTTGAAGATCCCCGTCGCGGTGTCGCAGTCCCAGATCCTCGTCCAACTAGACGGCGTCAGAGGGACGTCCCTACCCTTGCCTCCTGCGTCGGACTCGGTCACCTTCTCCTTCTTCACGATGGCCTCGCTCTCCTCTTCCTTCTCACGGCATCGTTTCTTGCCATTGGCCGGGGCCGCTGGCGGCTGGGGCTTGCCAGCCTCGAGAGGGAAGTTGAGGATCGCCTTCGAGCCGCGGAGCGCGAAGGCGGCCCGGTCGTAGGCCTTCGCGGCTTCGATCGCGGTGTCGAAGGTGCCGAGCCAGATGCGCGTGCCCTTCCGGTTCGGGTCTCGGATCTCCGCCGCGAACTTCCCCCACGGCCTCCGCCGGACTCCTCTGTAGTGCCTCTGTTCGTCGCGCGCTTCATCCGAGCCTTTTCGAACCGTCGTCTGATTCGGCTCAGCGAACCGCAGCAACTCGACTTTTCTGGGCGGCGCGATCTTCAGCGACGGCTTCTTACTAGGTTGCGAGGTTTTCGAGGCCGCTTCGCTGAATATTACAGGTTTCGCTTCGAACTCGAAGGACGATTCCCTTTCGCAACTCGCTGATGAGCTCGAATTCTCCGCCATAGGAGGGATTAGGTCGGGTTGTTGAGGTGTCGCTTCGAAACTGAAGCTCTCGCTCTGGTTTTGCTCGAAGGCGATCGAGCTGACGTCGAACTCGAAGAGATCGGCATCTGCTAAAAAGTCGAAGTCGGAAAAGGAGACGGAGCCAGAGAGCTCGGCCTCAGGTCCGAAAGTGACGGAGTTGGAGGATGAGGTGTCTGCTGCGGTGGCGAGATGAGCAGGGAAGGCGGCTCCGATAGGGGAGGACTCGCCGAGGAGGTAGTGCTCGATGAGCTGAAGCCTCGTGGACACTTCAGTGGTCGACGACGTGGCCATTTCTGAAGGAGCTTGGGCAGATTGAAGCTTTGAGTAAGAGAGAGGAGAGGGGTTGTGGATGTTGGATGAGACTGAAGGAGAGAGTGGAAATAAGCATTTATAGAGAGAGAGAGAGAGAGAGAGAGAGAGAGAGAGAGAGAGGGGTTGAATTCAAACTTTGGAGGAGCTTTCGTTGAGTGGTTCCTCCGCTTTCCCCTTCTTCCCCTCTCCTTCTTATCCCCTCTCTCTCTCTTCCTTTGACCGTTATGCATTCTGTGCCGTTGGATCAACTCGTTCTTTGAAAGTCAAAGGGGCCCTCAACGGCAACTATCGGTTCCGCGGTTTTTACTCTCTCTCTCCCTTTTTTTTTTTTTTTTTGGTCGCGTGCGTTCGACTTTCAAGTAAGAACGATTGCGGTCGTCTTTTCTTCCCTGGCGTTGACGGTCAGGAAGGAAGGAGCCTCTTTTTTTCCACTCCTTTCTGACGTTTGGCATTGGTTCGATGATTCAGAGCAGTGCAAGTTGCATCGCCTCAGGGTTCTAACTTCTTGTTCTAACCTAGAGGAAAATTGGTCGACCGCGTAACGATTAATTGGAAATGGCTCGCCTTTTACCGTTCTCAATTACGGGGGAGATTACTCGGGCGGTATAACGTGCTCGAAAATACTTGATGACTATATATCAGGCGTGAATTTACTTAAAGCTAGATGGACTGAAAACCATCCGATTAATCGTTGAAGTTTAGCCATGTGCGTACTTGTTTGCCTCTAGCGTCGCTCGGTCGGCATTTTTTTCCTAGTCGAGAGAGCTAAATTGACAAACCGGTGACTTGATTCGCAAGAACCAAGCTAATTAGTTGGGGGATGCGGTTGTGTGACAAAGTCGGGAAAAATTTATCTGAAAAGTCCTAAGCTTATCACGTTTTTGTCGGTTCAATCGTGAACTTTTTTAATTTTATCGATTAGGTCCCAAACGTTTCTACGTTTTGCCAATCGAGTTCATTCGGCTAATTTTAGCGGGAAATTACTGACGTGGACGCTTGACTGTGGTACGGGCAAATCTATCGAGGTTCTAGAACTGCCTGGTTTCAAAACGTAAGGTGATTCGCATGTGCGCAAGCCCGGATGTATACGTCAACGGTGGACGAAAGAGACGTCCATGATGATGGAAGGAAGGGGAAAAAGGAGAAATTGGATGGAATACGTGCGTCGATAGGGAAAGGTCACCTGTGCGCGTGAACGAGATGGATAAAGATAAAATGGGGGATGGAATCGGAGATTTGGTCACGGATCCAAAGTTGTTTCGTTCGCAAGGCACGCAATGTTTCCCCCCTCTTCCGCGACTTCGATTTACTTTCCTCTGTTTCTTCTAGATGCACATATGAAACCCCCCAAGGCAAAGTTTTGGTGGACAACGCTGTGCTTTTCTTACGATACCCGCCCTCGCGGAAGCACGAGATTTCGGGGATTTCGCTTAAGATTCGAGCTATTATAGCGCGGGATCCGTTCGCTAAAATCGCGCCGGGCATGATCCGCAGGGAGGGGGGGTTCGGGGCGGCGACCCTTGCTCGTTTTTCCCGCGATCTGTTCGTTGGAAATTGGCATGTTTAGCCAACATTAACATAACTGTACTCGATTCGGGTGGACAACCCGACACACGTGTATCGAGAGAATTACTTTAAAAAACTCTGAACCTATTACAATTGTGCCTGCTCAGTCGCGAATTTTTTTTTTAGACTAATTCGGTCTTGAGTCCATTATATCCGTGTCAATTAAGTCTTTCTCATCAATTTTGATAAAAAAAAAAAATCGCTGACATGAACATCGATTGCTCTACAGGAACCAAAAGAACCGATGCGTCTATACGAAATAGAAGAACCGGTGCCAAACGCCCTCCCCTTGCCGCGATTGCACATGCTCCCGCACCAATAACGTATCTCGATCCAGGCGTTTGCTCGTATAAATCTTTAATCACGTGAACTCCACGGAGTTCACGTGCCGAAAACGAAGGCACGACAAAAAGCTACAAAAAGAAGTTTTGTGAAACTCGAGGTTTCTCGCCGGAGTCGGCATTTTCTCGGCGACGGAGGGAAAATTTCACGGGCCTCTCCGATCTGAAACCTGCATTATTGTGGATATCTATGGGTTTCAGATCTGAGATGCCACGAAAGGGTCGTCGGTTGAA
Source organism: Psidium guajava (assembly GCA_016432845.1). Classification (NCBI taxonomy): domain Eukaryota; kingdom Viridiplantae; phylum Streptophyta; class Magnoliopsida; order Myrtales; family Myrtaceae; genus Psidium; species Psidium guajava. Next base: position 1,328,324 of record CM028230.1, read on the forward strand.
TAGCGGGCGGAACGCAACAAAGCTGCGGTCCATTCTTGCTGTTGTGCATAATCAATGGTGATTTGTGGGGTCCGCCGTCGCCTTCCGACAAGTCCCCTCCCCTCCTTTCCTTTCCCCCAACAAGAGAGATCGATTCAAGAAATGGAATGGGAGGTGATTGCCTGATTTGGTAAGCTGTCCGAAAGCATCTGGGCCGTCTGATCTTTTGTCCCGCCGTGGGAACTGGGAAACGTGGGGAACCATCGTTCATTAACTGGGGTCCCGCCAGAGCCGGGTCTTGTTATTTACGGCTGACAACTTGTCCAATCGGTCCGGACGTCGACAGTCGTAAATTTTACGATTTTGCAAATTCAGTTGCGACGGGTTTCTCGAAACTCCAATACAGTATCAATCGGACCAATTTCGGCTAGAAATTATAGACATCCCTCGTTGGAGATATAGGGATTACTAGAGCGTCACATCAGCTTTTTCTGGCAAACAATACTATATTGAAGTTTATGACAAAATTAGAAAACTTATGGATGGATTGCTATCTGTCCAATAGGTTCAGAGTCGATTGGGTAATTTTTCCTATTTATTGCCCTCAATTGCTAAGCATTTGAAGCAAAGTGGTAATATCAGAGGAACATGTAATTAGGAAATTGCGTTCGTTGTTGGAGTTAGCTTGAAGTATGTGATCATCGATTTTAACGAAAGAGGCCTAGTACAACGCATCGAATTCTTTAGACAGTAGGCGCGAGGTTGCAAATTCGATTTCGATTAGACGTACCCTTTTAGCCCTGTCACAAGATAACCACTCCTCTCTCTCTCTCTTCTCTTGAGAACCGGCTCTTCGGCGGATTACGTTTGATCGGACGGGGACGGCGGACTTAGCGGGTGCGCGACGATTGGCTCCAAACACTGGTCGACCTCCGCGGGAAAATCTGGGAGCCTAATTTCCGAGGCTTAAAAGCAGCAGGAGTTCCTTTTTAATTTGTCAAAGCCCAACGTGTAAAGAAGTTCTACTTTTTGACTTCCTCACCTGAATAGCTAGGGCGACGACAATGTCAAAAACGAAGAAAGGAAAAAGTAGCGATTGCGGCGTGTCCAAGATGTCAGCTGATGTAATAGATTGTGCCGTTGAAAATTTATCCGATCAAATTACCAAATCAAGCATCGTCTAAGATTTGATTCCCTCACTACGTTAAATAATGAAATCGTGTGTGGTTAAAAATAATCGATAATATGATCACATTATCATATTAGCAGCTTTCAAGAAAAACTTACTTTAATATAACGTCCTATCGAACTTGGCAATCCCATCAAAAGTGGCGGACGAAGCCCATATATAGAGACACTAGGGGTGAGCATTGGCATCGGTCCGGTCTCATCCGGAACTAGTTCGAATCTGTACAGTATCTCACCACCAAATTCACGAGTTTTCTTTTCCTCTACAGAAGCTCCGACTATTTTCTCAACCTCCTTTTTTTGACTGTTTGTTTTTGTTCTTCGTCATTGGCTCTGTGTTTAATACTTGGGCTCTATATGCTAAAGAATTGGAGATTGCCCGAAGTGTGTTTTGCTCATCAAAGCAATTAACATAGCATTTGAGACCATTAATCACCCTTTTTGTTCGGTAATAAATTAAGTGCCCCATCTTAAGGTGAATGTCATCAAGAAATTAACCAAAAAAAAAAAAGGCCGATCTATTCTAGGCTGGTTCCAGGGTCAATAGGGTTGATTCTCGATTCCATAAAGTGGGAAACAATCCTGACTAGATAAGTTCAAGTTCTATGGTGGAAATCAACCCACCTTGGGACCAATAGCCCCTACGAGGCACATCTAACTAAAGTTTTAAGATGACCAGAGCATCTCGAATACACTAATAGCTTCCTAATATGTGCCCGATCAAAGTCCCTTTTGCACCTCCATGGCTGCCGATTCCATATCACTATACTTGATAGGAGTCAACATCGAGCACAAAAATTGCCCAAGAGTTGATGGACCAAAATAGACCCTACACAATCCGAAGGGAACCAATTCCAATGCATATGTAGCGGATTACAGCAAAATTAACAAGCCAAAAGACTGATTTGAATCGCTGATCGTAAACGAGTACATCACACGAGGAACATGTCGTAATTTCTACAGATTAAATGTCCCAATGCGACCTCGAGAAAGTCCGTAGTCTGTTTGACGATAGAGACGAGAAGGGAGAAGCGTCGTTGTGTTCATTGCTGTTCTTACTCTCGTTTGTTTTTCTGTCTTATGAAAGCAAGAAGTGAAACAATGTCTAAAGATGTGATCCCTTTATCGCGTTCAAAAAGGAGTAACAGCCTTTTGGCAATTATTTTTATGGCAAAGGGCTAGAATAACCTACGCGGTACTCCCATACACTCTCAAAATCCAACACAACCCATAAGGTCCTCCAAACATGTCTCGTGAGTTTTTCAGTTCCCCCCCGCACATCATTGATATGTTTTGATTCAGTAAAATTCCTTGCAATTTCTTTACTTGGTTTCAATTTATTGTCTGCTCGTTGGTTTTTTAGTTATACGAATTTTACAAAGTCCGTGAGGTTTTAAGGCATATTAAATATTACTTATTTTTTTTTATTTGAAGTCATTTTTTTTTGTACTTAAAAGTAATCAGAAACGGTGTAGAGAATAAGCCTAAATAAGGCATAAGTCTTCGAAGCCCACGAAGAGATGATGGATTTCTAGTCTGAATACGACTTTTGGTATTTCGGGTCTCGTAATTCCCCCTCTTCTAGAGATTTCTTAGCAATAATGCTGGCGCTGTTGGCTAAAATTCAACCGTCCCCACTTTCATTCTATATTCACTATAAGTCCAAAGAATTATCAAGAAAATATAACCGAGTTCTAAAACTTGCATAAAATGCAATCGAGCCCTTCCGTTAACTTCATCTAATTTGGCTAAAAAATGCCGATGTGATTTCTTTAAACATTTTTCTATGTCCCATGTGACTAAAACGGTGTCGTTTTTAAAAATATAAATTTATTTGAATTAATTTAACAGTAAGGTAAATCAAAAATAAAAAAAGAAGAACTAGTGGCGAGGGCCACCAATGACCCCTTTTGGATCAAAATTTTGGCTCGTCACTTGACAAATGCATCGGTTCCCATTCTCGGCCTGTCTTTTCGATTTCCGGTCACTTAGACATTCTTAAAATTTATTAGCAACTATGAAGCGTTGTTAGCCCGTTTCAAAAATTCCATGCCATCAACTGATCGATGAATAGCAGGTCCAGAAAAAAAATGTTTTCTATGCACTTCCCCATCTCAAAGTTCCATCGCAATTTCTTATATGGCCATAAGGGTGCTACGAAATTCACTCTCATTTTACCGCGAAAAATAAATCAAAGCCACGATGGGGATTAATTAGGAGATAAAATAATTTAAGAAATGCTTCAACATGTGACAATCAAAGCACAAATAGTCTTGCTTTATTTATATAAAGCTCATTAACTAAAACAAAAAAAAAATTGCATGTTGCATTAATTTAATGGCTCGAAGAATCCAATTTGAACACGTGTGATCAATAAAAGTCATAGTAAAACACAAAATATGATAGCTAATTTTTTATCAATTTGGTTAGGCCAGCACGTGGGAGGAATCTTAACCTTTCCCTTTGCTTTTTAAGCCGGCAAAAAAAAATGAATTTGCGCAAGTAGGGTCCGTTTTTCATGTCGCCTCGTTAATTTTTTTTTGGTCTTATTTTTAGCTCTCGTCTTTTTTTTTCGCTTTTGTTTCACTTCTTTACAAAGTGTAAGAGTCGAATCCGACACTTATCATACTAGTGTCCACACTCCCACAATTCCCTTCCACATACCTATCGACCATTGCCCTCTTCATGAAAAAGAAAAGGGTAAAAAAAAAATAAAAGTAACGAATTATGAGCACAATTCCTTTGTCCCGTGTTTTTTTTTTTTGTAGAGCACGAGAGTGGTGAACCCACTTGTTGCACTAGTGTCCACACTCCAGAATTTCTTGTCACCGGAGCCGTATGTTTGTTGGCTGTTGCCCCTGTTGACGAAAAGCAGAAGGGAAAAATAAAGGAAAAATAAAAAAAGGAATTGCAAGCACGTGGGTGTCCGCACGTGTGGCGACTTGTTCCCGAGGGTTGCCCAAAATGGGAAGCGGGTACTATTCAAAGTCAAAGTCAGGTTTGACCAAGTTTGGTCAACTTCAGCCTCCAAAGGTTTTACTCGGCCGACGTGGCGCCTCCTCCCTCGTGAGATGTGCGTTCTATATCGGACGGCAATGAATGCGGTTTGAATAATTTTTCCGCTTCGCTTAATCCGATGATTATGTTCGCTCTCCTAATCTTTCCAATTTCGATTATTACGCTCATCACTGTACCATTTACGGAATTTTCCGACAGCATCCCCCCCAAAAGAGAATCAATAGCAAAAAAAAAAAAGAAAAAGAGGCATTTCCATCGTGCATATCTAGTTGGTGGGCAGGCAATACGATATCTGGGCTTCTCTTTTTCGCCATACGTCGAATAACCCCATTTTGGATCCGCATGTGAGCTCATAATTAAAATCATGGAAATAGACAAATCTTTCTTCTTTTTCTTTTTTTTTTTTTTGTAGTGATCGAGTTTATCACGAAGCTCATTTGCATGAGCAGGAGCGTCGGACACATGTCTGAAATCGACGATCCAATCACGACTTGTTCTGGGTAGATGTGGGCGATCTCCATGGATTGGATGGAGCTCACCGTCTTCGAATTTGAGGCACGGTTAGGAGGTTAAAAAGGACCGCAAAAGGGAGCCTTCCCTTCAAAAGGAAATCTTGGAAAATGATTCGAGGTCGCACGCTGCAGCCATCCCTTCCTCACCAACCAATCAAAACGCACCCTTGATTTGGATAGAAGAAAAGCATCAAGCGCCACTGAAGTCGATGATAACACCGATTAAGGCAAATTCAATGCAAGAAGAGGCCAAAATCGACAGCTAGATCCTTCCAAGAAAGGGCATGAAAGCGAGGGGACAATTGCAATTTGGTGGAGTGGATGGCCCCCACAATTTCCTAACGTGGGAATTTTGACTTTGCGTGTCGGGCTTATCCACGAGGAGGAATCGAAGAGAGAACTGTATCCAGTGCCATTGCATCCACAGGAACTTTGAAAAAAAAAGGGGGGGGGGGGTTTAAATAAATTATCTTGCACGAATGATGTCACGACCGAACGAACTCAGGATATCGAATGTTTTCGTGAATGTCTATCGAATGAAATCTCTTCGCCGTGGATCGAGCATCTGTCCTATCCAACAACCGTTTGAATGATGCGACATAACTTAGCTTGTCAAACTTTTACATGCCGTGCCATTTGATATATATACTCCAGATCGAAGCAAAGCGAAAAAATTGTACGGGTCAATTCAAGTGCCAAACTTTTTTTTGATAATATGCTAATTTATTCTTTCTAGATAATTTTGGCCGGAAATTATCAATGCGTACGTCGACCGTCTTATAGAATACAATCAATGTTGACGTGAATTTTTTTCTTTTGTATTTTTGATTTTGAATTTTCTTTTTTTAATCAATTCGTTCTCTTTTTTTTTTTTAATGACTGGAGAGCACCCATGGCCCTTGCTTGCGCCCGCCCAGCGAGGGTTCCTCGTCGAGTGGCCGACAGCCTCAACCGACCCCTTTAACGGCGGAAAAACTCGTTCACGAGAACGGACATGGAGGAAAAAGTTGTTGCATGTGAATCCTGTAAAATATCTAATGAACTTAGAATGTCTCTATCGCAAGTGGGGATGTACAGATGGACCTAGATTTGATGCGTGAGAGATGGGGAAAAGAGAGAAAATTCGATTTTTTAAGTATTAAACAAAAGCAACTTGAATGATGAACGATTGACCGAAGGCAGGCATTGACGAGCAAATGGACAAAAGAGCCGCCCACAGGTTGACGCTTCGCAGGCAATCAAATCGCCTTGCTTATTGTCTAATCGTGAAGTAGAGCACGTTTTTTTTTTCTTTTTTCACACCTAAATGCCCACTATCCACACGCGGGGGCTTTCCTGGAAACCGAGGTTGGTTTCCCGAGAAAATCAAAAGCGGGAAGGATCAAACGGCGAGAAAAAGCTGGAAAGCAGTTTTTCAAATTCCTTCCAAAACAGGAGTCGTCGGGAACGTAGATGACTTTGATCGAATCACACGTAAATGCTCGTGTGGATTTCGATTTTTTTTCCTCGTCTGTTTTTCGTCACTCTCTCGCTATATATACCCATCCTCTTCCTCAGCCTTCCGACAATTCCCTTCCCAAATCCGCAACATTCTCTCTCGCTCTCTCTCTCTCTCTCAAGATACAAAAGTGATTTTAGCCTTAAGAAATCTGAGTACCCAAGATTGGATTTTGAGCAGCAGCTTTAGTATTCAGAAATCGGTGTTGTAAACTATGTATGCACCGAGTGTCCAGGAGTCCGTCGACCTGGCCATTCTTGAATCCATAAGCAGGCACTTGTTACTCGACGAGTCGGAGAGTCGGCTCGTCGCGGGCGGAACTCTGCCGTGGAACGGCCTCGGCGGGGACTCGTGCCCTTCTCTGGCCCAGATTTGGGAAGAGCCCCCTCTCGGAGAAGACGACCCGGACGATATGGTCCTCTACGGGTTCCTGAACGAGGCTGTCTCGGCCGGTTGGGCCCCGCAGGAGGCCTGCCGGCCAGGCTTCGCGGCGGAGGTTTCGGTGAAGCCGGAGCCGGAGCCCTTCCCTGCAGCAGCGACTCGGTCGGCGGAGTGTGTTGCGGCTCCGCCTCCTGCGGTGGTCCCGGCGAGGGGGAAGCACTATAGGGGAGTGAGGCAGCGGCCGTGGGGGAAGTTCGCGGCGGAGATCCGTGACCCGGCGAGGAATGGGGCCCGGGTCTGGCTCGGGACTTACGAGACCGCGGAGGACGCGGCGCTGGCCTACGATCAGGCCGCCTACAGAATGCGCGGCTCGCGGGCCTTGCTCAATTTCCCGCTCCGGATCAATTCGGGAGAGCCCCCGCCGGTCAGGGTGACGTCGAAGCGGTCGTCGCCGAAACGGCCGTCGCCAGAGCCGTCGACTTCCTCCTCCTCGTCGTCACTTGACAACGGCTCCAGGAAGAGGACGAAAACGGCGACGACGGGCTCCTCGGCGGCTCCCGCGATGGCACGGGCAATGTCGACGAGTGGTGAACAGCTATTGGGTAGCTTATGATCGACATCCTTCTTTGTGGCCACGCCACGTACGGCGCAATGTCGGTCGGGACGGAGAAGCTTGCGGGAAATTCTTTTGTTTTTTTCGTTTCTTTTTTGGTTGTTTTTCAGCCGAGGATGTCTTGTGATAATGTGAACCAATAAGAGGCATGTGAGATATGCAAAGGCCTCTTCCTAGAAAATTTGGGCTGGTCATTTGTGTTCCCTTTTTGGCGAGGAGGGTCTCTCGAACGAGTACCGATGCATGATGGTCGTGTCATTGGAAGGAAACGAGATGCCCATTCAGATGTTGGCATGCCAATTACACACAGATGTCGGCAACTAGGGTCTAGGGCATATACCAACTTGTCAAGCTTGGCCTTGCCTGTGACTGTGATCTGGTCGAGGTTCGCGACCCTTACCCCGTACGACTGTTAGAGAAATTAAATATTAAGTCACACATTCATTTAATAGCTTAAGTTTTTAAAACAGTTGACAGTGGTCTTATAAAATTTCACATGATATTAGAGTAGGAAGTCCTGAGTTATCACTCCTTCATCCAACAGTTTACAGTTTAAGCTGTTGAAACAGTTGGCATTGACCCCACAAAATCTCACACCGATAAGGCCCCATGACTCTCATTGGCCACTTTAAGGAAAACAAAACAAAGAAAAGAGAAATTAATAATTAATAAAAATTTCAAAATAGATAACATTATTAAAAATTAGTAATGTCTATGTTGCCCATAACATGGAGGACAACTAACCTTTACATCAGTGATTGTCGGCTAAAGCTAGCCGAATGGATTTAATTGTCAAAACGTAAAAAGAATTAGAATTTAATCGGTAAAATTAAAACATTTAATACTAAATTAAAAGGTTTAATACTAAATTAAAAAATACAATAAAATTATGACTTTTTGGATAATTTTTCCTTCAAAAGAATGACAAGAAATTTCTATTTCATGATCATGAAGCCAAACTAGGGATGATCAGTTCCCAGTCTAGTCCGGTTCCCCTTAAGAATCGAAAATCGAATCGATGGTCTCTGTTCCCTTTTTTTCGAAATCAAGGATTAGACCGACCACCCCAAGGACCGGGAACCGATAACATGACAAAAAAGGAACATAATTGTTTACAACTAGTCCTCTTGACCCCCTACTAGCGGTGAAGGATGTAACGGCATGACCATGATTCTAGTTCAATTTAGGAAATCCTCTATATCCAGTAATCTTATGGAAATGCAATCCGGAACCGGTGCTATTTGTTCTATGATAAATTTTAGGGTTGCTTTTTAAAAAAATTTAAAAAATCAACCAGTCTTGAATTTCTCTGTTGAATATCGGAGCACATGAATCTCTTTGTTGATTGAGAGCACGGGGCGCAGGTATATATACCCCTAAAATCAGGTCAGTCTTTTGGGGGTCACTTTCTGGGATTAGCCTCCACCCATGTGCATACACAGTATCAATTAATTATGTAATTACGTGGCGACTATATTATGCTAAAACCTTGGTGTAATAATAAACATCAAATTTTCGTACGAGGGGAAAAGCTCATTCTCGGAGGGAAATGTCCTGGAAGCAACCTAGCAATTTTGACTCTCTCTCTCTCTCTCTCTCTGCAGCTATTATAGAGAGAAGAGGAGGATCCAGAAAAGTCTACGAGGAGGAAGAGGGTAAATCTCACGCTCTAGTGCTGCGATCGAATTGACTCGGTTTCAAAATTTCATGGTAAAAGCAAAAAGGATTATGAAAAGCAGCAGAAGAAGAAGAAGAAAAAGGGGAAACTGCATATTGCTTGGACCCAAACTATGAATTGACGCACACAACCTCAACCGCCGCTGCTGTAATGTAGACGGCAGGCATATTCACTTGAGATCAACCGCTGTTTTTTTTTTTTTTTGGTCGAAATGGAAACTTTCATTCAATTGACACAGTTTGAGACGCATTCATGCGTAGCGTCAAAACATAGCAAATCCGAGGGGGAATTGACAGCCAATTAGAGGGGAGATAACCTAGTCTATGAGACTTTGCTACCCAGTCCGCGCATGAATTTGCTTCGCGGTGGCAGAAGTGGATGCTAACTCCTTTCAATTGGGCCATCATGCTCCTGCACTCAGCTATTAAGTTTGCGATGGGCCAGGGGCAAGGGTCTTGGTGGGCTTTGTCTTCCAGAAGAGTCACCAGAATTCGGCTGTCACTATACACTTTTGCAGAACCCACGTGCATAGTACTTGAAGCCTTTGACTTCCGCATCTCTTCAGAAAGCTCCAGATCTAGCAAGAACTTCATCCCGTGCTTTAGAGCTAGGGTTTCCGCCGCCGAGGATGTTTTGTGATAATGTGAATCAATAAAGAGGCAACCGAAAGGAAACGAAATGTGCATTCAGATGTCGGCAAGTAGGGTCTAGGGCAGATTCCAATGAGTAGAGCTCGGCCTTGCCTGTGATTGCGATTTGGTCGAGGGTCACGACCCTCACCACGTTTGACAAGGTCCTAGTGACCCTCGTCGGCCACTTTAAGAAAAACAAAACAAAGAAAAGAGAAATTCATAATTAATAAAAAGTTCCAAATATATAGCATTATTAAAATTTATTAACATCAATGTCGCTCGTGTTTCATAGGATGACTAATGTTTACGTTAGCAATTTTCGACTAAAACTAGCTGGATGGACTCAATTGGCAAAACGTAAAAAAAAAATTATAATTTAATTGGTAAAATTACAAGCTTTAATTTTGAATTGGAAAAAATATAATAAATTTATGACTTTTTGGATAATTTTTCTTTCATGATCATGAAGCCAAATTAGGGATAATCAATTCCCAATCTGATCCGGTTTTCCTCAGGAATTGAGAACCGGATTGGTGATCTTGGTTCTCATTTTTCAAAATCAAGGATCGGACCGACCACCACCACGAGGACCTTAGTCGATTTGACGATAGGGAGGAGAAGGGAGAAGTGTGGTCATGTTGGTCACTTATCTTTTATCTCTTTTGTTCTCTGTTTTGTGAAAGTAAGAAGTGACCAAAAAAAGAAAAATGATGTCTAAAGACACGATCCCTCTATCACATTAAAAAAGGAGTAACCACATTTTTGTCAATTATTTTTGTGACAAAGGGCCGGGATGGCCTACATGGGTGAATCATGGTACTCCCATGCAACCTTAAAATCCAACACGATCCATAAGGTCCCCCTAAATAGAAAATCGAAAACATACCTTGTTGGCTTTTCACTTTCCCTGCCCGCTTCATTGATTTGTTTTGATTCGGTAAAATTCCTTGCAATTTCTTTATTTGGTTTCAATTCATTGTCTGCTCATTGGTTTTTTAGTTATACGAATTTCACAAAGTCAGTGAGGTTTTAAGGCATAATAAATATTACTTACTTTTTTTTTATTTGAAGTCTTTTTTTTTTGTACTTAAAGTACTTAGAAACGATGTAGAAAATAGGCCTGAAAAAAGCGTAAGTCTTTGAAGCCCACGAAGAGATGATGGATTTCGAGTCTGAATTCGGTATTACGGGTCTCGCGATTCTCCCTGTTCTAGAGACTTGCTAGCAATAACGCTGGCGCTGTTTGCTATTTGAAGAAAAAGAAACTCGTCTAATTTCAACAGTCTTTTTCAATCTATATTCACCATAAATCCTAAAACTTGTCGTGAAAATATAATCGAATCCTAAAACCTACAAAATGCTTAATCAAGTACTAAAACTTATCAAATTGGTGTAATTGAATCATTATGTTAATTTCGTTCAATTTGACTAAAAAAATACTGACGTGATTTTTTTTAAATTTATTTGAATTAATTTAAAAATAAGGTAAATTAAAAACAAAGAAGAAGAAGCAGAACCGGCAACGAGGGCCGGCAGTGACCCCTTTTGGATCAAAATTATGGCTCGTTACTTGACAAATGCCTCGGTTCCTATTCTCGGCCTGTCTTTTCGATTTCCGGCGACCTAGACATTTTAAAGAATTCATAGCAATGAGGAAGCGTGCTCAGGTGCCCGTTTCAAAAATTCCATGCCATCAACTGATCGATGAATAGCAGGTCCAGAAAAAAAATGTTTTCTATGCACTTCCCCATCTCAAAGTTCCATCGCAATTTCTTATATGGCCATAAGGGTGCTACGAAATTCAATCGAAGCTAACCGCGTTTAGTTTCGATAAATCAAAGCCATGATGGGGATTAATTAGGAGATAAGATAATTTAAGAAATGCTTCAACATGTGACAATCGAAGCACAAATAGTCTTGCTTTTATTATATAAAGCTCATTAACTAAAAAAAAATTGCATGTTGCATTAATTTAATGGCTCAAAGAATCCAATTTGAACACGTGTGATTAATAAAAGTCCCCTGGTAAAACTAAATATGATGGCTAATATTTGATCAATTTGGTTAGTCCAGCACGTGGGAGCAATCTTAATCTTTCCTTTTTCTTTTTAAGCCGGCAAAAATATGAGTTTGCGCAAGTGGGGTCCCTTTTTCATGTCGCCTTATTAACTTTTTATTTATTTATTTTATCTATCCCATCTCGAACCCTCATCTTTCTTACTTTTATTCTGCTTTTTTTAAAGCGGAGAAGTCAAACCCTACATTTATTACACTAGCTCGATAATTCCCTTGTCAGCAGAGCCTAATCATGACCACGGCCCGGTTTGGGCTCGGAACCGGCACGGGTCAAAGTTGGAATCGGCCCGTTGACTAGGCCCACTATTCCAAATCGAAATCAGCTTGTGACATTTGGGCCCAATTCCGATTTCTTCAAACCATGAACTGAGCTCGGAACCAGCAGTTGAGGCCTGTTTCGAACCATTAATTTAAAAAAAAAAACAAAAGTTGCCAATTAATTTAACCGTGATAATACCCCACCGCATTTATGCGCTCTAGTCTGTCATCACTATTTCCCTCCTTTCATTTGTTTTTTTTTTTGTCAAATTTTCCCTCCTTCCACTCTTGTCCTTTTCGGCCGTGACTAACCCCCCTTCTCCTTTCTGTCTTACTTTTCTATCATCTCTCTCCTTCCCCTTCTTCCTCGACACCCCTCGCTCCGCTGCATTTTCTTCTTCCTCTGCTTCATTTGGTCGACGCCACCGCCGCTTTGTCTGCCACCGTCCCCCAGCCGAGCCCTCCGGCCATCGCTACCTCACCCTCGCAATCCCTGTAGCTCACCATTTCACGCCTTGCTGGGTCACCGTTCATTGCGCGTGCCATGCCATCACCGCAAGCCTGTGCCAAACTTAACTATAGCTTAAAAAAATCGAAATCGATAGTTACTGAATTGGAATTGTGGCCATGTCTAGTAGGGCCACGTACCTATAGACGGTTGCCCTATTCACGAAAAGAGGAAAGAAAATAAAAGAATTAAGAGTACAATCTCTTTGTCCCGTACTACTTATTATACTATTGTTCACACCTCATGATTCTTTTGTCAGCAGGGCCGTATGTATGTTGGTTGTTGCCCTATTGACGAAAAGAGGGAGGGAAAAAAAAGAAAAAGAAAAAAGGAATTACAAGCACGTGGCTGTCCGCACGTGTGGCGACTTGTTCCTGAGGGGATACCCAAAATAGGAACTGGAGAGCATTCAAAGTCAAAGTCAGGTTTGACCGGCGTTGGTCAACTTCATCCTTCAAAGGTTTTACTCGGCCGACGTGGCGCCTCCCCCTCCTCCCTCGTGAGATGTGCATTCTATATCCGACGGCAATGAATGTTGCTTTGAAATTTTTTTTTTCTTTTTTTGCTTCACTTAATCCGGTGATTATGATCGCCCCCCTAATCTTTCAAATTTGGATTATTAAAAATGGTACCATTTACGAATTTTCCGACGGCATCACCCCCGAAAGAGAATCAATAGTAAAAAAACACATTTTCACTGTATACATATACTCAAGCCAGTTGAACCGATCGATCGATTGCACAAATCGGATCATATCTGAAAAAGGCAACAATCATTACACTCTACCGTTCCTCCTTTCGGAACATGCGCGTGATTTTCCACGCGCCGATCGCTGTGCTTTTAGGGGCCGTGCCTTCCTTCTGTCCGAAATAGGCATGCCAATGGAAATATCCAATCTTCTATTGCGAAACTAGGAATGACCCACCAGGCGCTTGGTGGGCAAGCAAAACGAGATCTAGGCTTCTCTTTTTCCCGTGTGTCGTATGCCCCATTTCGGATCCACATTTGAGCTCATAATTAAAACGATGGAAATAGCCAAATCGCTCTCTTTGCAGCGATCAAGCTTATCACGAAGCTCATGTGCATAAGGAGGAGTGTCGGCACATGCCTGCAATCGACGGTCTAATCGCAAACTTTTCTGGGTAGACGTGGACGATCTCCACGGAAACGAAATGGATTGGACGGAGCTCCCCGTCGTCTCTCCTGAAGCACAGTAAGGCTAAAAGGGGCCACAAAGCCAGGGAGCCGTCCCTTCAAAAGGAAATCTTGGAAAACGATTCGAGGTCGCAAGTTGCCGCCATCCGTCCTTCACCAACCAATCAAATAGCACTTCTGATTTTGGAAGGAAGAAAGAGCATCGAGGGCCACTTTAAATTGATGACGACGCCGATCAAGCCCTGGTTCCAAAATCGACAGCCAGGCCCTTCCTTCCAAGAAAGTGGGTTTTGGCAAATTGGCGGAGTGGGCCGCCACCACGATTTCCTAACGTGCGAATTTTGACTTTGTGGCGGGACTTATCCACAGGGAGACGTCATGGAGAACTGTGTCCGGTGCCCATTGCACCCACAAGAACTCAGACCATCGAATGTTTTCGTGAATGTCTATCGAATGAAATCGCTGTCCCGTGGATTGAACATCCCTCCCCACCTAACAACCATTTGAATGATCGCGACATAGCTTTAGCTTAATCGACCCATTTTACGTGCCGTTTGATGACACGCTTCGGATGTACAGATGGACTTTCTCGAATTTGATGAGCGAGAGATAGGGAGAAAAGAGCATATTCGATTTTTTGTTTTTTAAGGCAATAAACAAAAAGCAACGATCGACCGACGGCGGGCATTGGCATTGACGGGGCGAATGGACAAAAGTGCGGCCCGCCCACAGTTTGACGCTTCCAAGGCAATCGAGTCTTCTTGTTTATTATTTGATCGTCAATTGGGGCACGTTTTTGTTCACGCCTAAATGCCACTATCCACGCTCGGGGAAACAGACCCGAGAAAATCAAAACCAGGGAAGATCAAACGGCGAGAAAATTGAGGCTTAAGTGCACTGCAAGTGTCAAAATCTACGTACGGCACTCATTTTAGTACCAAATTTTTTAAAACCATCACTTAAGCTTTAATTTTTTTTTAAAAAAATGATCACTTCAATATCAAAACCTTCAAAATAATCACTTAAGTATTAATTTTTTTTAAAAATGATCATTTAACGACACTTAAGTGATCATTTTTCAAAAAAATTAGCACTTAAGTAATTGTTTTGAAAGTTTTGATATTAAAGTGATCATTTTTTTTAAAAAAATTAACAACTTAAGTGATGATTTTGAAAGTTTTTTGATATTAAAGTGATTGTTTTAAAAGTTTTGATATTAAATTGAGTGCAGAATATAAGTTTCGACACTTTAGCATTGGAAAAAAGTACTTCAAATTACTTGGAAAGCAGGAGTCGTCGTGAAAAAATTATCAAAGTAGATGAATCTCTCCCGGCTATATAAATTCGTCCTCGTCCTCAACCTTCTGACAATTCCTTTCCCAAATCCGCAACACGCGCGCGCGCGCGCACGCTCTCTCTCTCTCTCTCTCTCTCTCTCTCAAGATACAAAGTGATTTTAGCCTTAAGAAAATCTGAGTACCCAAGATTGGATTTTGAGCAACTTTAGCATCCAGAAATCGGTGTTGGGAACCCATGTATGCACCGAGTTTCCAGGAGTCCGTCGACCTGGCCATTCTTGAATCCATAACCAGGCACTTGTTACTCGACGACTCGCAGAGTCGGCTAGTCGCGGGCGGAGCTCGGCCGTGGAGCACCGGCCTCGGCGGGGACTCGTGCCCTTATCTGGCCCAGAGTTGGGGAGAGCTCCCTCTCATAGAAGACGACCCGTACGATATGCGCCTCTCCGGGTTCCTGGACGACGCTGTCCCGGCCGGTTGGGCTCCGTCGGGCCCGCTGGAGGCCCGCCGGCCCTGCTTTGCGGTGGAGGTCTCGGTGAAGCCGGAGCCGGAGTCCTTCCCGACGGCAGCGACTCGATCGGCGGAGTGTGTTGCGGCTCCGCCTCCTGCGGTGGTCCCGGCGAGGGGGGAGCACTATAGGGGAGTGAGGCAGCGACCGTGGGGGAAGTTCGCGGCGGAGATCCGTGACCCGGCGAAGAATGGGGCCCGGGTCTGGCTCGGGACTTACGAGACCGCGGAGGACGCGGCGCTGGCCTACGATCAGGCCGCCTACAGAATGCGCGGCTCGCGGGCCTTGCTCAATTTCCCGCTCCGGATCAATTCGGGCGAGCCCCCGCCGGTCAGGGTGACGTCGAAGCGGTCGTCGCCGAAACGGTCATCGCCAGAGCCGTCGACTTCCTTCTCCTCGTCGTCACTTGACAACGGCTCTAGGAAGAGGACGAAAACGGCGACGACGGGCTCCTCGGCGGCCGCCGCGGTGGCACGGGCGGCATGGTAGGTGTCCCAAGCGGGACACCACGTGGCAATGTGGACAAGTGGCGAACAGCTATTGGTTGGCTTATGATCGACATCCTTCTTTGTGGCCCCGCTACATCTGGCGCAATGTCGGTCGGGACGGAGAAGCTTTGTGGGAAATTCTTTTGTATTTTCGTTTCTTTTTTTGGTTGTTTTGCCTCTTCCTAGAAAATTTGGGCTGGTCATTTGTGTTCCTTTTTTGGCGAGGAGGGTCTCTCGAACGAGTACCGATGCATGATGGTCCTTCAGATGCCCATTCAGATATTGGCATGCCAAATACATTCAGATGTCGGAAACTATAGGGCCTAGGGCATATACCAAGTATTCGTAGTCGGCCTTGCCTGTGACTGCAATTTGGGCAAGGTTCGCGACCCTTACCCTGTCCGACAAGGTCCCGATGACCCTCGTTGGCCACTTTAAGAAAAACAAAACAAAGAAAATAGAAATTAATAATTAATAAAAAGTTCAAAATAGATAAAATTATTAAAAATTATCAACGTCTACGTCGCCCATAACATGAAGGACAATCGACGTTTATGTCAGCGATTTCCAGCTAAAACTGGCCGGATGGATTCAATTAGTAAAACGTACAAAGAGTTAGAATTTAATCAATAAAATTAAAATTTTTTATACTAAATTGAAAAATATAGTAAATTTATGACTTTTTGGATAATTTCCCCTTAAAGGAATGACAAGAAATTTCTATCCCATGATCATGAGGGCAAACTAGGGGCGATTAATTTTCAGTCTAGTCCGGTTCCCCTCAAGAGCTGAAAATTGGACCGATGGTCTATGTTCCCTTTTTTCGAAACCAAGGATTGGACCGATCACCCTAGGGACTAAGAACTGATAACATGACAAAAATAGGAACATGATTGTTAACTGGTCCTCCTGACCCCTTGCTAGCGGTGAAGGATGTAACGACATGACCATGATTCTAGTTCAATTTAGGAAATCCTCTACATCCAGTAATCTTATGGAAATGCAATTTGGAATGGGTACTAGTTGTTCTATAATAAACTTTAGGGTTACTTTTAATTTTTTTTTAAAAAAAATCAACCAATTTGGTCCGATTTTATGCTCCTGGGATCGAAAACTAGACTGCAGGACTACCTATTCTAATTTTTAGAACCGCGAACCGAACCATTACATTTTAGAACCAGAAACCGGACCACAAGTTCTGGTTCCAATCCAATCGATTTGGATGATCCCGATCTAATCGGTCCGATTTGCTCGCTTCTATGTTCACAAAGCGAAAGAAAGGGATAAATCAACATGAGCCACACGTGGGTGGAGAGGAGGGAATGCTTCCAAAGCACGTAATATTGATACGAATGTGTTATCCCGGCCCCAAACGATGAATTAAATATGACTTCTATCTAATCAAAAATCAATCGAGGGCCCTCCTCTTAAACTTTGGTATCGTTAAGGGGCATTTGCCCTAGGCCCCTACCCATTACTTGAATCCGTCAACAAAGGGTTGACTATGAAAGAAAGTGCTTAAACCTACTCACATCTAATCCTCAACTTTTCATTTTGACCAATTTAGTTCTAAGATTTTTGATGATTTAACAATATAATTCGCTCATGTGGACACTAATTATCTTACGTGAAACAACCGATACCGACATGAACAATTATTGTTATTCTTTTTGAAAATTTGATTTTTTTATTATAAATTTTGCGTAGTTTTTTTATTATTTTCACGACCCTTGCTAACCCAAGATGAAAAAAAGGAAAAAAGGAAATAGCAGAAAATTTATAATAAAAAAATTATAAAAATTGTTCATGTTAGCACTAGTGGTGCTATGCAGGATGGCCGACGTCTATGTCCAGCACGCACGTCAATTACTGCCCAAAAGTAGCTGGAAGAAATTTTTATGACTAAATTGGTCAAATTAAAACTTTTTGGTAATTTTCCCCACCAACAATATACAGCCAGCTTTAACATCTCACCTAATTACAACTGAATTAACCCCACCTCATGTTACCGAGCTTGGCTATTTGATAAAAATTTACCTAAATCTTCTTGAAAGAAATCGTGAACGGGATTTCTTTGTTAATATGCATCAAGCAGTGAGGGAAGCGACTACTCTCACAGCTACTACTATAAGGGGGCGCATGATAACACTTCAGAAGTTATTTCTGGCAGAGAAAATAACTTATAGCAGGGAAATCCGTTTGGTAAAATCACTTCTGAAGTAGAAATCCGTTTGGTAAATTTTTTCACTTTTGGTTAGATTTTCTACTTCTGGTTGGATTTTTTGGCTAATTTGAGAAGTAAAAAAAAGTTACTTCTCAACTTCAAAAATCACTTCTAGTCTTCGCAACCGCTGCCGGTCCGCCACCGCCCACCGGTCGGTCACCGTCAATCGCCGCCGGTCGTCGCCGCCGCCGGTTACCGGTCGCCGGTAAAGAGAAGCGTTACCATGCACGCTTCAAATGCATTTCTATCAGAAATCAACTTCTGATAAAGAAGTTGATTTTTCAACTTCTTGCCAGAAGGAGAAGTTGATTTTTCAACTTTTCCATCAAAAATTGATTCTAGTAGATAAGTATTGCCATGCACCCCCTAAGCAAGCCGACCATGAGGTTCACGATGCCCAATGAACAAAAGAAAGCTCTGATAAGACAGTAAACTGCATCATCCCCTGGCCGCCCAACACAGATTTTACAACCCTGACCGGCTGCTGCTCTCCACCTTATCAAAGTCCACGGTAGATCTCTGCATCGTCCGCTCCCTCTTTCTCTGGCCACGACGAAAGTTGTTACATGACTTTCTTTAGGGTTTTGGCAATGTCAATGCGTGATTTTCATTTTCCAAGCTTCGTTTCAAAGGAGGCGACCCTATTCCTCTCATGTTTCGTATATCTCTTGTGCAGTTCTCAAGGAAGCCAAGCGTGCAAAGAAACTCTCTAGAAATATAATTTAAACTCTCACGAACTAGTACCAGTTATGTAACAGGAACCCCTAAAAGCATATGAGCAAATCATTTTGTTCATCATGTAAAGTAACTATGTCGTTCGAATGAGAAAAGTTCATGATGGAAACCTTCCACATAAAAATGTAATGAACTCATCAGGCCATGATGAAGGATCAAAAGGAAGCTGTCTCCTGTGCAAAGCAATAAACTCACAAGTTTCAACCGCATAACATCCATTTCACCACTTTTGGACCCAGCAGTACCATCTAAACCCAAAGATTCGTTCCTCTGCCGACGGTTATTCACGATGGATAACTTAGCTGAGCCCACAAGTGACAGATTACAGGCCCTCTAGTGCGTAGCAAGTTATTCTTATGGATGCTTAACATGATACTAAAGGACTGACATCCTTCTGGGAAAGTGACCATCGGTATGTCAACAGTGAGGGTAACTTTAAAGAGCTCCATTATAGACATTATATGCCTCAAGCCTTCTTAGAAAGGGCTATGACGTTGAAGTTGAGTGAATCTGGATTTTTCTGGATCATTTCTTGGATAACTTTAGCTGCATCCTGTCGTGCAATAAAATGGTTAGACAAAACTCCAATAGAAAGGGTGAAAATAGTAGATGACCAGTACCACAAAAAAGAAAAAAAGAAGGGTGACCGAGTTGCTAAAACATTCGAATGAAAGAACATCAGGAAACATTCCCATGAAGTAGGCTGTCACACAGGAGGTGCTCTATGGGCGCAGGCTCAGCTCTCACCACGGAAACTCATTCCTGCCCCAGGACACCCCACCCTCACTCCCCCAGCACCACAATGCCCTCAGTATAGATTCCATAGAACCCAACAAATCCTAGATAACAGCTATGGAGGCAACTTAGAAGATAACATCCAGAAAAATTGACAGCGAAAATAACCTGCAATAAGCTGCTTGGTGAGGATGGACCATGTGATATAGGACTGGATTTTCTTCCATCCAGCTCATACAGTTCACCTACACATTTGTGGAGGCAACTGATCCCATTAGATCAACAGATTTTTGTCAAGTGGTTGGTGAGCCTGTCTTAAGATAAACGCGTTTGCTTGCAGGGAGAGGGAAAAAAAAAAGTGCGCAGCGAGAGAGAGAGAGAGAGAGAGAGAGAGAGAGAGAGAGAGAGAGAGAGAGAGAGAGAGAGAGACAGAGAGACAGAGAGAGAGAGAGAGATGCTGCTTACCATCTACACATGTAAAGCAGATAAAATGTGTATCAACATTGTCTGATGCCTGTCAAGAATAATTAGCGGGACAAGATGAGTCAGTGCTCAAATCGAAAGTTAACAAGGAAAATTTAGCTCATAGCTCCAGAACAATTCTTTTACCATGAATTAGTGTAAAAGTGATCCACGACATTTTGTATCTAAAGTTCACAAGGATAATAAAAACTTACCTGTGTATCACCCGCTATAGCAGCTACCGAGTGAGCAACTTCCATATCTCTATCATTCTCCAGAAACACAGCACGCTAAGCATGTAGAGGGAGAAGGATGCAAATACTATGAGCTAACCAGAGGCAATTATTGCCGAACAGATTGATGGAACTCTGTGAGCACTGTGTGCTTATTCATTTGTGTGCATGAGAGAGAGAGAGAGATTACCTGATCAGGATCCATATTGGCAGTGGACTTGAAGAACCTATCAAAATAGGATCCCTCCACTGAAGTAGCAGAAGAGGAAAAATATATGTCAAAAGGAGTTTAAATAAAGGCAGCCATCTAACAAAGAAAAGTCTAAGAAAAACCAATGTATGTATCCTCTACATATAAAAAAAAAAAATTTCTACTACTTGCAAAAATCCTGATAAAGAGCATAGCCATCACTGCAGATATGGGATTGCATAATCCACAACATAATTCAAAATTTTGCCTTCTAGTCACGAAAAAGTTAGTATGAGGTCGTAAATACAGTAGCTCTAATCCATGTAAAGAAGATGTTCAAGCATTGTCCTTTTCTTCAAAGTGCTCTGGATGGCAGAAGCAGTTTTCCTCTCTTTTCTTTTCCCGTCTTTTGTTGTTTCAACTTTTTATATATTTTTTTGTGTTACTATTTTTTTTTTTACATTGCTAAGACCTTCTAGTAAGGTTTAATTATATCTTAGACTGGCCAATTCCAACACTTTAGGGTCCTAATAGTATCATCATTCCTCCAAATTCTCAATGAGTCTTCCCGAAGTCAGTTTGATTGGGGTGTGAAGTGAAAATGTACCACTGGCAAATCATCCTACAGAAAGGACTCATGATTCCTACATATACCTTCTACAGTTCTCTTGACAAGAATTTCTGAGGTTTTCGAGGACGTATGCCTCTTCACAAGCTTAGAATGCACTTACAAAGCGCAAAGACAGTCCAAATAAAGGAAACTAGCAGAAACTTACAAAGCTTAGTCTCTGAAGCGAGATTCCCAACAGCATGCAGAAGTCCAACTGTTCCACAAGCATTGCCCACAGTTTGTTTCATGAAATAAACTTTACTGCTAGACTCCTAACATCAGGATGATAAGCAGAAGTCATGACCAGAGTTTACCATAATATTTAGAAAGAGATGAATAATTATTGTAAAATGACTATCCAAGAGCCCTTTTGAAGCATGATCGCACACCATCATAGAATCGTATTGGCAACAGAATAAATAGAAGTAAAAACGAATGGGTTTCATCCATAATTTAATTAACTTGAAAGGCATCATTGAAAGTATGTTCGCAATAAACATTCTTCACTCTTCACCTATCAATACATTTATGACATGCGTAAAAAAGAGAGGAGAAAGCCTACCTTCTTCAAACTTTCTTGCTGTCTTCTCTCTTCTTCAGACTAAAACAGAGAAAGTGTAATGCAAGTCAGCATAAAGTATCGTGTCTCACTATATCCACAACGAATTGACAAACATACTAAGAAGGACGGAAGCACAGTGAAATGTAGGCACCTGCGCTGTGATGGGATAGAGGAACAAAACGGCGAGTACAGGCTTCGGGACCATCTCCAAGAGTTCGTCATCTAACCCGAAGACATCAAAGCACTCGACCTCATCCTCTGGAAGACCAAGGCCCCACAAGAACTGAAAAGGAGATAGCCATCCGCATAAGAAAATATTCAGAAAAAACTAATCTGCTGGAAATGTGATACCGACCAACCCGAATAAGTCCATGTATGTCATTCTACATATGCAAGGTGAAGTAGAACGCTGACTAGAGGTTATTTTCGGCCAATTCAATAGAGGCAATAATGAAAAAAACTACAGATATTGCACACTTTAGTAGTTCCAACAGAGACCAGAGCAATATACCCATAATTGAACGATCTGGAGAGAAAACAATTCTCGAATAGTGTCATTGCGGAATTACATGTGAAATCATAGACCAGTTATTTATGGACCCAATAATAAGAACCGACTTCACTATTAAGCATAATCACCGTGAACATTCAGTTAAGCAATTAAGATCATGATTGCCCCAGTCACTTAAGTAACAAAAAAAAAAAAAGCCAATTCAGGTCATGTTTGCTTTTGCAATCCAGATCAATCCGCACTCATCTCTACGAACAAAATGATCAGCCGCAAAGCACGAATAAAATTCTCTTCACCAGCCAACACAATCCTCAACCAATGTGCAAGAACTGTTGCGGTTTGTTCCACACAATTCATTCGCTTCGAGATCAACAAACAACTCTCAAGACGCCCAATCGCGAATCACATCTTCCTTTCTCCGACTGAATCGAAGTACTCTACTGAGGTCGAAAATGGAAGCAATCAACGCCGAATCAGGCGTAACCGATTTCAGTTCCCGTTAATCCGAGCTCACGCGAGCACCGAAAAGCGAGAACCCAAAAAAGAAAAAAAAGGGAGCAGCAAACACATCTACCTGGTTCATGACATCGGGATTAGCTTCAAGAGGAAGCCACCTCTTAGAAGATGGGCTCTCGTCTGTCGTCGCCATTGAAGGTGACCTTCGAGTTTCCGCAACAAGAAGTAAAAGAATCTCCCGATGGAGAAGTGCGAGGGCTTTCGATTTCGATAGGAAGCTAAGCTAAGCGAAGCGAAAGAAACGGGGTTTTTATAAATATGCTTCCGTTCGAGTTGATCCGTCGCCGCGTCAACTCACTCAAGCTTCTCGTTTCTGTGTCTAGTGAAAAATTAAATAATTTGAAAAAATATTTTTCTAAAATTAATTTATTGTCTTACTTCAAATAATTAGCCAATAAAAATATTTTTATTATCAATAATAATTATTTATATCTAATTTTTTTTATTACAATCAAATATTTTTCATTCATTTATTTTTCTAAAATATACAAGCAAACATATTTGAAAAATACTTTTCAAATAGTTAATTTTTCGCAAAATAGAGTTTGTTTCAATAAAGGGTTTGAATTTTTTTTATGAATACGACCACTTGTATTTTTAAAATAATTATTTAATAAAAATATTTTTTATTATCGACATAATTTATGTCTAAATATTGTTGTGTATAACGAAATTTTTTTTCATTCATTCATTTATATAAACAATAAAAGCCACTAAAATTATGAAACATGTTTTCTCAATCATTCATTTTTAAAAAAATAAATGGGGCCTAAATGTGACCAATCAAGCTCGAAATAAAGCCAATTCACAATTAATTGCTTCATTGTTGTCTGCGTGGCATTGAATTAAAATAGATTGGAGATTCATATTAAGCATATCGAGAGTGACCTATGAACTTCGTATATTGAGTGACGTTATTACAAGTGGGTATTCCAAAAAGGAGTCTTTTAACATATCCTTGACATGAATAATTTCTCTTTTATGTTCATCGTTGCTTAAATTCAATATGCCAACATAGGGAACTATGTTTTTAAGATTGTTCGAGAAGGTGGATCAGTCAAGGTGCATGAAAGCTGAATTAAGGATCACCCTACCTCTCAAGAAGAAATTTTTTTTTTTCATTTTTCAGACACTGAAGTTATAAGTAATAATGCTAATTATCCACAACGCACGAGTTCCTCCGATTATAACATGTATAATTTGTGTTAAATGGTGGCACCTTATCTTCTAAAACATCATCTTAATCAGCAATTACGTAATAAACAAGCATCCGGCCATACTAGGTCTAACACTTGTGTACATATTGCAAATTAAATGATAGATGACGATCGTAATAAAAAAAAAAAAGATTGGATTGGTGAGTAATACTTTTCATACAAATAAGCTTGCTAGGGTGAACAAAATCGAGTCATCCTCACGGTTTTTTTTTTTCTCTTCCTATATGACCTAAATGTATGACCGTAATTAACCGGCTACTTCAAGGAAAAATAAGAAAGTGCATATAACAACTATTTGACTTCTCTCATTCTGTTCCAATAAGTTTGGAATAAAAACTCGTTTAGTAACGTAATTCTATTTTTTTTTATTTTTGGAACAAAAATTTATTTCGAAAACAAATTTGGAAGGGAAATTAAAAACATAAAATTATAGCTTCTAAAAAAAAATAGAAATAAAAAATAATAACCCCTCATTGCCATTGCGACAATTGCCGTCGCTACCACTGTTAGCCGCCGCTGGCTACCATTGTGACAACCGCTACGACCACCACCGACTGCCCACCAACCACCGCCGGCCATCATCTTTGTCGGCTACCATCGACTGCTACTGGCCACTGCCTACTTCTATTTTAGAAGTATAAATTTGCAAATGTTGTCAAACAAACTTTTGTTCCAGGATTAGAAATTTATGTCGTTACCAAATGCATTTTTTGCTCAAAGACTCATCCAAAAACTAGAAAAATACAAAAAATCTATTCCTAGCCAGTAATCTATTTCAGGAGAAGAATGGTTACCATGCACGCCTTAACACAATAACCGACTGGAATGACCAAATCCAAGTGCCTCGAAAGGGGAATCATACCCGCAACAAATGATTTTCTCAGCTGAATCCATAATCATAAACTATGGTTATCCCCGAAGGTGATTATTCTCCGCAACAGCGAAACATAAATTCCACATAAATTCCACGATGATTATCGGATCTTGATTTTATCCACTATTTTCAACTTGATTATCAGATCGAAGGGAATGCTGATTTTCTGTGAAGCCAATATCAGCGACGAAATGCAAGCATGCATGAACAAGTCCTGTTCGAATCTCACGACATTGACTGTACCCCGCATGATGTGTTCATGAAAGACGCAATCAGAGGAAGTGTGAGAGGCAGAATCGATACAGCTATGTAGACTCGTTTCATGAGGCTTTTCAATATTCAGATACAAGAAGATAACCACAATTTCCACTTCGGTTCTATATGAATAACATGTGATTCTTCCCTAGCCGGGTCATTAGAATGAAACTAAAATCAGCTGATTGAATTTGGGTTACCTATAGTCAATTGTTGAACGCTAAGTTAATTGGCAGGATCAGTCTCTCGCTTTACATCAGGTACCTCGTTCCGATAGCTCTCGAGGATCGCGTTACAGTTGTTCATTGTGGATGCGTCAAGAAGGCCATGATTCCACAGTTTTATCATAAATAATCTCCAGCACCTGAAAAGCAAGGACCAGCAGAATTTGATCAAGCTTGCATTTCATATGCTGGCAGAATAATAGCATTTGGTTTGATTTGCATAACCACGGGGCAAACAGGTTCTCATTCAGAGTAACAAACATTAGAGCCAAAGCACGAGAGAAGCTACCAAAAGAGAGCCGGAGATATGACAAGCTCCTGGCTGTGAAGTTTTGAGAATGCTTCGCATGCCCATGGGACATGACCATCTGCGAGAACCCTGCGCCAATCAAGAATGACTTAAATGTGATGCAATAAATGATAAAGAGACGTGGTAAAATAAAGAAGACGCCTATTAGCATTCATTGATGAGAACAATCTCAAATAGTAAATTTCAAATAATTTGGGTTTTTTGCTTTTCGACCGATAAACCATGAGAGAGACATGATGATTACTTCTGTTTTCTGACGAACGAGTTCCAGAGATGCATGAGATGTTTTTCGTCCTTGGTGACATCCACAAAATCATCCAGCATCTGCAAACAGAAGATATAACTAGTGATTGACATTTCCAATTAACAGGGTGAGAAAAAATCGTTCCACTGGGTACAACTGAGAACTGTTGGTGATCTTAATAGACAAAAGTTAGTTTGAGCAAACATTTATCACTTTCCACTTCTCCACTGAGCAACTCATGTAAGTACCCAAGTCCCTCGGGACACATCCCTAAATTGTCAAGTTAGACGAGTGGATCTAAAACGGAAGTGTTCTTAAAATCCCAAGGTTTGGCAGTCTGGAATCCCCAAGAGTAATTTTCAAACAGGCAAATTCACAAATTCTTGCTCTTCTATGTATAAATGGCCAATCCCATTAGAATGCAGTAGCAGAACTCTGAAAGGAAGAAGCAGATCCATCCATTAAATCTGAAGTGCAGTGAGTAGATCCTGTTAATGAATTATATAACATTTTTGAGCCATGGCAATGAAATAGGAAAAAGCTGTTTCTATAAAGCAGCTTCAGTTAATCTATTCTTGCCCTAAGATGAAGGAGCAAATTAAAAGCCGTCCTTATGTTTAAGGTCTCTTGGTCTCTTGGCTACATACAAGAATATCCACTGTTAGCTGTAGAACCAATGCTGAAAAAGGGAAAACAAAAAACCAAGCAGACAAAGAAGCTGCAAACCTGCTACTGATTTATTTTAGAAGATACAAAGTTAGACTGATTAGCCCAAAATCATTGGAATGCTTCCAACAACATGTCACCTTCCATTTCAAATATCAGACAGATTCTAATTCCAATGTCTAGAAAATTCCAGTTTTTCAGTTAAATCAGATCTGAGTATGTCGATTCTCTTTCATATCATTAAATAGAAAATGTGCATACCCTTCGATCCTCAAAATCTGCAATGTCATCGTCTACTTCATCCTCACTGTCCTGATCTGATAACACTTGCGCCACTTCCATAGGCTTCAAGAAAAGAAGCAAGTCCATTGAAATCATGTCAGGCACATTATTTTGGAGGTGTATTAGGATGGCATGAACATTTTAGTGAAAAGATTTCCAGACCTCAAAGCGAGATTATTTTCGATTAGGTGGAATATACTCTTAAAGGAGGAGGAGGATTTGGCCGAGAAAAGAGGAGCCAAACATGATCTTTACAAAATCCTAAGGGAATAACAACAAAACAACATCCTAACTGAGGATATTCCCACATCTTCATAGTCTAAGGAGGGTTATACTCCCTTGGAACTCATAAGTGTGGTTGTAAGAAGGCTGTTTCCACAACTTCAAATTTACTAGATCCAGATAATCACAAGACAATCTTGACTAGAAACAGCATCAACATCAACATCAACATCACCTTTATCCCAAACTAGTTGGGGTCGGCGGTCGATGAACCCGAAGTGAAAAGCTTAAAATATATTAAAAAAGAAAAAATATAGTTACCAAAAGAAAATAATAATAATAATAGTAATAATGAAAAATAAAATAAAGGAATAAAAAAATATAAATATAAATATAAATGTAAATAAATATAAATATAAATATAAATATAAATGACTAAATAGGGCACTCTGGAATATAGGAAATCCCCCCCCTTTATAACGCGGATAGCTTGACTAGAAACAGCACTCTTGATGAAAAACAACAAAAAAGAAAGAAAACAAAAACATATCCTGCCACTCATTACGTCACACCTAATCCTACAGACTCAAAGACTTGATCATGATTCTTACTTGCATTCAAATAAACCAAAGTCAATCTGGAAATCTAATTAGACTTTCACAGAGTTAAGAACATGATAATGTGGACATAATTGCTGGACAACTAAATTATTATTATTCAGAGCCAAAGCTTTAAATGGAAAGGCCCCCGGCTGGGTGAGTTAGATCCATTAGGCAATTCAAAAAAGTTCACACCTTCCATTATTACATAGAGTTGCTAAAATATATAAAGAAATGCCTCTGCCAGACAGATTTTTCTCAGCATCAGTTGTTTGCAAGATCCACAGGTTAAAGAGAACAAATTGAATACTTGGATTGGCAAACCAAGAGGGATCTGATTGATGACGATAATCTAATTCAAAGATGGAGCTAAGTTTAACGATCACCTGAACTCTGTGAGAGTGATAGAACTGTCGTCTCAGCAATTGCCCACGGCTGAAACAAATGTCAAAATAACAGGTGAGGCATTAGTAGACACAATATGCACTCCAACTGATCTGTTCAGGCAGAAGTTAACAGCCCACTGAACATGTCAAAGAATTGGGTGTACATACTTTCTAGGTTCTGAACGTTCCACCACAATCCTCCTTGCTTTTGACATTTGCAGAGTAGCCGGATCACTTCCAGCAGATGATTTGATGAATTCATGGTCTACAGAAGATTGAGCCATGGAAGTTGAAGTCCCTGAAGCATTAAAGCTCGATGCAACATGCTCTAAACACTCGGAAAATGTACTAAGATACTCGGGAGAGAAATTTTCTGCTTCATGCACTCCATTCTGCATAGCTGTGACACACAAAATAAGTCAGCAGCCTTTTCGAGAGAAGTCATCCTAATCTAGTTATACTATAAACTTTAAGGCTGCATGCATACAGGAAGAAACTCTGTGATGAAAATATGACTTTGATGAGGCAAGATACTGTTAGTAACATTTGATGACCAGTGATTGCTATGCGAATAATCTCTAAAATACTTCCCGATAAAAATAATGGCTCTTTCTCCTTTCCCACATCTTTTTGATGATTTACACGTTCATTTTTTCAAGTATGCAATATGCATCAACATCAACATCACCTTTATCGCAAACCGGTATGCAATATGCATACTCTCCAAAATATCTGTTCCATTTTTTAACAGAGTTAATGAGAGAAACTTTGCCGTAAATGCCGCATGAAATAGCAACTATCAAATAAGGAGAATTAGACTCATAAATACGCATTACCAACTTTTCTAGGAGGAAATCCATGATGATTTGGCAGTGGTCAGAATGACAACAACCAACATAACAATTTGTCCGCATAGAATTTTATCGACATGAGGTTATACATATACTTTCAAATTAAAAAAGAGCAAAAAAGAAAAACATTTCACTGAGTATGTGAAATTCACCATGCTATCAAAGATCTCAAACCTCAAATCAGCGTAACAGGATACAAATAAACTTCATGAACAGCTAAAAATGTGCAACAACTCATCAGCACACCATGTATGAGGGGCATTGTCAATCAGTATTCAGACATAAGCCAGTACCTTTCAAACTAAGGAAGATAGGACAACAAAATATGCTAGCAGAATTGTGTCTTTCGTCAAGAATGATTTGTGGCAATAGCAACCAATGTTATTTAAAAAGCAAAATCAGCTGGGATAGAGGTAAGCTCTTCGAAGAATATGCCTAAAGTATGCTAAAACTCTAAAGACACTAGTTATATAAATCCAAACTTTCATATTTCAATTTTATTGTCATTATATGAAGAATTAAAGAGAAAAATTCCCACTTCTTTTGTGATTCGCAAATCTTATTAACAAACTGAGACAACAAAGAAATTCTCATTATCCATCAAGTCTAGAGAAATTAAAATATAGACCATGCATAAGTGTAATTGACATGAAACATGATCATGCCGGTGGCTGTTTACTAGTTGTTGTGCTTAAGAATTTATAGCAAAATTATCACCATTTTCAACTTCCTGAGGTCCTTTCTGCATCCCCTCACTGGCCACTTGGGATGGATCAAATTCCAAGAACTCAACTTGGACATGCTTCCTATTTTGAGCAGGATATTTCGGCCAACGCCTTCGTGGTTTTGGGCTGTAGATATAGTTTGTATTAACCTCTAATTCTGGTACTATTCAAAGACAAGGAAGGGTAAGGATAGTGGAGAGAGTGTGGAAATGAAAGAATGAAAAACTAACCAGAAGAAGAATGTCCGCAATCTAGGGTCTGTTTCTTCTGTTAAAGCCTGCAAAACATTGAATGCAAGAACTTACCTTACCCAAAAAAAAAATTGAATGCAAGAAATTGTATGGGCATTCAACAACTTAAGAAAAGAAAAGATAAAATTTCTCATTTAAGCTACATTTCAAATGAAATGAATGAAAATGCTCAGGCAGAATATTAAATATATGCTTATCCCATATGACATTGCTTTTCGTCAAAAACCCATCACCAGAATGAGAAGAAGCCACATACCCCAGCCACCCCTCTTTTCATTCAGATAAGGCAAAAGGACCCAGCAAAGTGATTCCAGTGATTTACTCCCCATCTATGACAATACAGCACTTTTAAAAAAGTTACAATCTGGCGCTTATTCTATCCTATTCTATCCCATCGATTTGAAGTCCTCACAAACAATTCAAATAATCTCTACTCGCTTCTGATAGATTTTCGAAATTAAGAGGCATAGATTTAATGGTAAGGGACCCAAGTGCAGCCCACAAACATAACATCCCACAAAATATTAATGGAAATAATCAATGCATAATGGTTGTGAGCAAAGAGTTAAATATCCAACAATCAAAGCAATTAACCGTCGAAAAGTTATTTTGAGTGGAAATATCTTACCTCGGATCTCAGCATATCAACTTTAACAGAGACGTTCACTGCCTGATACTCTTCAAAAACCTAAAAAATTACTTCCAGTTCAACAGCATGTGCTGGAGGAAAAAGTAGCATTTTATATATCACTTCGGCAACTGGTTACCAACCCAAAACTCGAAGTTGAACAAGTCATGCGATGAGCATAAATGCACCCTTAGACCCTGAGAACAAAGTTATCAAGGAACAGTTAATTTGCTTAATATATTGTGCTAAAAAGTTGTCAAGTGAAAATTTCTCAAGAATCATGCTGTTGAGAAGTACTTTCTGAAGGGTGAATGAAAGAGTGCATTAAGTGATGCTCAATTGAGAAGTACAGAATAAGTTGGTATTAATAGCTGGGTGGCATTCCACTATAGAGAAAACCCTTATTTTATGTGTGCCCAGAACAACTCAAGATATGGCCGAGTTCCAAAAAAATTAGAAAGCAATGTGAACTCTATAATGAGGCAATTTAGAATACTCCAAATGCCAGCTGGGTTAAGTGCCTAAAGTACAAAGAATCCCCTGTCATGTGAAACCCAAGTCCTCTATGCATAAGATGTACGTAATCACAAATGAAACTTTGCCAAGATGCCAAATCCTTGTTAATCCAAAACCCCATGAAGTGACAAGAAGTATGCAAAATGCCTCAAAAAAGCAGTATTTCTTTCTTGTTCGAACAAATAAAGCTCTAGTTTCTTCATCAAAATTATGCAAACATGCATGAGTTGAAAAGAGAGAGAAAAAGGTGGGAGCAGGATACAAGAGAAACGAATGATATGAAACCTCACCTTAAAGCTTGCGCATTGCATTAAGCAAAACGGACAAGAGAAATCTTCAGTTACTGCATATTTAAAACAAAGACACCAGTTAAAAAAGTTTTTACGACTGAAGCTTGGCCCATCCTTGCACTAATAGAGCACATCGTGACAAGGAAGAAAAGAAACAGTAGCTTCAAAGAGGCACTGCGATTCAGTGATGTCACTGCTATGCTTTGGGAGGTAGACACATGTCAACTTCAGTCTAAAGCTCTGAAGCAAAGTATATCTTTTAGGACATGTTATGGAATTTGCTCATTGTATACCCACTCAGAATCCTTTCCTATCACAAGTACTGATGCTTCAGAAGCAGGCTGAAAGGATAGAAAGGTCATTTTGAGACAAAAGTAGCATTGCTGCAACACAGCAATTCAGCGAGATTGCCATTAACTTGCATTATTGATCAATCGAGAGAGAGAGAGAGAGAGAGAGAGAGAGAGAGAGAGAGAGCACAAAAGTTCCAGGGTCTATTTTTAGTTCTGCATTACCATGGTAAATATGTTTGCATTGCACGTATTTTTAGTATTGATCAATCGAGAGAGAGAGAGAGAGAGAGAGAGAGAGAGAGAGAGAGAGAACAAAAGTTCCACGGTCTATTTTTATATCCAAAGGATTTACGTTAAGTCGGAGTAAGACGGAATACATGAAGTGTGAGTTCGCCACGACAAGAGGAGATGATCAAGAACCTGTGGATATGCTTGGACAGGAGGTACCTAAGAAAGATGCTTTCAGATACTTAGGATCAATTTTGCAAAAGAGGGGAGAGATTGACGAAGATGTTAACCATAGAATCAAAGCAGGTTGGATGAAATGGCGCAGTGCATCTGGATTTTTGTGTGATCGCAAAATCTCTATTAGGTTAAAGGGAAAATTTTATAGAACAGCAATAAGACCTGCAATGCTATACGGAGCTGAATGTTGGCCGGTACAAAAGCAACATGAACATAAAATTGGAGTAGCGGAAATGAGAATGTTAAGGTGGATGTGTGGTCATACAAGGATGGATAAGATAAAAAATGACGATATTCGACGAAAAGTTGGAATAGCACCGGTGGCAGAGAAAATGAGAGAACATAAATTGAGATGGTTTGGACATATTCTTCGTAGACCCTTAGATGCTCCGATAAGAACAGAAGTGTGTTATCGAGAAAACGATATGAAGAAAGGACGAGGTCGGCCGAAACTTACTTGGGGGAAGGTAGTAAAACAAGATTTAATAGAGTGGGAAATAGATTGGCGTATGGTTTGCCTTAAGACGGAGTGGAGGAAAGCTATCCGCATTGTAGAAGGGGGGATTTCCTATGTTCCAGAGTGCCCTGTTTAGTGCTTTCTATTAATTTATACGTTTGTTTGTTTGTTTATTTATTTATTTATTATTTTTGGATAACCATATTTTTACTTTTATTTTAGTATATTTTAAGCTTTTCGCTTTGGGTTCATCGACCGCCGACCCTAACTGGTTTGGGATAAAGGTGATGTTGATGTTGATGATGTTGATTACCATGGTAACTATGTTTGCATTGCACGTATTGTTACTTCTTCTCATAAGAAGAGTAAACCGATATCTAGACCTAGCATATGTGGTGTACTCCCTTCATGTTGCATCAGAGAAAATTAATCGTAGCAAAATGATAAGATGGAGAAGATGCAAATTTCAAACTACTAATGAATCCATGTACCTTCAATCTTTCGATGCACATTGTTGCGGTCCCTATAGTTGAAAATGACTATTCCGGCTCTTAACCTAGACAATTAGCACCAAAATTGTCAATGTTACAGGAACCCCAAAAGAAGAATCACGCTAAAGGACAATAATAAAGTGGACAGACAGTTTTGATAAAGAAAAGAAAAGAGAGAACATGGCTAGAAATGTGTCATCTTGGCCAAAAAGAAAAAAAGAAAAAAAACTGGAAACGACTGCCGTTCTCTAGCAGTTTAGTCAATCAAATGAGAACATGAGAACAGAAATATCGCATCCCTGTTACTTGTGCATCGAAAAACAAGGAACTAACAACAGCAACAACATCAAAAACACCACCCCGAGAGGTCAACTTTAAAATCTATTTCGACAAAAAAGGTGCTAGGTTGACCACTCTATTGGAAAAATAGCCACAAATCCAAGGACTTTGTACATATTGTTTCTCTTCTGTAAAAAGGCTGTGTATGCAATAACAATTCCCTATATGCAATCAAAAGACCATGAAATATTCCCTAAAATTATTGAATAGTAAGTACATACAAACTCCTTTACAGGGTGTCAAAGTTACATAGAAGAGCATGAGCTTGGACAAAGAAGCACATTGGGAATAGCCACTAGAAGCACTAAAGTACTGTAATTTTAAAGAATGTAACTGGAAAATAAAATAAAACTCAACACAAAGATCACATTGCGATGATTGAGGAAGAGTAGCCTGGTAGGTACTTGGATGAAAATTCTCACCTCTTATTACACTTACGCCTTGCTTGTATTTTGAACCGCAAACATCTCCGGAGGAAAGAAGGCTAGAGAACAAAAAGGTGCTTGATCAGCATATTAGAATGGACAGATCCAAAAAGTCGGAATGAGGAACATATCTTAGAAAAATGAAAGTCATGAAAACCCGAGGGACTTCATATCTTAGCCCTAATGCTAATAGCGTTCAGATATCATCTGTTCAATAGGATAAGGATAAAGTATGGACTTATCAACACCTAAAATTATCTATTGACTAACCCAACTTCTGATGAGACTGGACGTTAATTCTTTTAAGAGTACAGCCCAAGAGGTAGAGTTTAAGATATGCTTCAAAATGATTTACACTACATAAATATCTATGACAAGGGACTATAACAAAAGTTTCCCTCACTTAATAAACCCATCTACAGCCAAAGTTCATCACCCCATGGTGTTTCCAGGGAAGTATACATTAAGGAAAAGCCAAAACATAGAGTTTGCAAAAGAGAGCATTTTGATGCAATTACATTGTGTAAGGCACGGCGGTGTAGAATATTATATAGCTCAACAGGCTTGCA
Organism: Psidium guajava; assembly: GCA_016432845.1. NCBI lineage: Eukaryota > Viridiplantae > Streptophyta > Magnoliopsida > Myrtales > Myrtaceae > Psidium > Psidium guajava. Next base: position 1,362,472 of record CM028230.1, read on the forward strand.
ATACACCAGGAGACTCTCTTCTGCTGCAGTTGCATCTTCATCAGAAAAATGTTCACAAGAACTTTGATGGCACATTGTAACCAAAGTCAGCAATGGCAACCGAATCTGTTTCATGAAAATAGACATTTGTGAGAAGTGGTTAATTTAACAGTGGAAGGATTGTCTTGTGACACATAACAGGAAGATGGATGAAGCCAAAGATAAGGAAACAGGTTCAATGATATCAGTGCAAGCACAAGCAACTAATCTTCTGAATAAACTTACTAATGAAAGGCCAGTGCTTAGATAATTTCACTAACAGATGTACTCCATCACATATGTGAATAAGTATATAACCTCTTTAAAAAGGAAAAAGCATTAACCTGACATCATATAGGAACAACTTATAAGAAGAGTGTCAATCAATATCCCTTGAAATTGATTTTTTTAAAACACTAACCAACCATTAGATTTTATTGGGCATATTAGAAGACAATCTTAACAATGCATTTGGTAGGAGGATTACAGTGTAAAAACGGGAATAAGGGACAGAATTTCAACAAAAACGCCAAACCAACACTGCCAACCACCGCATCAAACCAAAGCGATGAAACCCACAGCTCCACCGTCACTTAACAGGTAGTGCCGACTCATTCCTTCCTCAACATGCACATCTCATAGGTAAGATCTCACAGCCAAATTCTCCTGAGCACAGACAAATTAAACCATATCAAACCTAACGACTTCCACTGCCACCGTCGAGGCTAGACTTGCCAGCGGCTCGGTGATACTCTCCAGGCCTCCAGTGGAGAAAACTCACGAAGAAAACAAATGCACATTGAAACCAGAACTGCGACACGAGCAACACCACACAACAATCATGTCTCCCCGTCAACGAAATCGCCACTGCGGCAACAGGTACCAACATCCAAACCGAGCCACCAGATTTGCAGACAATTCTGACATCGGGAATCGCCTCGAACAACAATTATCCGACTGATTCTCCTCTCTCCTTTTAATACCGTCGGAACACCGATGCCGTGATGAAACCAGATCGTTAATGTCGCATCAGAGCAGCGCATCGGCCGATGGTGAAAAGATTCAAAGCTAACTGAACGAAAATCACGCTCCAAGCAGAGAAGATTCGAGCTGAACTCACCGGCTGCGGCGATGGAGGAAGTGGCGATTGATGAGGTTTTTTTTTTCCTCGGAGCTCCGGCGGACGAGCTGTGATTGAAGAGTCGTCGTCAGGTCAACCAACGGATTTTTGATTGATTTCACCGGCTTATGGTGTTTTAAAACACGATAGGCAGATAGCGGACACGAGCTGACGTGGCCTCTTAAGACTTTCAACGAATTCTAATTTCTTTTTCACAAATTCGGTAGCATTGTCTCCTATCTAAGAAAAGATAGGAACAAATTTCATCATTTTCTTAGTTTTTTTTAACCCAATCAAAGTGATGTAAGTCTTGTATTAATTGAATGATTGCTACACTTTCTTTATATATGTAGCAAAGGCAAATGCTACAAGGGCCAATTAACTCTTTTTTTTTACAATTTTAAGTCCAATTTCAATTCTTTGACAACAAAAAAAGTCCAATTTCAATTTTGTTAAAAAAATTTCTAAAAAAAATGTTCGTCCTTCGCTCAAGCCCCTCTCTACCCAACCAATCAAAAATCATCATTAGTTTCTTTAAAATTACAACATCTAAATTCAGTTAGATATTGAATATCAAAACATAGCAATGACTATTTTGAAAAAAAATCAATGTCGATTTTTGGATACTTAGGCAGAATTGGGATTTAAGTGAAATTTTAAAATTTTTAAAAGATAAATAGAAAAGGTCCCGTACAAAATCAAGATTGGGCATTCAGTTTGAGAATTTTTAGGAAATTAGCTCGACATTGATATAAGTATTAATCCAAGGGCCAATTAACTAAAAAAAAATCAACAATTTTAAGTCCAATTTCAATTTTGCTAAAAAAAATTATAAATGAATTCTCGTGTTCACTCAAGTCCCAATCTGCCCAACCAATCAAAAATCATTTTTAAAATTATCAACATCTAGAGTCAATTAGATATTGATTATCAAAACTCGGCGTTAGTTATTTTGAAGAAATCAACGTCAAATTTTGGATGCTTAGGCGGATTTGGGATTTAAGTGAAATTTAAAATTTTTTAAAGATACCTTTACCAAAATTTTTTTTAAAGATAAACAGAAAAGGTTCCGTGCAAAATCAAGATTGGGCATAAAGTTTGGGAATTTTTTGGAAATTAGCGCGATGCTGATATAAGTATTAATCCAAATATTGGACATGTGAATACGAATTATGCGGATCCTGTCATGGGCCCAATGGCTTGCCGGCATTGAGCCCGAAGACAAATTTGGGCGGGCTTGGACAGTGGCAGAATCGCCCAGGTAAGGCCTGAGCCAGGCCCGTTTAGCACAAATGCTATGTATTAGGAAGAAGGTTGGATTGGGTTTGAAAATTTTGGGATAATTTGTGCTTTTTTTTCTTCTTTTGATTTTAAGTTTCGTTTGTTTCGCAAAAATTGAATATTTTTTTTAAAAAAATCCCCCGAGAATAATCATATATGTCGCTTGAAATAACTAGTTAATGAAAAGTACTTTCATTATCAACAACAATTTATATCTGAACATTTTCGTGGATGACGAAAGTATTTTTCGTTCATGCATTATCACAAGCGACACTTGCAATTTTTTTTTTCAAAAAATACTTTTCAAATAATTTATTTCTCGCGAAACGAACATACCCAATCCGAGTTGACTAGCAAAAAAAGATTTCACAACGAACCCTAGTGGATGGAGCCTTAGAGAAGTTTAAAACAAATTAAGCTCAACGAGTTAGGTAAAAACCTAGGCCCGTCAAAAAAAAAAAAACTAGAAATAGGGAAACGAAATTGAAACCAACTTTTTGGCGAAAATAAGAAGTGAAATCAATATCTAAAATCAAACTGGCCCGCTCCATCCGGCTCGAGCATTCCGACGTACATTTTAGGTTACGGCGAGATTGGGCAACAAACCGGACCGGACCCGACCTTCGAACTTGGTTCGGACCTGTCCAATGATCACTACCTAGTCGAGAAGGAAATATGCTTTTGTTAGGAGAGAGGGGGGGAGGATTCTGATCATTTTCAAGCGTCCCCATCGGCATAGGCAGGCTTGCGTGCAACAAGGCAGACGAGCCGGGATGGATGATCCCATCACGAGTCAAAATTCAAGAACTGCAGCATCAATACAAGTCTAAGTTGAAGTCTTAAACTAAGCTTAAAAGCTCTTCAACATCTAAGTGCAGGTCCGAATTGAAATCTATTTAGTCCAAGGGAGAATAAGAAAAAAAAGGATAGAAAAAGAGAGAGGAAAGAAGCAAGACTTCATGACTCACAGACTTTACCTTAAAGAAAATAGGTAATTAGGCAAAGGTCAAAATAAAAAAAAAAATGTCCATGGTTTAGGGGGTTGATTTCAAGATCCACCCCGTTTCTTTCTTAGAAAATTAAAGATTTGCGAAATATATTTCCTAAAAATGACATGTAGCATCGATTGAGATAACCAATCAATGACAATGTTTAAATATCGACAACAAATTATATCTACACATTTTTGTGGGCAACGAAAATATTTTAGGTTCACTCATTTTTGAAAGTGATATGAGTGATCAATTTTAGAAATCTATTTTGGTAGATCCTTCATTTTCTGCAAAACAAAAAGAGCCTTAATATAAATGCTTAATTGTCAAAACTTAGCGTTTGACCTTGAAACCATGATAATATTATGGGATCTCCCCAAAATGATGAAAAACGCATAGATGTTTGCTAAAAAAAAATACAAAAAAAGTTTTAAAACTATTGCATTTGTACGTATTTAATCTTGAACATTTCAAATGATCAATTTAGTCATAATTTTTTTTTTTGCATTAATAGCAATTCAGTTAGGACGGAAATTGCTGACATGACGCTAATCGTCCTATGTGGTCAGGCTAGTACGGATGTGGACATTATTTTTTTATGATTGTTTAATAAATTCTTTTATTTTCTTTATTTTATTTTATTTTCCTTCTCTTTTTTTCCTCTGGCAGGAAGAAAAATAGAAAATTCAAAAAGCTATTAAAAATGTTCATCTCAACACCAGCTGTGCCATGTAAGATATTCAGTGTCCACGTCAGCGATTTTTGGCTTAAATTAGCCGAATTAAATGAATTGGTACCAACAGAAAATTGTTTAGGACTATAGTGGTTCAATTAAAAAGTTTAGGATTTAATTGGCACCAATATTATAGGTTTAAGACTTCTTTGGTACTTTTCTTAATGTCTATTAGTAGGCATTAACGTGATTGAAAAAAAAAAAAGAGAGAGAGGCTAAACAAACTCCCTTTTGTTTTTTTTTTCTTCGATAAGTGAAAAATTACTGTGAATCGGAAAAAAAAAATTTGAACAGTAATATTCAGAGTCTCGAGAAATGTGGCTCACAATTTAGGGGTAGAACTTTTCATGTACCATGAACCAATGGCTATCGATTCCAAGGACTTTCCACTACTGAAAAGAACACATGTCAGACTGCATTAATCTCTACCAACTATCTAGTACAAATTGCACATATATTCATAAACTTTGCAGATTAGAAAAACATGTAGATGGTGAGTAAATCTACAAAAAAAAAAAATCACATGTATAATGGTAAAGTAGAAATAAAAGTCAACCACATATTGGTTTTATTTTGTCAGATCAAATTAAAAAGTTGACTGTATGTTTTTTTTTTACAAAAAGAAAACTAGGGATAGATGATGTATGCACGTTTCATTCGAAGAAGCATGGTAGTTTGGTTAGCTATGACTCCTATGCCCTGTCCTATGCTGTTAAATATTGTAACTTCGTCTATTTGATAAAGCAAAAGGATAGAAAGATTCGCCATTTCATTGACAGGATGCGTTTTTCAAAAGGACAGTTTCAGATGGAGATAGAATCGATAAGCCCACACCGTTCAATCGAGTAATTTCAAGGAAAAAAAAACTGTGATATGAACTCGAGAAAAATCGGGCAAATTAAAGAGACTTTTCGTCGGATCGATGTCTTTTGCTCAATGTGAAATCACACCTTCAATAACAAAAGAAGAAGAAGAAGAAGAAGAATATATGTGTATGTACGAGGACTCTAAATACAATTTGGAAGCATCGGGATTTATAGCTGTGGAATTGATTCTCGACATGGACACCATTCTATGATCGTCGATTGATCTAAAAGAGTTCAAGTCGTTAGATGGATTCGTGATTCAATAGTAAGATGCTTTAAACACGTTTAAAATCTAGACAGACCAAAATTTCTCTCGACCATCGTAAAGTCCGGCACTGTTTCATCGCATGGTAATTTGTAATTTGGATCCTTTCATAAGTCCGTGAAATTATTTTCGAGACGAGGAGGATGCAATTCTTTTATTGATGAATGAGTAGTGAATGGGAATAATGTCGACCATCAGCAGCCAATACAGATGAATTTGAGCAGCTTAAACCGGATTTAACTTTAAGCTATTGAATGACTAACTTTTTGCGTGATATTTAATTAATAAGTTCCACGTCTTTGTGGGTTTTTCCATATTTTGGGCTCACGAATCGGCGTCGTTCTTCTCCCACCTAATGCTAGCGTGACTTGCCTAGCAAGACCGTTGACTATTCTAAGTGGGGTCAATATAATAAATGGTCCAGCAGTTAGATTCCATGAGAAGGTGAAATGTCAAGTCAATTTGGTAGAAAATAATTTGGAAGGTGGTCAAAGAAATCAATTCCCAACAATGTGTATTTATCTTTCTTACCAACAACTTATATTTAACACAAACACTCATTAAAATGAATCTGCGACCCATGCATAATTAACTAATTGTATATATAATAGATTTTTGCCGAATCACTTGATAAACAAATCTCAACGATTATCATAAGCACTTTTTATAATCATCGGCCGAGCAATGTGAGACGCGGAATCAATCTCGTTTGGTCATAATAATAACGTTATGCTAATTGCTAACCCTACGTCAACATACCCTCGTGCCACAGCGTAAGTCTAATTGTGTGGTTTCAAGATGTTTGTAAGAAGACTAGCTTTCTAAAAAGGAGCAAAGGGGAAGATTTTTTTCCCGTCTTTTAAAAAAGGAAAAATCTACATCGGTCAACATTGAGGAACCCCACTTCGGTTTGGCCTCGTGAACTCATCCGATACGCAGACATATGAAGATGGTCGTCGTACCACTGTAGTGATTATTCAAAGATATTGCCTTCAGCAAAATTAAACGCCACCTTCACGCTTTTATTTAGTTAATGTCATGCATGCCGAAATGTCAAATTTTGCAAGCACACGATCAATCCTGGTCACGCTCTAAAACATTTCTTTTCAGAGTCAACTTGGGGATGCCCATCTCATCCCTGGTCCGTATTAGTTAGGCAGGCGAATTTAGAGGGAAAATTTTTGAAAAGCAAAGAGAAAGAGAGTGGCCGAAAGGCAAAAAAGTGAAAAAGAGAGAGCCTTTTGTGCAATTTATTGTAATTTCCGGGAAGGAGAGGGGGAGAGAGAGGGAGAGATGCCAAAGTTCATTTAGGATGCTCCAACTTCTTCTTCTTCTTCTTCATATTCATCTTCTTGGCTTTTCCAGCTTTCATACCGTGACGAATACTTTCTTGGCTTGCTATGGATGATCACGAGATCTTAAGTCAACTGTCAACCTTGGCTTTTCTTTGTATATATTGTTTTTAAGTGTTCCAGCTAAGAGTCTTTCATCTCCCCTATTGGATGAGTCTTGGTCGACATGAAGATGATTATAATTACAATTTTACGAGCGTGAAGAGAAAGTGGGCATGCATGCAATGCAATGCATAAGCCTTGTTGGTTTTGTATGCATACCCGAAGTTAATGTTTGTCCACCCTTTGTACACGCGATTCAATTGGATAGACGGTGACTATACGTGTAAATCGAGAGCACGCCCTACAAAAAAAACAAAAGGGTCATTTCGCCACGAAAAATTAGCGATGAAATATAATTCATCACTAATTTGCTATGAAAATAGCAACGAAAACAACTTTCATCGCAAATTCGTCGCAAAATAAAAGAAGGTTTTTAGCCACGAAAAATTAGCAATGAAAGTAATTAATCGCTAATTTCCACTGAAAATAGCGGCGAAAATAAATTCGTTGAAAAAAATCGTGCAGATTTTAGCGACGAAATACAATTCGTTGCTAATTCGTGACGAAAAGCTTTCGGCCCACATTTGTAGCTAAATTTGTCGCTAACTAGCAACGTCATACTTTTTTTTTATATCAAGGTATCCGGGCCAGCGTTCGTACGGATCACGCACCTCGACGCTAATTGGAGAGAAAAAAAATTTGTCGCAAAATTAGCGATGAGATTTGCGACAACATAATTTTGTCGCTATTTTTGCGACGAAACTTGTTCGTTGCTAAAGTCCACCGACACCTCTTTATCCCAACCCTCTTTTCAAATCCCCCTTTCTCACTTTTCTCTCAACACACTTTTTCCTTCTCCTGCTCTCTTCTCCATTCTCTCTTCTATCTTCAGTATTCTCTCTTCTTATTTGTATTATATGGTAAGCATAAAATAAATTGTTGTTTATTTCATCATTGTCTTCCATCAATTGCCATAAGCTTCTTCAATATTAAGTAAATTTTCTTTTCTATTAGGTACGTGTTGATGTGAGACATTGCAATTGGGGACGACCTGTATTTTTTGTCTCCAATTCACGAAGCTTCATCGCTAATTGGTGTCGACATCTTGATGGTCGTCGCTAACTAGAGACGAAATGGATTCATCGCAAAATTAGCGATGACATTTGCGACAACTTTTATCCGCCAAATTGTTATCATAATAGTTTCATGTAAAAAGTGCAATAATGGTAAATTTCATTTGTGTGATATAGTTGGGAAACTTTTTTGTAGATTTGGGTTTACCTTGAACTATTATAATGTTTTTGTCATGGTGAATTGTTTATAGTTTTAATTAATAATATTAGAGAGTAAATATGATATTTTTAACTTTTTATAAGATTTTTTTAATTTCTACACAGACACAATGCAAAAAGACAGGGCTTAGATGTATAATAAGAACTTACCTGGACGTCGAGGATTGACTGATGAGTTTCGTACTGGGTTGGAACAGTTTTTGAATTTTGCTAGTAGTAAATTTGAGTTCATGGATGGAAATAAGTTAAGGTATATGTGTAAAAAGTGCAGTAATAGTAAATTTCATGTGTGTGATACAGTTAGAGAACATCTTTATAGATTTGGATTTACTCCAAACTATTATAATTGGACTTGTCATAGAGAACCATTTATATCTGATGAAGGATATCGAAGAAGTGATCAGTTTTCAGTTATGGAAGAATGTAGCTATTAAAGCCACTTGAACCTATATCAGAGGATAGTGATTGATACAGCTAGTCAGAATTTTCTTTCAGAATCTAACCATGCAAGTACCAGTTTTACTCCTATACCTGAACAGGTTAGTACTAATTATGCATCACAATTGGAAGAGGTAGGAGTAACGGATTTTGATGAGAATGGAACTTTTCCATTTAATCAGTTTTGGAAGTGTTGAAAGCAGCAGATGAACCTTTATGGGCAGGTTGTGACAACCACACTAAGTTATCAGCGACTTCTAGACTGTTAAATATCAAGGCAGAACATAATGTGTCTGAAAATTACTTCAACTCTTTTGTTGAAGTAATACGGAAAGAAATGCCTTGTAATAATATCATGCCAAGTGATTTTTACGATATGAAGAAGTTAATAAATAACTTAGGTCTTCCAGTTGTAAGGATTGATATATGTAGCAGGGGTTGTATGTTATATTGGAGAGATGAAGAAAATGCAGAATCTTACAAATTCTGTAGCCAACATAAGTACAAGATTAACAGGAGGCAGGGTCGTAATCAGAAGCGTAGACCATGCAAGCAAATGTTTTATCTACCTTTAATCCCCAGATTGCAAAGGTTTTATGCGTCTCAAACCACTGCTGAACATATGACTTGGCATGCAAATCGTGAAATAGAATAGGGTTTAATGTGTCATCCTTCAGATGTAGAGGCATGGAAACATTTTGATAGAACATACCCTAAGTTTGCAATCAACCCTCGAAATATCAGATTAGGTCTATGTGCTGATGGATTTGCCCCATTTGGGAAATCAGGAAAAAGTTATTCATGTTGGCCAGATATCTTAACACCATACAATCTTCCATTCGGTATGTGCATAAAGACACCTTATATGTTGTTAACATTGATCGTGCCTGGATCGCAAAATCCGAAAAAGTTGATAGATGTTTATATGCAACCATTGATTGCATAGTTATAACAGCTATGGGATGAAGGTATCCTTACATATGATGTTTCTACTGATTAAACATATGTGAAGGCTGCTCTTTTTTGGACGATAAATGACTTTCCAGCTTATGCAATGTTATCTGGATGGAGTACAGCTAGGATCTTAGGATGTTCGATATGTATGGAAAGATCAAAGTCATTCAGATTAAAACATGGTAAGAAAGTTACCTATTTTGACTGTCATAGACAATTTTTGCTGATAAATCATATATTCAGAAAGAATAAAAAAGAGTTCATCAAAAATAGGATTGAAAGAACACCTCCATTATTGAGGTTGACCGGTGATCAAATTTGGGAGCGTGTATATGACTTTCCAACTATTGTTCAAAATCCTCATGGCACAACTATTGCATACGGAAGTACACATAAGTGGATTAAACGCAGTATATTTTGGGATCTGCCATATTGAAAAACCCATCTTATTCATCATAATCTTGACGTCATGCACATAGAAAAGAATGTTTTTGATAATGTCATAAATACTGTTATGGATGTCACTGGAAAAACAAAAGATAATTTGAATGCAAGAAAAGATATGAGAGTTATTTGTTTGATTGAGTTGGTCGGGACACCTCCACCATTGAGGCTGAAGAAGTATTTTCCATTGTTGGTCGGGACCCTCTAATTGAGGTAAGTTGCTTTGAATTTTGTTTTTCGAAGGATGTGTACTTTTTTTTTTCTGCTGTTATCTTTCCACATTAATAAGGAGAATACACTTGTGTGGTTGTGAATAATCATTTATATCCATCTCCTGTACATAGAATAGGCTTATTACCTGTTCATGTTTATCAAGTTACTTTCTATAATTATCCTATGTGTAGCCTTCACTCCACAAATAGGGAAGAAGTATAGCAAGGTCTTTGCTGTTATTGTCCTTAACTAACCTACTTTACTTCATCTTTGATCGACATGTTTTGATTGAGTAAAAATAGGCGTCTTTGTGCTTGTAAAGATAAAATAATTGGATAGGGAGATTTATCTTTCTTTGACAATTGACCCTTTTCTAAATTCTTTCTAAGAAGGAAAGAAAACGTTCATTGGAGAATCTAATTTTCAGAATATACATAATAAGTACTACCTACGCATTGCACACTAAAAACATGGTTTCGGTTTGTTCTCTTCAAACTTAAAGCTCCATAACTTAGCTCTATGCTTGAAGCGTTTATTACCATTAATATGGCCTCTCGACCAGTTGATTGTATCGGTGGAGAGATAGCATGATCTTGATGATAAGAAAAGGTTAAAAGATTCATTAATGTGGAACAAGAGTGCTTTGAAATAACATTGCACAAAGGAGGTTAAGTATTCTGGAATATGCTTTATGTTTCTACTATGATTTTTGCTAAACCTTTTTACAGCATTGCACTCGCCAGCACCAGCATCAATTCAAGGCTGCAAGATATTGTAGTACCCATGGTAATGACATCTCAAGTCTTTTTTGTTTTGGTCAATGATGTACATCTAGCTTTCGCTTTCTATTGATTTTCTACATTTTCCTGTTATAGTTAGGTATGCCTTGTTCAGCTTAGTATATACAATGCAACTCTGCATATTCCACATATAGAGGGGGGTTCAAATGGGTGATGGGGATCTCTGCTTTCAGCCAAGTGAATGTTTCAAAGTTATACGGGGGGAGATTCAAATCGGAGGTCAGGAACATTTTTACTTGCCACGGAGCACCGTGATATAGATAGTGGATGGTGGGAATGAAGTCCTTACGGTTTCCTCCACTCAAGTGAGCGAGGCCTCTCTGATTGAGTTGCCAAGTGTGAATAGCACAAATTTATTTGCGGAATTTATATGTATATATCAGTCTATCTTGTGATGTAATTAGGATTTTGGAGAAAAATTCGTGTGCACAAATACATTATTGACTTTTTTACGAATATTATATTTTTCTTGATATATTATGGACACTTCTCTTAGGTTTTAATATTTATGCACATTTGATAAAATTGTTGTTGGGCAAGTATAACGAGAATCCTCTCTGGTTTTATTGTCACGAGGCCCTCCAAATATATAAAAGCTAATTTCGTCGCTAGATTAAATTTCAGCTAATTGGTGACGATTTTTTTCACAAATGGCGTTTGTCGCAAATTAGCGACGAATTTTGTAACAAAAATTTTGTTGCAATTTAGCGACGAAAATTACAATTTATCCGTGGCTAACGAATCAGGGACGAAAATTTTCTTGGCAAATGCCGTTGCTAAACTTTGTTAAATTTGAAACAAATTAGCGACGAATTAAAATTTTCGTCGCTAAATTTTGTGATTCGAGTTAGTGATGAAATTATTTTTATTGCTATTTTCGTCGCAATTTTTGTGGGAAATGTCGTTGCTAAACTTTCGTCGCTAATTAGCAATGAACTTTGCCACGAATCATGTTCATCGCAAATTAGTGAAAGTTTAAAAATTTCGTCGCTAAATTTTCTAACCAAAGTCAGCCACAAAATTATTTTCGTTGCTATTTTCGTCGCAAATATTGTTGCTAAAAATCCATCGCTAATTTTTGTCACAAATATAGTTTGCTACGAATTCGTTTTCGTTGCAATTTAGCAACGAAAGTTGCAAAATTTCGTCGCTAAATTTAGCCACCCAAGTTGGAGACGAAATTATTTTCATTGCTATTTTCGTCGCAAATTTTATGGAAAATGCTCTTCGCGGTTTGTCGCTAATTAGCAACAAAGTTTGCCACAAAAAATATTCGTCGCTAATTTGCAACAAATTTGGGCACGAATATTTATCGTCGCAAATTAGTGACGAATTTTGCCACAAACTATTTTCGTTGCCAATTAGCAACGAATTTTTCCACGATTATATTTCGTCGCAAATTAGCGACGAAAGTTGAAATTTTTTCTCGCAAAATTTTACGACGCCAAATTGGCGACAAAATTTTTTTCGTCGCAAAATTCGTCGCAACTTAATTTAGCGACGAATTTTGTCAAATTTTTCGTTGCAAATCCCGTTACTAAAATCTTGTTTTTTTTTTTTTGTAATGACCTACTGGAGTGCCATGCGGTCGTTCAGCCTTGTCGATGACCTCGGCATTGCGAGTCTGCTTCTTATGTAAGAGTATTTTTTTCATCCGAGAAACATAAGATGTCCATCACAACCCCTAAGCTGGTGCAGTCGATGGGGAGCATCCGAGGATTCTCAGCTTAGAATGGTAGATCACATGACAGGACTTGGGTTAGGGACACCTGTACAGGTCAAAAAGCTTGGACTTAATCGGCTCATAGGGCTTGTATGGTATTTTTTTTTATGGCCCTTCGTGTAACATTATGAAGTGTATCAAAGATGAATCCAATTAAAAAAAAAAAGTGGTGACTCGGTAGAAAAGATGGAACCTTGAAAAACTCGTCGTTCGATAATGAGTTAATCGAAAACTATTTGATGAGTTAAAATGGAGAGACGTATATCACTATAATTTAGGTTAGAACTTTCATGGCAGAGTTTCTAGTAAATTGGAAAATTTGGTAAGTTGTGAAAATAAAAACTGATAAGTTAGGAAAAGAAATTGTTAATATGCAAACTATAAAAAGAAATTGGTAATTTCATGAAAGTGTCGGCAATTTACCGGCAAGTTACTTGGTAAAAAATTAACCGATCATCTTTTTTACAAACAATTTTTTTTTTATACTTATGAATATTTACTTAAATTTTATTGGAACGGAAAAAAAAATCTGCATTTCTTGGCTCGAAATGGTAGAATTTTGCTAACAAAGCGGCCGCCGCAACATCCATCTATTTCCTCGACAGCCGATGCTTGTTGGCTGCTTAGACTTGCCAGTCTTTCGAATCCGAAGTGCGTGGATTTCATTCGTTTCCACTAGTTATTCCATGCTGTCACATCACTTTTTAAACAGTTTGAAGTTTCCCGGTAGACCCAGCCAAAAATAAAAATAATAACAATAATGTGAGGAGTAAAATAAGAAAATGTATCAATAAAACCCTAGATCTATTATATTTGTGCCAATTCATTTAGAAACATTTCAATTTGGCAAATTGAGTCATAAATTTTTTGACGATTTTCCAATTTAGTATTGAAGTTTTCAATTGTATCGAGTTAGTTCTAAACATTTTGACGATGTGCCAATTTAGTCATTCTAATTAATTTTGAGCAAAAAAACATTGATGTGATGTGACGATTTAGCCAACGCTGATAGTTCTAAATGACACAACCGACGTTCACCTGAACAAATTTTGTAATACTTTATGATTATATGTTTTTTTTATTTTATTTTCTTCTTTTACTCCTTTTCTTCCAACTCTTAATGGGGGAACCCTCGCTAATGACCTGCGAGGGCTATGGTTGATTAGTTTCGAGGTAAATCGATTCCCACCCTAGAACTAGAAACGGATTAGATAGGCAAGTTCACAATTTGTGGAACTTGGAATCGGCCTACCTGATTTGGTCCAACTCTCGGATGGATGCAGGAATCGGTCGGTATCTTTTTTTTTTTTTCCCTTTTTTCCTACACCCTGCAAGCTGAAAAGCATCACACTTTGTCTTTGTCTTTGACATCACATGTCTCACTGATTTCTGCTGGTTTATGCAGTTCTGTGTCTTCCATCGTCTCATCACTCTTTTTCTCCTCCTTTTGTTCAACCCAGGGTGAACTCACATACCCTGCCATTTTGGCCTGTTTGGGTCAAATTGGACGAAGCTATGGTCACCTCACTAAGATTTACTTGTAAAACAAAAAAGGTCAGTCCAATCCGAGTGATTTGAGTAGGTGGGTCCACACCTCGAACTGGGAATCGGATCCAGCTCATTGAGACGAGGCTGTGGCTGGAGATGGTCTAAGAGGGAAAGAAGGAAAAAATTAAAATAATTAAAATAATTCAAATAATTATCCATGTCAGTACCTGTCATGCCACGAATAATAGTTGAAACTGACTAGATCGTGGTGTTAGCATTTTCCAGCCAAACAAAGTAAAATAAATTTAGGATATTTTGGTAGTTCCCCCTGTGTAAAACCATGGTCCGGTCTTTGAAGCCATTTACTCTCTCTCTCGCTCTCCGAGCAAACAAAGTGCGACTTGAAGAAGCCGCAACGATCGGATGACTTGAGAAAGCATTCACACCGCAATGGCCACAAACAAGGAATTAACTCTTTGGTGTCCTTCTAGCCAGTGTTCCACCACGAACTTTCACACCTCAAATCAAACTTTACTCTTCAGTGCATCTCCATTAGAAACGCGGCGCGAAATGGCCCGAGATCGTCAACGGTCCTTTCGAGTTCGATCCCGGCGACGACTTCGTCCCGAATGCTCAGCGACACGAGAGAGAGAGAGAATCCGATCGGACATCTGCTAAAATGGTGGACTTGGGCCAGCTTGACCTCATGAATTACCATGATGATGTGCTTCAACGATGAATGACTGATACTCCGCGGCTGGCTTTCGCGGATCGAAACCGCTCGTTAACACGGACAATGGAAACTCATTCATGGGGAAAATTTATCACGAAACTCAACCGAAGAAGTTGGTGGTTCACTCCCGGTAACGTTGATAATTTCTTAAAAGAGTTGGCGATCGAATAACTTAAATTAGGGTCACCAACCTAATACCAAGCGGCTTTTTATTTGGAGAAAAGTTGGTGAATTATACTAATTTGGGTTGATAACCTCTAAAAAGGATTAGCAAAAGCAAGGCGCATTTCTAGCCAAGACAAATGAAAATTACTTCCTTGTCATGAAAATTTTGCGAGTTGATAAGTAACGATCGAGAACTAAAGTTGGTAAGTCACACACTTAAGGTGGTAATGTCATAGCGAGAGTTAATAAGTTCGAATAGTTAGGAAGCTATGCAAATAAAAGTCCGTAAATTAGTAAAATAATTCATAATTTACGAACCGGTGAAAAAATGATTCATAATTTCATAAAAACAAAGTCGTAAGTAATCGATAAAAAAAAAGTCACCAATCATTTGATACGATATCATTTGATTTTCGTCAATGCCGATCATAAGGAAATATTTCAAATAAGGGTCTAAAGTGCCATTATTTTTTTTAAAATAAGAGCATGGAGTGGACCTTATTTCAAATAATGGCCTGAAGTGACCTCATTATTTCAAAAAAGGGCTTGACCAAAGGCATTTTCGGCATTTGCATTTTCTGAGTTCTTTCCTCTTTTTTTCATTTTGAAGGGAAAAAAGGAAAACAATCCAAAAAATGCAAATGATGAAAATAGCCTTGGTCGTGCCCTTTTTGGAAATCATGATAGCGCGTCAGAGTTTTATTTGAAATAAAGTCCAATTCGTGTTTTTATTTAAGAAAAATCGAAAGCATTTTAAGATTTTATTTGAAATGTTTATTTGAAATTTTCGCTTATAATTCACCGGTACGGGAAAAAAGAAGAAGAAAAGAATGAAGCACGCGCTTTATGGACGAAATTTTGCGGGTGCGTAGCGCGTGCGATTAACGGGGAAAGGAGGCCCTACGTGCAGTTGATTCTCATCCGTCGCGCGAGAAATCTTCCAAGGCATCAAAATAGCACTCACCGTGGTCGGAGGTTGACGGAGCGGACCGCTGGGGGCGGTGCGACCTTTGACCAGTCAATATTTAATAACACGAGAAATATTCCAAGGGATCAAAATGGTGCTCCCTGTGGTCGGAAATTGACAGCTCGGAGAACGACAGAGCGAACCGCTAGGGCAGCGCGACCAAAACGCTCTTCAATCCTCGTCGCTTTTTGCCCGACCAATTTCTCTGCTTGACGCTATTCTCGTCCGAAAAGCTACGGTCGGAGCGAAGTGTTTGTCGAATTACCCTTTAAGAGCCAAAATGCCAACTTCTCCCATAGCTGCATGTGACTGCCGAGAAAGGTGTTTAAAAGGAGATGTGCCCTTTGTTGCACCAAAATAGTCTCGACATGCCAGCGTTTCCATCGACTTACACATGAGGGCGCGATAATGCAGCATGTACCGACTTTAGTAGCAATGCCGTTGAATAGATCGACAAACAAGACATCGAGTCGGTAGAGGATCAAAAAGCGCGAAATTCGCAAGCAAACACACTTGTAATTTTGATCGAGGAAGAGAGGACCTACCCGCCCCGAAATTTCTAAACGACGCTTCATGACACAACTGACGCGTGTTGATGCCGTTCTTTTTTATGCACGGGATGCCATACATGGGGTCGGGCGAGCTTATCTTACGCAATCATGATGAAGCTCGCCTCCCATGTCCGACCAAAGGGTTAATCTCCACATTATCAAACCCGATCCTCAACGACTTTCTTCTCCCTTCTTTTTTTGTGTGTGTGGAATTAGTGCATTGAAAGTATTAAAACTTATCACGAATATGCAATTGAGTTCTAAAAATTTTCAAGAAGCACGACAACGCCCTACAACTCGTTATCAAAGTTCGACCAAATCCTAAACTTTGAAGAAAAAAAAAAAAGGCGATCAAGTCTTAAAATATGTCAAGTTGGTACAATCAAGTCCTAAAATCTATCAGCATTTCCCATGTATCCAATTGGCCAGTGTTAATAGAACGAGTCGATTGCACTAATTAATTCGACATGCTTTGGTACTTGACCGCGCTTACACCTTTGTTCCGTCCATGCCGCCATCTCGACAGTCCTCCTACTCCTAAACCTGTGGGGCACGAGGTCGGTGGTCCGCTTTCGTTGAAGGCAACACACACGACGAGTTCTTCCCACGTAAGCCCCTTCAAAGAAAAAGCGAGAGAGAGAGAGAGACAAGCTCACCTCATTCGATCGAGCCTTGTCGCGGACATGTCGCCAAGACAAACCCTTGTTTATAAGAAACTAAATTTTGGGATCTTGCCTCGTAGCTTTGGCACGCGTTTATTGCGCCTCGTGCATCACATTCTGCCCAATCGTGTCCTCCTTTTTCTTCCCCCTTTGGCCTCAGCTTTTGGCGTGATGCTGGAGGGCACAGTCCAAATTTGATCAAAGCCAATGACTTTTTGGAGAACCACAGTGGAATCTTCACTCGCGCATGCCCCACGTTTTCCATAAATATTTCACTTCCCCTCTTCGTTTCCAACGCGGCATGAAGAAGGGGAAAAAAAAAATGAGTGGATAGATCTCGCTTTCTCGTGCTTTTAGCTTAAACGGGGATTCTGAGGACAAATCCTGTGCGGAATGGAAGATTTTTGGCCCCCCACATTATTGGGCTCATCTTCCAATGATCTCGACCCCACTTTTTCTCTCCACTTTTCACTCCCTCGTTACGTGTTTTGTATCGGAATCTTGCGCTAATATAGCCTCAGAGGTGAAGTCTTTGTTGGAATAATTTGTTGTCACAAAAAACATAAAAAAGCGACTCTTGGTTATGAAAGGAGGTGATTGTTGATATGAAAAACGGTCCACCTCGCCGGCCTATGGCGAAGCTCCCCCCCTTGCCGGCAACCATCGTGTGGTCTTGCCATCCTGTAGAGTACACCAGCTAGAGAGCTAAGGGTTTTGTTTGATAACCACGTTATTCGCGCTTCCGTTTGCTCGATTATTCGACGATTTGTATGACCTAAACCGCCCTTGCGTATTCGTACGTGCTACAATACGGTATTGCAGACGAATGGCACATGAAGTTAAAAGTAGCAAACGCGTCGAAGATCCAATTTGAATATGGGCATGCGGTACGATTTGGTGCTTTTATTAACCTATTTGTATGACTTATAGAGACTTATTAGTCAATTCTCAGCGTGGCCCGCGTTTCCTCTTCATTTTTTCCATCTCTGCGTACTATATCATCTTGCCCTTTGAAGAGATTTTAAGCCAAAGTAACAAAAAGATAATTAATTGATCAATCCTCAGGAGTACACACTCTTCCTTTGATACTTTTCTTGGTAAACAGGAGCGCGCTCTGTCGGCATCATCGTCAGGAGTTGACCTAGGACAAGTCAACCCTTGTTGGATTAGTTTTGAGCCAACAAAAAGAAGGGCAAAAGTCATCGATCCTATGATGGACATAACAAATGTGAACACACGATAAATAACGCCGTTGGAAATGCCGAACTTAGACACGCATTGCTAAGCAAAGTCATTGATATAGAAGGAGATCCAGTGCTCGTCTTGGATGACGATGAGAGATTTGTGATTGGCTGCCGATCCTTTTGTTTTTATGAGAATTGAATGATTTGAAAAATATTTTCCTAAAAGTAATCGCTTCTATCGCTTACAGACACGAATAAAAAAATAAAATATTTAGGCATAAATAGTTGTCAATGATGAAAACATATTTCATTAACTAATTATGTTAAGCGATACAAACTATTATTTTTAGGGAAATATTATTTAAATCATTTATTTTTCGTGAAATAAATAGAGCCAAAATTCCCTTTATTGCTTTTATTTGACTTTGTTAGCGACACCTTAAAGTTTCGCACTATTTTAAGAAGTTATCAACCTTTTGTTGGTGACTTCCATATTTATTGATCTCGATTAAGTAATCCAATGGAAAATTTGGTCAATTAAAAAACAATTCAACGTTGTTAACTAACTCAAATGGGAGTGATAACTCAAAACTATTCGATAACTTAGTAAAGCGCAGATTACTTAATAAATTCGCTTGAATTAAAGTTAGTAATTTTGTATGAGAGCTGGCAAATCTAAGGCATAATTAATAAACGTAAATAAAATTTATTTTAAAAAAAATTTTGATTTTAAAAGAAAAGTAAAGTTGGTAAGTAATTCAATGAAAGTTGGTAACCCAAAAGTAGTTGATAATTAATATAAAAAAGTTGGTAAATTACTTTAATTTATGTTGATAATGTCAAAAAAAATTCTAAATTTGAGGTGTCATTAAGAAATGCAAATAAAATTTTGTAAACAATATGAAAAGTTGACAAGTTGAAAAATAACTAAAGGACAGTAAGAAACTCAAATGAGAGTTGATAACTCAATATTAGCTGGTGTTTTAATGAAATAAAATTTGATGAGTCACACTAATTTAGGTTGGTATCTCTAAAAAGCGCTAGTAAATATAAGGGTCTCCTAACTGAGACACAAAAAAATTGGTAATTCACAAAACTATCGGTAAGTTAAAAAAATAAAAAGGTTTCATAAGCAAATCTAAGGGCAGTCGCTAATTCAAACCTAATTGTTAATCCAATCTACAAGAATTACAAAAGCACTGTAACTTAAATTGGTAATTTCATATAAGAATAAGTAAATACGAATTGCCGTTAAGTTATGCATATAAAAGTTGGTAAATTTGTGTAAATTGCTAATTTTTTGCAAACTATAAAAAGTAGTTAGTAATTTAAGTATAGTGTTTGTAAGTTACAACAAGTTACTTGGAAAATAGTCAATAGTCATTTTTTTTATCAACAGTGGTTTCACATTTTTAATCACTTACATAATTTTACTAGCATGGGGAAAAAAATCGTATCATTGGGTACTGAACAATGGAGTTCTGCCTCCACGTCGCATTGTTTTAGGCTTATGAAGTTTCGGCTATTTTCTTGTAGGTACAATGGTTAATCGTAAGATTAATCTTGACCCTTCTAATGATTTTTTTCATGGACTTCACCTCATTATCAGCTTAGTTTCACACAAATATACCACTTTCTTGACAAGAAATGCATTGGTCCATTTGTTTTAGGGGTGATCGATTTTAGGATGGGAACTGACCCACACTAAAACTAAGAATCGCCCACAAAGGGCGGGTTTCAACAACGAGAATATACCACTTTCACTATAGTACTCATGGGTAGACCCGCGGGAGGAGGGGGGGGAGAGAGAGAGATTCCTCTAGGAGATAGAGAGTTTGTTTTGGCATTTGTAGTGAGAGATGCGAGTGTATGTGAAAAAAAAAAGAGGCAGTCTTGCCAATCGATCGATTGAAGAGAGAAGCGAGAAGTGTATTGAAACATAAGAATTATACATATTTATATCGGTCCGGTCCAAGGGGAATGAATGGGTTCACACTTGGAATGGAGAACCATACCAATATCCATTAGTTCTAATTTGTTGGAATAGGGAACCGGACCCGTTCGGACAATTTCTATCTGATCTAGTTCTTTTGCTCACCCTTAATTTATTTGAAGGGAAAATGTTTTTCAACCTTCCGGTGTTTGGACGACGGAAAACTTATCGAGCTACGAAAATCATTTTTCATGGACTGCAAAAAAAAAAAAGAACAAGCTTAGACATTCGGAGAAAGTGACCTTTCCCTTTTTGTAAGAAGAAAATCAATTTCTCTAAAAAAAATAAAAATAAAAACAGACCGTTTTCATTGAAAATAACTTTCATGAAAAATATTTACCTTGATCATGAAGTTTTTAGGGAGACAAATGCAGCCCCACATTAGAAAAATGTCATCCAATCCATATACACGCCCCCATGACTTGTCCTACACGTAATCTCTTGGCCCAAAGGAAACGAAAAATAAAAAATAAAAAAATAAACTACCCATGACTTAACTTATCGTGTTCAACGACAATTGTGGACTACTTTTTCCAAAAGGAGCCGGTGATCTTCCCAGGTTTTGGTCGCTTTCAGGCATGTCTTGCCTAGTTGTAATCCAACCAGAGAATTCTTGTACCGATCAAACTCCAATTGGTCAAGAGTCCCTCCCTCCGTGAACTTCGTGCTTGCTTCCTCCCTTTGACGCTTCCCGCTTCCTGTCGCCATTTTTCCATAACACGACCAGACTGCATGCTCTTTGGTGGCAGTAAGGAAAACCCTAATTCCTAATCTCTTAGCGTCGCTACGTTTTACGTAAGAGCGTATGTGGCCGCACAGAGAGAGAGAGAGAGAGAGAGGGGGGGGGGGTTCGGTGAAGTAGGAGTTTTGTTCGTGGGGGTTTGCGTTGGGAGCTTGAGAACATCGACGAAGCCTTGTGACGATCTCCGTTTCTCCAAGTAATTTTGACTTCGAATGTTTCTTTTGACTTTTGACTTTTGGGGGAATGCTCTTTTCCTCATGGTTCTTGGTTCTTGCAGTTTTGACTTGGAAGCCCGCCAATTTGAGACCCCTTTTCACTGGCAATTGTCCTTCCTCGGATCCGCGTATCTTTTGATTTATTTCCAGTGTCTGGATTATCTCCAATTTTATCGTTTCTTCTTAAACACCCCCCCCCAAAAAAAAGATTCCTTATATATGAGTATGAATCAAAAGGAAGGAAAGTTACCAAAATAGACTTAAACCTATTGCATTTATTTCAATTCAGTCCATCCGGCTGACTTTGACCGATCGACACTGGCGTGGTAATTTTTCCATAATATTTTAATACTTTTTCAAAATAAATTTCTTTTTGTCCTTTCTTTCTTTTTTCTTCTTTCCTTTCTTCCTCTAACCAGTCACCGATCCGGAGGGGACTGACCAAAGATGAGGGCCAATGAGCTCGGCCTTGCCTAGTTACAGTGCTTTTCGCATAACATTTATTTTTATCGAGCGAATAGTTGACATTTCGAAACTGATGTGTGACCCATTTTCGAGATTTAAGGAGATTTGTATGAACCGTTTATCGAGCGAATAGTTGACATTTCGAAACTGATGTGTGACCCATTTTCGAGATTTAAGGAGATTTGTATGAACCGTTTTGTAGGATCCAGAGAATTCAGCTTATCCACTTGATGTTATATATATATATATATATATATACTACATGGAATGTGGTCTTTTTTTAAAAAAAATGTTTAGCGTGCTCAACTCAATGTGGTATTGCTTCAGCTTTCACGTACACTCAACATAATTAATTTATAAAAAAAACACAATTAACTATAACATAGCAAAAAAAAAAAACAGAATTAATTATTTGCGACGCCCAATTGGAGCAACACAAGCAGCGTGAATAGGTTGCGCCCGACAAAAACAAAATTTCCTATTCCTTAATTCTCGGAAATGGAATGTCAATAGACAGAAATGTCTCCGCATATAAACGATAGAATTAGTCATGCCCATACGAGTGACGCAACCCAAGGATCAATTTTGCCTTCTTTTTTTTGGTCTTGACCTAACTTTAAAACTCACTTTATTGAAATTGACGGTGCTTTTTTGGTTCGGTAGGCCAGTTGACTTTGGCGGAGTCATGTTGGAAGAGAGGATATGGATCGCGGTCATATCAATTTCAGGCTTAGGTAGGTTCACATTCTAGCTCTCATTTTCAGCTGAAACAATAACTTTTTTTTTTTAATGTACAAGAGATGGCGATTGGCGGACGACAGACCAGCGATCGAAACGCGAGAGAGATATAGTGAACGACGAGAAGAATTTTTATTTCTTATCTCTGTTTCAGAAATAAAGAAACTGAAAATTTCCATTTTAGGTAGGGTTCATACTCTAGCTCTCACTTTTAGCGCCGATAAATTAACTTTCTTTTGGAAAGTACATCCGAACAATCCGTCTTATTCATTCTTAAAGTATATAATATGCTTTTTCTTATTTATAATGGCATAATCGAAGCCCATGGAGGGGTCATTGTTGTTTTCACGTCATAACGTGTTAAACTAAAATTTATGTTCAAATCAAATACGTCACCCATGTTATACCTTTGAAGTCGGGACACAAAATACCTTTGTATGTACTATTATACAGCATAGATCCTCGAAAACATTTAAGAAAGGACTCCGGCGGATTCATATCTGTCCCGTTGTATCTGGATGGATTGTATCGATAGCAAATTATATAATACGTCATTGTATATAAAGGACCCGTCTATTGTGCACGTAAAATCGGAGTGGCCCGTGAATGATACGGATCCGATTATATGCTCTTGACTAAGACATGCTCGATTAATCTTATTTTTCGACCGGCTTACATTAGGTACACAGTGAAGGGAAAAATAGTACTAAAACATTATTGCTTGCAAGAGAAATTACAAAAATAAAAGGTCATAGATCTATTGTACTTATACCAATTCAATCGTGAACATTTCAATTTGATTAATGTAGTCATAAACCTTCTGACAGTTTATCGATATGGACCATCCGACCAAATCTGGCTGGAAATCGAATGGGCTGCATTAGAAAAAATTGCGAAAACTATTCACATCGACACCGGTAGCGTCATGTAAGATAGTCAATGTCAACATCAACGATTTGCGACCAAATTGATTGGATGGACTACATTGAAAAACAGTCAAAATTTTAGGGACTAATGGGCCAAATTGAAAGATTATCAAAAAGTTTTAAACCCATTAATTCAATTCTAACCCCTTTTTATGTCAAATGAGGATTAATCCTTTTACATTTGTACATATTCAATCTATTTGGCTAATTTTGGCCAGAAATTGCTGACATGGATAATTTTTAACAATGTGTTAATAATTTTTTGAATTTATTATTATTATATTTCTTTAGAGTGGCCGACGAGGGTCGCTAAGCCCTGAGCCAACCTTTTCGAGATTTGGGCGAGGCCATCGTGGCTGTAAGCGAAGCTAGCCTCGTCCATACCATTGCAAGGTAGCATGACGGTGTCTCGACCCTCACCCATGATCAGCGAGGGCTCGACAACCCTTGCCAACCACAGTAAGAACAAAAAAATAAAATAAATAAAAAGGAGAAATAAATAAATAAATATTCAAAAATGGTCAAGCAAACACACAAAAAAAAAAAAGGTAAGAAAAAATTCCCCATCTTCCCTATCCTCAACGTAAACAATTTAAGGCCAAAATTAATCGGATAGACTAAATTGGCACAAATACAAATTGTTTATGACACAATTGGTTTAAAAAAAAAAAGGTATCCGATCCATTCGGCGAAATTTTTATTATTGCCATGCAATAGATTTAAGACTTTTTTTGGGATAATTTTTTTCCTAAATTGAATTAAGTGCAATATATTTATGACTCTTTTTTGGTAATTTTTCCTTGGTTGTACAGTACATACTGCAAAAAGTGATTAAATTACTCTAGGCGGCTAATGCTACTAAAAATGCTCAAGCGAACGCCCCCCAAAAAAAAAAACAAGCAAAAAATCCCCATCTTCCCCATCCTCAACGACCCCAACGAAAATAACTTTTCAAGTTTCGAATTCAGGAACCCTCGACCAATCCTACGGTTCTTCCAAAAGAGGATTTTGGTCTATCGAAGCCAAGGGGTCGCGATTCAACGTTAAGACAAGTGGTGATATAACAAAGCTGCTGCTGACACAGCGGCTGATCTCAAGTGAATCTGCCTGCCGTCCGCATTACAGCAGCAGCGGTTTAGGTTGCGCGCGTCAATCCATACTTTGGGTCCAAGCAATGTGCAGTTCCCCCTTCTTCTTCTTCTTCTTCTTCTGCTGCTGCTGCTGCTTTTCATAATCCCTTTTGCTTTTACCATGAAATTTTGAAACCGAGTCAATTTGATCGAAACACCAGATCGTGAGATTGACCTTCTTCCTCCTCGTAGACTTTTCTGGATCCTCCTCTTCTTTCTATAATAGCTGCAATGACCGAGAGAGATCGACCTATGCAATTGAACCCCGATTTAGATGGTCAAAGCCCGAACGAATGCTTGCCTGTGCTCCGGACCTTACCTATTCAAATCGAATCGAGATTCAAGACCTAAAATGTTCAAATGTGATATATATATATATATATAGAGAGAGAGATGAGGAAAATAGTCAAAATTGCTAGGTTGCTTCCAGGACATTTCCCTCCGAGAATGAGCTTTTTCCCTCGTACGAAAATTCGATGTTTATTATTACACCAAGGTTTTAGCATAATGTAGTCGCCACATAATTACATAATCAATTAGATACCGTGTATGCACATGGGTGGTGGCTAATCCCAGAAAGTGACCCCACAAAAAGACTGACCTGATTTTGGGGGTATATATAACCTGCGCCCGTGCTCTCAATCCCACTTGGTTCCCCTCCGCCTTGTAGATAATATAGTCCTAGTTCTCTCTCTCTCGATCGATCGATCTCTCGATCTCGATCTTGACATGACCCTCAGTCCGACGCTTCCTGCTCATAGCCCGAACGTCTTTCCGGCAAAACGTTCGAGCTACAGGAGCCGAATATCCCCATTGAACCCGGTTACGAAGCCGAGGAACGCCTTGTTGGTGAATGGTGACGATGTCGCGACGACGAGGAGGATATCCGCGGCGACGGATTCGGTGAGGTTGCACCTCGCGAACCTCGATAAGCTCCTGCAAAAGCGGAGCGCGCTCGACCCGCAACCACCTCATCATTGGGATCGCGAAGACATTCGGACGCCCATCGATGTTGCGGCGCCGTCGGAGGAGGAGAGAGATGGGAGGGGCCTACTGGAAGGCCTCAGCTTGGCCAGGATCTGGCCGGGGGCGAAGGCATCTGAGGAGATGTCGCCGCGGCACCTCCACCGCCTCCAGCGGCTCCTCTCCATGACACCGGAGTATTCCCCCCGGAACAGCCTCGCCGCCCGGTGGCAGGAATACCACGGCTGCAATGACTGGGCTGGGCTGCTGGACCCGCTCGACGAGAACCTCCGGAGGGAGGTGGTGCGGTACGGTGAGTTTGTGCAGGCGGCCTACCATGCCTTCTTCCACACAGACCCCACCACGTCGGCCGAGGTGGCCCCGCCATCGCGTCATGTGGCGCTCCCGGACCGGTCCTATAAGGTGACGAAGAGCCTGTACGCCACATCATCCATCGGGCTGCCCAAGTGGGTGGACGCCGTGGCGCCCGACCTGGACTGGATGACGCAGCAGTCGAGCTGGATCGGGTACGTCGCCGTTTGCGAGGACCAGAGAGAGATCCAGCGGATGGGGAGGAGGGACATCGTGATAGCCCTGCGCGGGACCGCCACGTGCCTCGAGTGGGCCGAGAACATGAGGGCCCATCTCGTCGACGTGCCTCAGGTCGGCGGCCCGGTGCCGGCAGCACGAGGGCAATCCAAGGTGGAATGCGGGTTCCAGAGCCTGTACCGGACGGGCGGGGCTCACGTGCCGAGCCTGGCCGAGTCCGTTGCCGACGAGGTGAAGAGGCTCCTGAAACTATACGAGGGCGAGACCCTGAGCATCACCGTCACGGGGCACAGCCTCGGCGCAGCCTTGGCCCTCCTGGTGGCCGACGAGCTGAGCACGTGCTCCACGGAATCTCCGTCCTCCTCCCCACCCCCACACGTGGCAGTGTTCTCCTTCGGTGGGCCTAGGGTAGGCAACGAAGCATTCGCAAATAGAATCCATAACAAAAACGTGAAGGTCCTGAGAATAGTGAACAACCAGGACATAATCACGAGAGTCCCCGGCACATTCCTGAGCGAGGACATAGAGCAGAAACTGAGGGACACCAAGCTGGAGGGCGTGCTCGACGGCAACATGCCGTGGGACTACTCGCACGTCGGCACCGAGCTGAGGGTGGACACGAGGATGTCGCCGTACCTCAAGCCGGACGCCGATGTGGCGTGTTGCCATGACCTGGAGGCTTACTTGCACTTGGTGGACGGGTTCTCGTCGTCGAATTGCCCGTTCCGGGCCAACGCCAAGCGGAGCCTGGCGAGATTGCTCAAAGAGCAGACGTCCAACGTGAAGAGATTGTACACGAGCAAGGCCAAGGCCTCGAGCTCGAATATCGAGAGTAGTAGGAATCACCAGGGCATTCCCTTGCCTAATTGCTTGCCAAGCCCATCTTCACACACCAAAATATAAAGAGAAAAAAATATTAGAAAATTCTCCACTTAGGCACATAATTTTTGTACAAATGCACAAAATCTGGAAAATGGGTAATTTAAATGAAGCCCATCAGACTTCAATCTTTAGCTGTTCTGTCGTCGTCCATTAGTACATATTATTAGCGCGAGTTAACGAACAAAATACCCAAATCGACACACAAGCATCAGCACGAGACTGCGTTTCATGCCCCCGACGAACTCGTGATATCTAGAACTGAACCGCCGAAGATATTTTCCGAGTCATTGTGCCTTTGCCGACTCAAGACCATACTCGTAATTGAATTTCTCTAATCCGGAGAGTAAATTCAAAGGGTTGGAACTAAAACATAGACCTCGGTTGCGAAGATTTTGAATGAGATTAGATGTTGCCGGAAGAATATTCTAAGTGCACCAACTGGTGGGAAAAGCACTGGTCTTCCTCCATATTTCAACTGCGAGGAGGGGGGACTAGGTCAACAAGTAATGCACCAAGTTCACTACCTGCCCCTCTCTTCATTCGTTGGTGTTCCAATGTCCACCACCGACAGCAAAAATGGTCCTGACTTGCGCCCAAGTGAGGTGAAAAGGAAAAACATCAAAGATCTTTTGACCTTTGTGTGCTGCAGACGTGTTGGACATGGAAATTTGGGAAAGTGGGGGATGACCGCATTAACCAATAGCCCAACGCCAGCCACAGCACCTTTCTTAGGACAGCAAGATCACAGAAAAAGAAGGGGAAAAAAAAAGAGGAAAAAAATTGGATGAACCAGCAGCTACTGGATGGTTCTTGATGAAATGGTTCAGAGGGTGGAGCATGCCATTGCTGGGACGTCCCTTTTGCTTTGTCGACAGCGACGAGAGGAAAGATATGTGCCGCGCGCCGGCCAGACTGCTACCAACCTTTACTTTTTCGGCTTCTCCTTTCTCCCTGTGATTCCCAACTCAATGGCGATCTCTCTCTCCCTAACTTGCTCTCCAACTCACTAGCTCCATCGAGCTCTCTCATTCTCTCGCTCCTCGCTCGAGCCATCGTCTCTGTTGCACTTCGCTCTCTCTTCACCAGCTAATTGCTCAAGAGCCGGTATGAGTGATGTGGCAATTACTGTTCAGCTAGCTTTTTTACATGAGAGATCAAGACCATCTAATACTGGTATCATAGATTAGCTAGGCCATAAATAAGTCTGGATTCAATAGGCTCACTGGAAATACAAGATTGTCGCTGCTCTAATCCAAAGCCTGCCGTGTGAGGAAGAGATTGTTTGGGTTATCTCGCATCCCTCATGAAAGGAGCTGGTAGTTGGTTTATAAGTGTGAATGAAAAACTCTTTTAAAGAAAGAGAAGCTCAATACTATCCAACGGTTGAATGCAACCACGCGAGTTGTCGTTGCGTAGTCAAGCTCTAGCTTCATGTGGTGATGGCTGTAAAAAGGTCTGCTTTCTTGCGATTGTTCGTATGTCTGTAAGCCTAGTCCAGCGATGCTGCTACGCTTCTATGGACTGCTCGATTGAGGGTACTCATATGCCATTATGCTGTGCCTCTGTTAGCTGGGGTGGTGAAAGAATTATTTTTTATTCGCTCAGCGGGTTTAAGATCAGAAAGTTCATAATTTGGGAAACGAAGCTTGCAGCATTGATGCTCCAAGTGTTTCTGTTAGCTTGAGCGAGCATTCTTTCCTATTTCTATCTTTATTGAACTCGAGTTGTTTGCTTGTCATTGCATACAATTCAAACCCCGGTGTCTAGGATTCTCTTTTGATGCAGTTTTTGATTGCCTCACTGGGGTAACTGGGATAATGAATGTTCCAATCCGAAGATTGTTGCGTGATGACAAGGTCAGATACGGGTGTTGGTTTGGCAAAGTCTTGTCTCTGTCGGCGAATCGATGTTCTCTTACCGCAGTCTATTAGCATAGAAGAAGTCCTGAAGCTTGTTGACGGGGAGAGGTACTAGAGCTGTAGCGGCCCGTGGTGGGGTCTTGGTCATGGTTCAAAAGTCGGGTAGGGCGGTGGAAACTTGAACAATGTGGCAGCTCCTCCCATCGAAGATCCCGAGCAGTTCCCCATCTCGGGTGCCAACAAGTGAGATCTTATTATCCAAGCTCACTCTTGTGCTCTCGCTTTTCAAGTTATCGTTCAGTCGAAAGCGTGTGACCGGCCGGTCATTAACAAGAACAAAATCTTCTGTATGGGAAACCTCAACTTTGCATGTATATCTCAGATGCTCCTCCGCTTGTTTTGATTCGTATGCAAACCCATTTTCTCCAATCTTTTTTAAGGTTTCATGGGGCTGTTGTCCCGCTATGTCCTAAACAGAGAGGCTACATCAGCTTGATTGTAATAGATTGGAAATGCATTTTGATCTCTCCGTCTTATTAAGCTTCGAGATAATGATACGATCTTTCCTGATTGTTGTGTCCATTGATCTTTGTCTAGATTTGGGGTTTTAACGAGGGTCGTGATTAGGTTGGTCCTGTGAATGATATAGGCTAGTTATACCGCAATGAAAAGTTCTTGCTCATAGCCCTCGGCATTGAGCTGCATAAGAGGTTTGCGTCTATATATGGATGCTTGCCCACCAAACAGGCGCAGCCTTTTTTAATTTGTACGTTTGGAGGAGAGGTGGAAGAAAAGAAAGTCCACAAATGGTAACTTTCACCGCGAGCTGACTGCGCATGGGAAGTCCACAAATGGTAACTTTCACAATGGGTTGACTGCGCCTGGGCTTTTACTAGCAAAGTTGTTTTTGGGTCCTCTAAGAATAAAGCATATCTTGAGTTACAAATTTCTAAAAGAGTGAATTTTATAATAATTTATTTTTTGATGGCCTATTATAGATTGTTATTCTCATTTCTTGGAAATCTTAGAAAATATGTTCTTTCTTTTTCCTCTGATAGATGATCAGAGCTTCATCTGGGTTTGAATCCTACCGAGAGGTCCACGAGAGATCAAAAATTGTTGAAGAAAGAACATGATGTTTCTTTTGTCCCTTCTAGGCGATCGGAAGATAAAGAAATAATTAATAGATACTATTACCATCCCAATTCATCCTATTTCATTATATTGGTAGATTAAGGATGGCCACTTAATCATTTCTCGTTGCAAATTATCTCTCCCCCAAGTGAAAGTTTCCCCCCCTTTTTTTTTTTCGCTTCTATGTTTTGCCACACCCTTTCTTTTTAGACAACAACGAATTTTGTGAAATTGGTAATTGGATGGATAAGCGATATGATAAAAAGACTCGAGGTTCTCCTTTGAAAATACTTCCAAATTCTTTCGCAACCGAGGATTGTTTATTGAGTAGCTTTTTGATCTTCCTAAACTCGCAAGTTGTTCGACTTGAGCCTACATTGTTTGCTGTTCTTTTTCTAGTTCTGCATCTTGAGAGCATCCTCTAGTCTAAAATTTCTCAACCATCAATTCGGCGGGAAAGACTGTTTTCAAAACTCAGTCTACTTCAAGTTGTTAAGCTACGAACG
Organism: Psidium guajava; assembly: GCA_016432845.1. Taxonomy (NCBI): domain Eukaryota; kingdom Viridiplantae; phylum Streptophyta; class Magnoliopsida; order Myrtales; family Myrtaceae; genus Psidium; species Psidium guajava. The sequence goes on from CM028230.1 coordinate 1,392,857, forward strand.
ATTTCAATTTGATCGACCTTCCTTGAGTCTCATTTTTCGATCGGTTTGGAACTTAGGTATGGACTTCAATGAGCATACCATTTCGTCGGCCACTCTCAGGAAAATTGCTCTAGTGATAAAGCATGTCCGGATTGTTTTGAAGGTTGTCCCCAAGAGCATTGAAATGTGCACAGCCCATCCCTTGAAAGTGCAGTTAATGTCCGAACGTAACTACTTGTTTATGTTCCTTGGATAATATACGTGACCAGGGCAAATCTCTCCAGCTCTCCATTTCAGTCGAATCTTTCTCGTGGAACTTAGCCCGGGTCCTCAGCAAATGTTATGTCGCAATTCACACAACGCTTTCAACAAAATGACTAATGACTCTATCTAGCCGCGCCGGGAAGCATCACCTCTTGGCCTCGTTCAAGTTAAAGATCCGATCTTTGATCACCCTCAAAACCGCTTCTTTCTCTTCCTTAGCAGCCGAAGACCCACGTCCTGATTCGAGCGATGAATGCAATTCAGCTAGTTTTCGTGATTCCCGTGTCGCCAGGATCCCCCAGTTGGGATCCTCCAGTGACGTGAGTGATCAGCGTGAATTAGATGACATAGTCGAGTCAAATAAGGCGATCTCCCGGTGCCTTCGAGCTAATGACTTGGATTCTGCTCTTAGAGTGTTCAACGGCATGAGAGTCAAGTCACTTGTCACTTGGAACTCAATTCTTGCTGTGTATGCAAAGAGACCTGAGAAATTTCAGGAAGCCCGCAGGATGTTTGATAAAATTCCCGAACACGATGCTGTTTCGTATAACATCATGTTGGCTTGTCATTTGAGGACTTTTGGTGTGAACACGGCCCGCGCTTACTTCGATAAAATGCCCATTAAGGATGTTGCCTCTTGGAACACGCTAATATCGGGGTATGTTCGGAAGGGGGAAATGGGTCGGGCATGTGAGTTGTTTTCTGCAATGCCCGAGAAGAACAGTGTCTCGTGGAGTGCGATGATATCTGGGTATGTGGAGTGTGGTGACTTGGAGTCAGCGGTGAGATTCTTTGAGGCTGCACCAATTAAGAGTGTAGTGGCTTGGACAGCCATGGTCAATGGATATATGAAGTTTGGAAAGGTTGAAGTTGCAGAAAAGCTATTTCGAGAGATGCCTGGCAGAAATTTGGTGACATGGAATGCAGTTATTGCGGGTTATGTTGAGAATAGCTGTTTCGAGGAGGGTTTGAAGCTATTCAATAACATGATGAAATATGGAATAAGACCGAATCCTTCTACTTTATGTAGTGTTCTACTGGGCTGTAGCAATTTGTCTGCCTTGCAGTTGGGTAAGCAAGTTCATCAATTTACCATTAAAAGCCCATTAAGTAGCGACACAACCGTGAGCACTTCACTGATCAGCATGTATTGGAAGTGTGGAGATTTGAGTGATGCTTGGAAGTTGTTTCTTGAGACGCCTCAGAGGGACCTTGTCTCTTGGAATGCGATGATATCGGGGTATGCTCAGCATGGTTCAGGACAAGTAGCTCTTACTTTGTTTGATGAAATGAGAAATGAGGGAATTAAACCAGATTGGATCACTTTCGTTGCTGTATTATCGGCTTGCAACCATGCAGGTCTGGTTGATCAAGGAGCAAAGTATTTTGTTTCTATGACGAGAGATTATAGAGTTGAAGTGAAGCCGGATCACTACTCCTGCATGGTGGACCTCCTGTGTAGAGCTGGAAAATTAGATGAAGCTGTAGATTTGATAAAGAGGTTGCCTTTTAGACCCCATTCGGCTATATTTGGAACCCTTTTGGGTGCATGCAGGATCCACAAGAACTTGGAGTTGGCTGAATTCGCTGCCAAGAGCTTGCTTAATCTTGATCCAAAAAACGTGACTGGTTATGTTCAATTGGCCAATGTTTATGCAGCAACGAACAGATGGGATAAAGTCACTGAGGTTAGGAAATCAATGAAACAACAAAAGGTGGTCAAAACACCAGGCTATAGTTGGATCGAGGTAAAAAGTGTGGTTCATGAGTTCAGATCAGGAGATCAGATTCACCGGGAGCTACCTTTAATACACTCAAAACTGGATGTCTTGGTGAAGAAAATGAGACTAGCTGGATATGTGCCAGATCTTGAATGTGCATTGCGTGATGTGGAAAAAGAGCAGAAAGAGCAGCTTCTCCTTGAACACAGTGAAAAGTTGGCTATTGCTTTTGGGCTTATAAAGCTTCCACCGGGAATACCGATCCGGGTTTTTAAGAACTTGAGAACCTGTGGGGATTGCCACAGTGCTGCAAAATACATATCGGCAATTGAAGGTAGAGAGATTATTGTCAGAGATACCTCGAGATTTCATCACTTCAAGGATGGAATTTGCTCCTGTGGAGACTATTGGTAGAAACGCATGCAGATTATCTGCTCATGGTTATCCGACCAGCAACAGCATAGATGTCTTTTGTCAGTAATGATGCTTACAAGATAATGCATCTTTTGAGGATTCAATCTTGCTATGATCGTTGCGAGTTTTCAAATTCCAACATTCAAAAACTGGATCTCCCTTATCACCACCTTCCAGTTGGAACTTGTCTGGAGAGATCACACTGGTATGAGGTGAAGATTCAATTTACCAAGTATGGCGAACCCCAAGAACAAGGGGCATGAATTGGCATAGTTTCCACAAGGATTGATCGGAGTACCGACATTTGTTTTTTAGGGCGCAAGAATGTTTGCACATGCGAGATGCCACGAGGAACCGAAGGCAATCGATTCAAAGTTCATAGAAGCCAGTTTGTGTCATAGTCAGCTTCTAGACCACCGTGATTTCACCTACTGCACATCGGAGTCTCGGTTCAGGTTTAATACTCAAGACATGTTTTAACTTCTAGATCAATAAGAGTTTAATGCATCTTTTCCGGGGTATGCATCTGATCCATAAAGTTACGGTGCCACGGTTGATATGAAAGGAGACGAAATCTTTAAGATTGTTACGGAGACATCAGTTTCACGTGCTGGAGGTGTCCGAAGATGACACAAGGTAGCGGCCACGGCTCCCATTGTGACCAAGGTTTACTACGCCTCGGCACTCGTAACTCCAGTCTAGAGAAGAATGACGGACAGCTCAAACCGTATTTCAATAATTGTTCTTTGTTCAACCCTAACAACTATAGCGATCATGCAAATTCATATTCCCAATTCAAAATTTCAGTGAGGGGTTGCTCATGTTATTTCCATGAAACCGCAGTCATAATTTCTCCATCCGACAAGTGCGGGACGAAGAATCATAAATTCTACAAAATACCATAGAACGACTAGGGCGTGCCGTACCGTCTCTAGTCAGTTCGCACGTCAACTGCACAGTCATAGATGTAAGATTCAAAGCTCAAAGAAGCCAAAGAGAACGCCGTCAAGAGTTCACCCAACCGCGAAACAACTAAATGGATGCTGCCGCATGACCATGAATCTAATTTTTACACGTGTTCAGAATTGGATCGAAAAGAATGAGAATTTTCCACAAATAACTGAAATAACGAGAAGTATTCCATAGCGAACGGTTGCATATCCAACCAAGCATTCTGACAGACAGAAACTAGTTTTACATGTCACGGTCACATAGAACTGAGATAAACACCGCATTCCCCCAAGATGAATTTCAGCTTCAAGATGAGCAGCAACCAGCCTTTTGGTTGACAGGCTGTCCCCTGATGTTCACAGTCGGAGGTCGCGCATTGTTCATGGCTGGTTGGCTCGCCATCCTGAACAAACCAGAGATCAATAATCAATCAGGTGAGGATGACGTGGGCCCTGTTTCCACTTAGCAACGGGAGAAATCAAGAAAATCTCAGCGGGACAAAATATTATCCAGTTCAACAGGACATTGCAGAAGTTAGTAACACAGCCATTAAGTACTCATTTCCCTTCTTCGGACTAACCCAGAAGTGCACTATACCTGTTCTTGATGGCTGCAGCCATGGCCATGAAAGCCTGTTCCACATTGGTGGCGTTCTTTGCACTAGTCTCCATGAATGGAATCCCAATCTCGTCTGCAAAAGCCTAAACAAGCCAAATAAATTACAATGCATTCAAATAAAAAACAATCATAATCAACATCAGCGGAGCAGCAAATGTCAATCTTTACCTTTGCCGTCTCATAAGAAACAACCTTCTGAGCTGTTAGGTCACATTTGTTCCCAACAAGTAGTTTGTTAACGTTTTCACTTGCATAGCGGTCAATCTCACTTAACCACTGCTTAACATTGTTGAAGCTCTCTTGATCTGTGACATCATAAACGACCTACCCTCAAAGGGCCACCAGTAGAAGGGTGAATTTTCACATAGAGAACAAACATGGGAAGGCCAACTCTAGACCAGCATACAAGAAAATTTGACACTTACAATGATCCCATGAGCCCCGCGGTAGTAACTGCTTGTGATAGTTCTAAAACGTTCCTGGCCTGCAGTATCCCACTGTATGACCAGAGCCGGAAATGATATGAACACCATACTTATATATGACACTAAAGTAGAAAGAAGTTGTGACAAGTGAACGCAAAGAGAGTGTCTCAAGGGAAACAAAATTCTCAAATTGCGCACTGAAAACCTGCGGAATATCTCATGCCTAAACAACAACACTTTGCATAAGCAATATTGCAGTCCCCCAGGTATAAATGCTACTAAAAGCGGCCACCATAAAGAGCACAAACAGCAGTACCAAAACAGAAGATAGCTGAAATAAAAAGATTAAAAAAAAAAGAAGGTAGAAAACATACTATCTGCAGTTTGATTGTTTTGCCATCCTGTTCAACCGTGCGGATTTTCTGAATGACATATGTCATGTAAAAGTTAGCCACCAGAACCAGTGAGTATATTAGGTCAGTAAAAGGGCCAAAATGAAAAATACAATTGCTTACAAAGTCAACTCCAATAGTGCTGATGTAGCTCTCTAAATATGAGTCATCCTGGTCCAAGAAATAAAGAAAGAGGTTTACTTGGGTTATGGCAACAAGTCTTGGTTTTCAGCAAAAATTGCAATGAGTATTGGTTCACAAGCAAGATTAACACAATCGCAGTCACATGCATATCAAAGGAAAAGAATCAGACAGCTGCCATCATACTTTCATTAAGTAGGAAGAAAACTGTAATTAAATGTAGACCAGTAGTACAAAGCAGACAGCATAAGCAAGCTTGTGATTCGAATGAATAAAGATCCTTTGGTATCTAGCATCCATTGAATTTGAATTGATCCTCGTGGAAAGGAACCATAGGTAAACGAAAACAAAAATTGAAAAAGGATAACCACAATCAACTTACAGCAAACCTAAGGAGCAGACATGATTTGCCAACACCAGAATCTCCAATGAGTAAAAGCTTAAACAAGTAGTCACTGCACGAAAAGGAGGACGAGAATAAGCACATATATATATGTTCAAGATAGAGATCCATCTGTTTTATACATGAATATATTGTGCATGATTCCAAGGCAACTGATGATGACAATTGTGCATGTGCAGAACTCTAAATCAAAGAATGTCATCCAATCCCAATCTAGAGTGACGATAAACCACGCAAACAAAGGCCAATCCTAGTAATCAGCACAATGAAGAACGATGCAACAAGTCAGATAAGCCTCAAGGGTGACAAAACTGGAAGAAACTGATGAGGGACAAATATCTGTTGTGTCAGAGCATCAGCATCGGGGACTAATTTGCCACGAATGCCCAAATGCACGTCCATAAATTTGAGCTCTCAGCCACTAGCCACTTTTATGCGCAGATTAGCCATATGTTCTAGTCAATCCAAGCTTCTCAACATAATTGCAAGTACTTCAACAGCTGGGCAGCTAGCAAAACCAAACCGGGAATCTCAATTCTGCTTTTCTAACAATTGTCAGGAAGAGCCAATAGCAATTCTGACTGCGTTCAGCTGAATTCTTCTAATTACAAATCGTGTCTCCCACAATTTCACGGAATTCAATCTATCAATCTATCACCGCATGATCTCACAGCCTAGATGATTGAAGAGAAACATCATCCCTGCATGATTCTATGGGCCTAGGATTGCCCAATCACGCCATCGATCTGAAACCCAAAACCTTCTGGTCTTCGAACCAGCACTAAAACGTCATCACCGATCAACCATCAACTAAAATAATCACGAGAGCTACGTCGCGCGTGACCACAAAGCCATCTCAAGGAGACGATCTAAACTATCACCGATCTAGTCTGAATCATGCAAAACAAAGACTAAGACAATCAACCAACTATCGACCATCGAGGGTTTGATCGAAAGAGGTATGGATAACCAGAGGGCTTACTATTCCGGATTCATGGTGGCGAGATGAAGCCGAGATCGAATCGAATCGCAAGAAATTCAAACTCTACGACGGAGATTGATCCCGCTTCCAGCGAGAATACCACCGATTCTTCTGGGATCGTCGCCGGGGAGAGAGAGAGGGTGTTGAACGAACAATGAAGAGAAAAAACCAAAGGAACAGAGAGAGGCGTGTTATAAAGAAGCCAAATTTGTTTTAATTTTTAAATATTTTTCTCTTCCAAATTTGATTTTCGTTTTTGTTTTAGTCAAATGATTATGAGCGCCAGGTCATTCAATAAAAATACCTTTCGGAACTTAATTAAACATAAAATCATTTTTATTAACTATAAATTTAATTGAAAAATCTTTTTTGGACCTGATCAAGCCCTTAAATTGTTTTCGTTTGAGATCTCGTTCGAACCTTCAGATCCCTAAAACGTAAAGCAAATAAAATATAGTTCTCATCATTAGGAAAGAAAAAGAAATGATTAAAAATTTTAGGTGCAAGGCAAATAAGAAATTCATCCGAACTACTCGATAGGTATCGGAGGCCCCTGTAGGAGTGCATGGTGTGCGGGTACTAATATGTTAAAATAATGAATACATCTGAATTACCCACTTGGGTTACCCAACAGGCGTTTGGAGAACTTAATTAAAGGTAATTTCATTTTTTTAATTATATATTTAAATGGAAAATCTTTTGTCAAGAATAGCTTTTCCATGATGGGGCTAATTAATGGATATATCGTGGCGAGAAAAGGACGAAAGAATGAGCGAGAGCGACGTGTGAACGGTGCAATTCCTGCGTACCTTCCACTTCAGCTTTTTTATTTTTATTTTTATTTCCCTTGGATATTCGGTCAAATGGAGCTCGAACTCCGTTCCTTTTGTAGACGATCAATTTTATGTTATCTTGCGGATAAAACGATGTTTGAGGATTAATTACTAGGGGTTGTCAAAATTGAATTGAAAAACCGAATCAATCACGAGCCAAATTGAACTGAATTGAAAATTTGTGCAGTTTAGTTCGGTTCAATTTTCAATTCAAGTATTTGAAAAATAACCATTATCTTTTTTCAGTTTTGTTCGATTCGATTAATCAAAACGTATTAAATATTTTCAAAATAATCGTCTTCTTTTTCTTTTTCCTTTTTTTTCTTTTTTAGGGGAAAGGACTAATGGAGCCATCGGCAACGTTGGAGGCTTGGCGACCCCTTGGCAAGGGCTAGTTGCCCTTAACTAATGCCGGCTGCTCCATTAGATTTGAAACCAAAATTTTTTATACAAAAAAAAAGAGAAAAGAAAAGAAAAAAAAATCAAAAAAGAAAAAGTGAAAACCGAACTAAACTGAAATAGATTTTTGGTTTAATTCATATTTGGTTCAATGTGAGATTCGGTTTAATTTAAGTTTACACCCAAATGATTCAATTTCGTTTGGCCTTTTTGAAAAATCAAATTGAATTGAATCATTGACACCCTTAATTAACACCTATAAAATAATTATAAATTGGAATATTTGTGTCACATTTAGTTCAAGTTAAATTTCCTCTAATAGAAATACTCCATTCGAACTAATTTTCGCGTCACAAATATCCCATATGAATGCACCATCGACACATTTAACCCAAATATTATAATAAAAAAAAAGAGGAAGAATGTGACTCTAGTATACGAAGTTGCGATTTTCTATAACACGAAATTTCATTTGAACAAACGCGGCACGAGTAATGTGCAAATTATCTACGATTGCTGAATACGTGATTTGGCATTTTTCCCCCTAATCCTCACAATTTAAAATCAAATGTTTATTTAATGTTGAACATATCACATCTTCGATTTATTTAATGACAATAGAAGGAGATGTTATCTTTATTTAATGTTGAGCCGTCTATTTGGTTTGATTAAGGAGTTTTTTTTTTGTTTGATTTCAGTGTCAATAGAAACATATGGACCCAAATCATGATTAGGCATATTATTGCAGGATGAATCACCCGACTGATAATCAAATTTCTTATATTCTCCTAAATCGAATTTGCCACGAGTGACATGTTTGATTTAGGTAATTTAGTGATTAATTATCTACAAGAAAATCACGGAGAAGATGATACCTAAAAAAAAAACATAGATTGATCATGCCAATTCTAATCAATCTAAGTTCTTTTATTTTGGATTTTCAAATCCAATTAATTCCATTCAATTTCAAGTGCACGCGGAAACCGGATTGACCCAACTTGCGAAAGCAACCGGTTGAGTCAGTCGACCCCGGCCGGTCAAGAAACGCCACACCGAAGCATCGTCCCTCATTTTTCGCCTCCCGTTCGCGCCGTCGCAGTTGAAACGAAGAAGAAGCCCAAGGAGACCTCCGGCTCGGCGGCGATCCCGCGTTTCGGTCGAGGAGGGACATCAATGCAGCGGTCGTCGAGCGCTCGCCGAGTCTCCGAGGCTCCTCCGCCGCCGCCGACGACTTCGCAATCGCGTCGCTCAAGGACTGGGGAGCGAGACGACGACCGGCGGGAGCAGCTGCCGACGTGCGATCCGCTGTCGCACGCGGCGAGGAAGGAACGGTCGCGCCTCAGGTCGGCGGAGAACGCCGTCCACGCGATCCCTCTGTTGCTGGTTCTGTGCGCGTTCCTCCTCTGGCTCTTCTCCAGTCCAGGTATTTCCTCAGCTGACATAAACCGCCTTACGAATTATTTGCTCCAGCACGATCGATGTCTCGCAGAGTCATCGCTCTCTCTCTCTGGCTCTCTAACCTTATACGTTCCCTGAAGTCGTGATTCAATGCTCTGGTCGATTGAATTTATAGTTGAATCAAACGTGATTAATCATCTTAAGCTCTAGATTAGCCTCATGTTGATTTATTAGTTGCTATAGTGCTCTCTGTATGTTTCAATCAATCCGATAGTAAGTTGAAGCTCGATTGATTCATTATTTGAGGATGAACATCCAAGGCTTGTTCTTTACCAAAAAAAAAAAAACATCCAAGGCTTGTTCACTTTGATTCCGTACTGAGTTCGGCGAAACAGGGAAGCAAATCCGCTTCATCACCCGCAGATTTTTCCAATTTGAAAACTTCTCGAACCAAATGAAGTGCTTGTGCTTGTGTAATCGCCCCATTTCTTAAAAAACCTGCATCTCTTCAATTGATGTCTCTCGAAATCGTTCGATTTCCGGTTCGTCTCTGACAGCTTCTCAACTAATGCAGGATCGGAGTTTTGAGGATTACCGGAAAGCAGGCACATCCTTCAGATCTCTCCCCGAGTTCTTCTGAATTCATCTTGTTTCTTGCTGAGGATTGAAATTTTTCGTTCTGATTCTTTTGGCCAATGTCAATAGGTGCAGTCCCATCGCTTATTCTGCACTAACGATGTAATGCCATCTCTGATCACGCGGAATATAGAGCTGTTCTTCGTTTCTGACCGCATCAGTGTATTGTTAGCGCAACTTCCTCATGACCCTCTCATGTCGGAAGTTCTGATTTTGATCTCGCTCGCTGCAAATAGCAAACTGGCCGAAATCAGGCAGCATGAAAGCCAGGGAAAGCCATTGATTCGAATGATCAAGCATATTACCAATATCTGATCAAATAAACAGGAACTGAAACAAATGGAGACAGGTAAAGATAACATTTCCTTCTACTATCATTAGCAACTTGGTCGTGCAAGGCGAGTTCGGCCATTGGCAGCTCGTGCGGTTCAAGATCAGCCGGTCTAAGCTTTACTGCTGCAGTTTGTTCATGTTGCGGAAAATTACGCGCCAGTATTAAAGACCCAAGAAACCTTTCAGGAAGCTTAACCAAGATGCCATCAAATCGTCAGCAGCCGATTTGAGATCGACTCTGGCTCTGCGCCTCTGCCGGCCAAGCTATGGATGGGGCAATACTTGTGTGGATGACTAATTTCTTCAGGACCTAAGACTCGATACTTCTAGCATCGAACACCGGCATGCCATGAGAAATCGGGTACCAAGTAAATGGTTGGAGCAATAGCTGAATGACCCTATGACCGTCCACCATGGCACGGACTAAGCATGAACACTAGGTAGATGGACTCATCAGATAACAGGAAGTCAATCATTGACGTATGAGCGTGTATCGATCAGATTTCATTTCCTTTATGCTAACCAAAAATCTATCTATGGTACATCATCTTACACTTATTACAGACAGAATTGCTATGAAGTTGACTATTGCGAGTCGCATCCAAAGTTAGTCAGACCTCTAAAAGCACAATGCTTCGTATTCGCAGTGACTGGTCGGTAATTTCTCAGCTTCACGTCGAGCTTGCCTATAGATTTCCCCGGTCTCGTGTACTGTTGTGCAGCCATATCAGCATTCATTTTTTGTTGGTTAGGAGAGGCTGAGTTGCTGGATCTAACAAAACCGACATAGCAGATGAGTACATAGCCATGAACTGCAAATCAAGATCATAAATGAGAAGAGAAAAAGGAAAGTACACATTACCTCCACAACCTTGCTGTGTATTGGACGATGCGATTCGTTTGGCTGCTTTCTCTGATATCTCGTCAAAGACCAACCTTGACAAAAGCAATCCAGCAATCAGAGCACCGGCCATTAGCATCAAGAAAACGGCGTCCCACCCCTTTGTCGAAAGGAACCCGGTAAGAAGAGGCCCAAGAGCCGCACCGAGAGATCCGGTTCCATCAATAATGGCAGTCACGGTGGCTAGTGCCCTAGAATCCCCTCTGAGAGAACTGTGCGTGCCAAGGTCTGCCGAAACCGCTGTGGTGATCAGAGCATATGGCCCGTTTACAAACAATCCCACTATCATCATGAGCACGATATTGATGGTGCGTGATATGCCCCCATATGAGTGGTATGCCAGCATAGATGGTATCGCAGCATACATGAAACTGGCCGCTGTGATAGCCCGGGCGTTGAGCTTGTCTGATATATAACCAGCGAGAATTCCCCCAACGATTCCGCCCACATCAAAGAGGGTTGACAGGTTTCCAGCTGATTTCACAGAGACATACTCACCTCCAATTTCTGCCAAGTTTGAGAAACCAAGTGAGTCAGAAACCATAAAGGTCGGATCTTTAAAACTTGTTGAATTCAGCTAAGGAAACCATACATGTTGGATCTTTAAAACTTGTTGAATTCAGAACAAGAAGGGAAAAGAAAAAAAGAAAAAACTAAGTCCCTACCATGCTTCTGGACGGGCCAGGGAAAACCATGGACTATTCTGGACAATAATAAGTATCTTAAGGCAAGTACGTCATTAACTAGTCCTTGTCCTAGAGATGTCCCTCATTAGCCATTTCTCAGAAATTTCTTCCACAGACATTCCAAATTTTTGAGGAACTTCAAAAAGCAGGAAAAATCTGATTCGAAGATAAGATGACAGCCACTTGGCATAGAACCCGAAGGACATTCAATATCGACACACATTTTTCCTAACACGGCTCTCTCTTTCAGGACAAATAATCAAAGGGAGCAGGAGCAAAGAAGATACCTGTTTGACTTAAATAAAAGGGTAACCAATAGAGGAAGGTGTAAGCCACCAGCTTCGAGAAGAACAAGCACAGTGCGAATGGAATCACTCCTGGGATTAAACAGGCTTGAACAAGCCCGACACTTTTCTTATTCCCAGAACCAACCGAGGAACTTTGTGATTGCGATTCTACATCATTTGGAGTAACCGTCTCTACAGCCCTGGGTGGATCATTTGGACAAGGAAATCCAACATCCTCTGGATACGCAGCCAAGAACAAAAAAACCAGTATCCCTCCAAGAACGATCAAGCCGCCAGGGAAAATGAATGACCAGCCCCACCCGAGATCCAAGACACTTGCTGCAAGAAGGGAACCACTAATATTCCCCACCGAAGTATGTGCATTCCACACGCCCATTATCAAACCCCTCTTCCTCTTCCCGAACCAATTGCCAATGACAGCCACCACCGATGGCCACCCGGTTGCTTGGAACAATCCAGCAACCATTTGCATGGCCAAGTAAAATCCGAAAACATGCACATTCCACAAATATCCCATCCCAAAGAGCCCCACAAAAATGCCACTGCCGATCATTCCAGTTGTCAAGAACAACCGCAAGTCCAACGTATCCCCCAAATGGCCCGCGACATACATCCCCATAGAATAACAGGCCAAAAATGCGACGTCAATTTCGCCCAATTTTGACGTCCCATCGGGGCCATTGAAGGGAGCCCAACCCCTGTACTTGGATCTACCAGTCATATTGCCACCATTCCCTAACTCTTCCCTCACAAACACTTCGCCCAATGGCCACGCATTAACAGTTGGGGTTTCTGGATACAGGACACTTTTCACAATGCTACTGGGCTTCCGAGAAGCATGATAACAAGCATATGCTATGAATGTAATGAGCAAGACCACGTATCTGTAAGTGTTGAGGCTCCAATTCCTGCCCCTAATTTTCTTGATGAGCAAAATCCCAGGTGGGGTTCCTCTCATAGCATCAAAACCGCGAGACATTTCTTTCAAACCAACCAAAAAGTTCGAAACTTCAATCCCCTTTGGGAAAATTTGTCCACAAAAATGCCTGGTCGAGGTTCTTTCAATGACTCCTGCAGATAAATTCAGCGAAGCGATCGTCAAGGATATTCGCACCCCACATCCACATTCCCAGCACCAAGAACCCAAGAATCGACAACACTAACGAAACAATTCAAAGCAAGAAGATAAGTTCGGAGAGCGATGATGTTACCGACTACAAGACATCGAGCAAATTTAGCAACAAATCGACGTACGGACTCATGATTGAATTAATGTGACGAAGTCTCTGTCGAGAGGAGCGCCCGGAAAGAGAGAATGGGGAGAAGAGGGGAAGAGGGAGAGAGGGAGAGAGAGAGAAGGAAAGAGAGGAGGGTATGGAAGGGAGTCCGAGGTTGGCGGGGACAGAGAGGGAATGGGTTTTGTGTGGAGACGAAGGATGAGAGAGGACGCCGGACACGTGGCAACCTTGGTGGAAGAGGGGAATTGCTTGATTGCCACGCAGGACCAAAGATCGTCGCGTGTGCTTCCGGTTGGCCGCTGGGGGGACATGGAAGCGCGCGAAGATGCTCTTGGGCCGGGCCGGGACGAATTTGGTCTTGGGCCATAATTTAGGCCTATTGATCCAGGCCAGGCCCCCCTAAATGCGAGGGCCCGGACCACTGGTTCGGTTCAAGATCGACACAGGGAAAGAGAGCCCCGGTGATTAAAAGGACAACATTAGTCTCGCTAATGCTTGATTAAAAGAATAACACTTACGATAAATTTACCCAAATTATTTTTTTGATCATAAAAAATAAAAAATTAGTATAAATGTGATTAATTTACCATAAAATATTTTTTTACCACAATAAATATCGAACTGGTACACACGTAATCAATTTATCATCAATTGATTTCCATTAATTGGGTTAATACCATAATAAATCTTAAACCGATACTCTTATGACAAGTAGAAGGTAAAAATCCCAAAAATTGACACTAGACCTATCATTTGACACATCTGTCATTTGACGCATGTCATCTAACTTAGTAATTTAACGTTAAAATTTAACGAAAACTAACAAAAAGTAAATTTGTCACGTGTATATTAGTTTTGATGGTTTTTGTGATAAAAAAAATTAATTTTTGGTAAATTTGTAATGGAAGTACTAGTTTGGAATTTTTGGCGGTCCCAAAAATAGTTTGAGATAAATTTATTATAGGTATACTAGTTCAAGTTTAAAATTTTTTGTGATCTTAATTATTATTTTCATAGTTAGAACGATACATTTTTTGCTTGTGAATATAGGAAATTAACTCGCATTTTTACATTAATTGAACAATTAAGCTTTCATTGTCACATACATGCTCATGCACACGTTATATACATAAGGAATCATCCTCCTCTTGAAGGGATTCTAATTTTGCGTCTAAGCAACCTCCTAAGATAGTCAGCTTAGGCAATCATTCATATCTCTCTCGAATTTCTCTACCCACCATTAGAACTTGGCTTTCCCAAGAATCAAAGGGGCTGATACGCTCGTGCTTGACTTACCAACGTTGTTGGGGTGCGATTACGTAAAGCAAGCCGTTGCCACTCGCATCCCCCGACCGATGTTGTAGCTCGGAAAAATTCTTGATCTGGGTATTGTCTTCTACGAACACTTGCCGTGCTTAACTAACTTGACTTTGAGTTCTTTTTTGCGTGATTGGTAGTGCTTATCTTATTTGGACCTATAAGATTCTGATACGGCAATTGGACAACGAGGCGACAGTCTCTCCCTGTGGCGGAGGTTTCGGGAGTTCATGGTTTCTTTTGTCTATGGCGGTGAATGATGTGGGGTTGATCAATCATCAGGGGGGTTCGCGGGGTAAAATCAGGTGATCTCTCCGGCATCATTGGGTGGTCCAAGATGGCCGGCGCCGGTCGTCCTCTGATCTCTGTTCATCCCGAGGAGCTCAAATTCACTTGTACTTCCCTCTCTCTCTCTCTCTCTCTCTCTCTCTCTCTCTCTGGGTTATCAGTTTCATTTCTAAGTAGCAGATTTCGGGTAGATGACATATGAGTGAATTCATCGTCTCCTTGGTTTGCTCGAACGAATTAGAGAATGGGCTAGCACTGAAGTTGCGAAAGGAAACATTGTTTAGATGAAAAGTTTCATCACTTTTTCTGCCGATGAGGAATGCTCTGCTATTAGACTTCCGTGTAAAACAGGTAAAGTATATATTTTGTTCAGAGAAAGTCCTTCGCGGTCATGTCTGGATCCTTTCACAGTACTCCTAGGACAATAGTGGACTGATGGAAAAAGGGTCTCATCAGGCTGGTACTCATCTTTGAGGCCAGAAATGTATGCACAATCGGCTTCAGTATGCAAAAAGCTGTTGCGTTTTGACATGGTTGGATCAGTGAGAAGATCTTTTCAAGTGCTTTTTTACGCCTGACCTCCTTTGAGGAGATTAGAAGATTAGAATGTGAGGAAACTTGACAAAAAGCCTGCGTGGATGATTAGGAATTTAGGGCATATAGATCTCATGAATTATCTATGTGAAAATCATCCCCATCAGATTGTAATGTTGTTCTGGCTACTGTGGCAAGGGTTTAGGATGTTAAAGAATGTCAACATTAATATTGAGGTCAGGGCCATGTGTGAAAAGGATACGGCAGAGGGGGAAGTGTTTATCCGATGCTATCTGGTGCTTATTTCTAATTTGCTTCAACAATTTGCAGACGGTTTTGAGAATCTCGGGAGAGAATTGGCTTATTAATTTGGAAGAAAAATATGTATCATAAGGCAAAATGTTTCTTGCGAAGTAATACAAATTAATGCACGATGGAGCAGTTGCCAAGTGGATTGTGCTCCCAGTATTTGCTATTCAGTAGAATTATAGGATTCTCCAAACTGTAAGTTTCAAATCTTTAAAATCATTGGTGGGTGGTGATCCATGAACGGTTAATGATCATTTTATCAGCGACCGATGACAGTAAGTCTGGTTTAGTTGCAGTCAACCCATTGTGTTTTTGGTTGTTGTTTGAAACCTTCTAAACTGAACCCTGACTACTGGAAACAGAGTTTAGTGTTCCTGTGATGAATAGTGCAATCAATTTCTAGTTGAGCAAGATCTTCCAGCCTCGATATCATTTCGGGGTACTAAGGGTATCTCTTGTTCCAAATAGACATGATTCTGGGCCTATTGTTAAGGAGGCCAAGGACAGTGAAGTTTTTATTTGATTTTGAGCCAAATACTGGTTTAACATTTCTTTTACTAGTGGACGGTGAACTTGGACTCTTTCTTTGCACCCTTGTTTTCCTTTCATAATTTGTTTGGTTGTGCTTAAGAATTTATACAGCATAATGGTGTCTCTTTTGTCCTTAGTATGGAATAAATTGTGCATTCTTCTCCATGATAAGGGGAAGATAAAAATTTTATGTTGTTAGCATTTTGATGGGTAATATGAGGTTAGCTATCCAGAAGCATGATCTATTCTTGTCTGCCAGTAAACAATGTGTCAAAGAATTGCTATTTTTATAGAGGAAGAGACTGGAACACGCATGATACACTGCATTGCATGATTATAGGGAGAGTTTGATATATGAGAATGTTTGTTTATGTCAGCTTTTTCTTACTTTGTGAACTAAGAGCCTTCCTTTCTAGCTCTTTGTTGTTAATGGATGGACTTCTGATGTTCAAATTCATGTAACCAGTTGAGCTGGAAAAGCAGAGCTATTGCGAACTCAAAGTTGTGAACAATACAGAACAGCATGTTGCATTTAAGGTACACTTTGTTCAATGTGTAGACTTGTGCACATACGTGCATAAATATATCCCTTTTGAGATCTATTCTACCTTCCTATATTAAATCAAACTTCTAAAGGCTCATTTAGTTTAATTTATTCCTCTTACGCTTTTCTTGGTACAGTGCAGCCTCAATTTATTCTCAAGTCTTTCCTTTTGCTAGGTTAAAACGACTTCACCTAAAAAGTATTTTGTACGACCAAACACTTGTACAATACAGCCTCAAGATGCCTGTCTAATAAGAGGTACTGCTTATCATGTCAACCGACTATCTTTTCATGATGGCTTCTGTTCACTCTGATGGATGCGTCTTTTTGACAAATGCTTCTTTCGGCAATTTGCCTTTTGATATTTCTCTGGATTTCTGATTTGCCTTTTTATATTGACGTGAAGTTACTCTCCAAGCCCAGCAAGAATACCCGCCTGATATGCAATGCAAGGACAAATTTCTTCTTCAAAGCACCATAGTGCCTCCTAATACTGATGGCAAAGAACTTTCGCCTGATACCGTGAGAATCCATTCTCTGACAATTGACCTTATTTATTAGCTGTGGAAACTGGATGATGGCATTCTTTCTCTGTGTTGACTTGATGTTTATGTCATATCCAGTTCAATAAGGGTGGTGGAAGATTAGTGGAGGAACGCAAACTCGGAGTTGTTTATATTTTTCCCAGCTCAGCTCAAGAAAATTCCGCAGAGGAAACCTTTAGTGGCTCGATACAAAGTTCTGATGATGACGCGGTGAGCTCATTTTTCTCCTTGTCTAGTTGATGATGACGCGGTGAGCTCATTTTTCTCCTTGTGTAGTTAGACCTTTTAAGGTTCTCTTGGATTTTGTCGAAAGTTTTTGGTCAATTTGCTGGTCATGCTATGAAATTTTGTTACGTCCAAACCAAGAAGAGCCTTGATCTAATAGAACAATGAAGTATGCACTCTCATGGTACATTTGCGTAGACATATGTCTGAAGTGTAATTAGATGGTGAAATGAGCTGCTGATGGATGTGTAGTAGCACAGTTTGCAAGGAAAAGTTTAATATTAAACGTTCTTTCTCCTGGTGGATAGTTCATCCAGGAAAGTTTTTATTTTCTAACTGAGAATTCAAAGGTATCAAACTGATCCGGTGTGAATTAGATATTTTGATAATTATCTAAAAGAAGAACGAGTGCTCTAATGTACAAGGAGAACATGGATGAGCTTTGTGTGCTGTCCTACTGCCAGCAGGCATGGATATCTGGCATTGCCTGTCCTACTTCTTTGTCCGTCTGTATCTGCCATGGCTGTTGTCTGATATTCTCCTCTCTGTCAGTTAATTACGGTCCGAGTAGAGACTTGTTTCGTTGTTCATTTTCTCCCTTCTGTCAATGTTTCGTCAAGAATTTGAGGCAGTGGTGTAGCTACATCTTTGGGAAGACTTTTGAATAAATGTTCTTTTTTCATCTGAATTGCAATGCTAGGTGCTCTCTTTGTGATTGACAATCGGCTTATTATTTCCCTCCATTTTTAGAGTCTGGCTTTGCAGCGGATCAAGAATGAGAGAGATGCTGCTGTTCGGCAAATACAGCGGTTGCAGAAAGATCTTGTGAGTCCATCTGTTATTGTGTAAGCTTTAGTCCATTAGCGTATCAAGTGGAGGGAAAAAGTGGGGTAGATGAAGAGAGAGGGGGAAAATGGTAGCTTGATACCCGCCGGCAGTAAAGTAAATGAAAGCAAAATTTACTTGGTGCATTTAGTACTTAACACTATAAGCAATGAAGCAAGTGCCAGTGACACTGTGAATGAGTTTTTCGGTCCACCTTTGGGTGTTGTTCTCTTTCGGAAGGGAAAATAACTGATTGAGGAGATTATTTCAACATCCCGTCAATCCTGATTTGATCCGGCTTTTAACCGATGGACAATGGGTCGCTATGATATCGTCTTTCTTGATTAATTATGGTTTCCCTTCCCCAATCTTTGTAGGACATTATGAAAACACAGAGATACCAAAGAAACGGCCGGGGCTTCTCCTTCATGTCTGCCCTTGTGGTGGCTGTCGTCGGCGTAGCGATTGGATTCATGTTAGCCTATCTGTACTCGTCCCCATCCGCAGAATGAGTAGCTGCCGGTGAAAGCTGCAAGAGGCTGGTGGTTGGTTTAGTTCCTTGTAAAAAAGAAAAAAAAAATAAAAAATAAAGCCCGGTTAG
Organism: Psidium guajava; assembly: GCA_016432845.1. Lineage (NCBI taxonomy): Eukaryota > Viridiplantae > Streptophyta > Magnoliopsida > Myrtales > Myrtaceae > Psidium > Psidium guajava. Next base: position 1,411,598 of record CM028230.1, read on the forward strand.
AACGTTGGCTTGTTTGCTTTATTCTTTCTGTATATCTTCTACCCCTGTCTCTGCAGATTCTATTACGTGGTTATAGTCTGACCCAAAAAAGAAAAAAAAGAGTCTCTTTTCGAATTTGCAGAAATGCTAAGCTGGTATGGAAGAAGTCTTCCTATTCTCAGCTTCAAACTAACAATGTATCCATGGAACATCATCCTACCCAGAACTATCTTGTCTATTCCCTAACTCGGAAGTGCTCTTTTTTTTCGAAAGCTCGACATGCCGAGGATTGGACTCAAAACTATGAAAGAGATTAAATTGTCCAAAAAGTCTTAAATCTACTTTACATTGGCCAAATTCAATCCTAAGCTTTCTAATTGTGATAATTTAGTCTTAAATTTTTTGACGATTCGTGAATGTAGTCATAAATCTTTCACTTGTGCCAATTCAATGGTCAATCTTGACACGTTTTGTCAATTCAGTCGTAATCCTTTTGACGATTTGTCAATTTAGTCTTTTTGGCCAATTATTAAATAAAATGTTTAGAACTAAATTGGCAAACCGTCAAAAGGTTTAAGATTAAATTAGCCGTTGTACAAAATATTTAAGAAAATTATCTGCAAATGGTAAGAAAATTACTATCCCATTTAGAAACCGAAATTACTTGGATCATTTGAGATTTATCCGAATGCGATCTCATTTGAAATTTGTCTTCCGGTTGCCTAAAGCCCTTGATCTACCAGTTCGCGGTTTCACTATTGAAGCAAGACTCAAATATTATTTTAATATCTTCCGTTTCCTTCTCTTGGATTTACGGGTTACGATTTTGTTTGGATGAAGAGAAGCAAAAATAGTGCCTTACGGGATTTTAGGAAGAAATTGATGATTTCCAAAGCACTAGAGATTGAAATCCACAGCAGAGGCAACAAATCGGTTTGGAAGAGAGGTGATTGTAAAATAGCTTAGTCGGAATGCTAATTTATTTTCCATGCGCAGCTTGTGTCTCTTGGGCAATTTTCCTATTTTAAGTAAAAGATTTGTAAAATGCATTAATTCTCTTTCAATAGCAAGATAATTATTAAAAGACTATATACTCTATGATTTTTCTTTCCTAAACTCGGACGAGGGACTAAAGAGCAATCCAATAAGGAAAGTTCCGTAAAAGAATTGAAGCAAGCTACCATCGGACGCAAGATCTTTTTAAAAGAGATTCGATTCGTTTCAATAGTCTCCACGAAAACAATCACTTTAACAAGGAAGGTCATGTCTTCGGTAAAATCTTTATAATAGCACGAGTAACTTTTCCTATTAAAATCAAAGCTTAACATAAGGTCTCAATCAATTTCAAAGCATAGGATGAGTTGACCTATCAGATTGTAGAGGACATGCGTCGACATCCTGATAATTTACCTGTTACCTCAGTAATCGATCGGTAAAAATGTAGAAAAAAAAGGTAACAAGCTGAAGTACTATTACACAAGTATAATACATCATGTGTACGGTGTGTTTTAGTCTAAAAGGATGAGTATTTTCTCACAAGTCAATATATTGTACGTGTATTTACGTGTATTTTAGAAGCAAGGGTAAAGATTTCAAATCTCAAAATAATTTTCAGGAAGAGAACATTGGACGAGCTTTGTATGGCGTCCTACTGCCAGCAGGCATTGCCAGCCCTAGATCTTTGTCCCTCTGCATCTGCCATGGCTGTTGTGAAACTTGTTTCGCAGAGAAGCCATTCACCTGTTTCTCTTCCCTTTGAGTAGAGATTTCCTCCCGTTAAAAATTTTAATTCGAAAGCTTAAGCTGATAAAACCCATTATCAAGTGATATGGGACAACAACTTCAACACTTTTGATGTTCGTTTTCTCCTCTCTGTCAGTGTTTCTTCAAAAATTCGAGGCGGTAACGTAGCTTCATCTTTGGGAAAACTTTTTAATGGAAGTTCATTGTTCATCTGAATTGCGATGATAAGTTCTCTTTTTGGTGATTAACAATCGGCTTATTATTTCCCTCCCTCTTTAGAGTCTGGCTTCGCAGCGCCCGGAGAGTGAGAGAGAGAGATGCTGATGTTCGGCAAATACTGTTGTTGCAGAAAGATCTCGTGAGTCCATCTGTTTTGGCGACTGATTGAGGAAATTATTTCAAGATCCTGTCAATTTTTAAACAATGAACAATGGATCGCTACTACGGTACTATCTTTCTTGATTAATTACAGTTTCTCACTTCCCTGATCTTTGTACGACATGATGAAAACACAAAAATATCGCAGAAGCGGCCGAGGCTTCTCCTTCATGTCTGCACTCGTGGCCGCGGCTTTCGGTCGGCGTAGCGATTGGATTCACGTTAGCCTTCTTGTACTCGTCCCCGCCTGCAGAATGAGCCGCCACCGGTGAAAGCTGCAAGAGGCTGGTGGTTTGGTTTGGTTCCTTGTAAAGAAATTCAAGCCCGCTTAGAACGTTCTCGCTTGTTTGCTTTGTTCTTTCTCTAGGTTTTCTCCCACGCGTCCGCAGATTCTAGTACATGGTAAATAGTCTCTTTCCAAAGTGGCAGATATGCGAAGCTGGTATGGAAACTCTTCCAATCTTCAGACTAAACACGGAAGTCGGATAAAGATCACAATGTATCCATGGAACATAACCTTAGCCAGGACTATCTTGTTTTATTCCCTAACTCGTAAGTGCTCTTTTTTTTTCAAAAGTTCGACAGGCTGAGGATTGGATTCGAGACTTTTTTATTTTTATTTCTTTTGGTCGGTAGAAAAATTTTCATTTCATTCGAAAAAAAAGAGTACATCAATACGAATCAAACAAAGTGAGTAAATTTAAAAGATAAAGCAACGTGATACATCTTGTAAAAACTTGCTCATTCCACAACGATACATCAAAGCATAATCGGTAGCCGATTCTCGAATCTTGTATACGTCAATGATGAGCACACGCCAAGATTTCTTTCTCTACTAATTACGGCTTTGCCAAAAAAGCGGTGCGCATCTAAATTCGGTGTCTTTATTACCATCACCGTATAAAGACAGCAACAACAACAATCCCAACAAGTTAAAACAAAACTTATAACGCCTTGTAAATTTCATATTTATTTTTAGATTGGATTAAAAGAATACCTAGATCTAAATCCAACTCTAGATTGGAAAGTGCAAAATAAATACCAATTGATTACAAAATAACTTTCAGAAAAGCCGGCTATCAAGATAGTAGAGAATTCAAGCTTGATTATATGGAGCAAGCGCTGTGGCCGGGGTGAGCGGAACAGAATACTAGATTCTTTCGAGATACTCACACTTGAAATTTCTAAACTCACCAAACAAAGCTCTCCACGTGGAGAAAGTCGACGAGATTGGCCGTGAAATTAACAAAGAAAATTGAAAAAATATGTTTACATGGATGTACGAAAAAGGAAGAATGAATGGAAAAGGAGAGAGGGAGGGAGTCTCTCCCTCAAAAGTCCTGCAGAGAGAAGAGTCTGGCGGCACTTTTCTTTGGGGGGGGGGGAGAGATACCCGACTGGGAGAGAGAAGACTCAAAACTTTAAAAGAGAAAAAAATATCCAAAAAATCTTAAATTTATCGTCAATTTAGTCTTAAATCTTTTAATTATGACAATTTTATCCTAAATATTTTAACGATTTGTCAACTTAGTCCTAAATCTCTTGTATTTTATCAATATAGTCCTTTCGATCAATTACCCAAACAATAAATTTAGGATTAAATTAGAAAAACTTCAAAATATTTAGGACTAAATTGACATACTTGATAGATTTAAGACTGAACTGACAAATAATTCAAATATTTAGGACTAAATTAGCATATTTGAAAGGTATGTGGCAGAATTAACAACCACACAATAGGTTTAAGATTTTTTCGAACTGTTTTTCACAGTAACAAACTGCACGTAGAAAGAAAAACTACTATCCCATTAGGAAGCTAAATTTACTCGGTTCATATGTGATTTATCCTAATCCGATCATGTTTGAAATTTTGTATTCGGTTGACTTAAAGCCCTTGATCTACTATTTCTCGGTTTCCCAACTAAAGCACGATTCAAATCTTATTCGATCAATTGCCGTTTTCCTCTGGACAAGTTCTACTCGAACTCGGAAAAACTCATTTGTATATGTAGACCGAATCCTCAAGATTTGCATTATAAACTTCAAAGCCCTCCAATTGCTTCTCTTCAACCGACGAGCCGAAAGGACCATCCTCAGATCATCGGTGCTTTCGATCCAACTCTGTCATGATACATGGCCGCTCCTTACACTTACACTCGCTACGAATCGCGGATCATGGGGGCGCAAAGAATGTGTACGGCAAGCGACTTGAGTACCAGCGATGATCATCGGATCGTGTTCCAGTTGAATTTTGCCCTTGAATACGTCCATCGGCGCGGGGATCAGGTGCGAATCCATCATGTGCTGCCGTCCGCGTGGTCCACCCGGGTTTGGTCCGATGAGCTTCTCTGGAACGATGGCCAGGTTAGATTTTGACGACAACATATAATTTACTGTTGAATGGAACGAGATGGTGTCGGGCTTTTCGAAGTTTTATTCAAACCGCCGGTTGATTTTGTGGCGTCCTACAGCCAACAAGTACGAGGAAGTCGAGTTAGACTAGTTTCCTGAAAGCAAGATTATTCATTAGGGGCTTATGTTGGTGTGATATACGCGTCAAGACTTACTTTTAGTTTTTTCCTCGTCCTTACTTTGGTTATTGTAATTCAAACTTGTTTAGAACAAAAAAATAATTTCGGGAATCTATCCTAAACTTTTTGGGAATCTGATCAATCCTAAAAAACACGTAAGTAGGCGTGTGTGCTTTTAACAAGGAAGAATTTTTTGCCTTGCAAGCGAATCGATTGATTACAGGAAGAATCAGATGTATTAGATACGAGTTGTAAGCACGAAGTTGTATGATCCATGACGCACTAACTCCAGCCTTTGGAATGCAATACATAGTTTTTATCCATGATCCTGTCTGCAATTGGAGTTCCGGCGGGGTACCAGCCGCCGATCATCCGAACGATGTACGACAAGGCGGTTCAGGTGACCACGACCCCCACCAGTGACGGCGCCAATCTCGTCAGTATGGAAGTAACCATCTCCGTCGTGACTCAAGTACTCTTGCCGGCAGAATCATCGCCATCGCTTGAGGAACGACCTTTGCTTTTCGAGCCGGCTTTGGAGAGAATTAGGGTGAAAGACGGCGATCCGACGAGCGAGTGCATCATCTGCATGGAGGAGCTCGCGGGCGGGACAGATGCTACGAAAATGCCCTGCTCGCACATTTATCACGTAGATTGCATCGAGCAATGGTTGGCGAGGAGCTATTCTTGCCCCCTGTGTCGATACGCCTGCGTACGACCGTGTTGATCGAGAAAATTGGAATTGATCCCGCATTACATTATTTCCTTTCCTCTTCTTGATTTCGAAGAAATGTATGAGTTGCAATTCTTTCCGATTTTCTTCTCTTTAATTATTGGCCTATGCCTACGAGTGCACATAACCCATAAACAGCCCTGCTTGGGTTTAGCAATTCAAACTCTCCCTCGGTTGAGTATATAAGCAGCGTTCAGAGACATCGTGATCGGAATCCTCATCTCTCTGTTCCTCTCGTTCAAATGGTTCGGAACTCTGCCCTTGGAACGGCCCTCGTTTGCTTCAGTGTGCCTGCAGCGTGCCCCTCAGGTTGGCGACGACAGGGCTTTGAGCCCGTCCGGGAGCGGTTCCAAGATCTGCAGGTGCCCGTTGATGGAGTTCAGGATGTAGTTCAGGAGATCCTTGTCAGAGACTTGCCGCACCGCCGGCTTCGCGAAGACCAGGGCGTTGGATTATATACTCTGTGATTTTTCTTTCCTAAACTCAGATGAGGGACTAAAGGGAAACATAATGGTGAATGTTTCGTGAGGAGATTGGAGCAAACCATCATGAGATGAAAGATCTTCATTTTAAGGAGATTCGATTCGGTTCAATAGTCTCCGTGAAAACAACCACCCTAATAAGGAAGATCATGTCTTCGATCATATCTTTATAATAGTACGAGTAACTTTTCCTACTAAAATCAATGTTTAACATAGTGTCTCAATTGATTTCAAAGCATAGGATGAGTTACTTTCACATGGTAGAGGACATGGGTCAACATCTTGATAACTTACTTGTTTCCTCAGTAATTGATCGGTAAAATGCAAAAAAAAAAAAAGGACGGGTGTTTTTTACACGAGTACAGCACATCATGTGTGCGATGTGTTTTAGTCTAAAAGGACGAGTGTTTTTTCGTAAGTCAATAGGTACGTGCATTTATGTGTATTTTAGTGGCAAGGGTAAGATTTCAAATCTCGAAATATTTTTCTCTAACCTTGCGTATTTATTTTAATGTTAGTATAGTGCGTTTTAGTCAATAATTTCTTGTAAATATTGAACGATTCGAGTATTCATAATAAAATCCTAATACTTAATCTTTCAAACGGTCATTGTTTTTTTATACTTTATATTATTTATATACACATTTACTAGCAAATGCATTTTGCCTCTAACGATGATTTGTTGTTATTATATCTTGAGTAATAAAAATCATGGTATAGTTTTCGAAAAAGGTCCTTAGCCCATTATACGGAGGCTAATTTAGTCCTAAACTTTTTGTTTTGGCTATTTTAGTCCAAAACCAATTATATCACGAGATAGTTGATTGACACTAGTTGGAATGCAACGTTAGAGTTCTTATTGCTTTTTTTAGTTAAAATATAAGTAAAAAAAGGCCAACCAAAGTGATTAATAAGAATCAAACTTGACTTCTTATCTCAATTAGTGATCGACGAAATAGAAGAAATCATAAGCATTTTCATCTGGCGAGATTTCTTTAACAAATAACCCATAAACCGCCATGCTTAGGTTGAGCAATTCAAACTCCTCCTTGACTAAGTATATAAGCAGCGTTCAGAGACATGGTGATGAGAATCCTCATCTCCCTGTTCCTCTCATTCAAAGGGTTCGGAACACTGCCTGTGAACGCCTGGCACTTGCTTCCGTACGCTTGCGGCGTGTCTCTCAGGTCGGCAAAGAGGGCCGAATACTTCTTCTCGCTGAGTGCGTTGAGCCCGTCCTGGAAGGGTTCCAGGATCTCCAAGTACCCCTTGATGCAGTTCAGGATGTAGTTTAGAAGATCCTTGTCAGAGACTTCCCGCGAGAGCTGCTTCGCGAAGATGAGGGTGTTGGTGTCGTTCTCCAGCCCTTGCTCTAGGGCTATCTGAGCGAGGCCTTGCACGTCCGTCTCTTGGCCCGCCGAAATGTGCTGGTTGAAGGTATTGTTGCAGAAATCGTAGTCGTCGATCCCCTGGCAGATCTTGTCGATCAGCTGCTGCGTCTGTGGGCCAGCGAGGGAGCTCGAGAAGAGAAGGAAGGCGAAGAAGAGAGCGGCCATGGAATGTTCCATCTTGCTTTGGTTGTTCTACCGTTTGCTTCTCTTGGATTTGTGTGGTACGAGTTTGCATCAGTGAAGAGAAGCAAAATAGGGTTTTATATACGTGGTGTGCCTTGCGGGATTTTAGGAAGAGATTAATTACTTCCCCATACAATATAGATTCAATCCACAGTTATGGCAACAAATCGGTTTAGAAGAGAAGGATGTGATCATAGTAGGAATGTTAATTCCTTTTCCACTTCAAATTTTCCGATGCATAGCTTATCTGCAATTTTTATATTTAAAGAAAGAAATTTATAAAATGCATTAATTCCCGCTATCAATAGAAAGATAATTAGTAAAAGACTGTGTACTCTTTGATTTTCCTGTTCTAAATGGGGATGAGAGACTAGAGGACAACTCAATAACGAAAGTCTCGTAAGGGGAGCAAAGCAGGCTACTACAAAGCAAAAGAGATTCTTTTTAAAGACATTCGATTTCGTTAGTCTCAAAAAAAAAAACGATCTTGACAAGGAAAGAAAAGATCATGCCTTCAGTAAAATCCTTATAATAGTACTAGTAACTCTTCCTACTAAATCAAAGGTTAATGTAGAAAATAAACAAAAGTTGAAGTACTATTACACAAGTATAATGCATCACGATGTATTTTAGTCTAAAAGAACGAGTTTTTTTTTTTGTAAGTCGATATGTACGTGTATTTCAGCACTAGCAGCAAGGATAAGATTTCAACTTCACATTCCGTTCCTTTGTCCCACCAATCTCTTCCTGTGTTACTTAGAAAAATTCCAAAAAAGAGTCTCAAGTGCCCTCATTTTCTCAAATAAGAGCCTGAAGTGTTACAATTATTTCAAAGAATGGCTTAGAATGGCTATAATTTGTTTTAGATAAGGGCTTACCCTCACCAACCAGTCAACTTTTTTGGCTGATTAAGGTCATTTTTGTCAAAATGTAAATTCAATCTAATTTTTTGTTAAATTAATAAAAAAAGTCAAAAAAAGGAAAAAAAATCAAGCAGGATGTCAGTCCTCCCACCTATATTTCTTTTTTTTTTACTTTTTTTTTAAATCTCTTTAAAATAGAAAAAGAAAAATAAATTAGTAAATGACCAAAATGCCCCTAACTAAAGTGACTTAGGCTCTTTTTAAAACTAATGTAGTTACTTTAGGCCCCCTTTTTTGATACACTGAAAGCATTTCAGATCCTTATTTGAAACAAGGTCTACTTTAAACTTTAGTGAAAATGACAATACTTAAGGTCCTTATTTGTAATTTTTCTCATGTTACTCTCCGCCACCACAACGAGGGGAACCCACTAAGCTCCCTCCAGCCTTTGATTGGAGCCTCTTCGGAGATAACTCCCTCGCTTTGCCTTCTCCTATCAATCTTCAGCTCAAATTTCACAATTCGATTGCAAACACCAAAACCATATCCCAAAATTCAAATTTGCCTTGAGCATCGAATTCACTGGAATTAGGATAAATTTGTAGCTCCAAGCGCGTAGAGTAGAAAGAAAAAACCTAGAATTCAAATTTTAATGCTTGAGCTCGTCACAGAGCTCAAGATTCACACCGAGCAATGACGAGAGAGGGCCACACCAAGCACAATGTGATCAAACACGAATAGCGGCTACAACTTACAAGCCGAACAGGCGAGGGACAAGCTTGCTAGATTTTGACGAGATCGAGCCTCATCACTTGTTGACGCGGTTGGCGGATGGCCAAGGAAGAAGGAAAAAACGAAAAGAAAGAAAAGAAAAAATAAAAAAAAAATTGAATTTGTTAGTCATTTTCCCTCGGAAAATCAAATTAGATTTTCCATACTAAATAGAAAAGAAATTTTCCTATTCATTTCTAGATTTTATCCAAACACCGAGACATATTGTCATTTTTCTAAAAGATGACTTTTCGAAAAATATTTTATAGAAATTTCTTGTTTCCACCACATAAACATAGTCTTATTGCTACTGCACTTTTCATTCTAGTTCTTGCTACTGCATAGTTATATTATAAGTAAAAATAATGAGCCAAAATGATTAATTTGAATCAAACTTGACTGCATTTCCTAATCATTGATGGAAGTAATATGAGAAACCATAAGCATTTTCATCTCGCAAGATTTCTCTAACAAATAATCCATAAACAGCCATGCTTGGGCTTAGCAATTCAAACCCTTCCTCGACTAAGTATATAAGCAGCGTTCAGAGACATGGTGATGAGAATCCTCATCTCCCTGTTCCTCTCATCCAAAGGGTTCGGAACTCTGCCCTTGAATGACCCGCACTTGCTTCCGTGCACCTGCGGCGTGCTTCTGAGGTCGGTTACGAGGTCTGAATACTTCTTCTCGCTGAGCGCTTTGAGCCCGTCCTGGAATGGTTCCAAGATCTCCAAGTACCCATTGATGCAGTTCTGGATGTAGTTCAGAAGATCCTTGTCGGAGACTTGCCCCGCTACCTGCTCCGCGAAGACCAGGGTGTTGGTGTCGTTCTCCAGTCCTTGCTCCAGGGCTATCCGAGCGAGACCTTGCATGTCCGTCTCTTGGCCTACTGTGATGTGCTGGTTGAAAGTCTTGTTGCAGAACCCGTAGTCCTCAGTCTGGCGGCAGATCTGGTCGATCAGCTGCTGCGTTTGCGGGCCAGCGACGGCGTTCGAAAAGAGAAGGAAGGCAAAGAAGAGAGCGGCCATGGAGCGTTCCATATTGCTTTGGTTTTTCTACCCGTTTCCTTGTCTTGGATTCACGTGCTACGAGTTTGCATGGATGAAGAGAACCAAAATAGGGCGTTATATACGTGGTGTGCCTTACGGGTTTTAGGAAGAAATTGATTATTTCCCCATAAACTATAGATTGAAATCCACACTAGTGGCAACAAATCGGTTTAGAAGAGAAAGATGTGATTATGTAATAACCTAGTAGGAATGCTAATTTCGTTTTCAGTTCATATATATGTTCCATGCGCAGCTTATATCTCTCAGCTAATTTTCATTTTTAAAGTAAAAAATTATAAAATGCATTAATTGTCGCTATTTTTTTTTTTTGGTCAGAAGCATTAATTGTCGCTATCAATAGCAAGATAAAAATCAAAAAACTATATACTCTGTGATTTTTCTTCCCTAAACTAGGAGGAGGGACTAAAGGGCAGCCCAATGACCAAAGTTTCCTAAGGGGATTGGAGCAAGCTACCATGAGAGAAAAGATCCTTTTTTTATAAAAAAAAATTGATTTGATTCAGTAGTCTCCACGACAACAACAACTCTCATAAGGAAAGAAAAAACCATGTCTGCGATAAAATCCTTATATTAGTACTAGTAAATTTTCCTACTAAAATCAAAGCTTAACATAGTGTCTCAATCAATTTCAAAGCATAGGATGAGATCCCCTCTTAGATTTTAAACTGTAGAGGACAAGTGTCGACATCTCGGTAATTTACTTGTTACCTCAGTAATTGATGGGTAAACATGTAGAAAATAAAAAGAAAGTTGAAATACTTTTACACGAGTATAATACATCATGTGTACGATGTGTTTGTCTTAAAGGACAAATATTTTTTTCGTAAGTCAATATGTACGTGCATTTAAGTGTATTTTAGTAGCAAGGGTAAGTTTCAAATCTCAAAATATTTTTCTACAACCTTACGTATTTATTTCACTGTCAATATAGTGCATTTTAGTCAATACTTTCTTTTAAATGTTTAACGATTCTAGTATCTCATAATGAAGTCCTAACGCTTAATCTTTCAAACGTCAATTTTTTTGTGTATGACTTTTTTGTGCGTATACACATTTACTAGCATATGCATTTTGCCCCCAATAATGATATGTTGTTGCTATATCTTGAGTAATAAAAAGGATGGGATAACTGCCGAAAAATTTCTAAACCTATTGTTTGGCGACTAATTTAGTTCTAAACTTTTCATTTTAGCAATTTTAGTCTTAATCCTTTAACCGAGTTGCCAATTTTGTCATTTTAGTCAATATTATCTAGAATTCGCCGATGCGAATGTAGGATGATGGGAGCATGGATGATTTTTGCAATTTTTTAATTTTTTGAATTTTTTCCATTTTTCTTTCCTTTTCTTCTTTTACCCTTATCATTCATGGAAAATAGGGGAAAAAGAGAAAAGGAGAACAAAAAGAAAAGGAAAGGAAAAAAAATAAAAAATAAAAACTAAAAAAATTACAAAAATAGTCTACTTTAGCATTGTCTGTGCCATGTAGAATCGACGCTGACTGGAATGCCACATTTGCGATTTCTAGTTAAAACTGACAGGCAAATTATGAAAAGGTTTAGGGCTGAATTGGTCAAATTGAAAATTTTTAGGATTGAATTGACCATAATAAATAAGTCTAGAATTTTTTAACAAATATTTTTTTTATTTATAAAAATCGCACTTCAAATTATATTCATATCAAGTCAAACTTCATAGAGTGAATTTGTTTTATTTTCGACTTTCATCTGGAATAGCCAATCAATCTCATTTTCTCTTTTCTCTTTTTTTACAAAGTTCAAAAAAAAAATGTAACGAGTAAACTGCGAAAGTAAGCCATCCTTGAGGAACTTCACCACCTCAAATGCATGCATGCAAATCAAGAATTTTAAGAACCAAATTTCATAAAAACCAATCACCGGGCAATTTGATGGCTTTGTCTTATTTGAACAACACCGAACATTATTTTTTTTTAAAAAGGAATTGAAAAGGAAGTAATCAATCACTAGAGACACTGGATAGTTTAAATAGCTGAAGCTTAGTGTCTTGCTCCTTCCCCATGAACTAGACTGTATGCTGTCGCAGCGGCCATAGTTATAAGAATCCTCTCCTCTCTGTTATCCTCGTAAAGAGGATTCGGGATCCCGTGGCTGTTGCTGTACTGTCCGCACTGCATCGCCAGCACCTTCGCCGAGCTCAGGAAGTCGGTCAGCACGGCGCTGTAGTTCTTGTCCCTAAAGACGTTTTCCGCGTCCTCGATCATCTTCAGAATCGACAGGTACCCACCGATGCAGGTCTTGAGGTAATCCACCAGTTGCTGGTCGGTCGCCTCTCTCAAGGTTTTCTTCGCGAAGTCCAGCGTGGCGGTCGCGTTTTTCAGGCTCTGCTCGATGGCTATCTGAGCCAGCCCGTGCATGTCGGTCTCCGGGGTGGAGATGTGCTCGGAGAAGCACTTGTTGCAGAAGCCATAGTCCTCCATCCTGCGGCAAATGGTGTCGATCAGCTCCTGAGTCTTGGGCCCGAACGCCGAGACGCAAACGACAATCGAGACGACGGCGAACAGGAGGGAAATGGGGTGCCTGAGAGTGGTTTGGCCCATGTTTAGGGTTCTCAATTCTCCACTTCTCTGTTGGCTACGGAGGTTGGATGATTCATACATGAGGGGGAGAACTGAACGGGGTATTTGTGGGGGAGTGCGTCCTTGATGATTAGGAAAGGCTTTTACAATTTAGCTCCGGATTTGGCAATGGTATGTCATTTTAAGTTGTTGACTAAACACAAATCATGTATGGAAAAATGTCTCTTCTTTTTTCCTTATTGTTATGATGCAAAGTTTTAATTAGTGGATTTGCTCCACGTCTCTTTGGTACATGCACGATAAAATTCAACTTTACTTGTGAGTTTTCTTCCCTAAACATGTCGGTATGGCCAGGCCAGGGAACTGGAAACTGTCTTCCTTACCACTATGGAAACTCGATGTATTTTTCTAATTTTGTGACTTTCCCAATTTGATTTACCGAGGAAAAGACTTAAAAAAATCTTACTAGAAACCTAGATGGTTCAAATAAATTAAACAAAATAAGAAGGATGTGGCCTAATGTTTCTTTTCTTTTTTTCCCTTTGGAAAAACAATTAATTCGGAAAATATATATATAAGTGATTGGCAAAAAAGAGTGGGGCTCAATGGATTATTTTCCCTTCTTGGGTGGAACTATTAAGGTTGCGCTTGGTTATCAAAATTAGGGGTGAGCAACTTGGCCCATCCGAACCGGGATCGCCCGGACTGGACTGGGACCGGTGGTTCGGTTCCCGGTTCTATAGAGGTCCGGTCCGGTTCCCGATTCCTAAAATTAGGATCGGTGACTAGGCAGTCTGGTTTCCGATTTCTAGGACCGGACCGGACCGGTCTTTTTTTTTAAAAAATTTTTCCTAATTCGATCCGTGAATCTCTTTCAATTCCTTGGGCCTCTTATTGTTTTCTATTGGAAAGTCATTTTATATAGACATTGAAGTTTTATAACGTTATTAATTTCAACAATTAGAGAATAATTTTGATTATATTTTTTTTTGTCGGGTCCGATCCGGTTTAGTTCGGTCCGGTCCATTTGTCGATCATGTCCAGTCCGGTTCCCGGGATGGTCGGTCCGGTTTTCGGTTCTGATAAATTGGGAACCGGGACAACTGGTCCGGTTCTCGGTTCTTGAGGGGAACCGGACCAGACCGGGAACCGATCACCCATAATTAAAATATAAGTCAGGATATGATATATTTTATCCTATCCTATGTGTAGTAGTTATCTAAGATAGGACAAAGGAGGATATAGGGGGAAATAGCCAAAACCAAAAAAAAAAAATCTCAAGAGAGAAGGTTGGATAAAACATTATAAGATTTCTTAAGAGAGCAAACGCATGGAGAATAGGATTTTTCCTATAACAATCGCCTGTCCTCCGCATTAGGGTGTCTCTCTCTTTTTTTTTTTTTGGAGGGGTGGACTCTTTGGCAGCAGCAACTGTCAATTATAATTGCCTCTCCGACGACACTAGGCTAGAGTCTTCAACTACAAAGCTGGGTATATGCAACGGCTAGGTAAGGCCGCCTTTGAAACACACATGCTCTGCTTTGCGTTTTACACAAAATCTTAATTAAATTAGGTTAAAAAATCCAAAAAAATTTCATAAAAAAGACAACTTGAAAAAAGAGGAGGGAAAAAAAAAAGACTAAAACTAAAAAAAAAAGAAAGAAAAAACTTTTGCCATACAATTGTAGCCGTCGCCCCGTAGTCGATGGAGCGTCAATAATGACTGGTGGAGTCGCTGACGCCTCGACAGAGGCCTTATTTAAAACAGTAATGATCACTTCAAACTATTATTTGAAATGAGTTTCATTTTAAGCCCTTATTTGAAAAAATGAGAGTACTTCAAGTCCTTATTTAAGATTTTCTGTACGAATAATAATACAAATTGATTTTGGATGCAATAAGTTCATTTTTGCATGTCTTTCCAGCCACTAGGTTTCGTTAGATCAATATATTTTCTAATCAAGGATGCTAAATAAGAAATTGTTTAACTATCATATTATGTGTGTGTATTTTGATTCCACCTAACGGTTAACACAAGAGTACTAAATTTGTGTACATAGTTATTGATTTGATTGGAACATATTTTGACGCAGCGAAAAAAACAACTTCCAAGGGGAAATTCTGAATTTTTTTAAATTGCCAGATAATCTGATTACAAATATGGACATCCTTTCATAGTGAAAGGACTCCTTAAGGAAGTAGCATAACTAAAGATAATATTATCAAATCCATATCTAATCAAATCAAGGAAATTCAAATCGAATAATGCTATTAAACGGAATATTCTAAATTGTCTAAATCAATGGACTTTCCCAAACTTCCGACGATCGTAATCTTCAAGATAATTAAGCGCCAGCTGTTCTACATCATATTTCCACTCAACTTTAAAGACCCCAACAAAATTTTTATCTCATGGGAGTTTACAATATATGCCATGCTATAACTCATTTTTGGTAAAGATGTCTAAATAGGGAATATAAAAACAACTAGACTGAATCGGACGGTTCAGGTCGATTTTTGGTCGGAATCGGTCGGGTTCCCAATTCCTAAAATTTGGAAGCGAGAAATATCGGTTCAATTCCGATTCTATATCTACCTAAATTGGACCGAACTTTTCACCTTTTTAGTTTTTTATTATTACAAAGCTAAATATTTTCATTACTAAATATCTATTTTTCACACGCAAGTGAAAATCCTAGTTGCCCCTTTATTCATTGACGCCCCTCTCTCGCTCATGACGGTCGCTCTCAGACTCTCAACCTCGCCTCTCGTAGCCTAGCGCACAACTCCTCCCTTTCAGCCTTCCTCAAGCCTCCCTCTCCTCACTATCCTTAATCCCTCTTGCTCGCGGCTCGACGCCACCGGGATGGATTTGCAAGGGCACTGGCCGATCTTATTTGAGTCGTTCAACATAGCCTCGCCGTGGTTAATCCCTCCTGCATATGAACTTGCGGGGAATACTTCGATTAAAAAAAAACATTTAGGGAATAATATATATATTATGGAATGTTCCGAGACTCATTTGAAATCGAATCGGACCGGTGAGTCCACGTTGGCTGGTTTCAGGGTAGGAACGATCCATTCTCAAACCGATCACTTTTATGTTTGGAATCAGCTGACAATCGGTGAATATTGTTCCAACCCAACCTACGATTAGACAAAATCTCCTCATCGGATGCTTAGTTTGAGTGTATCGGTAATTACAAGTCGTAACATCCAACGAAACAGAGGAGAAATGACGTGGCGACTTTTTACTGGTCAAGTTGGCGAGGCATTTTCCACGAAATTGAAGAGTTATGGGCCCGGATATTTCCGGGATTAATTAGCAAGAAAGCGATGCGAAAGCGACAAGTCGTTTCATCGATAGTTCTTGTCAACAGAAAACAAAGTCGTCGCCGGTTTTGCGGAGTTCTCGTTACCACGAAATTTCCAGGTTGCTCCAAGTTGCTATTTCCTTCTATGCCCCTGAAGTTTGGAGCTTTTCATTCGGTTATTCTTGACCCATATTTGCAAAAATCGGGTTCAACTACTTGGTCAACTACTCTGACTTAAAGAAAGCCACCAAAACAATTAGGGGATATAACAGCAAGGGGTTGCCATTCCAAAAAAAAAAAAAGTTCTTAAATTGGAATTTATTAAACCCTAAGTATCCCATTTTTTTTTAATAAATTTGTCATGTTCCTTGAAGTTTAATCTATCGATTTAATCACAAAAAATCATCATTTGTTTATCGTTTTTTACATCGTAAAAAGTTTCTATCTTGAAAAATTTTGTGTAAAAATAACGATTTTTCTTATAAAAATGATGAATTTATAGGTAAGACAATACACAAATATATATTTTTAATTTATGATAAATCTCTTGAAGACTCAAAGATTCAAGTTTTTATTTTCCCTTCTTAATGTCTTTTCCTTATTATTTTTCTTTCTCTTTATAGCATCAAGTCTTATTACATTTTCATTATGTAAGTTGTTTATTATCTACACTATCTATATTATTATGTAAACAAGGACCACTTTCTACTTTTATATGATGTTAATATTTCTTTTCGTTTCTAACTTGGTGGTATTTAGTTTATTTTATGAGTATTATATCCATAAAAAAATGCCTACATCTTTAACTCTTTGTTATCTTACATATTTCAATTTTGAATTTCCTTTTTTTCGTTAAAATTGTGAAATTTCACTTTATTGTTTACGGCAACACCGGTGTGCACACACTATTTTTTTTTATGATCTTTTTATGTATTTGATTTTGCAAAGACTAATAGCATTGCTTTGTTTTATGTAGTTGAGTTTTGTACTAAGCTGATCTTTAAATACTTAGTGAACAACCAAACAATGCAAAAGCCAAGTTTAAGTCCATCAGGCTCTACTATTTAACATGGTCATTCGGATCCGGATCGAACTCGAACCGCCAGAAGGGCAAGGACGTAATTCGACCCGAAAAATCCCGAACAATCTAGCGGCTCCCACAAAATGTAATCCACGGTATAAATTAGACCAAACCAGAAGCCAAATCGATCAGTTCGCACAGAATATCGAACGAGTTGGTTGAAGAATACGTGATTCTCTTGCCAAAGTATTCGCTCTCGATCGTTCTCGCAAGCATCGAAGCGGCATGGACGCGTTCGCTTCCTTCTTCCAATCGAGCAATAGCAATGGCTGGAGCTACGATTCCCTCAAGAACTTCCGCCAGATATCTCCCGTCGTTCAATCTCACCTCAAACAGGTGAAATTTCTCCCAAATCTCCGTCGGGTCCTCTCTTTGAAGGAGTTTTCGGTGTAAATTGTTCGTTTGGTGTTTTTATGGTGGTTTTGCTCGGAGAAGGTGGCCCGTTGTTGTCGTCGGCTTTCGGAGAAATCTAGGGTTCGGTCGGTGTTTAGGTTACCCTGTGCGTTGGCTTCGGTTGATTGCTGGAATTTTTTCCACCGATTAGATTGTAAGAGATAATTAGATGACTGTAGAGATTCTAGCTTCTATATTGATCGCTTCTCTGAGTCGATTGTTTTCCTGAGTTATTTCTGGAAAATTAGAGGGCAAACTGTGGATTTCTTGCCCCAGGGAGACATGTCCGTCCATTAATGATCTTTAGATGATTAGTTGTCGGACCTGGTCCACTTTTGGAACATCTTTGATGTATTTGCTTGAGGGATTCTGTAACCTTTGACCTATCAAATTCTCGAGTGAAAACCATTTCGTTTGGTTTTATTTAGTAACAAGTGATGATAACATATGTTTCGTACGTGTTAAAAATTCTCAGGTGTATCTGTCCTTATGTTGTGCTTTGGTCGCGTCGGCTGCTGGTGCTTACCTGCATCTGTTGTTGAACATCGGCGGGCTTCTCACAACATTTGCTTGCATCGGAAGCATTCTGTGGCTACTTTCTACTCCTCCGCACGAAGAGGTACGCTCAAAAGCAACATGTCATGCGATATGTAATATCTAATTACTTCTTTGGGCCACTTGTTATTAGGTGAATGGCAATTTGTGATAATTTGAGAATTGAATCTTCTTTGCATCTTCTGGCTGGCAGCAAAAGAGGTTTGGTCTGCTCATGGCGTCAGCTCTCTTTGAAGGAGCCGCAGTTGGTCCTCTCATTGAAATGGCCATCAAGGTTGACCCGAGGTATATTTCTCATCTCTTCTCTTCCTCATAACTGCGGAGTCTTCTTTGTATTGATGCATTCAATTTTATGTGCTTCCATGGCACCGCCTGTATCAACTGTTTTAGTATGTGCCCTGACTAGAATTCTGTCTTGGTGCAGTATTCTGATAAGCGCATTTGTGGGATCCGCTTTGGCCTTTGCCTGTTTCTCAGGCGCAGCCATGTTGGCTAGGCGGAGGGAGTACCTGTATCTTGGTGGCTTGCTTTCTTCTGGGCTCTCCATGCTCATGTGGTTGCAGTTCGCCTCCGCTATCTTTGGTGGATCTGCAGCCATGTTTAAATTTGAGGTGAGCATAAGCGTGGTCCTGTTCTCCATTATCGGAATTGTGCATAATTGATCTTTTCAATATTGCAGATATACGTTGGGCTTTTAGTGTTCGACTAATAGATCTTTTCAATATTGCAGATATACTTTGGGCTTTTAGTGTTCATCGGCTATGTTGTAGTGGACACTCAAGAGATAATCGAGCAAGCACACCATGGTGATCTGGACTATGTGAGGCACGCGTTAAACCTCTTCACTGATTTTGTGGCTGTTTTCGTCCGAATCCTGATCATCATGGTAAGTAATGAGAATGTGTGCTTGATTAGGATTTGCTCAATCGATCGAGTGAGATGTCCGAGTCCTTTCTAGTTAGAACTCTTGGTCATGATAATTTGGTTTGTGCAGTTAAAGAACTCTGCTGAGAAGAACGAGAAGAAAAAGAAAAGGAGAGACTGAAGTGGCCGTGGGATGATCGTGGCGAGGATCCATCTCGTACACCTTGCTTTCTTCTATGATTGCGTTTGACCGAACGCCGTTTGATAGTGTTTCCGCTTTGGTTTCGTGTTTTTCCTCCCCTTTTTGTATAGAATTACGGTCTGACCTTGTTCTTCAGCGTAGTGCCCTGCAAGTGTCTTTTTAATCTGTTTCCCGTCTGTCGTCGCTCCTTTTCTACTGCGTACCGATGAATGTAATGAGAATGAGTAGACATGTGTCACGGGCCGATCGAATCACCAATCGATCGCTCGTGCGGCCTTAGGAAAACCTTCCCAAGTCAGCCTTCCCCTCACTCACCTCACTCGCCTCACAACTCTAGAGAGAGAAACTAGAGAGAGAAGCTCTAGATTTCAATTTCTCGTGAGAATGAGATGATACAAATGAGAGGAGGAGAGCCCCTTATATACAAGTTCTCGTGCGTTACAAACCGTAGATCTCCCCTTTGATCTAACGGTGGAGATGGGTTTCCGCCTAACTCCCACCTAACTTTCCTGTACAATTACAATATTACCCCTTCTAGAATCCTCCAGAATTCTCTAGGATTCTCTAGGAGATTTTCCCGCAAGACACGATCGTTTCTTCGTTCCGAAAACCTCTTCGGGTTTGCCTCTTCGCTCGGACCGTGTCATTCTCCCCCACCTATTCTGGCGACGCCCTCGTCGCGCTCTCCGCCAGGTACGCCTCGACCTGCTTTTGGAACTGCCATAGTGAATCGGTAAGTTCCCATGTAGCTTCACTCTCGGGGAGTCCCTTCCATCGTATTAAATACTCCTTCTTGGGCGCGCAATACCTCTTCCGTACGACTCGATCCGCCAGGATGCAGTCGACGTTTCGATCATAGGAAGTCTTGGCCCCGATCGACGCCCGTTGCGATTTCCCTCGATCCGGATCCCCTTCATCAAAATGAAACGGCTTAAGCATACTTACATGGAACACCGGATGAATTTTCAACTTGGCCGGGAGCTCCAATTTGTAAGCAGCGTTGCCAATACGTTGCGTGATGCGGAATGGCCCCTCGTATCGTCGGAGTAGCGCCTTATGGACACCCTTGTACCTCAGCGGTAACTTGCATAGCACTAGATCTCCGACTTGATATTCCACATGCCTTCGCTTCTGGTCCGCCCATTTCTTCGTTCTCTTGGACGCCTTGTGAAGACATGTGCGAGCAAGATCGGCTTGCTCGTGCCATTCCTCAGCAACCTTATGTGCGGCCGGGCTACTTCCCTTGTGGCCCAACGCAATCGCGCTCGGTGTGAGCGGTTGTTGCCCCATGACTATCTCGAACGGACTCCTCCCGGTCGATTCACTACGTTGTAAGTTGTAGGAGAATTGTGCTACATCGATCAACTTTGCCCAATCTCGTTGCGTTGCGCTCACGTAGTGCCTCAGATATACCTCCAATAAGGCGTTCACCCGCTCGGTTTGGCCGTCCGTCTGAGGATGAAGACTCGTTGAGAAGTTCAAGTCCGTCCCGAGTAGTTTGAATAGCTCGGTCCAAAATCTCCCCGTGAACCGAGGGTCACGATCGCTCACGATCGTCCGTGGTACACCCCAGTGCTTTACCACGTGCTTCAGGAATAACTTGGCCGCTTCCTCGGCTGGGCAGTCGTCGATGGCCGGTACGAACGTCGCGTACTTGGAGAATCGGTCCACCACGATCATTAGCGTCCGACACCCTTCGGACTTGGGTAATCCCACGATAAAGTCCATGGAGACGCTCTCCCATGGGCGTTCTGGAACGGGCAATGGCTCCAGCAGGCCGGCAGGCGACTTTTGCTCTAACTTGTCTTGTTGGCATACCAGGCAAGTTCGAACATAGGCCTCCACGTCGTCTCGCAAGTGCGGCCAGAAATAATGCTCCTCCACCAGCGCTAGTGTGCGGTGGACTCCTGGATGACCGGCCCACTTCGAGTCGTGACACTCGCGAAGGACGTCCCTCCTTAGATTCCCGTAGAGCGGGACATATAGTCGTCGCCCCTTTGCGTACAACAGGTCGTCCTCACACCAGAATCTTCGGGTCTTGCCCTCCTTTGCATAATGCAAGAGAGCCTGCGCCGCTCGATCATGCTTTAGCCCTTCCTTGATCCGTCCCACCAGCGGGCAGTCTGGCCGGCTCATGGACGCCAGTTCTGCTCTTCGACTTAGCGCATCCGCCACAGCGTTAGCCTTCCCCGGTTTGTACTCGAGCACATAGTCGAACTCCGCTAGAAAATCTTGCCAGCGAGCTTGCTTCGGGCTCAACTTCTTCTGAGTCTGGAAGTAGCTCGTTGCAACATTGTCCGTCCTCACGACGAACTTTGATCCCAGTAAGTAATGACGCCAAGTGCGCAGGCAATGCACGATGGCCGTCATCTCCTTCTCCTGAACGGTGTACCGCCTCTCGGTCTCGTTCAGTTTTCGTGACTCGTAGGCCACGGGATGCCCATCCTGCATAATAACACCTCCAATCGCAAAATCAGAAGCGTCAGTTTCTACCTCATACGGCTTCGAACAATCGGGTAGCGCCAAGACCGGCTCCTCCATCATAGCCTTCTTTAGTCTCTCGAACGCCCCTTGACAGCGCTCCGTCCACTCCCACGGCTTGTCTTTCTTCAGCATATCCGTGAGCGGAGCGGTAATGCTCGAATAACCCTTAACGAATCGTCGATAATAGTTAATAAAGCCTAGAAAGGACCGAAGTTCGGTTACCTTCGTCGGCGGCTCCCAACTTTCGATCGACTCAATCTTGGCCGGATCCATTCGGACTCGTCCATCTCCCACAATGTGCCCCAAGAAAGGCACTTCCTGCTGGGCAAAGGCGCACTTCTCGCGCTTCACGTACAGCTCATGTTCTCTCAGAACCTGGAAGACCTGCTTGATGTGCTTGATATGCTCCTCGAGCGTCCTGCTGTATATGACTATATCGTCCAGGTATACAACCACAAATTGATCGAGAAAGGGTTGTAATACCTTATTCATCAGCGTGCAGAACGTCGCCGGCGCATTTGTCAAGCCGAAGGGCATGACCAAGAACTCGTACGAGCCGTACCTCGTAATGCAGGCGGTCTTTGGTTCATCTCCCTCTGCGATCCGTACTTGATAGTATCCCGATCGAAGATCCAGCTTGGTGAACCACCTCGCTCCTCCAAGTTGATCGAATAGATCCGCAATGAGCGGGATCGGGTACTTATTCTTCACCGTCAGCTTGTTCAGCGCCCGGTAGTCGATACACATGCGCAGCGATCCATCATGCTTCTTCTGAAATAGGACCGGCGCACCGAACGGAGCCTTCGATGGACGGATATACCCGGAATCAAGCAATCCTTTCAGTTGTTTCCTCAACTCTTCAAGTTCTGGAGGCGCCATTCTATACGGTGCCATTGCAGGCGGTCGAGCATCCGATACTAGCTCGATCCGATGATCCACCTCCCTCATAGGCGGCAGCTTCTTCGGTAGTTCCGGAGGCATCACGTCCTTGAATGCTTCGAGGACTTGGATCACCTCCTTCGGGACATCGTCCATCCCATCCTTGGGATCTACCTCCTTCAGCACGGCAAGGAAAGTCTCCTCGCCCTTCCTAGCCCCCTTAGACAGTTGCATGGCCGAGAGCATCTTATGGTTGCCTCCCGACTTCCTCTGAATTGGAACCACGCACTGGTTCTGTTCATCCAGCACACAGATGTAATCCGCGAACGGAAGTAGCATCGCTTCGATCCTGTCAATGAATCCCAATCCCATGACAATATCATAGTCGTCTAAAGGGATTACCTCGAGATCCTCCTTGCTCGTCCACTGACCAATGTGGATCTCCACGCCTCGAGCTACCCCGCACATGGGAACTTGCTTCGAGTTGACGGTCTTCAGCCATCCCGTCTTCTTCTCAACCTTAAGGTCGAGTTTCTTCGCAGCTTCTTCGGAGATGAATAGATCGGATGCCCCCGTATCCACCAACGCATTCATCGTGGTGTCGCCGATCTTCATTTCCACGAACATCATCCCCTTAGGCTTGCCAGCTTTCTTGGATTTGATCGAGCTAAGGACTCGCAAGGATCCGAGTCGCGTCTCGTCCTTCTCGGCTTGCTTCTTCTCCTCTTCCTTAGCTTTAATCACCGATGCGATTTGCCCCTTGGCCGAGCAATCGCGTGCAAAGTGCGGTCCGTCGCACAAGAAGCACTTAACTTGGAATCGCCTCTTCTCGGGCTTTCCACTGCTTCCGCTACTTGAGGCTTCCGTCCTCGATTTAGGTGGAGCGGTTGGTGGCTTGCTAATGGTTGGGCGATAGGATCTCCCACGATCTCCCCCACCAACGCTCTTTTTCCTTGGGTGGAAGTCTGGCTTGCTCACTGGAGTCGGCTTGTATTCCACCATTGATTCGGCCGCAGCCATGGCCGACGAGAGATCCATTGCATTGCAACGCTTGATCTCCTGCTTTACATATGGCTTGAGGCCCCCAAGGAATTGGTAGTAGGCCTCGGTGTCGCTCATTGTCGAGATTTGAAGCAGCAGCTCCGAGAACTTCTTCACATAGTCCCGAACGCTTCCCCTTTGTTCCAAGCGTCGGAGTTCCTCTCGGGCTTCCTCCTCCGCATACGCCGGGTAGAACTGCTTGCGAAACTCGGCAACGAACTCTTCCCACGAAGTGATCGGTCCACCACTCCGATCATCGCACCTACGACGCCACCACAATAGTGCGTTTTCGGTAAGATACATGGTAGCAGTACTAACCTTTAGGGCATCATCAGCAATCCCCGTCGCGTTGAAGTACTGGTTCACGTGCCATAGGAAGTTGTCCACGTCCTTGGCCACCCTTGAGCCTTTGAACTCCTTAGGTTTCGGAGCATCGACTCATGGAGTGGGTTGCAAGGTGATCACCCCGCTCACGCGTGCAGTTTCCACTTCAGCAACTTTCACCTTGAGCGCGTCCAGCTCCCCGCGCATAGCCTCGACCAAGGCTCGCAAGTTATCGTTCTCCGATCGGAGTTCTTCAGCGGTGCATGCCAAGGTACCTAGCATCTCGCCTCGGAGCTCCCCCATGCCGGATTTCAGCTCGTGCACCCCGGCCTCGAGCTCCTCCTTCCCGGACATGTCTCCTTCAGCGTCATTCTCGGCTAGATCCCCGATCACGCCTTGGATTTCTGCGAGTACGACCTCCATCTTCGATACCCGAGTCTCCAAGAGTCCCATCGCATCTCTCGAACTCGATCGAGCACGACTTTTCTGAGCTTTGCTGGCCTTCTCAGCATCACGACCACGCTCCTCCGCGGCCTTCTTCCCTTGGGCAGCAGTTGCCTCAGATGCTGGATCCATCACACCCCTTGATGAACCTGGCTACGCACTAGAACGTTGGCTCTGATACCACTTGTCACGGGCCGATCGAATCACCAATCGATCGCTCGTGCGGCCTTAGGAAAACCTTCCCAAGTCAGCCTTCCCCTCACTCACCTCACTCGCCTCACAACTCTAGAGAGAGAAACTAGAGAGAGAAGCTCTGGATTTCAATTTCTCGTGAGAATGAGATGATACAAATGAGGGGAGGAGAGCCCCTTATATACAAGTTCTCGTGCGTTACAAACCGTAGATCTCCCCTTTGATCTAACGGTGGAGATGGGTTCCCGCCTAACTCCCACCTAACTTTCCTTATAATAATAATGTACAATTACAATATTACCCCTTCTAGAATCCTCCAGAATTCTCTAGGATTTTCTAGGAGATTTTCCCGCAAGACACGATCGTTTCTTCGTTCCGAAAACCTCTTCGGGTTTGCCTCTTCGCCCGGACCGTGTCACATGCACGTTTAACTGTCAATAAACGAGGTGGGCAAGCTTCCTGCATTGAGAACCTACCCAAGGAAGACTCTAGCCTTGACTCGGATCTGACACTTAGCTTGGCCTGTCCGTTGCATACGAAATAGTACTATTGGCTCTGAAGCCTAGTGTGACCCTCTCTATTGCTTCTAACGATGATTCTGTCACCGGAGACCTGTTGAAGAGGTTGATTGTCGAGTGATTCTGTGGATACGTGCGAAGGGGTTGATCGTTGAGGGATTCCACAGTCGCCGAGTGGATCCATTCGATTTCAATGTCTACGGAGGGTTGTTCTTCTCTCGATGTTGATCAAGAACGAAACTTCGATGCGTCGGACGTTATGCCTGCCATCGGCAGGATCAATGGACGTGGAGTCAGCCTTCTCACGTGTCCGATCGATGATCAGCCGTTGGCAGTTGATCGGCATTCGAATGGACGCGCACTAATGCACACTAAAGCAAGCGATATTTACCTGAGCGTGCATGGTACAAAGAAACTCACGTTAATTGATGGGTCTCTCCTACGCTCTTAAAGTGATGCCTAAACACGAGGGTCGTTCTGTGTTTGGATTGTCTCGGTGATTGCACGAACAGTTTCGCATCAAGGGAGTTCTGACAATCGACACCATGAGTTGCAAAAGAAGATGGAATCTCAAGGCCGCGATATATCCTGTACGGTCGAGTGTTACTAGATCGAATTAACATACTCCTTCCTCGGAATCCCCATCTGGAAGCCCTGAGCTGACGAGTTGGTCGATGGTTGTCGGGGGGGAATGGCGATTGTACGTATCAAAAACGATGTCACCCTCTTCATGGTCACCGGTCGATGCAGATGGGGCTTCGAGTTAATTGTTGAAACTTGAAGTGCAGCGAGAACCGGATGCCATCGCCAGGACCATCGGAGCTGCTGCCACCGTCATGTGCGGTTCTACGGTTCTACTTGGCACACTTTGTAGTCGTCGCTGTAAATTTGTAAGCCTGCTGCTAAGTACTAAGTTTATCTTATTCTTCACTATAAATCAATAGAAAAATTTGAAAATTTTAGGCAATGTTGAAAGCTAATTCTTTAGCATCTTATAGTCGAAATAACGATTTTATCCACATAACATGTACACATGAAGAACTTAAATTGAAGTAACTAAATAGATATGGACTTATTAAGGATTTGTTTGTTTCACAGAAAATAAGTGGTTTGGGAAATATTTTCGAAAAGTGATTGCTTATATCATTTAGAAAAATTAATCAACGAAAAATATTTTCATTATCAATAATAATCTATGCCTAACTATTTTCGTAGGTGATGAAAAAAATTTCGTTTACTTATTTTTTTAAGCAACGTAAGCGATTGCTTTTTGAAAAATATTTTAAAATCACTTATTTTTTGTGAAACAAACGAAGTCTAAATATGAAAAATATTTTAGTTAATAGAACGTGTATGGGTCATTAAATTCGTATTGCATATAAACATGTCAAAACAGGTTAAATTAGTAAATTTGGATCAGATCATTTTTGGCCTAATCCAAATTTGACCTGATTCACACATTTGACGGCTCTAGCCACCGTACAATAGATTTGATACTTCCTGAACAATTTTCCCTAATGCTTGAGTTGGGGGGTTTACCCATCTAGACGGGCTTCGTCATGAACCTTTAAGAGGACTCGAACGTGGCTGGATTGGAATTTGAAGTGACTAGGTTTTTTTTTTTTTAACAGATTGAAGTGACTAGATAAGTTGTTCAGAAATTATATATATATAAAAAATGTGAACCAAAAATGCAAAGAGAAGTCATAATGGTATGGTCGGTGCTTTGCTCACGATTCAATATTTAAACGCCTATAAACTGGATCCCGATAAGGACTAGGGCAGCTTCACAATATTTTCTTATTACCGTTTCAGTGTTTCTATTTGAGATAATTTTTTTCGGAATAATTTTGTTTACATTGAGTTGAAATATATATATATAATATGTCGATGTCTCTGCTAAACTGAAGTATAAGCAATCCTATTTATACAAATAAAGGGTACTATAGAAGTGCTTGGAAAATAAAATTAAGAAAAAAAAAAGCGAGAATACCTCTTTTCCTCGCCTAACCTGGCTTATCAGCAGCTAGCCGAACCATTTTTGTGTTTCAAATCGTAGATTAAATGATTTGTGGGAAACTCCATAAATTAGGATGGAATGCAAGTCGCTGCTAAATTAGAAACCGTAACATGATTTACGTGTTTTCCGACCCGATGTACTCTCAACCGTATCATTTTCGCGCGAAATCCTTTGTTCTAAGCATACAAAAATGAGAGGCTAAGCATGGTTAAGCGATGAGATTGAGATGTTAATTTTTTTTTTTTGGCGATTCATTTTCATCGTTCACGAACTTACTGGGAGCGTTGAATGTTCGTCAAAGTGCTGACTTGACTTAATACACTCTTTTTGATTTCAACCAAAACTTTAGCAATTGCAAAGTTCAACTTCACCTGCAATTCTCTCAGTTGAGCATTATTTTGACCTCCCAATGTCCAAAAAACTTCCATTTTTCAACGCCGTACCAATTTTCGATCACGCCCCAATTGGTGTTCGTGTTATTTTAATAAGCTTTAATCTACTTGACGCATCCGGAAGTTAGAATGATCTGGGTGCGTTTATTTAGTGAAAAATGATAACTCGTATCCTTTACAAAAAATGAATGAACAAAAAATATATTTTCATTATCGGCGAAAATAGATAAACATAGGTTGCAGTTGAAAAATGAAAATATCTTTTATCGGTTGATTATGTCAAGTGATGTAGAGGATTATTTTTAGGGAAAAAGATTTCTAAATCATTTATTTCCCGCGAAACGAACATTTCACATTTCTATAAAATGATTATCTACATCGCTTAAAAAAATAAAGGAACAAAAATATCTTCATCGACAAGAGTGTTTAAACATAAATTGGTAGTGAAACTGAAAATATTTTTTTTTATTTGCTAATTCTTTTCACACAGCGTTGTTTAGATCTTCACGTTGCTGTGATTCGTCCTGCACAAGAAGACACGGGAGAAACGACGCGAGCAGGGAGAGAGGAGGCGTGGCCACGACTCAGTTTGGTCAAACGTGCCAACCTCCGATGCACGGCATCGAGCCGTAAGAAGGCCGAATTACATCCTCACCGTCCAAAAATAATCACTTTTAATTTCATCATCCTGTGAAGTTTGGGGAATCGAAGGTTCTTACGTAACTTGGAGTGAACCCTCTTTTCATCTCTGAAAAAAAAAAGAGATAAATTATTTGTGAATTTTGATCTGATGTATAATATGATTTATGAGCTTTTAATCTGTTTATATGGTCTCTGTGCTTCAAATTCAATGCGCAATGTCGCTCCTAAACTTTTAATTTGTTCAATATGGTCCCTGGACTTTTGGTACATATTCAATTTTATTCTTGGACTAGATAATCCACGAACTAGATTGAGTCCTTGGATATAATATTAGAGATTAGATTGAACATTTACCAAAATGTCTAAGGATCATGTTACACAAATTAAAAGTTTGGAAACCACGTTGCATGCATATTAAATTAAATTTTATAGGCCACATTACATATCGGATCGAAGTTTATGGGTCATTCGTGTAATTATGCACTTCATCTTGGACTTGCATGGCTACTTTTTCTTAGATGTTATCATTAAGGTTTCATGCCCGCCACGAAAATTTCATACTTTAGATCGTGAAAATATCTCATTTATTGAAACGGGATACCGGACTGTTACGGCAAGCAAATTTGAATTTGTGAATTTGCATTTGGTTAGGTTTTTCCTTTTTCTTTTAGATTAATATCATAAAAAATCTGAAAATAGTGCAAGTGACAAATTTATCCAAAACTAACTTTTTGACCATATCCCAAATTTAATCACCAAAAATTTTAAACTAATGTACCTATGATGAATTCATTACAAATTAATTTTTTAAGGGTTAATATCACGAAAAATCCCAAACTGGTAGGCCTGTGACAAATTTACCCCAAACTATTTTTTTAGGGTTAATACCACAAAAAACCCCAAACTGGTACGTCTGTGACAAATTTATCCCAAACTATTTTTTTGACTACAAAAAACCCAAAACCGGTACACATGTGACAAATTTACTCCAAACTATTTTTTTTAACCACGAAAAACCCTAAATTGATAAACATGTGGTAAACAGAGGGTAAAAATCCTAAACCGGTATAACCGTGAAGTGCCACATGTCATCCAACTAAGTAATTTAATGTTAAATTTAACGAAAATTAACGTAGGGTAAATTTGTCGCAAATATATCAGTTTGGGGTAAATTTGTCATAAATGTACTAGTTTGGGGTTTTTTGAGGTTAAAAAAATAGTTTTGGGTAAATTTATCACATGTGTACCAGTTTGGGGTTTTTCGTGATAAAAAAATAGCTTGAGGTAAATTTGTCACACGCGTATCAGTTTAGGGTTTTTGTGGTATTAACTCATTTTTTAACCATAAAAAATTTTAAATTAATATATTTATGATAAATTTATGATTTTTTTTTATCTTCCAGTGCTACTCGTTAAAATGCATTAATGGCTCGAGTAAAGTCATCGCTTTAGAAGGACCAATGCTTTTTCACGAGGTAGGAAGTCTCCCATGGGCCACGTGGCGTCTATTGGTCCAATCCACGAGATACCGGCT
Organism: Psidium guajava; assembly: GCA_016432845.1. Classification (NCBI taxonomy): domain Eukaryota; kingdom Viridiplantae; phylum Streptophyta; class Magnoliopsida; order Myrtales; family Myrtaceae; genus Psidium; species Psidium guajava. Next base: position 1,441,157 of record CM028230.1, read on the forward strand.
ATGCACAATGCGTCTTGTTTGTCTCATCTCCTCTTCTTGCCCTCACAATATTCTTAAGCGTGCCATTGCTGATCAAGTCATATGGGGAGGTCTGAACACCACAAAGATAACCGGGGTAGGGATTAAGAGATTTGCCCGTCTTTCGCCAGATCACGGATTCGATTCACGTCGCGAGCGAACTTTCAAACGGGTCGCCATGCATTGCTTTACTTTGTCGTATCTCGTCCGAAAAGATTTTATGACCGCTAACTATCTTAATTATAGCGATGGGGGCGCCAATATCGAACCTCCTGAGTTACATGTGATTTGGAGTGATTATGGCTCAGATCAAGCATTTGGCAACGACCGTGACACTTTCATAGTAACCTTTAGAGAAGTTGCTCATTCTATTCTCGTATCGACAGACGAAATATGGGGAAGTCTTAAAAAAACCTATGAACATAAAATCAAGACAATTTGAATACGGCAATCTTGTTGACAATCCACAATTGCCTAATTCCATTTTCTTCCATTGAGTATGCATCTTCATTATTTGTTAACTTTTTCGAAAGCACATTCTTTATTTTTTTTTTTTTTGGTCGGAGGCACATTCTTTGGATTGGTCTTGCTCTAAACGTTTTCTTTGGAATAAACGTTTTTCTGCAAAAATGCGTTCACATTAATCCTTAGCAAGAGAAGAAAAGCAAATATTTAAAAAAACAATAATCTGCATTCTTTTCTTTCATATATTTCTCTTGACTGAATCACCCTTTGACCTCTTGGTAACCTTAGGCGTTAAGGTTCACAGATTTGATGAGAGAGCATCACCAATGAAAGACTTTGGGAAAAGGCAACAATAAACCATGCCCAATTGTTACTTATTACTTTCTTGACCTAAAATTGTTGCTTATTACTTACTCAATTTTTATCGAGCGATTTGATTTTACATATATAGAGCGTGTCATACAAATTAGAAAGCTGCCCACTTTTCCTTGAAGAGAAATTTAAGACACAAAAGTGCCAAGTAACTTATATTTTTTTTTTACCTTTTTATTTGTGCTTTTTCATCGCTATCTGATAATGAATTTTATGCCGCCTCATCGTTAAATTTCACCGCATCTGATGTTTATGCTTATTGAAATTCGTTTTTAAATGGCAGACACAAAAATGTAATGAATGAGTATCTTTGTAATTGGCATCGAAGGTATATTGGATTATCTCTGGATTATTTCTGTATACGATTCGATTACACTGAACACGACTAGGAAAAAGGAATATTTACATTAAAATGGATAAATGGGCAGCTTAATTAATCCTATCTACTCACCTTTTTTGGGTTTTTCCCCTATCTTAGCTCACATTAGAAATCAAGAAAAGGCAAAAGGCAAAAGAAGCTTGACAAAAAACAGAGTTCTTCATGTTTATAAATTTTTGAAAAAGGATGATGAAAAGGAGGAAGAGGTCATTGGTCATGTACACATAGAAACGCCCACTCTCTCTCTCTCTCCCCTTCTCCCATTTCACCTCCCTTTTTCCACACCCATTAATTAGATTCCTTCACCCATTGAATTATATGGGATTCCCAGCTCTCAATATCCATCTCAATCTCTTCACTCGTCCTTGACTTTCCTCAAATTGTTTTTTTCTGGGTTGCTTTCTGGGTTTGATTTTAATTTTACACCCAATACATAAAGAACTTTCAGGACTCTCTCTCTCTCGGCTTCCTCACTCTTCTGCAATTTTTTTTTTTTGTGTTTTCCTTCTGTTGTGTGTTCTTGTTTTGTCCCCCCCTCCCCTGAATTGCTCGAGCTGTATATGCGTTACAAGGCTTGAGGAGGATTAATCAGTCTTTTTTTTTCCCTCTTTTGTGGGTCGTTTCCGATTTTAATTTTCTTCTCGATTAAGATAGAGAGAGAGATGGTTAAGCAGGGGCCTTGCTATCACTGTGGAGTTACGAGTGAGCTCTTGGTTCTCCATTTTGTGTTTTAGTTATATCTTGGGGTTAAAAAAAGTGGGTTGCTCTTGTCTTGATTCTGCATATGCAAAACGTATATTTATATAGATACAGCAGCTAAATAATTACAAAAAAAAAAAAAAAAGCTGCATACCCTTGTTCAGACATAAGTAAATTGATGTGCGGTGTTGTTTGTGTGATTCTGTTTGCATATGATTTGGAAAAATGAGGAAAATAAACGGATGTTGCTGTTAGATTGTGATGATCACATTAGTTTGACTTTGACTATGCCATTTCCTTAATCTAAATCTGGGTATCTGTTGAAACTTCCACGATTTTATTTGGGTCTCTTGAATGGTTGGGCAGTTGCAGATTGTGAAAACCAGTTAGTGATAGATACAATATGCATGCCGATGCTGTTGAGGATCTGCAGAAGTGTTAGTGCACTACTAATTAACTGAACTAAATTTCAATCCTAATGACTTTACCTTCAAACAAAATTTTCTGCTAAATTCACGTTAGACTTTCTATTGATGTTTGATCCGGGCCTTCCGGATTGACTCATTCTGTCCATGACTTAATCCGAGATGTCTAACCCAAGGGCCATTCGCTCCATTCTGTTCTGCTTGTGGAAGTGGTCACTAACTTCACCCTTAGCTCCATCAAGATGTAATTATAATGTCCCGATTTAATTGGTTAGAATTTGTGACAAGTAAATGAGGTAATTTCCATGTTTCGGAGGTTATCTGACAATCTAATACAAATTCCTTGTTAATCTCTACTCGAGATACCATCAAAATGTTTTCGTCCTACATCATACTATTAGGTGACTCTAACAGCCTATTCCTAGTGTTTGTACAAATCTTATCTCTTGATACCTTGTTGGGTTCAGATGTCATAGCTCCATTGAGCAACAAGCTTGCAGTGTCAGTGCAGATTCACCTTTTCAGCTTACTGGGAACATCTTTGGTTTTCTTGAACTATGACAATTTGCCTTGACAAGTCCATTGCCTTCAAGTTGGAGGCATCTTGAGTTGCGCTTTTGTTGTTTTCACTATTAACTCTATGATGCTATATGAAGGCTATTTCTGCGTGCTCTTCTGCTTGCCCGTGTGTGTAATCACACTATAATAGCATTTTACGGGGGCATTTATCATGTTTTGGTGCTGCATGCCACGTTGAATTACATCTCTTCATTTGCCTAGTAAATATTAAGTGTTGTTATGCTGTTAAAGTAATCTGCGTTGGATGTCAGAGTTATGATTGCAAAATAGACAAATACTATAGCCCTAAAGACCTTCCACTTTGACACTTTCCTTGTGGTTACTGACATGAAAGGTCTCAGTTCATTCGATTTGAATTGTTGTGTACTTCTTATCATCTTGTATGCACAGAAGCATTCTAGTCCTCGAGCAACAGTCCTCCAAGTACACTAGCAGTGTGCATTTGCTTGTTCTTTGCGGGGACATATTCTAGTTTGGGGTTCTAATGATAACTAAATGTTGCAATAGGCACACCTCTTTGGCGAAATGGACCTCCGGAGAAGCCAGTTCTGTGTAATGCATGTGGTTCTCGATGGAGGACAAAAGGGACACTGGCCAACTATGCCCCTCTCCATTCTCGAGCTGATTCCGAAAACTGTGAAGACCACAGATTTGCCAGAACAAAGGGCATGTCTGTGAACAAAAAGGAAGCGAAGGTGCTTAAACGAAAGTATGATAGTGACAGTATGACTTTAGGAGGAAATTCACATGAATATAGTCAGAATTTCCATAAGTTTGCAGATGATGATACTAGTAACTGGTCTAGTTCTGGATCAGCTCTTTCAAACTCGGAAAGCTGTGTACAGTTTGGCGGTGCAGATGCCAGTGATTTGACAGGTTGAACTTTCAAATGAAAGCTAGTCTTCTCCTCTTGTGCTCAATTTGTTGCCATTCAAATTCAATTGGACCAAGATCCTTTTTATTCTTGGTGAAGGGATTGACGGAGAGAATAGATGTCTTTATTCTTTGTAATGCAAATATGGGCAGTACTGAGAATGAACATTGACACCTCTCTTCAGTTAGCTGGGTAATGCTAATCATATGTGCCACTCAATTTTGTTAGGTCCAGCTCCATCAGTCGTATGGGATTCGTTGGTGCCTTCCAGGAAGAGGACGTGTGTGAATCGTCCAAAGCCATCTGCAGTCGAAAAGCTCACCAGAGATCTATACAATATATTACATGAACAACAGTCTTCATGTTTATCTGGATCCTCTGAAGAGGATTTGCTTTTAGAGAGTGAAACTCCAATGGTATCTGTTGAGATTGGACATGGATCGGTCCTCATCAGACATCCGAGTTCAATAGCTCGAGAAGAAGAATCCGAAGCTAGCTCTCTTTCAGTTGATAACAAGCAGATGAAAATAAATGATGTACATTCTCATCCTCCGACCATTCCTGTACATAACAACAAGTGTGTAAATCTTCCAAGTTCAAAAGCACAGGCTCTAGAGAGTCCTTTTGGGCAAGGGAAGGAACAAGGGCAGCTTAAGAGGTAGCTTAACTCATTTTCAGTCATAAAATTGGAAGAACTAATGATGATTTTGTTCGTGTCCTTTACTAAACTCACTTTTAGAAATTTTAAAGCCTTCAAGCGCAAGGAACAGTTGCTCTCTCTAGAATAAATAAAAGAGTGTCGGAGTCATTAGATTTTCCTACTGCTTCTTTCATACAAGTAATGTAATAAAGCATGTTCTTTACCGGAAAATTGGCCTTTAGTTGAAAGATGGTCTCGAAGGGGCACAAAATAAGTCAAGATCCATTCTTAACATTTCTTTAGTGTTGCATTGCAGGGACAAGTCCCAGCATGAAAAGCTGCACATGTCAGGAACTAGAAGTTCACTGCTTTCTATTGAGCTTAGAGTAAGTGACATGATACTGCTTTCTCCTAGTAGCACTACGGAAATTTTTGCTCAGTTTTGTGGGTCTTTCTTATAACCATCAGGTTATTATATCCAACCTATTACTTAAGTTACTACGTGTCCTTGGATTATAGACGCAATTCCTTCTGAATGTTCCGGAGTTTTGTAAGAATAAGATCCCCATCGTGAAGAACTACCATTGGATATTACTGGATAGATAGCAGATGGTCTAAACTTTAGGTTGCTTGATGTCCATTTTGGCTTGGTGGTGAACTGATGATGAACCTAATCTTGATCCTTTGTCCAGATTGGTTGACTTTATTTGAAGAAATTTCACATTCATGGAATGCTCATCCTGTCTTCTTATTATTGGTGTAGGATGTGTTAAACTTTGATCAGTTTGTCAAATATTTGACTTATGAAGAGCAACAACAGCTATTGAAGTATCTGCCTCAGGTTGATAGAGCAAACTTTCCAGATAGGTTGGCATTCTTGTCACTCAGTTTCCTTGTAAATTTTGGTGGTCTAAGGTATCACAATTATCTCGGCCAAAAATATAAGAAAAAGAACACAAACAATGTACCGTGTTGAATGGTGATTGCTAAAGGGCAGTTACGGTCACAACAATTTTTGTGACACAGGATTGCTCTGGCTTTCGTTCTTTTATTCAGGTGCTGTTATTAACATGTCTTTGCTTAGTGACATGTGATTGTTGCACTTGCAGCCTCAGAAGCATGTTTGATGGTGCTGCATTCCTTGAGAACTTATCTTCTTTCCAGCATCTTCTTGTTGAAGGGGTCTTTGACATCTCATTGTCTTTGGCAAAAGATGAAGACGATGGGACTCTAAGGAGGCTTGTGTTGTCCAACTTGATGAAGAGTAAATGGGTTGAGCATTATCACCAAGTCAAGGTATGTTGAAGCTTATGTTTTATCACCCATAAATGCGGAAATTGTGCATAATAACAGCATGCTGACTGTGAGTTTGCTGCAGAAACTTAAGGGCGGTTCTGGAAGCCCTGGCTCTCAAGGAGGTCGCGAGACTGTATCTAGTAATTTAATCAAAGGAAAGGGATTACATGACATTCAGAAACAGAAGTATACAGGTTTTCCTCATCTTCTGGCGCTTGTGTGCTTAATTAGATTGAGGGAATTTCGTAGGTCCTCCAAGTTCTGTCACTGAACTGGAAATCTTTGGTTTCCCAAGGTATTGTTGTGCTGCAAGAAAAGAGACTCAACTGATGCTAATGGAAAAATTACTATCAAATGGAAGTAAAATGATAAGCTAACAGAATCTCAAGGACTTAAAAGTTTATCCATAAGTTGCTTTGGCCGTAAAATTTGCATCATATCCCATTAATGAAACCTCGTGTAGCAATTTCTATAAGTATTTGCCCAATGATAGACACGTATCAACCACGAGAACTTCTAATCTTATAGGTGACTATACAGTTAAACCTCAGAGAAAACTGATCACTCTGCTTCTTGAATTACTTAAGTTTGGCATTCTTACAAGATTTTCTGTATTTCAGAAGTAAATGCAAAAATGAAGAGCCCCAGAAGATTAATCATAGGAGGAAGCTCCAAAAACAAGGAAATCGCAGAGAGTGATGGATCTTGCTTCAGTCCAAAAAGCCTATTCATGGTGCCTCCTGATGGGGGTGCTCTTTTGCTAGATTCTTTACATGTCGCTGATGATGACTCTGAGCAGGATCTGCTGCTTGATGTACCATCAAACGGCTCATTCCCACAAGCAGAGCTCCTCCATCCGGCTATGAGCTTTGTCTCCCAGCGGGCAAGTAGTAGCAGTAGTTCACAGTACCCGCAGCTTGTTCATCCCTGATAATGCAGCATCACTGAAGCATTAGGGCCTTATATAGATACCCCTTTGGCTAGAGTGGCTTCTTCGGCCGTGCTTGTTGAACAGAAGGATAAATCTTTACATGAGGTTTTATGGTATTTTTTTCATCACTGTCGCCTTTCAACTTGGTATATTGAGGGGATGAAGAGAGGTGCACTTTTGTATAGGAAAGATAATAGGTGGGAGCGTATACCTCAGGATGCAAATGGTGATGACTGTTAATTCCTGGATATCTTTTATCAACCTCAGTTACTCCATTGCACAATTTCTCAGTTATTAGCCTTAAGCATCATGCGAATTGAAAGAAAACAAAGGAGCAGAACGGTCCTTGGCTTTAGCCGTGTGTTTTTTTCTTTTTAATTTATATATCAGAAGTAGGGTGTTTGCAGGTTCTTCGATAGCTGACTGCAAAGTCAACACGAACATCTTCATCTCCATTTCTTCTAGTGTTATGCTGTTCTTTTAGCAAGCGAGAAATTTGCCACCAGGACGCTTCTGTGGTATTAGATAGCAACAGATGTATGGGAACTAAACGAGTTTAGCAAATGTGATAACTAAGCTGAGGTTTTCAGTTTTATAATGCATGTATCCATGATGAACAAAAAGTACAAGCCAAGGTGTCAAGCCCGTTCTGATGGGAAAAAATACCAGCTACAGAGGTGTGATCTCGAATACATTCTGAATGCAAAAAGTTCATGGATGATGAAAACATCAATGAATTATCAAGTGCCAAGTTCTCTATGATAAGCATGTCAGGGTTGGGCAAACGAAATGTCAGCAATTATGGTCAAGCTCAAAGCACGATAACCTCAATAATCTAAACTTCCTCTATTCATAAAGCTGCTATACATTCTGCATTGGTTCACAAGAACAGAACAAGATATCCATACAAAAGCTGTCTATACAAAATCTTGCAGTCCTTTTGTAGAGAAGTTGTTCCTCTATTCTACCGGATTTACTAGAATCAGATTTCCAGGTCTAGCAATCTGTATCTTCATCTTTTCCAGGTTCAAAAGGTTCAATTTTGTTCCCAAAAGAGAACCTTCGATGGCAAATCAATCATTTGCCAAAAGAAAGTTATTGGTCGAATCTACTGCAATCGGAACACAGCCAACATACTCCAAGCAGTCGAATCACCTTGAAACAGCAGTGCAAAACTCCGAAAATCACCAGCCAAACTATTCAACCTCGACCTTTTTCTTCTGTTCTGTACTCCCCTTCTTGCAACCACCGGGGTACGGGAAAAGTCATGCCACGACTCTTCACAAGATCGGTAACTGTATTTTCAAGGCTAGGATCTCCACGAGTTCCCTCAATCACATTCAAAACATCCAAAAGATTCATTTCCTTCTCTATTAAAGGGAAACAAGCAGGAGGTTGTAGTTGCAATTCCGCATCCTTTTCTTTCACTTGCCCCAGAATCGACGATGGCAATTTCCTCGCTCCTCGAGCATCCTGATCAGAACCGGTAGAATTATTATTTACGCCAACACCCCAAAATCTTTCAACATCCACAATTTTATTTCTAGATATCTGCCCTTCACAGTTGTTGCATACTTCAGTTCCATGCCTTTCCACATTCCTCATTCTATTCTTTTCAATTTCTATAATTTTCTTGCCCTTGTCATGCAAATTAGACGTCTTACCCATATATCTGAAACTTTCAAGGTCCTCTATGCTCTTCCAACCCGATTCTTTGCAAGCAACTCTTTGTCCATTCTCAGTTGCAGGAACTTCTCTACCGATGACTGTACCTTCAGAAGCTCCATCAACTTCATGAACTGCACATTTATCCTTGACCATGTCCTTTCTGGACAGTAAACCACCGTCTCTTTCTATGCTCTTGCAACCCATTTCGTTGGAAGCAACTCTTTGTCCATTAACAGCTGCAGGAACTTCTCTACCAATCACTGAGCCCTCAGTACCTCTATTGACTTTATTAACTGCTAAATTATCCTCAACCATGTCCTCTCCGGACAATAAACTTTGTATGCTCTTCTGACCCAATTCCTCACAAGCAACTCTCTGTCCATTATCCGTTGGGGAAACTTCGCTACCAAGCACTGTACCCTTAGTAACTCTATTGACTACATTTACTGCCGGATTATCCTTTGGTATGTGCTCTCTAGGCAATAAATCGCCCTCTCTTTCTACACTCTTCTTACCCGACTCTTTACAAGATATTCTTCGTCCCTTATCCATTGGAGTAACTTCTTTATTGATCGCCGTGCCCTCAGTACCTCTATCAACTTCATTAACCACTAAATCATCCTTCAACGTGTGCTCTCTGGACAATAACCCACCGTCTCTTTCTTCAACCTCCAATTCCATGATCCTTGTGTCATTAGGACACTCAACACTCAAATTCAACTTCCTTTTCCGCAAGCTCCCTTCGCAAACTTCAGCATCTTGCGGCAAATTAGGCCCGTAATTCTTCAAATTTTCCACAGATTTCACCAAGCTCTCCCTGATTTTCTCGGTCACTACTCCTAAAGGAGCATTCGGAGCCTCCAAACGAAACTTTATCTCTAAAATTCTCAAACTTTCGGCAGGATTCACAGCTGAGCAATCTCTCGAAGCTGATGATACCCCCAAAGTCTTTCCGCTTCTAACTTTCACCACTGCAGGACTCCCGGAATATCTCATCCTCTTTGCTGGAGACTCCCTCAAACTCTCACCGAAAGAAGGTGTTCTCAACTTTTCTACTTCTGCTTTTGAAACGCCAGGGTGAGACTCAGTATCAACTCTCTGCGTCATTTCCAGCTCCACAGAGAAAGCCAAATCCGTGTCCCTCCCCAGATCGACGGCCCTCCCGCTTTCCGAGCACCCCCAATCGCCAGCCACCGCGTCGCCTTCGTTCGCGGAATGCTCGGGCGGCGTGTGGTAGACGTCCTCCTGAGGCGTACTACCGTCATTCCGCGCGCTCTCGGACAGCGAGACAATGAAGACCCCCGTGGGATCGACTGCAGGTTCACCAGCTTCCTGGGGCCCCACCTCCCCATCGTCTCCGCCGGCGACGCCCGCCGGTTCCGGCTCTCCGGCGAAACGGCAGCTCCGCAGGAGCCGTTCTTGCGAGGGCGAGATGAGACAGTGCTCGACGATTGAAGCAAATGGATCGATTTGCATGTCCAGAGGGACCGATTCGATTCGATTTTGCTACGAATTGAAGTATAGCCGAGGATTTTAGCGAGGCGGCGTGGAGGATTTTGGATTTCTAGGGTTTTTTGCGTCGATGGAAGTTGCCAGACGAAGTTCCCGCTCTTTCTTTTCCTGTTCTAGGGTCAGCTTACCATGGTTTTGGCGTTTTTCAGGTGCAATGCTATCGACTTCTGCATGTTCTATTTTCACACTCGTCAGAGGGATAGCTCTATATTAAATATTAACTTTTCTCAAATAATTTATTAATGTTCGTCCCACCCAACCCCCAAAAAAAAATTATTATTTTTCGATTCAGCGATTATGGCACCTGAAAAAATGAATCAATAAAAAAGCTAGCAATTTTTGAAATTCAAATACAAAGGCTTGTTTGATTTAGCTATGAGAAAATAATGTTCATGAAAAAATGCAAATACATTTGAACTAAAAGGGATTTCTGAAATTCAAGTAGTGTTTGATAAAATATAATTTAAAATACATAAGAAAGCAATTTTGACGTATATGCCGTTTTCTAGTAAAAATTTTAATTTATTTTTACTGGCTTTGGCTATTGACAACTAGATCTACCCTCCTGCCAACTTCCTGATCTAGATGTCGCTCGGTCTTGCTTGGGGTCGCGCGACCTTAGGTGAGGCTGGTGGAAGCTCAAGGAGCTTTCATTGGTGGTCGAGTCTTTTGTCGATAAAATTGGGATTTTTGAGGATAATTTCAGAATTATAAAAGTTGAGAGAAGGCAAAATTGAAAAGGAAAAAAGAAGTGTGGTTGCATTAAAAAAAATACAACTTTTCAAAATATCTCCAAAATTTTTTTTATCCCAAACTATGAACCCTTTTTGGGCTAAAGGTCTCTAGAGGTATTTAAAAATACAATTATATTTATTTTAAAGTTAAGTAAAAAAAAACGAATCAAACTCCACAAACATCTTATCAAAGGACTATAGAGCCAAAGGCCCTCCCGACCGCGGAACTAAGCGGGCCCAAAATCAATTGAGATGGGCGTCTCAGCTGCGAAAACTCTCCCTCTCTCACGGGAACTTTCGAAGGACTTACTCTCCACCTCCGGTCACCATCAACATCCCCTGTTTTCGACTCTATGATTTCTCTCGACAAGACGGCGATCAATTCTTTCCGTCCACTCTCAGGTATGCGTTTGTGTTCTCCTCCTTGTTCGATCTTCTCTCCTGTGCTCCGATGTCTTCTTTGTTTGATCTGCTTTCAATTGAATTGCATTGCGCTGAATGAATAGAAACTCAACGTATGTCGGCCAGGGCTCAAGAAATTTAAAAGTAGCGGTTCTTTGCAGATGGCTATCTTCTGTTCTGGGTGTGATCCGCTGATTCTCGCAGTGAATGATGGTGCGAATCGCCGCTCATCTGGGGGATCATGACATATTTGTCCGTGATCCGTATCTTTTTATGCGCTGTTTGTGTGCAAAAGGAGTTTGGCTTCATACTGTGAGTTTTGCTCTGGTCAAGAAAGTTCTGGCTTCAGAAATCATTTTGGGTTTTGTTTGTTGAGTTTATTTGGGTTTCATATCATTAATCATCAAGGGAATAATTGCTAAATCTGTCAGTCTTGCGGTATGAAGTGTAATTTATTCAAAGGGAACAATTGCTAAAGCTGTCTTCTTCTGTTTTTAATCTGTTTACCAGTCGCATGGTTGTTTTGTGCTTTTCCTGTTAGTATTCTCTTTCTTTCTTCTTTGTTGCATAGTTTTGGACGTCACTCTGCATTTCAGGCTGAAGGTGCACAAGCTGGAAGTAGTTAACCAAGAACTGCTGCATCAGTTGATGGGGATGTTCCAGAAAGGAAAAACAGGATCATTAGCAATGGGAAGTGGTGACAGAGATGTCGGTACAGCTGAGTTTGAGCGGCAGAAAATTTCTGCTGATCGTGATTGTCCACCAGGACGTGGAGCTTTTGCTACACAATTTTTTTTTCCGGAACCAGCAGTGCAGTTGATGCAAGTAAACATCAACAGGATTCAGAATGAGGAGGATGCAGCCAAGACTGTTAATATGTTCATTGGAAGTTCTGAAGTTGGAACTGAGCCTCACCCTCTTAAAGTGTCCAATGTCTCACCGTGCTCAGTAATTGTGCCACGAATAAATGCTCGACAATCTCAGTCGGGAAAAGTTGGAGATGGGTTGATGCAATTGACAGTTTACACTTGGTGAGTGAGGATGAAGCAGCGATGACATCTCAGCAGGCTTCGGATAATAATGGGAAGAGCTGAACCTGCAGAAGCTATAAGTTCAACTCCTGGGGTGCTGCTGTTGATGCTAGAAGTGGGAGAACCAAAGTGAAGGAGATATTACGCACGTTCCATACTTGTTACAGGAAGATCTTGCTTGAAAGAGAAGCTAAGTCCATAGAACAGAAAGGAGTTGATCTTCAAGCACTGAAAATTTTATAAGGTGTATTTATCAGCACTGCAAAGCAAAATCGGGTCGGTCCTGTATCAGGAGCCGAAGTGGGTGACGACTATTTACAGAGTGGAGCTGGCAACTGTTGGCCTTCATTGCCAAATGCAGGTCAGTATTGATTATGTTGATGAAGGGGGAAAGATACATTTGATGAGTATCGTGCCGTGTGGAGCACGCGATGGTGATCTAGACGCTTGGATTCTCTGATCTACAATGACCAAGGAGTCAATTGGATGCAAAAGGAGGCAGCAGATCAGAAACTCGAGCAAGGTAACTGTTGGGTTTTATGGGAGCATGGGATTACCGCGGTCCACCCGTGTAGGCTATCCGAGCTTCTTTACCAAAGGTTAATTGCTTTTGGCAGTTATCACATTTGAATGTGATAAAAGAACCTTCTTTCCTTCTCTAACTTAACTGTTGTTCATTCTCTTCAAGAGAGAACAGTGAGGAACGACGACGAACTCTTGCTCCTCTCTCGAGTGCAAGATCCAAGACGAGGACTCTCTCAAAGATTGCATCAGTAACATTTAATCCGTGAAAAAACGAGGTATGTCTGTTATGTGATATATTTTTACGATCAGTGATTTAAGTATGTTCTTGGGCATGTTTTTCGAGTAATCTGCTGCATATGTAACGGGAATGCGTTACCTTCAGTAACCTTGCTCTGAAGAACATATATCTGCAAAGAATCATTGAGGTTTTCTTGGGGATGAGAGGGAAGTATCCGACTCTGCCGGTGCAAGTACGTGGATGGAAAAGTTTTGGCAGGAGAAAGAGCCCACATGGCACCGGGCGTCCTTTTACTCAAGTTGGTTTGGATCGGATTCCTGGCCAACTAGAACTTTGCAAGCAAAGTAGGGAGGAAATGGAAGAAGTTTGGTGTGCGGGTGTATCTCTGTTCAGAATACATTTCACAAGGGAAAGAGTAGATTCCTAGTTGTGCTGTGAAAGCCATCAGACTATAAGAAGCCTCCGCCATTACAAACACGAGTGGTATATCCCAAATGGTTCGGGTCCATCCCTGGTGAGAGAAATGTCCTTGTAACTCCAAGAATAGGGGGACATCCCCAACAACCACAACGTAGCTTGTGTGGAAGTTGGAGTAAAACTAAGGTGTCTATAAGTGCGGTCCTTGTTGCAAGTGCCCTCCTCCCTCTTGCCAGAATAGGGTCGCGCAATGTGGCATTTAAGTTGCAGCTCGGAATTTTGTAAGACTGAATTGAAGGAGCGGGTTGTGAGATCCTTCAACGCCATTTCTGCCCGAAGTTTTTAAGGCGAGTATGTGGGACAGATCCTCGAAGACAAGGAAGCAGATTTGAGGCCTGGTCCCGCGAATTATACGTGTGTTTTATGAATGGAGGATTTTGATTTTTGACATGGATGGAGAAATCTACTGGGGAATGGGACGCGATTCTTCACCCACAGCTGCCCTCCCAAGCTCCATGACCGATCTCTGTACGATCACATGGACGAGAGACTGCCAAGTTTGTGTTCTTTGCTACTGAAAACATTCCGCCTCTCTAGGAGTTGACAGTCTCGTGCCATTACATTGACACGACCGATCATGTTCGTGATTCTAATGGAACACTGAGAGTGGAAGTGCTTGAATAATATAAAATTGACGGTTGAAGATTTGAGCACATTTGTGGGTTCTAGATTCGATTTTTAGTATTCTTCAAGGATTGCAAGTGTTTAATGAAGAGTAGCTATTAGGGGTGACCAGTTTCAGGATTTGTGGTTTTCACTCTAGAATCGAGAATCGCTTATTAGGGATAGGTTTCGCAAAATATGAACTGTGAATCACTTGCTCATTCCATAGATTCACCCGAGAACTGAACTATCGATTTTCGGTTAGATTCCGGTTACAGTCCTATCGAGCATCAACATCAATTAAAAAAAGAAAATGGAACTAGTCCCTTGCTATTAAAGGAGGAGGGCTTAACTTGGGATTATGGTAGTGTGTTTCTCATATTTACATTCAATATTTTTATCACATGAAAAACTTAAGGATAATGTCTTTGCGAACGGCAATATTATTGTCAGCAATGAATTCAAGTATCTTGGGAAATGTAATAGCAGTTGATCAACTAATTAACGCAGGTTTTCAAATGCATTCATAATGCATAACACATACCACACATGAAAATAAGTTGGGTCTGAACGTTTTTTCTTTGGACGATGGGTCTGAACTCTAGGCCTTTGAGGGAGATGGCTTCAATTAAAAGAATATATATTTTTATTACATAAATGAATTAGTTGGATGGTTTCCACCTAAAATCGCGAATCGAATCGAAAATCGGACTGGTACCTCCTGATTTCATCCAAAATCAACTCGTTGGGTATGGATTAGGTGGATTATGATTTTTTTGCTTACCCTAGCAGCTATTGAAGCACAAAGACAAACAATGCCAACAGATGTCATTGAAAAGTTCTCCATGGAAAGCTAGGCTTATCTTCAGTGCATTTGTTGTCTTTTATTTGACTTTGTTTTGTGTGATTTTGTTAAGGGATAAATGCATTGAAAATTCTAAAACTTATCACAAAAATACAATTGCATCCTAACGCCTTAAAAAAGAGCAATTAAGTTATAAAATTTATCACGAAAGTACAATCGAGTCCTAAAATTTTCAAAAAGTGCAATACTTGTCACGAAAACCCAATCGAGTCCTAAAATTTTCAAAAAGTGTAATCAAGGAAATGATTTTATCGAACCAATTTGACAACTTTTAGGATTGATTGCATTTTTTGAAAATTTAAGATTCAATTGCACTTTTGTGATATGTTTTAAGATTTGTTTACACTTTTTAAAAGGTAAATTTTAAGACTTTTAATATACTTATCCCTTTCCTTAACTTTGCGGGCTTTCTTATTTTTACTCATGTAATGTTGTCCAATATTTGTGCTACTTTGTGTGGGACCAGCCGCTATAGAAGAATGTGGAGTTTAGGGTAGTACATGAACCATAGCCATAAACATTTGCATTACCATAAGTTCTCCCTTCGTTCTTTATTTGTGCTCTTATTCTAAATTTTTAAAGTTATCATTTTTCCTTCTTTTGCTTCCAACAGAGAGTTGCTATTTTTGTTCTCCAGGGTGTCGCGGGCTAATGTGGGAAATTAAACTATGGAAGAAACCTTTCATGTCTTGGAGAACTCACTTTGTGTTGGCCTAGGGAGGTTCCTGTCCAAACTCTGGAAGCTCTCAGGCGCGTGCCCCCGCGATTCACATTTTGCGCGCGACCCTCCCGAGTTGCTCATAGAAGTCGCACGATTTTCTCTATGTTTTACCCGTGGAAGTACCGACATTCTTCGGAAATCATATCGTGTCGTGTTCAACGCTCTTCGACATATGAACGATACGTGGTGAGCGCTCCAAACACATCATCGACACATAATTTCAACATCTTGACACGTCATTTCAATACGCACGAGTCAATTTTAAAGATTTTTAATAAAATAAGTGTCGAAATGTAAATTTATCAAAAATATATATACTTAAGTCATATGTCTAGCCATCTCAAAGTTAATACACTCAGCTTGTTAAAAAAATAATAACCGTAAATCCCTAATAGAAAAAAAAAAGAATAAGATTCATCGTTGATATTTTTATATATACATAATATAATATATATTTACTATACAATTTATCCTAACATGTTAGAATTTTTTAATTTTTTTAAAAATGACATGTCGGCATGTCGTGTCGTGTGTTGATATAAAAAAGGTGCTGCTTAAATTTTACCATTCCTATGTTGGGTGCATGCAAAAAGGCCCTAAGGTTTATTGCCTTGTAAATTTATCATTACCATTTTCCCAGCAATTGAAGTCCAGAGTTTTGATTCAATCACTCGGAATTTTTCACTTGGATTTTTATCTAGTCTTTCTACTTTCTCAAGAAAATGAAAACCCACCGCAGCCAAGGATGGAACAAGCACACCCAAAAATAAGAAAAGAGAAAGAAAAAATAATAATATCCATATAACTTATAAGATTTATCCTTTCCTTTTATTATTTTTGCATTTTGACCACTTAATAAATAAAATGGAAATTTTCAAAAAATGGCTTAAAATATCTTCATTCTCTCAAATAAAGGCCTGAAATTAATCTTGTTTTAAATAAGGACATCAAGTATTCTCATTGTCTCAAATAAAGACTTTAAGTGGATATTATTTTAAATAAGGGCATAAAATGACTTTATCAATCTAAAAAAAGAGCCCAACTCATCAGTTAATAGGGGCTAGTCGTTTAATCATTTTATTATTTTATTATTTGTTTATTCTTTTTTGAGTTTTTCAACAATTAAAAAAACTAAAATTGAAAAAGAAGAAGAAAACACAAGCAAGAGGGGGCAAGGCTGCCCTTCTGCCTGTGTTTTTTTTAGTTGTTATTTCAATTTTTAATTTAATTTAACTAAAAATTTAGTTAAAAGTGTATTTTGAAAAAAAATACCTTTCATCGATTGGAAAATTTAGTCAGCCGGCCGGCCGATAAGGCGAGATCCTTGTTTAAAATGATTATAGTCACTTTATGCCCTTATTTGAGACAATAAGGGCACTTCAAATCCTTATTTGAAATAAAGTTAAGTTCAAGTCCTTGTTTGAAAAAATGAAAGCATTTCGAGTTTTTTTTTTTGAAATTTTTCCTAAATAAAATGGAGATTTAATTTTTTTTTCCCTTCCCAATTGATGATTGACCCTCATCTACATGTAACCAAGTCAACAAGTCTTGCTCATGTTAAAGCCGTCACTATAGGTCAAAGACCCATATTTGACCCATACTTTATATAAAATGGGTTTTATATGGGTCATTAACTTTTGAAAGATTCACTAAAAATAAGTCAAAAAAGTTGAAGTGAAATTAATTGGGTCAAAATTGGGTCATACATGTCGCGACCTAAAATTCATTTTTAAGTTAATGGATTACCAGATTAATTGATTAAATTAACTAACCTAGTTCGAGCTCTCCCAAGCTCTACCAAATCGCGACTTTGGTTTTTGTTCAAATGCCTTTAAAATTTGGAGTCGCCACTAATCATTTTTTGTAGGTTGATTAGAAACCTAAGTAAATTAGCGGGAGGACTAAATTACTTCTACGAACCAGAGATTATGAGTTCGGGGACTTGGTTACGCTAGATTACTCTAACGCCCTTTCGGTACCAATTTTATGAAAAATTATTTGGAGTGACTTGAAAAGATTTGGATCAAACTGACTAGAATGGTAAAATGATCATTTTTCAACGATCGGGAGGTGAAAACAGGTCAAACCAGTTGAATGTGGTCATTCCTTATTTTCCACAATTTCAGAGAATCTTTTCGAAATTTTCTGAGACAATTTGTCCATGAGGGTCAAAACGGTTATTTTGAAAAGTTCATGAAGGAAATTCATCAGAAATAGGATTGACCAGTTGAAATGGCCCGTTTCCCAATTTCTGAGGTTTTTCTGAATTTTCTGAATTTTTCGAGACAATTAGCAAGAAGCAAGCGCCAGACGATTTCTTTCTTTTTTTTGGTTTTCATTTTTTTTAATGAAAAATAAACTAAATGCAATGCCTGAGCTTATTCTAAATGCAATGACCTAAATATTTCACAAAGAGGATTAGATATGCAATTATCTATATGATGCTACTTTTGAAGATGCAGTTTTCAAACATGAAAATGAATAAATGCAACATATATATATATATTTAGAATATGAAAATGATATGCAATTATTAATTAATGAGCAAGGGAAAACGCTATGGCTGCTGCTACCTTTCTAAAATGTAAAATGGGCTTGTAGTTTCTACTGGTTGATAAGGCTTCTAGCAACCCTAGAGATATACACCGGTAAAAATTGCTTGACAAAAACAACATGCGAGTATGAACAGTGATCTCCAAGAAATACTGGATTCCTAGAAATTAGCATTCCCTCAGTGAGTTTGCAACAACATGGAAGCAAAGTTGGAGACTCAGTTAGAATTTTTCAAGCATATGTGTTACCTGAACAGCAGGAAGCATTGGAGAACCTTTTGCCAGCTCAGCTGCTATACACGATGCCAAAGTACATCCAGTGCCATGAGTATTACGACTCAAGCCAAGACCCCGAATCTGCTACACAAACTTGCCAGAAGGAAGGACTGAACCTAAAGTCATTGGGTTGGTCCACGCCCAAAACAGGGAGATCAAACGGGGCATCTTCATAGTCATTTGAGCTGCCATTTCTGTTGATTCTTGTGATGAATTCGTATTGGACAGGGAGCTTTCGGAGGTGTTCTGGCTCGGGTCGAATCCACATTCCGGCAGGAGGGTACGTCCCGAGCCAGATTCTCAACTTCTTCCTCGGCTCGCGGATCTCAGACACCCACTTGCCCCAATTCCGCATTCGGACCACTCGGCACGTCAGGTGCTCACCCGAGCTGTTCCATCCAGCTCGTCCATTAAATCACCGAGACATAATGGGAATTTTGGGGTTAATTTCACCATTCCAAATCCTGAAGAGCTAGAATGATTTTGAAGGCATCCTCTAACATATTTTTTAATCAGAGAGCATCTGAAGCCACTTGGGTCATACCCAAATACCCTATGAAACGAAGTGACAATAAAATATGACCGGAATAGAGTCAGCCCAGGTGAGTTCGTGTTCTTGGGACTAAGTGGCCCAGCATCAAGCAGGACGTGCCAACTGTTCTGATGTGCAAGTGCCGTCCGTTGGTACAAACATTTCGCGCCAGAGATTCTGGACTGAACAGGAAACACAAATAAACCCGCTGCAAAACCCTTCTTCCTCTTCCTTTTGCTCGATATTTGCTTTCTCAAATCAGCCAAGCAAGGTTAAAGGGTTAGCCGTTTGAACCACGCACTCTAGCCTTTCGCACCTTTCTCCCTTGCATTTTGAGCCATCCAATTGACAGACTGGCTCTTAGGATCAGACGTAGTCAACCACCTCCTGTTTGTCTGGAAGAGTGTGAGTCAGCCAACAATTTGAAGACCGACCCTCTACTGACGGTGAAGACTGGGCCATACTTATTCTTAGGGACGTTCAAGCAATCCACAATCCTGGCCTTTATATTATGCTTAATAGTACCTTTCTCAACGCGACCATACAGAGCATGGTTATTCAAATCGGTAATTATCTCGGACAAGCTAAACGTCGAGGAATCTGAACAATGAACACTCGGAAGATACGAAAACAGCTCGAATCCTCAGAATTCAAGACATACCTTTAGTTGCAAGTGTGAGTACTCGTTCATCCTCAACCGATCAATCTTCTCGTTTAATAGCAAAGTCTCACCAGATTCCATCGCGCGGTGGTAGGTTACGTACCACCCACAAGAACCTGATGCCCCCTCCTCTCGAGGGTGTGATCGATATCTCTCAGCTGCTTCGACGAGAATACTCCCGTGCCAGCAAACACAGAGAAACCATCATGAGCTTTAGCGATATCGTTAACCAGTTCCATGATAAGCACTGCTTTTCCTACACCGGCACTACTACACAGTCCAATCTTGCTTCCCCTTGGTATAGTGCAAGAAAGTCAACGGCCTTTAATTCTCCCTTCTCACCAATGAGCTCCCCGATGACATTTACGATCCACCCGAGAGTGACTCTACCAACAGGCGCAATGAACAGAGAACCAGTGTCGAGCACGCGTTGACCCCGCACGACATCCTCAGTCTCGTCCATAGTGATGGTCTTGAGCATGTTCTTCCCCCCACGTGCTGAGCCAGATGCTGCCATTGGTGGCAATACATAGAGCAAGCCGTGACAACCAGTAAGGCAGAGGCTCAACGGTCCGGCTCACGGCGAGATAAAGCACGCCATATCCGCGGAAGCACGTGAGTACACCGATCAGGAGGACGGCCCGAGGAGGGAACTCGTTGCAGAAGTAATCGAGGAGGAGGCCGTCGTTTCGCCGACCTCGTTGACGACGTCGGGCATGGTGAGCTCCTATTTGTTGAAACCTCCCCAGGACCGATTTTGAAAGGTTATGAGTCCAAAGGGTAGTAGGCATTGTCAGAGGCTCCTATGGCAAGATGGATCATAAGAGTTCTCCCCAGATCTCCTGGCTAATCGTTTGATTTCAAGCCTCCGCCCATCAATTGCCTTTTTTTTTTCGACCTCTAATCCCTCTCTTGCATCCTCCCCTCTCTGTTTTCCCGAGAGAGCTCCCCTGCAAGTCATTTTCTCTCCTTGGTGGGATCTCCATCCCCACCGCTACATGCATGCATGCACGCATCTTTGCTTGCCTTCCTTACTTCTACTGACCCCATGATAACTTTTGCTTTATCTTCACGTTTTCCTCAGCATGGTCTCGGTGATAGTGGATGGTGAGCACGAGCTTCTTTCATGGTCAAGAGTTTGCTGAGAAAGGGGCCATATGTGCTCATTTAAAACGACATATGGAGCATGGATTTGCTCCGCTCGATCTAAATTTTTTTGCAGGAACACACGGGTGGTTGATCATCACCACACGAAATGAAGCTGTAACGAATACGTTTGCTAAGGACTTGGGAGGTCGTGCCTCCAAGGTGGGTCTCCTCTTTCAGGAAGACTCATTCAAGCTGTTTCGCCGGAAGACTTTCATGCAAGATGCATGTCCACTTCATTTGGTCGAAATTTCCTCAGAAAGTGACGAAGAAGTGTGGGAGGTCACCACTCGCAAACGAAATTTTGTACACCTCTTTCTCGTCGTATATTGGGATTTAGACGAGGACGAAGGGGTAGTTGGAGCTCTCAGACTCTACGTCCTCCTCGATGGGCTCCCAACGGTAGCGCTTCGTGAGCTTCTGCCAGAAGAGCTTGACGAGGGCGATGACGATGCCTATGTAGACCCTCTCACAGAGGAGCATGCGCGCCATCGCAAGACATACGTAGTGCCGTAGCACCGGGACGATTGGCATCACCTCGGCCCCAAGCTTCCTTCCAGCCGACGCACCTGGTGAAGGCCGGAAGCATTGAGTAGAGATTGCTCCATAATATGAGGTTTCATCGTTGAGCATCTATTCTCCTTCGCCAGGATCCGCTCCAATTTTTTTCTTCCGGTAACCACCCATGTTCAACTGGTCCCTCACAAACTCTTCCTGACTGTCTTCTGCATTAATTCTGAATATCCCCTCTACTTGTGATCCTCCTTGTGCATACAAGCTTCTTTGCATAAGCAAGAATTTGGTGGGAATGCTGTTACCGCTGGGGCCACGTGATAGATGCACGGACTTCGTTGGGACTCCAAAACATGAGCGCTAGCACTGGGACTCTCCTGAGTACTTCAGGTTCAAACTCCACGGGCCAGCCCAAAACCCGTGGAACCTGTTGAATGTAACGTGTGCGAACGACCAGGGAAGAAATCTCTGTGTGACGGTGGGAGAGCAAATGTGTTCGAACATTTCTTTTCAGCATGCAGACCAGCTATCCATATTACCACCATTCTTAGATAGGCGTCCTCCAAAAATGTCTAAAGAGTCTTTGTGGTCCTAGTGGACTGGAATGCTTGACCCCTTCCGTTTGGCCTGAGCTTCATGAGGAAGCCCCCAGTTGGATTAGAAAGCGAAAACGAAAGTGAGAGCAGCGAAAATGATCTGAGAATAGGAGGAGGGACTTAGCTTTATTCAAGAGTAGCTCCAGTTCCTTTCCTGTTCTTGGAAACTGATGTCCTCATCGCTTTTCTTTGGGGTTTCAGATTTAGGTGGAGGAGTTACTTTTGCCTTCTCTCTGATCTTGGCTGACCTCCCTCGGAGTTTCACCAATGCCCTGGTCGAACGCTGATATAGCTGGACCACCTGGATGTTGTCTGAAGTCCTTTCTCGATCAAGTACTTCTCGGTCCAACCATGGGGAGCCGACTGTTCCAACCACCCCTCCACCCAGAAATGCCAGATTCCTTATCCTGGTATTGGTAGCAAAAATCCAAAAGTGATGGAGGGATGCGTTTCAATCAGTCCTTGGTCCATTGTGCCATACCCCAAGAAGAAAACTCCCCATCCTGGTGCGTTTATCCTCCTCTGAAGAAAAACCCAATGAAAATTGAGGACCCTCCTCCTCTCCCTTGTCGTCCACCGAAAGCAAGTGCACACCGAAAGTAAGCACTGAAAATTGTTTCCCCCCTCTTGACCTCCTTTGTCTCTCCTGCACTTTCAAGAGGTTAATCATAGTTCCTCTTCCTTTTTCGATCTGTGATGCCTCGGATTCTTTTGCTTCAATCACCACATAACAAGTGACAGCTTAAATCCTTGGCCTTTTCTGATATCTTTCATTCCTCCGGGAACTTCAAGCATACCTTACAATTTGTGATTTTACGGCACGCCATCTTGGGATCGTCAGTACAAAAGGGAGGACAGCCTGCAACCATCTCGTACATGATTGCGCCTAATGACCACCAAGCATACTCCATTCCATATCCCTTTTTAGCAGTACCTTAGATGCCTTGTAGTCAAGAGTTCCAACTGTAGAATATGCCAATGCACGCCGATTACGTTTCTATCGTAGCAATTGGTCTTCTTTCATCAACCAAGGCACTCTATCAACACTAGAGTATCTGCTGGAACCACTTAGACTATTAAAGGACAGTGTCACGACTCTAGAAATATAAAAATCGAAAATTACAAGGCTAAAAAGGAGTTTTTATAATTTCTTACTTAATCGGAAAACGAGATTAACAAAGTAGTTCCCAATTTCAGATCAATTTTTGTAGATTTTATTTGGTCAAAATGAAAATAAAATTAAAAGAAAAATAATGACTCTTTTTTTTCATATTTTGTGGTGCCAAATGTTATTTTTTATTCATTTTCAAACACTTTTTATATTTTCTAAAAAATAATAATAAATAAATAAAAATGTGAAAAATATGAAAAATTGTTTTTTGCTCAAAATTGATTTCTTAGGCTTGGCTAAGGTTTCCAAAGTTGACTTTTTAATTTTCTCATTTTTTATTTATTTTTTATGAATTTTTGAAAAATAAAATACCGAAAAATACTAAAAATACGAAAAATCATTTTTTGGTCAAAATTGGTTCTCTAGGCTTGGCCAAGGTCACCAAAGTCAATTTTTTTATTTTATGAATTTTTGTGGATTTTTTTATTAATTTAAAAAGAGAAAAGATGATTAAAAATCAGGTGTCAACAATACATGAAACTCATTTTTGACCCATAACTCTCACAAATTACAAATGGATCTAGGGTCTCAAAGTCTAAACTTTCTTCTTATTATTTTTTTAATTTTCTATTTTTACAAATAGACCCATGGCGCTGTTCACCGGTTGTCGCAACCGTCACGGTCGCCGTTCGCTGGTCGCCGCCGTCGCGGTCGCCTCTACCGCCACTTGTCGTCCACCGTTGCTCGCCGCCACCATCCGTGTCGCCGCCGCCACGAGCATTGAGATAAAGGAGTTTGATCCCCCAGCGACAATGGTAGAATGCCTATGTTTCGTTATCTGCTTGATAGCGGTTAATGCATCGCGGCAGAAATCGTGTGCCGAGAAGTCAATGTCGGGGTCGTCGATCACTCCTAAGAGGTGGTGCGGCACACCTTAGCACTCGAGCTCGGTGACCTTGTTGGTGACAACATCGAACCTCTTGTACGCCTACATTTTGTCAGAATTGATGATCTCAGTTTGAAAATGAACTGCGAGATCGATTGAGAGCTTGGTTTTTCCGGTTCTTGTCGCTCCCAAGATAAACACAACCTTGGGCTTGTTTAGCGGTGGAGCTCCATGGATGGACTTCATGACTACTACGTATGAAATCAAAATAAAAGAAAACAAAAGAAAACGAAACTTAAGACAGTCGTAAATTGTTTATGGAAAAGATGAATAGCTTAGCGAAAAAATTAAAAAAATTCTAAAAAATAATAAATAAAAAATTTTAAAAAATAGAAAAAATTTCACTAGATTTTTTATTGCATGAAAATATTTTAGTAATATAATTTTTTATTTAATTTAATACTTTTTTATTATTTAATTTTCTTTTTTATTTGATGTAAAAATTTTATCTGATAACATATACATGTGAAAAGCTTAAAATAGGTCAAATGAGTTATATGATTTTTCTTAGAATATTAATGTGATTTGGCAATATAAGTCAAAATGGATTAGGTCGGATATGGATTGGTTACGGGTTGGGTCGAGTATGGGTTATTGAATATGGGTCAAAACGGTTTAGACGGGTCAATATGGGTCAGACCATATTTGACCCAACTCGACCCACCCATTTGACACCTCTACATCATGATTGACTGAATCATAACACCCTAATCACGTGATAGTTAAAGATCATAATCTTTTTCAAAAGAGAAATCTTTTGGAAGTGTAGTTAGGTGGAAGCCTTATGGCTTGATTTCAACACAAATAAGTCTAGCGACCATGAACATAGTATTTATTTAATATAATTCCTTAATTTTTACTTAATTTGTAATACTATTCATTAACTTTTAATTTGTTCAATATAATTATTGAACTTTTGATATATATTAAGGCTAGTCCATGAATTATACGAATATGTTCAATATTATTTATGAGCATATAAAAATGAAATGATATTTTTGTATTGTTCGAGGACTAAATTAATCATGTATTAAAAGTTTAAAGATCACGTTGGATAAATTAAAATTTTAAAAATAATATTACATGTGGAAATAATATTCAGGAATCATTTGACGGTGTACCGTAATAAAACCAACGCCTGTCCTGCAATATATTCCGGTATCTCTCTATGCCCGAGAGTCGCGGACTGGAAAAAAGCCGACGCTCCGTTTTCGCTCTTCCTTGCCATCGCAGCCGCGACTGCTTCGCCCCGTCGAATGCTCTCGTCGAGACACGGCCACTCTGTCCATAGGTTCCGTCTCATTTCTCGTCGTGGCTTCTCGGTTTGAGATTCCGACGCTCGATGGTCCTCTTCCTGCAATGTATGTGTTCTCATCTTCGGTTAATTTCAGTTCCATTTGCGTTCTTTGATTCGTTGTTTGGTTGCGAGAGTCTTGAATGTTGCTTTTTCTCGTCTTGATTGCGGGGGCACAAAGGGGTGACCGATGTGGCTCCGTTCGAATTTCTGCTGTTTTGAGCGTGTCGGGACCGAATTGGAGACGGATTGTTAGTTGTGGGAGCATCAAGAGATTGGCACGAGTGATTACGGGAAAATTGGTATTGGGATTTCGCTCGACCGGCTTTGTGGGTTTGTGGTGAGTTGAGGAAAAGGAGGTTGGTCCATGTTAAATGCTCTGTGGGTGGCCATGCGATTATCGTTCAATTAGAATATGGTTTCTGCGCGTGTTTGTCTATTCATGGCGGTTCGCATGGCTTGAGGTTCTAAACAGTATCTATTATGCACAAGCATGTGCACTTGAGTGCAGAGAGATTGTTAGGTGCTCCTGGAGCATGACCTTCCCAGACGCCCATGTCTATCAACCTGTGTGTTGTCATTCTTGGATGAAAATAAAGAAAGTGATCATGGCGGTTCGCATGGCTTGAGGTTCTTAACAGTATCTATTATGCATAAGCACGTGCACTTGAGTGCAGAGAGATTGTTAGGTGCTCCTGGAGCATGACCTTCCCAGACGCCCATGTCTATCAACCTGTGTGTTGTCATTCTTGGATGAAAATAAAGAAAGTGATAATGTCACACCCACCCATGTCTATTGGCCTGTGTGTTGTCATTCTTGGATGAAAATAAAGAAATTGATAATTTCCCACCCACCCGTGTTTATTGACCTGTATGTTGTCATACTTGGATGAAAATAAAGAAATTGATAATGTTCCGCTTTGGTGGATACGGAACATGTGCTCCAGGAGGACTTGGAAATGTTTCGTAAGTCCGGCAATAATTTTTGTGAACTGGATTGTCGTCTGCCATTTGTGTAGTGCTTGTGAGGCCCATAGACGTTTCATTGTATTGGATAGTATGTTTTCTAAACATTTTGATGATCATGGTGGATGATTTCAGATTATTTTTTGGTCTTCCTGTGTAATGTGATTTGTCTAACGGAGACAATATAGATTAGTTCTAGCTTTATACCAACTGTCTTTGCCAAATGGATGGTTCACTAGTACTCTTGTTGATGGTTGTCTAATCTTTTACGCAATTTTGATTGTCTCACTGCTTTGTTATTCAGAATTCAATGGCTGTCCTAAATAATATGCTGCATCATGAGCCATCAAGAGTTGTAACTTCTGTTTATGGCAGTAGTTCTGTGTAGAGATCTGGACTCCCTGTGATGGCCAAAGACAATTGCTATTCTCATAATGGCGCACCTAAGTACAAGCGAAGGATGGTTTCTGCTATTCGGGATTTTCCTCCAGGATGTGGACGATTTGCTCCAAGAATCACTGTGGAACCAACAAAGAATTCAGGTTACGTTGCCAGCTCTCCAAATAAGGGGACTGCAGCTGAGGCTGTTGATACATCATGGGGAGTTCATGTTGATTCTAGAGTCGGAGATTCTACAGCTACCCTCGCACAAACAAGTGTTGTAGAATCTTGCTTGAAAATGTTGGGGCAGGCGGCTGATGTGGTTGATGGTCCAAGCTCGGTGAATGAGAAGCAACCGACAGGAATGTCTCTCGGGGTTCTGGAGCTCACAGGAATTGTAGAACCTAGAAAAGCTTCAGAATCTGAATTGTTCGGGAGAGATGGTGGGGTTGCTGCTGCTCCTCAAGATGAAGATACAACTGAATCAGGTTATGCTTATTTTTGTCCTGGGAACACTTCATTGACTACTGGTTCCACCAGGAGGTGTCTCGAGAAACCTAAACCTAGAAGCTATCCTCCTAGGAGAAGGGTTTCGGCAATTAGAGACTTCCCACCTGATTGTGGAAGGAATGCTCCTCTTTGTGACAAGGAAGCATGCTCGAATGTGGCCGCTCCTTTGAAGGAAATAAAGGTTAGTGAGGAAAGCCCCTTGGAGGATCAGAAAACTTTAAGGCAGACAGAAGTCACAGGCACAAATTTAATTAAAGAAATTTTACGAGATCAGGATTCTCAAGAGTGCAAATCTTTAAATGAGGTAACTGAAGCAACTAAAGCTGAAGTTTGGGCTGAACATGAAGAGAACGGTGTTGGAAGCAAGAGAGAGCGAGATAAGTTGGGAACAATTTCAGAGATGACCATAAAACCGGAGGATGCCAATGATGGTTCGGGTGGATCTCCACGCGGAAGTAATCAAGATCTTTTTGTCTGTCAGTCTGAGGCATCTTTTGATAAAAGGATCAGGGACATTGAAATCTTGGAAAGAAAATGGGCAAAGAAAATGGTTGCATACAAAAAGGGGGAAAGTCTCAAGAGAAAGCATGCAGATGTATCAGGAAATCAGACATTGGAAGACAATGCCAGTGCATCAGAAGTTTCACCTGAAAGGGTTTTGGTGCAAGGTCTTATGGCTGCACCATTTTGTCCTTGGCAGCAGAGCAAAGAGGAAAGCAAATTGTGTTCTCCGAATAATATGATTGCAAGGATTTGCAAGAAAAAAGGTCGCGTAGCCCCTGAGAAATCAAAATTAACACCTAAGAAAAAAGATCCTGTGGGCCCTGAGAAATCAAAATTAACTTCAAAGGTAAAGCTCATAGAAGAAAAAACTTCTGTGGGAAAGACTCCCCTGAAGAGCCAACCTTTTAAAGAGGAGTACGCTCATGAAAGCCCTAGCGAACCGGTGGTTTGGGAAAATCAGGATGTTGTGGAAACTGATGAGCACCACGAGAACCTTCAGGTGACTTTGCATCCTATAGCATTTACTGTCAACCCACCTCCTTTTGGTCGGGGTCTGTCAGAAAGTAAAAGCAATGCTGATGTTACTCGAAATAAAGTCAGGAAGACACTGCGTCTGTTCCAAGCTGTCTGCAGGAAGCTCTTGCAGGAAGAAGAAGCCAAGACCAAAGGTGAAAGCAAACATAAAAGGATTGATTTACAAGCAGCAAAAATGTTGAAGGACCAGAAAAGATTTGTTAACACCGGAGAACAAATCCTGGGTCCTGTACCTGGAGTTGAAGTTGGGGATGAGTTTCAGTATAGAGTGGAGCTGAACATCATTGGCCTTCATCGCCAGATTCAGGGTGGTATAGATTATGTCAAACGAGGTGGAAAGATCCTGGCGACGAGTATCGTGTCATCGGGTTCATATTGTGATGATCTGGATAACTCGGATTTTGTGATATACACTGGCTCCGGAGGAAATGTGATTGGTAAGGACAAGGAACCTGAAGATCAGAGACTTGAAAAAGGTAACCTTGCTCTGAGTAACAGCATATCTGAAAGGAATCCTGTGCGGGTGATTCGGGGATTGAAAGAAACTAGGCCATCTGATTTCTCCGATGCAAAATATAGAACAGTTTTTACGTATACATATGATGGGCTGTATGTGGTAGAAAAATGTTGGCGGGAACCAGGCCCACATGGCAAGCTGGTCTTTAAGTTCCGCCTAAACCGGCTTCCTGGTCAGCCCGAGCTTGCTTGGAAAGTAGTAAAAAAGTCAAAAAAGTCTGAGGCACGGGAGGGTCTCTGTGTGCGTGATATTTCACAAGGGAAAGAGTCTGTTGCGATAGGTGTTGTCAACACCATCGATAACGAAAAGCCCCTGCCATTTAAGTACATTACTCGCATGATATATCCTGGCTGGTTCCGCCCTATGCCCTCTAGGAGTTGTGATTGTTCTAGGGGATGCTCAGATACAGAGAAGTGCATTTGTACTGTCAAGAATGGAGGAGAAATTCCGTACAATCATAATGGAGCTATTGTTGAAGCAAAGCCCCTGGTTTATGAGTGTGGACCTTGTTGCAAGTGTCCTTCCTCTTGCCACAATAGGGTCACCCAGCGTGGTCTCAAGTTTCAGCTAGAAATTTTCAAGACTGAATTAAGGGGTTGGGGTGTGAGATCCCTTAATTCTATTCCCTCTGGAAGCTTCATATGCGAGTATATAGGGGAGATCCTTGGAGACAAGGAAGCAGAAGAACTGACCGGAAATGATGAGTACTTATTTGACATTGGCAATAATTACGACGACAGTAATCTCTGGGATGGGCTCTCTACCCTTATGCCTGATGCGCACATGGATTCTTGTGAAGTTGTGGAGGAGGTTGGTTTTACCATAGATGCAGCCAAGTATGGGAATGTCGGGAGGTTCATTAACCACAGCTGTTCTCCCAATCTGTATGCCCAAAATGTCCTCTATGATCATGAGGACAAGCGAGTTCCTCACATAATGCTCTTTGCTGCTGAAAATATTCCACCTTTGCAGGAGTTGACGTACCATTACAATTATACGATAGGTCAGGTTCGTGACTCTAATGGCAATATTAAGAAAAAAGATTGCTATTGTGGTTCTTCGGAGTGCACAGGAAGGATGTACTAAAGGAGAAATGACTGAAGTATGTTTTTTGTTCTTTTTTGAGGAGGAACTTGTGCAATGGGCCGAAAAGAAGAGAAGGAACTTGTACTTTATCAGGTAAGGTCCTTATCGAGCTGGGGCTCAGGCTCTTATAACATGTTACTAATGATAGATATGTAGCTGACATGACATTAGAAATTGCACAAGTTTTTTGCTTCACTGCTCTTATATGTTTGTTATCAAGCACAGAGGATAGTTGGTGTCATTGCAATTGCACACGACAAGAAAATGTGCATAATCAGAGTCGTTGTTAGTCGAGTTTAGCCTTTCAGTAGATTCTGTCCTGCATGAGTTGTAGTTGGGGAGAAAGTATTAGACAGGAATTGAATTCTGACTTTTTCAGCATATTCTGTTTTCCGTCTGGGTTGATGCGCAGTTTTCTTAATATGCCTATCAAATTTAACGGAGTCTCTGAGTTAAATAAAACAACTGCATTAATCAAGCTAGCTTTCAATTGCAACGTTCAAATTTGGAGGCCTATAAACGGGACAAAACTTGAACGTATGTGGCACAGCTGTGAGGGCAAAAACAAAGGAAATGAAGCAATATTTAGAAGTCTCTGAGTCTGTTTTTTGTTATAAGCTTGTGACACACATTTGAGTATTTTTCTTTTTCCTTGCTTAAGAGTTAGCGAGAGAGAAACTAAAGAGAGGACATTTGTTTAGGTAAGAGATAACAGAGACCCTTTGAAAACACTATAGAGATGTCGTTCATAGTGTGGGAGCGTGTTCTATTATGTTGTGCACGCAGGGTGTCGGTCTTATCCTAAAAATCCTTCAATTTTAGCTCGTCTCAAGTTTATCTTTTGACTCATAAAAAATCTACAACTTTAGGTATGGTCTCAATTTTACACTAATTTTATTTTTTGTCCCATAAAAAATTTCAAACTGAGATCTAGTCTCAATTCTATTCTAAATTTTTATTTATCTAATAAAAGATCTTAATTTTAGGTTCAATATCAATTCTATCCTCCCCTCCTTTTTTTTTTATCTCTGAAAAATAAATCCTAACTTTAGGTCCAGTTTCAATTTTATTGTAATTCTTTTGGACAACAAAAGATCACAAAGTCCTAAATCCGTCTCCATTAAACCTCCATCAAAATTGCCTTTAGTGATTTTGCTATTAGTCTTTGATCTCTTGTACTTGGGAATATTCTATCTCTTGCAGTCGGAGAGCTTGCACTCAAGACATTCGAATAGCTCGTGCTTAAGAGCTTTCCATTTCTTAGCCGTCAACTATAAAAGTTGGATGGAGGATTAATGTGGGCAAAGGTGTGACTAAAGTAAAAGTTTATTGTCTTTTATGCGCAGAGGGACACTAGAAATGATTTTATGCTAAGAGTTCGATCTCTTGTACTTGGGAATGTTTCATCTCTTGTGGTCGGAGAACTCGTGCTTGGGACGCTCAAATAGCTTGTGCTTAAGAGTTTTTCATTTCTTGATTGTCAATAAGAAATTTTTGAGGGAGGGATAATGTGGGCTAATTTGTGTCTTCAGTAAAAGTTTTTTTTTTATGGGTGGAGAAACATTAAAAGTGTCAAAAGTTGTGTATAATGCTCATTTGAGTACCAAAATTTTTCACTGGCTCATTTAAGTGTTAAATCGGAGAAAAATTGATTACTTAAGTGCATTTGATGTGAAATTTCTGCCAAAATTAGTACATGACATTTATAATTAAAAATCTAAGCTGAGTTGGCATTTTTTTAAGCAATCCACGTGGATGTGGAAATCGATATCGCTCGATCCAACTTTGAGTCCAATGTGGTTGGGGGCATAAATGACGTCATTCTAGTATCTATGCCAAAAATTGATGTCGCGGTACAGGTGGTATAACAATTCTGATTTAAAAAAATGATTTTGATTAAAATTATTTTTTCTGATTCCATTCTATGGATGAGTTTTAGAGAATTAGAACGCGTTTAATAATTGTACAAAATTTTTATTCCTGTAATAGAAATAGGTTTGGTAATTGTATGAAATTTTTGTTCTTGAAAATAATTTCTTTTCAAGTCAAATGAAGATTAATTCATATTATTCTTTTATATAACATATTAAATATTGTATATACCATTTTTTCGTGCTATTTCGCTTAATTATTAGGTCATAACAAGTCATTTTAAGTTTAAAAAAGGATAGACTATGTTGGGTTGGTATATGATTTCAGATTAACTTGGGCCCTCCTAAGCCTATATCAAATCGCAATGAATGAATATCAATTCAATTTTAGTGTGGTCGGTGGCATATGTATGTGTAAATGCAAATGAAGTTGCCACTAGTCTTTGAGGAAGGTAGATAGGAAATCAATCGATTTTACGCAATTAGAGAAATCTAGGGTCTGAGACTTGGTTATGTCAATATTTCCATAGATACTATTTTGGCACCGAAGTTGAGTGTTTTCTAAACGTGTTTCATGTAAATTTTCAATTCATTTTTAAACATAGGGTTAACACTACCAAAACTCCCAAACTTGCACGCTTATGATAAATTTACTCCAAATTATTTTTTAACCATCGAAAACTCCAAACTGATATACTTGTGACGAATTTATCAAAAATTGGTACAACTACAATGAATTTACCTTTAATTAGTTTTCGTCAAATTTTACTGTCAAATTGTTGAATTGGATGATACACGACGATTGTCAAATGTACACGTTACCCTCTGTTTATTACAAGTGTATCAATTTAAGATTTTTTATGCTATGAACTCAATTTAACGAAAACTAATAGATGATAAATTTGTCATATTTGTACAAGTTTGAGATTTTTATGGTAAAAAAATTAATTTGAGGTAAATTTGTTACATGTGTATCGGTTTGAGATTTTTGGTGGTATTAGCCCCTTAAACATATAAAGTAAGCTAATGCCAAGTGTTCACGCAAGTTGTTTTTGTCCTTTTCCAAATTTTCTAAAAATAAACTAAGTCCAACGTAGTTAAACCTATGTAAATCGCAATCAATAAAATCAAGTACTTAATCAAGAAATCACGATATTGATAAATTACATTATAAAATCCTAATGAAGCCCTAAGAGCTTAGAGAAATGTGGTTCAGGTTTAATTTCAAAAGTATTTATGATTTTTCTGAAAAAGAATAAAATCTATGAAATCTAAGAATCTAAATCCAAATTTATGAAAATGAGGTCAAACTAGTTTAATCTAAGGTTTTTTTTTCTATTTTTAGGGATTTTATGAAATTTTTTTGATTTTTTTTTTATTTTTTCAATTTTTTTTTATTATCTTATATATTTTTCTTTGAAAATGAGATATCATTATGTTTTAAGTCGAGTGAAAAGTGATGAGAGAATTGAAAGAGAAATGTGAAAAATATGAGACTTCTGTCTGTTTTGTGATTCTAAAAAGTGATCATTTTTTCAGAACCAACTTTTTTTTTATTCTTGTTTTTCTCCAAAACTATTCTTGGGGATAGAATCAAAATTAGAGTAATTTATGTTATCAAGCATGATTCTCGTCTTTTTTTTTTTTTTGAAAAACAAAATAAGAGAACTAGAATCGTTGTTGCTACGTAGGTCCTCAATAGGCCTTCGATCGCACCACTTTCCCTCTCATCGTCTTTCGCTCGCTACTACTGACCTATAAGGAAGCTGGCACAACAACAAGTACCGATTTGGAAATTTAGGCCGCTGCGATAGGTTCCAGCACTCACTCTCTTCTTCGTTGAAATGAAATTTGCGCCGCTACTCAAGCTCATGCCCTGCTTTTGCAAGTTTGAGTTTTTTTTTTTTTTTTGGGACAAATCAAAATAGGGTGGAATTTGAGTTCGATGACCGGTTAGGGTTTGAAATTGGGGGCTTTGTTTCAATCGGGTAATTTAGGATTCCTTTTTTTTTTAGAGGGAAGAAATTCCACGATGTCATTTATGCTTTAGATGGTGACTGAACCTTCGAGCTCAGCTTAAGTTATTAATATAAAAGAAAAAGTCACGTCGGATTTTCAGCCAAACAGATCGGAGCTGGCATTGAAAAGATCGTTTGTAAAAGAATTTGGCTCTTAGGTGATAAAAAAAATTACCGTTAAAAGCGAACGTCGTACACAATTTTTTCACTTCTGATGTCCTCCTGCTGAATTTTTACGAGACCGTGAAATTTTTATGGTAAAATTGAGACAAGACCTAAAGTTAAGAATTTTTCTTAGGACAAAAAAATATTAAAATAAAATTGAGACATGACATAAAGTTGAGGTTTTTTAACGGGATTGGATTAAGGGTCAAGTTGGTAATTTTTCTTACATTATGGAAATGCACATTATAGTACTTGTACTTGTATGCTTCTAGCGAAAATTAATCGATTTTCATTGATTAATATATTATATGCCATACCCCCTTCCGAGAACTCTTCTAACCAAACAAAAAATATGGAATTGTTTGTTAAAGAAGAAAATTATGTAACGAAAGGATTCTTATTTATGCAAATGGGCCACTGCTTCAGATCCTGCCCCTCTGCAATTTTTGGACCACTCTTTTTTTTTCTAGTAACGGAAAAAAAAATAAGGAAAGAAATTTTCTGTGCAATTCCATATGGGATGTAAATTTTTGTATGTTATTGATGAAATGAAATACTTGAAATTTAGAATTAGCAAAAGAGCTATAGCAGGATTTTTTTTTTTAGGATATTATTGCTTCAACAGTGACTAGATCTATATGGGATTGTTGTAGGAGTCTCGTTTTCACTGCAGGAGGTGTTATTAGCGCACAATATAAGCTTGATATCTTCATATAGAAAGATCATTAAGAGAAAGCCAATATTTGAATCCGTCAATATATTCACTTGGACGACATTAGTATAGGGCAATTAGTTAAGGACAAA
The DNA here is from genome assembly GCA_016432845.1 of Psidium guajava. NCBI lineage: Eukaryota > Viridiplantae > Streptophyta > Magnoliopsida > Myrtales > Myrtaceae > Psidium > Psidium guajava. The sequence goes on from CM028230.1 coordinate 1,475,594, forward strand.
CTATGGATTATTAAGGGTGCGTTCGGCTAATGCGAAATATTCAGGAAAATGGATATGTGTGGTTGAAATTTTGGGAAAAGTCTTTGGGAAAATGCAAAGAATTCTAGACTCTGCTTGTTTCGCTGAAACCTTTTAGGAGAAGGTTTTCTATACTTTTCAGCATTTGGTTCATAGAAAATAAACTAGTAAAAAAAAATATTTTCGTTCGATTAACAAAAAAAATCTGTAAAAGTGGGGAAAATTATTTTCTCTTTTTGAAAAATAAAATCATTTTCCATCATCTTTCCTCCTTACATGCTTTCACCTTCCTTTTCTTTTTTCGATATTTTATGTTTTCTTTTCCTTATTCCTTTTTTCCCTTCTTCCTTGTCGGTGATCGGCCATAGCGACCATCCACAGGCGAGGGAGGTGCCCGACCATGGCAAGTCAACAAAGTGGAGCTTGCTAGATTTTGGCGAGCCAGAGCTTCGCTAGATACAATGAGGCGGAGCTCGGCTGAGGTCAACGAGCTCGAACCTCGCTCGAGGCTGGCCGTGAACTCATCGGATTTGGAGAGGTCGAGCATCGTTGGCCTTGGGCTAGCTCGTCCCTTGTTAATGGCTGGCGATCGACGAGGAAGGAAGAAGAGAAAAAAAAATAAAAATTAAAAAGTTATTTTTTTGGTAATTTTCTCCGGGTAGATTTTTCATACGAAAAGATGAAAAATATTTTCCTTATTAATTTTCAAGTTTTAGCCAAGCACCAATTTTTTTTTTTGCAAAAAAGGACATTTTTGAAAAAAAACATTTTCTTATTTTTTAATCAAAAAAGTGGGAAAAAAATCAAATGCTTCGTTAGAGCCAGCGAAAGGCTCCGGCCGTCAACAACCTAGATTTGGTGCTAGTAGCTGTCGTCTAAGGCCGCATGACCTCAGGCGTCCCTCAGTGACCTCTAATGAAATTGTAATAGGTTTAAAACTTTTTTTTTAGTTTTCTCGAGAAATAAAACCCAAAATTTAAGTGTAAATTATCTATTGAGCTTATGTTCTTTTTTGTAAAAATCTTGCATATATCTTCATACTCCATAAAATAAATAGACTAATTAAAAATTATGTACGATATGTATTCATTTTGTTAGTGATGCCATGTAAATTGACTTTGTAGCGACAAAATATATTATTTGATTTAAATAAAAAAAATTGAGAAGAGAATAACAAAAATTTAGCACACTTACAAAACGTGTTATGATTCAATAAAACTCGTCCACGAGCGGAATTCAGAGTCCTTGCTTCTCTTTCTCGGAGTCGGTGGATTTTACGCGCCACTCTGTCTCGAGCTCGCTCTCTCTTTCTCATGCCCACTTTCGATCTCTTTTTGGCCCTATGTTGATCGATTCTCGCCGCCTTCGGGTCGAACTCGAATGCGTTCTTCATCTTCAATCTTCATCGGGAGCATGAATGTCTCGAGCCAATCGCTAGTCGCAGTCCTCGTGGATGCGCATTTTGGTTTGCAGATTCTGAATGCAATTTGCAACTACGAGCCCCTTACGATGAAACCCTAGGGTTTCTGTTAGGGCATTGTTTTTGCGCATCGCTGAGCGTCGGAGATATCTGCCTGCTCGACATTTGGGTTAGTTTCTCCCGCTGTTCGTTTTTCATTTCTGGTTCTCTCTTCTTCTTTTTTCCTCTCCTTTTGTGTGTGTGTGTGTGTGTGTGTGTGTGTGTGTGTGTCCTTCGTGCTTACTTCGTCCTCTTTGCTTATTGTTCTGTCATGAGGTCAGTTTTGGTCCCATTACGAAGGAACCATGAGGGCCGAGGTATTTGACTGACTTGCGCGTGTGAATTTGTTCTCGCTTACGTTGAACCAGCCTACAATTAGTTGAGACAAATCTCTTTAATCCGTGATTGGTTTTATTAGAACACATTGAGGAAGTACGCACTGCCTGTCCTCTGACGATGTAGTGTCTCCACTTTGCTTTATCAGATTTTTGAATTTCTGTATGCTTGAACTTTGGCAGACCTACAGCAGATGCTGCAAGAAGCACAGCACAGTTGGCCTCGTCCAATGGAAATTCATGAAATAGTTTGAAACAACCAAAAGTCTAATTTGACACCAGAGCCACTCTCCAGGCCATTAGGTTGTTATAACTTCTCATTTTAATTTTGCTAATTGTTTGATTATCTTTGATGAGGAGGCTCCTTTTAGTAGCTCTATTGTTGTTCCGCTTACTGTTAACAAATAAGAAATTGACGGTTCTTCTCTCTTATTGCTTTCTGTTCCCATTGTGCAACTTTCATAGGTGAGAGACATGCATAAACAATTGAATTGGCTTGATCCTTTTCTGCAGTCTGGTGTAGCTTATGGTAACATATCATGTGAAATCTCTGTTCAGGGTTCAGTTGCATTAGATTGAATTGAAGTCCCAATGGTGCTTTTATCACCTTCCTTCTGTGTTTCCTTTTTCGGCTGAGTGCGATTGTTGTTTTGGTTCTCTTGAATGAAGTAGAAACTAGTAGGATCTATCAGAATGTCCGGATAGAATACCGGTTGTCGGTTAGTATAACCATTGGCAATTTTGATTCATGAGATGCAGCTTCTGATGAATTATATACTTCTAGCAGTTTCTATTATCTGAATTTGGTCTCTGCTTTGTCTTCCCTTGCATGAATCAAGCAGTGTCACCAATACATATATGCATGTATATAGGCTCTGTTAATCAGTAACTGCATGGTTTTTAGGAGCTATTTGGACTAACTTGGGTTCCCACCAGCCTTTATGAGATCTACATGATTTTAAATGAGTTTGGATGTCAGCCTTTTCGAAGATTTGAGGTTTCTAAAATCATGTAGATTGTAGAACAAAAAGAAAAAGTTCATGTGAAAAGCTGAAAGCAAGTCATGAAAATACACTTTACAATTCTGGCAGAAAAAAAAAAACACATGAACACACTTAATAATTATTCTTCCCAGGGGAACCCGCACTTGCAGGGTTCAACACCACTTTTGGTTGTAATTTTCCTCCCCCAAGTTGGACCATTGCTGTGACCTTCCCCGCGATTTACTCTATGAGATTCTAAATGGAACTTGCAGGCAGGTAGCGTGGATGTTTTGCACTACTACTATGCCCATGGGGAGGATAATGGGAACTCTCATTGCAGATGCCACTGGATGCTCGATAGGTGAGGTGCTGTTCTTCCTCTGGATGATTGTGTTAGCCTGCAAAGTGTTCCATGCAGATTTTTCTAGGGAAAAGTGTAAAAAAAGAAAAGTCTTAAATCTATTGCATTTGTGTCAATTCAGTCCTAAACCTTTTATTGGTGCCAATTCAGTCCTAAACCTTTTATTGGTGCCAACTCAGTCCTAAACCTTTTGCATTGATGTCAATTCAGTCCTAAATCTTTTGCATTGATGCCAATTCAATCCTAAATCTATTGCATTGCTGACGTGACGTCAGCACCCGCCGTGCTATGTAGGACAATCGACGTACACGTCAGCGGATTTCTGGCCAATTTTAGGACTGAATTTCCAGCAATACAAAAGGTTTAGGACTGAATTGATACCAATGCAATAGGTTTAAGACTCTTTTGACACTTCTCCCGATTTTTCTATATGACATGTTAAACACCTTTATGTCTTCAAATTTACAATAATCACCTTGCATCCGAACATATTTATTCTCCATTCATGTTGGAAAGGTTATTTTGTCTAGCTATCGGTCTTGCTGGTCCCACCATTTCACAACTTTCAATGGCTATAAGCTATCATGTTGCGACAGCACTTTGGGTAAATTTATTTATTTTTCCTTCTCATGAGAGTCATCTTTATGCTTCACTCAGTAGCTATTTGTGATATGTCAGAGTCAAAAAAAGGTTCATTGATTAGATTTCCACAAAAAAAAATTGTGATAAATGCATGTGGTATTGTGTTGCTGTGGATGCAAATATTGTTTGCATTCATCATCTTGGTACAGAGCTTTTGTTAAATTGGTTCTCATCAGAATCATTTTTATGCTTAACTATGGGGCTAGTAATGGCATGTCTTTGCAAAAAAGTGCAGCTGACAGGATTAGCATGAAAAGTTTTGATGCATATACATTGTATTCCATTTAAAAGTCTGTGTAGATTAAGCTTCCTTTTTGGCATCCTTACTTTTATATTTTTGAAGTTTAAAAAAAGGCTAATTCCAAACGTAAAACACTGTAGTTCCAGAAGTGAATTCATGTAAATGGAATTTTTATAACTTTGATTAGCTTGTATGATGATCCTCGGTCAACTTAACCTCACCTGTACCAAAATTGGTTGAGAGCAGAAAAGATCTGGAATTTTTCACATCTGACACAAGAAGTTTATTATCTTTATGAGATGTTAGCACCAAATTATGTAAATATGAGTTACCATTGAGTCTACGCTACATTTCGCTGCTTGCTCTTTGCCTTATCTTTGGGTAGCTCGAGCACATTGTTCTTGTTCAGTATAGAGAAGTGAAAGAGGTAGTGCATGGAACCTGGCTTTACAGTTAACTGCATATGTGCTTTTGGTTGGTTTCCATGTCTTTTGATATGGAGATGGTCTTTCTCTATGGGTAGCAGGAAAATTTTTGCTGAACCAAATGGCGTTGCAATTGAGGTTTCTGCTGAAACTTTAACTAATGTATCAATGCGATGAGCGGCTCCTGCTCACGCTCCTGCAAGTGTTCCATTTTTTGTTACTTGCAGCTGCAAGATTAGTGTGCGGTGAGTTGAGAGAATGTGAGTGTTGTTAAATACCATCTATGGCTTCTAATATTGAACCAGAATATGAAGCAGGTCTTTAGTCACATCTGCCAAATTTGTTATGCATATATCCCGCTGCGCTGCTGCTAGATTCCTTCGTTGGTGGATGTGTCACAAATTCAAACGAATACAACTGTTGATTTTGATATCGGAAGAGTGAAGGAGGTCCAAATCTACAATGTTTGATTAAAGGACAAGCTCTCATGGTGGCTGGTTTGCAAACTTCATGAAGGCAGTCAGATAGCCAAATAATTTGGATACACAAGGTCAAGGAGTTATTCATTTGGCCACAGCATTCAGTTGTGAATGGGCAAGGGCCCTATAATAGCTGCGGGTGTTAATCCCAACTTTTGTGATGCAAGCAGAAGAACAGCTCGGCATTGGCCAGCAAATTTTTGAAGATAAGGCTGTCAAGGTCTCAGACACTATTTACATACACCAGCACATATTAGACCTTACTATATTTTTGCCTGAAGCTGGCCATATCATGGGACTTGTTCTGGTTGTGTCTCACTGAACAGCGACGTTTTCAGTGTATGACGCAGTCTCTTTTTATGCGATATCCCCTCCAGAACCAGATGCACTCTACACTATCTGCTTTTCCCAGTTCATGCTCCTGTTCAACAGATAATCTGTTTGTTCTTCAGCGAATACGCATGGCTGACTATGAGGAACATGCTTTATTGAAATTGCCTCAAGGTTACAGAATTCACAGGAAATACAAGCTTTTTAGTAATCTTGATTATTTAAATTACTACTAGGCTAATTGCTATATGAATTGATGGTGATGCCTTCAGTTTTATCTCTCCAGAATGAAATCTGTTTCTCTAATAATTTGTTCTTCTACAGGGAGGAAACTGTGATTGCACTTGTCGGACTTGGAGCAGCTCCAAGAACGGTTGATGATCCAAGGCCCCAGCATGCCCTGGAGGTCAAACAGCGCTGATTTGGCTTCAAGTTGAGGGCATTGGGGAATTGCTGCATATGTGGCTGAATTATCGGTCGTCTTTTTTAACTGACTGTCATGTGTGTTGACCACCCTTGTTGCGGAGAAGGTTACTGGATTGCAGCCCCAATTGTTTCCACTGCAGCGGAGGATGAGGAACTTCGCATTAAACCTCTTGCCGCAGTGAGAAAATTAGCATATGCAGTGGCTCTGATTCAAGCTGCCTTTCAAGCTTGTTCTTTTTGGCATAGACGATCAACAAAGGGAAATAACCATGCATTTCAAGTTTTGGTAAATTTATTTAACTTTGGCTCTTTTAACAAGGCACAGAGCTTGAGTCCCCATGTAGATAATTTGCATTCTGCAGCAGACAAATTTCAGAGAAAGTGTTGTGAGTGGGACGGAAGAAAGGAACTTTTGAAGATACGCAACCAAATTGTAAAATTTCAGGTGATTCTGTACCTTCAATCGCTTCCTTTTCTGATTCGTGCTTTCAATAATGTAATGCATCAGCTATGAAGTTTTCTTCATGAAAGTGCCCCCCTAACTCATTGGTGTGAATGTTTTCTTCTAGTGTCGCCATAAACAAAAAAGCAGGGATCTTTACCAAAAAAACAAAAAAACAAAAAAGCAGGGATTAGCATCAAGTGGATGCGGAAAACTTAGCTCACAGAGAAGGAAAATGCATTTCTTTTGCGAGTGCTGCAGCACCGAATTGATTGTTATGCGTGGAGTTAGGTTTTGTAGAACAAACGTGCCTCAGCTGTCTATAGTTTCCTCGTGTCTTGTTGACTACACGGAAACACACACCCACCCTCGTTCTGTCATCCGGAATCACTTGCAATAATGATACTTCCTCAAGTAAAGTGAAGCTTATTGATTATTGTTTTTATTGTCTATGTCAAAGGGCATTGGAAGATGGTCGTCCAGTCAGTATAACGGTAAAGGCAATGAAGTTGAGACTTTCGGATTATAACTTTGAATAATTGACTTTTTTTTGGGCAATACTGGTAATGTGATCTTAATACATTTCTGGCCCAAGTTTTCACTGGATTTAACTTTCTATTGGATTGAATCGAGTGAGGCCCAAGGGGCCCTGGCCTGCTCAAACAAAGGCCATGGTGTGGTATCTGTTGTCTGAATACATAGTTGGGTCACATAGGCCAGCAATTGGGGCCAGATGAGGCTCAATCTATTGGGCCTCAAGGACTCAAGGTAGGGCCGGCAGTTGGTCCCCTACCATTAGTTAAATGCGGGCCTGAACTGAGATCCTAATGCCATGGGCCCAATATCGGTTCTGGTGACGGTCTTATGAGATCAGGTGACATTAGGCCTAAATTGGGCTCATAAAGGTCAATAATCGGGCCCAACCTAGGCAGAATCCCACAGTAATTGCTATTATTTCCATGGGGCAGGCCTTGTAGGTGAACATTGGGCCTAGAGGCCCAGAATGGGGCCCATTATTTTACGGCTGAACCTATCTATTGGGCCTGGACAAATGGGCCTTGAAGCAAGGTGGTTGTTATCTTGGATGGGTCTGATGGGCCTCTAATGGGCCCATTAGGTCAGCATCATAGTTTAAAGGGCCCCACGTGTTGGGCCTTCAGGCACAAAGCCAGACCCAGTGAGCCGGCCCATGGGCAACGAGTTGGGCCCATACAAGTATGCCCAATGGCCGTGTCCAATGCTGATTGTTGGCCGGATGGGCCCATTCTGAGTCCTGGGCCTTGTCCAAATGGGATTTGTCCCTCCAGTTCAGAATTGACCACTCAGTGGGCCGATACATTTAGCATTTAGGCCCACAGTAAGGCCCATTATTGCCTACTAGATGGATTCTGGGCCCTACATTATGTCTAAGGGCCCAGAACCAGACCCACATTTCTTTTTATGCGTCCACCTCATTTAGGCCTAGCGTTTGAATTCATGGGTTGGGTAATTGTTCAAGTGGGCCCTTCGTGGACATTCACGCCCACATTTAGGCCGTAAAGGCCCAATTTGGAGCCTATGGATCCTCTTACGTTATGAAGTTTTGGGATATGTTTACCCAATATCCATTTCTTCATTTTCCCTAATCTTTTCTTCCCAGAAGCAAAAGATGTTAGGAACCCACAGGCAGGTTAAAGACCAAGAATAGGCTCCACAATTCTCATTAAAAAATAGTTATATGCCCAGCCATAGCCTTTTTATTCTCAAAATAAGAGATAATGGCACAAATAATTTTTGAAATTTGCCTAATGCGCAATGTAGCCCCTAAACTTTTAATTTATTCAGCAATATCACAAACTCCAACTCAAGGTGCAATGATGTCCCTAAACTTATAATTTGTTCAATGTAATCTCTAAATTTTTGAGACATCTTTAATTTAATCTCTAGTCTATTATAAAACCTTCAATGTTATCTTTTCATTAATTCAAGTTCAAGAATAACATAACATATTTTCATAGAGTTTAAAGACTAGATTGAACATGTACCAAAAGTTTAGGGTGCACATTGAATAAATTGAAAGTTTAGGGATTGATATTGCACATTAGGCTAAAGTTTAGCTATCATATTGAATAAAATAAAAACTGAAAGATCACATTGTATGTTGGGCCACAGTTTAGAGATTGTTTCGTCATTTTTCCTTGAAAAAATGAAAACACCACCTTACCAACTTCAGCATAGTTACAAGACATGACTAACAGAAACCTCAATAAGCAGTATCGACATCTTCGCAAGTTCGGTCCCCAAAGTCCTTTTGTGTATTCACAATAGGAAAGAAAAGGAAAAGTGAAAAGAGATCAGTGGAGAGTCCTATTTTCACTTTCACATGCTTGACATTCTGTGCATGTCATACCGACTGTTACTTAAAAGCTTCCTGAGCACTGTTGAAAGAAAGTCCAGTAATTCCTCTTTTCCTGCTCCTTGATCCGGGGAAAACATGGACTGGCTCCATTGGGCTACACAACTCGTGAAAAGTTGGGCAAGCCGTTCTGTCAAAGAGATGAAGCCATGCTTATCAGTAATGTCCCGCCCAGCTTGCAACTCAACAATGTTGCTGTGGCAGTCCATATTATGGTCATTAAATGTTCCAATATCTTGACAAATGCCAAAAAATCTGTGAATCAGCAATGACCCATCTGAGAACAATTAGCAGATCTGGATTTGCGAGTAATTATAGATAATTCATTGGTAGTGATACCATGAGGTGGATGCAAAGCTAAGAAAATGGCGGAGGGACTAATATGAGGTACTTTATTGCTTAGTCTGGGAATAACTGGAGCTTCTAAGAAAACTGAGCCGATTAAACTATTACGTCCATGTTGCAGTGAAAACTGGTTTCAGCATAGAACCAACATTTGACAAAATAAATCAAATACATAAGCAAAAAAATCACTATAGTTCTATGGGAATCCTTCTATTGAAATGTAGAAGTTTATCCAGATCATCTCAAACTAAAAGTGGGTAGCCTAAGTGACTTGAATCTTGAATCGCCAAATCCAACTGGCAGACAATTATCATCGTCTTGAAAGGTCACACTCAACAATATATAGGAATTACCCAACTTAGAAGACAAATTGATAAAATCTATAAAAGCACTAAACTTTTCTCAATCTTACTGCTGGTTAGTTCTTTTTTGTGGTAACAAAAGTTCTGTTAAATCACAAATATATAAAAGGCATTACTTTCCTGATAGGTTTCTCTCAAATTGGACAACTAGGAATCATAAGCATATTCTGATGAACCCTAAAAAGTTGATGAAGAAGAAGACTACTGCAAACCAATCCTTAACATTCCACATTGGCATTATAATACTTTGAATTACGTTCTTTCTGTTTCTTGGGAAGATGAAAGAGGCAGAAATTTGTAGTGGAACTCTTCACATCAAAAGCAATTCTGTAGCTCTATTCTGAACTTGTAAATGAATGGCAGCTACAGATACTGCGAATCTGGTACATGCTCTTTGAGTCATCTAATCTTCATGACACTTGCAAGCTGTTTAAGTCAGAAAAGTCTGAGATTTCTTAACTTAGTAAGTATCAATGTTTCTTGCCTGCAATCTGAGGTATGTGGCTAAAAGAAATTAAAAGAGTTAAATGAATACATCTATAAAACAATACTGTGGTAATTTTCCAGTGTCCAATCGTGCTTATTCTGTATCTGGTACCTCCGGTAGGATGATACAAAACATGGACACTTGCTTCTAGGTAAAGCGAGCCACATATGCATCAAAATTAGTACACAAATTGAGTTTGTGCATGGATGACTGAAAATTGGACAAGGAACTGAAAAGGATTTCATGACCAGGATTTTAACTAAAATTGGAGTGAAGAGCATTTCAAATGCTGCCCACAATGGCTGATGTAGTCATGGAGGATTGAAGGCCAAAAATGGCTGTGACAGCATCAAGTCATGTAACTTAATTTCCAAACATTAGTCTTGCATGTGCTACAATCAGCATTAAACATTTTTAAGTGCAGAGTAGATACTCTAAGAACATGGCCAAACATTGACAGTATCATACCTTCAGCTAGGTGAATCAAGTTTTCCAACATGCACATGGTTGTCCTTGACTGTCAACATTAACATCACTTTTATCCCAAACTAGTTGGGGTTGGTGGTCAATGAACCCGAAGTGAAAAGCTTAAAATATACTAAAAAAGCAAAAATATAAGTACCAAAAAGAAAATAATAATAATAATAGTAATAATGAAAAATAAAATAAAAGAATAAAAAAATATAAATAAGAAATAAATATAAATATAAATATAAATATAGATGACTAAACAGGGCACTCTGGAACATAGGAAATCCACTTCCTCTATAATGCGGATAGCTTTCCTCCACTCCGTCCTAAGATAAATCGTATGCCAATCTATTTCCCACTCCATTAAATCTTGTTTTACTACCTTCTCCCAAGTAAGTTTCGGCCAACCTCGTCCTTTCTTCATATCGTGTTTTCGATAACACACTTCTGTTCTTATCGGAGCATCTAGGGGTCTACAGAGGATATGTCCAAACCATCTCAGTCTATGTTCTCTCATCTTCTCTGCCACCGGTGCTATTCCAACTTTTCATCGAATGTCGTCATTTCTTATCTTATCCATCCTTGAATGACCACACATTCACCTTAACAACCTCATTTCCGCTACCCCAATTTTATGCTCGTGTTGCTTCTGTACTGGCCAACATTTAGCTCCGTATCTAAAGGGTTCATCTCATAAGGGATAGCTCTTTTTTTACGGCCGGCTCGCTACGCCTGACGCCAACCCTCCTCCTTTACTCTGACTTGGGACAGGCTATGCAAGCATACATAGGCAGAGTTTATCTAACCTACATTGTGAGTAGCAGATGTTCATTGAGGTTGACTATAGCTTCATGAACTTTTTCAGCCTCCTTAGTAAGGACCATTCTAAGAAATCCTTTAAAAAGAGAATGTACCTACATGAAATGCACAGATCCATTGCGTCAATATTTTCTAAGGATAAGTTGTGCCAATGAGAACAAATTATAGGCAAAAAGTACATGCTTTAATAAAATTATTCACGAATTGAAAGATCGGTAGTTAGGTTCTAGCTGATTTCACAATGCACATTAGAGGCAGCTTAAGTATCAAACATGATCTTCTCAGTTAGATGAAGCTAATGCGATATGACCTGCTCACTAGACCAATATTATCCTCATCCAAAAGTTGAAAAGCTGTCATAACATCATTGGTATTCAAGCATCCTACCTGCAATATCCATTCAATTTTGAAGTAGTGCATGATTATACGATTCTGTCAATGAAGAACTCGATTGAACTGACTAAACAAGAACTTCTGGAGTCTCAATCCTAAAAAGTGGTGACCAGAATGTCTTAAGTTAAGAAGTGGAACAAGGCATTTCGAATTTTAGAAGCCTCTCCAAGACCTCAAATGTAGTTATATCTATGACAAGGCAAATCATGGTTTACCAATAAGCTAAAAAGACCCAGAATCCAGAACTCGGTCAGCTCAATTAGAGGAACTTGAAGACTGGCTACTTGCCCTAGTATGAAAAAGGTCCCTCCAAAGCTCAGATAGGAATGCATCCAATTTCAAGCTTTGTCATTAGTATTAGCCTTTCTACAGCTCAAATAGGCAAATATCATGCTTCAACCTATGGCTCCAGAAAGGATGTTGATGATGTTATTCTACTTTGAACAAACCTTGAACCATTTTATGAGAATTGAATGGGCTATGTTAAGAATTGACCGGGCTATGCTAAGGAACCAATTGAATGGTAAGAGGAAAGTGCTAAAGAAACCAATTTGAAAGCAGATATTGCTCTCTGCACTTTCCTGTGTTAGCTCAAAAATTTCTTGGTGACCCAGAAATTGCACTGGGCAAGGTTCTGAAGTTGTATTGAAACAAACCCTCTTATTGTTTGCCAAAATCTAAAGACTATGTGAAGACCTATGACCAGTCCAAAAGAATTTACCTCCAGAACATTTCAAATGTTCAAATATTTGCTAGATCTTCATCACCACCGACTTTAGTTGACTCTCCCCATTTTTTTTTTTTGGGGTAAGGACTCTCCCCATTTATTAATTACACACAACATTTTCTGTCAGGTCAATTATGCTGAAAAAAAAATCAAGTTAATTTGATGGTTCACCTCGCTAAGAATGTGACAAGAAACAAAATCCCATTCAGGAGATTCTGTACCAAGGAGCACTAGAACTATGTTAAATCTGAAATAAGGGACCGGAGATTGTCATATCGACAGACAGAGCTAAAATAGTCAAGACAGATTACAACAGGTCTAGCAAATCCAGCAACTGTAATTACTGACTCAATTGGCAAACCTTAAAAAGTGTCTTTTATTTGATAAACTAAGATCTAGTTCTTTCTCTGATGTAGAGAGATTGTGTGATTAACTTGTGCTATCTTATGAAAACAGAAGTTCACCTTTCATCTTATGACCGCAACTTGCAGTCTAACACCATGATGCAGAGAAAGGAAAATAAATAAAGGGAAACACAATTCAAGTAAGGCTTTGGATTTGTTTCACCAGATACAGTTGTTTTGGTGTTAAGAGTATTACAAGACCAGCCTGAAAAAGAATGGAAAAAGAATGAAAGTTCATTTCAATGGTGATTTCTTGCAGCACAACATGATTTAGAATTGTAGAAAAAAGACAGGATTGCACCACTTTTACAATGAAATGAAAGCCTGCTGACATAAACATACTAACATCGTCAGTTAACTAGCTGAGAGAAGATGAAATTGCCTCTTTCAGCATTTCAATGTGAGGACTCCACAGAAAACCCTTTTGATATGTCCTTTTCACTTCTAATTTCAATTTCATGGGGAATTTCTTTTCCTTTTACAATTAATCTAACTCAATATACTCCCACCTTCATTAAGAAGGGTCATTGACATCATCTGATAAATTAGCAGAATCAACTTCTGATTATTTGTTTGTTCTTTGCGGTATGGCTAGTCCTATGTTCTATTCCAAGTATACCTTCTGAAAAGTAATAAGAAAGTGAAAAAAAGGAAACATCACACCTTAGCAACCCTATTATCTGCTATCCCTGGCCTCCTGTATGGTAGCCCTGTCATGCTCCCTCATGCTGCCTGGTTAAAAGTTCAGTGAGTTTGATATGATAAGTCAGCAAGAAAACCTCCCCACCAGCAAAAGCCTTATAAACGCAGCTAAAATAGATCAACTCATAAATAGAATATCCAGCGTACCATAACAATTTGAGGCTTATTACGCCACAGCATTAACAACCTGCTTTCTAAGAGCAACGGACCACAGTATGCCTTGCAAGTTCCAGAGGAAAGTTTCCGTGACAATGACATGAAGTACTTGGATAAGATACAATGACAATTTAGTAGATCACCTCCAAGTAAAAATTGAAAGAGCTTTGAACTATTTATTGTTGCAATGATGACAGTGCCATGAAAGAACTGCAGTTAAAGCTCTATTAAGTCTATCTGCACATAAAGTAACCAGTCTAATATGTAATGATTGTGCATGAACGAAACCAAAAGTGAAAGAGGTGACAATGTGTATGCAAATGATATATAACATCTCTTTAATGTCCAGCCTTGTGAACAGGTTTTCATGGGTAATGAAACCAAAAACTCTTGATGGATATTCTTAAGAGATATCCCCATTGAAAGTCCAATAGACGCCTGGGAGTTCACTCACGGTGGAAAAACAGATAATGACTATTTATACGGAAGCGAATGGTTATCTTGATTCATTAGAAATTGGACACGTATTTCTTGTTGGGTCGCATACTTATGTAAAAATAAATAAACCGGGTCGTGTACTTACATAAAAACAAATAAACCTCAATCTAAGAAATTGTATCTTCCACTAAAACATTCACTGAGGAAGCATAAGCCCTTTTGAAAGAAGCTATCTGGAAACAAAAGTGCTTTATACTTCAGGAGCAAGGATAGTACAAATAAATAAATCGATCACTCTTCATCTTTGATAAAAATTGTACTCTCACAACTTGGAGAAAGATACACGTCTCACATTTAATGCTCAAGGTAGAGTCCAAAAGCCACAGTAAAATTAACCAAAAGTTCCTTCTGTCATTCGTGTCGCTAACAACATTCAGAATAGGACCAAATGATGTTAATTGGTTTTTGTATTATGAATAAATCATGGTTTTCAACATTACCTACCGAGTTAGGAGGAAGCTCTAATAAAGGAAAGACACAACCTAGAGGTCTTATGTCAAGGAAAACAGGAGGAAGTTCTGGTAAAGCAGTTAAACCAAATCACATGGTGGTAGTTGCAGGGATCAGAGTTCGATTGAATCTATCGGCAAATATCATGAACAGAAAAGTGAAATATAAAGCATTGTCTTGGGAATTAATCTCTACTCTCTAGCCATACCTCACTTCACAGCATCTCCCATACTCTAAGTAGGACTCAAGTCTCGCGATAACTTCTAACTTTTAGACCAAAACGGTGAAGATACTCTCTGCAGTAGATTTGGCTACACAGATAAATTACTGCATGTGCATAAACCCGACTAAACCAACTGGATTGTACAGCCGTCCCATAAATAAATAAAAAAAGAACACTTAGACAACACACAAGGAACTACCCATGACAACTTTCTCGCCAACGCTTGGAAACTATCCATAGCACTTTTCAATCGCTCCAATTCAATTACGTTTTACACCGTGTTCTACGATACCATACCAGTTAGGGCAACGAAAATAATCCATCCACCAGTCAGGGAATGAGAAAAAGGGAAATGCTACGCACTTGAGCCCAAACAACAGCGTCTTCAAAATGCTTCAAGTACTGAGTAGGCTGAGAAAAGACGAGCTCCGCGAGAGAAGGATCGCAATCCACGAGCTCTGCCAATATGAAATAGAGAACGAGAAAAAGAGAGATTCGAAAATTCTTCAGCATCAATAATCGAAGAAAAGGAGGGGGGAAATTACTCGATGGAAAGAGAGACGAGACGGAATGAAGCTGGTCCGAGTACAATCGTATGAAAAATGCCGCCATTGACTTCACGAGAGGGCTAGGGTTCTCCTGCAATTGCATCGACTCCATTGATGGCTCCAGAGAAAATACGAACAGAGACAGATAGAGAGAGCGGGTGTTTCTGGGGTTCCGTCGGAGCGAAGATAATGAAGAGAAGCACCGGAGCTTCCGCGCGGGAATTTGTGCGAAGTAGGGGGCTTGACACGATCCGACCCGACCCGACAACTCGACTATATATTACGAAAATGCCATGATAAATTATTTGATCTCGATATTAAATACGACCCACTAATTAAAACAAAACATTTGGTGTGTGTGTAACACACACACACACACATATGTATACATATATATTGTAACATTTAGTATGTCAACTATTGAATCCTTCTTCTGATGCATTTTGATTATTGAATGTGATACATCGTAATATCAGTTGCACCTATGATTAGTAATTTACTATAATGGGCGATAATTTTTCTAAGATTTTGTGATATAGAAATGATATTGGGCCATTAACTTTATATTTTTGAAAAGAAAAATGATACAAATAATCTCTAAACTTTGAACTAATATGTAATGTGATTCATGAATTTCTAATTTGACCAAAATGGTCCATGAAATTTAATTCAATATATAAGATGATTCATGAACTTTCAATTTTTTCAATGTGATTACCGAATTTTTGAACTTAGATCGTGAACTATAAGAAAATATTCAAAGTCGTTGTTGAACTTGAATTAATAAAAGGATTACATTAAATATTTTTATATAATTCAAAGACTAAATTGAACATATTCCAAAAATTTAAGAACCATATGGTAAAATTAAAAATTCATGAATCACATTACACATTAAACTAAAATTCATGAGACATATTGGTCAAGTTAAAAGTTCTAGACCTATATTACACATTGGATTAAAGTTCATGGATCAATTGTATCATTACGACAAATAAACAGGCTTGCAACGGAATTAGTTTTCCCCAAAGTAGTAATTCACCTGATATGAAGTAATTTGGCTTGATAGTAGTATGTAGCTTCATGGACATGGGTAACTAATTCAACTTGACCGATCATAATTTTCCTGTATTTTCTGTAATTTCACAATACCTATTTTTCTTACAAACAGTTATTTGGCCGTAGATTTTGTAACCTAAAAATGCTATGACGTAGTAATTACTCTCACATTGTTGTAAGTATTAGCAACAATTGTAACGGTTCTTTCCTTGTAAGTTCTTGAAAATGACAATTGGTAACATGTCTCCTGGGGCAAATAATTTTTCTAAAAGAAGTAATTAACCATATTTGGAATAATTTGCTTTGAAAAGTTGTACGTTTTGCTTCATTTTTTTGGCAAGTTTTCTTCGTGGGCCGCAATTTTCTTGGATTCATCGTAATTTGATAGCTAGGCAAGGACAATTATTCTGGTGGGGATATTGTCATTTATTAAAGCTCAAGTTCAAGTTTATTTCAAAAAAAAAAAGAAAGATTTGAAAAGATTTTTCCTAAAAATGATCATTGTATTGTTTACAAAAAATAATGAATAAATAAAATATATTTTTATCATCCACGAAAATATTTAAATATATATTATTATCGGTGATGAATATATGTTTAATCCATCTATTATATCAAGCGAAATGAATTATTATTTTAAGGAAAATACTTTTTTAAATTTTTTATTTTTCACAAAATAGCTGGCACCCTGATCAACCCAAAGTGTAGAGTGGTGGACTTTTTAAGTGGACCTTTATCCTCCCAAGGGGACACAATCTCAATCATCATAGCTAATCATACCACGAAAAAACAGAAGGCCTTCGACATGTGCCTAACAGAAAACATTGCAACTTTATTGATGCACTACATAATTAAAGAAGAGACGACAATCCCACAACCCATTGATGAATGGTACGAAGACCACCTTTATTTAGCTGAGGCAGGCAGAAGACCTTACCTAGCTTAAGCTAACTCTGTTTATATCGGCAGCAGAAATGGCCCCACAGCATTGGCCATATCCGAGCTACTCCTAAACCCTACCTAGCAACGTTGAAAATGCAAGCACTTTCCTAATCCACAGAAGGAAGGGGACTGGTTTAGCTTTTTCTAATCTAGCTGCATTTGGGAGTCATAATAAGCACCAGCTTCCCAATTTCCAGGGAGGGCATGGTTTGGTTCCACCCAAGTCACCCCGTTGCTCCAACCCACTTGGAACCTCAGCCTCACTTCACCCCTCGGCGGGCTCTGCGTGTCGAACACTGCTCCGTACGCCCTGCGCATAGGCTTCCACTGTTGGTAGTCCTCCTGTATCGAAATCACAAGAAGCAAAGTCATTGTCTTGTGGACTCATGGTCTTTCAGTTCGTGTTTATGTCGATTGCCACTCAAATTCGACTCCGCTTGGAACAAAATTTTGAATTGAACTCATGGGAAAATGGGTGACTGAGTACCTGCCAATACTCCACAGCTGTGATGTCATATGCGCCGCCGACGTATAGAATGACGATGGCTAAGTAATGAGGGTACTTGCTGTTTTCATTGACCTTGAACTTGATGTTGTAGTGAGAGTATCGGCACGGAACCCTTCTGAATTCGACGTCAACCACGCCGTAGGCAAACAGCTGCTTGGTTTGGTACTCGTCCGGCTGAGCCATCTTTGCATAAGCTCTAGGGCTCAGGATGAAATCAGTCCTGTCTCCTTCTCCATAGTCCGTCGCCACAACGTACACTCCATCGCCCGTGCACTGCGATTCCTTGCACCTCACCTGTTCTTAAAGATATTGACTGATGAAAAAGGTCGTATGGAGTCATCATCTATTTATTTATTAGTCTATTTGAAGTTAAAACCTGATAGCAAGCACCACATCCAGATCCATTTCTGTAAAGCCTCGAAACTCCGGTCACATAGCCATCATTCATGATCCTTCCGTCCTCCCCGTACCCACAAGCTCCAGCTGCCATAAACATTGCGCTCATTAGAACCTCTCTAGCAAAAAATTGTTCTGTGCGAAGTGTTTGGTTTGTGCATGATGAAATGGAGCGATTCTGGGTGCATGTGAACAACCAAGACTTCTAGAGCGGAGTGGGAAATACTACTGCACAGAAACTTCTCATGTTATTTTGCACTCTACCAAGTACCACGGAAAGCGCATACCCGCGAAAAGTAATTCATGATGTAACAAAGCATGACACATGACGATAGACATAGTTTAAAAAGTTACTTAAAAGAAAAGAAACTTGGATATGCGTAATTTAGCGAGTGGTGCTCTAGTAGCTCCAAACTAGTGCGCGAACATAATTCACGTGCTGGCGCTTTGTGTGGTGTGTGGTGGCCGATGCAATGTCATGAGAAACGGAGCGCGCACGTACTTGGAGTCCCATAGCAGTCAGGACTGCCATAGTAAGTAGCTCTCGATGGTGTAAATGAATTTTCAGAGTGACAAAGTGCTGGCAAGAGCACCAGTACACCAAGGAGACAGCCATAGCTCATCCTAGGTTTCATGTCTTACACAATGTACTAATACCAATACAAGCAAATCGAACCTAGAGGACTACTCGACTAGAGAGAGAGAGAGAGAGAGAGAAATGGACAAGAAGGTTTTGGGATGAGGAACATTCAAAGCCAAGATCCTAGATTTATAGCTGAAATCTTGAGGAACTGCCCACTATTTTTCCCTCCACTTGCGAGCAGATAGTATGGAACTCAATGGAGACTTGAGGTTATACAATTGGAATACTCTGGATGACCACGCGTGGACCTTCGTGGACCCTTACACTAGGATATGTCATCATTACTTGCCTATGACTCACATGCCACTGCGCTTTCCCATTCACAGAAAATTGAGCTTCTAGGCTAAATGAAGAAACCCTGAGCTTACGTGAAGTATTAGCATTTCGCAGTCTCTTTATCTCAGGAGAGAAATTTTTTTTTTTTATCTCTTTTCAATAGCTTGAAATACTTCTCTCTTGTCTCGTGTTAATTTGTTAGCAGTAAGTTTTACGATCGTCTTTGCAGGAACAATGTTTATCGATGGCCGAATTGCTGTCGGAAGTATCCGCAGAATTCAGTCGAGTACATGGCAAACAGTAACGATATTGAGAGTTCGAGAATCATGCAACTTGCTGCTTTCCGGATATCTCAGTTTTGATCAAAACCCAATAGCTAGAAAGCACTCACAGCAGTAAAAACCCACTTAGTTGCTGAGCTTTACACCATTTACAGAGTACCCTTTTGCTACTTAAACCTGGATTGATTTGCTGAAGACAACGCAAAGCTATTGACTACCAACAACTGGATATAGCCGCCGAGTCATCGTTCGGTTGTGGCGCACTTAAAAAACCTAGAAAACTAGATTAACTTCAGTCCTAGTTTCGTGTCAAAATCAGAAAAAACAAACGGCAAATTAGGCTTAAAAGCACCCGAATGATTGTCAATACGGATCAATAAGACAAGTTGGTCTTTCCCTCTTCAAACGAGCTTTGCCCATTCTGAGCAGCATTTCAGACGCTGTAGCGACGCATTATGCAGAAAAAAGGTGGAAAATTTAAAGAGCATGATGTAGAGACACGACTGTGGTGCAGAATGGGGTTAGGTGACTCCAGGTCCCTGCCGCCCACGTGGCAAATTCACTCCAAATATGGCAAATTCACCACAAATACGTAAATAATGCTCTAGGTTCTTCTCTCTCTCTTTTTTCCGAAATATAACTAGGTCTAATCTAAAGAGGAGCCTTGACGCATCTGGTTAAGGTGTTGCCGTGTAATCTGGAGGTCACGGATTCGAGTCTTGGACGCAGCCTCTTGCAAATGCAGGGTAAAACTTGCCTCCATTTACCTTTGTGGTGGGGCCTTTCCTCGGACCCCCACCTCATGGAGATTCTATCGTGCACCGAGATGCTTTTTTTTTTTATAACTAGGTCTAATCTGCTTGTTTTTGAGGGAGAAATTTTTTTTTATAACTAGGTCTAATCTGCTTGTTTTTGAGGGAGAAACACCCTTAGGGCAGCACTGATCAATCCGAAATAAGTACTTTAGAGTCTTAAAACTCATCACGAAAGTATAATTAATTCATAAAATTTTCAAAAAATGCAATTAGGTCTTTAAATTTGTTAGAAAATATAATCAAATCCTGAAACTTCAAAAAATGCAATTAAACTATAAAACTTGTCAAACTATTAAAATCAAATCCTCCCACTGATTGCACTTTTTGAAAATTTTAGGATTTAAATTGCACTTTTGGGACAAGCTTCAAAACTTGATTGCACATTTTGAAATTTTAAGGACTCGATTGCACTTTTATAACAAATTCTAGGATTTGATTGTATTTTTTAAAAATTTTAAAAATCAATTACACTTTCACGGCAAGTCTTAAGGCTTTCAATTCACTTTTCACGTCCTTCCAATTATAAGTTGAAGCATGATATAGCACTGAAAACGAAATTTCGAAGGCAAGGCATAAGAAAAGTGACGTTAGTGGAACCTGAGATATGCAGGACTATTGACGTGTTCTGCATCCGGTTAATATGTTGACAAACATGTCCTACCCCGTTGTTCTTGAGAGAACATACTGAGATTGAGTAATTGACAGCTTACGATAGACAAGACCATGTGAGAAATCAAGCAAAACGTAGGGCAACTTATTACGTTGGAACTGAGTCAACATGTGACCGCGAATTCCGATCAGCAAATTGGAAACAGGGCTCGATTGCTATAGACATGGAAGGGAAGCATCAACTGACAAAAAACCACATCATTGTTCAAATAGTACATCAACAAGCAATTCCTACTTATTGTTTCAAGTGTTGATAAATCACAACGTAAAAGAGACGAGGACGGTGCCGATTTCACTCCACGAGATAGAGCTTACAGATGTGACGATACATGTATAATGGCATTCCGGCACTAAATTCAAATACTGAGAGTCTATTCCCACTTCTTAGCTGACATCTAGGCTCTCTGATGTTGATGGGAACTGCGTGTTCGAAACATTACTGACAATGTCACCTGCATGTTGTCAACCGATCACGCTTATAAGCTCAACAAAGCTCAGTGGATTTTGTAGGTGACTTCCGAGCTAAAAAATGCCCATTCTTTTGAGTCATTTCATTTCAATTCTATGTTTACTTGCCAATGCAAAAATTCACTGAAAAGCATTGGATGGGTTATGCCAATCATCTGTAATATCCCGAAAGACACTGATCGTATGTGGGTCCCTCAGCACTTTAGAATGCAACAGGGGACAATGCTAATGTCCCATCAGCCTAGCTGCTAACCACCAAGGCCTTTCCCCAGCCTCTCTAATTTCAGGAAGAACAATCATGACAGCAAAAATCAGATGAAAGAAGCAATGTGAATGTCGAACCAGAAGGTTGCGCCATCACTCCTTCCGGATGTCAAGTAGCTAGAGTTTTGCAAAAGCAAAAGAACATAAATGGGGTGACGCAAAGGTGGCGTGTCCATGAAAAGGATTAGTATATCATTCGCCCTTGCTAGAACCTCCTTGACAGTGAAGTAAGAGGAACAACCCACCGACAAAATTTGGATAACAAAAAAAGAAGACTTAAGAGAGAATGTTCAACAGAAGCATATGATCCCAAAGTTGAAGCTTTAATCACTCCCAATTCACGACAGCTACTGTCTTAATTTTGTATTGCACGTTCTGTTTTCATTCTTATTATAATAAGCATACTCTCTACGAGTGCATTAGTTGTGCAACCTGCTGAATATACAAAGCGGTAATGTGCTAAAGTTTTGATAGAAGAATTTACAAGATGGAGAATATTTTACTCATTCTTCACCTGAATTCCTTGTATAAACAGCAATTTCATTCTCCGGCAACATTATTACGAAAGTTGTGCCTTTTTCAGGTCAGATACAACTCCATGATCTTCACTGCTCCTCTCATTGCATAGCACCTGTGAGATAACCATACTACGCACCCCATGAAAGAAAGTAAAATCAAGTAGACGACATAGTGGGCATACCTTATCTATTGTACCATACTCAACCACTTCACTAGGACTAAAATATTTAGGTCGTTGGATGTCAGCTTCGATTTGCTCTGGTGTTTTCCCAATATGCTTCGCTAAGAGTTTGACCTTCACAAATTGTTATAGGCAAGTAGTTCCCACTTCAGTGTCATGGAGATACATCACAAGACTCAAAAACTATATTCTTCCGTTTGCTCGATTCATTTTGATCATTCCTGTATATGTACATAGACGCGTGTTAGTCGCGTGTTTCTACAAAATAGTGGTACTACCTCGTGGATAGTAATTAAAACAGCCTCTTCTATCTGTATTAGAATTGGAAGTCTCTGAGAACATCAGTCCAACACAATGATCCAACAAGAACAACACCAACCACACACTTGTAGAACCCTGCGAAGAACCAACGCTCCACTAGTACCACATTTCAGTTAACATGATGAGGCAAAGAGGCAAACCAAAAAGGGCCAGGATGACAAAGAAACGAATAACAAGATTCTCTTGATCTGTAAAGTTTTCAATTGTTAAACAAAAGCTCAAAATTTTTCTCTGGAGCTTTGAAGATCATTTCCTAGTCAGTAGCTTCGGAATTAACACGCAGCATGCAGTAGGCGGTCTATGATGCTCTATAAGTAGAAGAAACTCAGACAGATGCAGTATTACCTCTACTTATCTACATAATAAACCTAAAGCTCATCACTTTCTGGTTATAAATAGGCCACTATTGTTTAAGATGAGTAAACTATATGCTTTAGCTGTGGGCTTGTGACCAAGAACTGATTAAAAAAAATACCATTGAGCAGCAAGTCAGTTCAATCAATTTAAGCATTCCTCTAATTTCTTCATAGTGGTAGTCTTGCCTTTGCAGGACATCAGCCAAGGTAGAGAGGGTAAGTCCAGTCCAAAGGACCTCTTGCTTTGATTAACTTAAAAACTGATGGACATGAAAGCTTCAAAGAGCAAATAGCCATGATTTCCTGCTGCTTATGTAAGCTCGACTTTCTCCAATTTTTAATTCAAGTGCCTTGGTTATCTACCAGAATAGTGATCTCGTGGCTATAGAAGGCAAATTTCTCATAAATATTTCAAACCAACACAGTAATTTATCTTACCAACTCTGCCTTGACATTCTTCACTTCTTTCCTGGCAAGATCGATATCTGTTGCGTGACCTTGAAATCTTGCAATTGGCAAGCAATTCACGGACAGAAGATACATGAGAATTATTAGAATTCAGGCAAACTGCCTAAGCTGAGCCCCAACAGAATGTAGACTCTGAAAAGGCTACGAAATGCAAGGTATCAAAAACTTAGGAACTCCAAAGGTGCAGGAAAAACCTGCTTCATCATGATTGTCGAAGATGGCAAAGCAGAACGGTTCCCCAGTGCACCAGCTGCTAAAAGTAAGGCAGCTTCTGCCCTGCATTACCGACACACAGAGTAAAAATCAGAAGCTTGACATACCTGTGTGGGATCGCCATTATCTCATGAAAGAATAACACAGCAATTAAATTTGTAGAGCAGGTCGTGGGACATAGAGATGATAAGACGCATGCATGTATAAGGACCAATTCCCATCAAATGCCTACATCTAGAAGAATATAGAAATATCTTTTGAATCAAACAATTAAGACGATGAGGGTAATTTATTCCTATAAAAGCGTTTCTTAATCTAATAGGCTTCCACATAGATGAAAAGTTCAAAGCAGCACCATTAAATTTTTCATAACAAGTTTCATTAGACGCAGAATAATCATAAAGAAAGGAAAGGCAGTACAGACGTAAATTCACATTCCAAACAAAAAGGGATAGCACAAGAGTGTCAAGGACCTTCTAATAACCGGGGTATGTTGAAAGAAATATACAAAAAAAGTGATTCCTCGACAAGGGAGAAATCTAGTAGTTGCAAAAGTCATGCGTAGCTCCATTTGCGACACTAGTATATCAATCACTGTAACTGTAAGCTAGATGCCACATTCCCCTCTCGTTCACATGAAGAGTTACCGCTTCACGTAAAATATTGAAGCAACCCCTTAAGAAACTCCAGGAGAGGATTTCAGGATGAAAATATTATGTACATCAAGCATCTAATTTTTTGAGAGAAGATACAACCGATACAAACTTAACAAGATAAAGCATATCTCGCCTTTGTGGTGCCAGTGGAGTTTATGTACAGGTAGATCGGCTTTTCGGCATCTTCATATTGTAGATAAAGAAATTCTGCGAGTATCAACTCCGTCACAGAGGGAACAAGAGACATGCCCAAGTAAACTATACGGTTCTTGTGGCGCACTTAGAAAATCTAGAAAACTAGGGTAACTTCAGTCCTAGTTTCTTGTCAAAATCAGGGAAAAAGAAATGGCAAATTAGGCTTAAAAGCACCCGAATGATTGCCAATACGGATCAATAAGACAAGTTGGTTTTTCACTCTTCAAACAAACTTTGCCCATTCTGAGAAAAATTTCAGACGCTGTAGTGACGCAATATGCAAAAAAAAGGCGAGGTCCACGACAGGAGGATCGCAATCCTCAAGCTCTGGCAATCTGAAAGAGAGAGAATGGGAAAAAGAGAGATTCGAAAATTCTTCAGCATCGATAATCGAAGAAAGGAGGGAGGGAAATTACTCGATGGAAAGAGAGATGGAATGAAGCTGGTCCGAGTAATTATCGGATGAAAAATGCCGCCATTGACTTCACGAGAGGACTAGGGTTCTCCTGCAATTGCATCGACTCCATTGATGACTCCAGAGAAAATACGAGCAGACACCCAGAGAGGTGGGAGGGAGAGGAGAAAATATTGCATGCCTATTGGGTAAAGCTGGCGTGGTCCCTTTCGCCATTCATTTCTCGACACGTGGCGATTGGGCCCATATCTCAGTAAATTTTCAGACGCGCGGGCGTTTCTCTCTCCACTATCACCGAAAAAACCAACTCACGGCCATGCGACACGTGTCAGAAGCGGCCCACTCGGCAGATCAAATTTTGAACTCTTGCTCACGTTCTCCCTTCCTCCCGTCTCACTCACGCGACGCGCTCTCCCCCCCCTCTCTTCGCTCTGCGCTCTTCACGCTCTGCTCCCTCTCCCTCCCTCCCGACGACTGGCGATTCCGCTTTGCGCTCTCCGTCCCTCCCCGACTCGCGGCCGAGAGACCTTACTCTGCTCTCTCTCCCCATCTCATGCCCAGCGACGACTCCCTTCTCTCTCTCCCTCCCAAATCGACACACAACCTAGCAGAGAGAGCTCTGGTCCGTCGAACACTGAACGACCGGCAAGGGAAAAAGGTGAGGTTGAAGTGCAACGAGGACGGCACCATCGGCGATCTCAAGAAGCTCGTCGCCGCCCAGACCGGCACCCGGGCCAATAAGACTAGTCCGCTTCAAGCCTGACTTGTTCGAATTCTGCTTTCTGGTCGCTACCGTCAGAGCCACCAGTACGTGTTTGAAAGATTGCTCTGTGTGTCTACATTATGGTTATATGGTGAATTTCTTTTTATTTTAGGTGCGTTTATTTGGATTTTAGCTGTCGTCCAAGGTAGAGAAAAAGACATATTTCTGCTGTACGAGGAGTACAGAGCCTGCAACAGAGTAAATGGAGCCCATGTTGATGTGAGGTCTTTTGTGTTTCCGCGGCTATGGTTGAATTTTGTTCGATGATTTTGGTGTTCAGACGTTGCTTTTACTTGAGAAAAGAGGAGCTTTTTTCACTTTATGCGCAAAATTAGCACCCTAATGGTTTGAGTAAAAAGAAAAAAAGGTGGCGGTGATGATTGATAATGATAAGCATAGATTATAAAATACTTGGTGCTCATTAGCCTTCATTGGAAATCTGATTTTGGCCATATTAGAAATGATTAGTTTTGCGCAACTAGTAGCGTAACTTCTGCCAAATCTATTTCGGATGGATTTTTCAGTACTACGTGGTAGATTCCTGTGGGAACTTCTGGAATGGCAAATGTTACTGTTTATTATCTGGTCGTATTGTTGTTGTTCGTAGTTCTTTTGGATTTTTCTTATGAACAGTTTATTTGGCCGTAGATTTTTGCAACTTGAAATTGCTGTGACCTAGTAATTAATCTCACATCGTTGTAAGTATTACCAACAATTGTAACGGTCCTTTCCCTGTAAGTTGTTCAAAATGACAATTGGGTAACATGTCTCCTGAGGCAAATAATTTTTCTAAAAGAATTGGCAAGCTTTCTTTGTGGGCTGCAATTTTCTCGAATTCATCGTAATTTGACAGCTAGGCAAGGACAAATTATCCTGGTGGGGATACCGTCATTTAGTAAAGCTCAAGTTCAAGTTTATTTCAAAAAAAAAATTTTGAAAAGCATTTTCTTGAAAAAATGATCGTTTCTATTGCTTATAAAAAAATGAACGAATAAAAATATATTTTTACCGTTCACGAAAATATTTAGACATAAATTATTATCGGTGATAAATATATGTTTTATCGATTTACTATTTCAAGCGAAACAAATAGTTATTTTAGTGAAAATTCTTTTTAAATTTTTTATTTTTTGCAAAATAGCCGGCACCCTGATTAACGTAAAAGTGTAGGAGTGGTGGACTTTTTGAGATTTTAGTAGGCGAAGTGGACCTTTATCCTCCCAGGGGAACCCAATCTCAATCATCATGGTTAATCATCCCAAGAAGAAGAGAAGGCCTTGGACACGTGCCTTACAGAAAACATCGCAACTTTATTGATGAAGGGTACAGAGACCTTTATTTAGCTGAGGCAGGCAAGAGAGCATTATATAGCTTAGCCGACCCTGTTCGTATGAGCGGCAGCAATGCCCCCATAGTATTTGGCCATACCTAGCAACATTGAAAACGCAAGCACTTTCCCATTCCACAGGAGGAAGGGGACCGGTTTAGCTTTTCCTAAGATAGCTGGAATCCGGAGTCATAATAAGCACCAGCTTCCCAATCTCCAGGGATGGCAAAGATTGGGTGCACCCAAGCCGCCCTGTTGCTCCAACTCACTTGGAACCTCAGGTTCACTTCACCGCTCGGTGGGCTCTGGGTGTCGTACACTGCTCCGTACACGTTGCGCATCGGCTTCCACCCATGGCGGTTGTCCTGCATCGAAATCACGAGAAATAAAGTCATTGGCTTATTGACTCATGGTTTTTAATTTCGGTTCGTGTTTATATCGATTGCCACTTCAATTTGATTTCGCTAGGAATGAAATCTTGAAGCGAACTCATGGGAAAATAGGCGAGGGAGTACCTGCCAATACTCCACAGCTGTGATGTCATATGCGCCGCCGACGTATAGCATGACGATAGCTAGGTAACCAGGTTTCTTGCTGTCTTCTTGGACCTTGTACATGATGTTGTTGTCACCGTATCGGCACGGAACCCTTCTGAATTCAACCTCAACCACGCCGTAGGCCAATAGCTGCTTGCTTTGGCCCGGCCAAGCCATCCTCGCATAAGCTCTGGCGCTCAGGATGAAGTCCGTCCTGTCTCCTTCTCCATGGTCCGTCACCACAACGTACACTCCTTTGCCCGTGCACTGCGGTTTCGTGCACCTCACCTGCTCTTAAAGAAATTGACTGATTAAAAAAGTCGCAAGGGGTCGTCATCTATTTACGTATTAGTCTATTTGAAGTTAAACCTGATAGCAAGCACCACATCCAGATCCATTTCCGTACAGGCTCGAAACTCCGGTAACATAGCCGTTACTCATGGTCGTTCCGTCCTCCCCGTACCCACAAGCTCCAGCTGCCATAAACATTGCGTTCATTAGAACTTCTCCAGTAAAAAATTGTTGGGGTTCAATCGTTTGGTTTGTGCATGATGAATTGGAGCGATCCAAAGTACACGTGAACAACCAAAGCACGTCACGTAGTGACGATAAACATAGTTTCAACACTTAGAAGAAAAGAAACGCTGGTCTGTGTAGTTCTCACGACATGAAACTATGATGGCTTGAGTAGTACTCTAGCAGTTCCTCACTAAGGCGTGAACACAATTTACGTGCAGCGCTTGTGGGGTGTGTGGTGGTTGATTCAAGCTTTTGTTTCCGTCACAAGAGACCGAGCATGCACGTACTTGAAGTCCCATAGCTGTCAGGACTGCCATAGTAAGTAGCTCTCGTGGGTGTAAATGAACTTTGAGAGTGACAAAGTGCTGGCAAGAGCACCATTACACCAAGGAGACAGCCGTAGTTCATCGCAGGTTTCATGTCTTACACAACGCACAAATACCAATACAACCAAATCAAACCTAGAGGACTCGACTGGAGAGAGAGAGAGAGAGAGAGAGAGAGAGAGAGAGAGAGAGAGAGAGAAGTGGAAAAGAAGGTTTTGGGACGAGGAACATTCAAAGCCAAGATCCTATATTTATAGCTGAGTTCTTGAGGAACTATCCACTATTTTTCCCTCCACTTGTGAGCAGATAGTATAGAAACTAATGAAGACTTGAGGTTGTACAATTGGAATACTTTGGATGACTATGTGTGGACCTTCGTGAACCCTTATATTAAGATATCGGGAAAATTATCAAAAAAAAAATTCGTAAACCTTTTACAATTTTGTTAATTTAGCCCTAAACCTTTTATATTAGTACCAATTTAGTCATAAACATTTTTTTTGTGTCGATGACAGTATCCTATTCTATGCTATCGGCCCGCCAACCTCTGAATACTTTACTCCTAACCCCATAAGATCCCCAACATTTGTATTAATTCAGTCCTTTCTATCAATTGTGACCTGCTGATGATGACATGGACACTGGCCGACGCTGACGGAGTAATTTTTAATTTTTTTCCTTTCCTTTTTTTACTATTCATCTTCTTCATCCTTTTCTCTCCTCCTCCTCCTCCTCCTAGATCGGAAGCGACCCCGCGAGGTCCTAACTATTGTAAATAGGCGGTATTGATCGGTATTGAGGGATCAATCCGCTTTCAATCCCTTGCCAAAGCAACTCATAACCTCTCAAAAGATTCCCACCTCCCCACCTCCGCAAAAGGCTTGAATAAGGACAACACCCAATTTCAACATCTCCTCATAGAACTTCAAGACAAGATCGGTCCGTCAAGCTCCAGCCAAAATTTCAACACCGAGTTTCACGTCTGAATTGATAGGCAAACCTCCAACTCTCCCAATCTAAAAAAAAAAAAAACCCATCGATTGTGTTACGCGGAACGAGCGATCGAACAATAAATAGATTGAACAAGAAAATAAATCAGATACCAGATGTACGTGGTTTGTGGTTCGGTCGTAGAGACCTACATTCACGGGGAGAGCAGCAACGAATTCCATTATAAATCAAGCGATACACGGAAATTACAAACTACACTCGAGTTACTCAAACACTCTTAGTGTTTCCCAGCCCCAATTACAATAAAAAACGCACGCAGTGTTTAGCCTCACAATTCCTAATGAAATAATCTCTCAATCTTACAAAGGAATTAATACGCAAATCTTACAACAAGATTTAATCTGTTTCAACACTTGAATTCTTGATGTAATTCCACGAAGACAAACCCTTGCCAAGCACTCCACGAAACGACACGACATTTTTCTTCTTCTTCTCGACAACGGCATACTTGTATATAGACAAATAAGCCACACACATATTGGAGAAATAAAATAGGGAATTTCAGTCAATGAAAATCAAGATTGACTTTCCTATTTTGTCTTTATCTCACGTGGAAAGTTCAACTCCAATATAAATATTATTCTTCATCTTGATTTGAAATATATCAAATAGAATATATCACACTATTTTCATCAAGATAGATTTCAGTGATATTCAAAACAAATCTTATCTTTAATTTCAAAATCAAGATATATTTATTTCCGAAATTCAAATTTTCGCTTCGAGCTCAAATTCGGGACATATTCTAACAGATTGCGTCCTCGAGCAGTTTGCCCTCGCAAGCTCAGCACACGTGATGCTCTAACAAATCCGCCTCGGGCGACTCACATGTTATTGCACTTTCACATTAACAGAAAATTGAGCTTGCAGGTTGAATGGAAATAAAAAAAAACCCCAAGCTTATGCAAGGTGCTAGCGTTTCCCAGTCTCTTCCATCTTATGAGAGATTTTTTTTTTTTTAATCTCTTTTCACATTATCTTGAAATACTTCTCTCCATCCTGGTGTTAATTTGTTAGCAGTAAGTTTTACAATCGTCTTTGCAGTAACAATGTTTATCGAGGGGGGCCGAATTGCGGTCGGCAGTAGTAAAAAATTCAGTCGAGTGCATCGCGACCAGTAACGGTATTGAGAGCTTGGGAATCGTGCGACTACAAAAGCTGCTTTCCGGATATCTCAGTTTAATCAAAACCCAATAGCTAGAAAGCACTCACAACAGTAAAAACCCACTCATTAGATGCCGACATTTGCACCATTTACAGAGTACCCTTGTGCTGCTACTAAAACCAGGATTGATTTACTGAGAGCCAAAGCAAAGCTAGGGACCCCCCCGACAACCGGATATGGCCGAGGAGTCCCCTCGATGGTTGTGGAGCACCTGTTCTAGAAAACTAGGTTATCTTCAGCCCTAGTTTAGTGTCAAAATCAGGAAAAAAAAACAAACGGCAAATTAGGCTTAAAAGCACCCAAATGATTGTCAACACGGGTCAATGAAAGAAGTCGGTCTCTCTCCCGTCAAAAGAGCTTTGCCCATTTTGAGCAGCGTCTCAGACGCTGTAGGGACGCAATATGCAGATAAATGTTAGAAAATCTAGAGGAGCCACGGCTGTCGTGCCGGATGAGGTGGGGTGGGTGACTCCGGATCCCCGCCGCCCACGTGATAAATTCACTATAAAAATATATTATAAAAAAAAAAGTCCTAAATTCATTTTATTTTTATCGTTCTAAATGTTTTGCATTTGTACCAACTCAATCTTAAATCTTTTATAATTGTGTCAATTCAGCCCATCCGACAAATTTTCGTCGGGCGAATCTGACGTAGACGTCAATCGGCCAGCGACCTGATATTTTAATATTATTTTGAATTTTAATATATTTTAAAGTATTCTTTTCTCTTTTTTTTTTTTCACCCTCCCATCTTCCTCCTCCGCTTCAATCTATCTTTTTCCCTCTGCTTTGGCAACGGAGCAAAGGACGGCTAGCGAGCCTCGTCATAGCTGGGTGAAGCCGAGCCTCGCGGCAGCTGAGCAAAGCTCACCTCGCCAACCCATATCGAGGCGAGGTTGATCCTCGCCAGCTAAGATCTAGGCGAGACCGAGCCTCGCTCGACCATGGTAAGGCTCGGGACGGCTAGCGAGAGAGTGATTACATATGCAAGGCCTCACCTCATCTTCCTCTAGCTCCTTGAAGCATGCTTACGATCTTAGATCTAGGCTAGAAGGGTGAACCTCGCTCAGTGACTGCAACGCCCAACCTCGCTAGGACACGGACTCGGTCGAGCCTCGCTCGATTGTGGCAAGGTCGATGAGGCTCGCTAGCCATCCTCTAGTTAGTCACCAAAGTAGAGGAAGAAGAGGGGAGGGGAAAACAAAAAGGAAAAAAATATATTTTAAAAAATATTCAAAAAAATATCAAAAATATTATGTTGCCGATCGATCGACGTAAATGTCAGCGTTGACCAGTGAAAATTTATTAGATGGACTGAATTGCCCAATTACAAAAGGTTTAGATTGAATCGGCAGAAAAAGAAAGGTTTAGTATTTAATTGGGACAAATGCAAGAAATTTAGGACTAAATTGGAAAAATTAAAAGGTGTAGGATTAAATCGGTAAATGTGCAATAAGTTTATGATTTTTTTTTATAATTTTTCCCGTATGTAATGCTCTAGGTTTTTTTTTGGGGGGGGAGGGTTGAATGTAACGCTTTGGGTTGAATTTGCTTGTTGTTCTTCTTCTTCTTCTTCTTCTTCTTTTG
The DNA here is from genome assembly GCA_016432845.1 of Psidium guajava. Lineage (NCBI taxonomy): Eukaryota > Viridiplantae > Streptophyta > Magnoliopsida > Myrtales > Myrtaceae > Psidium > Psidium guajava. Next base: position 1,507,594 of record CM028230.1, read on the forward strand.
AGAGAGAGAGAGAGAGAGCAACACCCTTATTGCAGTACTACGGATAGTTCCTTTTCGATATAAATATGTTAAAAAATCCTAAAACTTACCACGAAAATATAATTGAATTTTAAAACTTTCGAAGAGTACAATCAAATTATAAAATTTATAAAATTATTGAATTAACCCTTCTATTGATTGCACTTTTTGAAAATTTTAAAACTCGATTGTAATTTTGTGACAAGTTTAAAATTTAATTTCACTTTTAAAAATTTTTGGCAACCACTCTGATTCTAAAACGTGATTTTGATTAAATTTTAAGTTATTTTTTTCTAATCCTATCCTCTAGATAACTTTTAGAGAATCAGAATGCATTTGATAACCGCATAAAATCTCTATTCCTTGAACAAAAACACATTTGATAACTGCACATAATTTCTATCCCAATGAATAATTTCTCTTCTTAATTTTTGTTATTTAAATCATATAATTACATAGTTACTTTGTGAAATTTTATCAGATATTTCAAATTAATCAAAGATTAATTCATATTAATTCTCTTATATAACATATTGCATATTGAAATGTAAAAATAAACATCAAGAATTATCACGAGTCATTTTCTCCATTTATTGTGGGATTTCATCTTACTCTTTTAAGTGAGAGAACAACCGACACGAGCAACATCTTTGTTTCTATAAGAAAAAATGCATTGCACTACCTTGCATTGGGTTGTATTTTTGGTTCTAAGAAATCAAATCTCAATTTTAATTCATTCAAAACTTAAGAATAAGAGCTCGCTAGGTGTTCATGCTGGTTATTATTATTTTTTCTTTTTTCAACATTTTCTAAAACTAGATTAATTTTAAAGTACATAAACCTAGGCAAATCATATAAAATCAAGTGCATAACTAAATGCCATGATATTGATAAATCACATCATAAAACCCAAACGAAGCCCTAAAAGGTTAAGAGATTGTGGTTTGGATTTAATTTCAAAAGTGTTTATGAATTTCCTAAAAAAGAACAAAATCTATAAAAAAATTTATGTCCAAATTCTGAAAACGAGATCAAACTAGCATAATCTAATTTTTTTTTTCTATTTTAAAGGATTTTCTAAATTTTTTCTTATTTTTTAGAATTTTTTCAATTTTTGTAATTATCTTATATATTTTTCTTTGAAAATGAGACCTATTGTTTTAGGTAGAAGGAAAAGCGACGAGAGAACTGAAAGAGAAAAATAAGAAATGTGACTTCCTTCTGTTTTATGATTTTTAAAAGTAATTCTTTTTTTAAAATTGATTTTTTTTTGTTTTTGTTTTTCCTCCAAAACTATTCTCAAAAACAAAATCAAAATCTTTTACATTACCAAACAAGATTCTCATCTTTAAAAAAAAAAAAAAGAATGAAAAAATCAAAATGATTATCGTACAAACCCCAATGCACTTACCCTTTCCTTCCCATAATAAGTGCAAGCATGGAATAGCATTGAAAAACGAAATTTTGAAGGCAAGGCATAGAAAGAGCGACATTAACTATTGACGTGTTCTGAGGAATATATCCTTCCCCATTGTTCTCGAGAGAGACAGAGAGAATTGAACACCTGTTCCGCTTCACGTTTCATTTTCGTCAGGTTTGCTGTGCTTATTATCTGGAGGCATAAAATTGCTTCACACTACAGGCGGAAGAGATTGAGTAATTGACAGCTTAGGATAGACGAGAACATGTGAAAAATCAACCAAAATGTAGGCTAACTTATTACTTTGGAACTGAGTCAATATGTGACCGTGGATTCAGATTGGCTAATTGGAAACAGGGCATTGCTATAGACATGGAAGGGACGAATCAACTGACAAAAAAGCCACATCAGTACGTAAATAGTACATTAACAAGCACTTCCTACTTATTGTTTCAACTGTTGATAAATCAAAATGTAAAGAGACGAGGATGGTGCCTGTTTCACTACACGAGATAGAGCTTGCAGATGTGGCAATACATGTATAATGGCATTCCGGCAATAAATTCAAATACTGTCAGCTTTAGAAGCCTCATTCCCACTTCTTAGCAGACATCCAGGCTCTCTGATGTTGATGGGAACTGCACGTTAGAATGTTACTGACAATGTCACCTGCATGTTTTCAAGGATCACGTCTATAAGCTCAACAAAGCTCAGCAGATTTTGAAGGTGACTTCCACGCTAAAAAATGCCAATTCTTTGAGTCGTTTCGTTTCAATTCTATGTTTACTTGCCCATGCAAAAATTCACTGAAAAGCATTGGATACGTTATGCCAATCATCTGTAATATCCCAAAAGACACTAATCTTAGAAGGCTCCCCCAGCACTTCAAAATGCGACAGGGGACACTGCTAATGTCCCATCAGCCTAGCTGCAAAATCTACTAACCAGCAGGGCCTTTCACCAGCCTCTCTAATTTCAGGAAGAACAATCATGAAAGCAAAATCAGATGAGAGAAGCAATGTCATTGTCGAACCAGAAGATTGCGCCACCACTCCTTCAAGATGTCAAGTAGCTCGAGTTTACAAAAGCAAAAGAACATAAATGGGGCGACACAAATGTGATGTGTCCATGAAAAGGATTAGCATATCATTCTTCCTTGCTAGAACCTCCTTGACACTGAAGTAAGAGGAACAACCATTGACAAAATTTGGATAACAAAAAAAGAAGACTTAGAGTGAAAATGTTCACTAGAAGCATATGATCCCAAAGTTGAAGCTTTGATTACTCCCAATTCACACCAGCTACTGTCTTAATTTTGTATTGCTCATTCTCTTTTCATTCTTATTATAACGAGCATACTCTCTAACAACGAATTAGTTGTGCAACCTGCTGAATATACAAAGCGGGAATGTGCTAAAGTTTTGATAGAAGAATTTACAAGATGGAGAATATTTTACTCATTCTTTACCTGAATCCCTTGTATAAACAGCAATTTCATTCTCCAGCATCATTATCATATAAGTTGTGCTTTTTTCAGGTCAGATACCACTCCGTGATCTTCACTGCTCCTCTCATTGTATAGCACCTGTGAGGTAACCATACTAAGCACACCATGAAAGAAAGTAAAATCAAGTAGACGACATAGTGGGCATACCTTATCTATTATACCATACTCAACTGCTTCACTAGGACTAAAATATTTAGGTCGTCGGATATCAGCTTCGATTTGCTCTGGTGTTTTCCCGACATGCTTCGCAAAGAGTTTAACCTTCACAAATTTATAGGAAAGTAGTTCCCACTTCAGTGTCATGAAGATGCCCCACAAGACTCAAAAACATTGTTATAGGCAAGCAGTTCCCACTTCAGTGTCATGAAGATGCATCACAAGACTCAAAAACTATATTCTTCCGTTTGCTCGATTCATTTTGATCATTCCTGTATATGTACATAGTTGCCAGTTTCTACAATATAGTGGTACTACCTTGTGGATAGTAATGGAAACAGCCTCTTCTATCTGTATTAGAATTGGAAGTCTTTGAGAACATCAGTCCAACACAATGATCCAACAAGAACAACACTAAACAAACACTTGTAGAACCCTGTGAAGAACCGACGCTCTGCTAATACCACATTTCAGATAACATGATGAGGCAAAGAGGCAAACCAAAAAGGGCCAGGATGACAAAGGAACGAATAACAAAATTCTTTTGATCTGTAAAGTTTTCAATTTGTTAAACAAACACTCAAAATTTTTCTCTGGAGCTTTGAAGATCATTTTCTAGTCCTTAGCTTCGGAATTAACATGCGTCATGAAGTAGGTGGTGTATGACATCTATAAGTAGAAGAAACTCAGACAGATGCAGTATGACCTCTACTTATCTGCATAATAAAGCAAAAGCTCATCACTTACTGGTTATAAATAGGCCGCTATTGTTTAAGATGAGTAAACTATATGCTTTAGCTGTGAGCTAATGTAGAAGGGCTTGTTACCAAGAATTGATTAAAAAAACTGCCATTGAGCAACAAGTCAGTTCAATCAATTTAAGCATTCCTCTAATTTCTTCATAGTGGTAGTCTTGACTTTGCAGGACATCAGCCAAGGTAGAGGGGGTAACTCCAGTCCAAAGGACCTCTTGCTTTGATTAACTTAAAACTGATGGACATGAAAGCTTCAAAGAGCAAATAGCCATGATGTCCTGCTGCTTATGTGAGCTCTGACTTACTCCAATTTTCAATTCAAGTGCCTTGGTTAGATCATGTCATCTACCAGAATAGTAATCTCATGGCTACAGAAGGCAAATTTCTCATAAATATCTCAAACCAACACAGTAATTTATCTTACCAACTCTGCCTTGACATTCTTCACTTCTTTCCTAGCAAGATCGATATCTGTTGCCTGACCTTGAAATCTTGCAATTGGCTAGCAATTCGCGGACAGAGGATATACGAGAATTATTAGAATTCAGGCAAACTTCCTAAGCTGATTCCCAACAGAATGTAGATTCTGAAAAGGCTACGAAATGGAAGGTATCAATAACTTAGGAACTCCAAAGGTGCAGGGAAAACCTGCTTCATCATGATTGTTGAAGATGGCAAAGCAGAACGGTTCCCCTGTGCGCCAGCTGCTAAAAGTAAGGCAGCTTCTCCCCAAGCATTACCAACACACAGAGTAAAAATCGGTGGCTTGACGTACCTGTGTGGGATAACCATTATCTCATGGAAGAATAACACAGCAATTAAATTTGTAGAGCAGGTCGTGGGACATAGAGATGATAAGACGCATGCATGTATAAGGACCGATTCCCATCAAATGCCTACATCTAGAAGAATATAGAAATATCTTTTGAATCAAACAATTAAGACGATGAGGAGAATTTATTCCTATAAAAGCGTTTCTTAATCTAATAGGCTTCCACACACATGAAAAGTTCAAAGCAGCAACGTTAAATTTTTCATAAATGCCGGTGGTAGAATAAATTTACATTAAAAAAAAAACTAGCAGAGGCCTAATAACTTATCCTTGTTAACAATATCAGAAGCTTATAAATTCAAGAAATAAAAAAGCTAAAATTGGATAGATGAAACCTCATGACATCATAAATAGCAAAAGCCTCGGTCTCATAACCCAGCTTCTCACCACCCTGGAAAAGGCAATAAGTTTCATTAGACGCAGAATAATCATAAAGAAAGGAAAGGAAGTACAGACATAAATTCACATTCCAAACAAAAAGGAATTGCACTAGAGTCAAGGGCCTTCTAATAACCGGGGTATGTTGAAAGAAATATACAAAAAGAAGTGATTCTTTGACAAGAGAGAAATGTAATAGTTGCAAAAGTCATGCATAGCTCCATTTGTGATACTAGTATATTAATCACGGCGAGTATAAGCTAGATGCCACATTCCCTTCTTGTTCACATGAAGAGCTACCGCTTCAGGAGAGGATTTCAGGATGAAAATATTATGTACATCAAGCATCTAATCTTTTGAGAGAAGATACAACCCATACAAACTTAACAAGATAAAGCATATTTGACCTTTGTTGTGCCAGTGGAGTTTATGTACAGGTAGATAGGCTTTTCGGCATCTTCATATTGAAGATAAAGAAATTCTGCAAGTATCAATTCTGTCACAGAGGGAACAAGAGACATGCCCAAGTAAACTATACGATTCTTGTACAGGTAAGATGCCAAGTCTGGTGGAGGTTGCTCCCACGCACTTCCCCTGGAGAAAGGAATGACCTGCATGCAAATGAGGAATGAACAACTGAAAAGTCCTTCATGAAGTGAGTGATATTAATGAAAGGTCAAGTATCTAATGCTAATCACCAACAACCCATCAGCAAGCCCTTATCACACTAATTGGGTTAAACACCGAAATTTTAAATTACATCAAACATGCGAAAAGTGGTCAGCCTCTTTTGTATGAAATCTATAATCGAATTGAACATCCCTTTGGAAGACAAAAAACAAAAGATACCATATCCTATATCATATACATGGGAGGAAAATTCTTACATGACCTTGTGTTCACCGATAACTCGGGGCACACTCTCTTAAGCTCAAAGGCAATAAATAATGCAAGAACTTACATTGAGATGGTACAATCTTATCCTACCCAAAGATTAAACAGAGAAAACTTCACTATCGCAAGCCAGTGACTCTTAAGAGCAGAACTTTACGTCTGTGTACTAATACCTGGGAGTTCTAGAATCTAACCCTAGCCCACATTCAGAGCCTAAGATGCGGCAATGACCAATTTCCAATGACAGAAGTTAGTATTTAATTTTTAAATTGCACAAGCTGTTGAAACCGTATTATCACTGCAGGAGCTATTTTTCCAATCCGCAGAAGCTGTTTTAACCAAAATTAACCTGAAAAATATTATCTTTCACTTCGCTAAATAAGTTCCTGGAGCGTGTTAGAAGATGGTCTCATCAGGAAAACTTACATTTCACAACTACGCTCACTAACCAAGCTTTTGTCTCCTACATGTTTACAATCTAGCCGGAGCAGAAACGTCAAACAAGCATCTAAATGAATCTCGCGCCACTATAACAAAAATAATCCAATTAAAGACGCAAAGGCGTGTAGGAGGAGTACCATGGTGACGACGCCTCGATTGCCTTTGGACCTGGAAGTGGAAGCCGGAGAGAGGAACTTGGGCCGGATTTTGACGCCAGAGAACTCACTGGAGACGCTGCCGCCAGCGGAGGAGGGTACGAAGCCGGTGGAGAGAGGAACTCTGGCGGAAGAAATATAGGTCTTACAAGTTCTTAACGAAGTGGAAGAAGCCATCGGTGATACCATGCGCCTGTGGAGCGCGAAGCTTGAAGATACGGTGGCAACTTCCATTGCGGAGAGCTCTTCTGTCCAAGTGACGACGCCAGAGACGGAAAGGCGAGAGGGGGGATATCGGTGATTCGGAGCCCCGAAGTTCGTTATTCGAGCCGCGATTCGACCCGGAGAGCTTGTGTTTTGGGCCGGGTAGGGCCTTTCAGTGGAAGATAGCGAGTGAGAAGGAGGCCCAGCATTTTTCTTCATGGAGTAGAAAAAAGGGAAATGGAATTCTTACGAATTAATTAACAATCTTTTCTTCTCATCTGGTGGTATTTTGAAGAGACTTTTTAAAATTTCTGGAAAAAAGAACCCGATAGAAATTCTTCGTTTTTCCACCAATAAAACTATGTTAAAGGCAAAGTAACTTGACCATTAAATCAAACGCACAATTGATAGATATACTCTGTCACGATAATAGACATTGAAAAGCAACTTTCTAGAATCTAGGATTGAATGGAAAACATAAAACCTTACAATTTTCATGGACAACTCGTATTTTCCTTTTCTAAAATCAATTTGATAATTAGCTATTTTCATCACCTGAAAAAGCATGCGAAATCAATAAACACGGAAGAGTCATACTTTATTCAATTGATTGAGTCCAAAAATGACATTCAATACACAACAAATGCCAAGTATGACAAAGCACTGTAGTTTGCCAAACTTAAAAAAAAAAAAGAAATAATGACACAAATAATCATTAAACTTTGATTCAATGTATAATGTAATCCATGGACTTTTAATTTTATCGCTATGATCCTTGAACTTTTAAAATATATTTAACCTAGTTCTTGAGTTATATAGGAAGTTGTTCACTGTAAGATTTTCATTAATTCAAATTCAGGAATGACTTCGAATATTTTTTTTTATAGTTCAAAGACTAAATTGAATATGTTCCAAAAATTCGAAATTACATTCAACATCAACATCAACATCACCTTTATCCCAAACCAGTTGGAGTCGGCGGTCGATGAACGCAAAGCGAAAAGCTTAAAATATACTAAAATAAAAGTAAAAATAAGGCTACCCAAAAATAAATAAATAAATAATAAATAAACATATAAATAAATAGAAAGTACTAAACATGATACTCTGGAACATAGGAAATCCCCCTTCTACAATGCGGATAGCTTTCTTCCACTTCGTCCTAAGGTAGACCATATGCCAATCTATTTCCTACTCTATTAAATCTTGTTTTACTACCTTCCCCCAAGTAAGTTTCAGCCGACCTCGTCCTTTCTTCATATCGTTTTCTCGGTAACACACTTCTGTTCTTATCGGAGCATCTAAAGGTCTACGAAGAATATGTCCAAACCATCTCAATCTATGTTCTCTCATCTTCTTTGCTACCGGTGCTATTCCAACTTTTCGGCGAATAACGTCATTCTTTATCTTATCCATTATCGTATGACCACACATCCACCTTAACATTCTCATTTCCGCTACTCCAATTTTATGCTCATGTTGCTTTTGTACCGGCCAACATTCAGCTTCGTATAGCATTGCGGGAAGGTAGTTAAAAATTCGAAATTACATTAAATAGTTAAAAATTTATGAATCACATTACATATTAATCTAAAATTCATGGATCATATTAATCAAATTAAAAGTTCAAATATCACATTGGATATTAAATTAAATTTTCATGTTTATTTGTGTCATTTTTCCGAAAAAGAACCAAGTACATTTCACCAAATTTGAGAAGGGACAGCAGTGGAGTACCGTTCAATGTGAGGCTGAGGATTGATTGCTCGGGGCTCAAAATCGCACTTTCCATACTATGTAGCGTCTCTCTCTCTTCTCTTTCTTCTTCTCTGTCTCTCTCCTTGTTCCTGAGACGGTGAGCGAAACAACAGCCATCAGAAGAACACCTAAATGTCCATATCCATGGCCTTGTTTTCTCCTCCCGCATCCAACCTCAGGACCCTCTCTCCTCACTCCCTCTCCAAACCCTGCCTCACCCACAAGCCCTCACTTTCCCTCAGGCCCAAAAGACCCACCTTTGTCGCCATTAATGCTTCCTCCGATAATGGAGCCGGGGTGGTCCCATCGTCGGCTGTGACTGTAGAGGAGAAGCCGAAGGTAGAATTAGAGCAGGTGGAGAAGCCAGAGAAAGAAAAGGAAGGTGCTGAGTCGAATGGGTCTGTGTCCTCCGCTTCTGATGAGGAAGCTGTGGTGATCTCCAAGTTCAAGGACTCCAGATGGGTCAGTGGGACTTGGGATTTGAAGCAGTTTCAGAAAGATGGTACGACTGATTGGGATGCTGTCATTGATGCTGGTGAGTTGGTCGATCCTTTTTTTTATTTTTTATGTGGCTGTATTTTCTTTGATTTGTCTGATCTGAGCGTGTCTGCTCTTGATTTTTCCATTTGTTTTTGCTGAGTCTGTCGAGTCAATGTCTGGAGTGTTTTGAGGAGTGACCAACTAGATCAATTAGCTCAAAAGGTTTGTGTTACTTGGAGGGAGTGAAGATGTGTTTAAGTTGAATTGGTGATTGAGCAAGTAGGTTGGTTAATGTCAATGCTTAGTCTCAAGAAGTAAGTAATAACTCAGATATGCATGGTGCCTCTCTATGAAGCTTGTTAAGAGGAATTATAAATCACATTATATGCCACCCTCAAAATTTATAGCTGTTGATTCTGATTCTTCTTCTTTTCTGTTTTGTTTACAGCACTGGAATGTTGCTTTATTCTTCTATTACATGAGCTTGAGATTTCAGGGGGGAAATGGCTTTGCCATTTAAGTTGCAGCTGTAGGAAATGGTGTACTCTTGAAATTCAGTGACGCTTGACTCTGTTCTTCGAATTGATGACTGTCCATTTACGGTTGTTACCTCTTTCTGTGTAATAAGTTTTTCATGGTATCTTGAAGTTTATCAAACAGCAAAGTAGGCTAAAGTCGAAGGCTTCGTATTTGCTAATCCAGGGCATTTTGTTTCTTGAGAGCTTTAACTCTTCCCTAATTATTGGCAACTTCGCACATTCTGATGGGCATTTTTTTCCCCTCACACTCTTGTTAACGTGGCCCAGAGAAACATCTACTACATCGTATTTCTTGCTAGCGCCTGTTTTAACAGAGTAACAGCATGGGCTACACTCAGCTTCTTTATCTTCCTTTGAGACTGTAGAAACTTTCTTATTTGCCAATGATGCACTTAGATATGGGGTGAGTGCCTACTTCAGTTCATTATGGAGAACTAGCCAACGTGTTTTATTCAGTACTATGAACAAAGATTACTAGCAAGGATGCACACCAGTGGTATCCATGAGGATTACCTTCGCAAAAAAATACTCTCTTATACCACAAAACTTTGTTTCTCAGCAACTAATGCAGTAGCTCTTTTGTAATCCCTCAGGTTAAGATGTACGCTGAAAGAGACTATTGCCTGCCCTGTTTTTTGTGGCGACTGGTCCTGGGGGCATTCTAGAGCTTCCTGTCTATTAAACAAGCTTTGATCCCGTATGGTTCCCCTGTAGACTTGTCATTTTGACCGAGCAGTATAGTGCTTTATGGAGCTGTAACTGTTTCATGCATCTTACTTGTTATCTCTTTAGCTAGGACTGTTACATGTTCGGTGGCCATCTGACCAAGCTGTAGAATATATCATTTAATCAAGTTCTTCATATTTTTCTCAATGGTTGTTGTGTATACTTTCAGAGGTTAGGAGGAGAAAATGGCTTGAAGACAACCCTGAATCATCCAGTAACGACGACCCTGTAGTTTTCGACACCTCTATCATTCCATGGTGGTCTTGGATGAAGAGGTTCCATCTCCCGGAGGCTGAACTGCTCAATGGCATGTTCCTAATCTCTTCAGAAATCACGATACTGACCCTAAACAAGCTCATTTCCTCATTTCTAATCCTTTTTGCAGGACGGGCAGCAATGATAGGATTCTTCATGGCTTATTTGGTGGATAGCTTGACCGGTGTCGGTCTTGTTGACCAAATGGGAAACTTCTTTTGTAAGACTCTCTTGTTCATAGCTGTTGTAGGAGTTCTGGTAATAAGAAAGAATGAGGACATCGAGACAGTAAAGAAGCTTATCGAAGAAACGACCTTCTACGACAAGCAATGGCAAGCATCGTGGCAGGATGATAACTCTGGTACTTCAAAGAATGGCTAGTGAAAAATCCGTGGTTGTTGCCGAAAGAGAGCGTTTCAAGATCACTTAGCATTTTTGCGGTAGAATGTTCTTACCTTTTGTTGCGCCCTTTGACATGTTGCAGTAAAGCATTGTGAACTGATGAAATCTTCCCGGGAAGAAGGCGTTGTAAGCAATTTAGTTGCCACTTCTACTTCGTCTTTACGACTGCTTTTTAAATCACGAACACCATGACCAAATAGCACATTCTTTTTCCCGTGGTGAAAACTGTCTTCGGTGGATAACGATAGGCATACTGTGGTTGGCTGCGAGAATTGCTTGGATGATAATTAGATATGTCAAAATGAATTAAAGATTCATTTCTTAATTCATATTTGATAGGCGAAATTATATGATTAGTTATATTCAGTAAATGAGTTACAAATGAATTTAAAATACTAAAGTTCTAAATAATATTGGTGTTAAATAGATTCACAACTTATTTAGACCCAATCAATCTATATGACTCTTTCTTCACTTTTTTTTTTACCTCAACTTGATCTCACGCTCACTTCCTCCGCACTCTCATCTTATTTTGGATATGAATTTCTTAGATTAGAATTAATATTGAAGTGTTTTAACAAAATATTTTGAATTGGATATGTATTAAATATGAGTCATTAGATTTGTATTGTACAAAAATATCTAAAGATATTAAGATAACCTTACTTTGTGTTCTAGCCTATCCTATACGTTTGATAGGTCTAGTTAGGATGATCAATTAAGTAATGCAAAAGAGGGGAAAAAAAAAAAGAAAAACCAAAAAGGACAAAGTTTAATGCTGAACCAATCGGGAGACTGATACTGTCAAATAAACTTATGCATAAACTTAATACTTTTTACAAGCCATTCTGTGTGCTAATTGAAAAACTCTTTTGCTCATGCATCCCCACCTCCAACTCTCAAGAAGGGGGAAAACGAACTTTCCACCTCCTCTTTTTCCAAATGGCAAGGTAGCCGCCGGAGCAATCAAACCCCAACCCCAACCAACCAAACCCCCCCCCCCCCCCCCCCCCCCCAAAAAAAAAAAAAAAGCAAACCCACACCCACCAAAAAAAATCAACCCCAAACAGAAAAAAAAAAATCCAATACTAAAGTAAAACATAAAATTCCTGACAAGAAGAAAACTAATCCGAATGAAAGACAAGCCGTAACAAGAACAATCCATGTGAAATTCTCTCCTGATCTCAAGCATGCACAAGTATATTTTAAGAGGAAGAAATACGAAATTAGAAATCTCCATTATTCTCTCAAACGCAGAAGAAAGCAACCAGGCTTAAATCAATTGTTAATACACATAGAATGTTGTCCTTTTCTTCCATCCTTTCCATTGCTGATATTCCTGGAATGGTGTACATGACCCAACTCCCCTTTTTTAACCTAAAGAAACGGGATACCGAATTGAATTACAACAAAATCCTGACAGCATTTTTGGGTTGTCTTAATTGCAAAATTCCATGCATTACATTGAACCAGAGCAGGCATTAGTCCAGAACATTCGCGCACTTGTGGGAGATATAGCGTGTACACATACAAAGAAGCTATCTAGATCTCTGCTGTCTAGTGTACTCCCAAAGGGCAATGGCACCGCTGACGTGAACATTAAGCGACCTAATGACTCCCAGCTGGGGAATTTCAATGCAAGCGTCCAGAATATGGATAATATCCACTGGTATGCCCTCTTTTTCACGTCCGAGGACAAGGACCTGGAAATAATCAAACAAGCATTCTGAAACTGAAAATCTCTTTACAAACATAAATCGGCTTAATAGTGCAAAAGTTACAAAAGAAAAAATCTTCATTTCACTGAGAAAAAAGACTTTAATCTTCCACGATTGAAAATATCCAACCTTTATTCTCTTCATTTTTTTCCCCCCTTCCTGAGAAGTTTCTTCAGTATGCAATGTGACAGGATTTAAAGAGAGATGCAGTTTCATGACTTCTAATAAAAAGATTCAACAGCTTTCTCCTTCCTCATCCAGCATCTTAGAAAATTTTAAGTGGCTCTCCCTCATTTTCAACTTACAGTGTTTGTGGGGAAAGCATACTGATCAAGAGGCACACTATTTGCTGTTTGTTCTAGTCCCAAGACGGAGAAGCCTTCTCGCTTTTTCTTGTCCAAGAAACCTTTCAAACTTCTCACAGGGACTTCTATGATAGGTACCCACTTCTCTGCAGTGACGCTGCAAATAGAAGACAATGATCACATAGTGAATAGGTTTTACACAGAAGGTTCTTACAGATGCTCCATAAGTGTGCACATCAAGCTTGTATATAATTGTGTCATGCAACACAATCCAAATCACAATATAGACCCCAACCACATGAATCTCTTGGACTCTTATCTAAGGACTACCTTCCATGGATGGACAAAGGACAGGTTCATTTAACTCTCCATGGCATAGTGACATTCCAGTTTGGATATGACTATTGAGGCTTCCTATGAATGGTGACCCCTTTTTCTTATGCTCTAGGGGCACATAAAGGCGAAGGTAGTGGTGCACCAGGACTAGTGATGTACCCAAGACTTATGTTCAAACTAGATAAGTTGAGGAGCACATAGTATATATAGCAATATTTCTAAGCATCATTTGAGAAAAAAACACAATCACGGAAGCATAACATGTACTAAAAGATGAGAGGTGGAGGACAATAAGAAGATTAACACTGGTCAAGAGCCATGTTGCAAACTAAGCTTATTAAAGGACTGGTAAAAAATGCTACAGCTGGGAGATTTTAGATGTCTGACAATGTACGAGCACATTGAGCTAATATTTCAGTGAAACGCTTGACAATGAAAAGAAAATGAGACAGATTTGATTTTATTTAGTGAACATAATGTCATAATGCTCTATTATTAATGGGGCATGTGCAAACTTGAATACTGGTTTTCCATAATGCATTGTGAGTGTTTATCTAGGTTAAATGTCACCGTTTTCTCTCTTCTTTTGCCTGAAATTTGAAACCCTTGACCTACTTTTTTTTCCCCCTCCAAATTGGAACCAGTGCTCTTTGAAAAGTGTCACCAATTAGTGCTTCGGTTACATTTGGCCATCAGAGTGCTGAATTGGCAGCAAGAAAGTTAAAGTGGCAATCTGAGTACACATGTAACATTAGTATTGGTACCTTCGTTGCTGATGTGGTCATAAAAATTAAAAGACAATTAAAAAGTTTTGTGTCACAAAGTTATAACGAAATTTTTTTTCAAAAAAAAAAAAAAGTTAGCTGCCGGACCCTGCTGCCATGATGGGCCACAAGGGCCCTGCGCACTCAACGATGACCACCAACATTGTGGTCGCGTGTCCACAGCCACCATTGTCGTGGTGGTCATTGCATCTATTGCGGTGTTGAGACCACCGTGACAGAGAAATAGCGAATTGATCTCATTGCCAAGGGGGCCACTGCAACGGTGGTCTCAAATCCGAGGCAGGAGGAAGACCTAGAAAACAGAGGGCACAGCCCAAAATCTGGCATGAACACTGTGATGGTGCTCAGGTGACTCCAACATGATGGTGGCAGGTGACTCCAATGGCAGCGGTGCAGTTGGCGTTGCCAAGGACACGCAGCTCCTGTTCCTTAATTTTTGCGTGGGCAAGGTTAGAGAGTGAGGGAGAATTTTGGAAAATGCAAACATATTGGAAAAGTTAAAAAAAGTCCATAAAAACCGGGTCAGTTTTTCCCCCCTTATAAAATGGCTACTTCAGCAATTTTAACGGCATTAATGCATATCAGCCAAATCTGCCGCTGGAAAGGCGCAAGGAAAAACAGTAGCAAATGTCTGAAAGCACAGAGACCATTTTGGAACAAAAAAAATAGAGGATGGATTTGAATTTTGGGAATAAGTAGAGGGACAACTAGTGCCACTTTTATCTAACAATCAAATGATGTTAGGAAACAATCAAACATGACTTAAAATTCTGCCCTTGCCGAACTGTGATACAGATAGTAGAAAACTACAGTCAAAACCTGATGAGTTGGAACTGCTTATCATGTGTGATATTTGCATCTGCAATGGCCAATCCAGAAGCCTTAAACACCTGAACAAAAATTTATCAAATAGGAGAAATTAACTTCTGTAGAACTGCCACAACATATGAAATGCTCTGTATCCAATATAATGCAGATATTATATCACTGACTTGTATAACTAACCTCACAAGTCCGTGCCAACCCAGCAAGATTTGGTATACGATCAAGCAAAGATGCTACAAGGATGATATTTTGTCTGCTAGCTCTGTTTTTGTCCATGGTCTCAATTCGTGTGCGGAATATATGATTGACAAGGTGATCCTCTTGCTCCATTTCTGTTGGATATAGAACAAGTTACTGAAGTTTCAATAATTAATAGATGAAATGGAACTATACAATCCAAAGGAAAAGTTGACATGTTTCGTCAGCAAGGCAAAAAGCACTCGCATGTGATGATGCTGGTTAGAAGAAAAGTACCATCATGAATGTCACCCTCAAGTGGAAGTAACTGAAGGTGCCACAATTTTCCAATTGGTACTTCCCATCAATTTTTTTTTTGGGATGGTCCATA
Source organism: Psidium guajava (assembly GCA_016432845.1). Taxonomy (NCBI): domain Eukaryota; kingdom Viridiplantae; phylum Streptophyta; class Magnoliopsida; order Myrtales; family Myrtaceae; genus Psidium; species Psidium guajava. Next base: position 1,523,051 of record CM028230.1, read on the forward strand.
GAGGAGGGATTATAGAATGGAAACTCAGGTTCAAAGGAACAATGAAACCAAAAAGACACAGTATGGGACAATAACAATCGATATGAAGTTCTCGGCTCTTTTAGAAGACTTCATACATATTAAGGGTAATGACTTTGTTAGAGAATTCGACCCAAAAGTTTAACCTATATGGTGGAGGGCAGTAAAATGAATATAAGACACAGACAATCATGTCAGTAAGTGATATGGGATACTTTAAAACCCCTTCTCATGTGCAAATGAACCAAGAAACTTTAGGACTCCATGTTCAAAATGTAGGATAGCTTGCCAAAGGGTAATACCTTAGATAGTACCAACATCTTGATAGTGTCGCATTATCACAAGAGTTTAAGTATGAGCCCTTTCTATCGAGACTTTACCTGAAAGAAGCTTGTTTGTCTCATCAAGGCCCAAGAATGAGCTCACTAAAGGGTCTTGTTTCTCATGTTTGGCAAGCGTAAACTTTTTCTGGAAGTTCGTTAAAGCATCACCAGGTGGCTGGCCAAGAAAAAGGTCAGTGGTGGTGCTAGATGATACTTCCTGATGGTTGCTATCTTCATCAATACATAAGCTCTCGTTCTTTATGGCAACCAAATCTTTTGCCATGGAACATCTCAGATCTCCCCGGACATCCTGCATATTTCATGACTATAGTTGCCGGACGAAACACAGGTAAAGCAGTATCCCGATTTTCCTTTTAGAAAAGCTAAAATAGGCACGTACATTTAAAAAGTCGAGCACTTGCTCCATGAGGGATGTAGGAACACATTCAAATTCGAGTTCCTGCAAAAATCATAACTATGTCAATAAACAAAGCAATAGACCTTAACTCTACGTAAAATTACTTATGGCTTACGGTTAAACACGTGCAACAAAGTTTTACTCATTTATCAATATATTTGAATCAATTAACTATGCCAGAAACCCTCTGAAGGCTTCCATTGATGACTATCAAAATAGAGAGACTAACCTCAACTCGATTGACGAAAATTCCAGAAGGAGTAGCAGAAACTTTGGGATCATAGGCATCAAGATATCCTTCCATTGATGATCGCAAACTGAAGAAGGAATAATACAATATTACATTTGAGCAGCTTTGCACAACACATATTACACATTTGAAAATAAGTTATCCTTCTGAACATATTATATATAGTTGTAAGAGGAAAAGATAATCAATGTTATTCAATAATCAGGTGCTTATACATAAGCAACCATACAAACCCTAAGAGACACAAAAAGACAATTTTGCCCTTTTACTTCTAACACTCCCCCTCAAGCTGGAGCATAGATATCAATCATGCCGAGCTTGTTACAAATATATTCTATCCTCCCATAGCCCAAAGGTTTAGTAAAAATGTCTGCAAGTTGTTCACCAGTTCTAACATGACTGGGAACAATCATTCCACTTTGCAGCTTTTTTCGAATGAAATGACAATCAACCTCAATGTGTTTTGTTCTCTCATGAAACACAGGATTGGATGCTATATGCACCGCAGCCTTATTATCACACCACAAAGGCATAGGAACCAAAGCCTTCAAGCCTAGCTCAGTCAATAACTGTTGAATCCACACTAGTTCACATGTGACTTGTGCCATAGCTCTATATTCTGACTCAGCACTGGAGCGAGCAACAACATTCTGCTTCTTACTCTTCCATGACACCAGATTCCCTCCAACCAATGTACAATAGCTAGTAGTTGATCTCCTATCATCTGGAGACCCTGCCCAATCAGCATCAGAAAACCCTTCAATTCTACTATGACCATGATTTTCGTAAACAATCCCTTTCCCTGGAGTCTTCTTTAAGTACCTTAAAATTCGAATTACTGCATCCCAGTGAGATGTACGAGGGGAAGACAAAAACTGACTCACCACACTAACTGGAAAGGCAATATCTGGTCGAGTAACTGTGAGATAATTCAGTTTCCCCACCAATCTTCTATATCTTTCAGGGCTATTAAGAAGCTCTCCTCCATCAGCAACTAGTTTAACCCCTTGTTCCATAGGTGAATCAAAGGGTTTTGATCCCAACATACCTGTCTCAGTAAGTAGATCCAGGACATATTTTCTCTGTGATAGAACGATGCCTTTCTGTGACCGTGCCACTTCAATTCCTAAAAAATACTTCAACCTCCCTAAATCCTTAGTCTGAAACTGTTTCTGAAGATATACCTTTAGTTCAGATATACCAACCAAATCATCTCCCGTGATAATAATATCATCCACATATACAATCAGAAATAGCTTGCCTTCGTCTCTCTGTCTATAAAATAAAAAATGATCATTGCCACATCTAGACAAGCCAAAAGAATGTACAGACTCAGAAAATCTTCCAAACCATGCCCGTGGAGATTGCTTCAACCCATACAAAGATCTTTTCAATTTGCAAACTAGTCCTCCAGACTCCCCCTGAGCAACAAACCCCGGAGGTTGCTCCATATAAACTTCTTCATGAAGAGTACCGTGTAAAAAAGCATTTTTGACATCAAGCTGAAATAATGGCCAGTCATATGTAGCAGCAAGAGAGATCAAAATCCGAACAGAAGTAAGCTTGGCAACAGGAGAAAAAGTATCCAGATAATCAACTCCATATACTTGAGCATACCCTTTCGCAACAAGTCTCGCTTTTAAACGAGCAAGGGAACCATCGGGATTGACTTTCACAGCATATACCCACCTACAACCAATAGCAGTTTTGCCTGAGGGAAGAGGTACTAAGTCCCAAGTTTGATTAGCTTGTAAGGCCTGTAATTCTTCTTCCATAGCTGTCCTCCAGCCAGAACCTTGTAATGCTTCAGATACTGACTTAGGAACAGGATATTGCTCAACAGTAGATAAAAATGATCGAAAGGAAGGAGACACGGAAGAATATGACATAAAATTGGCAATTGAATGTTGAGTGCAAGCGCGTGTACCTTTGCGATGAGCAATAGGAAGGTCAAGATCTGACGTAGGAGGAGGATCTGGGATGAAAGATGATGTGGTGGAGGCTGCAGGAGGAGAGGAAGTATGACCCCGAGAGCGGCGAGTATAAACCTGCAAAGGAGGTGGTTCCTGTGTAGATACAAGTGTAGTAGCAGGAACAGTTGACCTAATGGTGGTTATATGAAATTCCACATCCAACTCAGACACAAATGGGGACATCATGATAAGAAGTGGATTCAAAAAATGAAACATCAGCAGTTATGAAGTATTTTTTTAGTAATGGAGAATAGCAACGATACCCCTTTTGAGTACGGGAATAACCTAGAAACACACACTTGATAGCCCTGGGATCAAGTTTGGATACTCCTGGTCGATGATCACGAATGAAACAGACACAGCCAAATATACGAGGTGGTAAGTCAAATAGTGAGTGACTTGGAAATAGAGTAGGAAACGGAATACCATCTCGCAAAACTGAAGAAGGCATACGATTAATAAGATAGCATGCAGTCAAAACAGCATCAGACCAAAGGGTTTTAGGGACCTTCATCTCAAACAGCATGGATCTCGTAACTTCCAACAGATGTCGATTTTTTCGTTCAGCAACACCATTCTGTTGCGGTGTATCAGGACAAGAAGATTCGTGAATCATACCATGTCGGGTCATAAAATCAGAAAAAGGTGCAGAAAAGTACTCCTTTGCGTTATCAGAACGCAAAACTTTAACATGTACACCAAATTGAGTATAAATTTCAGATATGAACGCACGAAATATAGAAAACAACTCCGAACGATTTTTCATTAGATATAACCAAGTAACTCTGGAATAGTCATCAACAAAAGTAACAAAATATCTAAAACCCAAATTGGAAGTCACATGACATGGACCCCAAACATCGGAATGAACTAACAAAAACGGAGACTCTGCTCGTTTAATGACTCGAGGCGGATAACTGACACGACGTAATTTGCCAAGTTGGCACGACTCACTCCAAACTAGAAATAGACTTGAAACTGGAATCTAATCTCTGAAGACTCTATAGAGAAGGATGACCAAGGCGACAGTGGATCTGATGTAGAGAAGTAACACCAAAACATGCAAATGAAGTGGAGTCTTCAAGCACATACAACCCCCCTTCCTCACGTTCTCTACCAATCGTCCTCTTCGTAACCAGATCCTGAAATATACAAGAATCAGGATAGAATGTTACTGAACATTGAAAGGCTTTAGTTAACTTACTGACTGACAGGAGATTGAATGGAAATTGAGGAAGATAAAGCATTGAGGATAATGGTAATGAGGGGGTCGGACAAACTGTGCCAACTCCTTTAACATGTGTGAAGGAATCATTAGCTAATGTAACTGTGGACGAAGGAGTAAGAGAGGAAAATATACCTGAAAGACCTGACATGTGATCAGAAGCCCCTGAATCAATGACCCAAGGACGAGAAGCAGCTGAAACACATGCAGTGGCATTACCTGTCTGTACCAAAGTAGTAGTGGAAGAAGTAGGCTGCGAATTCTGAGACTGACTGTACCGAGCAAACTCCTCTTCAGACATAACCACTACCTTGCTCCCAGAAGACTGTGAAAAGGAATCGGTACTAGATGCAGCATTGGCAAACTGTTGCTGGTGCCCTGGTTTCCCATGTAACTTGTAGCAAAATTTCTGAATATGACCAGGTTTGCCACAGTAATGACAAGTCCTTGCTGCCCCCGAGCTATCTGTAGACGATTGAGATTGCCCATAAAAATGCTGCTGACCCTGGGTTCTTCCCATTCCTGTGCCTCGGCCTCCTCCTCGGCCTCCACGTCCATTATAACCTCCACGGTTCCCTCCATCACTCCTACTCCCACTACCAGCTCTAGACTGTGACACAAGTGCTGAATTATCCACCACAGAAACAGAATCCTGAAAATACTCACGAGATACTCGAAGAACCCGAGCAAACGTATCTGTAAGTGACGCAATAGTTTCTCCTCCAAGAATTTGAGATCTAACAGTTTCATATTCAGGACCAAGACCACCTAAACATCCCATTACAGCCAATTGTTCTATCTGAAGTTGCATTTGCTGAATATTGGCCGAAATAGGAAGAACAGCATTCAATTCCTCATACATTTTCTTAAAGTCAGCAAAATACTGCGTAATAGAACGCCCTTTTCTCTCAGATCGGTAAAATTCCTGTGATAACTCATATATCCGTGACAAGTTATTTTGGCCCGAATACAATACATCCAAATACTCCCACAGTTCTTTAACCGTGTCAATATGAGTCACTAGATCAACTATATTACTCTCCATAGAGTTTAACATTTGGCCTAGAATACGTGCATCAGTAACATCCCAATTCTCATCATCACCAGGCTTACGCTCAGTCAAGTGTTTATGTTGATTTCTATCGGTCAAAGTGAGTTTCACAATTTTCTTCCATTGATGGAAGTTAGCACCACCCTCAAGCTTCTTCTCAGTGATTCGATTAGATGAGGAAGAAATCACCTCAGTCATCACAGTATTGTTTTTCCCAGAACCACTCTCAATTTTACTTGGATCACCCATACTTAGCAGTCAATAATCCAACAAAGTAGAATCTTATCACATGCACCCACAAAGCCCCAAAAATCAACTCCAAGAGCTCCAAAACCTCACATAATCAGCCATGAATCACCACATTTTTCACCATACATCAGCACTACCATAACTCAGAATACACCAGACCTCAAACGCCAGACTTCAGACAATCCAACAGCCATGATTTAAACTTCTACAGTGATTATACACTTCAATCTTAAAGAAAGGGAGAGCGATAGCTCACAAACTTCCAGAAAACGCCTCAACCAGCTTCAAACAAAGACCATTAGGGTCAAATCCTACCTTAGACAGCCACCATCAGGCGTACGACCACCAATGCAGGGTCAACAGAACTGGTAGCCTACACCGGAGACACCTGGAGATGCCGAAGACTCCTCGCCGGGACTGCGGGACCTCAGGCGAGGTCTGATAGTGTGTCGCCGAGGGACGCCAGGGGTCGCCGGAGGCTGGCGACGCCTCGCCGGGCCTGCGCGACCTCAGGCGACGCCTCGCCGGGCCTCTGCAACCCTAGATCTGGGTTCTCCGGCTTCTGGGACGTCGGGAATAGGGTTTCAGACTTGGATCTGGTGGGTTTGGTGGCCGACGGTGACTCTAGGGTTCGGGTTTGGTGGCCGACGGTGACTTTAGGGTTTGGGTTTGGGTGGCTGCCGGTAATCTTAGGGTTTGGATCTAATTAGGCTCTGATACCATGTAAGAGGAAAAGATAATCAATGTTATTCAATAATCAGGTGCTTATACATAAGCAACCATACAAACCCTAAGAGACACAAAAAGACAATTTTGCCCTTTTACTTCTAACAATAGTCATACCATGAAATCCATGTATTCATGACAACAGACTTCTGTGTCAACTTTGGAAAAATCACAAAAAGGAAATCCATTGCTGAATTTTCAAAAGAAAAAAAAGATTACAAATACAAGGCAATGCCATACCGTGCACAATCATGATTGTTGGTCAGATACTCTTGCAAATCCTCAAAGCATTTTTTCTCCAGAGGGACGCACTCAGAGGCTCCATGACCAGCAGTAGGAAACAACTTTTGTAGAACTTTATACACCAACAACTGTGAGATTTCCAACAAGTCAATCATGCACTTTATGTAAAGAGCGGTAAGTAACATAAAAGGAAACTTTATCTGCTTCACCTGAGTAAATCCACGTAAACTATGATGATGTGAGGTCAAAAATGGAATTATAGGAGGAAGTAAATCTTCCAAATGCCTGAGTGGAACATCATTAGATGTGTGTAGAAGGATATTAGCTGCTATAAATACATAAGAAGAAAGTGCCTGCAATAGAAGAGATGGCATTAATTGATTAATGTATGCTCGGACTTATTCATATTCAAAGAGATGTGCAGCAAAGAATAGTACCCAAAAGCACATCCCACGTGATATGGAGAGCTGTGTAAAAGGTTCATAAACTTAGTACATTTGTTTTGCGCAAAATCACCGCTTTGAAAAAAAAAATGACCGTTTGTATTTCTTACAAAAATGAATAAATGCAAAACATTTTTATTATCAATGAAAATGCTTAGGCATTGATTGTTGTTGATAATTAAAACATTGTCCATTGACTAATTTTTTTAAGCAAAAGAAACAATCATTTTTAGGAAATGCTTTTTGAATCATTAATTTTCTGCGAGACAAATAGAACCAAGCCTTTTCCAAGAAAAAAAAGAAAAAAAAAATCATTTCATGCTGTTATTGCAATGAGAGTATTACACGCATACTTTTGACTACTAAAAGAAATCAAACAAGTGCTGCCTCATGGAAAGCCTACACGGGGTCATCCTAGTATTTCTCCCACCTTCTTCCCTTTTTGTTATCCATGGGGAAATATCTGCGAAGGATTTCTGTTTAATACAGTTGTCCTCAGAAATCAAGGTTCTAGTTGATGACATGGTGTTCTATTTGATAGCTACAGACAAAAGGAAGTTATGATAAAGAATTTGATTTCACATATTAAGATTTTTACTGAACAAAGAAAATAACAGCTCCCATGCATCCTATGATATGCATATGAAAAAGGGACACATTGGTCAAATATGAGTGATTCCACAAAAGGAAAGCCCATTCCAGAAAGTTAATGTATGCGTTGCTTATGTCAGTAGTTATCCTTGTGCTGACAAATAAGCCACTTGGTGTTGTATCCAAGTACTAATGCCTTGTTGCTTGGGCTCAATTTGATATGCCACTCAGAGATTGAATAATCTAATTCTATGGACAAAAGCTAATTTCCTCAAAAGAACTCTACCAGCATTTGCTTTGCCTTATTGTAGCATTATCTTCTGTCAAGTGCTCAAATTTTGCATATTTAGTCTGCATTTTTTGCTAGCTTTATGGAAGTCAACAAGCAATTTCCTCAACCTTGTGTCAGTAACATTATCCAAATATCCCATCTCAATAAAATTTTCGCTGCAAGTGGCAGTGATTTCTTCTGATTATGAGGTTAAAAAAAGTATGTCATTAGACGAAAGATGTACCACAGAACGTGCATTGCTATTTGTTCTTTTAATAAAAACAATGAAGGAAGCAAAAGGAAATGCAAAAATGTAGCATTTCTAAGAAAGGTGAATCACCCTCAGACATATAAAAAATGGCAGCCCGGTGCACGAAGCATCCCCGCGAGGCGGGAGTCCGGGGAAGGGCCCCACCACAAGGGTGAAAGGAGGCAAGCCTTGCCCTGCATTTGCAAGAGGCCGCGTCCAAGGCTCCCGTGACCTCCAGGTCACACGGCAACACCTTAACCAGATGCGCCAAGGCTCCCCTTCACCCTCGGACATATAGATAAGTAAATATAACACAAAGTACTAGAATGCAAACTTAATAAAACTGCAATACACCAAGAGAAGAAAGTTCTAAAGAAACTATTTCAGCTGACTTAATTTAATATGAAGTCACCAAATGTTAAAGATAAGTCACTCGCTTCTGTGACAATGAAACTGGCGTGTTTGTCAATCATTGTCATCATATTTTCCCTAGAAAACATCATATCACATCGTTTACCTGAGGCCTTGCATTGTGGTCTCGTAAAATAGGTACCAATTGCTCCCCCACCTGTAATTAGGTACAAGTACCAATTTTAAGGACACCTCTGTGCTACTATAGCTGACATAGTGTGCGCAACAACAAAGAACATCGTAGCCACTGGATGCTCCTAAACTAAAATGCAAGAGAAAAGTTGTGATGATACAAAATGTTGCAAACCCTACTGTACTAGGATTCGATTATCATTAATAGGAATACTCCCAGTCAACTTATCAATGGCCATGTCAATCTTTAACTTCTTACGTCAAAGCTCAAACTCATTCTGCAGTGCACCACCAGAACACAAACTAATGGTTCATTTAATTGACTTCCCGTGCCACTATGAATAGTATTTTTTTTTTTTAAAATTTATAAATATCTTTGGCCTAAAAGCAAGCCCACAGAAAGAAAAGAACCACTAGAGGATCAAATGCACATAGGATTCAAATATATTCATCTTCAACACATGCATATCTCTTATTTCTCCATGAAATGCAGTTGAAGGTTCACAGAGCACATAATTTCTCCATCACTTATTTTATGCACGAGTTGGCATACACAAGGCCAATACCATGTCTTGGGAAACTTCTATATAAATGTGTAGTCCAATCACAAAGTAGCCATTGGTTCACTTTTTTATTATGAATTGGAAAGACGCATGGAGCAAAAAAGAGTAAGAGGCCAACAAGCAACAGCAAAATAGCATAACAAGATGATCATGTTATTAGACCATATTTCTCTCAACAATAAAGTCAAGGTCATCTTTCAATTCAAACAACACACCCCCTCTTCCTCTGGTGAAATTATACTACTAAAGGTGTCGAAGAATCAAGAGAAGATCTCGGGAAATCAAGAGAAAATCTTGGGATATGGTTTTAATTTGTTTCCATTTACTTTTATTTCTGAATGCTCTAAATTAGGAAGTAGATCATTAGAATTAGGGAGTAGGAAATCTTTTCCTTTTCTGTTTTTATTTTCTGCCTATTGTACAGCTATCCTAGACTTTATTTATATGTAATGTTTGCTGTAACAATCATCAGAAAATAATAAATAGAAGAAACTACTTTTCTTCTTTGAAATTCTCACATGGTATCAGAGCTGAGGTTTTGAATCCAGCTCCTACGATGGTGAAAACGGCGATGACGGAGCTCTTAAGGACACCGATTCAGGTGTTGTTCCAGAGAAAGATTCAATCAATTTCTCTGTGTGTAGTTTAGAGAGGGTTTTAACTTCCTACTAATCAGAGGGTTACAATGATAGACTAATATAAGTCTCTGAACAATAAAAGACTAATATACCCTTGTCTTAACACTCCCCCTCAAGTTGGGATGTAAATATCAAATAATTCCAACTTGTTACATAAAAAACTCAATCTACTCCCCCTTAGAGATTTAGTAAAGACATCTGCAAGCTGATTTTCCGTCATTGTAAAAGATGAAGAAGTGAAGGAAAGGTGGGTGAGCTATTTTAACAAGCTTTATAATGGGGAGGGCAATTGAGGCGAGATGGATCTGGTGGACGCTTCTGATGAGTTAAACAGAAGGTTTGTGCGTAGAATTAGAGCACAAGAAGTCCAGTATGCTTTAAAGAAGATGAAGACTAGTAAAGCCTTAGGACCAGATGGTGTCCCTATTGAAGTATGGCGATGCTTAGGGAATGTGGCAATAAGTTGGTTGACTAAACCGTTTAACAAGATTCTCCAAGCTAATAAGATGCCTAATGAATGGAGGAAGAGTATGATTGTGCCTATCTACAAGAACAAGGGGGATATTTAGAACTGTAGCAACTATAGAGGCATTAAGCTTAAGATATCACAATTGCAGATGGTTCTCTTCAAAGAAATAAAGTCCTCCACTCTCCCTATTACTGCCAATCGTCCTCCCCGAGGTCACCTTAGAGTAGGCCACCTCGATACCGAGGAAGTATCTCAATTTTCCAAGGTCTTTGATCTCGAACTGTTGAGTAAGACAACCTTCAAGAGACTCTTGTTCAGCTTTATCATTACCAGTCACAACTATATCTTCCACATACACAAGAAGAGCTGTGACCATACCTTCATTTGAGTGTTTGATGAACAGGGTGTGATCCCCTCTACTTTGCTTGTAACCCATCTCAAGTATTGTCTTCGTGAACCTTCCAAACCAAGCTCTTGGGGACTGTTTCAGACCATATAGTCTTTTTAAGCCGACACACCTGATTGTTTTCAAAGTCCTTGTCAAAACGTGGTGGAGGCTCCATAAAAACTTCTTCCTCTAAATCTCCACATAAAAACGTGTTCTTCACATCAAATTGCTGCAAAGACCAACCAAAAATAGCTGCAAGAGAAAGTAGCATCCACACGGTGTTCATCTTTGCTACCGGTGCGAAGGTTTCTTGATAATCCACCCAATAAGTTTGGGTGTACCCTTTTGTGACCAGCCTTGCTTTATACCTCTCTAAGCTCCCATCAGCTTTGTACTTAAGGGTATAAACCCATTTACATCCCACTGGCTGCTTGCCTTTGGGTAAAGTCACAACTTCCCATGTATCATTCTTCTTCAATGCATTCATTTCCTCCATCACAGCTTGTATCCAATTCCTATTCTCAAAAGCTTCATGTACTGAATTAGGAATAGTAATTGAATCAAGAGCAGTAATAAAGGCTTTGTGTTGAGTAGATAGTCTTTGGTATGACACAAATTGGGAGATAGGGTGTTGGGTACATTTCCTGGTAGCTTTTCTCAAGGCAATAGGTAAATCCAAATCACTTAACTCCGGTTCATTAGAGGAACGGTGAGTGATTTCATTACCCGATAACGGTTCGGATAACGGGACTTGATCCAATTCCGGATTGAGCTTCATCCTTCTTGAGTAAACTTGCAGCTTGGTTGGTTCATTCTCTGGAGGACTAAATGATGATGATGAACTAGGCAAAGAACTTGACGGGAGATTCAATGAACTTGATGGACTCGATGAAGGACTAGGTGGACTAAGAGGGCTAGGACTAGACAGAGATGGGGAAAGGGATGAAGCTGGACTGGACGTCGTATTAGATAGTGGAGGCAATGATTCAAACCCACTATCTTCATTAGGAGTCCCCCCCTGAAGATAGTGGTAGGAAGGAAAAAACGACTAGTTTTCATTAAAAGTGACATCTATGGAGACAAAAACTCGACGTGTTAAAGGGTCATAGCATTTATAACATTTTTGAATATTAGAGTACCCAATAAAGACACACTTTAGAGCACGGGGGTCGAGTTTGTTTCGATTGTGATTATGAATATGAACAAATGCAACACAGCCAAAGACCCGAGGGGAGAGGTGATATTTATGGGAAACATCGGGGTAAAAGGTAGACAGGAGTTGTAAGGGACTCTTATTTCCTAAGGTTTTGGAAGGAACCCAATTAATAAGATATGCTGAAGTTAAAACAGCTTCTCCCCAAAAATGCTTTGGAACAAACATTTGAAAGAAAAGAGCACGAGTAACATTCAGAAGGTGCCTATTTTTCCTTTCGGCAACTCCATTTTGTTAAGGGATATTAACACAAGAAGACTCATGAATAATACCTTGAGTATGGAAAAAATGATCAAGATACTGATTGAAATATTCCTTCCCATTATCAGACCTAAGTCTCTTAATTGACACCTCAAATTAATTGACTATCATTTTATGAAAGTTATAGAATATAGATTGAACATTAGATTTGTCTTTCATAAGATATAGCCATGTAGTACGAGTACAATCATCGATAAAAGAAACAAACCATCTAGCTCCTGTAAAATTAGCAATTCTAGATGGACCCCACACATCAGTATGGATAAGAGTGAATGGTGTTGAAACTCTAGCATTGTTATTCAAAGGAAATGAGACACGATGATGCTTTGCAAGTTCACAAACTTCATAATGAAGATTTTCAACAGCGATATCTTTAAAATTGGAAGGAAACATAGTCCTAAAAAGACTGAACAGAGGATGTCCTAGCCGAAAATGGTGAAGCCAAATCTGAGATGAGTGGATAGGATTACAAGAGTTGTAAGAGGTACTATAACCCACAAGAGGCCAACCAGTTCTACTCGAATCCCCAAGGTAGTAAAGCCCATTCCATTCCTTAGCAAATCCAATCGTCCTCCCCGTTTTCAGGTCCTGCAGAATACAATGAACAATAGGGAAAAGCACCTTGCAATTTAGATCTTTGGCAAGTTTATTAATGGAAAGGAGATTGGTGGACAGCTTAGGAACATGAAGGACATTATCAAGTTTGAGTGATGGATTTAGAGTTATGGTTCCTTGGCCTATTACGGTAATAGGAGATCCTTCTGCTATGGTGATACTCTTATTTCCTGGTGATGGTTTATAAGTATCAAATTTAGTGGGATCATGTGTCATATGGTTGGTTGCTCCTGAATCAAGAATCCATGAATTAGGGTACTGAGAAGCTGTTGAGTTTTCAGAAATTAGACACACCTGATTGGGCCAATAAACACATATCGAAAGGCTTAGATAGGGAGTTAAGGAGAGCCCTGATTTTACCAACTTCTTGTCTGTTAAATATCTCCTCACCGACAGGTTTGTATTGATCCATAGGGGCAGTTTCACCTTCTCTGGTCATGTGCGCTTGTGGCTGTCTTTTAGCTCTGCTGAGCACCTGCGTTCTTCCATAAAGCTTGAAGCAATTTTCTCTTGTATGGCGAGGTTTTTTGCAGAAACTGCACCACAATCCATCACTGCCTGTTGTTTTAATCGGATATGGTCTCATCTTTTTGTCAAGATTTGTTTCCTCCTTAATTGCTTTCATGGCGGATCCTTCGGTGTGTTGGTTTTCAAGCATCAAAGTCTGTCGGCTTTCTTCTCCTCTTACAGTAGAAAAAACTTCATTCAAGGACGGCAGTCGCTTCTTTCCGAGAATTTGGATTCGAATCTGATCATAGTTTGCATTTAGACTTGCCAAAAACTCAAAAATCCTATCTCTCTCTATGAGGTTTTGGAGAGTATTAGTGTCTTCAGCACACCTCATATGTATATTTAGATTGTGATCTATTTCGAGTCAGAGGTCTCTCATGAGATTGTAGTAATCTGTAACAGAACAATTACCTTGTTTTGTTGTTGAAGCCTTTGTCTTGAGTTCATATATTACTGCTGCATCTTGAACTTTTGAATAAGACTGACAAACAACCTCCCATATGTCCTTGGCAGTAGGGAGAAACATTTAGTTTTTGCTGATTTCAGGTTGCATTGAGCTCCACAACCATGACATAATTAAGGAATCTTCTTCGTCCCATGTTTGAAACTTGGATCACTTCGTCCTGGACCAGTTCCTTCGAGATGACCGAGCTTCCCTTTTCCTTTAAGAAAGGTCCTCACAATTTGTGCCCACTGAAGATAATTTTTTCCATCCAATCGGTATTCCCTCATGTTGGGAAAATCTCCGATCGACAAGTTGGATTGATCCGTAAGAGAGGACCCGGTTTGGTCGGAGATAGCCTTCCCTGAATCTCCCATTTGACAACTTGAAAGGACAGATTGTAGTAGGAGACTAAGAAGGGGTCGAGAACCAAGGGTGATTATCACACAATAGAGGCCAGCAATAAGGCTGTTTAAGTCAGCAGTAAGGCTGAAAAGAAGACTGCAATGAAGAAGCAGTAGTGGGAAAAACAAGAAGGCAGGAAATTCAGATCAGGAAAAAAAACTAGGTTTTGATACCATGAAGAAAAGAATCACATTCTTCTTATCTATCATTGAGAGAATACAAGGAGTATATATACATGAATAGAAGACCTAAATTAGGTAAGAAACCTAATTTTAGGTAAAGATCCTAATTAGACCTAAATTAGGTAAGAAACCTAATTTTAGGTAAAACCTAATTTACAGCTATCAAAAAACAAATCACATAATATCACATAATATCACAAATAATTAAGGAGAGATTATAGGAGATTTTCCAACAGTTTGTCATCATGGATGTCACCTTTTTTGAATTAAAACCTTTTTTTGGAGCTCATCTTCAGGGGGGGAAAGAAAGTGCAGATTCGCACAACCCCATCATAGTCTTTTCATCTTGCAAAACCTGAAAATCCTAATTCTCTTCCTGAAAATCCTATTCCAGCAACTCTTATACCTGATTTTGAGCCATGTTTTTTAGATAATGAAAATTCGAGTCCACCTATTTTGGCATCTCATCCTACTTGTGAGCATAACAGGTGCGAAACTAGTACCAAGAATAGTGAGCTCTCCTCCTATTCTCAAGTCTACTCGAGAAAAAACATGTTGTGAGAAAGAATAATTTTCTTCTACTCTATTCAAGAGAAAGAGATACAATATATATACAGTGAAGAGATGGACCTTAACCCTAAGACAACTAGATAAATAGACTAGGCCCAACTAACTAGGCCCAATAACATTAACAATAAACATAAAGGGGCTTTAACACTCCCCCTCAAGTTGGAGCATAGATATCTGACATGCCCAACTTGCAGAGAATGGTATGAAACGTGCGCCCGTTCAAGCCTTTGGTGAAGATGTCAGCAAGCTGATCTTTAGAGACAACGAAAGACAAGTTGATGAGGTTGTTGTCCAATTTTTCCTTTATAAAATGACGATCAATCTCCACATGCTTGGTGCGATCATGTTGTACTGGATTTTGAGCAATGCTTATAGCAGACTTGCTGTCACAATAAAGTCGCATTGGCTGTGGAACAGCAACTCCGAGATCAGCGAGAAGGGTCTTAAGCCAAAGTAGTTCACAAACTCCTTGAGCCATAGCACGAAATTCTGCCTCGGCACTTGAGCGGGAAACCACAGCTTGCTTTTTACTACGCCAGGTGACTAGGTTACCCCCAACAAGATTACAGTAACCAGAAGTAGATCGTCTATCATCCAAAGATCCAGCCCAATCAGCATCCGTGTAAGACTCCACAGAAAGATGACCATGGGGTGTAAATAGAATCCCTTTCCCTGGAGTAGATTTCAAATAACGAAGAATCCTATGAACCGCGTCAAGGTGCGAGGAGTATGGATCGTGCATGTATTGACTCACCAAACTCACTGCATATGCTATATCAGGTCGAGTATGGGAGAGATAAATTAGGCGACCTACCAATCGTTGATAACTTCCTTTATCAACGGGCTTTCCCCTTTTTGACTGCAAGTGGCCATTGGCCTCAATAGGGGTTTCAGCTGGTTTGCATCCAAGCATTCCAACCTCAGACAAAAGATCCAGAATATACTTCAATTGAGAGAGAAATACTCCTTTTTCAGATCGAGCGACTTCGATACCTAGAAAATACCGAAGAGCTCCTAGGTCTTAAATTTCGAATTCTCTCCCCAGATATTGTTTTAGACGAGAAATTTCAACTGCATCATTTCCTGTCACTACAATGTCATCGACGTATACAATGAGAATAACAACCTGAGTACCTGATCGTTTGATGAATAAGGTATGATCAGCATTACTCTGAGTATAACCAAAAACAATCATAGCTCTTTGAAATCGCCCAAACCAGGCTCTAGGAGACTGTTTTAATCCATATAATGCCTTCTTGAGTTTGCACACTCGACCTTCTGTCTCCGGGCCAGAATAACCTGGGGGAATGTCCATATACACCTCTTCTTCAAGTTCTCCGTGAAGGAATGCATTCTTCACATCTAGTTGCTGCAAGTCCCATCCAAGATTGACAGCACATGAGATAAGAACTCTAATAGTGTTCATCTTGGCAACCGGTGCGAATGTCTCAGTATAATCAAGGCCATAGGTCTGGGTGTACCCCTTGGCCACCAAACGAGCTTTGTAGCGGTCAATGATTCCATCGGCCTTTTGTTTGACAACAAATACCCACTTGCATCCAACGGTACTTTTTTCCGGGGGAAGATGAACTAACTCCCAAATACCATTTTTCTTAAGAGCTCTCAACTCTTCTAGCATAGCCTCCTTCCACTTTTCGTTAGCCAGAGCCTCTTGCCATGTTCTGGGGACAGCTGTGGACAATAGAGATAAAGAAAAGGCACGGTAGGATGAAGACAATCTATCATATGACACAGTATTGGATATGGGATGCTGCGTACATGAACGTTTGCCTTTCCTAAGTGCAATTGGTAAGTCATTAGTTGTATCATCATTATCAATACTCTGAGAGGGGGTGCCATTACCCGGAACTGTGGTTATAGGACTAGCAGGACGAGATTGGTCGAAGAGTAGAGTAGTGATAGAAGGGGCTTCACGAAAATTCTGTCGGTGGAACACAATTGGGTACCGAAACTGTTCCTGAATCGAAGGGGCTTCTGCTGAATTTTCTGTATTGACAGAATCGGGATTTTTAGCACTAGCTGAGTCTACTGGAGCTGCTGGTGGGGCTTGGTTTTCTGTATTTGCAGTAGTTGTAGCATCTGATTTTTTACCAGAAATGTCAGAAGTTAACTCCCCCTGCAAGGGTATCACATCCAAACTAGAGGACACATCTTCACCATGAGTAGATTCCCCCTGAAGAGGTGTCCGTGAATAAAATGGCTGAGACTCATGAAAGATAACATCCATGGAGATAAAATAGCGCCGAGTAGAAGGGCAATAGCACTTGTAGCCTTTCTGCGTGGGTGAATAGCCCAAAAAAATACACCTGATATTGCGAGGGGCAAGCTTACTGGCTGGGTGAGCAATATGAGCAAAACATTCACACCCAAACACCTTCGGAGGGACCGAAAACTTATGGGAACCAGTAAGAGCCTCAATGGGAGAGCGATATTGGAGAATCCGTGATGGTAGGCGATTGATCAAATAAGCTGCGCTCAAAATAGCATCACTCCAATATTGAGCTGGAACATTCATGGTAAACATGAGGGAACGAGCCACCTCCAAGAGGTGGCGATTCTTGCGTTCCGCCACACCATTTTGCGCAGGAGTATTAACACAGCTCGTCTGATGGAGAATGCCACGGTCATGTAAAAAAGCCTGAAAATCTGATCTGGTGTACTCTGTCCCATTGTCACTTCGAAGAATACGAAGTTTACCATCAAATTGTGTCTGAATCATTGCTAGAAACTGCTGAAAGCATTGGAAAACATCACTCTTTTGTTGCAGTAAATAAACCCAAGTAATGCGGGTATAACAATCAATAAATGTCACAAACCAACGGTGACCAGAAATGGAGGAGACACGGGCAGGGCCCCAAACATCCGAATGCACAAGAGCAAAAGGTGCATCACTTTTATTATTAATAGAAGAATAAGTGACACGAGTTTGTTTTGCTAGAACACAAGAATCACAAAAGAAATTTTGACTACTGCATTTGTCAACTAAATCTGGAAAAATCTTTATTAAAGTTCCAAGTGGTGGATGTCCCAAACGGCGATGCCAAACATGGAGCTCAGATAGGGTAGCCGACGAAGTTGGAGTGACAAGATGAGCTGATGGTGGTGAATCGAATAGATATAAGCCCCCCTCTAGTCTACCACGACCAATCTCCCGACCCGTTGCCAAGTCCTGGACAATACAATAAGATGGGAAAAAAACCACTTGGCAATTCAGATCAAGAGTCAGAGAACCAATTGATGGGAGATTAGTGTAAACCATAGGAACATGTAAAACAGATGATAGAGTAATATCCCGGGTAATAGACACTGAGCCCTGGCCAGCGATAGGGGCTAAAGAACCATCAGCAACAGTAACACAATCAGGCTTAAGAGGACGAGAATAATCAGCAAAAAATGTAATATCTCCAGTCATATGATGCGTGGCACCCGAATCAAGGATCCACGGCCGAGAAGATTTGCATAAACCACTGAAATAACTACCTGACTGTGCGAAATTAGAGGTCGAAGTGCCAGGGTTGTCTACGTTATGTGCTAAGAGGAGGCGTAGACTAGTCAACTCAGCAGCAGATAAAGAGTCTGATGAAGTGGCTGGTTGTTGAACTGGGGCCTCACTTAAGTGCACCTGAGCCCCGGAACGACCCCGTCCACGGCCACGACCAGCATTGGAAGGACGTCCATGAAGTTTGTAACAAGTTTCGCAGGTGTGACGTTCTTTTCCACAATAATCACACTTCACAATCTGTTTGTCATTCCTAGAACAACTGCGAGATTCGCTTCCAGCAATAGTATAAAGGGCAGAGCGCTCTGGGACAGCGGGTTGATGCATTGTGTTCCGACGCTTCTCCTCTAGATGGATCATGGAATAGGATTGTTCCAAGGTCGGAAAAGGCACACGACATAAAATCTGAGCCCTAATCTGATCGTACTCCATATTAAGACCTGCTAAGAACTCAAAAACACGGAATTTGTCCACCCTTTTTCGAAAGGCAGCAGCATCAAGAGGGTTGGTAGGATGAAAATTATCATAAAAATCCAGTTCATGCCATAGACTACGTAACTCAGAATAATATTGAGATAAGGACAGCTCCCTTTGCTTGGTTTCATGAATTTTTTGTTGAAGTTCATAGATTTGGGCATCATTGCCCACTTGAGAATAAGTCTCCTTAGCAGCCTCCCAAATCTTGGCTGCTGTGTCCAAAAATAGGTAGCCACGGGCGATAGAGTCAGTCATTGAATTGACAAGGTAAGCCATAACCAAGGCATTCTCGGAGATCCACTTGCGGATAGCATCATCTCCGGTAGTAGGTTGCACGCTCTCTCCGGTAAGGTAGCCGGTAAGACCACGTGAAACAATGGTAAGGTAGCGAGAGCGAGACCAAATCAGATAGTTGGAGCCATCTAACTTGATGGGATTTGTCGGAAAAGAGGGATAAACACCAGGAGCACTGCGGCTCAATTCTCCAAGAGAGTCTGAAGCTTTTTGTCTCTGACATGGTCTCGGATGATAGGTTGAAAGAAAAGACAGGATTTAGATCATATAAGAAATGATCCAGAAAATATCAAGACTGGTCGGTAGCAGGGAGGCTCTCAAAAACACTGGACAGGACATGGAGAGGTCTAGGCTATCACTACACGATGCATGAAGGCTGCCGACAGCAATGAGAGGTTGCGAAGAGAAGGAAGGTAGGGACGCAGGTTATTAGGAA
Source organism: Psidium guajava (assembly GCA_016432845.1). NCBI lineage: Eukaryota > Viridiplantae > Streptophyta > Magnoliopsida > Myrtales > Myrtaceae > Psidium > Psidium guajava. The sequence continues at coordinate 1,542,608 of CM028230.1, forward strand.
GAAGATGGCAGCAGGTTCCAAAGGAAGGAACGCTAGGTTACGGCACTTGGCTCTGATACCATGTTGTGAGAAAGAATAATTTTCTTCTACTCTATTCAAGAGAAAGAGATACAATATATATACAGTGAAGAGATGGACCTTAACCCTAAGACAACTAGATAAATAGACTAGGCCCAACTAACTAGGCCCAATAACATTAACAATAAACATAAAGGGGCTTTAACAAAACAAGACTCAGAGAAATGGGTCTTCTGCTCCCTTAAGCTGCCATGAGTCCGAACCAGGGCATGACCATAACTCCATACAATCGTCAGGTAATGTTCAAACTCAATCTGTCCAACCTGATCTCAACCAAAAAAATGAGTCTACGGATGAACTTGACATACCTATTGCTATCTGAAAAGCAGTAAGGTCTTGTACCAAATATCCTACGTCTCATTATGTGTCGTACAAAAATCTCTCACCCAATTTTCGTGCATTTACCTCAACCTTGTCGTGTGTGGAGATTCCAAAAACTGTGCAGGATGCTCTAGAGGTTCCTAAGTGGAAGGAAGCAATTCTTGAGGAGATGAAAGCTCTAGAAAAAAATGGAATGTGGGATATGGTGGATCTACCCAAGGGAAAGTCCACAGTTGGATGCAAGTGGGTATTCACAACCAAGCATAGAGCTGATGGTACCCTTAAAAGGTATAAAGCTCGGTTAGTTACCAAAGGATTCACTCAAACTTATGGCATCGATTACTTTGAGACCTTCGCTGCAATTGCAAAATTAAATACTGTCAGAGTGCTCCTATCACTTACAACCAACTTTGACTGGCCTCTACAACAACTAGATGTGAAGAATGCATTTCTGAATGGAGATTTGGAGGAAGAAGTTTACATGGATTCCCCACTGGGCTTTGATAGGAAGTTTGGATCAAAGGTTTGCAGATTGAAGAAGTCTCTATATGAACTGAAATAGTCACCGAGGGCCTGGTTTGAGAAGTTCACTCGGTCTGTAAAGAAACAAGGGTATGTTCAAGGACAAGCTGATCATACCATGTTTGTAAAGCATTCTCGTGATGGGAAGATTGCAATTCTCAGAGTGTATGTGGACGACATCATTCTCACCGGGAATGATATTGCCGAGATGAATAGGTTGAAAAAATGTTTGGCTTCTGAATTTGAGATCAAGGACTTGGGAACTCTAAGGTATTTCTTAGGAATGGAGGTGGCTCGGTCAAAAAAGGGAATAGTAATTTCACAAAGAGAATATGTCTTGGATCTTCTAAAGAAGACTGGAATGAGTGGCTGTAGACCGGCAGAAACTCCAATAGATCCTAATCAGAAACTTGGAGATGACAAAGATGAGGTTCCTATTGATACATCGAGATACCAGAAGCTTGTAGGTAAGCTGATCTATTTATCACATACTCGGCCAGATATTGCCTTTGCTGTGAGTATGGTAAGCCAATTTATGCATTCTCCCTATGAAAAACATCTTGAAGCCGTGTATAGGATCCTGAGATACCTAAAGAGCATACCTGGCAAAGGTCTACTATTCAAAAAGTCGACTCAACAGGAAATTGAAGCATACACTGATGCAGATTGGGCAGGGTCAATTACTGATAGAAGGTCGACTTCAGGATATTGTACATATGTATGGGGGAACTTGGTTACTTGGCGAAGTAAGAAGCAGAATGTGGTAGAACGAAGTAGTGCAAAAGCAGAATATCGAGCAATGGCCCATGGAGTCTGTGAGATGCTGTGGCTAACACGAGTACTAGAAGAACTTCAAGTGCCAGTGAAAATGCCTATGAAATTGTATTGTGACAACAAGGCTGCAATCAACATTGCACATAATCCAGTGCAACACGATAAAACTAAGCATGTTGAGATTGACAGGCACTTTATCAAAGAGAAGATTGATGCAGGAGCTATTTGTATGCCATTTGTGCCAACAACACAACAAATAGCCGATATTCTTACTAACGGACTATTTAAGCCTAACTTCGAGTCTCTCATTAGCAAGTTGGGAATGATAGATATTTACGCACCAACTTGCGGGGGGGTGTCGAAGAATCAAGAGAAGATCTCGGGAAATCAAGAGAAAATCTTGGGATATGGTTTTAATTTCTTTTCCATTTACTTTTATTTCTGAATGCTCTAAATTAGGAGGTAGATCATTAGAATTAAGGAGTAGGAAATCTTTTCCTTTTCTGTTTTTATTTTCTGCCTATTGTACGGCTATCCTAGACTTTATTTATATGTAATGTTTGCTGTAACAATCATCAGAAAATAAGAAATAGAAGAAACTACTTTTCTTCTTTGAAATTCTCACAAAAGGCATTCAGTCGAGAAGAAAAAACTGAGCTGAAGTATAAAACAAACAATATCCAATATCACTATCATTAAACAAAATATTTTTCACTCAGCAAGAGACATCACCTTACATGTGAGATTCATGGATAAATTATAAAAAACCAGTAAAAGATCCTCACCAGGAATGGGAACTTCAGGTAAACATTAATAGCAAATGTCTCTAGGTACTGGCGAACCGCAGGTAGATTGTTACGCTGCAAGAAATAATTATAGATCACTCTTGAACTCAGGAACATCGACAAGAAAAAGTATGAGACACACAGTACAGATGCAGATGTGTATGGACTTGAAGTTAAGAGATCTGTTTCTAAAGGGTTATTGACTGCTGAAGAATAAGGAGACAAGCCACACTATTTGGCTTGGGTATTAGGCAGGTAGGTCAACCTATTCATGATCTAGCAAACAGATGATATACAGAGCACTAAGCAAAGAGGATTCATTAGTATTCTGGTGCTGATGTCCTAAAACAAAGTTTCAATCCCTACAGAAGAAAACGAAGCTGTTTTGCATGCTTAATTGGCACTCGAACAGAGAAGCACGTGCATTTTGCCATATTTATAATAATAACAATAATAAAACCCGCCCAACCAATACATTTAGTGGAAGAAGACTTGGTTGCTGCAGTTCAGTAGTCATCAAGTGATTCATCAACTAGTACCCAAGTACTGATATACACCTAACTTGTGCAGGTGAGCTGAGCAGGTGAAAAAACATACAACATGTATTGTTGTAAAGCACATGCTTGAATCAAACCAACGAAGAAATTGAATAACCTGATTTGAGTTGCTTCTATATGGCTTGCCACCACTAGCTGGCACCAACACATGGGATGGGAATAATGATAAAACAAGGGTTTTATGTCAACACAATGGGCCAAGTGCTATGACACATGCGTACCAAACTTTCTAACATTACCACTACATGGTCATATACTTACATATAGGCATATGTGCATACTTCCTGTAACTTGCCCCACTATATCTTGACTGACAAATCTAGTCAAGGCACATATCATCTGCCAAGCACGTATTTTGCGCCTATGAATCTGCTCAAAAAAACCAAGGGTCAAAATAAGGTGAAAAAAAAAAGCAAAATATCCAAATTAATCAACATGATCCAGAGCAGAAAAAAGGATGAAATGTTGGTTCCATTGAATATTCAATTATCAAAACATATTAGATCACATGGTATGAAAGTCTTTCATTCGCCACCAAATGCAAAAGGAGAACAACTATTCAGAAGTAGTTCTTGACAATTATGAAAAGGTTGTTCAGCAAGACTATAAAGGAAATCTTTTAATATGTTACTGACTTGCAACATAAGTATCTCCTTGATGAAAACAGCAATAGTAATGCCAGTAGTAAAACTCAAATTTTCGAATCAAAATTTTAAAATGATTAATAGATTAAGAATCATAAATCTCCAGATTTCCACAGCTATTGTTTTTCTGAAACAAGACAAAGGGACAGCAAAGCACACCGCGCTGTACTTCTTGTACAGCTCCTTCGCAAGATCCTTCTCGTTCACCTATGACAGAAAGCAGCAAAATGAATGTGAGATTTTGGAAATTATAATAAGTAAGAATGTCTGAATTGCATGAGGAAAAAAGACTACTGTTGACAGTCAGGACTAAAAAACCACAATAACACATAAGTTATACTCAGTTAATACTCCTTCCCAAAGCAGGCATTCCTGAACGGTGTGAAGTTCAAAGTCTACAATGCTTGTGGAGAGCAAACCAAAGAGAATTTCCCACAATTACAATGGCTCCATAGTCGTAGCTACGACATAAATCCTGAATGGGAAGAACAGTATACTGATCTGACAATTAACTTATTATTGGATTGGAAAGTGATCTCTGCATTAAACAAGCACCAAACCAAGGTACCAGCCAAATTCTCACATGTACATGTACGTTCTATATGGGTTTGTATTTCCATCTATTTACCAAACAAACAATCTCTATAGGGAGCTCGCACAGTATTGATGTTTACATCTCAATGTATCTAAACCTAAATTTATCAATCTAGAGCAAATTTCTACACCATACGAGCAGAATAGTAGAGAACTGTATATATAGACCTGTGAGTATCTATATCTAGATGCACATGTACACGTCCACAGTGTGTGCACCATGTGTTGCCTCACCCATGCGGGCACCCACACCATGTACCAGGAGGCATTAGATGTATACGCTACTCTGGCAAGTTTAACGAAAAAGGGAACACCAGCATTACGGTTTGATAGAGGTAATGGTAAAGAAAAAAACTGTTAAAAGGGCTTACATGAGCTAGACATCTCCTACCAAAGGAACCAAAGTAAAATGAATAAAGATCCATGACCTGTAACCTACTGGCAGTATGTAGCGGAATCGGAAAAGAATGGATTGCTTGAATGAAGTATGAGATATGGCATTGCCAACTTGAACAGTAATCGTGAAATTATAAATCCATCAGCCAATGGAATTAATAATGATGGGGAAAAATGGTTGAAAAAGTTGCAGCTCAAACTTTACTGAGAACCAGTCTGGGCACATGCTATCCAATAAAAAATAACTGAGGCAGAGCAACAATTTGGGAGGCTTGAAAAGTAACTAATACCACTGCATCAAGGAGGTCTAGCAGAAATAATTTGCCAGCATCCAGAGCAGCACGACAATCGGGATTCTCCTCAGCAGATCCAACCTTTTCGGCCAAGTCAGCGAGTTTGCAGAAGAGGGCAGCAACAGAAACGCGAGCATACAGTTCTGTATTTATAAAAGCCTAGAAGGACAACCATATTTGCCAGATAAGTGTTCATGCCTGGCGTTGCAAGGCAAAGAAATGAAGCCTTCACATTCCTTCCATTATACTTTCCAGAGTTTGAATTGCCGATTTAATATAATTCAACCACTTGGCACAGCCAGATTATGAAGTAAAAAAAGTAATCTCTTTTGATAAATCGTCATGTTAGCAGCCAGCAAGCCAATCAAGTTCTAGTTTCCTTCAACAAAATAATCATGCTAGCAACCTGCCAGCCACTTTAGCATATTAACACCATTGGTGGAAGGACTTTATTGTAAAACCCTGCAAATTAATTAAGGACTTGATTGCAAAATGAGAGGTTGAAGGACCAACAAAATAAACACCATAAGTTAGAGGACCAAAAGTTGGCTTGGCCCTTTGTAGATTTTTGAATGAAACGAAAGAAACATTGCTCTAACTCCTCTCTTCATCCGCACCATGAAGTGTATAACTTACTTCAGTCAACTCAGAATCAGGACTGTTTGCCAATAAGGACACTTCAAGCTTGGCATCATTATTGTCAGTCATTTCAGATTCAAAATCCTCATCAAATGCAACTGGGGAAAAAGAAAACAAACCATATGTCAAAAAAGATATCTGGCCCACATACAAATAAAACAAAGGGCTACTTTTAACAGATTCATAATTCATGAATGCATCCCAAAAAAAGGATTTAGATTTCATGAGAGAGTGACAAACCAGAACCATGGAGCGACAGAAGCCTCAGTTCCTTAATGTAATACTTTAAGGTTGTAGGATTTGAAAGCCAAACTCCTGTTAAATGCAATGCTGCTAGACGAATTGTCCGCGGACTTTTCGTCCCTTCCTCAAGAACCATTTCCACAAACTGGTAAAATGAAAGCATAGTAGCAAACCGTTAATCAGCAACAAGAAAAGCACACCGTGCAGAGAGAGAGAGAGAGAGAGAGAGAGAGAGAGAGCAGACCCATTTGAGAGGCCCACAGCCACTCTCTGTCACATGCATGCTCTCATCCTTGAACAAAGAAGGATGCAGAACAGATGATAAAAGTGCAGAAATAGCTGCAACCCTCCTCTTATTGCAGCTGACATGCAACACCCATGAAGAACGAACCAACTGCCACATCATCTGCACAATAAGAGAGGATCATGAATGAATGAGTAAATATAGGAAATTCATTTGATGCTTGATCCCCCAACAAATGCACAGAGAGAGAGAGGGAGGGAGGGAGAGAGAGAGAGAGTTTGTGCACTCAGGCAAACCCAAAGTGTGGTAGTAGGCTAGGAGCTCCCCATTTTAATCTGCTCATCAGCATGAACAGTAAACTGCTTGCAAACAAAAAGGTCTCCAGATAGAATAAATTTCAGTTTCATCTTTTCTTATTCCTGCTAGAAGTCACAGATCATTACTATCTGTTGCGATTTGACCATTAACTTCAACTACTAACACTCAGCAATCACCAAAATTAATTAATTTAATACTAGAAAAATTGCTCATGAGAGTTTGTGCTTCTCCAGTATTAATCTAACATAAAGGCATAACAGTGGGTAATGTGTTTTTCAGTGGAAAAAAAGGCCAAAAGTAGTTAGCACCACGGCAGGACCTAAAAACAATTCCGAGTAAATCAGGGGAACTCTCTAAATCACCAAACATGATAATTCATACCAAAGTACAACAACTATAGCTAGATAATAACAGCGAAACTCACTGCAGAAGTTAAAGAACTGGAACCTGGGTATCCACACCAACAGATGGGGAAGCAGCTGAATCCAATCTACTGGAATCAAACAATCCCAAAACCAGTCTGAGTGACCTTAGCATAGGTAGAACAGAATCTTCAGAAGCATTTTCAAGACTGCAAGATCATCCAGAGGGTTAATAAATGAAAAGGAAAAATATAGTTCTTTTCAAGATTCGTCACATAATTTCTATCTTGGAGTTACAAACAATGGAAAAGGGACATAACCAACTCATTTTGAGTTTGCAATTGCTAGAAACCACAGGTCCGGGTTCATGTCAATCAATCAAAAGGTCTAATCAGTGAGAAGCTGTGCATGTGTTTATGTTATTTTTAACAGTGGGATAAAATAGAAAGAAAAACGCAAAATTTTAGGGAAAGAAAATTGCAAATCACTTGAAACTTCCCTCCAAGCCTGCTTAGTCCAAGGCCAGGATGTCAGGGAAAATGTAGGAGGATAAAGAGAAGAACCAATTAAACCAACTGAAAAATTTGTTTCCTTTCCCCTTTCTCAATTTACTATATCAGAATGAGCTTCAGATGCCCAGTCTACTTCAATTCTCCAATGATGCATGTTCACAGAATAAAAGCAACAGATATACCTAAGCTTAAAGCTCATTATAGCAATAGCCAAGAAACTCTGGATAAGTACCTTTCAACAAGGTCAGCAAGTATCGGTTCAAGCACATCATCTGAGAAGAAAAATTCACGTCCTTTTACTTGAACTCCATCCTTACAAGCATGATAAGGCATTGACAACAGAGATTCTAGGCACCACCACTAAATCAGTTAGAAACCCATCAGTATTAAACTATTTTTCGGTTGACGTATTAAGCTTTCACTTTGAAATTGTCAGCAATTACAGAACATTAAATGCTTGTTAACCCTTGGCAGCACGTAAAATCCTAAAAATGTAGCAGTAGAACCAAAATTAAGGAAATGCATCAGTGAAGAGCTGTCTAAGTGCATAGGCTAATAAGGCGAGAAATAAATATTAAAATGTTTCACTACTTATCACCATTTTCACTTGGATGTACGGATATGCACAAGTCTGCAAAAAAAAAAAAAAAGCATGGTGCGGCCATTTTAAGCTACTCTTATGTGCGAATCTTCATCTTTTTGCACACCTTTATGAATAAACTCTAAGTGCTAATAAGAAAATGTCACTTCATTGATGATATAACTTCACCTTCCAATTTATCAAAACTGCCCGTCGGGTTCGTGTCAGAAATCCCAGACCAAGAATAGTGTTTATCTTGTGTAGAAAAGTAATAACCAAGGAATCTAAAAGCTGTTCCTCTTTAGAAAGCAGTACATGAGTCAAATCCTTTCTCCAGGTTATATTCAGAATAAGGGGAGAGAAAGCCGACACCAATGTTCTGAGGGCAGAAGCTAAGGCTTCATAAGCTGCAATATAGAGTTCTGCCCCAGTCTATGCTGAGGCAATTATATCAGTAATGTTGAAGTGGTACTGACAGATATAGAAGTAGATTATAGTGGATAACACACTTTAAAAGCAGAAAAAATCAAGTAAATTATTACCTTTGAATTGCAAGCTGAAGCTGATAAAGTTCTCCGCAAAAAATCCCACAGAAAGTCAAAACAAATACTTAGTGAAGCTTCAGTCCTCATCTTTGCACACCACAAAGATATAGAAGCAACAGCCTTGACAGATGTTATCTGTTAAACAAGAAAAGATACAAAACAGAAAATGTAAGAAAGGTACTTTTATAAAAACTCTCGAAAGATTAAGACAGAGAGTGCTTCTTCAGTAAAAGGCACACCAGTTTTGAAGTTAACTTTGGAAATATTCTCATGTACCGCAACACAGTCATACTTAGATCTCATTGAAGAGTTAATTCTCTGCATATATAAGTAATAGCGTATAATTACTAGTGTTAGTTTGGCTCTAGAACAAATGTTACTCAATAGAGCAAAGGATTTTACAGTTTTGAAAAACTTTGGAAATGTTCTCATGTACCATAACACAGTCATACATAGATCTCATTGAAGAGTTAATTCTCCACATACATAAGTGATAGCGCATGATTACTAGTGTTAGTTTGGCTCTAGAAAAAATGTTACTCAATAGAGCAAAGGATTTTACAGCCTGCAGCACTGCAGTAGTGATGGAAGACGACAAGCGGCGTTGACTAGGACCTCCAAGCTTTCCCCGCACAGAACCAGGCAGGTCCACGTCCACTACCTCACAGCTAGACCAGAATATTGAACAAGACATTTTAGCATATGCAACCAAATCCTCCTGCACGACAAGAAGAAAATGCCTCAGTTATAGCACCTTCATTTATAAATCTAGCACAAAGGCGAAGAAACCAAAAAGGTATTGTGCCATCGATTCAAACTATGAGACAAGAAAAGGGGGATACACGTTACATCACGATGTTGAATCAGAACAGAAATTTCAAGAAAGGGCAGGCATATTCACTCTACCAATAAGCAAGCAAAATCTGGTATATCATAAGGGATATGTCTTCTCTATGGATTCTGATCTATTGGATCAAAAACAGTTCTTGAATGAGGTATTTAACTCCAGAAGTGAATTGAAATAGAAATCTTTATTGGCTCTACCTCCTCTTTTTTATGAAGAGAATGATTCTTCTAACAGATGGATCAGACCAAAATGGGTCCAAATCTCCTATAGGAGTGATTGGAAAGATTCAAAACCAAAATTAGTGGTATTTGCCAGCAACAACACAATGGACGAAGTTAATCAATATAGATGAATGCAAAATCTTATTCAAATCCAATATAGCACCTATGGGTACATAAAAAATGTATGGAATTGATTCTTCTTAATAAATAAATCCCATTGCAACTTCGAATATGGAATTTAAATGGATAAAGTAGAAGATGATACTTTGAACCATAGAACTATTATGAGTTATTTAATCAATGATCATTTATCAAATTTTAATCAGAAATATTACCAGAATAGAAAGGAAAAGGCAGAGAAACTTTCTATATTCCTCCAAAGTGTTTCTATTATTCAATGGATCCACTGTAGCAAGAGGGACAGGTGCAGATTTTTTTCCAAAACTGCTGTTGAATTCAGCAGTTTTTCCCTGCAACTCCTGAAGCTCCAGAATCAGGCTTAATAGAAGGATGAGATACTTCAGAGGAAGCCAATTGGAATTATTGCTTTGGCTACATATGTCAATGCCATGAGTTTTGAAGAACTGCAAAACCAAACCAAAGCAAATATCAGGAGCTTGTCATGCAAAATGATCCAAAAAAGTAAACAGACTGGCATTTGAATAGTCTACAATATATCTCAAAACTACAATAACATTACGTATAAATACAAAGCTTTGTCTGAATATTGACTGTGAGTATATCTTCAAAATAATCAAACAATCAGCTCAAAAGCTGAGCAAGATGACAATGCAAAAGCACATCTGAGTGAAAACCAATCTATTCTGCAGAAGATAATTTATGGCATACACCATTCAATCAGGAACTAAGTCGCTAAAAATGTGATAGCAGCTAGCAAAAGTAACATATGGCAATTACATGAGTCCTGGTAAAAATTATCAAAAAGAACATTAGAATCCAATAGTAGCAGCAATATATGGCATACCATCAATACTGTCTCCATCTGATTTTCATCATTTGCAACAAGAAAAAGCACCATAGCCCACCGTCTTGCTTCATATTCCCAGGCAGCAAGTTCCTCATCATCACAAGTAAACACAGTACCAAGGGAATGACAAGAATTTATGAATCTTCTAGGGAAGTCTAGAAGACTATTTAAAATCACCGTCCTAGGAGAACCAAATAGCCATTCTTTTATTTTCATGTGCAAGGGACCTGAGAGAGAGAGAGAGAGAGAGAGAGAGAGAGAGAGAGAGAGAGAGTTATGTACATCTACGGTAGGAATGAATAATTAAATCTTCAAAAAAAGAAACTACTTAAGTACTCCCCACATGATTTGAACGTGTATTTACACAATATACGCATCTACATCTATGCATTACCTGCAAACAACTTGTATCTCTACTTCTGTTTCTTAGATAATTCACCTTCGGAAAATAAAATAACTCTTGATTCCACATGGATCGCCAACTAACTACTTAAAATTTCTTTCTGAGAAGCCCATCTCTTATTGTCTCAATATGCTCTCTAAAGCTACTAGATTATCCACACTAAAAGTAATTATTATTGTTTCAACATTCACCACCCTGGAGCCATTTACTATATATGTATCTCCCAGTTTTTGTCTGGAGAACCATTCGCTACAGATTTATATCCAACTCATTGGATAAGGCAACTAGATGACGACAAAGTATTTAACACCACCTATATATGAAAATATTATTTTTAGATCGAGCCAAACATTTATGTGTTCCAGTGGTGGAAACATTAGACTAAAGCAACGTGTAGTAAGGGAAAGAACATGGCCTGGCAATACAACTTACCACCAACATCAATGAATTCCCGAGGAAACGTAGAAATAAAGTGCAGAAGCATCTCAAGAGGCACAGCACCAGAATACACTACTGAGGCAGCAGCCTCGAGTATCTTCCCACAAACTGAGTTAACAAAACTTCCTTCATTAGAGTCCTATAGTTGAAAAAACTATTCAACATCAACAACATCAACATCACCTTTATCCCAAACCAGTTGGGGTCGGCGGAGTTGAAAAAAACTACTCAAGGTACTATTATTAATTTGAACAAATACGGACCTTGAAGACGATAATTTGGATTAAAATGTTGTTTGCAGCTTTCAACAACATATCTCAGAACATCCAGAATGTCTGCTCCATCAGCGTGAGGCAAATCCTCTTCAAAGTATTCCACTTGATCCTTGTCAAGAGAACCATTTTCAGGTGACTCTGATTTGCACCTGTCACCCACTAAAATTCTACAAGCCGCTGAAGCAATGCATTCAGAAAGGACCATCAATCCAGCTCTTCCAAAAGATTGTTGCTTAGCAAGAGAAGATAGATTCCTCAGAAATTCCATCTGTGTCCTGCAGCCGCCTTATGATGAGCTAAGCATTTGAACTACTTCTAGTCACCGAAGCTAAACTCAAGTAACAGAAAAATACCAACTAAGTTCAGAAACTTTCTTGAACAGGTTTATATAAGTTTTATATCCATGTCTTCTTCTACCTATTGGCTTAAGCGGTCAAAGCCAAGTTCCACCCCAGATTTATTTAAGGAGAAAGATACCTATTCCACGTGCCATATTCCATTTTGCACATGAAAGAGGGTCTTAAAGTACTCCACATCGCTTGCTTATGGAGTTCGCATAGGCCTAATATGCAATTCCCTCTAGCTAATGGCTTAAGCTTTCGAGCTAGACTTTCTAGCAAGTTGTAAGGTTGGGGTGCACATTAACAAAATACTATATTTGTTGATGAACTATGGAGAAACCTAAATATGTATTATTCCCAAATTTATTTACCTAGCATAGTGTCTGTGTCCTGCCATATGTATATCATCAGAAATTTATCTCACGTAAAGCCAAAACATGGATAAAATTGCGAGGTTTAAATAACTCCCAAAAAATTTGCGGTTACTGATTTCCACATAAGAGATCTTCTAGCCAGCCAAAACCAGAAAAAGCACCTTTCCAATATAACATACCTTGCATTCAGGTGACCGATATATTGGTATAGAAACTTTGTAGCACCTTCGATTGCAACTGAAGAATAAGCTCCTTTTAAGCCTACAATTAGATGGAAAGAACAAGGTTTCACTTAGCTTTAACAATATACTCTCACATGTAAGGTTGCTCGCAAAAAGAGCAAATATGCGTTCATAAGCACATGGGAACCAACTCACACATGTGAGAGCAGGCCTATGCCACTCACACAAACACTGGTGCACCAAAGGGAAATCCCTTACCAAAGCACATGCACACACCTGCAACCCCCCCCCCCTTTTTCCTTCCCCGCAAAAAAAAAAGGCCCACACCCCTTTCCCTTCTCTTCCTGATAAAAAGTAAGCGCGAGAAATGTGTTCTCCCAGAAGGAAATCCCTCAAGTGCAGTAAAAAAACACTAACCAAAATTCTTGTGGTGCACGGGGTCATTCAACCCTTGCATAAATGGACCAAGAACAAAAGATTGAGGTAGAGCTTTAGCACAGCTTCCATAGTTCTCCCATTCGATGCCTAAAAATGACTCCATTATCAGGCATCTAACTGTCAAAACAACAAAGGGGAAAAGAGATAAGCCACTGCACGCTAATTATTAAGGTGTACATTAACTGGAAATAAAAATAATCTACTTCATTAAATAAATAGATGATATTCTGACAGATAATTAGCAAACAACTTCATCAATTACATTAACTAAACTTGCATATCACATAACCTTACAAGCATTCTATTACCTTGAGGATTATCATGGGAGAAACCCCTTTCCCACAAGACTGACAACCAGTTAGGGAATTCGCCGGAAACAATGTTACAACCAGGAGCTTCATTGCCAGAGTTTCCAGAATTATAATGTGAGCCACAAAAATGAAGCAATGAGGATACCTGGAAAAAAAAAACCTATAAATCAGCACTGATTATCAAATAGCGAACTAGTCTAATGCAACCAAAAGTGATAGAAAACAGTTTTCCCACACCAACAAAGGTATAAAATTAGTACAGGCAAAGTCAAACTTATTGCAGACATGAAAGAGACACTTCACTGGAAATATAATCACCAAAGGAAGAAAAATATTCTAGGATAGAAATATTAAGGAAATAAGGAGAGGAGGTAACAGCAAAAAGGATGATGAACATGAATTGCTTCAATTGTTAGGTCAATTATGTGCATGATTCTTGAGAATTACTAAAACAAAGCGGTGTCACCCTATAAATGTAGGTTACATCAGAGACAGAGTTCCTGGATAGAAGGTGAAGAGAGACAAACCACCAATTATAGAACTGCATCAAAGTAAAAGCATTAAGAACCAACTGACCTGGTGATTCCAAGCTGCTTCAACCAAGTGAGTACCATATTCTTCAAGCATCTCATAAAGCAGCAAGAATGCCTCCCACATCCACCTACTATCAGGTAGAGATTCAGATAAATTGCGCTCTTTCCCTACGCCTAGTGACCTGGCTTCCTTAACAGCCCATCGCTCCCGCTTTGTCAGAGATCGAGTATCAGACTGCTTATCACATGATTTTTTATCTAAACCACCAAAACAATTCTGGTCCTCCTCATTCGTGCCTAGGGCGATCTTCAATATATGTAATGACTGTTTCCTCAAAAAACCTTCCTTATCAACCTAATCAGAACCAAAGTAAATGAGAATAATAGGGAAAAGAATGATGCTACTGCACCATAAACATGGTAAGACATGGAACAAAAGTATAGCTCTAGTACCAAGCCTCTTTTCATTTCATCCCAAAATTCTTTTTCACCCCTGATATCAAATTCTCTGTCTCCACCATCAGTGTCACCATGACCACTTTTCTCTGTACATGCAGAAAAAGACAAATAAAGAGAGAGAACACGGTAGGCATCTCTTCTCTCTAAATATCCAAGAAAAAACAGTGTTCTGCAACACTTCCAAATTTTTTCAGAGAAAAGCCTCCTGGATGACGAACAACCAAAATGTTAAAACTGGAAGAAAAGCGAGTGGAGTAAAATCATTTCGCAAAACATCATGCAATAAGATAAAGCAGTAAGACATCAGCACCTGGAAAGTACACATATGTCCCCATGAACTGCGATCTTCAAGCGGCTGTGTGTCAAAAATGCTTTGAAAATGATGGGGAGCAAGAGTAGAATCGCACAAGACCGATGTTCTGAGCTTAGCAGAAGCAATTGCTCAGCCACATTGCAAAGATCATAGAGCAAAGCACCAGTGAACTTCTCTTCATGACACTCATTTTCCAAGTTCATTTCTGACTTTACGGATGCTTGCGCATTTTGTAGAGCAGCATTCAATAGTTGAGCAAGAATGTGACACGATAAGGGTAACGTAAGAGACCCAAAGCATGAAAGATTCTTTCCATCCTCAATCACCGACTTTGTTACATTATAATCATCACGGGTTGAGCAGGTTCTCCATTCAACACCATGTGACCAAGGTTTCTGAGACATCCCTATGGAGAGGCTGATAGATCTTAGAAGAAAAGGTACCAATGTGACCTCAACAACTCTCCAGGCGTTGGCCTCAGTCACAACCTCAAGGAATGAATCCGCAATCTTACAGTATGCAAAGCAAACAAAATAGCACCACTCAGTCAAATGAAGAAATAAACCAAAGAAGAGAGTAAAATCAAAACTAGTATGTTCTGTTCCTACCTGATTCTGAATTTCACAGTCGAAAGCATGCATCATCTTCATCAGAGGAATGAAAACTCTCCATACATAAGACTGCAGAACATCATGAGTAACCTCTGTAGAACAAATAAAGTCAGCAAGCCAATCTCACACTTTCTTCCTATATATTACTTTTCGCCTGGCTTTTATAAAGGAGGAAGAACAAGTGGCATTCTCAGCCATCCATCCTTTTCCTTCACTCAGTGCAAAGTCACAAACTAGTTTACCCCCTTTCATTGTTTGCTCAAAAAGGACATTTTCAATTGCTTGACATCACTTCCATCTTGATCCAAAGTTAAAGGCCAAACCATGTTGTAACATTGTTTTTGAACGATACAGAACAAATATACTAAGATTTTGGATTTAACATTGTTGACATAGCATCAAAAAATTTGAGGTTGCATCAAAGGTAAAATTCAATTTGATATACTCAATTTATTCTTTGTTCTCCGTGCAGATTACTGTTCATCTTACCCAGTTCTTCAACTCTACATGCCTTTCATCATCAAAACTCTGAGAGAGAGAGAGATTTATCAACCAAGTTTTGCTTATGAGATTATCTTGACCTTATTATGCATAAAAAGCGCTCCAACATAAAGGCTCAATTCTCGGTTGGAATTCTTTGACACATTTCTTCCCACATTATCCCTTCATCGACATTCAATGGAAGAGTGCAAGTACTGCATCCACTACGTTGAGCGGCTCATCATATTGACTCATTCCTTATCCTTTCCATCACAATCTAAATTCACCTCATTGACAAAGGATCTAAACGTGCCTTCCAATACCATGATGAGCTAACTGGAGCTCCGATTGACTAATATCAAATAATCAGAATATGCCAGGTATACCATATTAGAGAAGCTGAAGAAGCAAGGTGAATAGATTTTCATATAATATGTTTTATTTACACAGTTTGTAACACCACCAAGCCAACATTGTAAGAGTGCTTATTTAGGTTACTTTGCAAATTCATCTAAGTTTAATGAATCCATTGTAATTGTGGAGCAGGAAATGCAGAAGATTGACAGAAGCAAGTCTAGCCCCACTGCATTTCCAAGTGAAAGAATACACATAAGGTTACAAGTAGCAGCCCCATCAACAAGATTTACGCAAAAACAGATGCTAATAGGTAGTGGATGACATTTGTCTTGCACTCACAGCTGTTATGATAACTTAAAGAACAGTTAACACACTAGAAATGATTCAAACGGTGTCAGAAGACTAAAAGAGCCAACAAGAAGTTAAAACATCATGCAATGTTTCTTATATCAGACAAATATGGAGAACATCTGGAAATTGAAGTCAGGACCAAACTCACCGTGCTTCTTTAGGAGATGACACAGTGCACAAACCAGAGACGCAATATAATTGCGGCCCTCGGAGTCCATATTTTCACCGTCCTTGATAACATCCTAACAAAAGTAATCACAGAACAAAATCAACCAGCTACTCTCGATGGTTTTTCTTTTCTTTTTCTTTTCTTTTTTTTTTTTGCAAAGAACTAGCTGGACGGGCAACTCCACGCTCACGCGAGACAGCCACCAACCACCTCAAAAGGTTAAGCATTTAAGCAAAAGCGTACATAGAAGACAGTTAAAATCAGCAACCAAACAGTTCCAGCTACTCCGCCAGATGAAGCAGAAATTTCCAACTCCGTTAACAAAGACACATTCAAACCCTGGTCCCACAAAATCCCACAAACCCCGCATAAAAATCTACTTCCCTATAGAGAAATTCGATGATACCATGGTGAAATTATCAAACGAATCCAGAAGCGAGTTGATGAGCGAAGAAGAAGGCGTCCCAGTCGACGCCAGGATGCAATCGAGCAGAGGCGGAATAGCTGCCGGAGGCACTCGTCTGAAGCTGTCGGACAGTGAGTTGACGACGGCCGCCGCAGAGCCACCGCTCTCCGCTGTATCCATTTCTCAGCTGAGTTCGGCGCGCGCGGTTAAGGATGGGTTGCGGGTTCAAGCCAGCAGTGGTTTTTACGGCATGCTTAAACCCCTCAATTTTTCAGCAAAAGAAATGCTCAAGCCCTCCACCAAAAAAATGCTGACGCGTCCACGATGTTTAATATGACGAAAAATCCTAAATCTCAAATTAATTTTTGAATTATTTGCATCAATTTAAAAGATATGGTAATATTAACCTAATAATTAATAAAGAATTCACCACGTAGTAATTAACCAAAACTTTTGCTAACGATTCAAGTAGTACATTCAATTGCTTCAATTTGAATTATCCAATTAATGCCTTATATATATTAATGTTATATCAAATTAAGAAGATGAATAATCAAATTCATTTCTCGGTTCAATAAAAGAAAAGTTGGATGGGGCCCTAAATGAAAATAATTTAAGGATTACAGGTGAAAATAATTAAATCATCTTATTGTTTCATCGTAATTTCTTAAATTTCCATCTCAATCTTCAAGCCGGCGACACACAACCAAATCACAAATCAACGTACAAAACCAACGGGGAACCTTTATTCCATGCCCGCATTGTCCTAATCATACGAACCATCGCTCATCAATCGACAACCAGAGCGAACAAAAAGCTCCATCCATCAGCTTTTCCAACCCATTTTCATGTCGAGCAATTTATGATCGACGCGCCGGTTCACCCTGTGCCTCGCCGAGTCGCCGTCGACGTTGCTTCTGCAGCCCTCGCTTCGAAGGTCCGAACGGGAAACGTGGCGGCCGCGAGGATGAATCCTCGGTTTCCCGAGAACATTACCGCTTCCTTTCTCATCGACGGCTCTCGCGCCTCCTCCCGATCGAAGTGAGTTTGCCCAGTCGAACTTCTTCCCTCTTCGAACAATCGTTCCGTGCTTCTCGTTATTACCACGACAGTTCGAGTTTGGTGTTGACAAGGCCGTCCGAGGCCGGTTTTTATCTTTCGTGGCCTCTCTCTTCGTTTCTCTAATCTCAACCTTGGTCCCTCCTTCCATTTTGATGCTTATATTCACCTCCGAGACCGGTTTCTCCCCAAATCCCCATCGGTTTTTCGCCGCGCTTTGCGCGGATTGCGGCGCTCTTGAAATTCTCTCCTTCTGGTGTCGGTAAAGCCGGTGGAGTTGCAGAGCTAGGCGGTACATTCCATCCTTGATCTCCTCCTCCAAATCTCGCTCCACGTCAAGCTCAAGTTCGCCGCGGATCCTGGATTCCTCGTCCGATAACGATAATGCTGCTCCTAGAGACGCTTTCTCCGGGCCTCGACGGTTATCAACCTGAAGAAAACAAATTAAAGTTCAACGTGCAAGCATCTACGTAGGTAACATATATAAGGTTTGCTCAGACACGCATGCTCCAAGTTTCCGTGTTTCGTTTTATTAAACTTTACAATATCACACAAAGTTTTTTGTATAAATGTGCTGCTGTATCATACGAATGTCGGGATCATCCTAGCAAGAACCTACAGGCGTGTCCGATGTCCGCATGGCATTCACGGACAAAATGTGGATCGGAGGTATGGAACGGGAATGGAAAGATGGGTCCATATTCACCGTCGAGCCGCACGACGCTTTCAATTGCAGAGACCGGTTCGCGAGCCCCATTGGGACATCGCCGGACAGAGAAGGAGAATCTGAAAATGCCCAGAAAACTCCGCCCGATACCTCGATACCGTCGCTTTTGTGTAATTTGGGACAGAGCTTTTCTTGCATGTGTACATATATACACACCCGCAGTGGCGAGAGTGAAGTTGACTGTTCGGGATGGGGCATACAATCCAGTTGTGAACGAAGACGACGCGAGCATAATAACAAGATGTCGTGAGGGATGTAAGAAACCGTTAAGAGGCGTTATTTCGTTTGGTTGGGTCACATTAGGGGACAAATGTTTCTAAGTGTTGATGTGAAATTAAGGGGGTCACACTGCACCGAAACTCTGCGTGCATGAGTATTCGAGGTTTGATGACCTGGTGCTTTACGTGGAAGGCCATCAAAGAGCTCTGGGTTGGCCTTTAAGCACAATCAAGATAAAGTGGGGGGGCAATCCTCACGTGCTTGATGTGTTCCAGGTTCTTGCAATCGACAGCAACATTTCTGCAGAGGTCCCAAAATGGTGTCCGATTTACAAGACAATCGTAGCGTTCTTTCGGAAGCAGTACGGGCTGACGACCGGGGATGGGGGTCGAAACCCAAAGGAAACTTGAGTCGTCTGTGTCGATTTCGGGTAACGGTACCTTTTTTTTTTTGCCAGGATTTTGGCGCGTTCTAATTATGATGCAGCTCCAATATGATTGTGCTCCACGTTTTTGTCCAAGTCGGAGTGAGGAAAGAAGATCGAGAGCATCAGATCTCAGTTTAATTTAACTTTGCCCTCGTCAAGTCCCCGTTCAGTATCTCACTCCTGAGCAGTGCATGAAGGGAAGCACCTTACGAGCCGGCGCATCAGTGTTTATGCAATGCCGGCTGTGTTTGAAAATCCCACATGACAGTTTGCTATTCGAAAGACCCATCCCACCATTAGTCTAATCTTTTTTTTTTTTAATAGTTGATTGCATTGGCAAGACCTTACGTAATCTCGTTTTTTTTTTAACTATTTCTTATATTTTTGATACATCTATGATAAATTCCTCTTAAACTATTTTTTTTACCGTAAAAAATTCTAAATTGATACATATGTGACAAATTTGCGTTATACTAATTCTTTTTACCATAAAAAACTCTAAATTAATACACCTGTGATAATTTTACCCTCAATTAAATTAGGTTATTACTACAAAAAAAATCTTAAATTGATATGCTTGTGATGAACTAGTGTATCCGTCAACTGCTACGTGTCATCTAACTTATAAATTTGACGGTTAGATTAAACGAAAATTAATGAAGGGCAAATTTATCACATATGTATCGGTTTGAGGTAAATTTGTCACAAATGTAGCCATTTAGGATTTTTTGTGATCAAAAAAATAATTTGAGCATAAGTTCACTGGGGAACCCGTGGTTGTGGGATCTGTGGGTCCTCCCGAGGACTAGTCATACTTCACCGCTGGTTTGAGCACGAGTTCACTAGCCATGCAAACATCTTGATTATAAAAAAAAAATAATTTCATGTTAATTTATTTGAGATTTTTTGTGGTATTAACCGAAAAAATAAAAGCGCCAAGGGAAGTTTTATATAGACTATTTTATAGCACGTAGAGAAAAAGGATAGTCTACCCTAAACTTGAACCGGGCCGGACAGGTGGGCCAAGAAATGAAAACAAATTCTACTGGGCTAGTCGAAAAGCCCGTGTTTCACAATTTCCACCTGTGGAACGAATATTGTAAAAAAAACATCAAAATGAATTGATCCGGCCGGGGCAGCAAACAACTTCGGGGGATTTGAACCCGACGTGAATCGAACACGCAACCTTCTGATCTGGAGTCAGACGCGCTACCATTGCGCCACGGATCCACGATGTTGCCTCCGATGACCTTGAATAATATATATAGAAATTTTATGCACTTGGCCAGAAAATTATGAAACCGGTGTGAACTTTTTCTTTATGGGATGATTTCTATTTTCCTACATCATTCATCGAATTAAAGGACAAAGTGAAGAGAGGCGGCTCGATTTAGACAAACTACCGTGATTTTTTTTATTACTACTATGATTATTATAAGTTTTTGAGTTGTGGCGTATGCTGATCAGTCTAAAATATGCCAAAACATATTATTATGTTTAGCCCTACAAGGATGATTGGCGACATGATAAAGGCATCCATTGTCTCTTCATGCATGTCATTCACATCGGGAGAGATCCTCTAAAAGGCTCAAGTTTTGTTACCTAGATGTTCTATACCCCGAGTGGAGAGATTTCGGACCTCAACTTGCTAGTCCTAAACTCTATATGAGATCAACTGCGGTTCGGCTCTTTTGCTCGGCAAGTTATTTCTGATATTCTGTTTATTAGCCAAGTGAAAAGGGCTGTTCTACAAGCAGTAACCTACATCTTCATTGACGAACAACTTGGAACAGGCTTTTGAGATGAGAAGACTGGAAAGGAAGAGTTCCAGGCAAGAATGACTGGGCACATGACTTCCAAATTCCAGCTCAGATATGCTCTGCTGAAGCATTCCCATTGCAACTCTGGTTTCTACACAGCCAGCAAATGAGGACCCCATGGAGACTTTTCTTCTTTGGTTTTAACCATCTTTCGTCTGTGGAGATCAGAACAAACTGCATGATCCTACCAATTGTGCTTAAGATTTTAGATAAATTTCATGTCGCATCCCTGCACTTATGAATTTGCTTGATGTTCGAACCGTTTTGAGTAGAAGTAACGAACCATTTTCTTCGTTCTCCATACATAAAAATGGTTATACAAGTTCAAGCTTTGTACAAGCCTGTCACGTAAATGGTTATCGAAATACTGTGTCAGCTGAAACTTGTGGGAAGTTGCCATTGCTCAAATGGAAATCAGCCGTCCAAACACCTTTGAGATTGCTGATCTGGTCTACACCGTGCCATGCGGTCAAAGGACATCAACGATGACAATGTCTATATAGGATGCATTACCCCCATGGGCTTAGCTAGACAAATATAAGAGGACAAGAACTGAGAATTATTATGAGGTTGACAGCTTCAAGTCCAAAAGTATAGGACAGTAACTTCCTGAGCATAGGCAAACCCGACTCCGCTCGTTTTTTGTTTCCATGTTTCGCATTGCAGAAGCTTACATAGTGCAGCTGTTGAATAAAGATGAGGAAAGTTCGGCCTTTCAGGATTTACTTGGATCATATCATTTCACCATTTTCGGCAATAAACCAACCATTAGAAAACAATCAGTTCTCATCAGTAACATCGCTCAATGATGTGCGAATATAACTCATTGATTTGTAATATTCTCAACATACCAAAGACAAACTAAATCTTGATGAGCATTTATCTTAACAATGAGAGTACGGACTGCTTTTCGACCCTATAAAAAGCAGCAAGAACTGAAAATCCACAAAACACACACACACCCAACACTTAACATGGAGAAATTGTCTAGCCTAATAGCATGAGCCTTGATCTTGGCTATCACGAAGAACCCAATCTCCGCGAATGCAGGAGATGCTGACATTCTGCAGGATTTCCTGGTCCCTCTGCGCCTCAACGCAAGCACAATCGCTAGGCAATACTTCACATACACCAATCTCAGGATTTTTGGTGCAAGAGCCTATCTGACGGGATGAACGACGGCCCTCGTAGCCAAAGTGACAGAGAAAGAATTCCCAGCCCTCGACGGGCAGAGCATCTCCATGGCCAAAACCATCTACGCTCCTTCAGGGATCAACCCACCACACACTCACCCGCAGTCGGCCAAGCTCCTGATCATCCTGGAAGGCATCCTGGAGGTCGGGTTCTTCGACACAGAAAACCGGCCCGTCCAGCCGACCCTCCAGGCCCATGACCTGTTCGTCTTCCCAAAAGGGCTGGTCCACTTCCAGGCCAACACGAGGCCCGACTGCAGGGCCATGGCACACCGGGTGTTCGGGAGCACCAGCACAGGGATGGTCTCGATCCTGGCTGGCGTGTTTGGGAGTGGGATCCACATGGGCATCCTTGCCAAGGCTTTTCGCTCGGATGATAAGATCATATCTGAGCTGGTAAAGCCCAGCAAGTGATAGATTTGCCAAATCTGCATCTGTTCCTTCATGAAGATCTCATTCCTACCTCAAACACAGGTGTTCAATAAGCTAAATAACATGCCGATTGAAACAAAGGTGTGTAGTTATGTTGATCTTGTGATTATTACATATTTGATAAATAGATGTCTCGCATCATCATGACACCATCAACTGTGAATGGACAAAATCCACGACTAGTCAACATCCTGGAGAGAAACCAACTGTACAGAACCCCCCAGATGTTCCTTAAAAATGTCACGAGTGGCATAAATAATGTCCCAAATGCCGAACAAAAAGTCACAAGAATCCCAGCGCTGCCTACCACAAGTCGTCATCTTAAACTACCAATTATCCTAGCAACAACAACGTCCGAAGTAGCAGGGCACATCAACTTCGCGACAGAATTCGAACTCTCCGAGTGCAGCCACACCTGTCGCTGTCAGCATGCTAGAAACAAGCCGCGTTTCCATCTCCCCCAATGATCCAAACACAGGAAAACTCAATGGCCGGCAAATCTCTCCCCGAATTGCTCTCGTCCGCACAGTGATAGATGATGGCATTCCATCCAAGTTTTGGAAAGGTTATTTTCAAGCTCCTACACCCCTAAGCAGGCACCAAGAAAGAATGGGCGCATCATGGGAACTCTCCAATGTCCTCGTGCGTATATGATGACCTGTTTCAATCGGCAAAAGCCGAGCAAGGTAGACGTGTGCCGGGCAACAAAGTCGTCGGTCCCCCAACTTCAAAATGACCCACTCAATCACTCATCATGATAGCACTTACGCATTAATCCAACAGGCGGATATGATGCAAAAAAATGGAATAAAGAGCTTTTATTATTTGGGAAAAATAATTGAAAAGCAAGACGAATGATCCAACTGAGGTAGTAGCGAACAAATTCAGGGAGAATTGAACCCGACGTGAATCGAACACGCAACCTTCTGACCCGGGGTCAGACGCGCTACCACAGACCCACCTTGCGGATTCACGTTCGCTCTTCTATTATATATAAACTTTTCGTGACTTTCTCCTAACGCCAGAAAACGAGGGAATCTGTTTGGACTTTTCTTTAAGGGCTGATTGCTATTTGATAACGTGATCCGTCAAATTTAAAACAATTTTTTTGAGCTGTGGGGTGACGTATGCTGATTGGTCTAAAGCATCCCAAAAGAAATCAAAGAAAAAACTATTGCATTTGTGATCTTAAACCTTTCAATTTAGCGAATTTAATCATAAACATCGACGTTTTGCTAATTTAGTCCATCCGGTTAATTTTTCTGGACACTGCTAACATGGACGCAATCATTCTATGTGATGTAACCAACTTACGTATACATTTTTTTCAATTTTTTTTTTAATTTTTATTGTTTTCCTTCCTTTTTTACTTTTTTTTTTATTTTATTCACTGTGATGAGGTCAAGGCCTGCGCTCGGCCTAGGCAAGGTCATCGCCTCGCCTGCGATTGACAAGGCTAGCCTCACCCAAACCTTGGCAAGGCAGGCAAAGGCAATCTCACTAGGCCTCACTAGATTTGGGCAAGGCGGGCTCGCTTACCACCACGATCTGAGTGAGGTTGCCTTCACCTGTAGTGGAGCTTATTTAAAACATGAGTCTAAAATGTTCACATTGTTTCAATAAAAAAAAAGAGTGATCAAGGGTATCTTCATAATTTTTTTTTATTTTCCTTTTGTTTTCTTTTCATTTTTTCCTTTTCATTTTTTTTCTTTTGTTGCAGCTAGAGATGGCCCGACGGCCCTCGCCGGCCACTAGGCGAGGGCCCATGAGGGCAGCCGTCGCCATATCAAGCGAGGGTGACCCTCGCCTATGGCTGTCAAGGGCGACCTTGCCCAACCATCACCTGAGGTTGGCCACCATCGAAAAGAAAAAAAAAAGAAAAGGAAAAAAATTCAAAAAATATAAACGATGAAAATACCCTTATTCATGTCATTATTTGGAATATCCCGTAAGATCAACTGTGGTTCTATTTTTTTGCCCAGCAAATTGTTTCTGAAGTTTTTTCATTAGCCAAATGAAAGGACTATTCTAATAGCAGTAATCTCCATTTTCATTGATGGACACAGGGAATAGGCTTTTAATATGATAAGATTACAAAGGAAGAGTTTCAGGAAAAAATGACTGAGCACATAAATTCCAAATTCCAGCCAAGATATGCTCTCTGCAGAAGCATTCTAATCGCAACTTTGGATTCTACACCGCCAGCAACTGAGAAGCCGTGGAGATTTTACTTTGGTTTTAACCATCCTTCGCCCGTTGAGATCTGAACAAACTGCACAATCCTACCTATTTGCTCTTAAGCTCGTAGATAATCGACATCGCCGTTTGAACTGAGAAACTCTTGGTGTCACATCCCTGCACGGATTTGCCCAACATTTGAACCATTCTAAGTCGAACTAATAAACCATTTTCGCCATTTCCTTTTCATCGATGTAGTTACAAAAGTTTAAGCTTTGTACAAGTTTGTCACCTAAAAAGATTATGAGCTGATAATTGTGGAAGTTACCATGTCTCAATAGAAATCAGAAGTCAAAACGCTTTTTCAGATTGCTTTTCTGGTCTATGCTGTCTCTCGCGGTCGCGGGACGTCAAAAATGGCACTGTCGATATCGGATGCAGCACCCTTGAGCTTAGCTATGGACAACTATAAGAGGGCAGGAATTGAAAATTATGAAGACGAGAGCTTCTCGTCCGAAAGTGTAGGGCAGTAACTGCCTGAGCATCGGCAAACCGATTCAGGTCGTTCTTCGTTTCCATATTTTGAGCACGTTTCGCATTCAGAAGCTTACATTGTGCAGCTACTGAATAAAGATGAGGCGAAGTTCAGTATTTTAGGATTTACTTGGATCATATTATTTCTCGACTCTATAAAAGCAGCAAAAACTGGAAATCAAACACACACAGACACGAACCCAACACATAACATGGAGAAGTTGTCTAGCCTAATAGCTTGTGCCTTGATCTTGGCTATTGCAAAGAAGCCAATCTTCGTGAATGCAGGAGATCCCGACATTCTGAAGGATTTCCTGGTCCCTCTGGGCCTGAACGCCAGCACAATCCCTAGGCAATACTTCACATACACCAATCTCAGGATTTTCACTGGAAGAGCCAATCTGACGGGACGAACCACGGCCCTCATAGCCAAAGTGACAAGGGCAGAGCGTCTCCATGGCCAAAATCATCTACCCATCTTTAGGGATCAACCTGCCGGACACACACCCGCAGTCAGCCGAGCTCCTGATCATCCTGGAAGGTATCCTGGAGGTCGGGTTCGTCGGCACGGAAAACCAGCTCTTCCCGCAGACCCTCCAGGCCCAGGACCTGTTCATCTTCCCAAAAGGGCTGGTCCACTTCCAGGTCAACACGAGGCCCCGCTACAAGGCCGTGGCGCTTGGGGTGTTCCGGAGCACGAACGCAGGGACGGTCTCAATCCCGGCTAGCGTGTTTGGGAGTGGGATCAATGTGGACATCCTCGCCAAGGCTTTCCATACGGATGATAAGATCATATCTGAGCTCGTAAAGGCCAACAATTGACGTATTTCATGATCTGCGGTCTGTTCCTTTCTGAAGATCTCATTCCTACCTCAAAAACATGTGTCCAATAAGTTAAATGAGATGCCGATTGGAATTAAAAGAAGACGTGTAATTGTATTGATCTGTTGTATTTGATAAATAAATGTCTTGTATTCTCGGGACACTATCTGACCGTGAATGGAGAAAATCCACGACAAGTCCTCATCGTGCAGAGGAACCAACCGTACAAAGCCCCCAGAATGTTCCTTAAAAATGTCACAAGTGGCGTGTATAATGTCCCAAATGCCTAACGAAAACTCCCAGGAATCCTAGTACTACCTACCCCACGTATATTAAGTCCAAAGTAGCACAGCAACACCATAGCAGAATTCAAACTCTCCAAATCCGGCAACACCTACTGCTCTCGGCATATTCGAAACAGGCCGCTTTTCCATTTCCCGCAATTTACTTTTAGCCTCTTCAGGAACCCGTCCTCTTTGCAATCCAGCACTGAAGATCCCAATGCAACTCGATCTAAAAAACTCGATGGCCGGCAAATCTCTTCCGAATGCCCGTCTTCGCACAATAGCAGATAATGGCATTGCGCGAAAGTTTTAGAAAGGTAATTTTCCAAGCTCCTACTTGTAGAGTCCAAAGAAGAACACGCGTAGCATTAACGTCCCCATGCATGTAAGCACGCTTGATGACTTCTTTTCAATCTGCCAAAAAGCAAAGCAAGAAAGGATAGGCGCATTGGGCAACGAAGTCGTCGGTCCTTCAACTTCAAATTGACCACTCATCATGATTATACAAAACCACGAACCCAACAAGCAGCATAATGTAATGTAAAAGAAATGGGACAAAGCGATATTCTGATTTGGGTAAAATTAAAAAAAAAAAGTTCTGATCCTCTGGTGAGTAGCGAACATTTTCGGGAGATTTGAACCCGACGTGAATCGAACACGCAACCTTCTGATCTGGAGTCAGACGCGCTACCATTGCGCCACGGATCCGCTCAATGTTTGGTCTCTGCGTCAGTCTTTAATAAATAAGAAAAAGGGTTCAATTGCACCGATAATAATCCCAACGTCCGTAGATCTTTGTACAGTGGACTAACGCAGATTGCTTATAGAACGAGGAAAGCCAGGCCAATGGTGTGAATGATCCCTCGCGCCACGCTTAACATGAGTGAGTCCAATGAGATTTATATGGTTGCGTTCAAAACATGAGATCTTAACCTTTTACGACTATAAAATCCCGAACAAACATACTAACAATGTTGGGCATGTCGTCAAAATTCTTTCGTCTTCTTCGTATTTCGGATCTTCTGGTGCTTTATGCAATTTTCTTTTTCAGGGATGGCGGTCGGAAACACATGAAGCGTCCATCATTATTGGACCGGAGGCGGCCTTCTCGTCACAAATTGCCCGTTCCTCGTCCTTTCACTTTTTGTCCGAAGAAGGAAGAATTCTGTTAATTTAATTAACTTGTTAGGTGAAAAACAACGAAATCTTCTCCATGGTTAGCGCTCTGGACTTTGAATCCAGCGACCTGGGTTCGACTCCCGGTGGGACCTACCAGTTTTATATCCCAACTATCATTCCACGTTTCAGTGTACTTTTACGGATTAAGTCTTTTGCCGTTTGCCGAGATAATCAATGTTTAGTCCTTCAAAGGAAAGCATTATTCTCACAAACGTTCATATTACAAAGATATACAACGGCTCCCCTGAAAATGTTGCCTGAATGGAATGCCAGGAGAAGAATTACATAAACAATGAAGAATACAATTCATCAATCCTCAATTCTACAACAACAGAACCGAAATCTAATGGTACAACAACAATTAAATCAAGGAGTGTGCATTTTTACCGCTGCTTGGGTCGAGAGCTCGATGATATTAAACACTCTACAATAAGGTTGGATACTTGGCATCCAGGAATTCTCTAAGAGTCAGAGCACCTTTCTGCCCGCCCATCAGTTCAGCCAAGCGATCTACGGGAAGAAGGGAAAGTTCTGCCAGGCTTTTACATCCATCCATTATCGCTCTATAATTTGAATCCGTCACACCCGGTAGACGTCTCAAGAATTCCACAGCAGATGTGTTGTAGTTTTCAGCTCTGCACACACAAGAATGCAAAGGACAGTAGTTTCACCAGCTGATTCAGCTTTACTTTCGGAAGAGTGGACAAAGAAACACCAATCTCGTGGTTGGAAACCTAATGACTTCTTGGAGCTTAGCAAATTTTTTTTTCTCTTTTTTTTAAGTGTTTGGAGCTTAGCAATTAGAGAGGCATACCTCACATCATTTTCTACAATACCCTCTTCTGAGGGGACGCCAACTCTAATTGCCTTGGTCTCATCGGGTTCATCTTGATTTGCTTTCAAAGAGAAGAAAATTTCAGCAGTAGCATGGAGACTGCGGGACCAGATTATTCGCAAGCGTGGGAAATGCAAAACGAGCAAGGATAGCTTGGATATTATGCTATTGGGAGTTACATCATCACCAATGTCACTTGCAGACTGCAAAACAATCAGGATGAGTCAAACCATCCAAATATCAAATACCACACTTCCTCTAGTTTTAGTAATGTTACCTGAAAAGAGAAGCTCTTGTCTTGTGAAAATTCAATGAGAAGAACAGGTATTCTATAATACCGCGCCATTGTTTCCACCTGGTGGAAGAGGCGACCTGATGTGAAGCTCGAAAAGAGATCTTGGATACTCTTTCTTTCTACACAAATCGAAGGTGAGAGTATATAATCTCCAACCTCCAAAGTAACAGGTATTATACGCATGCCTTTCTGGTGAAGGACATTTGGCAGGCTGCTCATGAACTCCCTCATATCCACAATAACCTGAAATATTCTCAATTCAATTTCAATTAACCATCAGGGAGTAAGTGTCCAAGATGCCAGAAGAGGAAAAATGGAACCTGCATCTCTCTCTCAGCTTCTTTTCTCCCACCAGCCTTTCTCGTTATAGAATTTTGGGAAGATGAAGCTTGTTGCTCCATGTAAGCATTCAGTCCAAGGCATTGACCATCCTGAGGGAACCCACAATTCAAACAAAAGCCATAATGTCCTTACGTTAAGAAAACAGCAGGGAATTAGTGACAATAGAATCATTTTTGGGAGATCTTCAAAAATGAAAATCAACTACTAAACCTGCAAATTCATAACATTGAGGACTAGAGAGAAATCACTTCATATGGATCAAGGATGAGTGAGAAATGAGAAATATGGAACCTGATCAACTGGTATCATCATCATTGATTTCTGCCTGATTAAAGATTCAAATGCTCCATTTTCTCTATGAATACTAGCCTCAAATTTCTGAACTTCAGTAGACTCCTCATAGAAAAGAAAGTATATTTTTAACCTTTTGGAGGGATTCTCAGCTTTGTAGACTTCAATCTCCCTGACAAAAGTCATGTCTGGGTGGTACGCAATTATTACAGACGGCTTCAAAGTATCCAATATCGGCTGATCACTTTCTAAAGTGTGAAAATGCAGAGGAGGCAGTGGCTTCACACTTCTGGATTCTGACCGGTCAGACTCCTCCTGGAGAACCATTCTGTCTCCAGAATGACCAGAAATGTTACCTTCATAATAACCATCAGATAACAATCCATCTGTCACATGTTCATCTTCAGAAGCAGGTACTGCTTGATTAGCATCTGTCGCAACTTTCTTCCTACCACTGCTGTTTCTATGCCAAGAGCTCTTAGCATTTGCTCTTCCTTTCTTATTATTACCTTTCGTTCCATTGCTACATCCTTCATCACCAACATGAGGCTGGATAGAGTCCCCAGGCTTTTCCAGCTTAGCTCTATTTCTGATTTCTGATACTGCGGCCAAAAGTGCATCGTGTTCCAGCTTGCTTGTACTGCTAACTTCTGCATTCGGTTTAGTCGTTACATGAAGAGTTCCATCAAGAATGCCAAAACCTTTAGGATCTTTAGGTTTCTTCTTGTAACGTGTATGTGCATCACGTAATTCAACTTTGCTGAGCAAGTACTTCTCCCACTCTTCTTGCATCACCTTTATATGTAATAAAAAATACCAGTTACACAAAAATACAAGTGATGAATGGCTTATTCACAACGAATGTGATGTTAAATCAGGTTTGAAGAGGGATTCCCTCCAGTCAAGAAAATGGAGCAATCTCTCTCCAAGCATTTCCACACTTAATTCTCTTCCTACACCTTCCAAAATTTCATCTACCATTTGCATTAACAAGAATACATGTATACACTACCACGAATTTGATCAACTAAAAGGTTTTTTTGTTCTTTTTTTCATCACACTTGCTTGAACATGTGTCCATAAAATGTGCGCTTGTGTGCCAGTATGATGCTTCCCAACTATGGTAGAAGAATATCCAGCTTCACTTTCTTCAAGGTCAATTGCAACTACTCAGTGGGTTCCAGAGGATAAAGCAGTCAGACATACGAAGTGCTACTTAGATGCATCTGGAGAAATGTGAAGATAGATGTCATACAACTAATAACAACTTTTTGGCCTCAATGTGGGATGCAATTAGCTAGAAAAAAAAAATTAAAAAAAAGATGGCCACTAAAAGGGGAATCTTATATCTCATGCCAAACAAAAAACAATCACTAAACCTTCTGTGGGTTGTTCGTGATGATATCTTCTAGCTGCATACATGAACGTTCATCTTTGCAGGTGATCAACACAATCCCACTATCACTGTCCTCACCCTCGACAAGACATTCCTGGCCAGTCAAAGTTGCCTTCTGTCTTTCCTGTTCTATCTCCTCAAGAATCTCCTGCCACAAAAACTGCACCTCAGTTTCAACTCCATATTAGCATAAATTCATCTAGTTCTTTTCTTATTAAAATAATTCAAAACCTGAAGAGAAGAAAAAAGATCAAGCCATGGAAGCAACATATCAACCACATATAATATTTGCAGACCAGTATTTAAGATACGTATGTACATATGCGTGTGTGTATGTGTGCGTGTATGTAGAAGAATTGCACAGAAAGAGGAACTTCCTCACTCACACGTAAAACATTCCATTTTGGTGCCTCCTCCAACACTTCCTCCAAAACTATGACACCTGTTGATGAGGAACCACCAGAGGCTGCACATATGAAGGGGACAAAGGAATTTCAGAAATAGTGAATCATCCAAACTTGCTAATGCTTTCCAAAAGCTTGCTAATATTTCAAGGTTAGAGCCTTTATGTGTTAATTTAGTATTCGTAACCCGATTCATCTAAAGCGATGGTCAATGAAACAGACAGAGAAAAAGAAGGCTCTGTAAGAACAATATATCTTCTTCTTAAGCAGGATCAAAGGGGCAGCAATTGAGTTGGCCTGAGTAAAGCTATACCTGTTTCTTCACGATTGTCTTCCCCCCTAAGTTTCCTTTTTTTGCTGGTTGTGCTCTTACCAGGCCCATCAAGTTTAGTTCCATCTGACCTCACAAATCGATAGACACGCTTCTTTGCAAGCTCAAATATCTTATAGCTGGACTCTGCAAATATCCAAACAGACCGAAAACTCTCTGACACTCGCAGTGTATCCAAATACTTCAAATAACTGACTGCATCATACCTATGCAGATTAATTACTAGATCTAATCAATAACCAATCCTTGGAACAATAAGACTGAATATTTAAATTTTCCTCTATTACTTGAGACAAAATTCTTAATGAGGAATGAAAGATCACAATTACAGTAATCTATCAATTCACTTAACATTGAGTCCATGGTATCAACAGTGCTCAGGAAAATCCTCCCAATGACAAGTAATTGAGAACGATTCAGCACATGAGTTGTAACTACTGAAAGCAGAAAGAATCAATTCTGCACATTTCTTCATATCCTGAAGATCAACTAATTATGGACAAGGAAAATCCAATATAAGCTGCAGAATTTCAATACCTAACAAGATAATCCAGCAACTTTCTTAAAGTCTTCAAATCCGAAACTAGCTGCTTTGTCTTCTTTCCCAACGTATGCCAAATAGGATCCAGTTGCCTCCGCACAATCTCATCAAAAGACTTGAACAACCCATTCTCCACAGTCAAATCCTCCACATCCACCTTATTTGTCTTCCTCACCTCCTTCAAACACGCGTCCATTACCTCAATGATCGCTTTCTGAATCCCCGCCATGTTGTTAGACATTGGAACCCTTATATCCACAACCACAGGCGGATCCTTCTCCAATTCTTGTGATACATACACCTAAGCACACACATATACACCTTCAAATAAGCCAAGAAAACTTAAAGAAACAGAAAAAGGCAATGTAAAATATGTACTTCCTCTAAAATATAATTGGAGCCTACTTGAAATCAGAAGTAATTCGTGTACTTTTTCCTATCGAGTCCAACTGAAGATGAAGATGTTTCACCCATAATCTATAGTTCAGCTGGATGATTTCTTTTTCTTTTCTTTTTTTTCAATTGAGCTAGTTGAAGTGGAATTGTGCATATTCCAAAGCAATGTCTCCAGTATTTCTTTTCTCAAAACAAGTAAAAACTCGTCCTGTAGAGGGCATATCGAAGTGACTATGCTGATTTCTCTTCCACTCTAGAGTACCTGAAACCTCGGCCAGAGGTGCAACTTCCTAATGAACAAGCACTTCATGATCCGCTCTGCCTTGGCAAACCCCGCGACCATGGCGTGTGGCTTGTCCGAGAACGCCCTCACGTATGCTTTGTTATTCAACGACTTCAAAATCCTCACAATGAATGCCTCCGTGGAGGTCTCCGCGATGGCGTGCGCATTTGGGATCACGATCCCGGCCACGGTCGAGGCCGGGACCCGGCTCGTGAGCAGGTCGACGATCAGGATCCTGGGAGTGACGAAGAAAGCGCCGCCGGAGGCGTAGAGGTAGTGGCGGTGGGAGGCGGGGAGGTCGGCGGTGATCTCGGCCGGGATCTGGAGTGGGGAGGCGGAGCGGGAGCGGAGGTGGCGGAGGAGGCGTTGCTTGAGGGGAGGGGTAGGCGAGAGGAGGAGGAGGGAGCCCTGGGGAGGGGAGTGGAGGAGGAGGAGGGAGGCGATGAGGGAGGAGAGGGAGAGGCCGGAGGAGAGGATCACGAGCCCGCCATTGGAGTCGTCGAGGAGGTCGGTGAGGACGTGCTCGTGGAACTGGACCATGTTGTCATGTGCATGGAGACGGTGCCGGCGCCGGTGGTAGGGTTTTTTTTTGGGGGGAGAGGGGGAGAATGGCCGGAAGATAGAGAGGGAGAGGGAGGGCGTTTGGCGGTTGACGGAGGAGGGAAGGGTTTTTAACGGGAGCGAGTCAGAAGGGCAAAGTCAAAGCAGCGGAGGTCTACAGTATGCCCCCGAGTCGTTATCTTACGGATTTCCATTTGCCAGCCGACCTCATGAGCGGAACGTTCGTGTTGTGTACCGTCGGCGTCCGATCAGAGAAGTCTAAGAAAAGTAAACCCCAACTGGTTTTGCCGATGTAAATTTATATTTTGCGTTGATTTATAATTAGGCCCGTTAAATGGATGGGCCGGATTTGGACTTTAAATTGGGTAAAAAAATGATCTGACCCATATGTATGCACTATAAATTCAACGGCTCATATCCGACCCGACTCAAACACAATTCATATTCGTATCGTTAAAATACTTTCACATTTAACCTAATTTAAAATATTTGTATCCATACTGAGATGAGAAAGCAGAGTAAGCATGTGCGAAACTGAGTGAGGAAGAGGAAGAGAAAGTGAAGAAAGAGTCGTAAGGTGGATTGAGTTTAAGTAAGTTGTGAATTCATTTAACACTTAATTTATTTTAGGCTTTACCATTCCAAACACATTCATGATCCATTTACTAAATATAAATAATTCACTTGGCAACTCAACACATTAAATGTGGGTTAACAAATGCGTTCATCACTAATTTTGACTGATATACTAATAATTCTCCTTTTACAAGAGATATGCCAATCCACAGTAAGTTCTTGGCCAAACGCAATAGATGATCAATAACTAGAATACGAGCAAGATTGGTAAAAACTTCATGATGCATTTGGTAACATCACATAAGAATGTTTTTTTGGATTTTTTTAGTATTTAGTTCGCAAAAAATAAGCTAATCTAGAAAATATGTTCCATCATGAAAAAGCCCCCTTCAAAGGTGAAGAAAATATTTTACGCTATTTTTTTTCTTTTTGAGAAGAGAACATTTTCCCTCGTATTTATTACCTTTAGTCCTTCTCATTCATTTTCTTTTTTTATTATTTATTATTTTTGAATTTTTTGTGATTGTTATAATTTCTTATTTTTCTTTATTTTTTTCTCTCTTTTTTACGTCCTCTGCAGGTCGTCGACCACAACAACATCAGCAATAGACTAATGAAGAAATTAAAGAAAAAAGAAGAGAAAAACAAAATTAAAAAAATTAAACAATAAGATTAATAAAAAGTCATAGATAAAGAAATTATTAATTTTTTTTATTTTCTTAAGACTAGAAAAATTATCCATATTAACAACAATATTACATAAAATGACCAGATCCATGTCAATAATTTTTAATCAAAAGATGCATAGAAAGTCAAATTAAATTCTCCTTATCAAAGGACAAAAAATATTTTTTGATTTATTTTCAAATCTCAACCAAGCACCGAAAAATATAATTATTTTCGAAAAAATTGAATACCTGAAAAGAATTTTTACAAAACTATTCATTTTCTGTGAAATAAATGAAATCATAAAAAAAAAAAAATCAAAAGGCAAGACTTCACGCAGAACAAGCGGATTTACACACCAGCCGAACTGCGTTTGGTGGTTGGGGGGTTTTTTTTTTTTTTTTTTTTGGGGGGGGGGGGGGGGGGGGGTTGTCGGTTGTTCGAAGCTTCGTCACGGGGGAGAGGGAACTCCGACGGGAACAATACTTTACTTTCGGCGCGTTGCCTGAGTTCATGAGCTCCATTCAGATGAAACTGTCCACGCATCTATGGAGAGAGAGAGAGAGAGCATAAGGCTTTGTTATGTCTCCAACCTGGGCACCCAAAATTGATTACAATTCCACAGTGTGTGAAGGAACTTGTTAGACGCCCGAAGGTGGCAACAGCCGGGAATACACCGTCTTTTCTACCGTGTCCGACTTCATTTGGATTCAGCTTTCACCCCTGACGTCGCCGTTCCTCATCTTGATCCTTCGCAAGACCAGAGGGACTGGTTTCTCCAGCACGGAGATGTTGATGTTGTTCCAAACCTCCGGTTTAGTCGGGAGCTCAGCAATTCTCTCCGCAATGCTCATGTCTTCGGGAAGGACTGAGCCGAAGGCAGTGTACTCCCTTCTCCACTCTTCGTGCCTCGCCAAGCTTATAAAGAACTCGGGCCCCGACCCAACCCATGCGACGGTCCCCCTCCTTATGGTCGGACAAGCTTCCTTCGGGGCCTTCCTAAATGGAGTTCCCTGAGCTTCTAGGGTCCCCTGAATCAGCGCAAATGGAGGGCCAAATGGGGCCTGCAAAGAAACGCTTCATGTCAGAAAACCGAGTCCCCCCGAGGCAAAGTGTCCAGAGGGGGGTCAAAAGCAGCTAAGACGAAACTGTTTCTAAGTTAACCTTTCCATCCACGGAATTTATTTATCAATAAACAACCAATGCCCCCGCTGTAGAAACTACAAAATTCAGAAAAATGGAGAAGAATGATGGACCGTAGACACTGAACTAACACTGCACGTTTTGATCACAAAACTAGTTATTGCCTATGTAGCAAATCTAAAATTAACAGTTAATAATCAAACTCGCGATATAACACGGGACAGCAGAGGCAACGATAACAATTTAGAACCTGCAAGCTGCAACCACCTTTGTCAGTATTGAGAATCAAAAAATGGGAATCCTAATTCAGGATGACAGACAAGAAATCTCAACTATTAAGGACTGCAACATATCTATAAAAGACATGCATAGACCTAATAGAATTCACAGAAGCATTCTGCTTCACCCTACTGCAATCAAGTTTACAAGGACTGAAGAGGGAGAAAGTAAACGAGCCTTACATGTGGGACGTGATTGCCTTGCAAATCCCAAAACTGCCCTCTACTCTCTGCGCGATGAAATTGGCAACCGGCACAGTGCCGCAATGCCAACAACTCAAGGATATAAGAAACTGAGTGCGGGGCACAATCAGGATAAAGCTGCAGGAATTCTAAAAACTGTTAGAAAGCTCCGCTCAATGTTATCCATAAAGCTTCACCCCGCAGGACCATCCTCATCATCTATACCATGTTAAGAAGAAATAGTAAGTAGAGAAGTGGCCAACAGAATAGTAAGTCTCACCTTAATATGCATGGTACCGTATTCTGTTTCCAAGCCAATTATACCCTGAGAAAGGAGAAAGGAAATAAAGAAATCGACTCGGAGAAAAGTCTCAACCTGAATAATCTTAAGGCATTAACGCCTAAGAAAATGAAGGGCACTCCAAGGTTGACAAATCTCAATCGTAAGGGCCAAACTCTTCTTCTTAAAGCGCGTTGACAATCATATGCTGCAAGGCAATTGTCCCACAAATATGCTTTTTCTGAAAATGGATGGGACAATTACAGACATAGTACGAGGGAAAAGCCTAACTTGCTAATCTAAGCCAAGTTCAGGTCAACTTAAATCTTTTGCAGATAATGACAAAAACTATTTCAAGACTCAAGAGCATCCAGTAGATGGGCATTCACCTCTCCTTTCCCGTATACAAGGCCAGAGGTCCAGATAACTGTTGGTCCCGCCTCCTGACGATCAGGAGCCAAGGAGTCCTTCTGTTTCTTCAACCAGCACTGGAGAGTGAAAAACGAATGTTCAAGTAAAACCCAACATGTAATTTGCACTGGAAAGGAGGGGAAAAAAATGTCTATACCAGAACTTAAGCAATTACAAATCTCAAAACATATGTATGAATTGGGAATGGCATCTAATCATAGAGCTTGAGAATAACAGCAAAGTCAGACAGCTGGACATTAGATTATGACATATAACCGGGTATCAAACACGTGAAAAAATTGTAGGAACTGCTTTAACCTTAGAAGTGCATCATCTGGAGAAAAAATTGAGATCTAATAGAAGCCTCAGCAAAACCAACTACTCAAGATAAAAATATGAGAATTTATGCACATCTCTCGCAACATGTTCGGCACATAAGCTCTGCTTGACAAAATTAACCATTATCTGATTTTACCATTGAACATCATCTTGCAGACTTTTCAAGCATGTGGCAGGTTTATGTAGCACACAGAGGATAACATCAATGGTTAACGTTTTACTAGTTGTCAGCAATTTCTCCTCTGCCTTTCAACCACCATCAAGCTTAGATCGACCGTTATTGGTCTTCTCAGAAATCTTTTTTGTTTGTAATGTCAGATCTTTATCTGCACAACACAGCACCAATCGAATTAACACGCCATTTTGCATCACCTAGCACAGTTCGAATAATTCGACCACTCTGCCTCTCAATTACAAGCCCCCACCATAATGCATTTCCAGAATAAAGCACAGCTTCTGAATGAGCACCAAAATCCAGTAAATAGCCTACACAAGCTTGGAACACAAGATTCAAGAAGACAAACAAAAAATGAAACCAGCTAACCTCACCGAATTTCGACCCGCACGCCTCCTTACTACCGCAATGCACCCACGTATCGCACAAGCACGGCCCATCATTCCCGCCGCACATCGCTTTGCAAGCCTTGCAACACTCCACCGAAGAATTGAACTTGAAATCGGAGCCCCACTTCACCGCCGGGCCCCAGAGCTCCAAATTATCAATCCCTCTGCAACACTCCCCACTCTCCACCCCTAATTCACCCGAACCGATCTCCCCAGTCAGTTTCAGAGGATCGGCGCTCCAATTGCCCCAACCGGGCCCGAACGCTACGGTGGCCAAAGTGTAGACCAGAGTGCAGGAGATCACTGCGATCAAGAGCAGGATCAGCGTGGCGTACCGGCCGGGCTCGGCGTCATTTTGCTTGCGACCCATTTGAAGTTAGGAACCGCAGAGCGAATCCCTGATCCCAAGATTCAGATTTGGGCGGACGTTGACCGGGAGGGAGGGGATCTTGAGGAAGTGGAGGTGGTGGGCGGTTTCTTTATCGCGGAAATGGTAAAATTGCGGAGGATTTGTCATGGATGGACTGAACGAAGATAAAACCGAAGCTGGTAAAGTCAACGGGAACAATGACCCAGGATAATTCTACAAGAAGCAGACGAAGTTAGGCTTTGGTAGGGTCCAGGTTGCATGTCTGATCGATCAGTCAAAGGTAAGGGACCGAAAAAGCTTCCCATCTTGCGACGATTCCAGCGTCTTTCTGTTGGGTCGGTATTGCTTTAAGGGTGTGGCTTTCTTGCCCAGGAAACAAAGAAGAATACTTGCCTCGTTGATTTGTAAAATATTTTCTTAAACTTGATTTATTATTATAAATAATAATTTACATCAAAATATTTTTCTGTCGGTTCATTTTTATAAGTGATTTAACCTATTATTTTCTGAAAAAAAGTTTTTCTAAACCGTTCATTTTTCGCGAATCAGATAGGGTGTTTGTCTCGAGGGAGACGATGATTCACGAGCTTTTGATGGCGAAATCTAATTGCATTCCTATGGAATATGGAAAGATAAGATCATGATCGATAGGTTACAACGTTTTATTTATTTGATCATTCCAAACGGAGTACAGACATCCTCATCTCTCCCTGTGCCCCCATTACAATACAACCCTTTTATGCCAAATCCAGCTGACGCAGAGTGGAGGGAGTTCGTAGATCTCCTTCATGGAATGGTAATGCCTGCACGGTAGCAATCAGATAACGCACCAGGAAAAATACGAAGTGAGATACAATCAGTAAGGAAAGAGGACGTTGTTTTTAGATAGTTGAAACTGGTTGAAATTGGATTATTCGTAAAAATGACTCCTTTTTTTTTTCCTTCTTTTTCTGTTTTCAATCGAAGCACTTGTGTTGTACACAGTTCATAGCATTAGATGGTCCATCCAATTTCCATCCGGTTTATATTGGGGCCTGCCTATGCAACATCCTTAATTCCCCGACCTAATTCCGTCGGAAATCCTAAGAAAAGTGGGGGGAATTAGGACCGACTTTGTCATAATGAGAATTTTGGGGACTTCAGTTGACAAAGAATAATCCAGAAAGATATATATTGGAAATGATTAGGCAGTAGTGTTCTAGATGAATTCATTAACTAGCCGTGAAGAATTAAAAAGAAGTTACAGTTAGACTAGATGGTCAAGAGAGAACTCTTTACTTCCACACTTGAAGTTAGGAGGGATCTTCCTCCCGCAGCCCTGGACGAGCTTCTTGGCCCGGTTGATGTCGATTATCGCAGCCACCTCCGGCGTGACCAACGGGCACACGCACTCGGCGTGGGCGACCCGGACCAGGGCACAGCACGCGGCCGAGGGCGGCTGGCCCATCACAACGGCCATGCACGTGCTGATCCCCTTTCTTATCTCGTCTTGGCATTGGCTTGGACTCACCCCTTGACCCCATGCCGCATTGATTGAAACCAGCCAAAGCAAGAACACCAAGGCCCATGAGACATTTCCAGAACCCTTCATGTTTCAACACTTCGCCCTCTCTCTGTCTCTCTACCTTTTTGTTTGAGGCCCTAGTGTTTTTCATTTGGCCCATGTATTTATAATGCTCCAGAGAGGATGTGCTCAAGGGAAAAGGAAGAGAGGCTCATTAGTGGAATATGGCCACTAAGCATTTTGCATCATGAAGTGCGGAAGAAGATAACAGGGGCTTCACCAACTCTCCAGCACTCGTGTAAACAGATCAAGACAATTGAAACTACCGCATAAGGAAGCCAGGTTCTTCGTTGTTGGGAGTTGCATGTGTCAACCTTTGAAGCCCTTCCCATGTTGGTAAACTCTATCCTGTGTCGGAATGAAAAGAAATTTTAAACAATCTGGGGGTGTGAACTGCCCACCACTGAGACGACGCACTTGCTTAAGCAGATAATGTCCAGCATGCAATGCCTTCACCTAAAGAGGAACTTCCGTGAGATTACTGTACTATGACTGTTCGAGACATTCTTCAACTTTTCCAGTCAACATGGTGCAGGTAATACCAGCTCAAGAGGATGGGAACAACCTTGATCAACTCCATGCTTCTCTAACGGCAGCAAAAATCCTGGTTTGGGTCTCGATCAATTCTGTGCCATAGTCAACGATTTCAGAATTTAACGCGACTTGCGGCATCGAAGATGGCGAATCACACAGAATGCGCTCTCCACGTCCTCGATTTCTCCGCGGCAAACAGACCGAACCAGATTGTGATTGTGATAAGCGAGAACGAGTCGCACGCAAACGTGTCACTCACGACTAGATTGACGCCAGAGCTCTTGAACCCACCGAGGATCCTGGCTTTGCGAGGGTCGGAGGCGGAGGACTCTCTTACGAGAGCGAAGGTAAGGTGACCGGACTTGCCGCTCGCCTCCACGGCGAACTTTCCGATGTTAGGTGCCTCCGATGATGAGTGCGCAGCTGTTCCCGGCCATCGGAGAGGTTTTCCCGGGCGCCATAGCTCTCTTCGGCGATTTTTTAATTCGGATGAAGGTTAGAGAGGGAGAGCGCGAGCGACGAGGAGAACTTTCTGCACTAACTTTCTACGAAACAAAGCAATCCATGTGAGGACTTTATGTTAACTTCGACACCGATTGTTGTCGTTTCGACAAATTTACAATGACATGCGAATAAATTGCAACAGAAGGCTGCCTAATCGCAGGCTTCTCTGTGTTGAAGCCAGGTTCTTCATTTTCTGAAGTGGTCTCCGACAACGTTTGAAGCAATTCCATCAGAAACTCGACGCGCTTTGCTTCGTCTAGTACTACTAGTATCCGGCTTGCCGTGTGAACTAGCCCTCCGACGCGAGATATGATTCACGGCTGTCCGAGACATTCTTTTACCCCTCGTCCTGATGAGCCGCTAAGACGAGACTCTTAAGAGAGATTTGGAAGATGAGCACGTCCACCTCGAGTTTTATGATCGGAGCGAGATACCCGCCATGACCGAGATGGAGTCGAAAGCAATACATTTCAAGAGACAGGAAGAGAAGTCATGCTGAACATGAGTTCTTGCCGGTACAATCAGCAAAAGATTGGAGATTCACTCCATTTTTCACAGGGTCTTAGTTTCTTCACTCCTGAGAAACAGCATACCTTACGTCCTTTTTTTTTCGATCTTTTTTTCCTTGGTTTTTCTATTTTATTTTGCAGCTACATAAGGCTTGGTTCTTTAGATACTTGAAGTTCTGCTATCAACTCAATGCAGTTGTTCATGGGAGGGCTAAAAATCACAGCTGACATCGATTTCGGATTCTAGATCGGCCTCTTCATCAGGGTCGGGTTCTGAGGCTGAATCCACCCCAGCAGCCGTATGTCCTTGCCCCGGCGTCCGCGCCTCTTGTATGATCTGCATTATTTCTTCCTCACTCTGAACGGGTTGGTCCCGTTCTGGTTCATAGTTTGATTTCTCGCCTTCGATCAACTCCTTTGGTAAGTTCTTCAGGAACCAAGGGTGCTGTTTTGTCTCTGGGAGAGTGATCCTCTCCAATGAAGAAATGGAAGAGGAGTGTCAATATCAATTACTAATTATAAGAGCTATCTTTCAGTTCTCATGACCATGTCATTTTCATAATCGAAGTTAATCTCTTCTTCAGAGTGGAGCGCTAGAGAAACTTAACGTTAGTCTTAGCAAAAAAGTTCCATGAACAACAGTGACAGGGTTACCTCGGCAGGATTGGCGACAAATATGCGAGAAAGCAGGTGCCTGCAATCTGCAGAAACGTGCACATAGTCTGGTATGGAGTACTGGACAGTCATTATTCTCTGTAAAAGAACAGCGGAGTCAATAACCGCGAAAATCAATGTCTTATTTCTCCAATGGGACAACGGAACACCTTCTACTTCACTTAAGGCACAGAGCAAACTCACGTCAATGGTCTTCCGGAAATTCCTAGGATCATCGGGATCCTCGAATGGGTATGCTCCAACCAGCATCACATACAGTGTCACCCCGCAAGACCAAACATCTGCAATCTATTGAAAATAGGCAGCCAGCGGCAATTATTTTACGGACTCAGCAGGACCCATTTTCAGGTTTGGTTATACATGTCTCGTGTTCAGCTACGGTCAAGTAAGGAAGACTATCCTTTAGTATGATTGTGATGGACTATGTAGAAAATGATGAAGCCATGGGGGTGCGTAGAAATCGAAAACGGCACCAAAGAAGGAAGAAGACACAGAACATTCCTGATGAAACAACCAAATGGTATGAGATTATTCAGACTTAATCCGGGGCAGTTATGGATAGGAATTCGATGATGTCAGGATCAATTCCTGGACAAGTGAGCTTAACTATTTGCAATTAGTTATGCCTAAACTTGTGACCATTCAGCTCTGAGTCGGACCTGACAGATTCAACACCTATCAAATGGGAAGTTCACATTACCGACGACATAAAAGCTTTGTTTAGCAGTCAACTACAAGTTACCTGACGACACTCCTTTCTAACCCTAGTAAAATCAAAACTCCGGTGTATGTAGCTTTATTTATTTTTACATATCCCCGGGAAATCGGACAGGATGAATGATGCCTTAGTCCATGTTATGTGCATACCAGGATTGTAAGACAAGCACTTCCCTCCGAAACAATTGGAAACTGGGAACATAGTATCGTACTAACCTTGCCATCATATTTCTTTCTCAACAGAACTTCTGGAGCAATGTATGCCGGCGTTCCCACCGCGGATTTGGGTTGCGAATGCAACAGACCAGACTGTGGTTTACATGCACGAGCAATCACAGACGAATATGAGGACGAGAATCAAAGATTAGCAAGAAGTTGGCAAATAGATGACTGGACCTTTGAGTAACCAAAGTCGCATATCTTGAGACGAGGCATCGGACTTCCATCAAGTAGCGTGTTTTCCAGTTTAAGGTCCCGATGACAAATTTCCTGCAATGAACATAAGAAACTACAGGAGAAAAATCTGTTGTGACTTTGGAAGAGAGAAGCATCTATGCTTTGATTAGACAATTAAACCCAAGAATGAGCGAAAAAGAACAGAGCGATGATGCAGAATCAAACCATGGCATGACAATAGCTGACTCCAGATATAAGCTGCTGAAAGAAAAATCTTGCCTGTCACATGAAAGAATCAAGATGCAAACATAAGGGAAGGAACCCTCTTTTGGACCAAATTGATTCGGATGAAGCCTGTTTTGTGCCCGAAAGGGCCAGGCAGAACAAACCTCATCTTCGCTAAAACGACCTGCAGTGCATATCCTCTGGAAAAGCTCTCCACCAGCCGCATATTCCATGACAATAGCCAAATGAGCAGGAGTCAACAGGACCTGTATTGAACAGCCAAGTACTTGCACATTTTAGCCTCTTCCTACAAGCAGAAGTTCAGTAGATTTGGCTCCTAAAGTTAGTTCAGCCAAGCCTATTTCGCTGGGAACGTATGCATAAAGCACTTGGCTGCTCGGGAAGAGCTCGAACTATCGCCATCGCCTTTTCCAAGAGCCAACATTGCATGAATAAACTTAAACACAGCAATGTGAGCAGAATGGAAACTTAAATCACAACCTCCTTAAATCTGACAATGTTTGGATGCCTCAAGGACCTGTGGTTGATGATTTCCCTCTGGACTTTCTCATCAATCTGATAACAAATATATCAGTCAGGGCATGATACTGAGGAACTCAGAGCGATAAGCTAATATCTCGGATGAAATTGATGAGACGGATATAGTAGTAGCTAAACCATGGTCCTAAGGATCGATCAATCACTCCCTAATCAAATTAAAAATCCAATTCGCAATTCTCCTCGTTAAGTCTAAGATGCAAACATCACAATTGCCTTGAAACCTATACGAAGTAATCTGTTCACCGGCCACAATACAAAGATAAAGAGTACCGCTGATTAAAGCCACCAAGCCAACTCATAGAAGCTAAAAAAGAATAAAGTTCTCTCAAAACGCCGAAGAAAGGTGGTAAACATTTTGAATCGCCGCGAACATCTATCGGCAAGCAATTCCTGTTTCCCCCACACCCTA
This sequence comes from Psidium guajava, assembly GCA_016432845.1. Lineage (NCBI taxonomy): Eukaryota > Viridiplantae > Streptophyta > Magnoliopsida > Myrtales > Myrtaceae > Psidium > Psidium guajava. The sequence continues at coordinate 1,586,965 of CM028230.1, forward strand.
AGCAGAAAGCGCACCCTTAGCTGAGAACACGATGATTCTCTATAGGCGCCTTAGATTCACTGTCAATACAACCATTATCAGTCGGTTCGGCAATGGACAGAGATCTCCTCAAACCGGTGACGCGGAATCAAGTAGAGTGAGAAACTGCTGTCTACAGGAAGAAGGGAAGAATTCCAACCTTGTTTCCCCTCTCTATGTACTTGACAGCAAGAAGCTCCTTTGTCTTCCTATCTCTCACCAACCTCGCCACTCCGAAATTCCCCGAGCCGAGCTCCTTCAATGGCTCATAACGCTCTTCCATTCGCCGCACCTACACTCACCAAATCAAACACGCCACCTTAGCTGAAACTTCACTGATCATCAAGTACAAACAACGAATCACTTCTAACATCCCAACAAAAAAGCGAAGCAACAGAACCCAAGAAAGACACGATCATATGAGAACAAACAACAAAATTCATGAAGATTCTTGCAAGAGATGAGCTCAACGAAAAAGAGAGACTCTCACCAGCTGAACCCAAGAAAAGGAGGAAGAACTGGTCTTCGGGAGCTCTCTAGGACTTGAACTGCGCAGAAACGCAAACGACTCCCAAGAACCTTCACTTGCTTGAGTACGAATGGTGGCTCGACATTTTCTAATGGGAAGAAAGGGTCGTGAAAAACGTAATGAAGAAGAGAGAGAGACAGATGAACAAAGCTGAAGAGGTCTACGTACGAAGATGATCTTCCTTAACAAAGACTCCAGGGACACGTCCGACATCATAATACTGGGCTGACAAAGACAATATACCAACATTTTCTTTCCCGGACAAGATAAGACAAGCGCATCGAAAATTTTAAAATTTATCATAAAAATTTAATTTAGCTCTAAATTTAAAAAAATATATAATTCAATCATAAAACTTATTGAGTCGGTACAATTAAATTCCTTAACTATTAACGGACCTAATAGTTAATAAACTTAATTACATTGACTTGATAAATTTTAAAATTTGATTATACTTTTTATAAATTTTAAGATATAATTATACTTTGAAAATAAATTTTAAGACTCTCTGATGCAACTTTTTGAAAATTTTAATATTTAATTATATTTTCGTTCGTGATAAATTTTAAGATTTTCAATCCATTTATCTCTTTTTTTTTATTCTTCAATGCAGTGACACCACACAGGCCGTACGTATCGCATAGGTTTGACTGGGTAGGTTTTTTCTTTGTCAGGACAAATAGACTAAATTCACGAAATAATCCGAGAGTTAAACTCTTAATTTCACAATTTCTTATACGAATATTACGTAAGAAAAGCAGGCAAAACAAAAATGAACCGTCCGCATCGCTGTCCACGACTCGGTATAGCCCAAGTCAACCATGGACTTAAATATTAACACACTGCCGACGCCAGTTCATTTGAACCGTCCGAGGCGCGCTTCTGATGACGCTCTTCCTCCGCGTGCGGGCGTCAAGCAGACCAGAGAATGCCAACGTTGAAATTTCTCCACCTGCGGATTAGTCTCATCCTAACTTATCTAGAGAGTACTTTTCGAAGTGACGCTTGTCCATTTCCGAGATGTTCAGATTATCTTTCGAGAGGGGGTCGCCCGGACCAGACATTTCGCAAGGAAACGCATCTGGTAGTGATGACTAAGGGCGGCTATTTTCCAAACCTTTCATTAGCGAGATACAGAACATGATCTAGCGGCCAAAAGCATAGGAAAGATCCACACGTTAGAACGATGGAGGTCATTGATGATCACAAAATCGGACAAATCCACTCGTAGATATTAAGCATTCTCGATCGGAGATTAGTCCCTCTTGACAATTGATATTCGCATGCATAGTAGGAGAAAGCTAAAAAAGATTGTGAATGGGGTTTTTGGGGAAATGATGCTTGATATGTCTTAAACTCTTTTCTTGTTTGAACCCAAATGGAAAACCACATACTAATCTTTGGTCTAAAACTAGGAAACCACGCATGGTATTGGGCATCAGGAGCACCCCAATTCGATACCCCGCACCGAGTATGCAGAGCGTATAACATGCGAAAATGTAGAAAGACATACATGGGAAGCGACCTTTCACTCGGATCCTGAGAAGCAAAATCCAATATTATTCTTGTTCTAGGCTGATGTGAGAAATTACCCTGCACAGTCAGCTTCAAGAATCAGACAATCTGATCAAGATACTGATCCACGGTGGTGTAATTGACTTCGGGGTAGAGCTCAGAAGCTTCCACTCCGAACGATGGCTCAATCTCAACGTCGGTCTCGCCTCCTTTCACAAAAACAGAATGGTATACGGCCAACATCAGATTGAGTGGAAATGCCGCCTCTGCAACATGAGAGGACGAGTAGACCGATCAACATCAAAAGCTTTAAATCTCGGAGAGAAAAGACAATTTCAAGCGCTGAAATCTATTGGCGATGCATCCCTGACCTTGGATGTTCTGAAGAATTTGCTCCTCTGGAACATAAACCCTCTCCAGGGTCTTGCCGATCTTTCTCTCCCACAAAGACACGAGATCATTAATCGAGTAGGTGTTGGCAGGAGGTCTGATGTAAAGAATTTTGTTCGAGGTCCTCGGATCATCCACAGCTTTGATGATATAGGTGCCAATATCATCCTCCTTGTTAAACACCGCTATATATGGACGGGGAAAATTTTAGAATATGGCTTAATAAATATATCACAGAGCCATTCATCTTCCTAGAGCGACTTTCAGCTCGCATTTAAGGAAGAATTCTCTCGGTAAGTAGATTCATCGAACGATTGGCAGACAAATGCATCCATACGTGCTTTTCTCAACCAATCACATAAAGACAACCTTCGTAATGTGGTGATCAGGCGGTATCGTGCCAACATAACCCACATCACTATCATATCATCTGTTAGTCACCGAAGGTGAAGACTACTGGATGTCAAAGACACAATATGTCCAGAATTGCTTCTTACCTTTTGCATTTCCATCTCCTAAGATGACAACTTTATCTCTAGGGGGAGCTGTAGCCTCGGGCTGTGCCAATGTTGGGAGGAACCAACCTGCAAAGGAGTTAGAAGACACATAGGTATAAGGGATTCCCTCGGCCTCAACAAGGCGGCGGATCTTGGCCTTGATAGCAAAGACAGTTTTTGCTGGCTCCACAGCATGGACACGATCCACATCAAATCCAAACTCTGAAGGCAAGAATCTCTGAAAGGAAAATAATCCAATCAGGAGAAACATTTTTATTAGAAAGGAATAAAAAAAATAAAATAAAGCATATTCCCCTCATCCAATAAACTTATTTTTTGACTCAAAAAATGAATAAATAAATAAACTTATATGAGTTCTACCAAAAAAAAAAAAGAAAACAATCTGATATGAGACTGAATTTCACGTCTTTTTAAATAAGTTACTATAACGGAGCAAAAAAAAAAAATTATAAGTCAACCAATAATTTCAGTAATTAAGCAAAGTAAATCCCAAGTGCTATTAGAAAAATAGAAGAATAGGACAGCAGGCAGATAACTTTGTCAATTATTTAACATCCAAACATGCTGCTTGCTTGGACACTTTCTTAGGTAGTAAGGAAAGTCCCTTCTCATCGTCGACCGTCTACCACCCAAAGCAGCAGCAACAACAACTTCTAAGTACCACATTAGCAGGTGGGGTCGGGTAAGATGTGCATATTTGCAACAGTGATTGTCAAGGATTAACTAGTTCATGTTTCCCACCTATTCATGATCGAAGAGCTGGCTAGACGTTTATAATCCACATTGAGTGCTCAAAACTTTTAAGTTTTTTGGCTGATCGAGAGGAAACCAAACCACACAGATAGATTCTGGGTAAACAAAGCCTCCTTGTGTGGGCAGCCCAATATCCATACAAGGATCGAAAGAGGGGAGGGCACAAGTTTGAGGTCGAAGAACCCTTTTGTATGTGAAGATGTAAATACCTGAGCAAATACATACGCACATCAATGTATACATGATGTAGATGGTACATTGTGCATCCATGATGACAGAAGCCCACACTGTGCTATACTTGGATTTGAAATAGTTATCCTCAAATTTCACTGATGATGTCTACGCAAAGTCATGACCATTTAAGATGAAAAAAAGAAGTGACCTCTACAGATAAAATAAGTCAATCCATCACATTTTGTCGAAGCGAATCTCACAAGGAGAACGTGGTGCACTCACTGCTAGAAATAATGAGATTGATTTTCCTTCAATCTCCAAGAAAATCCTAGTTGAATTTTGATACCTATGCCAACTAAGGGCGGTGGCACATGGTGGTTGCGTACAGGGGATTCTTCAACTTGTCAAAAGAAAGAAGAAAGGAGCTTAGTCAGACATGGAAGCTCCTTCTTCGTTGCTGCAAGTGCACTTGGTCAGAGCAGAAAACTTAGAAAGGGAAAGTCAATTTTGCGCTTCTTGCTGATTGGGTTAGAGAAAGAAGAGAAATCAAGATCCTACTTCGTGTTGGACAAGTTTGCGCGACGCTTTCCTTTCTCCTTCTTGTATATTGATGCCCTTACAGTTCCAAAGGTTATATTGTCGTTTGATTCCGAGGCTTATGCGAGAAGAAAAGAATTAAGCTAACACAACCGAGATCATCAGTCAAATGCGGAACGAACAATAGTAACTAGGACGAAATCATTAGAAAGAGCACCACCTTGACATTCCCGGCTGCTTTAATGGCGGCAACGATCTTGTCTTGGTCCTCTAGTTGTTCTGTCCCAACAGTAGAGATTACCACATCAACCTCCTTAATCGCATTCAGTAGACTCTCTCGATCGTATATATCTCCCTGAGGATCAAATAACCAAAGAACATGGGTAGATAAACAATCGATAAAAGCCGGCAATCGTCAACAAGATTTGTCTCCACGGTGAAGTGGAGCTACGTAGCTAAAGCTGTCTCACAAACACGATGTTTATGAGACGGCTATAGCATATGGATGTTTCTATGAGATTTTACTGGAAATGTGCTCGCTCTGATCAACGCGCGAAGCTGAGAAGATAATTCGTCAGCCTACGTGAAAAATCAGAGGGACGTGATTTCTGATTTTACCAATATAGAAAGACAAAATATCAGAGAAGAGAAAGAGGAAAACCAAATCGTAGCACGACTCCATCAACTCGATCAAATGAGAGATTGAGGCGAAAATCAACTCCGATTCTACTGCTATAGACAATTCTCAGAACGACGAACAAGATTAAAGGCAGGCGACGGTGCGATCTCTCGAAGCAGAACCAAATGTGGGAAAAGTGCACGGGAATAGTCACTCACACGAACTAAATCGACGCCTAAGCTCTTGAAACCTTCGACGATGTTGGCCTTCGCGGGGTTGGAGAGAGTGGACTCCCTCACGAGAGCGAAGGTAGGGTGACCGGACTTAGCACTCGCTTCCACGATGAACTTTCCGATGTATCCGGTCCCTCCGATCACCAGGATCTTGCTCTTCTCGGCCATCTCGGAGGGCTTTCACGGCGGCGGCGCGGTTTTTCCCGGCGAACTTGCTCGGTCTCGTGCTGAAGCTGTTGGCGGGCTTTCAGATGAATCGTCATTTTATACTGGTTCCGGAGGGCAAAATTGCCTTTTTCCCCGGTGAATCGACTTTTCTTCATATCATCCTTCGCTTGAAAAATGAGCACATGCGAAGTGGAACAAGCAAAAGCAGGGGAAAATCATATCCTCAATGACCGATGATGTGAATTTTAGCGAAATAGGACAAACTTAACTTTACCAAAAATAAGAAAATCCAAATTTGAATCTACTTTTTGTCAAGTTGTCATAAATTTGAAGTGTTGGAAATTCTATTAAGTTTTATATTATGATCTATTATGTTTATACAATGATTTTTCACATAGTTTTTTTTTTCTTTTGGTTCGGACTTTTTCATGTAATTGAGAAGGCATAAATTGAAATCACTCTTTAGGTTTTTTTTTTATGATATGAAAAAATAAGTAAAAAATAGCATGAAAGGGTACGTATATGCTTGCATCACTTCAATTGTGATGCAAGCATGTACGTCTAGAGTAGACTAAGCACAGTAGATCATTGTGAAAAATGATGCAAGCATATACACCTCACAAAATTAATAATAATCTATTATTGTTGGAAAGCTAATATAAGGTTTTCTAGAGTAGATTAAGCATATACGGCTAGCTAATATGAATTTTTTTTTTTTTTAGATTGATTCGATGATGAAATTCCTTACAAAATTAATACCAATCTAATATTGCGAGGTATTCATACATCAGTTGAAACTAGCTATTCTTTTAGCTTACCCTTAATCAACTGGTAATAGAAATTTCATCTTGGCCGACTTATTTTTAAGAAAATAATATACTCGCTGTTGACACCTGATTTTTAATCATCTTTTTTTTAAAAAATTAATAAAAAAATTCATAAAAATTCATAAAATTGAAAAAATAAACTTTGGGGACCTTAGTCAAGCCTAGGGAACCAATTTTGACCAAAAAATAATTTTTCATAATTTCAGTATTTTTTTGGTATTTTTATTTTCGAAAATTAATAGAAAATATAAAAAAAATTCATAAAATCAAAAAATCAGTTTTGGTGACCTTGGCCAAGCCTAGGGAACCAATTTTGACCAAAAAAAATGATTTTCCATATTTTCAATATTTTTCAGTATTTTATTTTTAAAAAATTCATAAAAAAATCAATAAAAATGAGAAAATTACAAAAATCAACTTTGGGGACCTTGGCCAAACCTAGGGAACCAATTTTGAGCAAAAAATAATTTTTTCATATTTTTCACATTTATTTATTTATTTATTATTTTTTAGAAAATAGAAAAAAGTGTTTAAAAATGAATAAAAATAGCATTTGGGGCCATAAAAATGTGAATAAATAGTCATTATTTTTATTTTAATTTTCTCTTCATCTTGGCCGAAGAAAATCTGCAAAAATTAATATAAAATCGGAAATTATTTTGTTAATCTCATTTTCAGATTAATTGAAAAAAATTTGTAGAAAATTCATTTTAGCCCTATAGTTTTCGATTTTTGTATTTCTGGAGTCATGATATTATCCTCTAGTAATCCAAAATTTTCAATCGCCCAATAATCCATTTTCCGTTTTTACGTTCGATTTTCCGAATTCAATTTATCATTTAAAGTGTTTCACTGTGGAGCACTATGGCGATGATTTTCTTGCGGAACTTGTCGAGACTATGTAAGATACTAAGGATTGGAGTGATTTGCAAGCTGCGGAATCAGATGCTTGTGGAGTTTTACCTGATATGTTTGGTCAAGATATCCCTAGTAACCATGGATTCCTCTACTGACGATCAAAACAAAGATGATCTCCACTATCCTTAAGTTTGGCAATTTTTTTAACGAGGATGGATTGGGTGTTCATTTAAGCGGCGGTGACTACTTTCACATGGTTTACTTCCAGAAATGAGGAAAGATGAGCATGAAGCAAGAAAGAAACCGAAATTAAGCACATGGACGCAAGAGGATGGGATTTCATTATGCTACAGTACTTAGATATTGATGGGATCCGAACCATTGATAGTGCTCTTGGTCAAGGCATTGCTTTTAGGGAAAATACCACCAAAAACCCTGAACTTTACCCTCTGTGACAAATTTACCCTGAATTTTTTTTTGTGACACCAAAAACCCTGAACTTTATCCTTTGTGACAAATTTACGCTGAACTTTTTTTTGTGACACCAAAAACCCTGAACTTTACCATTTGTGACAAATTTACCCTGAACTTTTTTTGTGACACCAAAAACCCTTAACTTTGCCTATTGTGACAGATTTACCCTAAAATTTTAAATTTGTAATAAATTTATCCTGAAATTTACCATTTGTGACGGATTTACCCTGAACTTTTAAATTTTTATTTAAATAATTTTAAAAATAAGTTGAAAATTTTTAAAAATGGCTAAAATTTTTTTTTAAAAATTTTCTTTTTCGGCTTCAAGGCTGGTGACCTCTACCGGAATAGGGCTGACAGGGGTCGCCGGCCTTGAAGCCGGAGAGATATATATATATATATATATATATATATTAATTTTTAGCTCTTTTTTCATTTTTATCTTATTTTTAAAATTATTTTAAATAATAAAAATTGGGAAAATACCACCAAAAACCCTAAACTGTTATTTAGTTTAGGGTTTTTGGTGGTATTTTCTCAATTTTTTATTTATTTAAAATAATTTTAAAAATAAAATAAAAATGAAAAAGGGGATAAAAATTAAAATTTATATATCTCCAGCTTCAAGGCCTTTTTAAAAAAATTTTAGCCCTTTTTTAAAATTTTCAGCTTATTTTTAAAATTATTTAAATAAAAATTTAAAAGTTCAGGATAAATTCGTCATAAATGGTAAAGTTCATGGTAAATTTATCACAAATTTAAAAGTTTAGGTTAAATTTGTCACAATAGGCAAAGTTAAGGGTTTTTGGTGTCACAAAAAAAGTTCATGGTAAATTTGTCACAAAGGGTAAAGTTCAGGGTTTTTAGTGTCATAAAAAATAGTTTAGGGTAAATTTGTCACAAAAGGTAAAGTTCAGGGTTTTTGACGATATTTTCCCTTGCTTTTAATTATTAAATTCGACAAATTGATGGGATGATTGCAGAGTTTACGGACATCAATCGTGGCATGGAGAGAATTGGGACTTTTAAGATGGACCATGATGATTTTGGGACTCTATAGACCGAAGGAAATAAAAAATACAGGGGACAAAACATAGAGCACCGAAAAAGAGCATAAAAGAAAGAGTGTTGGGGGAGGGGATGAAGAAAGAGATAATATATCAACCCCTCTCTTCGTCCATCGTGGAGGGGAGCACAAATGGAAGTTGCTGGCTTTGAAAAATTTGGGATCCAAAGTTGCGTGCTCCGCCTGAACCATTCCGAGTCTGTTGGTTGCGATAGAACGAGATGTGAGTAACATCTTGCCTCACGTCCTGCTGCGTTACTTGCGCCTGCGTCGCCTGTAGGACAGCGGCGTCGGGAATTAACCGGAAGTCAACTCGTATTGCATATTGTGGGCTCTTTGCGCTTTCTCTGATCGTATCATGGATTCTCCGCGGAGTCGCGACACCTCTCATGGAGAAGATCCCTTGGATCAATCATTTTCACATGAACACCGGACAGGGAGTGGTTTGAAACTAATGCTGTCTTGAGGGTGAGCTTGGGGAATTTTCTCTTGTTCACCATTCTGGCTGTTATGATGATTGGGGTGAAAAATCAAAAGGATCCTCGCGACAGTATACACCCTGGCGGATGGTTGATGAAAATTATTAGCTGGTGCTTGTTGATTTTGTTTATGGATAGAATGACAAATGGGTTGGATATGACGAGCAATTTCGGTATATGGCTTTGTGTGTGGTTTCCCTCATTTGTTATGAGATCACCTTCGCCTTCTCTCGGGTTCCTCTTTCATTTCTTCACACCATCTGGACGTGGCTGTAGGCTTATACTATAGTATATGAAGAATATATCATATGGCTCAAAATGTAGAACGACGGCCGAAATTCAGCGTTGAACTAACCTGATGATAGTTGAAGAGAGGAAGAAAGGTCGTCCAATGGGATCACCATCATTGCTGCAGATAGTGGAGAATGGAAGTAAAGTAAGAGCCACCATTGAATTTGACCGAAAAAGGTGGCGGTGTCGGCCATCATTGGAAAGTAAGAAAAGAAGAGGCACTAGTGGGAGCCAAAAAGACGAAAAAGGGGTGGTCTTCATTCTTGATTCAGCGGTCAAAGGAGACCCTAAAAAGAAAACAAAAAAAAAGGGGCAGCATGCATGGATCATGCAAAAGGATGAAGGTAAAAAGAAAAAAAGTTGTCGGCAGAGGGGGCGGAATGAAAAAAGAGACCAAGAGGGGGAGGGTCGATCAGATGGCCACGGCAGCTCTCTCTAAGCATGCCTTAGCTTGTCCACGACGCGGCACCTGGAGCCCCGGATGCCTGAAGTTGTTGTTGCCCAAGCTGAGTCTCTTCCTACTATCGTGGGTCCACCAGGAGCTGCTATCCTGCTCAGCCACGAGAAATCCAGTTCAAGTTCTGGTGAAGAGTTCTCCCTTTAAAGCCAAAGTTCATGAAGCTTTCTTCCAAGTCCCACGTGTCCATGCCCTAGCGCCGACGATGATTCCTTGGCGAGTATGGAATAATGGGAATACGGGTTCATGGAGAGCTAAGGTCTGACTGTGGATTTCTTCCTCGAGATTGAGAAGGATGCTTCGTCTCTTCATATCAAGAAGGATGCTTCGTCTCTCCATCTGAGTGGCTCAGTATGCGAAGATCATGAAGACAGTAAAAGAGAAGGTAGACTTGTTCTCAGATTCGCAAAGGATCCAGCACACCATTTAGACACGTGCGCAGGACATACCAGATGCTCGTACACACCTTTCGACTTTGAAGGAAGCTCCTAGCTGAGGCGACGATAAAAGCCTCGGCGAACACAGCTTAACGGTGCGACGGCGAGATGAACAGAACCTGGCGCAGCTGGATGAAGACCGAAGATATCAAGCTTTGCGGAGGACTCGCACGCATGAGGAATGTAAGAAGACACTCAACAGGCACTGGCCATGAGCATGCAGTTGTATTCGTGAATGGTTAACAACATGTCAAGGCGAAGGCGAGCATTAACGCGCGGTCGCCTCACGTCGCTGACCTCTAGATAGCAGCGACATCACACGTAGAATCAGCGAGCGATCCGACTTCATCGGAACTGGGTCCGTCAATTCTCGACGATGGCAAATGAGCTCGGTGAAGCCGGGGCGAGAGAGTAGAAAGAAAGGGAAAGCGAGGAAGTGCCAGTTCCAGGAGGGTTTGTTGATAGGAGGGTGCAAGGAACGATTCTCGCATCAAAGCATGCAAAGGCTGTTCGCAGCGATATCCCTCTCTTCTTCTCTGTTCAGAGAACAGAGCCATCGAGCTCGCTTCTTTATATCCCTCCTTTTCGACGATATCCAACTTCGGTTCAAAGAGAGTGTAGCGCAATTTGCATGCGAAAATATTGCCCCTCATGCTTCAAAGATTGACCAATCAAATTCTCTTCCAAAGGAAGTGAACTTGTGGAAGCTCATGGTAAACAGTGGGTCGGTCGTTTGGTTTACTTATTTAGCTGAGGGAGCTCCGATGTTACTCTTCCCACGCACAAGAAAGCCATAGAAGCCATCCAAGCCTCGGCAACCTCTTCCGTTTCATGTTGGAGTTCGTGACCCGCATCCCGGGATCGAAATTCGTTGACTCGTATTGCAGCTCGGGTTTCCTTCTAGAGATCGCGTGCAGGTAATCGCTGAACCAAGTCGAGATGGTAGCCCGAGTGATCGTCGAGGCCCTAAAGAATGCCGAGTTCAGATGAATCTCAAGGCAAGAGATGCGGGACGCCGCTCGTGCCTACATCGGCAACACGGAGTTGCTGGACTTTGTTTGGAGGGCTTTTTACGAAAATGGGTTAAAAAATTTATCTTTTTTACGGATTTGGGTTTCACACTAGAAGCTCCTTTTCGGCGCTTCAAGCGCCGAACAAAAAAAAAAAACAAAAACCCTTGTTCGGCAGGAAAACAAAAGTAAAAAAAAATAACAGGGGTGGTTAAAAACAATTAAAAAATTTGTAAAAAATTATAAAAAAGAAAAAATATCAAAAAAATTCTAAAAAATTTCCATAAATTCCAAAAATTAGGAAATTGACCATTTTAACGAGTCGGTCCTATTTTTTTTTTTATGGTTTTCCCTTTTAGACATTTCGAAATGATGATTTTGCCCCTTACGGGCAAACCGTCTCGAAAAATTTCAAAAATTTCCAAAAAAAAATTCCAAAAATTAGTAAATGAGCCACTTTAATTGGCCAATCCTACTTTTAAGGATTTTTCTCATCTATCTTTTCAAAATGATGATTTTTCCCCTTATGGAAAAAAAAATGTTCACGAAAAAAATAGTCAGTATTTTAAATGGTCCAACATGGAAAGGTTTTTAAAATAAAATTTTAGCAATTTCTTCATATTTGTAGTCTAAGGAATCTATTTTCTTATTTTCGGATATTTTCTTAATATGAAAAATAATATTAAAATTTACGACAAATTTCAAAAATTACTTTTCTTCCAAATTGGATCCTCAGGCTTCGTTAAAGCTTCTAAATATGATTTTTCAATGCCTATAGATTCAATGATGTCAACACATAGCAATATCATATTTATGATGTAAAAAGTTCTAGTACATCAAATTTATAATAATACATAATTTTGGTTTATATGGATTTTGCTCATAATGAGTCAGCGTCACATTCGAATTATGTGTCTGACCCAGATCTCCTGCAAGAAAATGAACAGGTAACGATTGATGAGAAAAATATTTATGATGGAACATTTTTTTTTTGTGAATACTTTTTTTTCCATAAGGGGAAAAATCATCATTTTGAAAAGATAGATGAGAAAAAAATCCTTAAAAGTAGGATTAGCCAATTAAAGTGGCCCATTTACTAATTTTTGAAATTTTTTTTGAAAACTTTTGAAATTTTTCGAGATAATTTGCCCGTAAGGGACAAAATCGTCATTTCGAAATGTCTAAAAGGGAAAACCATAAAAAAAATAGGACCGACTCGTTAAAATGGTCAATTTCCTAATTTTTAGAATTTATGGAAAATTTTTAGAATTTTTTTGATATTTTTTCTTTTTTATAATTTTTTACGAATTTTTTAATTGTTTTTAACCCAACCCCTTCCCCCCAATTTTCCTTATTTGGCAGTTGAACTGCGGAACAAGGGTTTTTGTTGTTTTTTTTTTATTTTTTTGTTGTTCGGCAGTTCTTTCTTGTAATTTTCTAGCCGCGAAACCCAAATCCGTAAAAAGATAAATTTTTTAACCCATTTTCGTAAAAAGCCCTTGTTTGGAAATCTCTCAGGAATCACGACGTGGGGAAATACCTGGTTCGCCGGAGCTTGAACCCGATGACGAAAGTCCTAGAACAATGCCCAGAGGACGTGTCCAATGCAAACGTGGAGGTTTATGGGGTATGAACCATAAAAATAAAAAAAAAATGGCCAAGCCCCTATGTGATCGCTTCTAGAACTTACGGAGTGTTGTGAATATCCTTGCCTTGGTCGCCATTATTGAGACGGTCGCCATGAAAGATTATGTGGAGGTTGGCACCGTGGTCTTCTAGTTCATCAGTACGGAATGGCTCGAGTCCAAGGTAAGCCACAAGGGAAGTGCTGAAATGTTAGCATTGATGATTATGGCTCCACGAATAGCAGTAATAGCTGAAACGAGGGAAGTTGTGAATGTTGATGTGATCAAACTCAACTCCATCGTAGCTGTGAAGGCCGTTGAGGTCATACCCATTGATGGTGTTTTGGATGGCCAATCTAAAGGGGATTAGCGAATTTTGACACCTATACACAAAGATTCCTCTGTTTTGGACCAGAACAATCAACTCGAATGGTTATATCAGTGTTAAAACAATTTCTCTAGTAGAGGACTATGTTGTGGCCTTACATGGTGGTGAAGTGACGTAAGTATCGACTCCGCGTCATCAGTACTAACAACGCGAGGTTCTTCAAGTTTTTCTCCCCCAACGGATTGGAAATCTCTCATGTGGGGGCTAACCTGGCCTATCTCGAGGAGCTCGCGACAGCTAGCGAGGCCCTTGTAGCCCCGTTCGAGGTAGCTGACGTGATGGTCGACTTCTCCGAGTCGAAGTCCGGTCACGCAACCCTAGCCAATGACGCTGCATACCCATGCCCGAGGGAGGATGGTCTGATACCATCACGAGTAATGAAGTTGGTCGAAGGGTGTTGTGCAAACTGCAAAACTTGAATAAAGGACGTGACTTTTTCCAGAAGTAATGAGCAGTGAGAGAAGAAAATGTCAAAATCAAATGGCAGGCCACTTATCCAACCTGGTTCATATCCAGACCGGTTCTTCCCGTGAACGCCGCTCCCCTAAAAATACCGCAGCAAGCCAATTCCTCTGTCCCGCGTTCATTTCCTCGTCCTCGTTGTCTGAAAAATCCCGGAAACACAAGAAGGGATTGAGTTTGCTCTGTTCGTCCACCTGGTCCGGAAACGAAAAATGCCTCAGGAAAAGCTGGAAGTTCTCCTCGTGGGCATCAAGGGCCTCGTGAACATGGACTTTCTTAATAACATGGACGTCGTCTACGTCACCATTACACGCCACACTCAGGAGAAGAAAAAGCAGTGTTGCATCAGAGGAAGGGACCGAACCAGAGTGGAATGAGACTTTCCTATTCACAGCATCTCACGGAGTTTTAGAGCTCAAATTGAAGCCAATGGACAGCGACAACCTTTCGTCATATGAACGTGCAAGGTGAAGCAACGATTCCTTTGGAGGCAGCGTTCGTGGAAGGTAATGTTCCTCTGATGTCATACCATTTGGTGAAAGACGAAGTAACGAGAGAGAGATTATGGCGTGTTCGAGACCAATTGCGAGGTTCTCGAACCCAACCTCGACGTTCTCAAGCACGACAACGAGACCAAGCGAGAGGGGAAGATGAATGAGTTGTACAGAAGTTTTAAGGGAGATGAACTCAGTTCTTTATGGAGATAGTGAATCCGAGCCAGTCGTAGAAGCTTGCGCACAGTTGACACGAGTTCTTCGGAGAAAACACGTTGAGGCCGGTGATTCATTGCCTTCCAAAGTTAAAGCTGGGGGGCTCGCAAAGATGCCACTCACATTGTCGCAAATGTCCGAACGCAGCAAGTTCAGTCACAATTGATTGCATCTGATTATTTGGAAGCAAACATCGATCTCCTAGATACCTTGGTAGCAGGTTACGATGACACAGAAATGGCTCTGCACTATGGAGCAATGCTTGGGGAATGCATATGTCCCTAGAATGTTGCGAGATACTGCTGCAATGTTCAAGGAACTATCGACCAGAAGACCAGCTATCAAACGTCTTGGGGATACTTTGCTAGATCGGTCCAACTCAGACGGTCAATGACGTTAAAGTTAAATGGGAGGGGATGTACTGACTCACAAAAGGAGGAGGATACTCCCAGATTGCTTCGTGCATAGTCATCAGTTTCTTTCGGGGGACGCACATGCACCTCGGGGGGGAAGGTTTCGACGTAATGCTTCTGCTCTACCCCGGTAAGTTTCATGCCAGGCCTTTCGTCCCTAGGTATTGCTTTGTGTGAAATGTTCGATGCTCATTTACTATTTCGGAGGAAAGGAAGTGTGTCTTAGGTGTGAGACTGTACTGTCCGTAAGCGTCCATAACAATTAGGTCTCCTAATCCCGTTTGGGAAGAAATCTGATGCTCTAAGTACGGTCGGGGAAAAAGTAAAATAAAATATAATATAATACACAAAAAAAAAGCCTTGTGCATATGCATTTATATAATTTAGAATATTCCATGTCATGCCTTTAGATAATGTATTTTATTTTATATGCACGTCATATAGGTTAAAATGCATACTTTGCTATGCCATATAGTTTGCCGCATTGATCTCACCATGTCATCGTTTTTGCCATATCATTGATCGCATGTTATGTTATTTGCATACCATTTTGTCATGTCATCATATTTTCATGTCATTTTTGCTAGCTCATATACCTAGTGACATTATTTTGGTCGTGTTACATTCTTCCGTCATTATGCCACGTCACTCACGTAATTAGAGCACATAATTTTGCATGTTATATTATAGTCGCATTAATATCGTTTTGCATGCTTTGATTGACTAGTTAAATTTTGCGGGAATTGCATATCATTTTTTTTTATTTAGATGTAATCTATTGCTGTACATATTCATGCATTACATTCATAAATAAAAAAATATATTAAAAAAGAATAAATAAATAAATAAATAAATAAGAAGAAGAAGAAAAATTCAGAAAAATCTTAGAAATTAGGAAAAGGTCCATTTCGACTGGCCAATCCTATTTTTGGTGAATTTCCATCTCGATCTTTCCAAAATGACGATTCTGCCCATTATGGGTAAATTGTCCCGAAAATCTCAGAAAATGCAAAAAACCTTGAAAACTAGGAGACGGGCCGTTTCAACTGGTCAATCCTATTTTTGGATGATCTCCCTTCCTAATCTTTCCAAAATGACGATTTTACCCTTTATGGGCAAATTGTCTCGAAAAATTCTGGAAAATTCTCAGAAATTGTGAAAAATAAGGAATGACCACATTCAACCGGTTTAACCTATTTTCACTTTTCGATCTATAAAAAATGACCATTTTACCCTTCTAATCAGTATGATCCAAACTTTTCCCAATCATTCCAAATGGGTTTTTATGAAATGGTACCGAAAGGGCGTTAGAGTAATCTAGCGTAACCAAGTCCCCAAACTCATATTCTCTGGTTCGCAGAAATAAATTAGTTAATTTATTTAGATTTCTAATCGACCTACTAAGAACGATTAGTGGCGACTCCAAAATGAAAAATCATTTAAACAAAAACCAAAGTTGCGATTTCGGTAGGGCTTGGGAGAGTCCGCGTTAGGTTAGTTAAACTAATTAACCTGATAATCCGTTCACCTAAACTATATTTTTGGGTCACGACACTCGCTAAATCTTGAGTTTCGATTCTGAGGAGATTTTCAAGGGCATATTAAGAATTTGATTTTACGAAAACCTTCCAAGTCAGAGCTCCTGCCGATTAGGACCTTGCAAGCTACAAATAGCGGGCATGTTCTCAAAACGCCCATCAGCTCTGATCTAGTTTTATTAGCTCCACTACGACAATGGAAAAAAGAAAATCTGTACTTGTCACCCAGTTTATTTATTGCATCTCCAATCGGGTAATTCTACTTTCAATTTGTCTAATCAAGTCTTCCATGGGTTGACCAAAATTTGGACTAAGGCTTTTGGCATGACGACCGTCACAACTCCAGAACAGAAGTAACCTGTCCAAGCACAGCACGGATGAGCACACGTGCAGCATTCGTAGCATGTATGTCATTAGTGTGTATGTCCTTCTGTTTGGAGGTTGTGCATGCCATGAGATGACACACTAGGACCCTTTTGAAGCAGAGAACTACGCTATTTACGATTCCAAGCCGACGTGAGATATCAAATCACCAAGTACAGTAAGTCAGACAAACTGATCAGGGTACTCTCATCCACGGTGGCATACTTGACGTCGGAGTAGAGCTCCGAAGCTTCCACTTCAAACCATGACTCAATCTTGAAGTTGGTTTGGTCTCCTTTCACGAAAGTAGAATGGGATATAGCCAACATCAGATCAGCTGGAGGTTCCACATTTGCAATACAAGCGGACAAGTAGATCGATCCAAGTCGTCGAAAGCTTTAAATCTCGAAGAGAATAGAAACGCTTTCTACCTGCTTAAATCTAATATATAGCAACGCATCCTCTAGCCTTGAATGATCTTCAAAACTTGCTTCTCGGGAATATAAAAACCTTCTCTAGGGTCTTGCCGATCTTTTTCCCTCACAAAGACGCGAGAATCATTCATCAAGTAGGTGTCGATTTTTTTTTCGAATAAATACTTTATATTTGATTTTCTTCCTTTTTTTTAAGGAGCAACATGACATAAAATCTCAAACTGGTAATTCGTATTATACTTACCAAAAACTAATTTTTGTGTCACAAAAAATCCTGTAGTTTTACAACGATTCAATTTTGTCTAAATTTTTACTGGAAATTTTTTTTATTGTTATAAGCATATCCATTTGGAATTTTTTGTGACATTGTAAGTTAGTTTGAAGTAATGTGATAAGAATATATCAATTTGAGATTTTTTTTAGATAAAAATTAGTTTAGGATAAATGTAATAAAGAAAAGTACTTTTCAATCTTTGACCAAAAAAAAAATTCCGACAAAAAAAAGTTCTTTTCAATCGATTTTGTTTGATTTGACCGATGGTGTCGATTTTTTTGAAAAAGACAACCTTAACTTACCCAAAAAAAAATCTAAATTTAAGTTTGGATGGTGCTACAGATTTCAGTTACCATAACTTTGAAGTGTTAGATATTCTATTATATTTTATGGTATGGCCTTATCCATTGATTGATAGCATTGCATTATGATTTACAATGATTTTTCGTGTAATTGGGGAGGCAGAAATTGAAACCAATTTTTAAGTCTGCTTTATCATGCGAAAAATAGATAAAAATAGCATGAAAGGGCAATGAGCCTACATGCATTATGCTTGCATCATATTATGGAGCGTCCACAGTCGTTAGATGAGTGCACTAAATTCTTTTTCAGAGGAGGGTTCATCACGAGATTATTACATCTTTGATTCGTAAGTTCTTGAAAGCAAAAAAATAAAATAAAATAGCGCAACATTGCTAGATTAATTCAATGATGAGAGTCCTTGGGACATTAACAAGAATCTCATATTGTGAGGTATCCATCAATCGGTTTTAAGCTGGTCATTCTTTGAGCTCACCCATAATCAACTAGCAACAGAAGTTTTTTTTTTTTTTTTTTGGGTTGTTGGGGATGGGGGGTGGTTTGGTTAAGGACTCGGAACAGAAATTTCATCTTTGCTGACTTTAAGGGGGAAAAAAAACCTGCTCAGGGAACCTTGAGTTTCAATTCCCAGGAGATTTTCAAGGGCATGTTAAGGATTTGATTTCACAAAATCCTCACTAGTCAGAGCTTGTACAGATTAGCGGGAATATTTTCAAAAGACGCATAAGCTCTGATGTGGTTCTATTAGCTCTGCTATGAGAATAAAAAAGGAAAAATTATATTTTTCCTTCCGTTCTTTTATTGCTTCTCTAATCAAGTCCTTACGCTTTCAATGAGTCCAATCAAGCCTTCTGTGGGTTGAGGAGTCCATTAGGTTTGACCCAAATTTGGACTAAGGCTTTTGGCATGACAGCCCTGAACCTTTCTCTTTTTTTATTAGCTAGCCCTAAACCCATAACAAATCCAAAGCAGAAGCAGCTAATCCAAGCACAGCACAGTTGAGCACATATTAAGTATTCATAGTATGTATGTCCTTACGTATGGAGATCATGCCAGTGGGAGCGAGTGAAGCAGAAAACTATACAATGCGTGATCTCAAGCTGACGTTAGATAAGTTTCCACAATCAGACAAACTGATCAAGGTACTCATCCACGGTGGTGTATTTGACATCGGGGTACAGCTCCGAAGCTTCCAATCCGAATGACGGCTCAATCTCAAAGTTGGTTTGGTCTCCTTTCACGAAAACAGAATGGGATATGGCCAACATCAGATCATTTGGAGGTCCCGCATCTGCAATATGTGTGAACAAGTAGACCGACCAACGTCGAAAGCTTTAAATCTTGGAGAGAATAGAGACCATGTCCACGTTCTTAAATCTACTACTAACGCATCCTCTGACCTTGAATGATCTTCAGAACTTGCTCCTCTGGAATATAAAACCTCTCCAGGGTCTTACCCATCTTTTTCTCCCACAAAGACGCGAGATCATTCATCGAGTAGGTGTTGGCAGGAGGTCTGATGTACAGAATTTTGTTCAAGGTCCTCGGGTCATCCACTGCTTTGATGGTATAGGTGCCGATGTCATCCTCCTTGTTAAACACCACTGCATATTGACAGGGAGAATATTAGAATTTGGCAAATAGATATATCACAGAACCTTTGATCTGCCTAGAGTTGCTTTCAGCTTCCATTTAAAGAACTCTCTTGATAAATGGATTCATCGCAGACAAATGCATCCATATGTTCTTTTCTCAACCAGATACATAGAGATAACCTTTCTTAATATGCTGACCAGGCGGTATTGTGCCAAGATAACGAACATCACTTTCATAGCATTTTAGTCTCAAGCTTCAAGAACTGCCCTCACTCTGATCAGTACCGTCATTGAATCAACGAATTGCTTCTTACCTTTTGCATTACCATCCCCCAAGATGACAACTTTATCTCTAGGGGGAGCTGTAGCCCCGGGCTGTGCCAATGTCGAATGGTGCCAACCTGCAAGAAAGTTACAAGACACATAGGTATACGGAATTCCCAACTCCTCAATAAGGCGGCGGATGTTGGTATAGAAAGCTGCATAAAATGTTCTTGCTGGCTCCACAGCATGGGCACGATCCACATCATTTCCAAACACTGAAGGCAAGAATCTCTAGAAAGAAAAACAGTCGCATCAGAAGAAACATTTCCATTGGAAAGCAACGAAAATTTAGAGCACATTGCCCTGATCCAACAAACTTATATGAGTTCTGGCAAAATAAAACAAAACAAACTTATGCGAGACTGAATTCACGTTTTTTCAATATGTTACTATAACAGATTAAGAAATGATCTTAAGGGAATCAATAAATTCAGCAATTAAGCAAATTCAACCCCAAGTTCGCTATTGGAAAAATAGAAGAAATGGAAAGTGAATACTTAAATGTTAGGCAGCAGCCAGATGACTCCGTCAAGTATAAATCATGCAAACATGCAGCTTGCTTGGACACTTTCAGAAGTGATAAGATATCAGGTAAGTTCATTAACTTTTGGGAGGATGCAGAGTCCCACTCATTGTCGACCGTCAACCACCAAAAGAAACAACAATTACTCCTAAGTACTGTCCCAGTAAGTGGGGTTGGTAACACATATGCAACAATAATTCTTCCTGAAAAAGACCATTCCAAAGTTAAACTAGTTCATGTTTCTCATGGATTCATGATCGAAAAGCTGGGATACATGTCCACAGTCCATTTTGAGTGCTTGAAACTTCTTATGTTTTTTGGCTGACCTAGAGGAAACGCAAACACACAGATTCTGGATAAATAAAGCCTCCTAGAGTATGTGGGCCGCGCGATATCCACACTGAGCTATACTTGGATGTGAAATGGTCGTTCTCGAATTTCATTGACGACTTCTCCACCAAGCCATGACCATGTAAGATGGAAAAAGAAGTGAAGTCTCCAGATGAATAAGTCAATGCATCCCATTTCATCAAAGCGAAGCTCACAAGGAGAACAGGATGCGCTTATACCAGAAGAAAAGAATTAAGCTAACAGAGCCTGTACGATTCGTCAATTGTTAAACGAACAATGATTACAAGGGAAAAATTATTAGAAACGGCTCCACCTTTATCTTCCCGACTGTTGCAATGGCAGCAACAATCATGTATTGGACCTTTAGTGGTGTCTCAACAGTAGAGATTACCACATCAACCTGCTCAATCGCATTGAATAGAGTCTCTGGATTGTTTATGTCTCCCTGAGAATCAAATGGCCAAGAGCATGAATAAACAATCAATGAAGTCAGCAACCATCAACAAATCCTGTTTTGGCAGTGAGAAGACTAAGAGAAGGAGAAAGTCATAATCCGATGAAGATAAGACCTCAATACCTTCATCAGACAAGAAAAATAGTATCACAAATAAAATAACAAGGCACTATCCAGACAATTGTCGTCCATTCAATATAGTCTCTGGATCATTTATGTCTCCCTAAGAATCAAATGACCAAGAGCATGGATAAACAATCAACGAAGTCAGCAGCCATCAACAAATCCTGTTTTGGCAGTGGAAAGACTAAGAAAAGCAGAAATTCAAAATCCGATGAAGATAAGGCCTCGATACCTTTATCAGACTTCAAGAAATACTACGGAAAGTAAAATTACAAGCTACCATCCACAGAATTCTCGTTCATAACGTTACCTACCGATCTTCAAAAGGTTGTAACGACGTATCTAAACATGGCATCTAAAGGACAGGTCAGTGCAGCTACGTAGCTGTAGCTGTCTCATAAACAGCTAAAGCATATGGAAGTTTCCATAAGATTTGTCCCAAAATGTGCTCGTCCGAATGAACATGCGACGCTGAGATGATTCGTCGCCAATATACAAAGACAAGATATGAGAAAAGAGAAAGAGCAACACCAAATCGTAACGTGACTGCATCAACTCGATCAAGTGAGAGATTGAGACGAAAATCAACACCGATTCTTCTGCCGAACGGCATTTCTCAGAACCACGAGCAAGATTAGCGGCAGGTGATGCTTCGATTCCTCGAAAAGGAACCAGATGTCGGAAACAAATGCAATTGCACATGAATAACTACTCACATGAACTAAATGGACACCTAAGCTGTTGAAACCTTGGACGAGGTTGGACGGAGTGGACGGCCCCACGAGAGCGAAGGTAGGGTGACCGGACTTAACGCTCGCTTCCACGACGAACTTTCCGATGAGCGCAGTGACTCCTATCACCAGGACTTTGCTCTTCTCGGCCATCTCGAAGGGTTTTCACCGCGGAGTGGTGGTTTTTCCCGGCGAGCTTGCTCGTTCTCTGCGGTGACTCTGCTGTAACTGTTTGTGAGAAAGGGAGAGCGCGCGCAAAAATGCGGAATTCTAGATGAAGCCATTTTCATTTTGGTTCCAGAAGGGCATCATTGTCTTTTCAGCAATTGATTTTTCTTGATCTCATCCTTCACTGGGAAAAAGTTGCGTGAAATTAATTTTCTATTACATTTATCCTAATTTAATTTTTTTATCCCAAAAAATTTCGAACTAATACACTCATATCACGTTATTCCAAACAAAATACCTATGAAAAATTTATCAAAAAAGTTTAGGTAAAAATTAGACAAATATAACATGAGCATAACGATATAAGATTTTTTGTAACACAAAAATTAATCTCGGGTAAATACAACATGGATTATCAAATTGAGATCTTTTGTGGGGTTAGTCCTGAAAAAAAAAAGAAAAATAAAATAAAATATAAAGTACTTTTAATAATGATGCTGTCCAATTTGAGAGATGATTCATATTTTTGTGACATAAAAAAAAATTATAACTTACCAAAAATAAGTAAATCCAAACATAAGTTTGGACCGTGTCGGAGATTTAAGATCCTAATTTAGAAGTGTTAGATCTAATATTATAGTTTCTTTTTCACAACTGACATTTGACTATGTACATTACTTTATAAATAATTTATAAGTTCTTGAAGAAAGGAGAGTAACCTTGTTAGATTTATTCAAATAATCACCTGAGAAGGGCATTTTCGTCATTTTTTCTTTTTTTCCTTTGTCTTTTTCCTTTATTTCCCCTAGCGGCCAGAGACTGACCAACGGCAAGGGCTGAGGGACCTTGCTTGGGCAATGGAGGTCGTCCTTGCCCGTGGATGTCAAGGCGAGGCAAGAAGAGCTTGCCTAGGGCAGGGCGATGCCGATATTCCTCATGGATGGCCAACCAACCATGAGATCGTCCACCAACAAAAATGAAGGGAAAAAGCAAAGGAAAAATAAAGAATGAAATGACAAAAATGCCTTTGATTAGGGCCTTCTTTTAAAACAAAGAGAGTCCTTCATGCTATTATTTAAAATGAGATCTGTTTCAAAAATTTAACCTTCTTGTTTGATTCTAAAAGGGCCAAAAATGCCTTTTTGGTGAAATTGATTTTTTCTTTCATATCATACTTCACTTGGAAAATGAGTGCACGCATAGTGGAGCAAGAAAAACCGAGGAAAATCACAGACAAATTACAAAGTAATTTCAACGACCGATGATGTGAACTTCTGCGAAATAAGACAGGCTTAACTTACTTTTAAAAAAAATACACGAAAAAGAAAAACTAACCAAAAATAAGAAAATCTAAATTTAAGTTTGGATGGTGCTAGAGAGTTAAGCTATCCTAACTTTGACTTGTTAGAGATTCTATTACATAACTCCAAAACAGGTAACTTCTCCAAGCGCACACAGATAAGCACATATTCAGTACTCGTAGTATGTATGTCCTTATGTCTGGAGGTTGTACATGCCATGAGATGATCAGCGGGAGCGACGTTTTGCACTAGGATCCTGAGAAACAGAAAACTATACTACGTATGATTCCAAGTTGATGGGAGATATCAAATCACCAAACACAGTAAGTTCTGACAGTCAGACGAACTGATCAAGGTACTCATCCATGGTGGTGTATTTGACATCGGGGTACAGCTCCGAAGCTTCCACTCCGAACGATGGCTCAATCTCGAAGTTGGTTTGGTCTCCTTTGACGAAAACAGAATGGTAAATGGCGAACACCAGATCGGCTGGGGATTCCGCATCTGCAATAGGAGCGGACAAGTAGACCAATCAATACCGAAAGCTCTAAATATCGGAGAGAATAGAGACGATTTTCACCTGCTTAAATCTAATAGTAACGCATCCCTGACCTTGAATGTACTTCAGAACTTGCTCCTCTGGAATGTTAACCCTCTCCAGGGTCTTGCCAATCTTTTTCTCCCACAAAGACGCGAGATCATTCATCGAGTAGGTGTTGGCAGGAGGTCTGATGTACAGAATTTTGTTCAAGGTCCTCGGGTCATCCACTGCTTTGATGGTATAGGTGCCGATGTCATCCTCCCTGTTAAACACCACTGTATATGGACGGCAAGAATTTTAGAATATGGCAAATAAATACGTCAGAGAACCTTTCTCTTCCAAGAGTTACTTTTGACTTGCATTTAAAGAAGCACTCTCTCGATAAATAGATTCATCAGATAAAAATGTATCCATATGTTGTTTTCTCAACCTTACATAAAGATAACCTTCTTTATATGCTGAGCAGGGGGTATTGTGCCAAGATAACTAACATCACATTCATATCAGTTATTAGTCTCCGGAAGTGAAGACTGATGGACGTAAAAGGCCCAACATCTCCAGATGGGGAGTTGCCTGGAATTCTCAAGCTTCAGGAACTGCCCTTACTCTGATCAATATCATAATTAAATCAACGAATTGCTTCTACCTTTTGCATTACCATCCCCCAAGATGACAACTTTATCTCTAGGGGGAGCTGTAGCCCCGGGCTGTGCCATTGTCGAATGGTGCCAACCTGCAAGAAAGTTACAAGACACGTAGGTATACGGGATTCCCAACTCTTCAATAAGGCGGCGGATGTCGGTATAGAAAGCTGCATAAAATGTTCTTGCTGGCTCCACAGCATGGGCACGATCCACATCATTTCCAAACACTGAAGGCAAGAATCTCTAAAAAGAAAAATAATCGCATCATAAGAAACATTTCTACTGGAAAGCAACGAAAATTTAGAGCACATTGCCCTTATCCAACAAACTTACATGAATTCTGGCAAAATAAAACAAAACAAACTTATGCGAGACTGAATTTCATGTTTTTTGAATATGTTACTATAACAGAGTAAGAAATGATCATAAGTGAATCAATTAATTCAGCAATTAAGCAGATTCAAACCCAAGTTTGCTATTGGAAAAATAGAAGAAATGGAAAGTGAAGATCTAAATGTTAGGCAGCAGCCAGATGACTCCGTCAAGTATAAATCATGCAAACATGCAGCTTGCTTGGTAAGTTCATTGCCTATTGGGAGCATGCAGAGTCCCACTCATTGTCGACCGTCGACCAACCCCCGAAGAAACAACAGTCAGTACCAAGTACTGTCCCAGTAAGTGGGGTTGGTAACGTATATGCAACAATAATGCTCCTGAAAAAGACCATCGCAAGGTTAAGCAAGTTCATGTTTCTCACGGATTCATGATCGAAGAGCTGGGATACATGTCCCCAGTCCATATTGAGCGCTTGAAACTTCTAATGTTTTTTGGCTGACCTAGGAAATCCAAACACACAGGTTCTGGATATATAAAGCCTCCTAGAGTATGAGGGCAGCGCAATATCCACGCTCTGCTATACTTGGATGTGAAATAGTTGTTCTTGAATTTTAATGATGACTTCTACACAAAGTCATGACCATTTAATATGAAAGAAGAAGTGAAGCCTAGATAAATAAGTCAATGCATCCAAAGTTTCATCAAAGCGAAGTTCACAGGGAGAACAGGATGCGCTTGTACCAGAAGAAAAGAATTAAGCTAACAGAACCTGTGCCATTCGTCAATTGCTAAAGGAACAATGATTACAAAGGAAAAATTATTAGAAACAGCACCACCTTTATATTCCCGACTGTTGCAATGGCAGCAACAATCATGTACTGGACCTGTAGTGGTGTCTCAACAGTAGAGATTACCACATCAACCTGCTTAATCGCATTGAGTAGAGTCTCTGGATCGTTTGTGTCTCCCTGAGAATCAAATGACCGAGAGCATGGATAAACAATCAATGAAGTCAGCAACCATCGACAAGTCCTGTTTTGGCAGTGGGAAGACTAAGAGACCTCAATAAGTTTATCAGACAAGAAGAAGTACTACGGAGAATAAAATTACAAGCTACTACCCACAGAATTCTCGTTCATAACATTGCCTACCGATCTTCAAAAGGTTGTAACGACGTATCTAAACATGGCATCTGCAGCTAAGTAGCTGTAGCTGTCTCATAAACAGCTAAAGCATATGGAAGTTTCCATAAGATTTGTCCCAACATGTGCTTGTTCGAATGAACATGCGAAGCTGAGATGATTCGTCGCCAATATACAAAGACAAGACATGAGAAAAGAGAAAGAGCAACACCAAATCGTAACGTGACTCCATCAACTCGATCAAGCGAGAGATTGAGACGAAAATCAACTCCGATTCTACTGCTGAAGGCATTTCTCAGAACAACGAGCAAGATTAACGGCAGGTGACGCTTCGATTCCTTGAAGAGGAACCAGATGTCGGAAACAAACGCAATCGCACGTGAATAACTACTCACATGAACTAAGTGGACGCCTATGCTGTTGAAAGCTTGGACGAGGTTGGACGGAGTGGACGGCCCCACGAGAGCGAAGGTAGGATGACCGGACTTAGCGCTTGCTTCCACTACGAATTTTCCGATGAGCGCAGCGACTCCGATCACCAGGACTTTGCTCTTCTCGGCCATCTCGAAGGGTTTTCACGGCGGAGTCGTGGTTTTTCCCGGCGAGCTTGCTCGGTCTCTGTGGCGACTCTGCTGCGACTGTTCGCGAGAAAGGGGGAGAGCGCGCGCAAAAATGCGGGGTTCTACATGGAGCCATTTTTATTTTTGGCTCCAGAAGGGCATCATTGTCTTTTCGGCGAATTGATTTTTCTTGATCTCATCCTTCAGCGGAAAAAGAGTTAGGTGAAATTAATTTTCTATTACATTTATCCTAATTTAATTTTTTTTATCCCAAAATATCTCAAATTGATTTGCTCCCATCATCTTACTTCAATCTAACATTTGATGTCGTGAAAAATTTCAAACTGATATGCTTATGACAAGTTTATAGAAAAAAGATTCGGGTATAATTTAGACAAATGTGATGTGAGCGTAATGATACAGGATTTCTGCAACACAAAAATCAGTCTAGTTTGAATTTTTTGTAGTGTTAGTCTGAAATAAAAAGGAAGAAAATCAAATATAAAGTACTTTTAATAATGATGTTGCTTTGACGGAAATGATCACGACAAAAAATATTCCACCAAAAAACATAAAGCCTTTTGATTTATTGTTTGGAAGTAAAGTAATGGTAGAAGACAATCTCCTTGTTATCATATCTGATAGATTCAATGTTTAGACCATCCATTCAAAATTGAAATTGCAAATCATTAGGTGTGCTTGTCTAGCTAAAAAGGGTTTCTTGAAATCCGTTTTCCATTATTATCACACGTTTGGTTATCGAAAATGATGAATTATCAAAAATAAAAAAGTTTGACGATAAAGGAAAACATCCGCAATAAAAAAAACGAGGAAATTTATCTCTACCCTCGGGGAAATCATTTTCAAGTTAATAAATAAACAAAAGTTGAAAATGATTTTAATATAGACCATTTTCTTCGGGCACAAAATTTGAAAAAAGATAATTTTCGAAATATCATTTTTTCTGTTAAGCGTGCATATTTATTTTGATAATAAATGATTTTCAAGCAAACCATCCACATTAAAGCACAAAAAAAAAATTAAATTACAAAAAGCTCTTTCACAAAAAACGCACTCTTAATTCGTGAGTCCACGCCCACGGTGAGCGGTACGTAGAGGAGGGAATTGATTCATTAAATTTAGAACAATATCCACGAATGGTCGAGCGGAGATATATCAATTTGGTCGAGCATTTGCCCCCTTTCTCTTCTTGTTTGTCCCACATCGATGGGCAGTGACCCTTACCAAAGGACTAAGCCATGGACTAGGCACAGTGGCCCACGAGCGGATCCGACATGCTTGTGCCCGATTTAAGGCGACCAGGCACGATCCCTAGTGTCCTAGAATGCTCCAAGATCATCCTAGGGGGTGAGCCAAGCAAAGATTACACCTTATCATAGAATCCTACAAAGTAAAGAACGTGAAGAGTCTCGCATGAGGGATAGATAATTCATGTAAGACAAAGTATAGAGACCCAAATATAAATGACAAAGCTTACGGTACGAGTGAAAAAGGATAATGACAGTTTTAATGACAAATTTTATCGGATCACTTGAGAACTGAAGGGAACGTTTTCCAATTCGTTGATAGGATTGGAATCGATCACTCTCAAGAATTCTCTTTTCACAAAATTAGCAGAAATATTTGTCATGTTGATTGAGTCGATGCGATGTGTTCATACGATAATCGGCTATTTATCCCGGGAAATTGCTTGTAAGATTGTCAAGATCGTTACCGTACTTTGCCAAGACTGCCTGCTTTCTTTTTGGTCCGCAAAACGACGCGAAATGCAATTGAGTTTTTCAAACTAAAAAGAGGCCGTCGATGCACTTACAAAATCCAGCGTGGGTTGATGTTCGAGCTGATACATGCACGTCGTTCCGCTGAATCGCATCACACGTTCACAGAAAATTACGCGACTGTGAAAGAACACGCATTGTTGCGCATGACAAGAGCACGACGCTACACTCCGTCTCCATCGAACTCCAGAGAGAGAACCATGGTTGGTGTGCCAGAGAGAGCAGCAAATGAGCGGAGTAGCCCTCGCAACAAAGCAGACTGTCACGCTTTGTCTGGTAGCCAGGATTAAATTTAAGATATAGTTATCATATTCCGTGTTTTATCCCTATTAAAATTGTGTTTCGAATTTAAACTCATCGAAAACGCGTTTCAAGTCAAAGTAAGTACTCGTTTATCTTATTTGTTAGCGCATTAATTACAAAGCAGAGTGTTAACGCTATCTCGAGAACGAAGAATGCAGCCCGAGGAGAGCGTGCAGCCGCAAAGCGAGAAAACCTCAAAGCATTTCTTCCGAAAAGACCAGCCACTTCATGGGAAATGGACAGAGAGTTGTTCTTTTTGTCTTTGGACTCTGACACACGTAGAAGAAAGGGACAGTGAGAAGATGGGCTTGCTTCTCAAAAGATAAGGAAAGAACATGGCGAGGTTCATTCGTTCACATCCAAGGTCTTCACACTGTCGTTGTCATTACAAATACGGCCCCCTCCTCATTAAATGATATAGCTGCGCATGAAGGATGTTGACGGCGGCTCCTTACAATGTCAAAGTTGGTGGGTCTTCCTCATTAAATGCCACAGCTTTTCGGAGGAAAAGAGATGAAGTGCAATGATGACAGAACTCGTGTAGATGAAGCTCTTGGGCTTGGAAGTAGACATGGCCACGGTTCCGAACCGGACGGAACCGGCGGTTCTGGTTCGGCCCCGAGACCGAACCGGAACCGGAACCCTAAACCGGCCCGATTTTTTTTTTTTTGAAAACTTTGGGAATTTTGATTTTTAAAATCAAATCAAATTTTTAAGTAATAAAATTTCAAGTAAAATTTTATAAAATTGTAATCAAACTTAGAGTAAAAAAAAAAGGAGAGAGAAAGGGCTTGACTTAATGAATTATCATTAAGTGCCTACATATCTTCTTGGGGATAGAAGAATCAAAGCCCATGTAGTTCTTTTACCTTTGATAACCCCATACTTACCTCATCGTTAATCGTCGCTTCCGGCGGTGGTTCCCGTTATGGTGCTCGCTCCATCATCGAAAAATTATCCTTCTACGTTGCGATCCATCTCTTGTTGTCGATATTGAGCTTTCGTCCAATCATCGACACAAGCTTGAGCCTCCACAGACTGCGGAGATAATCTTGAACGGTGATCGTCCAAAATGTTGCCTCCAGCGCTAAAAGCTTGTTCAACCGCAACTGTTGAACAAGAAGTTGCTAAAACCTGTCTAGCGATGATAGAGAGAATTCGATATTGACTCGAATGCTCCTTCCACCACTCTAAAATTTGAAAATCTGTGCCACTTGCAAATGAGTTAGTCTCAAAGTTAGTGCTTAAATAGTGATCAAATTCGGAAATATCCGTGTGCCCCATTTGTCTTTTTTGCCTGCTCATTAGCATTTTATACCCTCTACTCATTTTACCTCCGCTCTCGTTTTCTACGCGACTAAATTGAGAAGAAGATCCAATATCAGTGGTATTATATCTATTATAATAATCATTATATAATACTACTATTGAGTTGCTAACCATCTTTTTTAATAAATTAATATCTAAATCTATTTCTATATGAAGACATCCATAATACATAGTCAAAAAATCTTTTACGCCTTCTAATTTCGTACGTGGATCGAAAACAGAAGCAACCAAATAAATAAAAGGAATATGTTTATAATAAGTTAGCCATTTTAATTTCATTGCGTTAATAGTTGCACCTAATTGTTCATCGTCTTCATATTCTTCAAAAATACCAGCAATATTAACACACTCTATTATAAATAAATGAGTCGTAGGATAATAAACACCGGATAAAGTATAAGTTGCATCATTGAAAACTTTTAAACAATCTAAAATTCTTTGGCAAATATTCCAATGTTGTGGTAATAACTCAAGTTGAGGAATATTAGTCGAAATAAATGCACATAATAAATCTTTATATTCAAACGATTGATTAAGCAATTCGTACGTGGAATTCCAACGAGTTGGAACATCTCTTGAAAATCTTCTTGGCCTTTTTCCATTTTGTTTACAAAATCTACACCAATCTTTCATAATTTGGGGATGTCTCCATAAATATTAAATTGCGATTTTTATTGGGTCGAGAAAAACGTTAAGAGTTTGTAAACCTTCTTGTACACTTAAGTTTAAAACATGACAAGCACATCTAACATGAAAAAATTCTCCACCAAAAGTGGGTTTACAAAGTTTTTCCAAGTCTTCAATAGAAGCGGTATTTGCCGCGGCATTATCAAAACCAATAGAAAAAACTTTTTCAACCAAACAATATTCTTCTAAAACTTGTCTAATTAATCTATAAATATTAATTGCCGTATGTCTATCCTCAAAAACTCGAAATGCAATAATTCTTTTTTGAATATTCCAATCGTCATCTATCCAATGACACGTAATACCCATATAAGAATGAATTTGCCAAGGATCGGTCCAAATATCGCTACCTATATGCACACGTCCATTATAATTCATAAAAAATATTTTTAATTCTTCTTTTCCTTTTTTATACAAATTATAAATTTGGCGTTTAACGGTATTTCTAGAAACGGGTTTTGCTTGTGGAGTACATGCATTTTGTATAAAATTATTAAAACCAAATTTCTCACCAAAATTAAATGATAAATGTTCTACGGCCGTAAATCTAGCTAATTCTTCTTTATAAACATTTTCGCTATAACGGAATAAAGGAGGAGCGTTAGTTTTGACGTACCCGGAAATTTGTTGTTGACGAGTGTTGATCCCAGCTAGCGTTGGATGTTTTGACCTCAAATGCCGTTGATATGTTCCATAGCCTTGACCACTTACGAATTTGTAATTTTTTCCACAATGTTTGCAAGTAAGTTGATATTTGTTTTCTTCAACGTGCGTCTTCATGAAGTGCTCCCATATCGAGGAAACGGATGACGCCTCTCGTTCCATCGTTATTGACGCTTCTTCGGTGGGAGGATTCATGCTACTTTGTGTTGGAACGGGCCGCTCGACATTTGGAATATTGTCGATTTCAATTTCGTCGTCGTCGAAGCCATAATATGCATAATCTTGAAGATTATGAGATTGAGGATAATTAGACGATCCCACCGGCGCTATCGGGCTCTTACCCCTCCCGCCACGGCTTCCACTTGCCATTTTTCGAGAATTTCCAACAAAAAAGAAATGAAGAATTTCGAGAGAAATGAAAGTGGATCGAGTATCGCGACTTGAGAGAATTTGAGATTGAGAATTTGAGAAATTGAGAGAAGAAGAATGAGAGAAATTGTGAATAAAATGAATGGGGGAGGGGGGTATTTATAAGAAAATTTTTGATATTAAATTTAATTTAAAAAAACAAAAATAAAAAAAAATAAAAAAAGGGGGCAACGGCTAGGCACCCAACGGCTAGTAGCCGTTGGGCCGGCGGTTTTCACGGGCCGGTTCCGGTCCGGTCCCGGGCCGGAACCGGCCCGTGGCCATGTCTACTTGGAAGCGAGGAAGGTAGATCTTTCTTGAAGAAAACGTAGTAACTCTCGGCGGAGGAAGATTTCTCGTTACGATTATACCAGTTAGTAATTTGGCCAGTTAAATTTTCATGAGTAGAATTCTTATAATTTGTGGAGGGAGATTTCACTGAAATTTACGAGAAATTAAATACTATGTGAGTTATTAAATATAATTAAAAATCGAAAAATATCGAGCATGTTTAAATGCTTGAATGATTGTAATATCGCTATATCGCTTATTTTTATAGTGAAATTTCATCCTATTCTTTTCATAAACGTAGGTTTCGACGTTCGAAACAAACCACGTAAATTCAGTGTCCAATTTCCTTTCCTACCTTCCTACTATGTTACCTATTTGCTTGATCCTTTATTCTCAACGGTCCTAACCTAAGACTTGATAATGTATGATATGGTAAGGATACAGCCTAGATGAAAATATTTCATGAGGGGATATTATAAAGGTTGGTAAAATGATTAGAATTTAGCTAAAACTGCTTTGTTTCTCGTTATAAGTAAATGTCGATGCAATCGCAGAACTCTTACCAACAAGATAAATTTGGAAATTTCAAATGTGGCTCCTGAAGTTTTGGCCCAATCCCAATCAAACCCCTGCTCTTGCTTTTCTGTTTCGCATTGACTCTAGAAATGTGTCTCAATCGAGTCCAAATTGACCATCGCTTTCCGATCGAATTGAGGTCCCGACGTTTTAAATCTGTTAACTTGTTTCGAATATAAACAAGCGAGAGCAAATTATCAAAGTTTGAGATGGAGAATCAACAATCACATACTCATTATTGAATTTGTCTCATACCCTTGTTGGTTGAGAGAGCAACGAATCTTCCAATTTCAAGAAGCACAACGAAACTGTGATAACTCCCGATTGGAGTAAATACCAAGATTTACGAGTAAGATTCACTTTCTATACGGTCGTAATTCCAGGCATACACTGTTGGCATGGCAGACCATCTGACAAGATGTACAGCATAAATTTCGTTTCTTAAAGAACAAGCGACATGGTATGACGTGCCGCAAAAATTAGAGAAAACCATATCAACTCCAAAACAGAAGTAATTACTCCAAGCACGGCATAGATGCGGACATATTGAATGTTCACAGTACGTCCTTATATTTAAAGGTCGTACATGCCATGACATGATCAAAGGAAGCCACATTTCACACGAGGATCCTAATAAGCAGTATCCTATTTTATTCATGATTCAAACTGATGTGAGAAATCTAGCAAGCACGCTCACTTTTGACAATCAGACAAATTGATCTAGGTACTGATCCACGGTCGTGTATTTGACATCAGGGTAGAGCTCTGAAGCTTCCACTCCAAACGACAGCTCAATCTCGAAGTTGGTTTGGTCTCCTTTCACGAAAACAGAATGAGATATGGCCAATATCACATTGAGTGGAACTGCAGCCTCTGCAATAAGAATAGATAAGTAGAGCAATCAACGTCAGAATATTTAAATCTAGGAGAATATAAACAATTTCACGTGCTCAAGTCTCTAATAGAAACACATCCCTCACCTTGAATGTTCTTCAGAACTTGCTCCTCTGGAACATAAACCCTCTCCAGGGTCTTGCCGATTTTTTTCTCCCACAAAGACACGAGATCATTAAACGAGTAGGTGTTGGCAGGAGGCTTGATGTACAGAATTTTGTTCAAGGTCCTCGGATCATCCACTGCTTTGATGGTATAGGTGCCGATGTCATCCTCCTTGTTAAACACCGCTGTATATTGATAGGGAGAATTTTAGAATAAATATATCACAAAGCCGTCGATATTCCTAGAGTTCTTTCAGCTTGCATTCACAGAAGAATTCTCTTGGTAAACAGATTCACCAGAGAACTGGCAGACAAACGCATGCATATGTTCTTTTCTCAACACATGCATAAACAAAACCTCCGTGATCTGCCGACTAGGCGGTATTGTGCCAAGATAAACCACATAGCATCCATTGATTTTGGATGTGAAGGCCCAACATCTCCAGACAGGGAAGTTGCCCCGAATTCTCAAGCTTCAAGAACTGCCCCTCACTTTGATCATTACCGTAATTAAGTTGTCAAGAAAGAACAGAAAAATCTAAATGAGTTAAATTCGCATTTCAAAAAATCGTTTCTTACCTTTTGTATTTCCATCCCCTAAAATAACAACTCTATCTCTAGGGGGAGCAGTAGCCCCGGGCTGCGACAAAGTCGGGAGGAAGTAACCTGCAAAAAAGTTAGAAACCACATAGGTATAAGGGATTCCCTCAGCCTCAACAAGGCGACGGATCTTGGCCTTGATAGCAAATGCAGTTTTTGCTGGCTCCACAGCATGGACACGATCCACATCAGTTCCAAACTCTGAAGGCAAGAATCTCTGAGAAGAAAATTAATTGAATCAGAAGAAACAAGAAAATTAATTGAATAAGAAGAAACATTTTTATTAGAAAGCAACAGAAAACAAGAGTATATTCCCCTTACGCACCAAACTTACATATGTTCTAGCAAATAAAGAAAACAAACTTATACGAGCCTGAATTTCACATTGTTTTTACTATATGTTACTATAATGGGGAAAAATGATTATGACATTAGAAAAATAGAAGAAAAGAAAAGTGAAAAATTAACTTGTTAAGGCAATAGCCAGATAACTGTGTCAAGCATACGATATGCAAACATGCTGCTTGGTTGGACACTTTCACAAGTAATAAAATATAAGGTAAGTCCATTGCCTTTCGTGAGCATGCTGACCTCCACTCATTATGGACCGTCGACCGCCCAAAGCAAAAACTACAAAACAATCCACCAACTGGGTTTTGGTAACTTATTTGCAACAATGATAATACCACCGACAAAAGACCATTTGAAGGATTAAGCAGTTCACGTTTCACATTCATGATCGAAGAGCTGGGTAAATCACCATAATCCCTACGAGTGCTAGCAAATTTTATTTCTTTTGGCTGACCTAGAAGAAACCCGACTATGCAGGTTCTGGATAAATAAAGCCACCTGGAGTATGTTGGCAGCCCAATATCCATACAAGGATCGAGACTAGGGAGGGCACGAGTTTGGGGTCAAAGAACCATTTGTTTGTGTAAAGATGAAGATCTCTGGATAAATACATACAGATATGCATGAATTCATGTAGATGGTGCACCGTGCATCCGTGATGACATAATTCCTACCCAAGTGAATACGTCAGAAAGCGATAGTGTGGATTTAGAGTAGCCCACGCAGTGCTATTCTTGGATTTGAAATCTTATCTGATGTCATCAAAGCGAAGCTTTCAAGGAAAACGCGATGCACTTATACCAGAAGGATAGAATTAAGCTAACCCCAACCTATACCATAAGTCAAATGCTAAATGAACGTAGCAACTTGGACAGAATAATTATAAACAGCACGACCTTGATATTCCCAGCTGCTTTGATGGCAGCAACAATCTTGTCTTGGTCCTCTAGTTGTGCTCGCCCCACAGCAGAGATTACCACATCAACCTGCTTAATCGCATTCAACAGACTCTCTTGGTCGTACATGTCTCCCTGAGAATCAAATAACCAATAGCATGGACAAGCAATCAGTAAAGTCAGCTATCATCAACAAAATCTAACTTTGGCCAGCCCCCTTTACTTCTGTATAAAATTTCATCTACACAGTACGTAACATATGGAAGTTTTCATAAGATTTGTCTAAAAATGTGCTCGTTCGTATCAGCACGCGAAGCTTAAGTAATTCGTCAATCAGCGTGAAAAATGAGAGGGAGATTGTTTCTGATCTTGCCAACAATACAAGGACAAAATAGCAGAGGAGAAAAGCAGGAACCCGAAAGATCAACTCGATCTAATGAGAGATTGAGATAAAAATCAACCCCGATTCTACTGCTAAAGACATTTCTCAGAATGACGAACAAGATTAACGGCAGTTGACGCTACGAGTGTGGGAAACGAACGCAATCGCGGGGCAATGACTACTCACATGAACTAAATTGACGCCTAAGCTCTTGAAACCTTCGACGATCTTGGCCTTGGCAGGGTCGGAGAGAGTGGACTCCCTCACGAGAGCGAAGGTAGGGTGACCGGACTTAGCACTCGCTTCCACGATGAACTTTCCGATGTAGCCAGTGCCTCCGATCACCAGGACTTTGCTCTTCTCGGCCATCGGAGAGTTTTCACGGCGGAGACGGGGTTTTACCCGGAGAACTTGATCGGTTTCTGAAGTGACTCTGCTGTAAGTGGAGAGAGCTCTGCAGAAAATATTTTGAACTTGTCTACGTGGCACATAAGAGACCACCAGAAATCCGACACATTGATTCCAGAGGGCATAACCGTCTTTTCACTGGAAAGAGGGTACATAGAAGGTGGGAGAATAAACAGAAGAAAATCAAATACGCGTGAAATGAGCCAAAATAAGAAAATATAAATTTAAGTTTTTTGGATGGTGCTAGAGATTTAAAGAGCGAGCATGAGGTAAGCAAACATGGCAACATGACGCGATAATGTCTTTAGCATTAAATGTAAAGGATTGCAAGTTTGCTCCGTACATTCGAATTAATAACTACATTTTTACTTAAATTATAAGGTTAGAGATGGGAATTTGGTGCGAGGATCGTCCAGATTCGTATTGCATTTTTCTTGTTTGGAAACCTTAACATCATCAGTCCAATGTTCCCAGGTATTCATGAATCCATTTAGTCCCGTTATTTTTAAGTTTATCATTAATCATCTCACAACAGAATTTTCATCCTTGCTCACACTTAAAATAAAATAAAAAAACAAAAATCTGCTAAGTAAACCTTAAGTTTTTTTTTTATTATGAGGAGACTTTCGAGGAGACATTAAGTTTCCCAAGTTATATGCACCCTTGTACCTTCCCTAATTTTTCTAATTGAATTCCTATAGCTGTTTATTTAATTTTTCTGATCAAGTGATTCTATTCACAAGATATACCCAATCAATATGGAGAAATTATCAAAGATATCATAAACTTATAGCAATTATGTCAATTCAATCATAAATCTTTTTTTTTGCGAATAATTCAATCCTAAATCTTTTGTATTTGTGTCAATTTAATTTAATCTATCCAAACAACTTTTATCGATCAATATTGACTTAGCAATTTTTAACAATATTTTTTTTTGAAACTTTGGAGTTTCATAGTCACTATACTATCGTTTAGGGAACACTAGATTCCTTTTTCGATGGGGGTCGATCCCAAGATTAGTATTTTCAATGTTTTGGAATTTGAAATAGCATTTTATTTAATATGGCAAGATAACACCGCGTATTGTTGGACTTTCTTGTTAATGCGGTATTACACACAAGTCTATGTCCACCATGTCTTTTTGTTAGCATGGCCAATGAACCCATATCGACCCTGTTTGGTTCAGCGTTTGAAATGAACTTTGAAGCTCTAAAGTTTTTTGACCAGGTACAAATAGTGTTTGGCAACTTTTTTGACTCATTTTGGGAAAATACAATTGCATCTCAAATACTCTCTAAAGCCCTTTAGCTCAAAGTATTTCTTGAGGTACTTTGGAAAATTGCATTTTCGAAATGCAATTATAATTTTTTTTATTTTTTTATTTTAAGAAAGTAATTAAAAATAATTTTTTCCCAAAAATAAAATGAAAATAATTAAAAATATAAATAATGAATATAGAAATAAGAAAATAAATTAATTTAAAATTTTAAACAATATAAATTATAATAAATAAAAATAAAAAATAATTTTTTCTAAAATTAAAGAAAATAATTAATAATTAAAAATACAATATAATTAAAGAAAATAATTAAAAATTAAAAATATTGGAAAAATAAAATAAGATATTTTTTAAAAATCAAAATAATAAAAATAAAATATAATTAAAGAAAGTAATTAAAAATTTAAAGAAATTTAGAAAAATAAAATAGAAATAATTAAAAAATAATAATTAAAGAAAGTAATTAAAATAACATAATATTTTTTGAAAAATAAAAAAATATTTGAAATAATTAAAAATAATTAAAAAATTGAATGATTTACAAAGAGTAGTTTTTACCAAACAGCATTTACGTCAAAGTTGCA
Organism: Psidium guajava; assembly: GCA_016432845.1. NCBI lineage: Eukaryota > Viridiplantae > Streptophyta > Magnoliopsida > Myrtales > Myrtaceae > Psidium > Psidium guajava. Next base: position 1,625,196 of record CM028230.1, read on the forward strand.
TTCATATGCACTTTTTAATTATAGTTTACCTAACAATATTTGTATTTCGCCAAACCCCCTTAACTCAGAGATATTTGTATTTTTTTCAAATTCCCTTGGTTAAATACTGAACCAAGCAAGTCCATCAACTCGAAAACAGAACCGCATAGGTGCGAACACATCAAATGTTCATAGTATGTCCTTATATTTAAAGGTGGCACATGCCACGACCCATGAAATGAGAAAAGGAAGTCCCATTTCCCACTAGGATCCTGACAAAGAAAATTCTATATTACTCATGATTCAAACTGACGTCAGAAATCTAGAAAGCACGCTCCATTTCGACAATCAGACAAGCTGATCCAGGAATTGATCCACGGTTGTGTATTTGACATCAGGATAGAGCTCCGAAGCTTCCACTCCAAACGACGGCTCAATCTCGAAGTTGGTTTGGTCTCCTTTCACGGGAACAGAATGGGATGGCCAATATGAATAGACAAGTAATTAAAATCAGTGGAACTGCGGCCTGTGCAATATGAATAGACAAGTAGAATGATCAATGTCAGAATATTTAAATCTAGGAGAATATAGACAATTTCACGTGCTCAAGTCTAATGGAAACGCATCCCTCACCTTTGGAACGTAAACCCTCTTCAGGGTCTTGCCGATCTTTCTCTCCCACAAAGACATTAGATTATTAAACGAGTAGGTGTTGGCAGGAGGCTTGACGTACAGAATTTTGTTCAAGGTCCTCAGACCACCCACTGTTTTGATGGTATAGGTGCCGATGTCATCCTCCTTGTTAAACACCACTCTATGTTGATGGAGAGAATTTTAGAATAAATATATCACAAAGCCATTGATATTCCTAGAGTTACTCTCAGCTCGCATTCAAAGAAGAATTCTCTTGGTAAACAGAATCACCAGGCAACTGGCAGACAAATGCATGCATATCTTGTCTTCTCAACCACATGCATAAAGAAAACCTCCGTGATCTGCCAACTAGATGGTATTGTGCCAAGATAAACCACATAGCATCCATTGATTTTGGATGTGAAAGGTCCAACATCTCCAGACGGGGAAGTTGCCTCGAATTCTCAAGCTTCAAGAACTACCTTTCACTTTCATCATACCGTAATTAAGTTGTCAAAAATGAACAGAAAAATCTAAATGAGTTAAACGTGCATTTCAAAAAACTGTTTCTTGCCTTTCGCATTTCCATCCCTTAAGATAACAACTTTTCTCTAGGGGAAGCGATAGTGCCGAGCTGTGACAATGTCGGGAGGAAGTAACCTGCAAAAAAGTTAGAAACCACATAGGTATAAGGGATTCTCTCGGCCTCAACAAGGCGGCGGATCTTGGCCTTGATAGCAAATGTAGTTTTTGCTGCCTCCACAGCATGGACCCGATCCACATCATTTCCAAACGCTGAAGGCAAGAATCTCTGAGAAGAAAATTAATTGAATAAGAAGAAACATTTTTATTAGAAAGCAATAGAAAACTAGAGTACATTCCCCTTACCCAACAAACTTACATATGTTCTAGCAAATAAAGAAAACAAACTTATACGACCCTGAATTTCACATTATTTTTACTGTATGTTACCATAACAGAGAAAAAAATGATTTTAAGTGAATCAAGACAAGCAATGAAGCAAATTCGACCCCAGGTGCTATTAGAAAAATTAAGAACAAAAAAGTGAAAAATTGAATTGTTAAGGCAATAGCCAGATAACTCTGTCAAGTATAAAATATGCAAACATGCTGCTTGGTTGGACACTTTCACAATTAATAAAATATCAGGTAAGTCCATTGCCTTTCGTGAGCAGGCTGATCTCCACTCGTTATCGACCGTCACCCGCCCAAAGCAAAACTACAAAACAATCCACTAACTGGGTTTTGGTAACTTATTTGCAACAATGACAAAACCACCGAAAAAAAGACCATTTGAAGGATTAAGTAGTTCACGTTCCACATTCATGATTGAACAGCTGGGTAGATTACCATAATCCATATTGAGTGCTAGGAACTTTTAGTTTGTGTAAAGATGTAGATCTCTGAGTAAATACATACAAATATGTATAAATTCATGTACTACGCCGTGCATCAATGATGGCAGAATTCCCTAACCCAACTGAATACATCAAAAAGCAATAGCGTGGATCTAGAGTAGCCCACTTATAGAAGCCCACTTAGTGCTATTCTTGGATTTGAAAGAGCAATCCTCATATTTCACTGATGACTTCTACACAAAGTGATGACCATTTAGAAGTCTTCATATAAATAAGTGAATCCATCCCATTTCATTCAAAGCGAAGCTCACAGGGAGAATCTGATGCATTTATACCAGAAGGATGTAATTAAGATAACATCAACCTATATCATCAGTCAAATGCTAAATGAACAGACCAAAGTGGACAAAATTCCCGGCTGCTTTGATGGCGGCAACAATCTTGTTTTGGTCCTCTAGCTGTGCTTGCTGCCACAGCAGAGATTACTACATCAACCTGCTTAATCGCGTTCAACAGACTCTCTTGATCATATATGTCTCCCTGAGAATCAAATAACCAAGAGCATGGACACACAATCAGTAAAGTCAGCTATCATCAACAAAATCTAACTTTGGCAGTAGGACTAAGAAAAGGAGAAATACATAATCCGATGCAGATAAAACTTCAATACCTTCATCATACGAGACAAAGTATAATGAAAAAAAAAAATGATAAGCTATTATCCGTATGACACTCGTCCACACATTGCTTACCGATCTTCAAAAAGTTGTAACACGGTATCTTACCATGACATCTGAATAACGGGTCAGCCACATTTACTTCTGTGTAAACATTCATCTCCGCAAAACGTAACATATGGAAGTTTTCATAAGATTTGTCTAAAAATGTGCTCGTTCGTATCAGCATGCGAATCCGAGATAATTCATCAATCAGTGGGAAAAATGAGAGGAAGATTGTTTCTGATTTTACCAATAATTCAAGGACAAAATGCCAGAGGAGAGAAAGCGAAACACCAAAGATCAACTCGATCTTGTGAATGATTGAGATGAAAATCGGCCCCGGTTCTACTGCTAAAGACATTGCTCAAAACGACGAACGAGATTAACGAACAGGCGATGCTTCGATTTCTCGAAGCAGAACCAAATGTGGAAAATGAAACACCAATGCACGGGAATGACTAAGCTCTTGAAACCTTCGACGATTTTGGCCTTGGGGGGGGGGGGGTTGGAGAGAGTGGACTCCCTCACAAGAGCGAAGGTAGGGTGGCCGGACTTAGCACTCGCTTCCACGAAGAACTTTCCGATGTATCCAGTGCCTCCGATCACCAGAACTTTGTTCTTCTCGGCCATCGGAGAGTGTTCCGGGCAGAGGGGCCGGCGAGCTGGATCGGTTTCTGAACCCTCTCCGCCGTAACTGGAGAGAGAGCACTAAAACACGCGAGGTTCTCGTCTCTTCATCATGGAGCGTCAATTTATTTCAATTCCAGAAGCGCATAATCGTCTTTTTACATTGAAATGGTCTCTCTTGTCGATAACCAACTTATCCAGTCGGCCTTTAGAGATGGGAATCTGGTTGGAGAAATTGTCCAGGTTCTTCATGCACTTTGCCTTCCATTCTTCTTGTCGGTTCCTTCCAAACAAGTTTTGTCAATCGAGAGGAAAACAAGTTTCCTCCCAAACGAGTTCTCTTGAAGAAATTTTTGGCCGAGACGATAATTTCATCGTTCCCCGAATTGTCAACATCAATTTGATATTCCAAGATGTTTGTAAATCCGTCGAATCGTATTATTTTTAAGTTTATCCTTAATCAATCCACAATTGAAATCTCATCCTTACTAAAAAAGAATATGCTCAGTAAACCCCAAATTAAAATTTTGAGGTGATTTTCGAGGACACATGAAGTATTCGAAGTTTTATTTACTACTATACATTCACTACTTTTCTAATCGAACTAATCAAATCTTTATACTTTTAATTTCTTGATTAAGTGGTTCTATTCACACGACATGCCTAATCAATCTCTCCGACCTCAAATTCCACCAAGTCCGATTAACATGCCCGTGGAATGATGCTAGAATGTGGTGTGGGTCATATTGCCTACGTTAAAACCCACAGTGGTTGTAGAAAATTCTATCCAAAACTTCATTCTCCATAAATTTTCTAACGAGTACTTGTGTCTTATATTAATAGTGGGCATTCATGTAGGCAATATTTTATCAATGTCACATCTTGGCGTCCTTCAATGGTTGCATCAATTCGACTTGAGGTCAGAAGGACTTGATTATATATTTTTGTATAAATATAGGACTTCGGAATAATTGAAAGTACAAGGACTTTATTGAACAATTAGCAAAAGCAAGTATGCAATCCCCTTGGCCTAAACTTGGCAAATGCAAATATTCAATCCCTTTGCTTTACCTTGTTGGGATCGAATTTTAGCATCTAGCTAAATTCTTATTTCAGGATTCAATTTTAGCATTCAACTAAATTCATATTTAAAACATAAAGTCTTCTGGCCTCACTACCAAGATAAGGTGCTATGTTACCATTTTAAATATCCTTTATACAAAAATGAAAAAATCACCAAAAACCTCAAATTATGCCCATTGTAACACATTTACCTAAAAAAATTTCTGTGACACAAAAAATCTCTGACATGTAAATGTGCAACACATATATCCTCCGTTAATGCTTCGTCAGCGAGGATCATTAAAAATTTGCATATATGGTCACCGGGAAGCAAATAGTTTTGACATGGCGCTCGGATGGCTTAAGTGAAATAAAAATAATGTTGTTTTGGCTAAAAAAAAATCATCAAATGATTTTATTGGATCCCCAGGGAACCGGACGGGATGGTTCCCAGTTCCTTGATAGGACCAGAACGGATCCTTGATAGGACCAGAACGGATCAAGAATCGATCACCCCTAAGATTTCCCTTCCCACAAAAATCGCATAAATATTTGCCATGTTGGTTGAGTCGATGCCATATATTCATGCGATAATCGGCTATTTGCCCTCAGAAATTGCTTATAAGATCGTTAAGATCCTTACCGTACTTGCCGACAATGCTCGCTTTCTGTTGGTCCGCAAACGATGCGAAATGCAATTGAATTTTTCAAAACTAAAAGAGACCGTCGATGCACGTACAAAATCCAATGTGGGTCAATGTACGAGCTTATATATGCATGTCATTCCGTTGCATCGCATCATACGTTCACAAAAGATTACGTGATTGTGAAAGAACACACATTGTTGCACATGACAAGAGCATGACGCTACACTGCGTCTCTATCAAACCATGGCTAGTGTGCGAGAGAGAGCAACAAATGAGTGGAGACAGCCATTGGAACAAAGCAGATTGTTACACTATGTCTAGTAGCAGGATAAAATTAGAGATGGGATATAGTTAATCATATCTTGTGTTTTATCTCTGTGAAAATTACATCTCAAATTTAAATCCGTTGAATAAACACGATCTAAGTTAACATGACTGTTAGAAATTTTTCTTGTTTGGGCTTCCATTAATTGTCATGTTTCTTTTTTTTACTTTTTATAAAACGGGCTATAACGTAAGACAGTGCATGAAATCCCACGAAAGTTATGTGATCAGTAAAGTTGTTTGGGATATGCGCATCTCGTTTGATTTTAATGTGGCTTACGGCTGGGTGTAGGCTATTTTATGTCCTATGGTCTGTTGATGGATATGACCATATGTTACGGTTTGTATATATTTACGGCTAGATCCCTTCCCATGTCCTTCAGACCCTTTTAATTAAAAGGGGGCGAAGCCGACTTTTGACGTTTAAAAAGAGAAATAAAAGATAAACGTCAATTATTCTGACGTAGTGTGAAAAGATAGAACGTCTGGTGGTCGGTAGGGTTTTTCTTTTATGCTCTCTCCATCGAGCAGCCGTACAGGAAGGAAAAGGGGAAGAAGACTTTTGCCGGTTTAGGATCTCGTCGCAATCAACGGTTTATTACGGATGGCGTCAAAAGGTACGTGTTCTATTTACTAACGTTCTCGGTGACCGTAAATTTGTGTAATCGATCCAAGGCTTCCGCTTGCTTACTTTGCTTGAATTGATTGTTTGCGATTTCGAATTTTGTTTCTACATTTGGTATCAGAGCTAGGTTACACGAATTTACGATTCTGAGAAGTATAATTGTTGTTTAAATCGAAAATTGTTCTTTTTGGAGATTTTCTGGCCGGCGGATTTTTTTTTTTTACCGATTCCGGCCAAATTCCGGCGAGTTAGGGGCTGCCTTTGGGTTTGTACGGTCACCTCGCCGTGGGCAACAAAAGCCCTAAGGTGTCTCGGCGTTTGGTTGCTCGCCGAAGTCGGATTTCGCGAAGGAAGTCCATGGTTAGGGTTTTGAGTTCCAAAGGGTTTTGGCTCAATTTTGAGCGGAATACTTCACCGTTTTAGTTGATTTTTGAACTCATGTGGTCGCCCCGTCGTGTAGAACAAAACCCAATATTTATTTTTTGTTGGATGTGGTTCGTCGGAGGAGAACCGGCGACGAAAAGGATAAAAAAAAGGCTTATGGAAAGGGTCTGCTCGTGTTTTTTGTTTTGGGGAAGAAAGGGCGCGTGCATGGCACGCGCACATGGCTGCAGCCTTTGCACGCGCCCACTAAAAAAAATATATATATATATATATATTAAGAAGGGAAAAGAAAGAGTGCCGTGCACTTAGATAGTGAGATGTTTCCCCACGTCAGGCATTCTTTTATCTATTATTATTATGGGAAAAGAAAGGATGCCGTGCACTTGGGTAGTGGGATGTTTCCCACGTGAGGCATTCTTCTATTTATTTATTATTTTATAATATAATAATAATAAAATAATAATAATAATTATTATTTTAAAAAAAAACCTCAAAGCTTCATCTTGATTTGCTGTAATTTTTTATGTTTCGGGGATTAGAAATATTTTTTTATTTCTAATTTATTAGTGAGTTTATAAGCGAATAAAGAAATAGAGAAGCTAAAAATTCTTATTGTTATGAGCCTAGGGAGGAAGGACCATGTTGTGCTGTGAATGTTTGGTTGCCAAAGTGACCTGTTTACGGTGACAGTTGAACTTTCTCCAATTTTGACATGCATTCATATTTATTGGAAGAATATCATAATGTGCTATGAGTGCTTCGCCGCCAAAGTGGCTCACTTATACGTGACAGGTGATGGTTCTTCAAAGGTTGCATGTGATTGTCTCCCACAATTTTTATTATAGCACATTGTGCTGTGTATGTTTTCACCAAAGTGATTCACGCATAGTGACACGTGATCGGTGGTGGGAGTTTTGAGCTTGGAACATAATAGTCTAGGTGGTTTGTCACCCCAAAGGGGATGAACTTGTCGAAAATTGTTGTGTTTTCATAGATGCTCATGGGAAGGTTTCTCTGCTTCGTGTTTCTTCTACCTAAAGGAGAGTGAACATTGGAGTATGAGAATTCTTCATGATTATATGATCTTCTTTGATCAGTTATTTTATGGCTCATAACATTTAATAGTTGCATTGCTTCTGTTTTAAACAGTTTCTTTTGTTATGTGCAACAATGCTGCTACCATTGAGGTGTTGAGTGGTTCGAACTATAAGAGATGGAAACAAGATCTCGAGTTCGCTATGGGCTGCATTAATCAGGATATGGGTCTTACTGTTGATAAGCCTGTTGTGCCCACTGCTGAAAGCTCAACCCAAGAGAAGGAGAATTATGAGAAATGGGCACATGCAAACAAGATGTGTATGCTGGCTATGAAAATGTCGATTCCAGAACATCTTCTCAGTGGTTTGCCGGATACTGATAGTGCAAAGGTCCTTCTTGCTGCTATTGGATAGCGATACCAGGTCTCTGATAATGCGGAGATTACGCACCTACTGGAGATGATGAATGCGTTATCCTACAAGGATTTTGCAAATGTGCGGGAGTATATTATGAAGTGGGTGCATGTGCAATCAAAGTTGAGTGCTCACAAAATTGATCTGCCAGAGAATTATATAGTGCCTCGTATTCTCAGCTCTCTACCTACTGAGTTTGGAATGATTAAGACTGCTTTTAATACTCAGGGAGAGAGTTGGACTGTGAACGAGTTGATTACTCGTTGTGTTGCTGAGGAGGAGGAGATCAAGAAGGATGTAGGTCAGAGTGCTTTTGTCGTGATCGGCTCCAATAAAGGAAAAGGATTTCAGAAGGGGTTTAAGCCTTGTAACACTCAGAGGCCTCATACTTTTAAGAAGTTTGGTGCTACTCAGAGACACAGTAAATCAGATCAGAAGAGTACACCTAAAAGCAATGTGAAGTGTTTCTTTTGTGAGAAAATGGGACATATGAAGAAAGACTGTTACAATTATAAGAATTGGCTTGACAAGCAAAAGAAGAAGAATGTGGGAAGTAATCAATCAGCTTTGGTTTGTTTTGAATCTAATCTTGCTGATGTTTCTTCGAATACTTGGTGGATAGATAGTGGGGCATCTGTTCATATTGCTATGACCTTGCAGGGGTTCCAGAAGCAAAGGATGCCAAATAAGTTTGAAAGCAAACTGAAAGTGGGGACTAATGTGGAAGCTGCTGTTAAATTTATAGGAGTTGTTCGTCTTCCTTTAGATTCTGGTTTTGAACTTGTTTTGGAGAATGTTTTCTATGTACACACTTTTAGGAGAAACTTGATTTCAGTTCCTGTTTTGGACAAATGTGGATATTGTTATTTGTTCCAGAACGGCTTAATGCGGTTATCTTTGAATTCTAAAGTTGTTGGTGATGCAATATTATCTGATGGCTTGTATAAGTTGAATCTGGTTTCTTCTTATGGTATTGAGTCTCTATGTGCTGAATCTTCTGCTTCCAAGAGAGTTTTGTCAAATGCGAAGTCTTCAATGTTGTGGCACAGACGTTTGGGTCATATATCAAGAGAGCGTGTTGAGCGTCTTATAAAGGACAATTTGCTTCCGTCTCTCGACATTAGTGATATGGGAACTTGTGTTGATTGTATCCGAGGAAAGCTGACAAAAACTCAGAAGAAGAGAGCTACACATAGTTCTAGTTTGTTAGAGATTATTCATACAGATATCAGTGGACCTCTCCAGACTACTTTGTGTGGCAGCAAGTATTTTATCACCTTCATTGATGATTTCTCTCGTTATGGCTATGTCTATTTGATTAAAGAGAAATCAGAGGCTTTGGAGAAATTCAGGGTCTTCAAGTTGGAAGTTGAAAACCAGTTGGAGAAAACAATTAAGATTGTAAGATCAGATAGAGGTGGTGAGTACTATGGCAAACATGCAGATTCTGGACAGCAGATGGGACCGTTTGCTAAATTTCTGCAGGAATGTGGTATTGTTCCGCAATATACTATGCCTTATACTCCTGAACAAAATGGTGTGGCAGAAAGAAGGAATCGAACTCTGATGGATATGGTGAGGAGTATGATGGATAAGTGCAATTTACCCAATTATCTATAGGGTGAGGCACTTAAGACAGCTGCGTACATTCTCAATAAAGTGCCCAGTAAGTCTGTACAGAAAACTCCTTTTGAGTTATGGACTGGAAGGAAGCCGAGCCTTAATCATTTCTGCATTTGGGGTTGTCCTGCTGAAGTGAGATTATTTAATCCTACTGAGAAGAAGACAGATCCCAGAACAGTTCGTGCTTTCTTTATTGGGTATCCAGAAAGGTCTAAAGGGTATAGATTTTATTGTCCCTCAAAGGGTAATAAAGTAGTTGAGTCAAAGACAGCGAAGTTTCTTGAGAATGACATTGCAGATGTACAAGATTTTCCTACTACGTCATCTGATGAGTGAAACTTCGTTATGATACCTATACCACCGATGACGAGTACTACAGATGTTGTGGTCCCTATAGAAAATGCTGATTCACTAGTGGATGTACACGGAGAAGAACAGGATATGAATGCTGATATTGGTGAAAATCCTCCAGTTGTTCAGGAAAATGTTCCTATGAGGAGGTCAACAAGATTGAAGAGATCTGCTATATCTGATGATTACGTTGTCTTCCTTGGAGAAGATTGCACCGAGTCGGTAGATGATCCGACAACTTTTGAAGAATCAGTGAATAGATCTCGAGGCGATGAATGGTTGGCTGCTATGAGAGATGAGATGGAGTCTATGGCGTACAATGGAGTGTGGAAGCTCGCTGAATTGCCTTCTGGACAAAAGGCAGTGGGATGTAAATGGGTCTTCAAGACCAAGAAGGATGCTAAAGGCAACATTGAGGGTCATAAAGCAAGATTAGTGGCCAAGGGTTTCACTCAGCGAGCTGGTGTTGACTACACCGAGACTTTTTCTCCTATTTCCTCTAAAAATGCATTCAGAATTATGATGGCGCTTGTTGTACATTTTGATTTAGAGTTACATCAGATGGATGTGAAAACGGCTTTTCTGAATGGTAATCTCTCAGAGAACGTTTATATAGAGCAGCCGAAGGGATTTGTATAGGAGGGATCGGAGCACATGGTTTGTAAATTAAAAAGGTCCATTTATGGATTGAAGCAGGCTTCACGACAATGGTACTTGAAATTTGATGATGTAATTTCATGCTATGATTTTGTTGAAAATCAGTTTGATCAGTGGGTTTACATGAAGATCAGTGGGAGTAGTTTTATTTTTCTTGTACTCTATGTGGATGATATTCTGCTAGCAAGTAATGTTTTGTCGCTGCTACATGAAACGAAGAAGATGTGATCTAGATCCTTTGATATGAAGGATTTGGGTGAAGCTGCTTATGTGCTTGGCATTGAGATTTGTCGAGACATATCCCGAGATTTACTTGGTTTATGCCAAAAGACTTACATTGATAAGGTACTTAAGAGGTTCTCTATGCAGACTTGCAAACCTGGTGAAGTGCCAATAGTGAATGGTGATAAATTTAATAAAAATCAGTGTCCCAAGAACAACGTTGAGAAAGAGTCAATGAAAGATGTTCCTTACAGCAGTGCCGTTGGCAGCTTGATGTATGCTTAGGTCTGTACTAGATCAGATCTTGCCTTTCTCGTCAGTGTTCTTGGCAGATATTTGTTAAATCCGGGAAGGGAGCACTGGACTGCTGTTAAGAAAGTAATGAGGTATTTGCAGCGAACTAAAGGCCACATGTTAGTTTACAAGAGAGATGATAATCTTGAGGTTGTAGGGTATACAGATTCTGATTTTGCCGGTTGTTCAGATGATATGAAGTCTACCTCAAGTTATATATTCATGTTGGCTGGAGGAGCTATTTCTTGGAAAAGTGTTAAATAGACGCTCATAGCTTCCTCGACTATGCAGGCAGAGTTCGTTGCATGTTATAGGGCATCTTCCCATGCCGTATGGCTGAGAAATTTCATTTCAGGCCTGAAAATTGTTGATTCTATTGCTAGACCATTGGTTATTTATTGCGATAACAGCGCTGCGGTGTTCTACTCTAAGAACAACCGGACTACAGGTGGTTCTAAGCATATGGAGATTAAGTATCTCAAAGTTCGTGAGCTTGTAAAGCAAGGTGAAATAGTTGTTGAGCATATCGGTACAGAGTCAATGCTTGCAGATCCACTGACCAAAGGACTTAGGCCTATAACCTTTAAGAAACATGTTATGGACATGGGTATACTAGAGTCTTTTGATGTTTTTGGTTAGTGGGAGTTTTTAGATACTCTTTATGTTGTATCCGACATTTGGTTTCTTATGACTATTGATTTATGTTGGATATTGAGTATCAGTTATTATGATGATCATCGAGATGAATATGCTGGTTATATTTGCATGCATGCGGTTGCTTTTATATATATATCATGTGCACATGACAGGAACTAAAGAAAATCTTGAGACTTGGTGCTTAATCTTGAGTAGGACGAATTTGTCATTAAAGTTTGTATCAAATAAAGCATCGTAAAGTTTGTGCGTATTAAGGTTTGTGAGACATATAAAGAGTAATCTTTCTGACTCATTATGGGTGTAAAGTTACAGAAAGATGAGGACCGACTAAAATAGCATCAAATTTGATCACGTAAAGGATGTTATTTCGGCTACACCGCCACATTGACCCGTGACGGCTTGATTACTTGGTGTCGTGATTATGGTTGTCTTGTATCGTTGATAGATGCTCTGATGGTCATAGTTCGATGTCCGGTGATTTAGTTGGTCGGGGTTGTTTGAGATGTTGTCTTTGTATTGGCCATACAGTAGTTATAGCCCGAGAGTCGTTTTGAAAGTTTTTTTTATGGAGGATACAATTAATGTTGCCCAAGTGGGAGAATGTTAGAAATTTTTCTTGTTTGTGCTTCCATTAATTGTCATGTTTCTTTTTTTTACTTTTTATAAAACGGGCTATAACATAAGACAGTGCATGAAATCCCACGAAAGTTATGTGATCAGTAAAGTTGTTTGGGTGTAGGCTATTTTATGTCTTATGGTCTGTTGATGGATATGACCATAGGTTACGGTTTGTATATATTTACGGCTAGGTCCCTTCCCCTGTCCTTCAGACCCTTTTAATTAAAAGGAGGCGAAACCGACTTTTGACGTTTAAAAAGAGAAATAAAAGATAAACGTCAATTATTCTGACGTAGTGTGAAAAGATAGAACGTCCGGTGGTCGGTAGGGTTTTTCTTTTATGCTCTCTCCATCGAGCAGCCGTACAAGAAGGAAAAGGGGAAGAAGACTTTTGCCGGTTTAGGATCTCGTCGCAATCAACGGTTTATTACGGATGGCGTTAAAAGGTACGTGTTCTATTTACTAACGTTCTCGGTGACCGTAAATTTGTGTAATCGATCTAAGGCTTCCGCTTGCTTACTTTGCTTGAATTGATTGTTTGCGATTTCGAATTTTGTTTCTACATTTGGTATCAGAGCCATGACTACTCTTGTGAACATCCAAATTTTATTTTTGACCTATACATTCGTGCATTAATTGCCTTGCCTATTCATTGGCAGCGGATATGCTTAAATGTTTCGTTCGCGACACAAATAAAATCGTGAAAAAAAGAAAAAAAGAAAAAGAAAAAGAAAAAAAAAGGATGAGCACATGCGGTTAGAGAGAATATTTGCAAATAAAAAGGAATTGTGCATGGAGATTTAGTTTGTTATCATCAAGCCTAATCTTTTGAAGAAGGGTGTAACTGCACGAATGAAGAAGATTCTGTGGCAAAGAAGAGCCAGAGGAGTAAAGTAAACGCCACAAGGAGGAAGTTGGGTAGAAGTGGTTTGCGGAGAAAGGTTTTTAGAGATGGATGCTTTACTTTGAGAAGTTTATCTTTCAGTAAGAGGACAAAAGGGAATCATGATATAGATCAACAGACAAAGCCTAGTGGGATAAAAAGAAAAAAAAAAGAGGGGGGGTCTTTACTTTTTGCAGGTTCATCATGAGATAATGGGGAAGAGGATTCATCCAAGAGGAAAAAGGGAAGAGCCATTCCTTTGTGTTCTGGCTTCCATGACTTCCCTCATCGATACATCTTCATATCTCCACGAGTACACCATAGAGTGAAAAAGGAAAAAAGGTCAAGGGGAGAGGGGCAAGCCAGATGAGTTCGCTCCCATTGCTTGTGAGACGTCCCCATCGATGTCGAACCAGATCCGCACCATCGTCATCCCTCACCGTCGCAACGTACCATCCCGTGATGTCGAGCCAGTCCAAAGCTCGATTTTGGTGAGCAAAGAAAGACAGATAACGCTTCAAAAGAAAAAGAAAAACGCACGTGATCACCATTGGCATAGCTTCGACCCGAAGTTTTCGAGACTTTGTTGTTGACATTCGGACGTCGTCGAGCCTTTGAATCATGTCTAGGAGCTTCGTGATACTCCAACAAACGTCCACAGCTCCCTAGATTGAAGTTTCATTACAAAAATTCGTAAGTGCCATTTTCAAACTCTTGGAGGTCCGTCAATGATGGATCTCCGTAGCGTCGATTATTATTCGTGATTTTTTTAGTTTGTATTGCTCCTCGTCCCTCATTACTCATGTACATACTCCCGATTTTTGTTTTCATTGCATAAAAATACCGGAGTTAGCCTCGAACCCTCTGAACCTACCTTGAGCTCGTGAGCTCATTTTCAACGTCGATTGAAGCGATTGGGACATGAGGTAAGTACCTAGGAACTCCTTACATGCTTATGGTGTGCCTAGTTTTGATCGATATTGTGCGAAATGTGAGATCAGCTTATGTGATGGCCGAATGTTTCGAGCTTCATATGTAGTGATCCCACTGTTAGATCAGGTAGATTTTGGATATGTTATAGCCTACATCAAGACGATTCCAACAAGTCCAAGATCACCCAAATCGGAGAAAATTTCACCGTTAGATGTCGCCGACAAACTCTCGGTCGTCCGCGGTCATCTTCAACTTTGGGCCTTTGACCAATCAACAGCCGAGATGGCGCCGACGTAGATGCCACGTGTCATGCCTCATCAACGGTCATTTTCTCACAATAAAAAATTAATTTTTTGAAATTAAAAATAATTTTAGAAAATAAAAAAATATTTTGTGATTGTGTGGCCCAGGTTTGGCCACGCGTCATGATCTCGGCTGTTCATTTATTTTAAAAAATAAAAATCCTTTTGATCCCGTGGCGAGTTTTCATGCTTTGGATTGGAAATGGGTGGGAAATTTAGAAAAATGAATAAAAAAAACCAAAACTATGTCGTTTTTTTTTAATTCGATCAAAACTCGCGTGGGTTTGGGTTAGGCTTCGGGTTCATGGGTCGGGTCAACCCGACCTGATCCAAAAAAATAAAAAATTAATAAAATTAATAAAATGCAATAAAAAATCCAAAAAAATAATAATAAATAAAAATAAAAAAGGAAAAATTCATAAAAATTAAAAAAAATTAAAAAAATTCCAAAAAAATCAGAAAAATTTGAAAGAAATCTAAAAAATTGTGAAAAATAGGAAATGACCACATTTAACTGGTTTGACCTGTTTTCACTTTTTGAGACTTGAAAAATGACCATTTAGCCCTTCTAGTCAATTTTATAGTCAATTTTAACCAAATCTCTCTGAATCACCCCTGAAGCCATTGGATGCACTCTCTAAGTCCTTATGGCTTTATTAGGCTTGCCATGTAACCACTTGAATCTCGTTTTGATGCGACTTATCCACATGTACTGAGTCTTTGATCTATGCACTTTCAATTACTGATTGTCTGTGACCCACCCATTAGTGGCCCAGTTCGTAGGTAGGCTTGGAAATGTGCGTTCACAAGTGCTAGGTCTTGGGTTCAAATGGTCGTGGCCGTGGGTTGCTGGGCTAGCCTCCCGAGGATTAGTCGTGCTTGATTGCTGGTTTGAGCACAAACTCGCTGGCCGCGCGGACACCTCGGTTATAAAAAAAAAATTACTGATTGTCTATGATAGGTTAGCTTATCCCAACTGCATCAACCTTTTAGACTTTTAGGTCTTATCTTACTCCCAAAAGCTTTTTTCATAAAATTGGTACCGAAATGATATTAATTGAAAAAATTAATGTAACTAAATCTCCGAACTCTCTGGTTTGTAGGAATAAAGTACTCCTCATAATACTTTATTTAGGTATCTAATCAAGTTACCTAAAATGATTAATGGCTATTCCAAAAATTAAAATCTTTTTTCTAATGATCACTTGAACAATAAGTCACGATTTGGTAGAAGTTGGGAGAGTTCGAGCTAAGTTAATTAAGCTAATTAATTAACTTGGTAATCCATTAACCTAAAATTCAAGAAGCCCAATTTTTTTAGAGCCGCGACATTTACCAAAATAGGTTTTAAAAAATATATATTTACCATTTTGGTTCCCGGACGACACTAAAAATGTCACCCGGGCCCACGCAGTAGTCCAAATGCCGCATGGGTCCGGGCGGCATTCAAAATGCCGCTCGAGGCCCAGCACAGTAAAAGCTGCACGGGCCTGCAACACTTTGATTTTTTTTCTTTTTTTATATGGATTTAATTATATTTATAATATTTATTTTTGTATAACTTTTTAAATATAATTTCTCCCTTTTAAGATTATTTTTATAACATAATTATGAATAATTAATTAAAAATTTTATTAAAATGCATGTAATTAATTTAGTTAGTATGTAAATCATTAATAAAAATTTAAATAAAAAATTTATATTAATAAATTAATTATTTATTTACGTACTAAATAAATTATATTAATTGAAAATTTACCTTAATATGTTAATTATTTTTCAAAAAAATTATCTTAATAAATTAATTATTTTTTATTAATTACTTAAATCCTAAATAAACTAATTACGTACATATTAATAAAATTTCATATTTTTATTAATATTTTTAATTTCATACTTTCTTACTTGTTTTTATAATTTTACATTTATATAACTTTCTAAATATAATTTTTTTTCCGTGTGAAGATTATTTTTATAACATAATTATCAATAATTAATTAAAAATTTTATTAATATACGTGTAATTAATTTATTTAGTATGAAAATAATTAATTTATTAAGATGAAATTTACAATTAATATAATTTATTTTTAGTATTTAAATAATCATTAAAAATAATTAATTTATTGAGATAAATTTTTCAAAAAATAATGAATTTATAAAGATAAAAATTTCCATTAATATAATCTATTTAGTATGTAAATAAATAATTTAGTATGTGTTCCAGAGGATTGAGGTATTTCACCGGAGCCGTGGTGGTCAGCAGTGGCGTTGGGGGGAGGGGGTTGCGAGACTAGCAGGTGGCAATGGGTATGGCGATGGCAATGGAGATGGCGAGGGGAGACTAAAAAGAAAGAATAAAAGAAAAAGAGAAAAAAGAATTAAAAAGAAGAAGATGAAATTGCCTTTTATTCATGTCTTTTTTTTAAAAACAATTTAAGTATTTTGGATCCTTTTTTTATTTGAAAAAATAAGAACATTTTAGATTTTATTTCTTTACAAAAAAAAACATTTTAGATTTTATTTAAAAATTTTCTTTATTGTTATTATAAATATAGCCCCACTTCATTAAATGATATAGCTGCGCATGAAGGACATTGAAGGCGGCTCCTTACGATGTCAAAAGTTGGTGAGTCTTCTTCATTAAATGCCACTGCCTTTTGGAGTAAAAGTGAGGAAGTGCCACAATGACGCAACTCGTATAGACGAAGCTCTCGGAAGTGAGAAACGTAGATCTTTCTTGAAGAAAACGGGGGAGCTTTCGTCAGAGGAAGATTTCTCGTTATAATTATACCCGTTAGTAATTTAGCTAAGAATTTGTATAATTTGTTGAGCGAAATTTCACTAAAAATTATCAGGGTTAAATACCATGTAAGTTATTAGGTATAATTAAGGGTTGAGAAATATTGAAAGTGTATTTAAGTGCTCGAGTAATTGTAATTTTGTTGTATCGCTTGTTTCTAAAGCGAAATTTCGTGCTACTCTCTCATAGACGTAGGTTTCGACATTTGAATCGAACCTCGTAAATTTGATATGCAATTTCCTTTCCTTCCTTCCGATTATTTTACCGATTTGCTTGACCCTTTATTCTCAACAATCCTAACCTAAGATAGGATAATGTATGGTATAGTAAGGATACAGTCTAAATAAAACAAAATCTCATGAGGGGAGTATTATAGAGGTTGGTAAAGAGATTATAATTTAGCTAAAACTACTTTGTTTCTTGTCATAAGTAAATGTTGATGTAGCCACAAAACTCTTACCAACAATATAATTTGGGGTAAGTATATCGCAAGTGTCAGAATTTTTATACGGCGCTCATTTGAGTGTCATAAATTTTTTTTTTTCGTTCACTTAAGTGCCATAATTTTTAAAAATTAACTACTTAAGTGTCATCGTTTATGTGGATACTGAAAAAGCTAACGTGGATGCCAGAAAAACTGATGTGACACCAACAAAATGATTTTTTTGAATATTTTAAGGTACATGTCAAGTTGTTCATATTTTTTTATTTTGCAAATTTTCTTCTTCTTTTTTTCTTTCTTGGTTTTTGCAACAAAAGACATCCCCCCCTCTCTCTCTCTCTCTCTCTAAAATACAAGTGGGAGGGTCATCGACGCTAGCCACCATCGAGCTGCCTAGGGGCTAAGGCCAGCTCACCTTGGGCCGACGAGGTCGCGACGGCCCCAGGCAACAACCGTCGAGGCCCCATTGGCCATTGGCGAGGGGGCCCTTGCTTGGACCTTGTGACCATCGAGGTCGTGACGGCAGAGGTCCAGGTGAGGGCCCCCTCACCAATGGCCGGCGAGGTTGAGATCGCCCTCACTTGTGGCGGTGGAGACTGCAACAGCTGTGCTTGGGGCCATCACGGTCTCACTGACCCAAGGCAAGCTAGTCTTAGCCCCCAGGCCACCTGGTGGTGGCCTGTAAGCGTCGTTGTTGGCCCTCATTGACCAAGGGAAAAAAGGCCACAAAAATTAAAAATAAATAAAAAATGCCAAAAGTATTAATTTTTTTAAAAAGACCCACGTATCATTAAAAAATAAATAATAATAATAATAATAATAAGCCCATGTGGGAGGATTTGCTAAAAGTTGCACTCAAGTGAACGATTTTCGTAGAAAGTGATACTCAGGTGAGTGATTTTCTTCTGACGTGGCATTTAAGCGAGCGAAAAAAAAAAGTTATGGCACTCAAGTAAACACTTATACAAAAATTATGGCACTTGCAGTGTGCTTACCTCACATAAACTTAGAAATTTCAAATGTGGCTCCTGAAGTTTTGGCCCAATCTCAATCAACCCCCTGCTCTTACTTTTCTATTTTGCATCGACTCTAGAAATGGGTCTCAATCGAGTCCAAATTGATCACTTTTCGAGCTGGAAGACGAGATCGAATTGAGGTCCCGATGTCCTTACTTTCATGCGTGTCAAGGATAAGAAAATTTTAAATTTGTTAACTTGTTTAAAACATAAACACGCCAAAGCAAATTATCAAAGTTTGAGATGGAGAATCAACGATCACACACTCATTATTGGATTTGTCCCATACCCTCGTCGGTTGAGAGAGCAACGAATCTTCCAATTTCAAGCACCACAATGAATCTATGATAACTCCTGGTTGGAGTAAATACCAAGATTTACGAGTAAGATTTGTTGCCGAAATTCTTCGCACACAATTGTTACCTACGTTGACGAAAAACAATAAGCAGAACAAGTACAGCAAAGTAAAGACGGAGAGACATTGATTTACATGATTTGATAGGTTGGCTTGACTAAGTCCATGGGACAATCACACGGAACTCTCTTTGATAGCCATGAAAATTACAAATAGCAAATAGTGAGTCGCACTTTTAACGGTAAACCCTTTTACAGTACAACTCTCACAACCCAAAGATATTGCACATCTAAAATTTCCCTGACAAGAGATCCCAAATCCCCCAAAACACCATTAATCCCAAACGCAAAGAAAAAATACCGAGGAACTACTTAGAGAACCATAACTTCCCACTGTCCTCCTATTTTCTCTCTTTCTCCCCCACACGTATGTGAAAAGAAGTGGAGGGGTGGTTACATACACTAAAGTAGCAGAGGAGTGTCATGGGCAGTTAGCCCCTATTTTTTTTTTTTTTGTTACAAGATTCACTTTCTGAATTTAACTGGACCCAAATTATAGTAAATTAGCACGGTTTTCATCACGTTCACAACTTCTATACAGTCGTAATTCTAGACATACGCTATTGGCATGGCAGACCATCTGATACGATGGACAGCATAAATTTTGTTTCTTAAAGAAGGAGTGACATAGCATGACATGCCGCAAAAATTAGAGAAAACCATACCAAATGCAAAACAGAACTAACTACTCCAAGCACTGCATAGACGCGGATGCATCAAATGTTCATAGTATATCCTTATATTTAAAGGTTATACATGCCATGACCCATGAGATGATCAAGGGAAGCCACATTTCACACTAGGATTTTGACAAGCAGAATCCTACATTATTCAAGATTTAAACTGATGTGAGAAATCTAGCAAGCACGCTCAGTTTTGACAATCAGACAAACTGATCCAGGTACGGATCCACGGTCGTGTATTTGACGTCGGGGTAGAGCTTCGAAGCTTCCACTCCGAACGACGGCTCAATCTCGAAGTTGGTTTGGTCTCCGTTCACATAAACGGAATGGGCTATGGCCAATATCATATTGTGTGGAGCCACAGCCTCTGCAATATGAATAGATAAGTAGAAAGATCGACATTAGAATATTTAAATTCAGGAGAATATTTAAAATTTCACATGCTTAAATCCAATAGAATCGCATCCTTGACCTTGAATGTTCTTCAAAACTTGCTCCTCTGGAACATAAACCCTCTCGAGGGTCTTGCCGATCTTTCTCTCCCACAAAGACACGAGATCATTATATGAGTAGGTGTTGGCGGGAGGTCTGATGTACAGAATTTTGTTCAAGGTCCTCGGATCATCCACTGCTTTGATGGTATAGGTGCCGACGTCATCCTCCTTGTTAAACACCACTGCATATTGATAGGGAGAATTTTAGAATAAATATATCACAAAGCTATTGATATTCCTGGAGTTACTTTCAGCTTGAATTCAAAGAAGAATTCTCTTGGTAAACAGATTCACCAGACAACTGGCATTCAAATGCATCCATATGTTCTTTTCTCAACCACATGCATAAAGAAAACCTCCGTGATCTACTAACTAGGTGGTATTGTGCCAAGATAAACCACATAGCATCCATAGATTTTGGATGTGAAAGGCCCATCATCTCCAGACAGGGAATGCCTGGAATTCGCAAGCTTCAAGAATTGCCTTTCACTTTGATCATACCGTCTTTAAGTTGTGAAAAATGAACAGAAAAAACTAAATGAGTTAAACTCGCATTTCAAAAAATCATTTCTTACCTTTTGCATTTCCATCCCCTAAGATAACAACTTTATCTCGAGGGGGAGCGGTAGCCCCAGGCTGCGCCAATGTAGGGAGGTAGTAACCTGCAGAAGAGTTAGAAACCACATAGGTATAAGGGATTCCCTCAGCCTCAACAAGGCGGCGGATCTTGATCTTGATAGCACATGCAGTTTTTGCTGGCTCCACAGCATGGAGACGATCCACATCAGCTCCAAACTCTGAAGGCAAGAATCTCTGAGAAGCAAATTAATTGAATCAGAAGAAACATTTTTATTGGAAAGCGACAGAAAACTAGAGTGTATTCCCCTTACCCAACAAACTTACATATGTTCTAGCAAATAAAGTAAACAAACTTATACGACCCTGAATTTCACATTTTTTTTTAGTATGTTACTATAACAGAGAAAAAAATGATTATACTATTAGAAAAATAGAAGAAAAGAAAAGTGAAAATTTAAATTGTTAAGGCAATAGCTAGATAACTCTGTCAAGTATAAAATACGCAAACGTGCTGCTTGGTTGGACACTTTCACAAGTAATAAAATATCAGGTAAGTCCATTGCCTGTCGTGGGCATGCTGACCTCTACTCATTATGGACCGTCAACCGCCCAAAGCAAAAACTACAAAACAATCCACTAAATGGGTTTTGGTAACTTATTTGCAACAATGATCATACCACCAAAAAAAGACCATTTGAAGGATTAAGTAGTTCACGTTTCGCATTCATGATCGAAGAGCTGGGTAAATCACCATAAAGTATGTTGGCAGCCCAATATCCATAAAAGGATCGAGACTGGGGAGGGCACGAGTTTGGGGTCAAAGAACCTCTTGTTTGTGTAAAGATGAAGATCTCTAAATAAATACATACAGATATGTATGAATTCATGTAGACGGCACATCGTGCATCCTTGATGACATTATTCCTACCTAATTGAATACGTCAGAAAGCGATAGTGTGCATTCAGAGTAGCCCACGTAGTGCTATACTTGGATTTGAAATCTTTATCCTTGAATCTCACTAATGACTTTTACACAAAGTCATGACCATTTAGAAGTCTTCAGATAAATGAGCGAATCCATCCCATTTCATCAAAGCAAAGCTCACAAGGAGAACACGATGCACTTATACCAGAAGGACAGAATTAAGCTAAAGCCAACCTATACCACAAGTCAAATGCTAAATGAACGTAGCAACTTGGACAAAATAATTATAAACAGCCCGACCTTGATATTCCCAGCTGCTTTGATGGCAGCAACAATCTTGTCTTGGTCCTCTAGTTGTGCCAGCCCCACAACAGAGATTACCACATCAACTGGCTTAATCGCGTTCAACAGACTCCTGTGGTCGGATATGTCTCCCTAAGAATCAAATAACCAAGAGCATGGACAAACAATCAGTAAAGTCAGCTATCATCAACAAAATCCAACTTTGGTCAACCGCCTTTACTTCTGTATAAAAATTCATCTGCGCAGTACGTGACATATGGAAGTTTTCATAAGATTTGTCTAAAAATGTGCTCGTTCGTATCAGCATGCGAAGCTGAGGTAATTCGTCATTCGATGTGAAAAATGAGAGGGAGATTGTTTCTGATTTCACCAATAATACAAAAACAAAATAGCAGAGGAGAAAAGCAGGAACACGAAAGATCAACTTGATCTAGTGAGAGATTGAGATAAAAATCAACCCTGATTCTACTGCTAAAGACATTGCTCAGAAAGACGAACAAGATTAACGGCAGGTGATGCTTCAATTTCTTGAAGCAGAACCAAATGTGGGAAATTAACGCAATTGCGCGGGAATGACTACTCACATGAACTAAATTGACGCCTAAGCTCTTGAAACCTTCGACAATCTTGGCCTTAACGGGGTTGGAGAGAGTGGACTCCCTCACGAGAACAAAGGTAGGGTGACCGGACTTAGCACTTGCTTCCACGATGAACTTTCCGATGTATCCAGTGCCTCCGATCACCAGGACTTTGCTCTTCTGGGCCATCTAGGAGGGTTTTCACAATGGAGGCGTGGCTTTTCCAGCGAACTTGCTTGGTCTCGTTGCTATAAATGTTGGCGGGCTTCGAGATGAATTGTCCTTTTATTTTGATTCCAAAAGGGCATAACCATCTTTTACTTAAGTTTATCGTTAACCAACTCAACAGAATTTTCGTCCTTGCTCACGCTAAGGTTATGGCTACTCAATCTTTTCATTCATGAATTATTTACTTCCTAACAAAAAGCCATTAAAACTTATTTATTCCACTTTATGGTGGTACTTACTTTGGCGCGTGGATTACATGCCCACCAAAGCCTAGGGTTGGTACCGAAAATTGAACCAACTACCTTTGGAACCAGTTTGTAACCCAATCGATTATGTCTTAGCCTGATCCCGAATAAGTGTCCATTAAGGAGGAGAACATACCTTATGTGCTGTTTCCACGGCCGATGCAGTTTCACCAACCATTTACATTTCTCGTCGATAAATGCATCTCTCTCGAGTTTAAAATTTTTGATGAACTTGTTCTATTTCTTGTCATTGACATGTGGTAGTATCTATTTCAGCTGGAAACTCGTATTTCCACACAAAAAGATCTGGCGATCGGATTGCACGTCGCAGATTGGGCCCATCCTCTCAGACAAAACAAGTGGGCCCATCGGCTCGCCAAACTCATGGATATGTCTGTTCACAATCAAGAGCCAAACATGGTGGAGGACCATGAGCCTGAACTAGGAACTTGGTCGCCTTATCTAGGTTTCTAGATCCTCGTAGCTTAGGGACACATACCCAATCCATTGCACATGCAACAGCCACTCCCTATGAAGGCCTTCCAAGAAAATGGTTGGGTTTTATGTTTGATTACTGAAGGTGATCATACTTGTATCATAGGACTGATCTAGCTACATGGCTTTTATTTTGGTGGGCTAATCCTCTAGCTTAGCTAGACGGCCAGACACATACATAACATCATATATTTAAATAATCATAAAAACACGTAACAAGAGATGTGTGCTTAGACCTAACAACCCAAATACATGAAGGATTTATATCCGGTACATATATTTTGTCAAATAAATATAATGTACCATGTCAAATTTCAAAAAATTATTTGAAACATTACACGCCATGAATATCTAATATAGCACATACAATTCCTTTTTTAAAAAATAGATTTCCTTACCAACGATTGCCCCTTTCAATGATTTGCTAAAACGATGTGCTATTGATAAGAACTAAAAGAAATCTATATTCGTAAGGGTGAATATGATGTGATTCAACCTTTATTTTTATGCAGAAAGGATATATGACATGTTGCATCATTGCCTTGACTAATGGAAATCTATTGGGTAAGTCGAAATATTGAATCTTTCATTCATGAATTCTCGAAGCAAAAATGTGGGAAACGAACATAAGTACATGGGAATGACTACTCACATGAACTAAACTGACACCTAAGCTCTTGAAACCTTTGATGATTTTGGCCTTGGTGGGCTGGAGAGAGTGGACTCCCTCACGAGAGTGAACGTAAGGTGACCGGACTTAGCATTCGCTGCCATGATGAACTTTTTGATGTATCTAGTGCCTCCAATCACCAGGACTTTGCTCTTCTCCGCCATTGAAGAGTTCTTAGACATAGGGGTAGTTTTTCTCAGCGAACTAGATCGATTTCTAAAGCGTCTCTACTATAACGAGAGAGAGAGAGAGAGAGAGAGAGAGAGAGAGAGAGAGAGAGAGAGAGAGAGAGAGAGAGAGAGAGAGAGAGAGAGAGAGAGAGAGAGAGAGAGAGAGAGAGAGAGAGAGAGAGAGAGAGAGCCGCTCCATTTGTTTCATGGAAAATAAGCAATTTGAAAAATATTTTCTGAAAAGTGATTGCTTATATCATTTAGAAAATTAATCAATGAAAAATATTTTCATCATCGATAATAATCTATGCTTAACTATTTTCATAGGTGATGGAAAAAAAAATTCTATTTATAACATGTATGCTATGGCTCGACCCTTCACTGACTTTTGGGTCATGGTCTGCACAGTGAACTCAAAAATGAGGATTTTCCATTTAGCCAACTTGCCAACCAACACTGGCTTTTCCAAAAGGTACTTAATGGGGTCACATTCAGTGATCAGTATGATAGGATGAAGAAGGGTGTATTGTCGCAACCTGTGTAACACCAAACCAGAGCTACAGAAGTCTTTTCAACCTATGGGTAATTAATTTTCAATTCTGAGAATTTCTTGTTGAGGTAGTATATCGTGCATTCCTTTCTGTCTGACATCCTTTTCTGTACCAAAATAGCTCCCAAGGACTCATTGTGGATGGTCAGGTAAAGAGTTAGAGGTACGCATGGTGAAACCAAAATAGGGCAATGGGTTAGGTAATGCTGGATTTTCAAGAAAGTGACCTAACATTCGATGTCCCATACAATCTTCGCGTTCTTTTTAAGGAGCTTGAAAAGTGGCCTCGCAATCTCTGACAACTAGGATATGAACCTTGCCACGTAGTTCAATATTCCTAACAAATTGTGAACCTCTCTTACAAAAGATCAAGGTAGCAATTCACATATGGCTTTTTACATTGGAGGGATCGATCTCAATACCCCTACTGTTGACATAAAGCCCAATAACTTCCCAAACTTTGTCCCGAATATACACTTAGCGGGATTGAGATGCAATTGGTATTTACATAGGCGCTCAAATAACTTGTGAAGGATCGCTAGATGGTCTTCGCTTGGCTTTGACTTCGCAATCATGTCATCGATATAAACTTCAATTTCGTTGTGCATCATATCATGGAATAGAGTTACCATAGCTCTTTGATATGTAGCCTCTGCATTCTTCAGGCCAAAAGGCATGACCTTGTAACAAGAAGTCCCCCAAGGAGTTATAAAAGAAGTTTTGCTTCTATCTTCTTATCTCATTTGGATCTGGTTATAGCCCGAAAAACCATCCATAAAGGAAAATAGCTTGAACTAAGCTGTATTGTTAACTAGTACATTGATATATGGGAGTGAGAAGTCATCCTTCGGGTTGGCCCTATTTAAATCACGATAGTCAACACGAACTTTGAGTCTTCCATCTTTTTTCATCACTGGGACGACATTAACTATCCAATCCACATAATGAGTGACTTCAATGAAGTTGACTTTCAGAAGCTTCATTACCTCCTCCTCGATCTTCTTAGACAACTACTCGGGTTTTGTCCTCCTCGGCCATTGCTTTTTCAGCGGTATATTTAGGTTAGTCGGGAGAACAAACTACATGATATCTGGATCCAATCCAGGCACATCGGTGTATGACTAGGTGAAAACATCCTGAAACTCTCGAAACAGACTAATCAAATTGGCAGTCATCGCCTCCTACAACCCCGCCCCAATCTTAGTTTCTTTGAAATTGTCTTCAGTACCCAAATTCACTATCACCATTGGCTCAACTATCAAGGGCTTAGATTCCTCATGGTGATTCCATTCGAGCTCGATCCCTCTCATATCTTCACTATCACTGCCTAAACCTGAAGAAGCGTCGCCTAGCTAGTCTGAGTCACATGCATTCCTATCATGAATGTGAGGAATGCTATGCCTATCATACGATCCAAAAATGTTAGTTTACTTTAAAGACAGATAAATAACATGCACACAAAGCATTTGTTTTCTCAAAATGATTTTGCAATAACATTTTCAAAAATAGATAATCTCTGGGGAATACTCTTATATCATTGGGCCATCCAGATTTTGGAAAGGCAGAAATCAAGAAGTGTGTGAAAGTCCAATCCTCAGGCTTGTACCCCTATCATCATGGGATTGGCAGTATACTTTCACACATTCATGTGCTGGTTTTATTCAAATTTGGGAACCGCACTACAATATGTGTTCCCCCAGGCCAACGGCTCGAGACCCGAGGGGTATATAAAAAATTATTAGCAGGAGGCCTGTACTCTCCTTAACAGGGGACATGGCGATAAAAGCATATATATAAGGCAAAAAACAGACAAACCCATAACTCTACTCTGGCAAGTTGGGGGAACTAGCCAATGATTCCACTTCTTCGGATTGGGAGCGCCTAAGACAAGTTCTTTAGGGGAGATGACTAGCTCGTCATTAAGCAAGGAAGCTATCACACTTAGGGATGGAGATATATCTAACTTAGGGTGCCTGTACCTCTTCGGGAGTCTATACTTCCAAAGAGGTCTTAATATTAGCAAGTACGATGCTAGAGTCCACGGCGGGTTGGTCGAATAGCCGTGCCATCCCCTCCAAGTTGAGGAAATCTATATCACTTAGCATCTTCGGTGGACTGGGGAAAAATGGCTAGAGGAGATTACCAAAATGCAGACTACCTGAGCTTCTATCTATCGCAAGGTGAGTAGCGCTACCCCCATGACCTCTTCGGCTACAATTATCACTCGAGATCGGGTATGAGTAGGGGCATTTTCCTTTACGGCATTTGGGTTAGAGTAAGTGAACAGTGGAGCCATCGAGACAATTACAATTACTCGAATACCTAAGTCCGAAATGACCGTTACCTGGTCCCGGCTTAATGGGCATAGTGACACCTTGACCATGTAAGCCTAAACCTCCTCTAGGAACATGACTATACTGGAGCAACACTTTGCTTAACATAAGGGAAGGGCTAGATAACGAAGGGGGTCGGGTTATGGCCTCCTCGGGAACATGCGTTATTGATACCAATTCAAAGGTCTGGTAACTTGCTTCCTGCTTATCTCTGGGTGGGATTTAGGGAATGGCCACCCCATTTGGAAGATGCATATCAGCTTCACCATTGACTGTAATCATCTAACCATTATCAATAAATCGAACCTTTTGATGGAGGCTCGAGGGGATGGCCCTAGTTGAGTGGATCCATGGCCTCCCCAATAGCATGTTGAAGGAAGACAGGATATCTAGGATTTGGAACGTCGCTAAGAAATCAGTAGGCCCTATCAGCATCTCCAGTTTAGCTACGCCCAACACATTCTTCCTCATGCCATTAAAAGCTCTAATATGGGACTTGGACGCATGCATCTATGACTCCTCAAATCCCAGAAGGTGATAAGTACTCAGGGGGCAAATGTTCACAGCAAATCTGTTGTCATGAGGACTCTTGAAACTACCTTATCCTAGCACTTGATGGAGATATGGAGTGCATTGGAATGCGAGGGGCCATTGGCCTAGAGATCCTCATCGGTGAATGATATCTAATCATTTAGGAGGATAGAACCTATGAATTCCTCTAGTTGGATGCGCCAGTGGTGTCTAGAACATGCACTTCGTTCAATACTTTTAGGAGGGCTTCTTTGTGTTTCTCCGACGATTGGAACAACTCAAGGACCAAGAGATCTAGGCGCGCATTTTTCTCAATTGATATACCACTGAATATCACTATTTTTTTTATTACAGACAAGAGATGCTCAACCTCTACTTTAGTTATGGGCTTCTTCTAAGATGGACTTGGAAGTGCGTAGGAGCGGCCCGTCCGAGTAACTGAATGGATCACCTCACGCCCGCAGTCCCAGGGGACTTCCTTAGTGTTAAGGATAGCTATCGTATCCTCATTCGCATCCGCCAATGGTGTATTTTTTTTTAAGCGGGCAGAGGCTAGTCCCCTCAATGTTCAAGCTAGCATCCAACTGAGCCCCCATCGAATGAACTCTTCAGAAGTGAGGTCAATGATCTACCCACTGATAATCATATAGACGCTGCTCAATGGTTACATCTATGATGACCGGTTCCACCATGGTAACAAATGTATCATTCAAATCAGGAATTGTCTCAAGGGTGACAACATTATCTTAAGTGGTTTCTTCGGGATTGGTGGACCGCTCCGCATCCATCAACACGACTACCTTATTAATGGGCTCAACCACATCGGGCTCATCTCCCCATTCATTCTAGTGAGTCCAGGTCTTGGGGAGGCGTTCCTCAAAGAGCCAAGGCGAAGGTGAATATGCCACTAAGAAGTCATAACCACCGCTAGACTCACCCAAGGTTCCATTATCTTGCTTGCTACCTGTGTATTCCTCAATAATTCTTGGTCTAAAATAGCGTCAGCTATCTAGGGAGGCTATTTCAAGATCATAACCTTCAGGCATGAACGCATTTTCTGGCTTAGCTAATAAGTTGCCAAGCGCAACTGCAACTATCCCAAAATTTGGTTCCACGAGGGGGATGTTAGGAATACGGATCGTATGAACTAATGCCAAGTCAATAATCCCCTTTGGCGTAGCTCGAATCACTCTAGTTTGTACCATTTTAATGATACCCACGCGCTTCTCCCGAATTGAAGTCATGTCCATACTACTATAATGTTCGACCAAAATGAGTGCTTAATACGTCTCGGCAACGTCCACTCAGAACCTTTTTTTGGTAACACTCTTCACCTCCTCGATAACTCCCACGTTTGAAACGTGGCTTGATAATGGATTCCGCTGCACATTGGGCTCGAAGTCTTTAAATGACGGCGGTTCCCCTCTAGAAGGTCCTGAATCTTATGCTTATGGATGTAGTAGTTATCAACATCGTGCCCCTTCTCTCCCATGTGGAATGCATAGGATTTAGAGGGGTTGAATCCATGGTACATCGAGGGGTTGTTTCGAGCAGTTTCTTTTACCACAAGTTGCTTGCTTAACAAAGCAGGTAAAGCTATGACAATGGCCTCGGTAGCAGAGTGAACTACCTTATCTTCCTCGGTTGGGCATTCTGATATCCACTATTTTGATAATTCCTCAATGCAGATCCTGACTGATTAAGGCTAGGTTGGGAAAATAGTATCGGTTGTGTAATAGGAGCTTGGACAAAGGAAACGCCCACTTCTTTTTCCCCTCTAGTAAATGGCCTTCTACTGGTACCATATGCTATTCTCCCCTATTTCATCCCTCTCTCAATTCTTTCACCAGCCTCAACAACCAACGGGAAACTTTGAAATCCCGCTCTAATAAGCTTCTGGTAATACTCATTTGGGAGAGTCCTTACAAACAAATTGATGAGCTTAGCTTCTTCAGGAGGGCAAACTTTGGTGGCCAACGCACGCCATCTGTGAATGTAGGTTCGAAATTCTTCATCTTTCCTCTTCATTGTCTGGGACAATGCTTCCCGAGTCAAGGCCATCTACGTGTTATATTGATACTATTCCACAAAGGACTTGGCGAGGTCTTCCCACTTCATAATCTTATCTACCTTCAGATCCAAAAACCAACGAAATGCCACGTCCTCGAAACTATTTTGAAATGTCTGGATTAGCATAGGGATGTTTTTAATGTATCGGCCCAACTAGTTGGTATAATAAACAAAGTGTGCTCTATGATCACGCTTCCCCGAGTATTTTGTGAAGGGAGGTATCTTGAACTTGTCTGGGAAGCTAATCTTGTCATATCATGACAGATCTTTAAAATTCTCAAGTCCATGTTTATCTTTAAGCTGTAGCTCAAAATCAGTGAATCGTTTTTTAGTTTCCTCTTCCAACCGAGCCGAGATAGCCGCGAAGATGGGATCAAGAGGAGCAGGTACAGGGACTTGGATCATCGCCCTTTTGATGACTGGGCCTGCTTGATTGTCATCAATGAGACTCGACATACCAACGGGTGGTGGAGGCTGCGCCTGATTTCGGTCACGTTAAATTGAAAGGCCCTAACTTCAGCAATCAACTGGATCTCCATGTGTGTGGTCATTGATCTAGTGCAGATGGGCAAATGCATGAAGCCTACAATGTCTACCTATGAAAATGCAGAATCCATTATTTGGGTTTTAAAGACAAATAAATGTGAATTATTTTCATAGAGTAATCTTTTGCTATAAACTCAGGATGTGCAAATTCTCTAACAAAACTAAGCTGCGAGAAGAAACTACATTGTGGGTTATTTGCAAAAAAATACATGGTCAAACAGTAAAGCAAGTAATAACTGTATTACTGACTGAGCCAGTAAAGAAATAAAGAGTTTATATCACAGATTGGAGTAGAGTTTTAACACCAAAAGGCTGACAGGACAAGATCTAAAGCATGATATAAACTCGATGAGTAGCAAGTTCATCGATAACAAAATGCCCACTCCCTAGATTGCAAAATGGGAGTTTCGGTTGACCTATCCCTATTCCCTGGGTCATTAAACATCTTCTTCCTGGAGACCATGGCGAAGGATTTCTGGAGGGATAAAAGGTAGGATGATTTGGCAATTGGGATCTATTGGGTGGTGAATATATACCAAGGATGCTTGATGGATTCTCATTTCGCCTTCTAGCTCGAGGGCTTGAACGATGGCCTGCTTTTGACAACTCTTCCAAGCGTTTATGATGCTATTGATGTCTACCTATCGCAAGTTGACTGCTTGCTCATCCATCTAATTCCTCAAGAGGTTGAACGTAAAAAGCTATCCCCTCAATAGCAGTGAGACCTCTTGAAGGCCTCCACATTGTCTAACTATCCTTAATGGGTAACAAGTAGTGTTACCACTGAATCCCAATAAGGGTATGGGATCAATGTTGGCGATAGAAAGGTGGATACTTTTAAATTGGGACCCCTTGAATTTCCACCGGATTTGATCTGGAGTTAAACTCCTCAAAAAACAGCACCAACCGTAGAATGACTTTTTATAAAGTTGCATCTACAAGTGTATAAGTTTTTCAAATGGGTGAGTGTGATCTCTATCCTTAGAAAAAGTCATGTGGGAGGATGTTTCATGAATATGAGAGATGAACCAAGTCTAGAGAATGCCAGTCGGCCCATTAAACACTTTGTTCACCCCATTAGCTTTGAACTTATTGAGAGACAAGAAAGACTCAACTAGGATCATGGGAACAAAATCCCAACAGATGCAAACTTGTCTTACAACATGGGCCAAGAGAGGGTTCATGGCAGTTGAGGACTCGGGGAATATTATGAATATTATGAATAAAAAAAAAAGCCAGGAGAAAAGCTCGGGCGGATTTGGTGCCGTCTTCCTTCGGTAGCATCTAGAATCACCTGACTAGAAGGTTAGAGGGCAACGGCCACTGTTGCTTTTGAGCACTTATAGTGATGTCGACTTTGGATGCATCGAGGAATTTGGCTAGGGTGCTCGCGGGATCATGGACCAAGGGTGGCTCGACCAATCTTTTCTCTAGGTGGACACCAATGGTGAGGTAGTATTCTTCGACGGTGGGGATTAGTTCATGGCCATTGAAAATGAAGGTGGATGTGGTCGGATTCCAAAAGTGGGCCAAGGCCTGGACAGCGTGGGTTTGACAGCGAACCCAGAGCAGATGTATGACGTGGCTAATCCATTCCTTGACATGTTGCTAGTTGTAATGATCTAGACCCTCCCACCATGTTAATAAAAGTCCCTCGGGAGTAGGGATAAGAGTGATGTCACGTTTTCCCATTGAGACTATATCATGTACAAGTACTTTGATTAGTTAATTTGCTCCACAAAAATATTGCAAAAAGAGACTCAGGAAGGATGAAGACAAAGTAAGAAACAGAGACTCAGGAAGGATGGGGATAAAGTAAGAAATATACTCACAGTGGTTGGTGGACAGTACCTTCTTATGGCACGGACATGTGTATGCTAACAGTAAGGTTCGACACATAGGGGTAGGGTAGCTAATGGCTTAAAGGCTCCCATCATAACGAAATGATGTACCGCCCCCAAAAACGCTGACAGCATAATCGGGTTGGGGCATATATTATGAGGTGATGAGCAGGATCGAAAATGATTGTGCCATTTGCAGACATGCCTATAGCCCAATCTATTCTTAACACCTCCTATGAGTTTCCTAGGGTCGCAGTATGGGTTTGGCCACTGGATATGAGTGCAAAAGGTGTAGTGTATGGGGAGAAACATGCACGGCATGGTATATAAGATAACGCCCTGATGTATAACAAAATAACATACATTCCCACATCCACCTACAAAATAGACGGGTCAATAAATCACTCCACCCCTTATGACTCATAACCTACAAGAACATTACAACAAAATAGTATACTAACCCATTTTCATGGCAATGTTGTAGAATCCAAATCAACTGGTTATAGCGGCCTAAGTCCACACAAGTTTCATCCCTGATGTCTCTAGTGGAGTCGCGAAGCTATCACGACCAACCTTAACCTCACTTAGAGGGTATGGCGGGTTTAGAGGTATTATCATCAGTTCATAGCATGGACTCTCCCAAGCCCTACCTCACATGACGTTGGATTTCATTTTCATAATTAGCAATTTAAATGGCATCAGGAGTTGCCGCTAGACTATTGGGGTCAGATAGAAATCAATCGAGACACGGGAGTGTCGTCTCGGTTCCTACGCAACCAGAATTTCTAAGTTCGAGGACTTGTTTATGCTAACCAAATAATCAGCACCATTTCGGTACCTAACCAATTAAAGTTCCCTAAGGTGATCACACATTGTGCATTTAACCAGTGCTAGATAATCATGCATAATATTTTTCTATCATTTCATTCAATTACCTATTTATCCTTAACCTAGCATTTAGGTAACGGTTAACAAGCAATTTTTCAAAAGACAATGTCATAACAGCACTCAATCAGGTAAGACATGTTACATACAAGACTGGAAAATGCACATGCAGACAAGCTCCAATAATGACGATATTCGGAGGAAACAACTCCAACATGCCGATCGGATACATGGTTATTAGATCGGATTGGACATCTGTCTTCAATCAACACCAAATTAGGATTAAAAGGGATTGAAACCAAAATTTATATTTCTAATTTATATATATTTTAAAAATCATAATAATAATGATATATATTATTTCATATATAATTAATAAATTTTTTGTTTAATTTAAATTTTTTACTTTTAAATTTTTTTATTATACTATTTTATTATTTAAAAAAGAATAAAAAAAATAAAAAGAAAATGGAATTGGGTCGGGTCGGCTGAACCGATCCGACCCAGCTAGGGTCTGAGTCCACGTCGCGGGCTGGGCTCAGGGTAAAGAGCCCAACCCGAATTCCCCCTTTTTAAATTCAAAACAGCCTGAAGGCCCAATTTCCGAAACAGGTCTAAATAAAACTCCAGAACAACCCAGACGGAACCAAGGCCCAATTCCCCCTTAAAACATGCCAAATCTTCTTTCTTTCTTTTTTTTTAGGGCCAACCGAAGCCCAAAGCCCTACAACCCAAACGCACAAGTCCACTTGGTCCGCTCACGCTTAAACCCAACCAAATAGGCCCAAATGCAATTTTTCTCCTCTAAACTAAGCCTAGTCGATTAGACCGAAGACAAAGAAGATAGCAAATATGTGAAGGGGGCCCAAAATAAAATAAAATAATAATGATGATGATGACGACGATGACGAGGATGATGATGATATATACTGCTCACCTCCTTCTTTTCCTCTTGCAACGCCATCGACCTTAGCTCAACTCGTCATCCACATGAGTTCCCTTTTTCTACCCCAACCTGGTAAACTATCTAGGTAATCACG
This sequence comes from Psidium guajava, assembly GCA_016432845.1. Taxonomy (NCBI): domain Eukaryota; kingdom Viridiplantae; phylum Streptophyta; class Magnoliopsida; order Myrtales; family Myrtaceae; genus Psidium; species Psidium guajava. The sequence goes on from CM028230.1 coordinate 1,659,406, forward strand.
ATATATTACTAGATGCCATTCATGGCTTGTGGTATCCAAAGATTGATTAGGGATAGTCAATCCTCTTGGTGATACTAATTGGTTAGTATACATCATACTGCCAGTTTAGTGGTGAACCTAGGGATATCACAAACCTTAACCAATACGTAGTGATATTTTAATATGGAAGATCAAATCACAAATATATTGCTAGCACAAATATGTGAGAAAAGTTCATGATCAAACGGCAAGCACAAATTGTCGCGTCTAGGAAGATTGCTAGCACAATCGAGAATTGATCGTCCGCAAGCTTCGTCTTCCATCGCCGCATGATTGATAGTGTGTCTGAACTAGAGGCTTGATGTTTATGGAGCTCAAGAATATAGTGATCAAGTTGACTCAGGCGCGCTCCTTGAGGTAAGCCTTGAACGCTCTCAATACATGTTTTAGTTTTTGATTGAAATGCACAAATATCCCCTAAGGAAGATTCATGTACGGGTTACGTTTTATTTCATTGCATCACTCTATTTTTGATTAAAAAAAAGTTATTGTATTTGCCCATATGGACCCAACACTTATTAGCACACTTTGCTCTCTGTCGCAACCCTCTAAAAAAATTTTAAATTATTTCTTCTAAAGGGGTTAACGGATTATTAGGTTAATTAGATTTGACTAACCTAACGCGGACTCTCCCAAACCCTACCGAATCGCAACTTTGGTTTTTGTTTAATTGATTTTGAAATTTGGAGTCGCCACTAATCGTTCTTGGTAGGTCGATTAGAAACCTAAATAAATTAGTGGGAGAACTAATTTATTCCTGCGAACTAGAGATTATGAGCTCGGGGACTTGGTTACACTAGTTAATTAAAACTAATGCCCTTTCGGTACCTTAATTTCATGGATATCCGAATTCGGCAACTCAAGCTTGGTTTATTCCTAAGGCTCTAGTAGGGTATTCTCTTTTATGTTTTCACTTTTTAAATAGGATGCATGGATGGTATATATTTTTATTTGTTATATTTTTTTAAGTGTTAAAGATTCCCTGAAGCCGAAAGATGGAGTGTGTTAACGACTTACTCGTCTTTTGGGTCTGATAATTCAAAAATTAAATTATAGGAAGTACATGACAGTGAATAAACACCTCCAATGGGAGGCTTAGCATTGGCTTGGCTCTTCCCTTTGGGATTTAAGGTACAGGTATTTAAGTTGCAAGTATTTAAACTACTGTAAGTAAAAACCTCCAATGGGAGGCTAAGCATTGGCTTGGCTCTTCCCTTTGGGATTTAAGGTACAGGTATTTAAGTTGTAGGTATTTAACTACTGTAAGTAAAAACCTCCAATGGGAGGCTAAGCATTGGCTTGGCTCTTCCCTTTGGGATTTAAGGTACAGGTATTTAAGTTGTAGGTATTTAACTACTGTAAGTAAAAACCTCCAATGGGAGGCTAAGCATTGGCTTGGCTCTTCCCTTTGGGATTTAAGGTACATGTATTTAAGTTGCAGGTATTTAAATACTGTAAGTAAAAACCTCCAATGGGAGGCTAAGCATTGGCTTGGCTCTTCCCTTTGGGATTTAAGGTACAGGTATTTAAGTTGCATGTATTTAACTACTGTAAGTAAAAACCTCCAATGGGAGGCTAAGCATTGGCTTGGCTCTTCCCTTTGGGATTTATGGTGCAGGTATTTAAATTGCGGATGGACTTTGTCCTCTCCATTCTGGGGTATGAATTCTTTAAAATGAAATACAACGAATTGATTCAACAATTTGAAATTTGTGCGCGCTTGAGGACTCCTCCAAGCCGATTTTGTGCTTCCATAGGGTTGACCATTGATATAGAGCTGCGGCTTCCTGACATAAAATAGAGTGAAGTGTCAATATACAAAATATGTTCTAATCTGCACCTAAAACCAGAAGAGTGGAAAGAGTACTTATCTCCCGTTTTTTTGGGAGGGATTTCTATAATTGATTTTCGCTCTCTATGTTCCCAATATAGAGAGTTTCTTTTGAATTAAAAGGGACTTTTAGTTACAGATCAGTTGAGAAATCGGTGGACAGCTTAGGAGCTTGTCTGGGCCGATTTTTGCATCTCTACGAGATTTTTGCTGTTGACATAGAGACATCCTTCTGCTGACATAAAATATGAAAGAAATGGGAGATGGAAAAAGTGTATACAATTTGTGCTAATTTGCGAGTAAAACCATAAATAAATGAATAAATAAAAACACTTAGCTCTAATTTGCTTGCTCGTTGACGAGGATGAACTCTTGATTTATATTGATCGATGAAGGAATTTGTGATGATAACCCTTAGCTTTAAACTTCCATCATCTTCAAAATTCTCTCTCTTTTGGTATTTTCTTTCTCTCAAATTTTTTTTCAATCTCCCAAAACTCTCTCAAACATCCAAAATTTTCTCTCCAAAAAATTCTCCCAAACACTTCAAATTTTCTCTCCCAAGAAATTCCCCTCTCAAGCTCACTTCTTCCTCCTTTTATAATCTACTCATCTATCTCCCATTCTAATTTTTCCACTAACTCTATCTCCCATTCTAATTTCTCCACTAACTCTTCTTCATTTTCATCTTCCATTCTCCATCTCTATCTCACATTCTAATCTCTCCACTAACTCTTCTTCATCTTCATCTTCCCTTTTTCCATATTTATCTCCCATTCTAATTTTTCCACCAACTCTTCTTCATCTCCATCCTCCCTTCTCTATTCTTATCTTCCATTTTAATTTCTCCATTAACTCTTCTTCATCTCCATCTTCCCTTCTCTTCTCCTCTTCATCTCCTCTTCTCCATCTTCCCTTCTCTATTCTAATTTATCCACTAACTCTTCTTTTTGTTATTTGTAAAATAATCCTTCAAGAGTTAGGTATTTGCATTCTAGTCCTTGAATTTTAAGTATTTACAATTCAGTCCATGAAAAAATATATTTCTTTAAGTCCAAATCTCCTCACAATTTTTGACACACCAAAATTTACCACATGTTAAATTTAAGCTCATTTCTTGCCGCTGAAAATAATGCAGAATTTAATTAAAGCCCTTTTGCAAAATTGAGTCATTCTGGGTATAATTGAGCCAAGATGAAAATTTAAAATATTAGAAGACAATGTCGCAACTCATAAAAAGTGAAAATTAAAAATAAGTTGACTCAAATTAAATTTTTTTAGGCTCGATTCGAGATTATACTTGTGAAGGAACACGTGACTCGAATTGGATTTTTCTGAATTTGTGATGGCCAATATGAAAATAGATTTAAAATAAAAATATTAACTATCTTTGTGTATTTTTTTGGTCTCAAATGTTATTTTTCCAAAATTTTCAAGTATTTTTGTATTTTAAAAAAATTATATATAAAAAATATGAAATTTTATTTTTTGTTCAAAAATGGTTGCCTAGGTTTGGCCAAGGCTTCCAAAGTTGATTTTGCAATTTTCTCATTTTTTCTTTATTTTTCATGAATTTTCGAAAATAAAAATACTAAAAAATACTAAAAATATGAAAAATCATTTTTTGGTCAAAATTAGTTCTCTAGATTTGGCCAAGGTCCCCAAAGTTAATTTTTCAATTTTATGAATTTTTATGGATTTTTCAAAAAAATAAAAATGCCGAAAAATAATGAAAATTTTTAAAAGAGAAAAGATGATTAAAAATCAGGTGTCAACACTCTCCTCAGCCATTGGAGAGTTCTCACGGCTGAAGTGTAGTTTTTGCCGGTGAACTCAATCTGAAGTGACTCAACTATTAATAGCCGAAAGAGAGCGAGAGCATTAAAAAGTGGGGTTATTCTTCATGAAGGAGCGTCATTGGATTTTGATTCTATAAGGGCATAATTGTCTTTTGAATGAAATGATTTTTTTTGTTGACATTATCATTCATGAAGCGCTGATACTCTAAGGGACCTCCGTGTTGTTTCGTGTCCGACACTCTTCAACATGCAGCTAACCCGTAGTCAGCGCTTCAGATGCAGCAGTAACATGTGAGTCCAACATCCCGACACGCCATTTCGACACAGATGGGCGAGTTAATTTTAATCATTTTCAATAAATTAGGAGTCAAAGTGTAAATATTATATATATTGAAGTCATATATCTTACTATCCCAAAATTAATATATCCATCCTGCAAAAAAAAAAACTAATCGTGAATCCCTAACAGAAGAGGAAGAAGAAACTCACTGTCGATATTTTCACATATACATGATAAATATACATTTAATACATAACATGTTTTAATGTGTTGAAATTCTCTATTTTTTGAGAAATGACGTGTCGTGTCGTGTTGTGTCGTATCATGGCCCATTGCTTGTCAATGCTACTTAGATTATCATCCTTCACCAGAAAAAGGTGAATTAAAAAGTGGGAAAATAAATAGAAGATAACAATTTTGTCTAGTTTTAGAGATTATTTAAATTCTTGTGACGTAACATAAGCCCGTTCCAAGGTTAAAATTCTCATGATTTTTTCTTAATATAGATAGACATAGAATTTAGGAAAAATTTCAAAGAAAGGTCTAAATTGCCATTTTTCTTAAATAGAGGCCTAAAATGGATTTCATTTCAAATAAGGGCCTAAAGTACTCAAATTGTTTCAAAGAATGGCTTAGCCAAAAGATTTTTGTCCTTTATTTTTTTTGAACATTTTTTCTTTTCCTATTTTCTTTTTGCCAATTCTTTTTTCCTTTTTCTTTTTTTCTTTTCTTTTCTTTTTTGTCCCCTCCCCTTCTCTCCCCAAGCCATCACCCAAGTCAAGCTACCCTCCCTCGGGTCAAGGTTAGGCGAGGGCCTCCTTGCCTTACTGGTGACAATGAAAGATACTAGCATGGGAACTCACCTTGCTAGTGATGAAGGATGCCGAAGGTGGCGGAATCACAGTGTAGGATGCCATGGATTATAGTTGCAGTTCTAGCTAATGTGGCATTGTGCTACGGTCAGTGAGAGGGAGAGAGAAGAAATAGAGGTGGCAGTTGAAAAAGTTCCATGGACAAGATAGTGAGCGAGAGGAGGAGATGAACCAAGTTGGCGGATGCTCGCCCAAGTGGACACATGGCAAATTGTGTAGCATGAGATTGGCGATCGCGAGTGGGACCAAGTTGATCGAGTGGAGAGAATAAGAAGAATTTGTGCATGTGCTCGAACCTGAAACTTCTTTGTTTTCTTTTTTGTGTTTGAAAATTGGGATGGAGCTAGTGACTCCACCATGGATGGGATTTGGAGGAAATGAGATCATGAGATGGAGATTCCTGGTCACGTGGCTTCAATAGTTGGGTTGGCAAGGCCAGGCATCAGGCTATTCTCGGTCAAGCCGACGTGAGGGCTATCCTCACCCTCACTCGATGCCGGCTCAAGCGAGGGAAGTCCAACACCGGCTCAAGCGAGGGTGGCCCTCACTTGAGGTCGACCATGGCTTGGGAGGGTGAGAAAAAGAAAAAAAAGCAAATAGAAAAATAGAAAAAAATTTAAAAAGTAAAGAACAGAAATGCCTTTCGACTAGGCCTTTCTTTAAAAAATTTCAACACTTTAGGTCCTTAATTGAAATAAGGTTCACTTCGAGCCCTTATTTGAAAAAAATAATGGAACTTCAAGTCCTTTTTTGAAATTTTCCTTAAGAGTTATGAGGCAATTATTCATAAGTACATTTTATAGAACAGCCCTTTCATACTCCTCCTACTTCTTCTTCTCTCCTTTGCAGGCATCCATTTCAAAAATCTTAAAAAATAAAATAAAAAAATAACAAAACAAGGTTGCGCGTACCCATAGCAAGTATATCTCTTAGATAGGGAGAGTTTGCACCATACCTCCATAGATCTTGGGAAAGTCCATTAAAAAAATGGAGTTCTCTTTGGTCCCTCACTACAACATCCTCGCCTTGATGGTCAAGTTCATCTAGTATAGCGGTTAAAAAAATCCACCAAGGCTTCTTTCGGATTGTATGAAACATTCTTTGCCAAGGCAGGATGTTGAGCAATGATAATTCTAAAGATACAATTGGCTTCATGTTTTTGTTAGGGTATCTGTGGATCTTGATTCCCAAAGGCTAGTAATTTTAGCTTGACCTTGATGTGACAAGTCTTGCATTGTATCTGCCTAACAAGGCACCACATAGCTCGCCATGTTAAATTACAAATTTAAATTACCAAAAGGTAAGAAAAATTTAATCGTAATTGTCAAGTGTTAGAGATTCTATTCAATCAGATATTGTGATTTTACAATTCACAATGATTTTCCATGTAACAAGGAAAAATGGTGCGAAATGGACAATGAGCCACTCTAAATTCATATGCTTCATAGCTGCTCTATGATTGTTTTGAGGTGCAATAAATTGTATTTCCAGGGAGAGTGGCTCACAATATTACCCTTCTTCAGTTTATTGGCCCACACAAGATTTTTCTTTTTTTCCTTTTTGGTCAAACAAGATTAGTTTATGTGTAATTTATAACTTCTACAAAATCACAAAATAAACAAGAGAGCAACATCGTTAGCTTTGACACTTGAAATTTAACAAAAAAAAGCCTAAACCTATTTTAGGAATAACTACTGACTATTAATCTTTTCAATATGAAAAATTTAATTACCTTTTAGATGATTTGTCAATCGAGTCTTTTCGATGAATTTTTGGCAGAAAATCGTTGACATAATGATAAAGTCAATGCCAGTCTTCTTACATGACATGTCACAGACAACTTGTACAATTTTTTTTTTCATTTTCTTTTGCTTATTTTTCTCTTATTTCTTTGTTCCTCTTCCCTCCGCTAGTCCACCAGGTTTGGCAATCATCGACAAGGCTTCTCCAAGCATTGCATAAATGCTCGCTTGTCGAATATCCGTAGAATGTCCTCATATTTGGAGGTTGTACATGCCATGAGATAATTAGCGAGAGTGACATTTCACACTAGGATCCTGATAAGTAGAATCCTATATTATAATATTCTTCACGATTCAAACTAATGTGAGAAATCTGCCAAGCACATTCATTTACGAAAATCGAACAAACTGAATTCTTTCTAGTTAAAGTATCTATTTCTAATTGCTCTGGAAAAATTAGGAGATTCTCTAGAAGAAATACGAGGTTCTACTTTTGGCAGCAACATGCTATGGAGTGGTGGTCCCGTTTATGAGATCAAATTAATATGTTCTAAGAAGAAATATTTGAATATCAATCTCATTGATCTCATAAGTATCATATCAAATCCCATCCATCAAATCACTTTTTCAAAAAAGACGAGACATCTAAGTCATACAAGTAAAGAGATCTATTCATTGACAAGAAAAAGGAAAAAAAATGTGAATAGTGATTGGATTGATGATAAAATTGAATCTTGGGTCGTGAACGGTGATTTGATTGATGATAAAGAAAGAGATTTCTTGGTCCTGTTTTTCAACTTAACGACATAAAAAAGGATAGTCAAATTCTATTGAGTTTGACTCATAGTGATCATTTATTAAAGAATGACTCTGGTTATCAAATGATTGAACAACCGGGAGCAATTTACTTACGATACTTAGTTGACATTCATAAAAAGTATCTAACCAATTATGATTTCAATACATTCTGTTTAGCAGAACAATAGATATTCCTTGCTCATTATCAGACAATCACTTATTTACAAACCTCGTGTGGGGCTAAAGTTTCTATTTCACATCTCATGGAAAACCCTTTTTACTCCGCTTATCCCTATCCCCCTCTAGGAGTATTTTAGTGATAGGTTCTATTGGAACTGGATAATCCTATTTAGTCAAATGCCTAGCAACAAACTCCTATGTTACTTTCATTATAGTATTTCTAAATAAGTTGTTGGATAACAACCCTAAAGGTTTTCTTATTGATGATATCAATATTGAGGATAGTAACGATATTGATCATGACCTTGATATGGAGCTAGAGCTTCTAACTAGTTGAATGCACTAACTATGGATATGATCTCAAAAATAGACCGATTTTATATTACCTTTCAATTCGAATTAGGAAAAGCAATGTCTTTTTGCATGATATGGATTCCAAACATTCATGATCTGGATGTGAATGAGTCAAATTACTTATTACTCGGTCTATTAGTGAAATATCTCTCCAAGGATTGTGAAAGATGTTCCACTAAAAATATTCTTATTGTTGCTTCGACTCATACACCCCAAAAAGTGGATCCCGCTCTAATAGCTCCGAATAAATTAAATACATGCATTAAAATATGAAGGCTTTCTTATTCCACAACAACGAAAATACTTTTTTTTTTATCTTTTTCATATACTAGGGGATTTCACTTGGAAAAGAAAATGTTCCATACTAATGGATTTGGGTTTGTTACCATGGGTTCCAATGTACGAGATCTTGTAGCACTTACCAATGAGGCCCTATCGATTAGTATCACACAAAAAAAATCAATTCTAGACACTAATACAAGTAGATCTGCTCTATAGACAAACTTGGGATTTGTGATCCCAGGTAAGATCATTTCAAGCTAATGGGATCCTTTTCTATCATATAGGAATAGTTGTTGTACAAAATGTACTTCTCAAAAATTGCCCCATAGATCTTATATCTATCTCTATGAAGAAGAAATCATGTAGCAAAGGAAATTCTTATTTGTACAAACGGTACTTCAAATATGGAACGAGAATTGAGATCACTTCTTATGGACCGTTGAGAATGATTTTGATATATTTCATGGCCTATTAGAAGTAGAAGGTGCTCTAGTGGGATCTTCGCGGACAGAATAAGATTACAGTTAGTTTAATAATGATCAAGTGACATTGTTTCTTCGATCCAAACAAAGGAATCCCTTAGATATCACGCAAAATGGATCTTGTTCTTTCGTTAATCAGAGATTTCTTTATGAAAAATACAAATCGGAGTTTGAAGAAGGGGAAGGAGAAGAAATCCTTGACCTGCAATAGATAGAGGAGGACTTATTCAATCACATAGTTTAGGCTCCTAGAATATGGCACCCTTGGGGCTTTCTATTTGATTGTATCAAAAAGCCCAATTCATTGGGATTTCCCTATTGAGTTAGGTCATTTCGCAGTAAGTGGATTATTTATGATGAAAAGGAGGAGCTTTAAGAGAATGATTCTGAGTTCTTGCAGAGTGGACCCATGTAGTACTAGACGCGAGATAGATCTCCCAAAGAACAAGGCTTTTTTCAAATATGCCAATTTATTTGGGATCCTATAGATCCAATCTTTTTCCTATTCAAAGATCAGCCCTTTGTCTCTGTGTTTTCACATCGAGAATTCTTTGCAAATGAAGAGATGTTAAAGGGCTTCTTACTTCCCAAACAGATCCCTCTACATCTATATATAAACATTGGTTTATCAAGAATACGCAAAAGAAAAAAAGCACTTCGAATTGTTGATTCATCGCTAGAGATGACTTAGAACCAATAGTTCATTATCTAATGGATTTTTCCATTCTAATACTCCATCCAAGAGTTATTTGTATTTATCAAATCAATTCCTATCAGAAGGCTATTGGATCAAATGACAAAGACATTATTGAGAAAAAGATGGTTTTTCTCTAATGAAATGAAAATTAGACTCATGGAACACTAAAAAGGTTTCCTATTACTTAGCTGGAAAATATGTGGCCAGGAAATAGGGATTAAGTGGAACAGAATTGACTAAGTGGAAGAATCGTAGAAACACCTCTTTCTTCCCTATTTTGGACCTTGGCTCCACGAAACAATATGCTATTACTGAAATAATGAAGAATTGAAATCTTAGATCAAAACACTATGTATGGATGGTATGAGCTACCTAAACAAGAATTTTTTAACAACGAATAATCAAAGCTATTACTCACTACATCTAAAAATTTCCATCAATAAAAGAAGTAAATCAATCGAAAAATCAAAATTACGCATGTCAGATGAAATGGTTGTTGCTATCTGTATCAATAACGAATCATTGGTTTAAGTTTAACTAAACAACTAAATGAAATAGATTCTTACCTTTACCAAAAAAAAAACTAAATGAAATAGATAGACTTTTCTCTTTGTAATAGGTCGATGGATCATCTCCATTGGAAGATCCCCTATATAGATAATACACATTCTAGTCGACTGAGTCTAATTTGTTCCGATGCAAAGATATCCCCGGAATGGTTCGTATTATTCAAATATTCACGATCAAGAAGTATCGTATTTTTTTTTCGAATAGGCCCTAAAGGGAAAAGGAAGGCTAGAATGCTAATAAACATCTAATATTGAATTCACCTAATGTGATAGTACCCATTTTGGGAACGTTCAGTGCCAAAGTCGCTGAAATGGTAAGTCACCAATTCCTAAAATGGATTATGGAATGTATTTTATCTACTGGGTTATGTTACGGGTGGGCATTTTATCAAAGACTTATATTGTATCAATATATCCTTGTGTGATTCTTGTTGAAGCATATACTAGAGGGTGGGTGCAAGATAGACGATTTCAAAGCGGACTCTCCATTGATTAGATAGAGAAAATCGCCAAGATTTCATAATCCACTGCCTCCAATCAATGATTATTTTCAATATTATGCATTGTAGAACACTTGAACCTCCGCGCTCTTTAACATAAAATTTTGAGTCTCGCGTGTCTACCATTTCACCACAAATGCATCTTGAAAGTGAATCGTATTTCATGAATAGGACATTTATCTAGTGTGATGTATAGAATATATGACAAAGGTGTAGTGTTGGAGTATTTCTATTATTCGGTCATGTCATATAGGCCTAAGTCGTACATCCAATTGCTTCGATTTAAATTATATGGAGGATGCCTTATATATATTAATATTATAAATTCACGCCTTTGACGATTTTGGCCTTGGTGAGGTTGGAGAGAGTGGACTCCCACACAAGAGTGAAGGTAGGGTGATCGGACTAAGCACTCGCTTCCATGATGAACTTTTTGATGTAGCCGGTGCCTTCGATCACTAGGACTTTGCTCCTCTTGGCCATCTCGGAGAGTTTAATTGCGTAGGCGGAGTTTTTCCTCGCGAACTTGATCGGTTTCTGAAGTGACTGCTGTAAATGGAGAGAGAGCTCTAGAGAAAATATTCAGAGGGTGTCAAGTTTCACGCTATTAGCTCGTGGCACATAAGAGACCCCCAGAAATCCGTGACTTTGATTCGAGAAGGGTATAACCGTCTTTTCACTGGAAGAAGGGTACATGAAATGTGGAGAGAATAAACAGAAGAAAATAAAAAACGTGTGAAATGAGCCAAAATAAGAAAACATAAATTTAAGTTTTTTGATGGTGCTATAGATTTAAAGAGCGAGCATGAAGTAAGCAAATTTGGCAAATGAGGCGATAATGTCTTTGTCATTAATAATTACATTTTCACTTAAATTATAAAGTTAGAGACGGGAATTTGGTGCGAGAATTGTCCAGAATTATCTTGCATTCGCCTTTCCTTCTTTTTGTTTGAAAACCTTAACATCAGTCCAATGTTTCGAGGTATTCATAAATCCATTTAATGACGTTATTTTTAAATTTATCATTAATCAACTCACCACAGAATTTTCATCCTTGCTCACACTAAAAAAAATTTGCTAAGTAAACCTCAAGTTTTTATATTATGCGGAGACTTTTGAGGCGATGTTAAGTATCTAAAGATATATTCACCCGTGTACCTTCACTATTTTTCCTAATCGAATCCCTATAGTTGAACATTTAATTTTTCTGATCAAGTGGTTCAATTCACAGGACTTACCCAATCAATATGGAGAAATTACCAAAAAATCCTAAATTTGCTGCAATTATATTAATTTAATCATAAATATTTTTTTTTTCAATTCAATCATAAACCTTTTACATTTATATCAATATTGACTTTTGCAATCAACGTTGATGTAGCAATTTTTAGCAGTACTTTAATTTTTTTTTTAAACTTCGGAGTTTCATATTCACTATACTATTGTTTGGGGAACACTAAGTTCCTTTTCTGATTGTGGCCGATCCCGAGATCAGTATTTGCAATGTTTTGGAATTTGAAATTGCATTTTATTTAATATGGTGAGTTAACGCTACGCCTTGTTGGTCTTCCTCGTTAACGTGGTATTACACAGGAGTTCGTGTCCACCATGTCTTTTTGTTAGCATGGCCCACGAACCCATATCGACTCCGAAACAAAGGTAACTTCTCCAAGCATTGCATAGGTGCGCACACGTCATCAAATGTTCATAGTATGTCCTTATATTTAAAGGTTGTACATGCCATGTGGTGATCAAAGGAAGCCACGTTTCCCACTAGGATCTTGACAAGCAGAATCCTATATTATCCATGATTCAAACTGATGTGAGAAATCTAACAAGCACGCTTAGCTTCGATAATCAGACAAACTGATCCAGGTACTGATCTACAGTCGTGTATTTGACGTTGAGGTAGAGCTCCGAAACTTCTACTCCAAACAATGGCTCAATCTCGAAGTTGGCTTGGGCTCCTTTCATGAAAATAGAATGGGATATGGCCAATTATTATTGAGTGGAACTACAGCCTTTGCAGTATGAATAGACAAGTAGAACGATCGACATCAGAATATTTAAATCCAAGAGAGTATAGACAACTTCACGTGCTTAAATCCAATAGAAATGCATCCCTCACCTTGAATGTTCTTCAAACTTGCCCCTTTGGAACATAAACCCTCTCCAGGGTCTTGCCGATCTTTCTCTCCCACAGACAAGAGATCATTAAATGAGTAGATGTTGGCAGGAGGCTTGATGTACAAAATTTTGTTCAAGGTCCTCAGATCATCCACTACTTTGATGGTATAGGTGCCGATGCCATCCTCCTTGTTAAACACCACTGTATATTGATAGGGAGAATTTTAGAATATTAGAATAAATATATCACAAAGCTATTGATATTCCTAGAGTCACTTTCAGCTCGCATTCAAAGAAGAATTCTCTTGGTAAACAGATTCACCAGACAACTGGCATACAAATGCATCCATATGTTCTTTTCTCAGCCACATGCATAAAGAAAAGCTCCGTGATCTGCCGACTAAGTGGTTTTGTGCCAAGATAAACCACAAAACATCCATAGATTTTGGATGTGAAAGGCCCAACATCTCTAGACAGGGAAGTTGCCTGGAATTCTCAAGCTTCAACAACTGCCTTTCACTTTGATCATACAGTAATTAAGTTGTCAAAAATGAACAGAAAAATCTAAACGAGTTAAACTCGCATTTCGCATTTCAAAAAATCCTTTCTTACCTTTTGCATTTCCATCCCCTGAGATAACAACTTTATCTCTAGGGGGAGCGGTGGCCCCGGGCTGCGACAATGTTGGGAGGAAACAACCTGCAAAAGAGTTAGAAACCACGTAGTTATAAGTGATTCCCTCGGCCTCAACAAGGCGGCGGATCTTGGCCTTGATAGCAAATGCAGTTTTTGCTGGCTTCACAGCATGGACATGATCCACATCAATTCCAAACTCTAAAGGCAATAATCTCTGAGAAGAAAGTTAATTGAATCAGAAGAAACATTTTTATTAGAAAGCAACAGAAAACTAGAGTATATTCCCCTTACCCAACAAACTCACATATGTCCTAGCAAATAAAGAAAACAAACGTATACGACCCTGAATTTCACATTATTTTTGCTATATGTTACAATGACAGAGAAAAAATGATTATACTATTAGAAAAATAGAAGAAAAGAAAAGTGAAAAATTAAATTGTTAAGGCAATAGCCAGATAACTCTGTCAAGTATAAAATATGCAAACATGCTGCTTGGTTGGACACTTTCACAAGTAATAAAATACCAGGTAAGTCCATTGCCTTTCGTGAGCAAGCTGACCTCCACTCGTTATGGACTGTTAACCGCCCAAAGCAAAAAAACTACAAAACAATCCACTAACTGGGTTTTGGTAACTTATTTGCAACAACGACAAAATCACCAAAAAAAAAAGACCATTTGAAGGATTAAGTAGTTTACGTTTCGCATTCATGATTGAAGAGCTGGGTAGATTACCATAATCCATACTGAGTGCTAGAAACTTTTTGTTTGTGTAAAGATGTAGATCTCTGAGTAAATACATACAAATATGTATAAATTCGTGTACCACACCATGCATCCATCATGACAGAATTCCCTAACCCAACTGAATACATCAAAAAGCAATAGTGTGGGTTTAGAGTAGCCCACTTAGAAGCCTACGCAGTGCTATACTTGGGTTTGAAATAGTTATCCTCATATTTCACTAATGACTTCTGCACGAAGTCATGACCATTTTGAAGTCTTCATATAAATAAGTGAATCCATCCCATTTCATAAAAGCGAAGCTCCCAAGGAAAATCTGATGCACTTATACCATAAGGATATAATTAAGCTAACACCAACCTATATCATCAGTCAAATGCTAAATGAACAGAGCGAAGTGGCCAAAATAATCATAAACAGCACGACCTTATTATTCCCGGCTGCTTTGATGGCAGCAACAATCTTGTCTTGGTCCTCTAGCTGTGCTTGCCCCATAGCGGAGATTACTACATCAACCTGCTTAATCGCGTTCAACAGACTCTCTTGATCATATATGTCTCCCTGAGAATCAAATAACCAAGATCATGGAGAAACAATCAGTAAAGTCAGCTATCATCAACAAAATCTAACTTTGGCAGTAGGAGGACTAAGAAGAGGAGAAATACATAATCCGATGCAGATAAAACTTCAATACCTTCATCAGACGGGGACAAAGTATGATGAAAAACAAAATGACAAGCTTATCTGTATAACACTCGTCCACACATTGCTTACCGATCTTCAAAAAGTTGTAACAGGGTATGTTACCATGACATCTGAATAACAGATCAACCACATTTACGTCTGTGTAAACATTCATCTACGCAGTATGTAACATATGGAAGTTTTCAAAAGATTTGTCTAAAAATGTGCTCGTTCGTATCAGCATGCGAAGCTGAGGTAATTCGTCAATCAGTGTGAAAACTGAGAGGGAGATTGTTTCTGATTTCACCAATAATACAAGGACAAAATAACAGAGGAGAAAGCAGGAACACGAAAGATCAACTCGATCTAGTGAGAGATTGAGATAAAAATCAACCCCGATTCTACTGCCAAGGACATTTATCATAATGTGGAACAAGATTAACAGCAGGTGACGCTTCGATTTCTCGAAGCAGAACCAAATGTGGGAAACGAACGCAATTGCGCGGGAATGACTACTCACATGAACTAAATTGACGCCTAAGCTCTTGAAACCTTCGACGATTTTGGCCTTGGCAGGGTTGGCAAGAGTGGGACTCCCCCACGAGAGCGAAGGTAGGGTGGCCGGACTTAGCACTCACTTCCACAATGGACTTTCCGATGTATCCAGTGCCTCCGATCACCAGGACTTTGCTCTTCTAGGCCATCGGAGAGTTTTCACGGGGGAGGCGGGGTTTTTCCCGGCGAACTCGATCGGTTTCTGAAGTGATTCTGCTGTAACTGGAGAGAGAGCACACTAAAAATGCGGGGTTCTCGTCTCTTCTCGGGGGAGCGTCGACTTATTTCAATCCCAGAAGGGCATAATCGTCTTTTTCCAGTGAAACGGTTTTTCTTGTTGATAACCGATTTGTCCGGACAGGTTCTTCGTGCATTTGCCTTTCATTCTTCTCGTCAGTTCCAAACCTACAAGAGTCCTTGAAACTGGAACATCCATCCAATACTCCGATGTATTCATAAATCCATTTGATCTTGTTATTTTTAAGCTTATCCATAATCAACTCAGATCAGGAATTTCATCCTTGCTCACTAAAAAAAAAAATTAAATAAACCCAAATTTAAAATTATGACGAGATTTTCAAGGACATATTAAGTATTCGAAGTTACATTTACTCATGTGGTGCTTCATTACTTTTTTTAATCAAGTATCATACTTTTAATTTTCCTGATCAACCGATTCTTTTCACATGAAATGATTAATCAAACTCTCCAGCGCCAAATTCGATCAAGTTCTAAGAAACATGTCTATCGAATGATGCCGGAATAGGGTGTGGATCATATTGCTTGCGTGAAAATCCTTGGTGGTTGTCGAAAACTCTATCCAAAGCTTCGTTTTCTATAGCTTTGCTAATCAAGTACTTCTTTTCTGTATCTATAGTGGGTGTTCATGTAGAAAATATGGGATTGTCACATTCTGGCATCCTTTAATAGTCGTGACAATTGGATTTGATGTTAGAAGAACTCGGTTAGATACTTTGTATAGATGAAAGGACCTCAGAATAATTGTACGTACAAGGTTAAAAAAGTAGTGAAGTTAGGAACGAAAAGTATCAATCTTTCAAGATGTGAAAATATTGTATGGCCTGTGTAATTTCAATTATACTTTTCCACTTGTGATTTATGTAACAACAGTGTGAAATTGGCTTTTTACAACGGTATTTGATTTAATTAGAAAAAAAATTCAAAAATTGGCGGGCTTATTAGAGATAGCAAGGAATATAGCTTATGAAGATGTCCATGTTCATTATGTTCGAAAGGTGTCGGTAGTTGTCTTTGCCTATCTGGAGAATTCTTTGAAGCATAATTGAAGTTTGAATCTTTTAAGCTGCGTTTGTTCATTAAGATAAAATATTTTTTTTTATCATATTCTGTGTTTGATAGATATTCAGGATATGATAAAGGGGATATACGAGGATATAGCCTGAATACAAGTTTACTAGGAGAAGGATGGGATAGACTTTGATAGAATTTATCAAGAAAACAAACACAAGAAGAATCGGGTTTTTTCCAAAACCATAGTCTCTCCTTCGTGCCGGACCACTTCTTTGCCGCCGAGCCTCCTTTCTGGCGAGGAACCGCTGCTCTACCGGCTTCAACCATCAAGTGTGACCGTCTTTCCAGTAGAGCCAGAATAGGTTCTCTGGTAGCAAAATCAGATATCTCCACGTCCTCAAATTTAATCAATAGTTTGGTGTGATATGAGATCAAGTTCCTATTCTTTATTTGCTTGAGCCTTTTGAACATTTGAAAAAGGTTTCGAAATGTTATGAAAAACTCAAAATTGATCATCAACTTTTAAAGTAACTCTCTTAGGCAGCCTATATGAGTATATCTTCAACTTGTGAAAAAGAAGCCGAATAATTCTATTGTTCAATAATTGTTTATTCATTCGACAAGAAAACAAGCAAGGCAAGTGGGTTATTATTAAGGATTTGACTCTAAATCAAGACGTCCGGTTCTACTAGATCTTCTTGATCGATATCATGCCCGAATTTAAATGGCACAAATCTCTACTCGATGATAACTTACTCATCGAAACTCATCACCGAATAATTTTTAAAGTATTCATTCTCCTTGCATGAATAAAAATGAATCAAAACTCAGATTAGATCAAATCCCTAGCCACCGTTGAAAAATTGAGTGAAAATCGTATGAAATGAGTGTGAGCTACTCGACATGCATATGCTTGCACGATGCTCATCTACCCATTGCCTAACGATCTTCCAATGTTATAGCATGGTATTTGCAATGACATCCGAAGTACAGGTCAAGTCACATTTACTTCTATATACAAATTCATCTAGGCAGTACGTAGCTGTAGCTAACAGCTAAAAACATAGGGAAGTTCCAAAAATATTTGTCTGAAAATGCGCTCGTTCATATCAGAATGCGAAGCGGACATGAATTGTCGGGCAGCGTGCAAATGAGAGGGAGGTGACTTCTGATTTCACCCGCATACCAGGACAAAGTATCATAAAAGAGGAAGAGCAGCACCAAGTCGTAACGTGACCCATCAACTCGATCTTGTGAAAGATTGAGATAAAAAAAAAAATCAACTTCCGATTCTACTGCCAAGGACATTTCTCAGAATGACGAGCAAGATTAATGGCAGGGGACGCTTCGACTCCTCGAAGCAACACTAAATGTGGGGAACAACAAAAATTGCACGGGAATACTACTCACATGGACTAAATTGACGCCTAAGCTCTTGAAACCTTCGATGATATCGGCATTGGTGGCGTTGGAGAGAGTGGACTCCCTCACGAGGGCAACGATAGGGTGACCGGACTTAGCGCTCGCTTCCACAATGAGCTTGCCGATGTATCCAGTGCCTCTTATCACCACACGTTGCTCTCCTTGGCCATCGAAGAGTTCTCATGGCTGAGGCGTGGTTTTTCCCAATGAATTTGATCTGAAGTGACTTTGCTGTTAATAGTCGAGAGAGAGTGAGAGCACTAAAAAGCAGGGTTTGTCTTCACGATGGAGCGTCGTTGGATTTTGATTCCATAAGGGCATAATTGTGTTTCGAATGAAATGATTTTTCTTGTTAATATTATCATTTATGAAGCACCGACACTTTTTGGGGGCTTCCTTATCGTGTCGTGTTCGACACTCTTCGACATGCAGCGAATGTGTGGCCAGTGCTCCAGATACACCAGCGACAAGTGAGTCCAACATCTCAGCACGCCATTTCAACACGGACGGGATCAATTTTAAGCATTTTCAATAAATCAGGAGTTAAAGTGTAAATTTATTATATATACACACACAGTAAAGTCATATATCTAATCACCCCAAAATTAATATATCCAGCCCGAAAAAAAAAACTAATTGTGAATTCTTAACAAAAGAAGAAGAAGAAGAAGAAACTCATCGCTGATATTTTTATATATATTTGATAAATATACATTTAATATATAACGTGTTTTAACGTGTTGAAATTCTCTATTTTTTTTTAGAAATGATGTGTCGTGTCGTGTCACATTACGTGTCGATGCTACTTAGATTATCATCCTTCGCGAAAAAAAGGGTGAATAATAAACAGAAGATGACAATTTTGTCTAGCTTCAAAGATGATTTAAATTAGTGCAACATAACATAAGCTCGTTCCAAGGTGAAAATTCTCATGATTTATAGGATTTAGAAAAAATTTCAAATAAGGATCTGAAATGCCTTCATTTTTTTTTAAATAAGGGCATGAGGTGGACTTTGTTTCAAATAAGAGCCTGAAGTGCTCAAATTATTTCAAAGAAAGGCCAAGTCCAAGGGCATTTTCGTCCTTTAACTTTTTGAATATTTTTTATTTTCCTATTTTCTTTTTGCCTTTTCTTTTCTTTTTCTTCTTTCTCCCCTCCCCTCTCTAGGCCATCGCTCGTGTTGGGCTACCCTCGCCCGAGCCGATGTTGAGCAAGGGCCTCCTCAACTTGTTTGTGACGTTGAAAGACACTGGCATCGGAACTCACCTTGCCAGTGATGAAGGATGTCGAAGGCGGTGGAAGCACGGTGTATGACACCATTGTAGTCACGGTTCAAGCTAATGCGGTGTCATGTTGCGGTCAGTGAGAGGGAGAGAGAAGAAATAGAGGTGACAGTTGAAAATGTTCGATAGACGAGACAGCGAGTGAGAGGAGGAGATGGACCAAGGTGGTGGATGCTTGCCTAGGTGGACACATGGTAGATTGTGTAGCATGAGCTTGGTAATCGTGGGTGGGGCCAAGTTGGCTGAGTGGAGAGGAGAAAAAGGATTTGTACTCGTGCTCGAATCAGAAACTTCTTTTTTTTCTTTTGTGTCTAAAAATTTGGATGGAGCTGGTGAGTCTGCCATGGATGGGATTTGCAGGAAATGAGATCATGAGATGGAGATTCCTAATCACGTGGCTAGGCATCAGGCTACCCTTGTCCTCACCCAACATCAAACCCGATGAGGGAAGCTCGACACTAGCTCAAGCGAGGGAGGCCCTCACCTAAGGCCAGCGATGGCGTGAGGAGGGAGGAGAGGAAGGGATGGGAAAAGAAACGAAAAGAAAAGACAAATAGAAAAATAGAAAAAAAAAATTAAAAAAAAGTAAAGGATAGAAATGCCTTTCGACTAGGCTTTTCTTTGAAATAATTTCTGCACTTTAGGTCATTGTTTGAAATAAGGTTTACCTTAGGCCTTTTTTTGAAAAAATAATGGTACTTGGAGTCATTTTTTGAAATTTTCCTTAAGATTTATGAGGCAATTATTCATAAGTACATTTTTTGCAACAGCCCTCTCATACTCCTCCTACTTCTCCTTCTCTCCTTTGCAGGCATCTATTTCAAAAATCTTAATAATAATAAAAAATAATAAAAAAGGTTGCACATGCCCATAGCAAGTATATCCCTCAGATAGGGAGAGTTTGGACCATGCCTCTGTAGATCTTGAGAAAGTCCATTAAAAAAATGGAGTCCTCTTTGGTCCCTTACTACAACATCCTTGCCTTGATGGTCAAGTTCATCTAGCGCGGTGGTTAGGGGTGTGCAACCAAACCGGGTTTACCGGGTACGCGGATCGGACCACCCGAAAAAAAGGGTCGGGAATCGGTTTTTATTCAAACCGGTCCAGGAACCAGTTCCAATTTTTGAGAATTAGTTAGAACCGGTCCGGGAACCGGGTCTAGGTAAAAACCCACCCGGATCGGTTTATAGAACCGGTTTTACATGCTGCTTTAAAAAAAATTCTAAGTGAAGTGACTAAGCCTTCGCCATAGCCTTACCTCACGCACTCGTAGTACACTCACCTCTAGGGATGTCGTCCAGTTTTTACCACAACCTAAGTAAAGTGAATATATTTTCTTCACAGTTGGCTTTGTTTTCTTTTAAGGATGACTAAAAATAAGAAAACTGGGTAGACCTTGGAACCATTGACTTTATTTATTTTTTTTAGGATGACTAAAAATAGGGAAACTGGGTAGACCCTAGAACCGTTGGCTTTGTTTTTTTTTTTTTTAGGATGACTAAAAAACAGGAAAATCGGGTAAACCTTGGAACCGGACCGAAAAACAGGGTCGGTTCCAAAATAGGTTTCAAGAAAAACAGGGTAGGGTTTCGGTTCCAAAAATTGGGAACCGCTTATAATAGGGTTGGGTTTTGGGTCTAGGTCTGGACCCGGCCCACCCGACCCATGCTCACCCCTAGTGGTGGTTAAAAAAAATCCACAAAGGCTTCTTCCAGATTGTACGCAACATTCTTTGCCAAGGCAGGATGTTGAACAATGATAATTCTAAAGATAGAATGGGCTTCATGTTTTTGTTCGTGTATCTGTAGATCTTGATGCTTAAAGGCTAGTAATTTCGTCTTGACCTTGATATGACTCTCTTGGATCGTATTTGCCTAACAAGGCAACACATAGGTTGCATGTTAAATTACAAATTTAAATTATCAAAAGGTAAGAAAACTTTAATTTTGATGGGGCAATAAATTTTAAGTAGCCGTAATTGTGAAGTGTTAGAGATTCTATTCAATCAGATGTTGCAATTTTACAATTCACAATGATTTTGCATGTAATAAGAAAAAATGGTACGAAATGAACAATGAGCTACTCTAAGTTCATATGCTTCATAGCTACTATAAGATTGTTTTGAGGTGTAATAAATTGTATTTCCAGGGAGGGTGGCTCGCGAGATTACCCTTTTTCAGTATATTTGGCCCACACAAGATTTTCTTTTTTCTTTGTTGGTCAGACAAGATTACTTTATGTGAAGAAATATTCGAATATGTTCTAAGAAGAAATATTCGAATATCAATCTCATCGATTTCATAAGTATCATATCAAATCCCATCCATCGAATCACTTTTTTGAAAAAGATAAGACATATAAGTTATACAAGTAAAGTGATCTATTCATTGAAAAGAAAAAGATGTGAAAAGTGATTGGATTGATGATAAAATCAAATCTTGGGTCGTGAACAGTGATTCGATTGATGATAAAGAAAGAGAATTCTTGGTTCAATTTTCCACCTTAACGATAGAAAAAAAAAATTGATCAAATTCTATTGAGTTTGACTCATAGTGATCATTTATCAAAGAATGACTCTAGTTATCAAATGATTGAACAATCGAGAGCAATTTACTTACGATACTTAGTTGATATTCATAAAAAAGTATGTAATAAATTATGCATTTAATACATTCTATTTAGCAAAAAATAGATATTATGTGCTCATTATCAGACAATCACTTATTTACAAACGTCATGTGGAGTTAATAATTTTCATTTCACATCTCATGGAAAACTCTTTTTGCTTTGTTTATCCCTATCTCCCTCTAGGAGTATTTTAGTGATAGGTTCTATAGGAACTGGATAATCCTATTTGGTCAAATACCTAGCGACAAACTCTTATGTTCCTTTCATTACAATATTTTTGAACAAGTTCCTGGATAACAAGCCTAAAGGTTTTCTTATTGATGATATCGATATTGAGGATAGTGACGATATTAATCGTGACATTGATACGGAGCTAGAGATTCTAACTACAATAAATGTGCTCCCTATAGATATGAAGTTGGAAATAGAGAAAGTTTATTTTACCCTTCAATTTGAATTAGCGAAAGCAATGTCTCCTTGCATAATATGGATTCTAAACATTCATGATGTAGATGTGAATGAGTTGAGTTATTTATCCCTCGATCTATTAGTGAACTATTTCTCCAGGGATTATGAAAGATGTTCCACTCAAAAAATATATGCATTAAGATATGAAGGCTTCTTATTCCACAATAACGAAAGTAATTTTTTACCCTTTCATACGCTAGGGGATTTCACTTAGAAAAGAAAATGTTCCACACTAATGGATTCTGGTCCATAACTATGGGTTCCAATGTGCGAGATCTTGTAGCACTTACCAAGGAGGCCCTACCAATTAGTATTACAAAAAAAAAATTAATTTTAGACATTAATACAATTCTTCATAGATAAACTTGGGATTTGCGATCCCAGTTAGATCATTTCAGGATCATGTGATCCTTTTCTACCAAATAGGAAGGGCGGTTGCACAAAATGTACTTCTAAGTAATTGTCACATCCCAATTCCTATAAAAATAGGGCAATGACATGGTCATCCTTTCCCACAAAGGATGCAGCCTCAAAATATCGCCCTGCTCAACCTGATATCAATATATACACATATTGTATATATATAATAAAAAGTCATTCGGTTACAATAACAGAACTTTCTTTTAACCATCAAAGACATCATTTAGAAGCTTTTCAGTTATATAATGCTTATACCAATAATTTTCCTTGTCAAAAGTTTCCCGTCTAATGAAATGCTCACGTCCGACTTGCGGGTCACTGAAGAACCTGAAAAGCATGTAAGATGAAAGGAGTGAGCTAACACAGCTCAGTAAATAATATATTTCTTCTAAGCGGATCGAACAATCACTATGTATAAATATAAAATTATATCATTACTTATCAAATTCAGATCAAATATACAATATACATGAAGTATCAAAGTTAATGATATCTCTCTAACAAACCTTTTTACGTATAGGATCGACACTAATAATAACTAAAAATCACAAACCAATCATCAATGGTCAATCCATCGATTAATCTCAAACCAAATATCAATGGTCAATCCATTGATTAATCTCAATCAAGGCAAATCAAGGCAACCATCAATAGTCCATTCCATTAACTACTAAAATGCTCAATATCAGACCTGGTTATGTTTAACGCCGTGATGAAGGCAAGAAAGTTTACCCCCCTTGGTTAGGTCTACCACTTATATCAGTCGGTGGTTTGGTCTAGAAGAATGTCTTGATAGTATGCATACTTCTCCCTCAATGGGTTCTTAACATAGCGATATGAGCATAATACATAAACCACAATCTCTAATCACCCAACCAAAATCAACAACATCTCATAACAAATCACATTAACTTTACAATTGCATTTATCAACAAAACGCATTTCAAGTAATGTCTCCCAAAGTTTTGTCAATCAACTATAAAAGGTAGTAAGAGATTGATCTAATTTATGTAAGAAATATGCTTTTTTCTTACCCCACAACATTTATGATAATTTTCATTTTCGAAACATGAGTTTATAAACTCAAAGAAGATAAGTACTACTCACATGATAAAGCCAAAATCTAATTACAAAAGTTACTCAAGCCGACGCGTCTAAATTCCTATAAATTATGTAGGAAAGCTGATCAAAATCGAGTAACACGCCAGCCTAAGGTAAACTTAACTAAACTACACTTATTTAATGATAAAATGACGATAACACGCCAATGGAAGCTTGTCCACAGCGGAGACTCATTGTTGTTTGTCATGGACAACTTGTGCGCCAAACTCTCATAAGCCATAACTTTCTCCACCGAGCTCCATTTTAAGCTGTTTTATAGTCCAAACGAAGCTTATTTGATGTACTACAAAATTTATGACATGGCCCAATCCAAATGACAAAAAAAAATAAAGATATCAGCCAATGAAATGTACTGTTCACGCCATACTATAGCACAACAAATTTGAAATAGTCGCTCCGGGCATACCGTAGTATCAAATCGTGATCCGTCAAATCCTATGAATTTTCAACACCCTAGAGTTTCATTCTTATACAAAAAAAAAAAGCCCAAAAACTTCTCAATTGGATGCAGCAACTCAAAATCAACATAGGTCCGAAATTGAGCCATAAATCCGAAAATCACTCGATAGGAGGAACGAGAGTTGCGATTACTTACCAAATGTTACTAATTGGTGTTGGGACAGCTTGATGATTCAACATGAAGAGAAAGGCCCTCCTTTTTCCCCTCTCTTCTTCTTCCTCTCCTTTTCCTTTTTTTTTCTCTCTCTACCTTCTTTTTGTCGTTGAAGAAGCCAAGCATCCCTTTTTGCCTTTTCATTTCCTCAAACATGACTTGGTCCAATTTTTTACTTTTCTCTTTTTTTTTTCTTTTTTTACCATTTGACCTAGTCAAAAATCCAAATATTATAGTAATTGCCTCAAAGATTCTATAGCTATCTATATGAAGAGGAAATCATGTAGCAAAGGGGATTCTTATTTGTACAAATGGTACTTCGAACTTGGAACGAGCATGAAGAAATTAACAATACTTCTTTATCTTTTCAGTTGTTCTACTGGATCGATCGCTCAATTAGGATCCGATGAAAAAAATGAGATCACTTCTTATGGACTCATTGAGAATGATTCTAATCTAGTTCATGGCCTATTAGAAGTAGAGGATGCTCTGGTGGAATCCTCACAGATAGAAAAAGATTACAATCAGTTTAATAATGATCGAGTGATATTGCTTCTTCAGCCCGAATCAAGGAATCCCTTAGATATGATGCAAAATGGATCTTGTTCTATCGTTGATTAGATATTTCTCTATGAAAAATAAAAATTGGAGTTTGAAGAAGAATAAGAAGAAGAAGAAGAAACCCTTGACCTGCAACAAATGGAGGAGGACTTATTCAATCACATACTTTGGGCTCATAAAATATGGCGCCTTTGGGGTTTTTTATTTGATTGTATCGAAAAGCCCAATTCATTGTGATTTCCCTATTCGGCCAAGTCATTTTGCAGCAAGTAAATTATTTATGATGAAAAGGAGAAGCTTCAAGAGAATGATTCTGAGTTCTTGTAGAGTGGATCCATGCGGTACTAGACATGAGATGGATCTTCCAAAGAATAAGGCTTTTTTCGAATAAGCCAATTTATTTGGAACCCTATAGATCCACTCTTTTTCCTATTCAAAGATCAACACTTTGTGTTTGTATTTTCACATCGAGAATTCTTTGTAGATGAAGAGATGTCAAAGGGGCTTCTCACTTCCCAAATAGATCCTCCTAAATCTATATATAAACGTTGATTTATCAAGAATATGCAAGTAAGCACTTCAAATTATTGATTCATTGCTAGAGATGACTTAGAACCAATAGTTCATTATCTAATGGATTTTTTTTTTGTTCTAATACTCTATCCGAGAGTTATCAGTATTTATCAAATCTGTTCTTAGCTAACGGAAGGCTATTGGATTAAATGACAAAGACATTGTTGAGAAAAAGATGGCTTTTCATGGATGAAATGAAAATCCAATTCATGGACTAGTAGAAAGGTTTCCTATTACTTAGTCAAAAAAATATGTGGTCATGGAATAGGGATTAAGTGGAACAAAATTGACTGAGGGGTAGAGTCGTGGAAACACCTGTTTCTTCCCTATTTTAAACCTTAGCTCCATGGAACAATATGCTACTGTTGAAACACAGAAGAATTGAATCTTAGATCAAAACACTATGTATGGATGGTATGAACTGCCTAAACAAGAATTTTTGAACAGTGAATAACCAGAGTTATTACTCATTACATCCAAAAATTTTCATTAATGAAAGATATGAATCCATTGGAAAATCAAAACTACACATGTCAGATGAAATGGTTGTTGCTATCTGCTCCAATAACGAATCATTGGTTTAAGTTTAATTGAATAATTAAATGAAATATATAGACTTTTCTCTTCATATTAGGTCGATGAATCATCTCGATTGGAAGATCCCCTATATAGATAATACACATTCTAATTGACTGAGTCTATTTCTAATTGTTATATGAATAATACACATTATAGTTGGCCAAGTCTAATTCTAATTGTTTTGTTCTAAAGTAAAGATATCCACGGAACGGTTTGTACTATTCAAATATTCACAACCAATAAGTACTGTATCCTTTTTCATATAGGCCCTGAAAGAAGAAGAAAGGTTGGAATGCCAACGAGCATCTAATATTGAATTCTCTTGATGCGATAGTACCCATTTTGGGAGCATCCGATGCCAAAGTGACTGAATTGGTAAGTTGCCAAACTTTAAAATGAATTATGGAATGTATTTTATCTACTGGGCTACATTATGGGCGGGCATTTTACTAGAGGCATATACTGTATAAATCTGCCCTTGTGTGATTCCTATTGAAGCGTATACTAGGAGGGTGGGTGCAGGACGAATGATTTCAAAGTAGTCTCTCCATTCATTAGATAGAGATGATCACCAAGATTTCATGATCCGTCCCCTCCAATTCAATGAGTATTCTCAATATTATGCGTTGAAGAGGACTCGAACCTCCACGCCCCTTAGCACAAGATTTTGAGTCTCAGATTTCTACCATTTCACCACAAAGGCATCTTGAAAGTAAATCGTATTCCATGAATATGACATTTATCTAGTGTGATGTATGGAATATATGGCAAAGGTATAGTATTAGAGTATTTCTATTGATCGGTTATGTCATATAGGCCCAAGTCATACATCCAATTGCTTCGTTTTGAATTATCCGAAGGATGCCTTATATATTAATATTATAAATTCATGCCTTCGATGATTTTGGCCTTGGCAGGGTTAGAGAGTGTAGACTCCCTCACGAGAGCAAAGGTGGGGTGATTGGACTTAGCACCCGCTTCCACGATGAACTTTCCGATGTAGCCAGTGCCTTCGATCACCAGGACTTTGCTCTTCTCGGCCATCACAAAGAGTTTTCATAGTGGAGGAGGGGTTTTTCTTGACGAACTTGATTGGTTTCTAAAGTGACTCCGCTGAAACTGGAGAGAGAGAGAGAGAACTATAGAAAAAATATTCAGAGATTGTCAAATTCCACATAATCATCGGCCCACGTGGCACACAAGAGACCACCAGAAATCCGACAATTCAATTTCAGAAGGGTATAATCGTCTTTTCAGTGGAAAAAGGGAACATGGAAAGTGGGGAGAATAAATAGAAGAAAATCAAATGTGTGAAATGAGCCAAAATAAGAAAATATAAATTTAAGTTTTTCGATGGTGCTATAGATTTAAAGAGCGAGCATGATGTAAGCAAATTTAGCACATGACATTTTACCATTAATAATTACATTTTAACTTAAATTATAAAGTTAGAGATGGGAATTTGGTGCGAGAATTGTCCAGATTCATCTTGCATTCGCCTTTCATTCTTTTTGTCCGGAAACCTTAACATCAATCCAATGTTCCGAGGTATTCATAAATCCGTTTAATCTCGTTATTTTTAAGTTTACCATTAATAAACTCACAGCAGAATTTTCATCATTGCTCGCACTATAAAAAACAAAAATTTGATAAGTAAACCTCAACTTTTTTATTGTGGGGAGACTTTCGAGGCCACGTTAAGTATATGAAGATATATTCACCCGTGTACCTTCATTACTTTTTCTAATCGAATCCCTATAGCTGAACATTTAATTTTTCTAATCAAGTGATTCAATTCACATGACGTACCGGTCAATATGGATAAATTACAAAAAAAAAATATCCTAAATCTATTATAGTTATGTCAATTCAGTTATAAATATTTTTTTTGCCAATTTTATCTTAAAATTTTTGCATTTATACCAATTCAGTCCATCCGGCTGACTTTTGCTGATCAACCTTGATGTAACAATTTTTAACAGTATTTTATTTTATTTTATTTTATTTGGAAACTTTGGAGGTTCATAGTCGCTATACTATTGTTTGGGGAACACTAAGTTCCTTTTCCAATGGGGGTCGATCTCGAGATCAGTATTTTCAATGTTTTGGAATTTGAAATTGCATTTTATTTAATATGGTGAGTTAATGCCGCGCCTCGTTGAATTTCTCATTAACGCGGTGTTACACAGGAGTCCATGTCCACTGTGTCTTTTTGTTACCATGGCCCATGAACCCATATCGACTCCAAAACAAACGTAACTTTTCCAAGCACTGCATAGGTGCGCACACATCATCAAATATTTAAAGGTTGTACATGCCATGAGATGATCAAAGGAAGCGACATTTCACACTAGGATCCTGACAAGCAGAATCCTACATTATTCAAGATTTAAATTGATGTGAGAAATCTAGCAAGCACGCTCATTTTTTACAAACAGACAAATTGATTGAGGTATAGATCCACGGTCGTGTATTTGACGTCGGGGTAGAGCTCCGAAGCTTCCACTCCGAACGACGGCTCAATCTCGAAGTTAGTTTGGTCTCCTTTCACGAAAGCAGAATGGGATATGGCCAACATCACATTGAGTGGAACCGCAGCCTCTGCAATATGAATAGACAAATAGAACGATCGACGTTAGAATATTTAAATCTAGAAGAACATAGACAATTTCACGTGCGTAAATCCAATAGAAACGCATCCTTGACCTTGAATGTTCTTCAGAACTTGCTCCTCTGGAACATAAACCCTCTCCAGGGTCTTGCCGATCTTTCTCTCCCACAAAGACACAAGATCATTATACGAGTAAGTGTTGGCAGGAGGTTTGATGTATAGAATTTTGTTCAATGTCCTCGGATCATCCATTGCTTTGATGGTATAGGTGCCGATGTCATCCTCCTTGTTAAACACCACTGCATATTGACAGGGAGAATTTTATAATAAATATATCATAAAGCTATTGATATTCCTAGAGTTACTTTCAGCTCGCATTCACAGAAGAATTCTCTTGGAAAGCAGATTCACCAGACAACTGGCATACAAATGCATCCATATGTTCTTTTCTCAACCACACGCATAAAGAAAACCTCCGTGATCTGCTGACTAGGTGGTATTGTGCCAAGATAAACCACAAAACATCCATATATTTTGGATGTGAAAGGCCCAATGTCTCCAGACAGGCAAGTTGCCTAGAATTCTCAAGCTTCAACAACTACCTTTCACTTTGATCATACCGTAATTAAGTTGTCCCAAATGAACAGAAAAATCTAAATGAGTTAAACTCGCATTTCAAAAAAATCATTTCTTACCTTTTGCATTTCCATCCCCTAAGATAACAACTTTATCTCTAGGGGGAGCGGTGGCCCCGGGCTGCGCCAATGTAGGGAGGTAGTAACCTGCAAAAGAGTTAGAAACCACATAGGTATAAGGGATTCTCTCGGCCTCAACAAGGCGGCGGATCTTGGCCTTGACAGCAAATGCAGTTTTTGCTGGCTCCACAGCATGGAGACGATCCACATCAATTCCAAACTCTGAAGGCAAGAACCTCTGAGAAGAAAATTAATTGAATAAAAAA
Source organism: Psidium guajava (assembly GCA_016432845.1). Lineage (NCBI taxonomy): Eukaryota > Viridiplantae > Streptophyta > Magnoliopsida > Myrtales > Myrtaceae > Psidium > Psidium guajava. The sequence goes on from CM028230.1 coordinate 1,689,093, forward strand.
AAACATTTTTATTAGAAAGCAACAGAAAACAAGAGTATATTCCCCTTACCCAACAAACTTACATATGTTCTAGCAAATAAACAAAACAAACTTATACGAGCCTGAATTTCACATTATTTTTACTATATGTTACTATAACAGAGAAAAAATGATTATACTATTAGGAAAAAAGAAGAAAAGAAAAGTGAAAAATTAAATTGTTAAGGCAATAGCCAGATAACTCTGTGAAGTGTAAAATATGCAAACATGCTGCTTGGTTGGACACTTTCACAAGTAATAAAATATCAGGTAAGTCCATTGCCTTTCGTGAGCATGCGGACCTCCACTCATTATGGACCGTCGACCGCCCAAAGCAAAAACTACAAAACAATCCACCAACTGGGTTTTGGTAACTTATTTGCAACAATGATAATACCACCGAAAAAAGACCATTTGAAGGATTAAGTAGTTCACGTTTCGCGTTCATGATCGAAGAGCTGGGTAGATGACCATAATCCCTACGAGTGCTAGAAACTTTTAATCCTTTTGGCTGACCTAGAAGAAACCCGACTACGCAGCTTCTGGATAAATAAAGCCACCTGGAGTATGTTGGCAGCCCAATATCCATACAAGGATCGAGACTCAGGAGGGCACGAGTTTGGGGTCAAAGAACCATTTGTTTGTGTAAAGATGAAGATCTCTGGATAAATATGGACAGATATGTATGAATTCATGTAGATGGAACACCGTGCATCCATGATGACATAATTTCTACCCAATTGAATACGTCAAAAAGCAATGGTGCGGATTCAGAATAGCCCACGCAGTGCTATACTTGGATTTGAAATCTTTATCCTTGAATCTCACTAATGACTTTTACACAAAGTCATGACCATTTAGAAGTCTTCAGATAAATGAGTGAATCCATCCCATTTCATCAAAGCGAAGCTCACAAGGAGAACGCGATGCACTTATACCAGAAGGATAGAACTAAGCTAACACCAACCTATACCATAAGTCAAATGCTAAATGAACGCAGCAACTTGGACAAAATAATTATAAACAGCACGACCTTGATATTCCCAGCTGCTTTGATGGCAGCAACAATCTTGTCTTGGTCCCCTAGTTGTGCTCGCCCCACAGCAGAGATTACCACGTCAACCGGCTTAATCGCGTTCAACAGACTCTTGTGGTCGTATATGTCTCCCTGAGAATCAAATTACCAAGAGCATGGACAAACAATCTGTAAAGTCAGCTATCATAAACAAAACCTAACTTTGGTGAGCCACCTTTTATGGAAGTTTTCATAAGATTTGTCTGAAAATGTGCTCGTTCGCATCAGCATGCGAAGCTAAGGTAAATCGTCAATCAGTGTGATAAATATGAGAGGGAGATTGTTTCTGATTTCAACAATAATGCAAGCACAAAATAGCAAAGGAGAAAAGCAGGAGCACGAAAGATCAACTCGATTTAGTGAGAGACAGAGATAAAAATCAACCCCGATTCTACTGCTAAAGATATTTCTCAGAAAGACGAACAAGATTAACGGCAGATTTCTCGAAGCAGAACCAAAAGTGGGAAACTAACGCAATTGCACGGGAATGACTACTCACATGAACTAAATTGACACCTAAGCTCTTGAAACCTTCGACGATCTTGGCCTTGACGGGGTTGGAGAGAGTGGACTCCCTCACGAGAGCGAAGGTAGGGTGACCGGACTTAGCACTTGCTTCCACGATGAACTTTCCCATGTATCCAGTGCCTCCGATCACCAGGACTTTGCTCTTAGGGGCCATCTCGGAGGGTTTTCACGGCGAGGCGTGGCTTTTCCGGTGAACTTGCTTGGTCCTTTGCTGAAAATGTTGGCAGGCTTCAAGATGACTCGTCTTTTTATTCTAATTCCAGAAGGGCACACTCGTCTTTTAATTTAAGTTTATCGTTAATCAACTCACAACAGAATTTTCATCCTTGCTCACACTAAGACTACTCAATCTTTCATTCATGAATTATTTACTTCCTGACAAAAAGCCATTATAACTTATTTATTCCACTTTACTGTGGTACTTACTTTGGTACGTGGATTACGTGCCCACCAAAGCCTAAGTTGGAACCAAAAATTGAACCAATCACCTTTGGAACCGGCTTATAATCCAACCGGTTATGTCTTAGTCTGATCCCAAATAAGTGCCCTTTAAAGAGGATAACATAACTTATGTACTGCTTCTAAGCCGATGCAGTTCCACCAACCCTTTACATTTCTCGTTGATAAAGCATCTCATTCGTGTTTAAAGTTTTAGATGAAATTGTTCTATTTCTTGTCATTGATATGTAGTAGTATCTATTTTAGCTCGAATAACATGTTTCCATCTGAAAAGATCTAGCGATCAGATTGCACGTCACAGATTGGGCCCATCCTCTAAAATAGGACAAGTGGGCCCATCGGCTCACCAAACTCATGGATACGTCTGTTCACAATCGGGAACCAAACAAGGTGGAGGACCACGAGCCTGAACTAGGAAGTTGGTCACGTCATCTAGATTTCTAGATCCTCGTAGCTTGGGGACACGTACCTAATCCATTGCACATGCAACAGCTACTCCCTATGGAGGCCTTCCGATAAAATGGTTGGGTTTTATGTTTGATTACTGAAGGCGATCCTACTTGAATCATAGGACTGATCTAGCTACGTGGCTTTCATTTTGGTGGGCTAATCCTCTAGCTTAGCTAGACGGCTGGACACATACATAACATCATATATTTAAATAATCATAAAAACACGTATAAGAGATATGTGCTTGACCTAACAATCCAAATACATGACGAATTTATATCCGGTACATATATTTTGTCAAATAAATATAATGTAACATCTTGAATCTCGGATTTTAAAAAGTTATTTGAAACATTTCACTCCTGAATATCTAATATAGCACGTGCAATTCCATTTTTCTAAAAAAAAGATTTCCTTTTCAACAGTTACCCCGTTCAAAGGATCTGCTAAAACGATGTGGTATTGATAAGAACTAAAAGAAATCTATATTCGTAGGGGTGAATATGATGTGATGCAACCTTTGTATTTATGCAAAAAGGATATATGGCATGTTGCATCGATGCCTTGACTAATGGAAATCTATTGGGTAAGTCGAAATATTGAATCTTTCATTCATGAATTCTCGAAGAGGAACCAAATGTGGGAAACGAACATAAGTGCACGGGAATGACTACTCGCATGAACTAAATTGATGCCTAAGCTCGTGAAACCTGGACAATTTTGGCCTTGGCAGGTTAGAGAGAGTGCACTCCCTCACAAGAGTGAAGGTAGGGTGGCCAAACTTAGCACTCGCTTCCACGATGAACTTTCCGATGTATCCAGTGCCTCCGATCACTATGACTTTGCTCTTCTCAGCCATTGGAGAGTCCTCACGAGGGAGGGGTGGCTTTTCTCGGTGAACTGGATCAACTTCTCAAGAGTCTTTGCTATAACTGGAGAGAGAGAGAGAGAGAGAGAGAGAGCAGCTCCATTTGTTTCACAGAAATTAACCGATTTGAAAAACATTTTTCAAAAAGTGGTTGCTTATGTTGTTTAGAAAAATTAGTCAATAAAAAATATTTTCATCATCAATAACAGTCTATGTCTATCTATTTTCGTAGGTGATGGAAAAAAAATCTATTTATTCATTTTTTAAGCGACATAAGCGATTACTTTTTGAAAAATATTTTTCAAATCGCTCATGTTTCATGAAACAAATAGAGCCCAAAACACGCGAGGTTCTCGTCTCTTCATGATGGAGTGTCAATTTATTTCAAGGATTAATACCGTGAAAAACTCCAAACTGGTACACTTATGACAAATAAGTGTACCAGTTTGAGATTTTTCATGATTAAAAAAATAGTTTGGGGTAAAATTGTCATAGGTGTACTAATTTAAGGTTTTTTATGGTATTAACCCTTATTTCAATCCCAGAAGGGCATAATCGCATTTTTCCAGTGAAATGTTTTTGTCTTGTCGGTAACCAACTTGTCCGGTAGGCCTATAGAGATGGGAATCTGGTTGGAGAAATTCCAAGGGGTTCATAAATCCGTCGAATCGTATTATTTTTAAGTTCTTCCTCAATCAATACACAATTGAAATCTCATTCTTGGTCACTGAAAAAGAAACTGCTAAGTAAATCCCAAATTAAAATTATGAGGTGATTTTCAAGGACGCATTAAGTATTTGAAGTTGTATTTACTCCTGTACATTCACTAATTTCTAATCGAACTAATCGAATCTTTATACTTTTAATTTCTTGATTAAGTGGTTCTAGTCACACGGCATGCCCAGTAAATCACTCTGACCTCAACTTCCGCTAAGTCCCAAGTAACGTGCCTGTGGAATGATGCCAGAATGTGGCTGTGGGTCATATTGCTAAAACCCACGGTGGTCGTAGAAAACTCTATCCAAAACTTCCTTCTTCGCAAAATTTTCTAACAAGTACTTGTGTCTTATATTAATAGTGGGCATTCGTGTTGGCAATATTTGATCTATGTCATGTCTTGGTGTCCTTCAATGGTCGCATCGATCGGATTTGATGTCAGAAGGACTTGATTAAATACTTTTGTATAAATATAGGACTACGGAATAATTGAAAGTACAAGGACTTTATTGAAAAAGTAGTGAAGTATAAATCCACAATTAGCAAAAGCTGGTATGCAATCCCCTTGGCCTAAACTTAGCAAATGCAGATATTCAATCCCCTTGCCTTACCTTGTTGGGACCGAATATTAGCGTCTAGCTAATTTCTTATTTCAAGATCAAATTTTAGCACTTAGCTGAATTCTTATTTAAAACATCAAGCTTTCTTGCCTCACCACCAGGATAAGGTGCTATCTTACCATTTTAAATATCCCTTATACAAAAAGGAAAAAATCACCAAAAAAACTTCAAATTATGCCCATTGTGACACATTTACCTAGAATTTTTTCTCTGACACAAAAAATCTCGAACATTTAAATGTGCGACACATATATCCTTTGTTAACCTTTCATCAATGAGGACCATTAAAAATCTACATATGTGGTTGCTGGGAAGCAAATAGTATTAGCATGACGCTCGCATGGCTTAAGTAAAATAAACATGACATTACTTTGGCTAAAAAATCATCTAACAAAACCTTGATGGAGGATAAATATTTCACATAAGTATAATTTCATAATTTTTTTATATCATAAGGAAAAGTTTAGGATAAATGTGTCATGGTAAGTATAATTTAGGGTATCTTATATCACAAAAACATTTAGGGTTAACGTGTCGTAATGGGCATAATTTGAGAGTTTTTTTTTTGTGTGTCTTTTTTCCTTATTGCTTGTGCAATTTCAATTGTACTTTTCCACGTTTCATTTATGTAACGTAACGACAACCATGTAAATTGGCTTCTTGCATCGGCATTTGATTTAACTAGTAAAACAGACAATAAAAATTGCTGGGCTTATTAGATATAGCAAGGAATATAGCTTTATGAAGATGTCTAGGTTCATTATGTTCGAAAGGCGTCGGTAGTCGTGTTTGCCTTTTCCCCATCCACAGAAATCTTTGAAGCATCATTAAGCATCAGTGAAGTTCGAATCTTTCTAGGTATTAACCAATCGGTGTAATCCCTGTTAATTTTATAAAAGAAATATGAAGAAAAAAGTGAAAATAACAATTTTCAAAACAATGCGAAAATGAAATAATTAGACGTTGTAATAAAATCGCTTGCTTCTTTCATTTTTCAAATCATCTTTAGTAAGGCTTAACAAAGGTCCAATTATCTTTTGTTTACTGATGTAAGTCGATTCTTAATTCCTTTTTGATTTGCATAACGGTCTCCGAAATGTTCGTTCGACTATTAACACTCCAACATCGCGTGATTTGCGATGATATAAAATGATATGAGCGATAGTAAGAACAATTATCAATGGGCCATTCAGGCCGTGACCGCTTGCGAGGAGAATAATTAGCCAATGGACATTAGAATTAAACATGCACATTAAAACTGCATTATAAGCAGAAGAAAAAATCCTTTTTGGCATGTTATCACAAGCTAACAATTCTGAAAAAGAAGTTAATATTTCTCAGTCAAAGTGCATCAAGTGCACATTTTTCCTAACACACATGCACTCCATACGTTCTTCACGCCAAGTTAATGGTTTTTATGGGTGGGCCGCCCATGATGCGCAAACCCAACCCATTCCTCGTGAGAGTTAACTGCCAAAGGCAGTAGTTACTTTTGAATGCGATAAACTCACATTCTTATCATGTCTTCTCCCTACGTTCTTCATGCGAAGTTCTTTCCCATTGAGAAAGTGAACAAAAGAAAAATAGACGTAATTTTTCTATTCGTTTCGAATGCGAAACGGTAGACTCTCTCTCTCTCTCAAGGCTACATTGTAACACTTAATTTCTGGAAATCAAGGTTTGTTTCATTGCATGACGTACTTGTTTCGATTAGTGATTCTAAATGATTTCATGCATGTTTTTCATGTTAAGTATGTGTAGATTTTGGAACACATTTTCCTTCGCATGCAATGCACACGAAGAGTTTGGGACAATAGACACGCCACCTTTCTGGATAATCAATTCATCCAAGAAGGTGGCGCTGGACACAAAATAGTTTTGCAAGAAGAAATCAATGAAGCAGCACCTGCCACACAAGTTCAGACACCAATCTCAAGTTCAGTAGGCACTTCTAATATACAGCTTCTTAGGAGGAGTATGAGAGAGTCTTGTCATTATGTTTGTTATGGGTACTTGCTTAAGGATATTCAATCATTATTTATTATAAATGATGGTGATGAGGTAAGTAATCCTAACACCTATGAGAAAACGATGTCAAACATCGATTTTGAAAAATGGCTTAAGGTCATGAAATTCGAAATGGACTCGATGTATTCCAACGATATATGGATATTGGTTGACTTGCCTAATGGTATTATACCAATTGGGTGTAAGTGGATTTTCAAAATAAAGATCAACGCTGATGGTCAAGGTAGAACATACAAAGCGAGGCTAGTTGTGAAAGGTTATCATCCAAAGGAAGATATTGATTATGACAAAAGCTTCTCACCTGTGGCCATGTTGAAGTCCATTAGGATTTTATTGGTAATAGCTACACACTTAGATTATGAGATATTCCAAAAGGATGTAAAGACAGTGCTTCTAAATGGATTCCTCGAAGAGGACATTTATATGGAATAATCTTGAGGTTTTGAATCTTCTAGTGAAGCCCATAAAGTGTGCAAGCTTAAAAGGTCCATTTATTAACTCAAACAAGCCTCCAGAAGTTGGAACATCCATTTCAATTAAGTGATCAAATTATTTGGCTTCGTCAAAAATCCAAATAAGCCATGTGTATACAAGAAGCTCAGTAGGGCGCTATTGCATTTCTAGTATTATACATATATGACATACTGTTAATTGGTAATGATGTACCAATGTTACCATCTATTAAGTTGTTCTTGTCCTATAAATTCTCCTTGAAGGACTTAGGACAACCGACTTATGTATTATGTATCAAGATCTATAAAGATAAATCAAGACATTTAATTGGCCTCTCATAGTCCATGCATATAGATAAAGCGCTAAAAGGTTTAGCATGAAAAATTCCAAGAGATGATTACTACCTTTCAGGCATGGAATACATCTTTCCAAGAAGAAGTGTCCCAAGACCCCTAAGGAAATAGAGCATCTGGTGAAGATACCTTACGCATCCACTATCGGAACCATAATATATGCAATGCTATGTACGAAACTAGATATCGTAAATGATGTAAGTGTTACTAGTAGATATCAGTCCGATCTAGGCGAGGAGTATTAGATGGCCATTAAAAATATCCTTCAGTACTTACAAAGCACTAAGGATCTATTTTTGATTTACAACGAGGGAGAATTTAAAGTTAAAGCTTATACGGATTCCGACTTTGAGTTAGATCCTAATGACTTTAATTCAATATCTGGGTTTGTGTTCACATTGAATAGTGGCGTAGTTTATTGGAAAAGTTCCAAATAAAGTATAACTACCGATTCTACCACAGAGGCAGAGTATGTGGTGGCTTCTGAAACTGCAAAGGATGCGGCTTGGATGAAAAGTCCATCTCAAATCTTAGAGTGGTTTCCCAATTGAGCAGTCAATCACATTGTTGTGCCACAACAATGAGATGATCGCTCAAGCAAAGGAGCCAAGTTCTCACTAGAAATCCAAACATATCAAGAGGCGCTTCCATCTCATTCGTGAGATTGATGGGAGAGATGGCATTGCCTTGTAGAAAATATCATCACTAGAAAACATGAAAGAACCCTTCACTAAGGTCTTATCTCAGTTTTTATTCAAAAGACATATGGAAAGAATGGATATGAGATACCAGCATCTTTAGTATAAGTGGGAAATTTATTAATTGTATGTCCTAAAGCAACCATGCAGTGGTTGTGTTTGGACATTTTATTATACTTTTAAGCATAGTAATGGTGATAACTCTACAAAAGTAGAGTTAAAGTGCTTTTAAAATGAGGACAATCGAGTTTAGTCATTCGAATTTTATTTATTTTTTTAGTGTTTTTGCTTTACTTTAATATTTTGGTTGTGGTTAGATGATTTTTATATTAATCCTCATGTTTTCATGCTCGAGTTTCTCAGTGCGGTTTTGCTATGTGCAGGTGTGATGAGGAAGAATGAAGTGAAGAGCATCAATGAAAAGTTTTGGAAAATTGCAGCCTTAAAGTCGTTGAAGACAGAACCGAGATGGATGCATCCGCCTGGAAGACGGACGCATCCATCTACAATCTGTGGCCGTGTACAGAACCGAGACGGATGCATCCGTCTGAGGACGGACGCATCCATCCGCACGCAGTCAAATATGCGCGACAGGCGATTTTTCCCTTATTGCCACGGCATGAAGATTTTATCCTATTAGAATATTCTGTTTTGATATTTTAGGATTTTGTTTTCTTATTTTAAGGGCTAAAAGAAGATTATTCTTAGAGGATATCTTAGGAAAATCTTAGAGGGTTTAAATAGGAAAGAGGAGATAACCCTAGGAAGGCATCACCTTTTGAAGCGAACTTCTGCTGGGGGGGCTGCATTCTGACAAAAAGGAGAGAGGAAGACAACATGGAGTGACGGCTAAGGTTCTGGTCGAAAATCGAGATCAAAGGAGGCTAATCTTCAAGTCGGAAGACCGGAAGACAAGATTCCCTATCTCCTTTCTCTTTTTCTTATGTCGTTCTTCATGTTTTCTTCGAGAACGACAATTATTTGATTTTCCCATTATGAACTAATTTATTCTTCTAGGACTATGACGGAACCTCGTGTTCCTATGTGTTTCATGAACTCCTTTGCTTAATGTTAATTGAATTTCTCCAATTGTTTATTCTTGTTGTTCTTAATGCATGTTAATTGATTGGCCACCGATTAGCATAGATTCAATAATCTAGGGAGACTCGGGAGAGTAGTCTAGATTTAGATCACGACTTGGATAACCTAAGTAGTCTAAGTGTTGAAAAATCGGATTAATTGTGTGAAGGATAGGGATATACTGGAACGCCTTAGGTAACCAATTAGGATTGAAATAAAATGGGTCACCACTAATTCACTTGCCTAGGAACAGAGTGAGTAATTCGATACCGGTGATACGTTTTCTTACATTCGGAAGAAGTATGAGGAGATATTAGAATCCTAGGTTAGCAATTGGATGATTCGATAACATTAGAAAGGGAGGGATTGAATGCATATGCCGCGAGGAGAAGTTATATGTCCTAGATCTTTTCGCTATTGATTGTTGCATTGTTACTTCCTGTTTTATCACTTTTTAATTCGACTATTTCAAAATTTATTTTCGACCTGACCTCAAAACGATTGCCGAGAACAACGTTAAGAGAATTTCGTAATACGATTCCCTGTGGGTTTGGCCCTTACTTGCCCTTGCTATAGTTTAGTTAGGTCAGATAAGGATTATTTTTTTGTTGTGTTAACGATGTGCATCAAATGGCAAGACGTGTTCATTCATTATGTCCTAACCTATTCTCAAGACGTCGAGAATATGTGTGACTGGCCTCAGTTAAACACGATCTTTAAACTGTTCCTAGTCAATGGATCGTTGAGTGGACATCAATGATCTTATTGAGACCAGTGTGTTTGGAACCTCGTCATTAAGTATTGGTTACTTGATGGGGATGACGGGTCACAAGTCATTGGATATTAGATGTCTAAGTTGGAACATAGGTGTTCATATCGAACAAGTTCGATCGAATTCACTGAACGTGATATACGCATAACAATTAGCAAGCATTGAAACTTTGTATGGGGTCAACATCTAATCATTCATGCTTTAGTCAGTTGTAAAGATCCTTAAACTTAAGGCACGATACTGACTTGTGTGTCGAGTTGCTATGGTTTATAAGTACACATATTGGTGGGTTATCGATCCACATCTGTACTTGATGGGCATGTTTCATTCGCATACAAAGTCATAGGCGTACGTGATAGTGGAATCTATCTCATTGTTTAAGTACAAGATTGATGTCCTATGCAATCTATTCATGATAGTTCATGAAAAATCATCGATCAAGGTTGACAAAAATGTCTCATGTTAATGCATATCAGATAAATTGATGCATATGATCGAATTAGTGGCTTGATTATAATCTATGATCTTTGTTCAATCAGGATATAATAAGACAGAGAGATCAATTTACACTATAACCAAAGCTGACAGGTTCATTATGTTCTTGCAACATTCACATTATCTAGATAATCATGATATATTGCTATATGTCATTCATGACTTGTGGATCCAGAGATTAATTAGGGATAGTCAATCCTCTTGGTGATAATAATTGGTTAGTATATATCCTACTGTCAGTTAGTGGTGAACTTAGGAATGTCATACACTATAACTAATACATGGCGATATTTAAATATGGATGACGAAATCACAAATGTATTTGCAAGCAGGATTATTAAGTTAGTCAGATTGAAATTAAATTAAATTAAATTTGATTCTTAGTTTTGGTCACTAATGTACGTGCATATGATATATGCTTACACTCGAAATGGACACATATTGATGTGCTCAACTTTGCCCAAATTGCAAATCAAATTGGTCTGCGTTGTAGATTGAAAGGTCTGCACATTGATCAATGGCCAGAACATGCTGATCACATTGGCCAGCATGCTAACCAATGGGTAGCGTTTGCTAACCAATGTTGGTCAGCAAGTCGACAAAGTTGCCAACTTTAAGTCGGCAACTTTGCCAAACTCCCCTTATAAATAGAGGGGAGGGGTTAAGAACAAGTAGTGTTCTTAAAAAAAGGGGGGGAAGGGGGGAGAAAAAAAAGAGAGGTTTTTGGGAGTTGGTTTTTCGAGCGGTGTTCTTATGCTTGAAAAATGAAAACGTTTCGTGAGTACAAACGCAAGAGCGTCAAGAGCAAAGTTTGTGATCAAACACAAAGTATGGATTATCGCGTCCACAAAGATTTCTAGCACAATCGAGGAGTAATCATCAGCAAGCTTCATCTTTTATCGCCGCGTAATTGGTGGTGTGTCTGAACTAGAGGCTTAACGTTTGTGGAACTCAATAACATAGTTATCAGGTCGACTCAGACACACTCCTTGAGGTAAGTCTCAAAACCTCTCGATACTTGTTTTAGTTTTTGATTAAAATGCACGGATATCCCCTAAGGAAGATCCACATACAGGTTATGTTTTATTCCATTGTGTCGCTCTATTTTTTATTAAAATTTATCATATTTGCTCATACGTACCCAACACTTATCACCAGACTTTGCTCTCCTCGGCCATTGGAGAGTTCTCACGGATGAGGCGTGGTTTTTCCCGATGAACTAGATCTAAAGTGACTCGGCTATTAATAGTCAAAAGAGAGTGATAGCACTAAAAGGCAAGGTACGTCTTCATGACGGAGCATCATTGGATTTTGATTCCATAAGGGCATAATTGTCCTTTGAATGAAATGATTTTTCTTGCTAATATTATCATTTATGAAGCAACAACACTTTTCGGCCCTTACCAAAAAAAAACCACTCTTCGGGGCCTTCGTGTTGTGTCATGTCTAACACTCTTTGACATGTGGTTGACATATGGTTAGTGCTCCAGATATGCCAATAACACGTGAGTCCAATATCCCGATACGTCATTTCAACACAGATAGGGTTAATTTTAAGCATTTTCAATAAATTAGGAGTCAAAATGTAAACTTATTTTATATATATGTACTAAAGTCATATACCCAACCACCCCCAAAATTAATATATTCAGCCTGCAAAAATAATAATAATCGTGAATCCCTAATAGAAGAAGAAGAAAAAACTCACCACCGATATTTTTATATACAAATGATAAATATAAATTTAATATATAACATATTTTAACATGTCGAAATTTTCTATCTTTTGAGAAATGACGTGTCGTGTCGTCTCGTGTCATGTCGTGTTACTCTACGTGTCGATGCTACTTAGATTATCATCTTTCACCGGAAAAGGGTGAATTAAAAAGTGGGAAAATAAATAGAATATAAAAATTTTGTCTAGTTTGAGAGATTATTTAAATCCTTGTGACGTAACATCAACTCATTCCAAGGTGAAAATTCTCATGATTTTTTCTTGATATAGATAGACATAGGATTTAGGAAAAATTTTAAATAAAGGTCTAAAATGCCATTTTTCTTAAATAGAGGCCTGAAATGGATTTTGTTTGAAATAAGAGTCCGAAGTACTCAAATTATTTCAGAGAATGGCCTAGCCAAAGGGTATGTTTGTCCTTTATTTTTTGAACATTTTTGCTTTTCCTTTTTTCTGTTTGTCAATTCTTGTTTTCTTTTTTCTTTTCTTTTCTTTTCTTTTTTCTCCCCTCCCCTCCTCTTTCCAAGCCATCGCCCATGTCAGGCTACCCTCACCTAGGCCGAGGTTACGCGAGGGCCCCATTGCCTTCCTGGTGACGATGAAAGACACTAGCATCAAAACGCACCTTGCTGGTAATGAAGGACACCGAAGGCGGCAGAATTACGGTGTAGGACGGCATGGGTTGTTGTCGCGGTTCGAGCTAATGCAGCACTGTGCTGCAGCCAATGAGAGGGAGAGAGAAGAAATGGAGGTGGCGGTTGAAAAATTTCCTCGAACGAGACAATAAGCGAGAGGAAGAGATGGACCAAGTTGGTGGATGCTCGCCTAGGTGGACACGTGGTAAATTGTGTAGCATGAGATTGGCGATCGCGAGTGGGGCCAAGTTGATTGAGTGGAGAGGATAAGAAGGATCTGTACTTGTGCTCAAATCTGAAACTTCTTTGTTTTCTTTTTTATGTTTGAAAATTGGGATGAAGCTAATGAGTCTGCCATGGATGGGATTTGGAGGAAATGAGATCATGAGATGGAGATTCCTGGTCACATGGCTTCAATCGTTGGGTTGGGGAGGCTAGGCGTAGGGCTACTCTCTATCAAGCCAACATGAGGGCTACCCTCACCCCTACCCGATGTTGGCTCGGGTGAGGGAAGCCCAATGCCTACTCAAGAGAGGGTGGCCCTCACCTGAGGTCGACCATGGTTTAGGGAGGACGAAAAAGGGGGAAAAAATAGGAAAATAGGAAAAAAAAAAAAGTAAAGAACAGAAATGCCTTTCGACTATGCCCTTCTTTAAAGAAATTTCAGCACTTCAGGTTCTTATTTAAAATAAAATTTACTTCATGCCCTTATTTGAAAAAAAAAATAATGATATTTCAAGTCCTTTTTTGAAATTTTCCTTAAGATTAATGAGGCAATTATTCAGAAATACATTTTATGCAACATCCCTTTCATACTCCTCCTACTTCTCCTTCTCTCCTTTGTAGGCATCCATTTCAAAAATCTTACAAAATAAAATAACAAAACAAGGTTGCGCATACCCATAGCAAGTATATCCCATAGATAGGGAGAGTTTGGACCATGCCTCCATAGATGTTGGGAAAGTCCATTAAAAAAAATATGGAGTTCTCTTTGGTCCCTCAATACAACATCCTCGCCTTGATGGTCAAGTTCATCTAGCACGGCAGTTAAAAAAATCCACCAAGGCTTCTTCTAGATTGTACGCAACATTCTTTGCCATGGCAGGATGTTGAGCAATGATAATTCTAAAGATACAATGGGCTTCAAGTTTTTGTTAGGGTATCTGTAGATCTTGACTCCCAAAAGCTAGTAACTTCGTCTTGACCTTGATGTGATAGGTCTTGCATCATATTTGCCTAACAAGGCGCCGCATAGGTCGCCATGTTAAATTACAAATTTAAATTACCAAAAGGTAAGAAAACTTTAATTGTAATTGCGAAGTGTTAGAGATTCTGTTCAATCAGATATTGTGATTTTACAATTCACAGTGATTTTCCATGTAATAAGGAAAAATGGTACGAAAGGGACAATGAGCTACTCTAAATTCATATGCTTCATAGCTGCTATACAATTGTTTTGAGGTGCAATAAATTGTATTTCCAAGGAGGGTGGCTCGCGAGATTACCCTTCTTCTGCTTATTAGCCCACACAAGATTTTTCTGTTTTTCTTTTTTGGTCAGACAAGATTACTTTATGTGTAATTTATAACTTCTACAAAATCACAAAATAAACAAGAGAGCAACATCATTCGCGTTGACACATGAAATGATTAACGAAAAAACCTAAACCTATTGTACGAATAACAACTCATTCTTAATCTTTTTAATTTGAAAAATTTAATTAACTCTTAGATGATTTGTCAATCTAGTCTTTTTGATTAAATTTTGGTCGAAAATCGTTGATGTAATAATAAAAACAACGCTAGTCTTCTTACATGACATGTCGTAGACAACTTGTACAATTTTTTTCATTTTCTTTTGTTTATTTTTCTTTTACTTCATTCTTCCTCTTCCCTCTACCAGTCCATCAGGCTTGGCGATGGCCGACAAGGCTACAATGCCCTTGCCAAAGGTCTACCTCACAAGCCTAGGGCCATTAGCAGCTCCAATTCATTACCCACACTGAGATAGAGAAACCCACATCAACTCCAAAATAGAAGTAACTTCTCCAAGCACTACATCAATGCTCACTTATCGAATATCGATAGAATGTCCTCATATTTGGAGGTTGTATATGCCATGAGATGATCAGCGAGAGCGATATTTTACACTAGGATACTGACAAGCAAAATCTTATATTATAATATTATTCACAATTCAAACTGATGTGAGAAATTTACCAAGCACATTCATTTATGACAATCAAACAAACTGAATTCTTTTTGGTTAAAGAATCTCGTTCTAGTTACTCTGGAAAAATTAGAAGATTCTCTAGAAGAAATACAGGGTTCTACTTTTGGCAACAACATGCTATGGGATGGTGGTCCCACTTATCGGGTCAAATCAATATGTTCTAAGAAGAAATATTTAAATATCAATCCCATCGATCTCATAAGTATCATATCAAATCTCATCCATCGATAAGAAAAAGAAAAAAAAATGTGAACAGTGATTGGATTGATGATAAAATCGAATCTTGGGTCGCAAATAGTAATTCGATTGATGATAAAGAAAGAGATTTCTTGGTTTAGTTTTCCACCTTAACGATAGAAAAAAGGATTGATCGAATTCTATTTGAGTTTGACTCGTAGCTTTCATTTATTAAAGAATAACTCTGGTTATCAAATGATTGACCAATTATGAGCAATTTACTTACGATACTTAGTTGACATTCATAAAAAGTATCTAATAAATTATGAGTTCAATACATTCTGTTTAGCAGAAAGATGGATATTCCTTGCTCATTATCAGATAATCACCTATTCACAAACCTCATGTGGGGCTAAAGTTTTCATTTCACATCTCATGGAAAACCCTTTTCGCTCCGCTTATCCTATCCTCCTTATTTTAGTCATAGGTTTTATAGGAACTGGACAATCCTATTTGGTCAAATACCTAACGATAAATTCCTATGTTCCTTTCATTATAATATTTCTGAATAAATTCCTAGATAAGAAGCCTAGAAGTTTTCTTATTGAGGATAGTGACGATATTGATCATGACCTTGATATGAAGCTAGAGCTTCTAACTAGGATGAATGCACTAACTATGAATATGATGTCAAAAATAGACCAATTTTATATTACCCTTCAATTCAAACTTGCATAATATAGATTCCTATCATTCATGATCTGGATATGAATAAGTCGAATTACTTATCACTTGGTCTATTAGTGAATGATATCTCTAGGGATTGTGAAAGATGTTCCACTCAAAATATTCTTGTTATTACTTCGACTCATATTCCCCAAAAACTAGACCCTACTCTAATAGCTCTGAATAAATTAGATATATGCATTAAGATATGAAGGCTTCTTATTCCACAACAACAACGGCACTTTGTTACCTTTTCATGTACTAGGGGATTTCACTTGGAAAAGAAAATGTTGCATACTAATGGATTCAAGTCCGTAACCATGGGTTCCAATGTACGGGATCTTGTAGCACTTACCAATAAGGCCCTATTGTTTAGTATTACACAAAAAAAAAATCAATTCTAGACACTAATACAATTAGATCTGCTCTAAATAGACAAACTTGGGATTTGTGATCCTATGTAAGATTATTGCAGGATCATGGGATCCTTTTCTATTAGATAGGAAGGATTTTTGTACAAAATGTACTTCTAAGTAATTGCTTCGTAGATCTTATATCTATCTATATGAAGAAGAAATCATGTAGTGAAGGGGATTCTTATTTTTACAAATGGAACTTCGAATTTGGAACAAGCATGAAGAAATTAACGATACTTCTTTATCTTTTGAGTTGTTTTGCTGGATTGATCGTTCAAAACCTTTGGTCTCTACCCGGATTCGATGAAAAAACATAAGATCACTTCTTATGGATTCATTGAGAATGATTTTGATCTAGTTCATGACCTATTAGAAGTAAAAGGCGCTCTGGTGGGATCCTAGCGGACATAAAAAGATTACGGTCAATTTAATAATGATCGAGTGACATTGTTTCTTTGACCCAAACCAAGAAATCCCTTAGATATGATGGAAAATGGGTCTTATTCTTCCATTGATCAAAGATTTCTCTATAAAAAAAATACAAATTGAAGTTTGATGAAGGGGAAGGAGAAGGAATCCTCGACCTGTGACAAATAGAGAAGGATTTATTCAATTACATAGTTTGTGCTCTTAGAATATGGTGCCCTTAGGGCTTTCTATTTGATTGTATTGAAAAGCCCAATTCATTGGGATTTCCCTATTGGGCTAGGTCATTTCGCAATAAGTGGATTATTTATGATGAAAATGCGGAGCTTCAAGAGAATGATTCTGAGTTCTTGCAAAGTGAAACCATGCAGTACTAGACATGAGATAAATCTTCCAAAGAAGAAAACTTTTTTTTAATATGCCAATTTATTTGAGATCCTACAAATCCAATTTTTTTCCTATTCAAAGATCAGCCCTTTGTCTCTATTTTTTCACATCGAGAATTCTTTGCAGATGAAGAGATGTCAAAGAGGCTTTTTATTTCCCAAACAGATCTCCCTGTATTTATATATAAATGTTGGTTTGTCAAGAATATGCAAGAAAAACACTTCAAATTGTTGATTTATCATCAAAGATGGCTTAGAACTAGATTCATCTTGCATTCGCCTTTCATTCTTTTTGTCTGGAAACCTTAACATCAATCCAATGTTCCAGGGTATTCATAAATCTGTTTAATCTCGTTATTTTTAAGTTTATCATTAATCAACTCACAACAGAATTTTCATCCTTGCTCACACTAAAAAAGAAAATTGCATAGTAAACCTCAAGTTTTTTATTATGAGGAGATTTTCGAGGCGACATTAAGTATCTGAAAATATATTCACCCGTGTACCTTCACTACATTTTCTAATCGAATCCCTATAGCTGAACATTTAATTTTCCTAATCAAGTGGTTTAATTCACACGACTTGCCCAATCAATATGGAGAAATTACCAAAAAATCCTAAATCTGTTGCAATTATATCTATTCTGTCATATTTTTTTTTTTTTACCAATTCAATCCTAAACATTTTGCATTTATGTCAGTTCAGTCCATCCGACTGACTTTTGCCGATCAGCATTGATGTAGCAATTTTTAACAATATTTTAAATTTTTTTGGAAACTTAGGAGTTTCATAGTCGCTATACTATTGTTTGGGGAACACCAAGTTCCTTTTCCGATGGGGGCCGACTCCGAGATCAGTATTTGCAATGTTTTGGAATTTGAAATTGCATTTTATTCAATATGGTGAGTTAACGCCATGCCTTGTAGGCCTTTCTCGTTAATGCAGTATTACACAGAAGCTCACGTCCACCATGTCTTTTTGTTAGCATGGCCCGTAAACACATATCGACTCCAAAACAAAGGTGACTTCTCCAAGCATTGCATAGGTGCGCACACATCATCAAACGCTCATAGTATGTCCTTATATTTAAAGGTTGCACATGCCATGGGATGATCAAGGGAAGCCACATTTCCCACTAGGATCCTGGTAAGCAGAATCCTATATTATTCATGATTCAAACTAATGTGAAAAATCTTGCAAGCACACTCAGTTTCGACAATCAGACAAACTGATCCAGGTACTGATCCACAGTCGTGTATTTGACATTGGGGTAGAGCTTCGAAGCTTCCACTCCGAACGACGGCTCAATCTCGAAGTTGGCTTGGTCTCCTTTCACGAAAATAGAATGGGCTATGGCCAATAGCATATTGAGTGGAGGTGTAGCCTCTGCAATATGAATAGACAAGTAGAACGATTGACATCAAAATATTAGAATCCAGGAAAATATAGACAATTTCACGTGCTTAAATCCAATAGAAACGCATCCCTCACCTTGAATGTTCTTCAGAACTTGCGCCTCTGGAACATAAACCCTCTCCAAGGTCTTGCCGATTTTTCTCTCCCACAAAGACACGAGATCATTCATTGAGTAGGTGTTGCCAGGAGGCTTGATGTACAGAATTTTGTTCAAGGTCCTCGGATCATCCACTGCTTTGATGGTATAGGTGCAGATGTCCTCCTCCTTGTTATACACCACTGTATATTGACAGGGAGAATTTTAGAATAAATATATCACAAAGCTATTGAAATTCCTTGAGTTACTTTCCACTCGCATTCAAAGAAGAATTTTCTTGGTAAACAGATTCACTAGACAACTGGCATACAAATGCATCCATATGTTCTTTTCTCAACCACATGCATAAAGAAAACCTCCGTGATCTGCCGACTAGGTGGTACTGTGCCAAGATAAACCACATAACATCCATAGATTTTGGATGTGAAAGGCCCAACATCTCCAGACGGGGAAGTTGTCCGGAATTCTCAAGTTTCAAGAACCACCTTTCACTTTCATCATACCGTAATTAAGTTGTCAAAAATGAACGGAAAAATCTAAATGAGTTAAACATGCGTTTCAAAAAAAATCCTTTCTTACCTTTTGCATTTCCATCCCCTGAGATAAGAACTTTATCTCTAGGGGGAGCAGTAGCCCCGAACTGCGACAATTTTGGGAGGAAGTAACCTGCAAAAGAGTTAGAAACCACAAAGTTATAAGGGATTCCCTCGGCCTCAACAAGGCGGCGGATCTTGGCCTTGATAGCAAATGAACTTTTTGCTGGCTCCACAGCATGGACACGATCCACATCATTTCCAAACTCTGAAGGCAAGAATCTCTGAGAAGAAAATTAATTGAATCAGAAGAAACATTTTTATTAGAAAGCAACGGAAAACTAGAGTATCTTCCCCTTGCCCAACAAACTTGCATATGTTCTAGCAAATAAAGAAAACAAACTTATACGAGCCTGAATTTCACATTACTTTTACTATATGTTACTATAACAGAGAAAAAATTGATTATGCTATTAGAAAAATAGAAGAAAAGTTAAGTGAAAAATGAAATTGTTAAGGCAATAGCCAGATAACTCTGTCAAGTATAAAATATGCAAACATGCTGCTTGGTTGAACACTTTCACAAGTAAAAAAATATCAGGTAAGTCCATTGCCTTTCGTGAGCATGCTGACCTCCACTCATTATGGACCGTCAACTGCCCAAAGCAAAAACTACAAAACAATCCACTAACTGGGTTTTGGTAGCTTATTTGCAACAATGATAATAGCACCGAAAAAGACCGTTTGAAGGATTAAGTACTTCACGTTTCGCATTCATGATCGAAGAGCTGGGTAGATGACCATAATCCCTACTGAGTGCTAGAAACATCTAATTCTTTTGGCTGACCTAGAAGAAACCCGACTCCACAGGGTCTGGATAAATAAAACCCCCTGGAGTATGTTGGCAGCCCAATATCCATACAAGGATCGAGACTGGGGATGGCACGAGTTTGGGGTCAAAGAACCATTTGTTTGTGTTAAGATGAAGATCTCTGAATAAATACATACAGATATGTATGAATTCATGTAGATGGAACGCCGTGCATCCATGATGACATGATTTCCTACCCAATTGAATACGTCAGAAAGCAATAGTGTGGATTTAGACTAGCCCACGCAGCGCTACACTTGGATTTGAAATCTTTTTCCTTGAATCTCACTGATGACTTCTACACAAAGTCATGACCATTTAAAAGTCTTCACATAAATGAGTGAATCCATCCCATTTCATCAAAGCGAAGCTCACGAGGAGAACGCGATGCACTTATACTTCTGGCCTTCTCGTCATAAGGGGAACTTCCAGTAAACTCTACTAGTCCTAGGTGGCCAGTCGAACCTTATGGTGAAGTTGGGGCTATACCAGAAGAATAGAATTAAGCTAACACCAATCTAGATCATAAGTCAAATGCTAAATGAACGTAGCAACTTGGATAACATAAATTATAAACAGCCCGACCTTGATATTCCCAGCTGCTTTGATGGCAGCAACAATCTTGTCTTGGTCCTCCAGTTGTGCTCGCCCCACAGTAGAGATTACCACATCAACCTGCTTGATCGCATTCAACAGACTCTCTGGGTCGTACATGTCTCCCTGAGAATCAAATTACCAAGAGCATGGACAAACAATCTGTAAAGTCAGCTATCATCAACAAAATCCAACTTTGGCCATCCTCCTTTACTTCTGTATAAAAATTCATCTGAGCAGTACGTAACATATGGAAGTTTTCATAAGATTTGTCTAAAAATGTGCTCGTTCGCACCAGCATGCGAAGCTTAGGTAATTCGTTAGTCAGTGTGAAAAATATGAGAGGGAGATTGTTTCTTATTTCACCAATAATACGAGGGCAAAATAGTAGAGGAGAAAAGTAGGAACAAGAAAGATCAACTCGATCTAGTGAGAGATTGAAACAAAAATCAACCTCGATTCTACTACTAAAGACATTTCTCAGAAAGACGAACAAGATTAATAGTAGGTGACGCTTCGATTTCTCGAAGCAGAACCAAATGTGGGAAATGAACGCAATTGCACAGGAATGACTACTCACATAAATTAAATTGACGCCTAAGCTCTTGAAACCTTCGACGATCTTGGCCTTGACGGGGTTGGAGAGACTCGACTCCCTCACAAGAGCAAAGGTAGGGTGGCCTAACTTAGCACTTGCCTCCACGATGAACTTTCCAATGTAGCCGGTGCTTCCGATCACTAAGATTTTGCTCTTCTGGGCCATCTCGGAGGGTTTTCACGGCGGAGGCGTGGCTTTTCCGGTGAACTTGCTCGGTCTCGTTGCTGAAATTGTTGGCAAGCTTCGAGATGAATCGTCTTTTTATTCTGATTCCAGAAGGGCATAATCGTCTTTTAATTTAAGTTTATCGTTAATCAACTCACAACAGAATTTTCGTCCTTTTTCACACTAAGATTATGACTACTCAATCTTTCATTCATGAATTATTTACTTCCTAACAAAAAGCCATTACATCTTATTTATTCCACCTTGCTATGGTACTTATTTTGGCATGTAGATTACGTGCCCACCAAAGCCTAGGGTTGGAACCGGAAATCGAGCCAATCACCTTTGGAATCGGCTTGTAACCCAACCGGTTATATCTTAATCTGATCTCGGATAAGTGCCCCTTAAGGAGGAGAACATACTTTATGTGCTGCTTTCACGACCGATGCAGTTTTACCAACCATTTACATTTCTCATCGATATATGCATCTCTTTTGAGTTTAAAATTTGTGATGAACTTGTTCTATTTCTTGTCATTGATATATTTATATATATATAGTAGTATCTATTTTAGCTCCAATCTCGTATTTTCACCTGAAAAGATTTGGCGATTGAATTGCACGTCGCAGATTGGGTCCATCCTCTCAATTAGGACAAGCGGGCCCATCGGCTCACCAAACTCATGGTTTTGTCTGTCCACAATCAAGGACCAAACACGGTCGCCATCTAGGTTTCTAGATCCTCGTAGCTTTGGGACACACACCTTGTCCGCAGCACATGCAACAGCCACTCCCTATGAAGGCCTTCCAATAAAATGGTTGGCTTTTATGTTCGGTTGCTGAAGGCGGTCCTACTTGTATCATAGGACTGATCTAGCTTCTTGGCTTTTATTTTGGTGGGCTAATCCTCTAGCTTAGCTAGACAGCTGGACACATGCATAACATCATATATTTAAATAATCATAAAAACACACGAACAAGAGATGTATGCTTAGACCTAACAATCCAAATACATAACGGATTTATATCCAGTACATATGTTTTGTCAAATAAATATAATATACCATCTCGAATCTCGGATTTCAAAAAATTATTTGAAACATCTCATGCTATGAATATCTAATATAGCACGTACAATTCCATTTGTTTAAAATACATTTTCTTACCAACGATTGCCCCGTTCAATGGATTTGCTAAAACGGTGTGCTATTGATAAGAACTAAAAGAAATCTATACTCATATGGGTGAATATGATGTGATGTAACCTTTGTATTTATGTGGAAAGGACATATGACATGTTACATTATTGCCTTGACTAATGGAAATCTATTGGGTAAGTCGAAATATTGAATCTTTCATTCATGAATTCTTGAAGCAGAACCAAATTTGGAAAACGAACATAAGTGCACGGGAATGACTACTCACATGAACTAAATTGACACCTAAGCTCTTGAAACCTTCGACGATTTTGGCCTTGGTGGGGTTGAAGAGAGTGGACTCCCTCGCGAGAGCAAAGGTAGGGTGGCTAGACTTAGTACTCGCTTCCAAGATGAACTTTCCAATGTTTCCAATGCCTCCAATCACCAAGACTTTGCTCTTCTCGGCCATCAGAGAGTTCTCATGGTGAAGGGGTGGTTTTTCCCAGCGAACTGGATCGGTTTCTAAAGCGTCTCTACTATAACTAGAGAGAGAGTGTGTGTGTGTGTGTGTGTGTGTGTGTGTGAGCGAGCAAGCGAGCGCAGCTCCGTTTGCTTCATGGAAAATAAAAGATTTGGAAAACATTTTTCTGAAAAGTGATTGATTATATCGTTTAGAAAAATTAGTAAATAAAAAATATTTTCATCATTGATAACAATCTATGCCTAACTATTTTCATATGTAATGAAAAAAATTCTATTTATTCATTTTTTAAGCGATATAAGCGACTACTTTTTGAAAAATATTTTCCAAATTACTTATTTTTTCATGAAATAAACAGAGCCCAAAACATGCAGGGTTCTCGTCTCTTCATGATGGAGCGTCAATTTATTTCAATCCCAGAAAGGCCTAATCGTCCTGTTCCAACAAAATGGTTTTTCTTGTCGGTAACCAACTTATCCGGTCGGCCTATAGAAATGGTAATCTAGTTGGAGAAATTCCAAGGTATTCATAAATCCGTCAAATCATATTATTTTTAAGTTCATCCTCAATCAATTCACAATTGAAATCTCATCCTTGCTCACCGAAAAAGAATTTTCTAAGTAAACCCCAAATTAAAATTATGAGGTGATTTTCAAGAATACATTAAGTATTCGAAATTGTATTTACTCCTATACATTAATGACTTCTCCAATCTAACTAGTCGAATCTTTATACTTTTAATTTCTTGATTAAGTGGTTCTATTCACACGACATGCCAAGTCCAAGTAACGTGCATATGGAATGATGCCAGAATGTGGTGTGGGTCATATCCAAGACTTCGTTCTCCGTAAATTTTCTAACAAGTACTCGTGGCTTATATTAATAGTGGGCATTCATGTAGGCAATATTTGATCAATGTCACATCTTGGCGTCCTTCAATGGTTGCTTCAATCGGATTTGATGTCAGAAGGACTTGATTAAATATTTTTGTATAAATACGCAGTGTCATGGCCGCATTCCGTGTCAGAGCTGTGGCGTCCCAAACTTGTCGCGTATACTATCAGCTTGATAATTAAATTTAAATGAGATAACAAGCAGATAAATAACAACAAGGGACTTTATTTATTTATGATCAACAACATCGGATTCTTTTTACAAACGACCGGGAGATAAGTTGGGTGGCATCAAAAAAGTCGCTAATGGCCCTACCCGATGTACCAAAAAGAACTGAAACCCCAACAAAAGCCTCCCATATTTGACCCAACTATCATCTCTACTATCCTGTCGACCCGTACCCTGCCTAATACTCTAATGAAATTACGTGGGCCCCTACGGTGCCATGCAATCAAAAGGTAATGGGCCTACGAGCCCAAGATTGGCCTCCAAAACTCCGAAGATGGACACGAAGCGATGAAATGTGGGCCCATATCCAATCCTCTATCAACCCAAGACAACAAACTATCCATACAAACTGCAGGTGGGGGAGGTGGGGGAGCTCTGGAATCTCGTGCGGCGTCATCTCCCACGTGAAGTGGAAGGGCGCTCCCTAAGACAAAGTGGGCAAGCTCGCCATATTATTTACCTAAAAAGTTTAACAAATAAAAGAGTGAGATAAAAAAAAAATCTCAGCAAGACAATTTCTAAAACATTGACGAATCGATCCACAAAGAAAGATATGAAACATCGGAAGTCTGGTTGGGTCTAAATTTTCGAGCCATTGTAGTTCTAGTATTTGTCTACCGATGTATACATGTGTTGACACCTGATCTTTAATCATTTTTTCTATTGCTAAAGTAATAAAAAATCCATAAAAATCCATAAAATTGAAAAATCAACTTTGGGGACCTTAGCCAAGCCTAGGGAACCAATTTTGACCAAAAAAACGATTTTTCATATTTTCAGTATTTTTACGTATTTTTTATTTATTTATTTTCAAAAATTAATAGAAAATCCATAAAAATTCATAAAATTGAAAAATCAACTTTGGGAACCTTAGCCAAGCCTAGGGAACGAATTTTGACCAAAAAATAATTTTTCATATTATATATATTTTAATTTTTTTAAAAAAAAATACAAAAATATTTGAAAATTTTGAAAAAATAACGTTTGAGGCCAAAAAATACACAAAGATAGTTAATATTTTTATTTTAAATCTATTTTCATATTGGCCATCGCAAATTCAGAAAAATCCAATTCGAATCACGTGTTCCTTCACGAGTATAATCTCGAATCGGGCTTAAAAAAATTTAATTTGAGTCAACTTATTTTTAACTTTCACTTTTTATGAGTTGTGACATTGTCTTCTAATATTTTAAATTTTCATCTTGGCCCAATTATACCCAGAATGACTTAATTTTGCAAAAGGGCTTTAATTAAATTATGCATTATTTTCAGCGACAAGAAATGAGCTTAAATTTGACATGTGGTAAATTTTGGTGTGTCAAAAATTGTGAGGAGATTTGGACTTAAAGAAATATATTTTTTCAGGGACTGAATTGTAAATACTTAAAATTCAAGGACTAAAGTGCAAATACCTAACTCTTGAAGGATTATTTTACAAATAATAAAAAGAAAAGTTAGTGGATAAATTAGAATAGAGAAGGGAAGATGAAGAAGAGGAGATGAAGAAGAGAAGTTGGAGAAGAATGGATGGAGAAAATAAGATAAGAATAGAGAAGGGAAGATGGAGATGAAGAAGAGTTAGTAGAGAAATTAGAATGGAAGATAAGAATAGAGAAGGGAAGATGGAGATTAAGAAGAGTTAGTGGAGAAATTAGAATGGGAGATAAATATGGAGAAGGGAAGATGAAGATGAAGAAGAGTTAGTGGAGAGATTAGAATGTGAGATAGAGATGGAGAATGGAAGATGAAAATGAAGAAGAGTTAGTGGAGAAATTAGAATGGGAGATAGAGTTAGTGGAAAAATTAGAATGGGAGATAGATGAGTAGGTTATAAAAGGAGAAAGAAGTGAGCTTGAGAAATGATTCTTGAGAGAGAAAATTTGAAGTGTTTGGGAGGATTTTTTTTTTTGAGAGAAAATTTTGGATGTTTGAGAGAGTTTTGGGAGATTGAAGAAAAATTTGAGAGAAAGAAAATACCAAAAGAGAGAGAATTTTGAAGATGATGGGAGTTCAAAGCTAGGGATTATCATCACAAATTCCTTCATTGATCAATATAAATCAAGAGTTCATCCTCGTCAACGAGCAAGCGAATTCGAGCTAAGTGTTTTTATTTATTCATTTGTTTATGGTTTTACTTGCAAATTAGCACAAATTGTATACACTTTCTCCATCTCCTCTTTTTTTTCCATATTTTATGTCAGGAGAAGGATATCTCTACGTCAACAGCAAAAATCTCGTAGATATGCAAAAATCGGCCCAGACAAGCTCCTAAGCTGTCCACCGATTTCTCAACTGATCTGTGACTAAAAGTCCCTCTTAATTCAAAAGAAACTCTCTATATTGGGAACATAGAGAGCGAAAATCAATTATAGAAATCCCTCCCAAAAAAAATGGGAGATAAGTACTCTTTCCACTCTTCTGGTTTTAGGTGCAGATTAGCACATATTTTGTATACTGACATTTCACTCTATTTTATGTCAGGAAGCCGCAGCTTTATATCAATGGTCAACCCTATGGAAGCACAAAATCGGCTTGGAGGAGTCCTCAAGCGCGCACAAATTTCAAATTGTTGAATCAATTCGTTGTATTTTATTTTAAAGAATTCATACCCCAGAATGGAGAGGACAAAGTCCATCCGCAATTTAAATACCTGCACCATAAATCCCAAAGGGAAGAGCCAAGCCAATGCTTAGCCTCCCATTGGAGGTTTTTACTTACAGTAGTTAAATACCTGCAACTTAAATACCTGTACTTTAAATCCCAAAGGGAAGAGCCAAGCCAATGCTTAGCCTCCCATTGGAGGTTTTTACTTACAGTAGTTAAATACCTGCAACTTAAATACCTATACCTTAAATCCCAAAGGGAAGAGCCAAGCCAATGCTTAGCCTCCCATTGGAGGTTTTTACTTACAGTAGTTAAATACTTGCAACTTAAATACATGTACCTTAAATCCCAAAGGGAAGAGCCAAGCCAATGCTTAGCCTCCCATTGGAGGTTTTTACTTACAGTAGTTAAATAGCTGCAACTTAAATACATGTACCTTAAATCCCAAAGGGAAGAGCCAAGCCAATGCTTAGCCTCCCATTGGAGGTTTTTACTTACAGTAGTTTAAATACTTGCAACTTAAATACCTGTACCTTAAATCCCAAAGGGAAGAGCCAAGCCAATGCTAGGCCTCCCATTGGAGGTGTTTATTCACTGTCATGTACTTCCTATAATTTAATTTTTGAATCATCAGACCCAAAAGATAAGTAGGTTGTAATACTGCACAGAAGTCGTTAACACACTCCTTCTTTCGGCTTCAGGGAATCTTTAACACTTAAAAAAATATAACAAATAAAAATATATACCATCCATGCATCCTATTTAAAAAGTGAAAACACAAAAGAGAATACCCTACTATAGCCTTAGGAATAAACCAAGCCTGAGTTGCCGAATTAGGATATCCATGAAATTAAGGTACCGAAAGGGCATTAGTTTTAATTAACTAGTGTAACCAAGTACCCGAGCTCCTAATCTCTGGTTCGCAGGAATAAATTAGTTCTCCCGCTAATTTATTTAGGTTTCTAATCGACCTACCAAGAACGATTAGTGGCGACTCCAAATTTTAAAATCATTTAAACAAAAACCAAAGTTGCGATTCGGTAGGGCTTGGGAGGGTCCGCGTTAGGTTAGTCAAATCTAATTAACCTAATAATCCGTTAACCCCCTTTAAAATTTAAAATTTTTTTAGAGGGTCGCGACAACATGTGAGATAGAGCAAAATTACATTATATCAACAATCTAAGCTCAAGTGTATCTAATGCAGTGCATGTCAGCTATCGTGGTCATGGTCCATTTATCGTAGTATACGATCTCAATTATTGTCTCGTACCACCTCAGAGATCGGCCTAGGCATTTAGCAAGGCCACCCAGTCACACGACAGAGTCTTTCCATAAACTCTATGGGGTGTATAAATCCGGGCTCGAAGCCCATTACCACGAACCTTGTTTGGTCCAAGTCTATGACATGCAAATCCGTGCTCCGCAATTCATGTGAATACATGCTACATGTTGTGATTCGCTATAATCTAATCTATTTTTGCATGAGCCATACGCCACATTTAGTAATCACAGAACTAACAACTACAAGCACTACATTAGCACACATTAAAGTATATAAACCCAACGCCTATCGTCTAACTTGCATTCGGATGCTAATACTAATCCTCCTTGGACTTGTCTAGCCTATCTATTAATTTTCCCTCAAAGTTGATGGACCTCGAAAATTCCACAGTCTAACACGTCTTCCCTCGTTCAATTTCCTTGACACAATTCCTACTTACAGGAGAACCCTAAATTTGCGCCTTTCCTCCACCATTTCTACCTTACAAGTCTCCCCTTCTCACCCCTTTTCAGGCCACAATTTCTTTTCCTTCAACCTAGAGCTAACAGCTCACTCGTGGAGCCAACCAGAATCATTTCTTTGATTACGTCCCAACCACCGACACCATATCTTAGCCCCTGTCCTTTCTAAATGCTTCCCTAATGAGCTAATCTCTCTCATTAGCAAATTAGAATTATACCAAGCTAATCCAACCACCGACACCTCTAGGCTCGGCGCAACTTTCTTAATACTCAGTCCCGTCCTACTTCCTCTGCTTCGCGTCCACCACTATGCAGCACTAGAGCTTCAGTCTTCCTCCCCTTGAACTGAATCCAGCAGCATCAGATGGTGCAAACCTTTCCCAGTTCCCTCCCTCGATCGACTCAATCAACAATGTCTCCGCTTCGCACGCCTCACAAATGCATTCCATTTCAACCGACATCAATCAGGGAGCACCCGAACTAGCGGAGCAGAGGTTCTGCCAACAACAAAGGAGGGACTCATAGCGCTGCCGCTACCATCACCATGCAGCTACTCTTCGGCCACCTTCAAGGTAACACCAACGTAGGGCCACTAAATATTTCGCCTATCTCAGGACACTTAGTTGGTTCTATGGCAAGGAATTGGAATTCCAATACCCAGAGGAAGAGAAGACAAGCTCGCGAGCACCCCCTCACATTTCCAAAGTCTTCTCTTCACGCTCGAATAGCTAACGCCCCCGCACAATACAGTCGCCCTTAATCTACGCGTACGAAGTTGCGACTCCCTCTTTACTCACATACCCAGGGCGCCACCGGACGGACAACACCCTCCCAGCCATTCAGCACCTCGTTTGCAAGCACATTCGAAGGATTAGTAAACGGTTTAGAAAATGGCTTGCCTTGGTTGTCGTCGCACCCGAGCTTGTGTTCATAGATGGCCGCGGAAGCGTCGACGTCTGGTCGGAGAATAGAAGCTGAACCGTTTGGTTTAGCTTTAGGGTAGCATGTGGCCTTTTTTTTTTTTTTTCTAATACTATCTTCATAATGGTAAAAATTACTAAAGCCCATTTACAAAGTTATTTTTAGCAAACAACATTTAATCCAAAGCTCATTTTAAAATGAGTTTTTTTTCCAAACGCAATTAACAGTTTCTCAAAGCCTCTTAGGCTAAAGAATATTTGCATTTCATCAAAGTTTATTTGAAATGTTGAATCAAACTCACCCCGATATCGTTTGAGGAGAGGAAAGATGGGAAATAAAAATGGGTCTGCTCTCTTTTGTTCTCCCTTAATGGCGTCCACGAGAACCCAAAGGAGAAAACTTGGGTGCTGCTGGCCGATTTCAAAGTCCTCTCGGTTGGGCTTGTCTTCAATGGCCGCTCGGTTGAGCTGGGAGGTTGGGGAAAAGTATTGGCTCTTTCTGGGCTGAAATTGGGCCTGACACATGCCAGGGTGGTCCATAAGCACCAGTAAAGGAGGCCAGGTGTTTAGCTTATCTAGGCCACTTACATACGGGCCCACGAGTTAGCTGACAGTGGGCTCACTTTGGGCTGCCGAGCCTCTAATTTAGGTCTGGTGATCCACGGATAAAGGCAAGGAGCCCTCAAT
Organism: Psidium guajava; assembly: GCA_016432845.1. Lineage (NCBI taxonomy): Eukaryota > Viridiplantae > Streptophyta > Magnoliopsida > Myrtales > Myrtaceae > Psidium > Psidium guajava. Next base: position 1,719,409 of record CM028230.1, read on the forward strand.
TAACCGGGCCACGCCTTTCCTAATTGGGCCGGGTCCCTTCGTTGCTACCAAATTTATTCCCAATTGGGCCGAAAACTTAAATGGGCTGGGCCCACTCGCCATTTTTCGGCTGCCATTCGATATACAGCCCACTGTATTCGACGATGTAGTCCAAATCGAATCATAATTCGTTTGGACTAAATCAACTTTCTAATCCATTTCATCCATTTCTCAACAATTTAGAACTATTTAAAGCGGGCATTGCACACAATCCCCTTGGCCTAAGCTTAGCAAACGCAGTTATTCGATCCCCTTGCCTTACCGTGTTGGGCCCGAATTTTAGCGTCTAGCTAAATTCTTATCGAAAACATCAAGCTTTATCGCCTTACTACCAAGATAAGGTGCTATCTTACCATTTTAAATATCCCTTATACAAAAAGGAAAAAAAATGATCAAAAACCTCAAACTATGTCTATTGTGATACATTTACCTAAAAAGTTCTCTCTGACATAAAAAATCTCAAACGTGCAAATGTGCGACGCATATACCCTTTGTCAATGCTTCATCAACAAGGTCCATTAAAAATCTGCATATATGGTCGCCGGGAAGCAAATAGTATTGACATGGCACTCGCATGGCTTAAGTGAAATAAAAATGACGTTACTTTGGCTAAAAAATCATCCAACAGAATCTTGACGGATGGTAAATATTTCACATAAGCATAAGTTCATAATTTTTTTTTATTTCATAAGGAAAAGATTATGATAAATATGTCCCGCTAAGTACAATTTAGGGTATTTGATGTCACAAAAAATGTTCAGGGTTAATGTGTCACAGCGGGCTCAATTTGAGAGTATTCTTTTTGTGACGTGTTTCCTTATTGCTTGTGCAATTTCAATTGTACTTTTCCACGTATCGTTTATGTAAGGTACCGACAACCATCTAAATTGGCTTCTTGCGTCGGTATTTGATTTAACCATAAAAAAGAAAAGAAAAGAAAAGAATATTCAAATTGCTGGGCTTGTTAGAAATTGCAAGGAATATAGCTTTATGAAGATGTCTAGGTTCATCATGTTCGAAAGGTGCCGGTCGTCGTGTTTGCCTTTTCCTTTTGTTCCATCCACAGAAGTCTTTGCAGCATCAATAAGCATCAACGAAGTCGGAATCTTTCTAGGTATTAACCAATCGGTGTAATCCCTGTTAATTTTATAAAAGAAATACGAAGAAAAAAATGAAAATAAAAATTTTCAAAACAATGCGAAAATGAAATAGTTAGACGTTGTAATAAAATCGCCCACTTCTTTCAATTTTTCAAATCATACTTTGTAACGCTTAACAAATGTCCGATTTTCTTCTGTTTATTGATGTAAACCGATTCTTATTTCCTTTTTAATTTTCGTAATGGTCTCCGAAATGTTCATTCGACTATTAACACTCTAACATCGCATGATTTGCGAAGATATACAAAGATATGAACAATGGTAAGAACGATTGTCGACACGCTATTCAGGCCTTGACGGCCTGCGAGGAGAATAATTAGCCAACCAACATAAGAACTAAAAATCTTGTAAATAGTGTAGACATAATTGTATACACATATGTTCCCAAACGCGAGAACAGTAGACAAACTCTCTCTCTCTCGAGGCTACGTTGTAACACTTAATTTGTTAAAATCAAGGTACGTTTCGTTGCCTGACGTACTCGTTCTTGATCGGTGATTCGAAATAATTTTGGGCAGGTGTTTCCGTTCGACGTGTGTGTAGATTTTGGAATACGTTTTCCTTCGCAAGCAATGCACGAGGCCTACCAAACGAAAGTGAATAATTCGACGGGGTTAGGTGGGTAATGCTCCTCGTACATGCAACGATAAATTCATGACAACGTTGGACGACTATTCACTAACTGAGTCACTTTTGCCCAACCGGGCTTATACGTAGAGATGGGCCGAAAGAGATGCTCAATTGGAGCCCATGTCATAGTCCTCAACAATGGCCTACGAAGGGCTCATTCACACACATGGCTAAAACCGAGTCTCAGCTACTCTGGAGTAGCTCGAGCTCGGCTTGCTTAATTTCGAGTCGAGCCAAAGTTCGGATTACTCGAGTATCTTAATTTTTTTTTTCAAAAATAAATTCTCATTTCACTCGATGGAAATACACATACTTTCAAGATAAAGAAGAAAATCAAACAAAGCAAGTAAATTCGAAAGATAAATTAACTTGGTATAATCTACAGAGACTCACTTAATTCATAAAGACACGTCTATCTGTCATAGTATTAAAGGACAACCAGCAACCGATCATCAAGCCTCACGTCAACATATCACGTCCTTAAAGATATAGATACATATCTTCTCGATAAAGGGATTCTTGAACGTGCACTTTATATTCACAAATCATCCATTCCGCATCCCTCTGACCACAACGCCTGCTAGCTTGGAACGTACTGCCAATGCTCGTGTGGAGCACCTCATAAATGAAAATGGAGTTGGATAGATATCAGCTCAACACATGCATCGCCTAACAGAAGTATTTGTGTCACCAACGCGAACTATCTTCTATAGAGAAGGCAATGATGAAGTCTAGACTGCTAAGATGTAATCGAAGAAATAATGCCCAAATGCTTGAAGTGCTTGAAGCGTTGCATCTAATTCAGCAGCACCGATGGACGAATTGCCTCGTTTGTGAAAGATGAGCTCAATCGCAAATGCAATCACCCTGTCAGCCATCTAATAGGTCAACCACAAGAGAAAAATTATGTGGTGGTTCGTTGTTATAGTTTCCTAAGTGTTGCAAATAGAATGAAGGTTGGGGTGAAACTAAGTGGGTTAAAAATGGTTTTACTTTGTGTGCCTTTCCTTTATTTGCTTGTGCAGTTGCTAAATCGGCATCACCCATATGTTTCTGTAAAATATAAGTATAAATAGTTTGGGAGAAAAAGCCAAAGTAAAAGGATCAATAAGACGAAGCCTCAAATATTTCATTTGTTCCACGGATCTCAAATGGAGCTCGATGCTATGTTTTTATTAATTTAAATTTTGTTGCTCCTCGCTAACATATGTTGAGATGGATCATTGCATGTTTGTCAGAAAAGCTAAGAAAGTAAAAGAATCGTGAACCAGACATTTTGCTAATGAACACAAGCAAGGTATCTCGAGCATAAATTGGTAGAAGAATAGCATCTCATTGGTGGATGATGCTGATTGCTTTGTGTTTGATTAATGCTTTACCGTCAAATCAAATATATCTCAATTTTTCTTGCGCGTCTGTTTATAATCGCCCAACTTTCACATTATGAAATTTCAACATTCACAATTGATTTTAGCGAAAATGCCTGGTGATCCCACGCATAATAAGAAACTCGATATTGTTGATGCATAAGATTTCATCTAACAAGTAAGATGGGTACGCTTGTACAAGATAAGTAAGGTTATTTTTCGGGAAAACAAAGTACTCTTAAAACGACACAAATCTAATAGCCTTGCAATTCTTCTCTCTCTTCTGATTGGAATGTTGTGGATTGTAATTTTTTTTTTTTTTTTGGGTTAGAATCCGACAATCGATCGACATGGTGTGGCCGAATTTAGAAAACAAGTGGGGCACTAAAAAAAATAAGCAATTTTTTTAAAAAAAAAGAAAAATAAATAGGGGCCCACTAAGGGAATATACTGCTGAATATCCGGCTGAGTGAATCATCCCCCCCTACTTTCCAAGTCATTGGATTTGGCAGTCTGCAGGTCAAAGCAATTGAGCGTTTGTTATGTAAGAAAACGACAAAAGATTCCGTCGAATCAGCAAAGGAACCGTTAATGATCAGCACCGTCACACGAAACCGTCGACGGGATCCACCGTTCTCCGATCAAAGCCAAATGCAAGCTCGGCATCCGTCGGGAAGCTCCATTCCGGTCGTCCATAAGCTTCATGCATATCCAATTCGATTCCGGCTCAAACACCCTCACCGCGACTGCGATTCATCCTACGAAATAACTCTAGGGCAATGGCAGCGTTCTTTACTGCGTGGTGGCCAAGAACAGACGCAACTCGAGTCTCGGTCACCATCCAAAGCGAGAGGGGCCATGAGGCCGTCAGCCAGAAGTTTTGAGATCGATTTAGAAGTGATGAATCTGCCGACGATGTCCCAGAAAAGACCTTACATTATGTTAGGAATGCCATCTAGCCCTAACGACGTCGAGTGATGGATCTCGAACAAGGTAAGTCCAACTTTATCTCAAGAGAAGGCATGCACGCATCGGTACTGATAAAACATAGACATGCATAACGAAGGAATTTATAAAGCATTATCGCGTATTGTCAATTAAGTAATGAGATAATGTCACAAATGCTTCCTTAACTTTAACCCAATATACAATGTGGTCTATGAACATTTAATTTATTCAATGTGATCTCTAAATTTTAACCCGATGTGCAATGCTATTTATAAACTTCCAATTCTTTCAATGTGATCTTTGAAGTATTATTATTTATTCAAACTTGTCCTTAAACTATGAGAAAATATCAATTTCATTTCATTAATTTAAGTTCGGCGCTAATAATGTACATTTTAATGTAATCCAAGGACTAATTTGAACATGAACAAAAAGTTCAAATATTACATTGAACAAATTAAAAATTCACGGTCGATATTACACATTTGAGTAAAGTTCATGAGCCATATTGAACAAATTAATAGTTCATGGACTACCTTACATATCGGGTCAAATTTCATCAAATCACCCGTGCCATTTTTTTCTTGAGAAATTATTGGTAACACGATACCTTATTTGTCAATGCCATAGTTGACGAAACACTTATTTATATTAAAATATAAAGATGGAGCAGACCAGCCGATCCTTTGGAGTTTTTTTTCCCCTTGGTCAACGATCCTTTGGAGTCGAAAACCAGAATAAAAATAGAGTTGTTGCTATTTGCGCGAATTATTTGAGGGAGAAGCCGATCGATCCCGGATAGCGTCGAGTGATGCATGTCGAACAAGGCAGGTCCGACTTTATCTCGAGCCCATCGGTACCAATTAAACATAGATATCCATATATATAACGAAGGAATTTATAAAATATCACTGTGTATCGTCAATTATATAATGAGATAATGACACAAATGCTTTTTTAACTTCAGTCCAATATGTAATGTAGTCCATGAATTTTTAATTTGTTCAGTGTGATCCTCAAGCTTTAACTTAGTATGCAGTGTCTCGTCTATAAACTTCTAATTCTTTCAATGTGATTCTTGAACTTTTTGTAACTATTCAAACTAGACTTTCAAATTCATTTGATCAATTTATGTTCGAGGATAACAATGTACGTTTTTATATAATCCAACGATTAGTTTGAATATGAATAAAAAATTCAAAGATTATATTGAACATATTAAAAGCTCAAGGTCTATATTACACAACCGACTAAAGTTTATGGATCATATTAAATAAATTAATAATTTATGGGTCGTATTATATATCGAGTCAAAGTTTATGAAATCATTTGTGCCTTTTTTTTTATTTTTGAGAAATTATTGGTAACATGGAATCTTATACGTCAATGCCTTGGTTGACGAATTGCGTGAATTATTTGGGAGAGAAACCGATTGATGTGATCTGCATTTTATTCTTCAGTTGAACTTTGACGTGGCATCCTTCGCCGGCGGCCACGTAAAGGTCGTTTAGATAAATCCACCGAAAGAACATAGGGCGGCGCTACATGGCGAATAAGTCAGAGCCAAGCAACGCCCCCATTGAAAAGGCTATTTAATCATGGATCGATTTTGCATCATTTCCGTAAACTTTTTTCTTAAATTTGCAATGATAAAAAAAGGTTAAATTATGCGAATGATGGCTGAACTCGTACTCGATGTGCAACGTGATCTCTGAAATTTTAATTTATTCATGATCCGTGAAGTTTTGGTAAGCGTCCAATGCAGTGCATCCAAATTTAATCTAGTCTCTAAATTATCTAATTCGGATACTAAACTGAACACGTAACAACATTCAATGGGCTATAATGATCAAATTAAAAGTTCAGTTACCACATTATAAATCGAGATAAGATTTAGGGATCGCGTTGAACAAATTGGAAGTTCATAGACCATATTGTATATTGAGTCTAAATTCTGGGACTACTCATGCGATTTCTCGAAAAAAAAAAAATGAGACGGATTTCTTGTGACGATCGGATTGATCTCTGTACTCTAGCGAATTGGAAACGAACGGGTCGGTGAAATCAACATGGTTGCGTGCGGTTGTCGTTATTTATTCGCGTATTTTTCCAACAAGAGCGTCGGATGCGCCTGCATGCATGGACGTCACATTCGTTAGCGGGCATCCATACAACTTAAAGATCTCAACGTTTTGTTTGGTAGATTTGTAAATTACATCCCACGACCTGTTTGAAATAGACAACATTAACAGGTGTCTCATAGATAATTCTTTTAAAAAAAATGCAATAAAAAAAAAAAACTACCCACGAACTTGCCACGTAAAAAGGCCGTGCCAGAGTCTACAATAGTGATTTCCGATCAAAATTAGTGGCCGGCTGGATCCACTCTTCCAAACACCGGATTGCTTGCGCCGTTGAAATCTTTGGAGGGAATTTGTTTCAAGCGCAACTGAAAATTAAACCTAATCCTGAATTTTTTGATGAGGTATGGAAGGTTACCTTTTTTCTGAGATTTAAAGCAAATAATATAGGTAGGTATGATCATAAATAGAAGGCGTCGATCCCCTCAAATTATTATTTAAATAGGAAATAAAAGTCCATCAGTTATTGCCCGTAATAATTCGGCTACAATTTGGGACCACTTTGGGGAATAAATTAGACTAGCCGAGCTCAAGGGATCGTTTAAAGGTGCGTCCTCACCACAAATATTCTAAAGCGCCGACAAATTACTATCTTTCCAAAAAGGAAAAAAGAATTGATAACTGACGATATTTACCTAAGGGAAACTTTCAGAAAATGGACCCGAGTGTTTTTCTTTTTTTAAAAGGCATGAAATTGATATTATTTTAAGTAAGGGTTTGAAGTGCCATTATTATTTTAAAAAAGGGCATTAAGTGGCTATGATTGTTTTAAATAAGGGCCTAACCGTATCGACTGGTCTGTTAAATTTTTTGGCCAATCAAAGGCGTTTTTGTCAAAATGTAATTTTAACTTAATTTCATTAGTTAAATTAAATAAAAATTTTAAAAAAGTTAAAGTTAAAAAAGGGAAAAAAGGAGATGCATAGGCAAGAGTGCAGCCAACTCTCGCATGTGTTTCTTATTTTTTTTAAGCCTAAAGTGACGAGAGATAGTAACTCGAGGCTTTTTTTTTTAAACTAATAACTTGAGGCCCGTATTTGAAATAATGTGCATTTCAGGCCTTTTATTGACACAATGAGGATACCAGAGACCTTTTGAAATAACGTCAACTTCATACTCTTATTTAAGAAAATGAGGGGACTTGATGCCTTTATTCGAAAATTTTTCTTTACCTAATTGAGATATAATGTTGTCTTTACATCCATTTGTAATTGTGTTTTTTTTTTATATTTTATTTGTTAACTTTCGTGATTTTTTAAATCAGCACAGAAGTAAGTTCAATTTTGCCGGGTTTGATTAGTCGCGGGTCATCCACATGGGGGACTAAGGAAATTCATAAATATCAATTTAAAAAATTTAGGGCATAGATGAGCTCATGGGACTCGAGTCCAAATTGTTCCCCATCTCTCCGGTCTCTTTTCCAGTCGGTTCTTCAATTTTCTTTTTCATGCTAACGTTTCCGACTTCCCCGTTCGGAAAAAGGATTCAAATTGATTTCCACACGGTCAAATTCCTCGCACGGATCCCCGTCCGTCCAATTGGGAGATCGTCAGCCGTCCGATTTCGCCTCCCTACTACCTCTCGGCGCTCGCCGGTAGGATACGCGCTTATGGTTACCTTTCCCCTGCACCTTCAAAAAGGGCAATTTTGCCACCATCGACACAATAAAGCGGCAACTTACCGGAGATCTCTCTCTCTCTCGACACACTCCCTTTGTTGCTCGGAGGGAAAGGGCGCTGTCCGAACAAAGGCTTGATTGGCGAGCAGAGTAAGTAGTCTCGCGTCTTTGTTTGATTATTGCTCTTTCCGGCGATTGTTCTGGGATGTTACTCTTCGGGTTGATTAGCGGGATCTGTTTGCTTCGAATGCGTTTGGCCTTTGATGTCATGTGCTTTAGATATGGTTGAAGTGTGGTTGGGCTCGATTTCTTTCGGGTGTTTCGCGTGCCGGTTCTAGCTTTATGTCTAGCTGACGAGAGATTGGACATTTCTTGATTGTTGGTGAGTTTCTTTCTGGGTTTTATCAATCTTGTTCCGGATGAAAACATGTTAACTGGATAGATGCAATGGTATGGATTCTGTGATTAGCTGTATTTGTCGGGTAGCTAATTTAGTGGTGGAACAATCAAGGCTTTGTTTGATCAGCGCCTATTTATTTACTTTTTTATCTTGTCCTGCTTGTCGGGTGCACGGCTTAACATTGGGAGGCCAGAAGAGACTGCCTTGGTGTTTTAGATCAAACCAAGATTCTATCTTCTGGTTTGGTCATTCTGGTTTCTTTTCTTCTTTGGTTGCAGATCAGGTGGCATCAATTTAGTCACCAACTGATTCGCACGGTCGGCTTTGAATTTGGTGTGATTTTCCAGTTTAAAGTAAGATGGTTTCGGTGAGTACTTTGTGTTGAGGCCTAGGCGCCCAGTCCAGTTGTGGCTGTTTCTCTGCTACTTTTTCAGTAAATGGGCTGCTTCCATTCTACACAAAGAAGACAATTCCCTGGTTATGAGGACCCTGTGACTCTTGCCTCGCAGACAGCTTGTGAGTATCTCTGAGAATTCACTAGGGGCAAACAATTACTGTTACATTCTGGTTCTTTCTCGATTCTGCTTCAGTTGCACAATAGTGATAATTCAGAGTGAATGGGTAATCTTAACTCTTGGAACCAAACTCTATTCCAAAGCAATCAACTTTTGTCTTTCACTAATTCGAGGAAGTTCACTAGCGTGCCTGCGTTCGACTGTAGGAGGGAATGTAAGTTTCTGCTTAGGTTTGACTTACAATAGGAATATTGCGACCATGATCTGTTGACAAGAGTGAGATTCATGCTTGGCTGCTCGTCGTTTCTTTTCTTTAAATACACTGACTCCTATGAATTTGTGTTTCTCAGTCAGTGTCAGTGAAGTCGAAGCATTATTTGAGCTATACAAGAGCATCAGCAGCTCTCTAGTTGATGATGGGTTGATAAATAAGGTAAGATGGACTGCTGATTGGTATGGAACGCTTATTATTATTATTATTATTTTTGTCATTGCACTGTGTGTTTTCATTTCCTTTTCTTGCTGAGATGTCATCTCCCTAGAAAATCTTGGATAAATAGAATGTGCATGCTTCAGCGAGACTCAGCAAACTTTTATTGCTTTGTTGACCCAGTGGACCTTTCTTGGAATGCTGTTTTGCCTGCTTTTAGAGTTCCTTCTTTTAGGAAAAGATGCAACAATGTGTAAACTATGCGCTTTTGGTATTATGTCTCCAGGTTTTGTGACTAATAAGTCTGTGAGCTAACAGTGCTTCCCCCTTTCCCTTTGCAAACTTCCATTGGCCAATTTTGTGGAGAACTAGAATGACACATATTAATTGCATGGTCATCTTAACAGTGAATAGTTAATCTCAGAAATTCATAGTGATCTGTAAGCAGACTGGTAATCTCATGATTAGTTCAGTAGCATAGATTTTATTTTTCTGCATTTTCTGCTGAAACTACCAGTTAAACTAAAATGGAGATACAATGGTAGGGAGGATTTGCATGCCCTCTACTCTCTTGTATGTCCCCTTCTCTTAGTTCTTTATATCCAATGACATGTGGATCCAAAGCAATCACTTTAAGCTACTTGTATTATCCTATTGATCGGGGTGAGGGAGGGGTTGGGAGATGATGTAGGAAAAGTCTCCATTTTGAGGTAGTATGTTCAATCTACTCATTTTTCCTTTGTTTGTAATGTGTATATGATATGTTCTTGTTCGCAAATTCCGGTTGTGACAAAGAATTTGCTAACTGTGTATTCCAGGAAGAGTTTCAGTTGGCTTTATTCAAGAACAGGAAGAAAGAGAATCTCTTTGCCAATCGGGTAATTGGCTAATTTTGTTTGTTTCTTCTCTTGTGATGCCCATGCCTTTACCTCTCATGTCTGTCCATGAGTGATCCGTGCATTCCACGTTGCTCTTACAAAATCCTCCAGATATCATGTTGACTTGGATAAATTTTAAAATCCTGGTTATAAAGTTTTCACTTTTACAAGTAAATATTCTGCAATGGAATAAATCTGCCTCTAAATTGGGTTCACTATTAAGTAACTCAATTCTCCAGTTCAGTTACTCCGTGCCCATCAAGCATAATGCTGTTCGTTGAGTGATTAGCGAATTGGACTCCTAAATTTGTTCCCTTTGTGTGCAGATCTTTGATCTTTTTGATGTTAAGAATAAGGGGTCCATTGACTTTGGTGACTTTGTTAGATCTCTGAATGTCTTCCATCCTAATGCTCCTGAAGAAGATAAGATTGACTGTAAGTTCACAAAGTGCAGATTTTGTGCTTGCTGCCATAGAATTCGGTGTCAAGTGCCACCATTCACCTGTTTCTCACTTCTTTTTTGTTATATTTTACACGTTCCTTCAATTTGACACGTTTATTGCTCAATTGCAGTCTCCTTCAAGCTATATGATTTGGATGGTACTGGATTTATCGAACGTCAAGAGGTAAGTGAGATGCATAGTTCCTCAAGTGATAGTTTCAGTTGCTATATGTTAGCAATATCTCTACTGCTTTCTCTCCAATAAGAACCTATGTTAGAGGACAGAGTCGGAGGATGAGAATTGCACTTGAATCATCTCAATTCAATGGAACTATCCTGAATAACTGTACTTGGTGTTTAGGTTCTGTGTGTCAATTATACCCGAGGTCAAAATAACTTACTCAGTTGACTTTGTCCCTCCAATTTATAAGGTTTTGTAGAGCAAGAAATTCAATTTTGAATGTGTGAGTCAAGGTGCAAGCATTAGTTTATTTGTAGAAAAGATTGTCTCGTGATTGATGTATGTATTACCAATTCTAATACAGGATTCTCATTCCATGCTTGATTTGGTAGGTCAAGCAAATGTTGATTGCTCTTCTATGCGAATCAGACATGAAATTGGCTGATGACACGATTGAAATAATACTCGATAAGGTAAGTCACCTTTATGTGGATAATAGTAGCATCAGATAGGACATCTTACTGTGTTAGAAGGATTGGAGAGGACAAATAATATCCACGAATTTGATGCTTTTGTAGTTTATGGCCACTTATTAGGTTGAGACAGTAAGTTTGTCCTTGTACTACTGAAGTAATCTTATCTTAGTGGTTATATATTTTGGAGTAATAAAAGATGAAGCTTAGTATGGGAAACTGTGTCGCCATTTAAGCGGAGCATTGGACATCATCCTTCCAGGATGGCAGGGTGCATGTCCTTCCTGTTGTGCAGGAACTCCATGTGTCTCAATCCAGCCTTTGTAAACACCTAGTTTTTTTGCAATGTTTGCAGACTTTCTTGGAAGCTGATGTGAACCAGGATGGGAAAATCGACAAGAATGAATGGCAGAACTTTGTTTCCAAGAACCCCTCGTTGTTAAAAATCATGACCCTCCCTTATTTGAGGTGATTCCCTTTTCCCAAACGCTTGTCCATTTGTACGTGTTTATCTTCAATATATTTATTTTCCCTCTCCTCTTGAACTTCAGGGACATAACAACTACTTTTCCTAGCTTTGTGTTCAACTCTGAAGTTGATGAGATTGCTACATAGAGGAAGTCGTAGTGCGGCATGCTTCATGCCCCTAGACATTAGTACTAGAGATGTCTTCATTTAGAACAGATGGAGAGAAACAGAGTTTCAGGGTTGACATGTTTTTCTCCTTTTCCTGTTCGATTTGCTGATGGCAAGAGGATTATATCTCGGAGGTCTTCAGCGATTGTAAAGCATCATTGGTAATTTGTAGTCATTGTTTTTATGTCTATAGTAGTCTACAAGTGCACGGCACAGCACGGGTGTTACATTGAGAGCATTTGACTTGTGTTATGATGACACGCCTTGTGGAGACATCGAGACGAGTATTGTGTTTCATTGAAATGGAGTTGTGTCTGGTTCCGGTTTTGGTTCACTGGACAACAACGTTAACTTTCATCTGTGGCTTCGTAGTCGGTTTGATTTCCAGAACATTTGGGTTGAACACGCAGAAATAAAGGCTTGTTCTATGTGCACATGTCAAGTGACTAGTGAGAATCGTGAGAGTAACAGTGATGAGAAGCCGAGCTTATCAAATGACAAACACGTGTTTGAGTCCCTACACTTCACATGAGATGTTAATCAAATACTGAAAAAGGCATTAGAGATTTCTCAACTTTTCAAATTGTTCAATTATTTGAACTACCTTTTTTTTTTTGGTTTTGTTGTTTTTTTTTTGGGTGGGGGGTGTTTGCAATTGGATCCCTTTACGGAAATGTTGACGTGGTTGTTGAGTTAAATGCTAAGTTGATATCCTGAGTGGCATTGAAAATGTAAGAGATAAATGCATTGGAAGTTTTAAAATTTGTTATAAGAATACAATTGGGTTTTAAAATTTTCAACAAGCACAATTAAATTCTAAAATTTGTCATAAAAGTGTAATTAAGTCCTAAAATTGTCAAAATATGTAAAGATGCAATCATGCAATCTTATTCTAAAACTTGTCAAATTGTTAATTATACTTTTTGAAAGTTTGAAAACATGATTGCATTTTAAAAGTTTTAGGATTCAATTGCACTATCTAACAAGTTTTAAGATTTAATTGCACTTTTTAAAAATTTTAGGATTCAATTGCATTTTTATAATAAGTTTTAGGATTTTCAATGCACTTATCCTATTTTCATGTGTTCTCATGTATTTTGTAAAATAGAATGGATTATACATTGATGGAATGACTAATTTGAAAAGAATAAAAAAAATAAAAATTTAGAGATTCAATCTCATAAAAGAAAAAAAAATAGTGTTAAATCCTCAAAGCTGCTGAGCAAAACCTGTGACAAAAATTTTAAAAAAAAAATTGAAACGACGTCGCTCGCGGATCACGTGACATCGACGTGACTGCACAAAGCTCCGGAAGCTTTGAAAGGCACCGACTTTAGAGCATGGAGAAACATTTCTCTACGCACTCCGACGCAGACGGAAGCGACGAGAGACACGATGGCAGAGACGAGCACGAGCACGAGCAGAAGCAGCGGAGAGATTAATGGCGAGGCGAAAGAGAGGATTGCGGAGAGGTTGTCGTCCCTCGAGAACCTCTACTTCCCTCGCGCTGTCCAACCTCGAGCCTCCGATTCCTCTCAGCGCAAGTCCATCTTCCTCGACCTCCTCGCTCGCGACATCGCCGTTTTCTTAGGTCTCTCTCTCTCTCTCTCTCTCTCTCTCTCTCTCTCTCCGTGTTCGTGCAAGCAATCGGGTCAATTTATTCTTCTTTTCTTGATCGATTTCGTAAGGTCTGATTGCATGTTCTTATTTTGGCGGAATTAGTTTCAATTTGGGAGATGAAGGAGAGGTATTTTTGAATTTGTATGGGATTGTGAACAGAGAATCGAAAATGTCCCTGCTGCTAGCGACTGATTGATGAATGAGTTCCGGAGATGTTAAGCGATGTGTGTCCTGAAGTCTGTGCGATAATGGAAGGAAAAATCTGGGGCAGCTTTAGTTTTTTTTTTTGGGGGGGAGGAGGGGGGCGGGGGGCGTGGTTTGGATGCCTTCAATTTCATGACACCATCTTTTTGCTCTATTGAATTTTCTGGACCTCAAGAAGAACAACCTGGATGTTATGATTGAGCACTTGCAATGTAGTTTTGGTGGAATTGCGAAATGTTATGGTAGCTTGGTCTTGTTGATGCTTAGTTTGTATCTTGGGACGAGTGGTGATCTTTTCATCCTTCTGTAGTCTTAGTCCAGTTTGTTCGGGTTGCAGGACTTGATACAGTGGCTCTAACTCATCTTTCATAGTGTTCGTGCTCCTTTCTGTCCATCAATGTGCCCATTCTCAATTGTCTTACTGATTAATTGTTGAATCTACCTTCCTTAATTAGATTTCTGTAGTGTTCTCGAAACGGGGAACTGATACTCTGTAAGCTTGTTTCAGATTACATTGATTTCTCTTATTTTGAGATCCTCCATGCGATGAGTATCGGACTCAATGTGATGTTCTTATAGCTTACGATGGTCAAACGTAGGCAGTCAAAGTCCTACATTATAGGCCCTTCTACAGCTAGATAGTAAATGAGAGACTTAGTGATCCAAATAACTGCTGTTCCCTCTTTTGTTGATATACAGAACGTTATGGAGCTCAATTGACGAGTGATGAGCTTCGAGAATTCGATGCACTCAAGGATGACTATGAAATAAACTGGCATCTAAATCACCTGAGGACCATCATGAGTCCAACTTCGGATGAGTTACGGTTGAGATCAATCACTGTGAAAAATCGCAGGAGAGCTTACCTTAATAAGCTAATATCTGATGGGCAATACTTTTCAGAGGATGCTATGAGGGAGAGAGAGCCATATTTGCACCATGAGTATGTGGGGAAGTTCCAGGATCCTAGTGGGAGGAGTATGGCCAGGCCAGGGGAGAGGTGGTCCGAGACACTGATGAGGAGGTCAGAAGAAGCTTTTGTGGTTGCGGAGATACGGAGGGAGCAGCAAAGGTTAGGTGTTGCTGAGAGGGACTGGGTTGGTAATGAAATAAAGCAAATGGAAGAGGAGGAGGAGGAGGAGGAGGAGGAGGAGGAGGAGCCAGCAAACGGAGAACACAGCATGAAAGCCAATGGATCTGTCGCCCCTTCAAATCATGTGGAGGTAATTTGTGAAAATTGTAATCCTCTTGGGCCCTTAAACTCCTCCTAAGGACTTATATGTTCTTTATTGTTTGTCCTTTGCAATACAATACTGAACCTTGGCGTAAGACCTGAAGTAGCTTTTCCATCAACATCAATTAATTTGAAGAACTGAAAGATGATACTTGTGGCATCGACGGATTAGATATTTTCATGAAGATAGATAATATCAACAAACAAATCAGAATTCCAACTGTCGCGAAGAGCCTCCTGTTTCATGCACAACAAAGGTTGTCTATGATGTTTTTGAGTTTACTCTGTACCCTAAAATAATAATCACTTGCCTTGTTGGATGGTGGTATGCAGAGTGCCGCAGCAGGGCAGATGGAGGGCGAAACGTTATCTGCTATGGAAATTCAAGACCAGATGGATCAGTTCACTTGCATTATGCAGCAGAAGTTTTTGTCAGGAGAAGATCACCAGCACTTGGATTACTCCAAAATAGACGCGGATGAGAGCCTGGATGATCACTGGCTTAGGGAGGCCAACGATGATGCCGAGGATAAGTATTTCGCTGAAGATTGAGAATGTCGTGCAGTGATTCATCATTGCCATGTTAAACTATGCATCTGCTCTTTCTGTTGGCTGAGTGTTGCTAGTGTCCGTCCGTGGGTTTAGCTTCGTCCTCTCCATTTGGTGTAGATGATGTTATTGGCATTTTGATAACGATGAATCAGGTCGATTGCATATGGCTCGTATGCTGGAAGGAACTCTCTCCCTCCCTCAATCTCTCCCTGCCCACTTAGGGTGCGTATAGTAACACTCCACCGGAAAAAGTGTTTCTGTTCTCAAAGTGTTCTCGGAACACTTTGGAAACAAAAACGCGTATGGTAAAAAAGTGATCAAAAAGTGTTCCGAGAAACAAAAACACTTTTGGAGCAGAAATGAGAAAAAAAAAAACTTGCTTCTGTGTTTCCGGAACATTTTTTAGGAACACATTTGGAACATTTTTTGAAAATAATTGGAAATACTTACTTGAAAATAATTAAAAATAAAAATAATTTTTTTCGAAAAATAAAAAATAAGAAAGATTAAAAATCGAAATAATAAAAATAAATAATCAAATAAATTAATTTAAAATAAAATGATTAAAAATAAAAAATAAATTTTTTGAAATAATAAAAATAGAGTATAAAAATCGAAATAATTAAAGAATAAAAAATATTTTTTGAAAAATAAAAAATAAAAAAATTAAAAAACGAAATAATTAAAATAAATAACGAAAAAAAAATTAATTTAAAATAAAATGATTAAAAATAAAAAAATAAATTTTTGAAATAATAAAAATATAAATATAAAAATTAATTAATTAATTAATTAAAAATAA
The DNA here is from genome assembly GCA_016432845.1 of Psidium guajava. NCBI lineage: Eukaryota > Viridiplantae > Streptophyta > Magnoliopsida > Myrtales > Myrtaceae > Psidium > Psidium guajava. The sequence goes on from CM028230.1 coordinate 1,735,679, forward strand.
AAATAAAAAACATAATTTTTCCAAAAAAAACATAATTTTATCAAAAAAATAAATAATTAAAATCAAAAAATAAAAAATAAAAAAATATTCTAAATAATAAAAATTAATTGAGAAATTGAATCATTTACAAAGGGTATTTTTTTTTTTTATTAAACGGCGTTTACGTCAAAATTGTATTCAAATATACTTTTCAATTACAGTTTATAAAACAGTATTTGTATTCAATTATGTTATTATATGTTTATCTACTTGGAATCATTTATGTTTGACTCATAATTGTAATTTTTCCTATCTATGGAAAACATATTTTATGTTCCCACAAAACTCGCAGAAATATTTGCTGTGTTGGCCGACCTCCATTTTCTTAATCTGCTTACGCAGACTCGCCCCCGTAAAAGGGTGCCTGCAACCCGGAGCAATTCGGTCCGTTCAGCAATGCCCCGTAAAAGCAAATGACTTTTGGCATTGGACTTGTAATTAATTCCCACTGGACTTAAGTCCTAACCCTCACGAAATATGCGACATAAACTCTTACCAGATTTGCCTAATGCACGACAGAGTTCAATCAGAAAGGAAAGCAGTTCTAATTGTCCCCTACGCCATCTCATCCTATCCAAGTTCTTGAGCAGAAATCCTTAAAATCAATCCACATCGTCTTTTCAGACATCAATGCCCACAATGCACGAGGCACGGTCGATGCGCATCAGCTGTTTGCACCTAGGAATTGGCTGTAAGATCGCCAGGATCCTTACCATACTTGCCGACAATGCCCGCCTTCTTCGTTCTTTTGGTCTGCAAACAAAGCAAACGGCGCGAAATGCAATGAGTTCTTCAAATCTAATAGAGACCGTCGCGCGGCGCGCAATGCATGTGTCGTTCCGCTGAATCGCATCACGCGATCACAGAAAATCACGCAAATTTGGGGTGACGCACGTCATTGCGTTAAGAGAATTCGTGCTAGAACAAGAGCATGAAGCTACACTGCAAAAAAAAAAAAAAAATCTATCGAATCAGAGAGAGATGGGGAGAGAGAACCATGGATGGTGGGCGAGAGAGAGCAGCAAACGAGTGGAGGCGGCAGTTGGAGAAGAGAAGAGCAGACTGTCTTCTAGGGTGTGGCCAAAAGCGAAGCGAAAACGCAGTCGCAACCTATGACCAACAACGTACATTGGGAAATTTCGAACGGGGCCCGCGAAGTTTTGGTCCAGTCTCAATCGACCCTAAAGTATTCACTTTATTATATCGATATCAATTCAATTCTATTTTTTTTAATTATATCGATTTAATTTTAAATATTTTTATGTTGATAACGATTTAAATTAATCGAACGGACTGAATTGAACCCAAAATAAAAATATGTAGCACTAAATTAGCCCAACTAAAAAGTTTAGGACTAAATTGATTCAATACGATAGATATAACACTTTATAAATACATTTTCCCCCTTACTTTTCTGTGCATCAATATCACCTTTATCCCAAACCAATTGGGATCGACGATTGATAAACCCGAAGTGAAAAACATAAAATAAATTAAAATAAAAGCAAAGATATGGATACCACAAAAAGAAATAAGGACTAAACAGGAAAATCTGAAACATAGAAAATGCCTCATCTACAATGCGAATAGCTTTCCTCCATTCTGTTCTAAAACAGACCATACGCAAATTTATTTCTCATTTCATTAAATTTTATTTTACTACCTTATCCCAAGTAAATTTCGGCTAACATTTTCCTTTCTTCATGTTATGTTTGCGGTAACAAACTTTTTCTTTTCTTACCAGGGTATCTAGAGGTCTGCGGAGAATATTTCTAAACCATCTCAATCTGTATTATCTAATCTTCTTTACCACCGGTACTATTTTAACTTTTTATTGAATATCGTCATTTCTTATCTTATCCATCCTTATATATGACTACACATCCAACTTAATATCTTTATTTTCGCTATCCTCATTTTATGCTCATGTTACTTCTGTACTAGCCAGTATTCGGCTCTGTATAGCATTGATGACCTTATTACTGTTCTACAAAATTTTCTTTTTAGCTTAAGAGGGATTTTGCGATCATACAAAAATTCGGATGCACTGCGTCATTTCATTCAACATGCTCTGATTTTATGACTAATATCCTCATCAATTTCTCTTCTCTTTTGCCTCATAGAGAATAGCTCTTTTTTTACGGTCGGCTCTTTACTCCTGATGCCAATCCTCCTCTTTTACCCTGGCCTGGAACAAGCTATGTAAGCATATATACGTGGAGTTATCCCTTTGTGCATTGCTGAAGCTAAATGACAAGGATTATGACACGTTAATGATTTCGAACGATTTGGCTAGAAATTCAAACACTCAGGGTGAATTATCAAAGTTCGAAGCAAAAGATCAACCATCACAAACTTCTTACTGTATCTGTCCCATTGGCGAATGTCCTTCATCGATCCAGAGAGCAACGATTCTTCCAATTTCAAGAAGCACAATGAACCTGTGAAAACTCCTGGTAGGAGAAAAAATTTGGAATTTAAGATCAAGGTTTCACTTTCTCAATCGGATTCGAACCAAATTATAGCAATGTAGCGCGGCTTTCACCTCATCGACAACTTACTTTTATTCGGTCGTAATTCCAGAACCATGCTATCGGCATCAGGGACATTTAATAAGATGGACAGCAAAAATTTCATTTCTCAAGGGGAGCGACCGCCACACATTGGTGGTGTCATCTAAACATCTGTATATCTACAAAAGAATAGTCAGAGACCTCACAACCATAATGTCTTCGGAACCCCAACCCAAAACAGAAGAGAACAATGAGTAAAAGACCACATTTTGTAGCTTTTTTCCTTCCCCTAAACTGGCAGAATCTGCACAAAGACATCCTCAACAGATGTCTGTGAATAGTCCACCTAGATTTCTTTAGAACCCCAGCCCAAAACACAAGAGAACTATAAGCTACTAGTAAAAGACCATAGTTTGTAGTTTTTTTCCTTCCGCGACGCTGGAAACAATCTGTACGAAGACATCCTAAAGAGATGCCTGTGAAATGTCCACCAAATTAAATGTCTCAATCAAGTTAGACTCCTTGGGCTGGTGAATAATCCTTTCGAACATATCGCTGAGGCTAGGATGATGTATCAGCTCTTCCAGAATTTTATCATCTGGTCCTGTTGATGTGACTTTTTGCCCAGGATCCGATGAAGCGAACACCAACTCAGACAATCTGTCTTTCTCCACTTGCCGACAGTATTTCTCAGCCTCAATTGTCCCAGAAGTAATCAGATGATAAATATATACTACATTCTCCTGTCCAAGCCTGTAGGCACGGCTTATGGCCTGCCTCTCAACCGAAGGGTTCCACACAACATCCATTAACACGACCCTCGAAGCGCCCACCAGATTAATCCCTTCGGAACATGCTTTTGTAGAAGCAAGCAACACCCTCACTTCGCTCGTTGGGTCGTTGAAGGCATTAATGGAGGATTGGCGCTGCTTGATGTCAGCCTGTCCATCCATATATAACAGTTCCTTGCCATCCGTCCAATGAAAAGTGGACTTGAGAAGGTCCCTTATGAAGGTCAGGGGAACAATGAATTGGCTAAAAACCAGGACCTTCTCATGCATTGCCTCACTAAGACGGATGAGTTCCACTAGAAATCTGGTTTTGACCCCAGCTTCGGGTTTCTTTCTAAGGCTTTCTAAGTTACTTCTGTCAACTGTTAACCCTTCACTCTCAGATACAGAGCACTGAGAGAAGAGAAATGGATGAACGGATATTGAGGAGACAAGGTGACCCAACAAAAACGTGTTCTTCACACTTTGCACAATATCAAGGAGGCTCTTCTGTAATTCTCCTGGCCGGAGAACAATCACAGAGTCCCGCAACCCAGGAAGTCTTTCTTTAAGTATGTTGCCTTTGTGTACATGCACGAATGGGTCAATCATAGCTCTGAGCTTTTCTAGTCCATCGTTGTTTTTTTTCACTATGGATTGGGCCATCACATCCCACTCCCCTCTCACCTTGCTTCTTTTGCGTCCACGCTTTCTAGGGAAATTACCGAAGCATCCCAATGGAATTCTTTCAGCAAATTTTGGCCTCACCAAGCAGAGGGTATTAAAGAGCTCATCAAAATTATTCTGGAAAGGAGTTCCAGACAGAATGATGCGTCTTTGCGTTTCCACTTTACGCAAAGCCTTCCAGATCAGGCTCCGGTCATTGCGAGGAGTATGTCCTTCATCAAGGACTAAAAGACCAGGAAGCTCTAGAAGTATTTTCCTCTGCTCATCTTCAGTTTTATTTCGAGGCATACCGTCTTTCCTATTTTGCCACGTAAAGGACCTGAAGAGTGCGTAACTTACTCCCAGGATGCTGCTTTTTTTCCTCCACGAATACAGCTTCGCCATACGAACATATTTTTTGCCCAGGTCCCCATGCTTAAAATGCCTTAGAAGACTCATAGCTGTCTTACTTTCCCTCCCAGAAAGCTCGGGATTGTTGAGATTATGAAATGCTATATCCTTGTTCCACTTTCGAAACTCTTCTTCCCACGTGAGGAGCATGCTCCGAGGAGCAATGATCACAGGCCTGCAACGTGGAAATAGTTCCATATACGTTTGAAGAAAAACGATAGTCAGCCGAGACTTTCCAGTTCCAGGAGCATGTGATATTATACATCCACCATCACAGCCAACTGTTGTTTGCCTTCTCAGCTCATTAAGCTGAATTCCTCCTGCTATATTCTTCCAAATGAACTCAAAGCCTTCACGTTGATGTGGATACAAGTTGCTTCTTACACCAGGAATTAAGTCCCAAACTGTACCATGCACATTGGCTGGGGCAAGGCCATCTTGGAGATCGCAACTGGAGTCTTGAGAGTGAAGTTTTTCAAGCAAATAGTCCTCACGGTCATATCTACCGCAGACCCTTCGCCCTGACTTTTCCAGAGGATCAGTACTCTGAACAGTGTAGGCATAAAGGTAGAAATCAATAAGCCTCATAGTTTCTAAACTATAACTCAGATGAAGAGAGAGTGCATTCAAATTAAATTTCTTTAATTATCAGTTAATTAGTTAACGACCGAACCAAGGAAAACAAGAAGAAAGCAAGTCATGATATCTTTCCTTAGAGTTTGAGCTACATCATCTCAACTTGATTCATCGGATCCACCGCGTGAAATTTACAGATGGCACAATCTAATGGAAATATGAAATTCTCTCCAAGTCCACTGAACATGAGTCCAAACTTTAAAATCTATGTCGATTTAAGTGGGACAGCATTGAAGATCGAAAGAGCTGTTCTCTTGAGCCGACACCCAGGGTAGCCAAAACAACCAGGAAATTAGCAGAAAAGGATTTCAGGGCTTACTAATACTGGTGGAACATATTTGATCTCCAGCTGCAGAAAGAAGCAATGTTTGCATCTGGATCCAATTTCTTCATCGAGAATAAACTCATGATTACCCTGACTACAAAGGGTCACTCTATCAAAGTCAGGCTGAGGGTCAACATCTTTACTTTCAACCTGGGAGCAAAGATGAGCTACTTTAACATTTCAGTCAAACTTATAGCATAAAAAAAGCTCACGTGACAGTACATGTTGATTAAAATATTAAATATTAAACCACGCCTTCATCTAACAGTTTAAATTTTTAGAACGATTGGCTGCGATCCCATAAAATCTAACATGGTATCAGAGCAGGAGGTCTCGAGTTCAAATATTTTCAGGCCCCATTTGCCTCCCCATCTAAATATGTTCACACTTAGTACTGGCAAAAGACCAGACTAAGCGTGAGAGGGAGTGATAAAATCAACATCAACATCACCTTTATCCCAAACCAGTTAGGGTCGGCGGTCGATGCACTTGAAGTGAAAAACTTAAAATATATTAAAATAAAAGCAAAAACATGGGTACCCCAAAAATAAAATAAATAAATATAAAAGACTAAATAGGGCACTCTGGAATATAGAAAATTCCCTCTTTACAATGCGGATAGCTTTTCTTCACTCCGTCCTAAGGCAGACCATATGCCAATCTATTTCCCACTCCATTAAATCTTGTTTTACTACTTTTCCCCAAGTAAGTTTCGGCCAACCTCGTTCTTTTTTCATATCGTGTTCTCGGTAACACACTTCTGTTCTTGTCGGAGCATATAGGGATCTACGGAAAATATATCCAAACCATCTCAATATATGTTCTCTCATCTTCTCTGTCACTGGTACTATTCCAACTTTTCGTCGAATATCGTCATTTCTTATCTTATCCATCGTTATATGACCACACATCTAACTTAACATCCTCATTTCCGCTATCCCAATTTTCTTCTTATGTTGCTTCTGTACTGGCCAACATTCAGCTCCGTATAGCATTGCAGGTCTTATTGTTGTTCTATAAAATTTTCCCTTTAATTTAAGAGGGATTTTGCAATCACACAAAAACCCTAATGCACTGCGCCATTTCATCCAACCTGCTTCGATTTTATGACTAACATCCTCATCAATCTCTCCCATCTTTTGCAAAATTGATCCCAAATATCTAAAAGCATCTTTCTTAGGTACCTTCTGTCCAAGCATATCCACGGATTCTTGATCACCTTCTCTTGTCGTGGCGAACTCACGCTATTAAACCATGCCTCTTCTAACAGCTTAAATTTTTAAAACTGTTGGCTGTGGTCCCACAAAATCTAATATATAAACTAAGAAAATTAACATTTTAGAAATTAGATGCAGATTTCTAGATGCTGAGGTGTATCAAACAACCAGGCTAGTATACTGTCATTCCTACGACTTATGTTGAACTTCTAGCATATGCACAAGAGAATTGCTCCTCGTAATCACATATGGAGAGAGCAATAGAGATGTATTAAACACCAGTTTTGTGCAAACAGACGCAATGTTTCACTAAATAATGCAAAAATAAGGCAACCCAGAGCACAGAAAATTAGCAACTACTGATGCGACGAATCAAATATAATCCGACTTGAAATGATGTCCTTAAAATAAGTGTCAAAAGATTATTGGAGGTCCCGGCTGTCAGAGCCAGAAGGAAGTAGGCACTTCAGGCTGCTTACTCATCCCGGCATGCAAACACAAGCCTAAGTTTCGTCGAGAACTGCATGTGTTTGTTTAGCATATTTCAACTGAATGCTGAAATTTGGCACTGTCCCACCTTAGAAGGAAAACTAACACGATCTCCATGTGAAATTAGACCAAAGTTTTCTGTAAGAATGACAAACTAATTCATAATGTGCCTCCACTATAATGTGAGAAAAAGGAAGAATTGAAGTTATTCTACACCAAGCAAAATTGTCTTAAAATGACAACAACAGTATTAATTACTTCATCCTTAATTTAAAAGGAAGAGAGATGTTTCGGTCTCCACCTACCATATCGGTATTATAAGAGTCAATCTCACGAGTCCGGAGACAAAAGTCAAGCTCATCCCACAGCTTGTCCAGTTCTTTCTCGTAATCTGATTTCTCCAGCTGCTCTGGTTCCCCTTCTCCAAAAGTAAATTTCAATGGAAGAATGCATCCACTGCTTTGCCTATTGGTTTCTCCTTCACAAGTTGCATCTCTAAAAGCATCTACTTTTTTGGGGGATATCTCCCCCTTGTCCCAAATAGAATCCACCAGAATTTTGATGACATCACAATCCTGGGGAGAACGAACGCGCTTTTTCTTGGATAGGAATGGAAAATCTTCACCTTTCCCACATTCCCTTCGTTGACATTCCGCAACATTTTCGATGTTTGAACCAGCTTTTCTCTTCATGGATGGAATATCTTCACCTTTCCCACATTCCTTTTGCAGACATTCAGGACCATCATCAATGTTTGAACGAGCTTTTCTCTTAATGGATTTGGGTGAAAAGTTTTCAGGGTTGTGCTTTTCACTATCAGAGATGTCATCATCTTTAACATCCATAGATTTATCTACAACTGACATTGAGCTAGCTTTTCTATAGCTTGACATTGCACCAAAATAAGTTTTGTCTCTTACATGGTGACTGTCCAGATTAATGAGAAATTCATCTTTGACACAGTAGTTTTGAGATAAGCCAAGATCATCATCATCAAGGCAGATTGGATGGCTGCACGTGCCAACCTTCATCATATCCCTCCCTTGCCTGCCAAAATGTGATCGAGTTCGTAGGGCCACACAATTGCGCTCTTCACAGACATTAACATCACTTTCTTTGTCATCATCTTCACCTCTAAGAGAACTAGTCAGGATTTTCAAGCCCAATACTTTCCTCTTCTTCAAATCTGGCACGGGCATCCCTTCTCGACGTCTGTCAGAAGCGCTTTCTTCTTCTGTAACGTCACATTGGCTTGCTTTCCTACTTTTCAAATTGGGCAGGGGTTTCCCTTCTTGAGGTCCATTAAAAGCACTTTCTTCTTCTGTAATCTCACATTTGCTTGCGTTTTTCCCATCTCCTACGTCCTCCTCACTAGAAGAACTTGAGTTGCCCATGCTAACAGAAGTCGTTGACATCTTGCCCACGCAATCCTCATCCTCAGAAGCTGTATTGTTATCCTCACTGGACGACACCTCATCCTCACTAGAGGACGTCTCCATCTCATCTGACACATCCATAATTTCAATGTAGCTGTGTTCCTCATCAACCTTCAAGGCGGCAGTTTCTACCATATCTCTACCAGGGGAGGATGTCAAATTTAACTTCTTTCCACAGTCACATTTGGAGCCACTAATTTCACCAATGCTTCCATCCCGCACAGACACAGCAGCCCCACTATTCTTAAGAGGACCCTCTTGCTTCCTACGCATTGTAGAATCAGGATTCAAGGCAGTGCGAACACCAACTGGCTTATCACTAGAAACATCCCCTTCATCACAATCAACATGAGAAGAATCTTTGCGCCTCCCATCTAATTTCCCACTGCAAGACCTCGATTGCGCAGAATCAAGAAATCCGCTCTCCCCAACCACAGGCACGCCATCACCATTGCCCAAATCAGCAGAATCAACCGAGTCAATCGATATAACATCCTCAGCTTCCGCCAAACCCTTAATTGAATTCGGCCAATTCTCCACCATCAAATCCGCTTCCCCTAAAAATTCCACATCCTCATCAACTTCATCCACAATTATTTCCTCCCTCGGACGACGATCGCGAAGACTTGAACGGGTTTGAGCCCGAGTTCTCTTCGCAACTGGCACGCTATACCTCATCTACGAAGCAACACAACGAACCATCAATCTCTCAGCATGAAAAAAAAATCAGGAAGCATAACCACATTATCATCTAGACCCACAATTCTCAAAAAGCAACCCGGGAAAAAGAAAGAAGAGGGGAATTCAATGCCTTGGTCACGCGCGTGAAGGGTTCTCGAGAAAGAGCGCGGGACGCGACGGACGGAGAGTCGTCGGGAAGTCAACGACGGCGACTCCGCAAGGAAATAGAGGAGGGAGGAAAAGAGCGCGAACGAACAGTGCATGCAAGAGCGCTCGGCAAAGGAAACGGCGTGGACGCTTTTCGCGTCGGTGTCGTACCTTGACTGGTCAAGTTTTAAGAATAGTGTTTGTCGGGCTCCTTTCCCGGCAACGGAATGGCGAAACTACCCCCCCACCGTAGAGCACGAAACGACCTCGTGTCGGAAAGTGGAGCTTCGCGAGTAAGGAAGTTTAGGGATTTTTTCGACAAATTACCATCTCCGCCGTAACAGGGAATCCTGGTCTAGGCACGTCCTATAAATCAGCAGTATTACGACGAATCTTCAAGAAATCTGCAGGTAGTAATTCACTTTCCTCAATTTTACCAGTTGTCCGAACAGTCACGGGGTATATCTCTCGAGTATAACAATATTAATTTGTCCAAAAACAAAATTAACTATTACCTTACCCGTCATTGGCCAAAAAAATTTTTTTTTTGATGAAAACATATTCACTAATCAATACCATTTAGTCGTGTACCATAGGTCATGGGTAGATTTAAGACTTTTTCGACTCGTTAAGGTGAGGAATGTCTCATTCGATAATTTAAAACAAAATAAGTATTCGGTGCTAACAAGTCAATGGAATTTACACGACTGTGACATGGGATCCAACAAGATTCATGTTTTATACCTTTTTTCAACTTTATTTCACGCCACCCACTTCGATCATTTGCCACCGGCTCGTTGGATATTCAAGTCATTATATTTTTAGTACACTTGTTTCTTTTTGACTCTTTTGTAAAGCAGGGCCTATTCACGAATCGTGCTAAACATAGGGAAATCATGATTCTAGAAGATTCCCTCTAAATCGAATTTTTATAATGCTGGTCTATGAAATGAAAATTTCCTTCATTTTTTTTTTTTTGGGTTTTTATGTTAACGGAGTTGAACAACGGGAGGATCTGCTAATAGATAATATCGATTAGGATTGGACAACTCAGAGAAAGAATATGCTTTTGAATAGGACTAATGCCGGTCGATAGCTTATATTAACTCTGCACTCAACAGCTTAGCTTGCACTTCGCATCTTCATCTGAAGAAGGGGAGGAGGAAGAAGAGGAGGAGGAGGAGGAGGATCTCCATGTTCCATGCACAGCCAAGGTTGGTTGGTGTTACGCAGACTGCCGCTGCTGGGCGGACGGAAGGGGTGGGGGGGGAGGGGAAGGGACTCTTATCTGCTGTGGAAATTCAATACCGGATGGATCGGTTCCCTTACGTTATGCAGCAGAAGCTTCTGGCAGGGGGGGAAGATCACCATCACCATCACCTGGATTGCTCCAAACTGGATGAGGACGACAGCCAGGACCATCACTGGCTTAGGGAGGCCAACCGTGACGCCGAGGAGAAGTATTTTGCTGAAGATTGAGAATGTCACAGCGCACAGTGATTCATCATTGCCATCTTAAGCTAGGCATCTGCTCTCTCTGTTCGCCGAGTGTATCAAGCATCGATTCGGGGTTTTAGTTTCTTTTTTCTCCATTTCGTGTAGATATGATGTTTATGGACATTTTCATGATGAATTCGGTCGTTTGCATATGGCTTAAGTGCTTTTTGTAGGTGTGAAAGTGACCATTTGCTTGTTCTGCATTCTCGATGCCCATCGACGCTTGCTCCAAAACAAGGTATTCTTAGTACACAGAGTGACTAGCGACCGTGTCCTTAAACCAATGATTGTGTTGAGTACCCAATTGAGAGAATCTTATAGTTCCCGTCGTATCGATTGCTGTCGCATGATGCACCATCTATGTCTCGAAAGCCCAATTATTCTAAATACGAGTGTTTATAACCAAGTTTATTAAAGGTACTCGTCAGCAAGTTCTTTCCCGTTCCGTGTGCAGAGCTTCAAAAGGGTCAGGCTGATGCACGCACGAGGAACGGCAGTCAACATGACAGGTTCCTGCTTTTCCTCCGATCCTGAGACAGAGAACTTGGCAACGACAGAGATTCTCTTCCATTAATGGGCAACAATGACAGAGACTGTTCCATTTATGGGCAATGACGGAGACTTTTTTCCATTCATGGATATCGTGCATCAATTTTCCTTTCCTCTTTTCCCACGGATGAAAGAGAGAGATTGACATTTGAAGATTAGGAAAAAAAAATTCATTTCACTACGTAAAATCGGAAATTTGCGTATTTGGTGGAGATCGTTGATAAAACTACATAGCACCAAGAAGTTGTATATATACATGCGGAAAGAGAGAGACATTTAAAAAAGATTCAAATTTTACTTTGGAAACACTTGAGAAACAGAATGGAACCGTGAATTTCTGTATCTGTACGTCAAGTAATTGAAGATATTCAGAAAGGAAATACATATCGAATATTTCGTTGCAGCAAGACATCCTCTTTACAGCCCGCGGGTTCACCTCCAGCGGTCCCCGCAGACCTGTATTTCGCGGGTTCGTCTCAAGCGAGTGTAAGCGGCCGATGTGACACCCGTGTCGATAGAATCACCGGTCTGTTGCAATTAGCTATTTTCCTCATGAGCTGTGTTGACACCTGATTTTTAATCATTTTTTCTATTGCTAAAGTAATAAAAAATCCATAAAAATTCATAAAATTGAAAAAATCAACTTTGGGGACCTTAGCCAAGCCTAGGGAACCAATTTTGACCAAAAAACGATTTTTCATATTTTCAGTATTTTTACGTATTTTTTATTTATTTATTTTCGAAAATTAATAGAAAATCCATAAAAATTCATAAAATTGAAAAATCAACTTTGGGAACCTTAGCCAAGCCTAGGGAACGAATTTTGACCAAAAAATAATTTTTCATATTATATATATTTTAATTTTTTTTCAAAAAAATACAAAAATATTTGGAAATTTTGGAAAAATAACATTTGAGGCCAAAAAAATACACAAAGATAGTTAATATTTTTATTTTAAATCTATTTTCATATTGGCCATCGCAAATTCAGAAAAAATCCAATTCGAGTCACGTGTTCCTTCACGAGTATAATCTCGAATCGGGCCTAAAAAAATTTAATTTGAGTCAACTTATTTTTAACTTTCACTTTTTATGAGTTGTGACATTGTCTTCTAATATTTTAAATTTTCATCTTGGCCCAATTATACCCAGAATGACTTAATTTTGCAAAAGGGCTTTAATTAAATTATGCATTATTTTCAGCGACAAGAAATGAGCTTAAATTTGACATGTGGTAAATTTTGGTGTGTCAAAAATTGTGAGGAGATTTGGACTTAAAGAAATATATTTTTTCAGGGACTGAATTGTAAATACTTAAAATTCAAGGACTAGAGTGCAAATACCTAACTCTTGAAGGATTATTTTACAAATAATAAAAAGAAGAGTTAGTGGATAAATTAGAATAGAGAAGGGAAGATGAAGAAGAGGAGATGAAGAAGAGAAGTTGGAGAAGAATGGATGGAGAAAATATAATAAGAATAGAGAAGGGAAGATGGAGATGAAGAAGAGTTAGTAGAGAAATTAGAATGGAAGATAAGAATAGAGAAGGGAAGATGGAGATTAAGAAGAGTTAGTGGAGAAATTAGAATGGGAGATAAATATGGAGAAGGGAAGATGAAGATGAAGAAGAGTTAGTGGAGAGATTAGAATGTGAGATAGAGATGGAGAATGGAAGATGAAAATGAAGAAGAGTTAGTGGAGAAATTAGAATGGGAGATAGAGTTAGTGGAAAAATTAGAATGGGAGATAGATGAGTAGGTTATAAAAGGAGGAAGAAGTGAGCTTGAGAAAGGATTCTTGAGAGAGAGAAAATTTGAAGTGTTTGGGAGAATTTTTTGGAGAGAAAATTTTGGATGTTTCAGAGAGTTTTGGGAGATTGAAGAAAATTTTGAGAGAAAGAAAATACCAAAAGAGAGAGAATTTTGAAGATGATGGGAGTTTAAAGCTAGGGGTTATCATCACAAATTCCTTCATCGATCAATATAAATCAAGAGTTCATCCTCGTCAACGAGCAAACAAATTCAAGCTAAGTGTTTTTATTTATTCATTTATTTATGGTTTTACTCGCAAATTAGCACAAATTGTATACACTTTCTCCATCTCCTTTTTCTTCCATATTTTATGTCAGGAGAAGGATATCTTTACGTCAACAGCAAAAATCTCGTCGAGATGCAAAAATCGGCCCAGACAAGCTCCTAAGCTGTCCACCGATTTCTCAACTGATCTGTGACTAAAAGTCCCTCTTAATTCAAAAGAAACTCTCTATATTGGGAACATAGAGAGCGAAAATCAATTATAGAAATCCCTCCCAAAAAAATGGGAGATAAGTACTCTTTCTACTCTTCTGGTTTTAGGTGCAGATTAGCACATATTTTGTATACTAACACTTCACTCTATTTTATGTCAGGAAGCCGCAGCTCTATATCAATGGTCAATCCTATGGAAGCACAAAATCGGCTTGGAGGAGTCCTCAAGCGCGCACAAATTTCAAATTGTTGAATCGATTCGTTGTATTTCATTTTAAAAAATTCATACCCCAAAATGGAGAGGACAAAGTCCATCCGCAATTTAAATACCTGCACCATAAATCCCAAAGGGAAGAGCCAAGCCAATGCTTAGCCTCCCATTGGAGGTTTTTACTTATAGTAGTTAAATACCTGCAACTTAAATACCTGTACCTTAAATCCCAAAGGGAAGAGCCAAGCCAATGCTTAGCCTCCCATTGGAGGTTTTTACTTACAGTTGTTAAATACCTGCACCTTAAATCCCAAAGGGAAGAGCCAAGCCAATGCTTAGCCTCCCATTGGAGGTTTTTACTTACAGTAGTTAAATACCTGCAACTTAAATACCTGTACCTTAAATCCCAAAGGGAAGAGCCAAGCCAATGCTTAGCCTCCCATTGGAGGTTTTTACTTACAGTAGTTAAATACCTGCAACTTAAATACCTGTACCTTAAATCCCAAAGGGAAGAGCCAAGCCAATGCTTAGCCTCCCATTGGAGGTTTTTACTTACAGTAGTTAAATACCTGCAACTTAAATACCTGTACCTTAAATCCCAAAGGGAAGAGCCAAGCCAATGCTTAGCCTCCCATTGGAGGTTTTTACTTACAGTAGTTTAAATACTTGCAACTTAAATACCTGTACCTTAAATCCCAAAGGGAAGAGCCAAGCCAATGCTAGGCCTCCCATTGGAGGTGTTTATTCACTGTCATGTACTTCCTATAATTTAATTTTTGAATCATCAGACCCAAAAGATGAGTAGGTCGTAATACTGCACAGAAGTCGTTAACACACTCCCTCTTTCGGCTTCAGGGAATCTTTAACACTTAAAAAAAATATAACAAATAAAAATATATACCATCCATGCATCCTATTTAAAAAGTGAAAACACAAAAGAGAATACCCTACTAGAGCTTTAGGAATAAACCAAGCCTGAGTTGCCGGATTAGGATATCCATGAAATTAAGGTACCGAAAGGGCATTAGTTTTAATTAACTAGTGTAACCAAGTCCCCGAGCTCATAATCTCTGGTTCGCAGGAATAAATTAGTTCTCCCGCTAATTTATTTAGGTTTCTAATCGACCTACCAAGAACGATTAGTGGCGACTCCAAATTTTAAAATCATTTAAACAAAAACCAAAGTTGCGATTCGGTAGGGCTTGGGAGGGTCCGCGTTAGGTTAGTCAAATCTAATTAACCTAATAATCCGTTAACCCCTTTTAAAATAAAAAAATTTTTTAGAGGGTCGCGACAAGCTGATGATGTTGTTCATATCAGGATCAGTCAAGTTGAAAAGATTGCATATATCTGGTGGACAAATGCTGATCAAGGGGGGATACTGGCTTGTGTTGGATGATCTCTGGAAGGGCCTCCTCTGGGAAGTTACTTCTGTGATGTTGATTAGGAAAAGGAGTTATACTGCCCTTCATTGTGGAAAGTGATGCATCCTGAATGCTGCAAATGTCTGGAGTAAATGAGTATAGGTAAGGCACTGATTTGAGGCATGTTTGGGAACACTTAAAAGTTGATTTTTTATCAGAAAAATTCGTTATTGAAACCTTTTACTTCTGAAATATTATTAACAAAAAATCTTCTATGAAAAGTTATTATCGGTGGCCGAAAATTTCTACTTCATTTTAAAACTTTTTAAATTTCTTTAAAAATAATTTTTATTATTAAAAATATTATTTACTTTTTTAAAAAATTATTATTTATATTTCACTCCGATGGTCAGAGAAGCCGACTGGGCGGCGATGGCAGTAGACTGCGGTGGTGATTGGCGATGGGCGGCGATCGATGACAGTAGTGGTCAACGGAGGGTGGCAATGGACACTAATCGATGGGGCCAGCAGTTGCGATTGGGCAATAGCCAGCGAAGGTCAATAGTGAGTGGTGGTTGGCAATGAGGGACGGTTGGGGCGGCGACTAGCGAAAGTCTGCGACGGGAAGCAGAAAGCGATGGTTGGCGATTGGCAATGGTCGCGGATGGCAACGGGCGGCAACCAACGGAGGTTAGCGGTGGGCGACAGTCAAGGGTAGCGAATGGTGGCGAGGGGCAATGGGTGGCGATTGGTGATGGGCAACAGCGGAGATAGCTGACAAGTGGAGGCAGGCGTGATTGAAAAGAGAGTGATGATATAATGAAAAAAGGGTGAGGTGACTTCTTGAATTGAGAATCAATTTTTTTTAACTTCTCAAATTAGGAAAAAAAAAATAACTTTAAAAGTAGACATTTCTTCAAAAGTAAAAATTTTTACCAAATAAATTTTTGCTTCAAAAGTTACATTTTGTTTCAGATGTAATTCTAGAGCATAAATCCAATTCCAAAATGTCACCACACACACCCTTAGTGCGAAGAAGAGTTCATGCTCTCTAGGATCTGTCTGCTGGTCTCCCTCATCTGGGGGACCCAGAAACATTCTTTTCATTTTTTAAAAAGAAAAATAGGAGACAACATGAGTGGAGATAGTTAATGAGAAAAAAAAAATGAAAAAGTGAGAAAGTGTGTGTATGCGCGCGAGTCTTTCCTCAGAAGAGGTAGAGAGAGAGAGTGAGAAACTGGGAGTTTTTTTTTTTACAAAGAATTTATGAGAGCATGTGAGGGAGGAGAGGAAAAAGAGAAAAGAATTTTGCAATTCAAATTCGAGGGCCAAACATTATCGAAATTAGCTCAAATTTGGATATGTCATTTGTGAGGCCGAGATATACCTGTTGATGGTTTTTGTTTGTTAAGATTCTCCTCCGAATTCTCCAATCGCGATTAGGATTTTCTTATCTCTTGTGTATTATTTCATCTTTATGGTGTTGAAATATTGATGTAATGTTGATGTAGAGCCTCCAGTGTGTAACTAGAGATAGATCCTTTTATATACCTGCTATTCTTGATGATTAGTGGAGGATTTTGGGTCGTCCGTAGTTTTTCCGTTTCGGGTTTTTACGTAAATCTTGGTGTGTTATTTTTATCATTCCGTATGAGGCTATTTGACTGGATATAATTGTTGGCTGTTGCTAGATTAAGTCGATAAAATTTAGGGGGATATTTTTTTTTATCCTGGATTGGCTTAATTAGAGGCGAAATGCTGCTCGTTTTTCCCCCAACATGATCAATACTTGGAACTCCAGTGTTTCGAATTGAATCCCCAGCAAAATATTCCCTTGTATTTGCTTAACGGGCCTATGCTTCGTTGGATGTTGTGCAATGCTAACAGACTCAAATGCGGTTTTAGTCGCGGGCCTTAGGAGTTCCAAACATTGCCTCATAAATAAGATGCTGCCTCTTGCCTGGTCAGGCTCGTCGAGGAGTTCGACAAGCAAGTGAAGGTCAGCGGTCGCGATCGATGGTGGGCAATAGCCAGCAAAGGTCAGTAGTGAGTGGTGGTTGGCAACGAGGGACGGCCAGGGCGGCAACTAGCGAAAGTCTGCGACGGGAAGCAGTAAGCGATGATTGGCAATTGTTAATGGTCGCGGACAACAACGAGCAACAACCAACGGAGGTTGGCCGTGGGCGATAGTCGGGGGTAGCGAATGGTGGCGGGGGGTGATGGGTGGGGATTGGTGATGGGCAACAGCAGAGATAGCCAACAAGTGGAGGCAGACATGATTGAAAAGAGGGTGATGATATAATGAAAACAGGGGTGAGGTGACTTCTTGAATTGAGAATCAAATTTTTTTAACTTCTCAAATTAGGAAAAAAAAAACACGACTTCGGAAGTAAACATTTTTTAAAAAGTAAAAATTTTTATCAAATGGATTTTTGCTTCAATTTGGATTTATGCCAGAAAGATCTACCATGGAGGCTATCTTCTTAATACGACAGTTGATGGAGAGATATCGAGAAAAGAAGAAGGATCTACATATGGTATTTATTGACCTCGAGAAGGCATATGATAGAGTCCCAAGAAAAGTTTTGTTGTGGATTCTTGAGAAGAAAAAAGTATCATTAAAGTATGTAGAGGCAATCAAGGATATGTATGATGGTGTTACTACATGTGTGAAGGCCTGTGATGGCACATCAAGTTATTTTCTGATCACAGTAGGTTTACATCAAGGTTCGGCTCTAAATCCTTGTCTTTTTGCACTAATTATGGATGAACTAACAAAAGATATTCAAAATGAGGTGTCGTGGTGTATGCTGTTCGCAGATGATATTGTCCTTATTGATGAGACCAAGGCTGGGGTCAATGCTAAATTAGAATTATGGAAAAACACGTTAGAGTCCAAAGGATTTACGTTAAGTCGGAGTAAGACGGAATACATGAAGTGTGAGTTCGCCGCGACAAGAGGAGATGATCAAGAACCTGTGGATATGCTTGGACAGGAGGTACCTAAGAAAGATGCTTTCAGATACTTGGGATCAATTTTGCAAAAGAGGGGAGAGATTGACGAGGATGTTAGCCATAGAATTAAAGCAGGTTGGATGAAATGGCGCAATGCATCCGGATTTTTGTGTGATCGCAAAATCCCTCTTAGGTTAAAGGGAAAATTTTATAGAACAGCAATAAGATTTACAATGCTATACGGAGCTGAATGTTGGCCGGTACAAAAGCAACATGAGCATAAAATTGGAGTAGCGGAAATGAGAATGTTAAGGTGGATGTGTGGTTATACAAGGATAGATAAGATAAAAAATGACGATATTCGACGAAAAGTTGGAATAGCACCGATGGCAGAGAAGATGAGAGAACATAGATTGAGATGGTTTGGACATATTCTTCGTAGACCCTTAGATACTCCGATAAGAACAGAAGTGTGTTACCGAGAAAACGATATGAAGAAAGGACGAGGTCAGCCGAAACTTACTTGGGGGAAGGTAGTAAAACAAGATTTAATAGAGTGTGAAATAGATTGGCGTATGGTCTGTCTTAGGACGGAGTGGAGAAAAGCTATCCGCATTATAAAAGGGGGGATTTCCTATGTTTCAGAATGCCCTGTTTAGTGCTTTCTATTTATTTATATGTTTATTTATTTATTTATTTATTTTTGGGTAACCATATTTTTACTTTTATTTTAGTATATTTTAGCATATTTTAAGCTTTTCGCTTTGGGTTCATCGACCGCCGACCCCAACTGGTTTGGGATAAAGGTGATGTTGATGTTGATATTGATGTTGGATTTTTGCTTCAAAAGTTATATCGTGCTTTTCTAGAGCATAAATCCAATTGCAAAATGTCACCACGCACACCTTTAGTGCGAAGAAGAGTTCATGTTCTCTAGGATCTGTGAGCTGGGTCTCGCTCATGTGGGGGCCCCATAAAGATTCTTTTCATTTTTTAAAAAGAAAAATGGGAGACAACATAAGTGGAGATAGTTAATGAGAAAAAAAAATGAAAAAGTGAGAAAATGTGTGTATGCATGCGTGAGTCTTTCCTCAAAAGAGAGAGAAGCAGTGAGTTTTTTTTTTTTATAGAGAGTTTATGAGAGTCTGTGAGGGAAGAGAGAAAGAAGATAAAAGAATTTTGTAATCCAAATTTGAGGGCCAAACATTGTCGGAATTGGTTCAAATTTGAATATGTCGTTCGTGAGGCCGAGATCTACGTGTTGTTGATGGTTCTTGTTTATTGAGATTCTCCTTCAAATTCTCTAATCGATGTTAGGATTTTCTTATCTCTTGTGTATTATTCCATTTTTGTGATGATGAAATATTGTTGTAATGTTGATGCAGAGCCTCTAGTATGTAACTAGAGATAGACCTTTTTATATACCTGCTATTCTTGGTGATTAGTGGAGAGTTTTGAGTCGTCTGTGATTTTTCCCGTTTCGGGTTTTTCACGTAAATCTTGATGTGTTATTTTTATCATTCCGCGCATGAGGCTATTTGACCGGATATAATTATTAGATGTTGCTAGATTAAGTTGATAAAATTTAGTGGGATATTTTTTATTCTGGGTTGGCTTAATTAGAGGCGAAGTGTTGCCCATTTTTCCCCCCAATAGGATCAAGACTTGGAACTCCAGTGTTTCGAATTGAATCCCCAGCAAAAGATTCCCCTGTACTTGCTTAACGGGCCTGTGCTTCGTTGGATGTTGTGCGATGCTAACAGACTCAAATGCAGTTTTAGTCGCGGGCCGTAGGAGTTCCAAACATTGCCTCATAAATAAGATGCTGCCTCTTGCCTCGTCAGGCTCGTCGAGGAGTTCGACAAAGCAAGTGAAGGTGTCGGATGACCCAAACGATTCGGACGCTGAAAGATGCCAGAAGAAGGAAAGCGATCAATGGTTGGGTTTCAGCTCACGAACCCTGACGTCAAAATCGCTGCTTGCTGCCGCTCTGTTTCAGCAAATGACGGTCAATTTGCTAATATTTTCACACCTTGTTTGCCGATAAAACAGCTCAATTCTTACGTTCGTCTACGGAAGCAATAGGTATTCTTAATGGAAAAGCTCAAATCTATTTGGGTGTCGCTCTTGCAATGCGCATTTTGTCAGTTTGAAGTTTTTCCCTCTCATCGTGTATTTCCTTCTAATAATGACAAGCTGCTGCCGATGGGTAACTGTGCAACAGGCATCTTCTAGATTACTGGCAGCATCACCTGCTCAGGCCTTCTTTATTTGATGCAGGTACCCAACCAATCTTTACGAATTAATCCAAACCATGGCCAAAACGAAGGTTTGACTTTGTTTCATCTAGTCATTCAACCTGTAAAGTTTGCGATGGCATTCCGATCGTGCAGGATCATCCTTGGATTCAGGGACAAAATTCTTGACCAGCTCATTCAACTTTGTTTTGCCAACGTAAGCGATCTTGGTTAGCACAACAGTCACCAGAACATGTTTCGCTAACCGTTCGAATGCTAAGTTTCTCAAATTTGTAGTCTAGGTGTTAGCAAGTACTCGAGGAACCTCGCAATTAGACACTGATGAGTGATGGTCATCAAGTCCTGAATCAGGATTTTAAGGGGGGAAAAGAACGGAGAAAAAAAAAAAAGGAAGAAGAAGAAGAAGGTCCTGGTCCTAGAGGAAGGGTTCCTGAAGCTTTAGATGTCTGGTCTTCCAGAGATGGATCAATCATGATTGTAACTAATCAATTTTTTCCTCGCTACACAATCTGAAGCAGCCTACCCTTATCATGTCGCTTTGTAGATTGGTGAAATTCCAGTTTCATGTTCCTGTTTTCGTTCTATATACCCGCAGCGACCGCTGCTGGTTCCGGAAAAATGTTGGCTTGTCCAAAGTACGAACTGTATAGATCGTCCCAAGAACAAACAGATGCTCAATTCTTTTTGTTATTTTTTGCACAATACCCATGTCATATCCGCTTTTAGTCGGGGGAAATTCGACTTTCATGCTCCCGGTTTCGTTCAACCTCCCGAAGCGATGACTCTCCAGTAACGTTTGAAAAAGCAAATCATTTACCATCGTCTGTTGTGTTTAACGGATTCGAAGTTGTCATATAAGTCCATATGAGAACTGTTGCGTTAATCCTTGCAGCTATGACTAACCAACTGCAAAAAAGATCTCGGAAGGCAGCGATGGAATCGGACGAGACTGATCAAGCCATTGAGTGGTCAAAGAATGTTCGATTTTTCCTCCAAATGGTTCTCGCAATGGTCAGATTCCGGACTGCGCTAGACGCCACTGATGTTGGAATTGAGACGGCGGCAACTCTTGAGGCTCAGGTTTGTTTCTGAAAGCAGATCCTCTTTCTCAATGTCTTGCCGCCCTCGTTCCCATGGGGAAACCACTTGGATTTAGAAGGATCTAACCCAGCGTGTCCTCCGTTCAGACCGAGAAAATCAGCAGGATTGTTACTGAACTGGATGCACGCCACGCAGGACAACGACGCGGCGTTTGACAACCACTGAATATTTTCTCGGACTCGGACTCCAGGGACAGACGGTGATGTGGCCACCTAAATATCTGTTTAAACCCCCAAACAATTTCAGACACTTGAACTTTGGCCACTTAGAATTTGACAAAGCCCAAAAGTACAACAATGAGTATGTCCGAAGATCACATTCTAAACAAGTGCAGATCACTTGAAATTTCATTCGTACGTAACTTAAAAATTTCAACTGCTGATGTACTCAGTCATTTAAAAAAAAAAATTACACATCTCATTCACATGGTAATAGTTGGTAACTACAATGGGAACACTGCACCGAGTCATGGACTTTGAAATTGATCAGTTACAGAGCAAATTGAAAATGCTGTCCCGCCCTAGTGTTTCTTCCGAGCTCAAAAAGTAAGGTTGACAATTTGTGTTTTCGTGTCATATCCATGTCGGCTATTGATGCCATTTCATGTTATTATGTAACGTGTTTGCATGGGATTACGAAATCTTTCTCCATAGAAAATGGATTGAAACCGGGGGTGTGCATAGTTTGGATTGATCCGATTTCCTTGAAAACCGTGGACCAAACCAGTGATATCAGTTTTCAATTTCCAGAATCATGGACCGGACTAGAAGTCCTAGGAATCGGACCGAACCGGTCTGGTTCCCGAGTGGTCCAATGAAACCGGTAAAATGAAAGCAAAAATAAGAAACCCGAATTTAATTATGAAGTTATGGAACATATTCTTCCATTCGGCTTCACCTTCCATTCGGCTTCACCATCTTCTGGAATATTAGGCTTTCTTCTTCTTCTTCTTCTTCTTCTTTTAGAAATTCAGAATTAAGTTATGTATTTAAAACATGAAGTAAATATAAAAATTTATCGATTTGGGTGGGCAGTCCATTGGTCCGATTCCCCCTAGAATCGAGAACTGGACTACCCGAATACCGGTTCCACTTTGAGGAACCGAGAATCGAACCAGTGACCTCAAGAATCAGAGCAAACCCATTGGTCCGGTCCGGGCGGTTCTCCGTTCGGATGGTCCATCTTGCTCAACCCTAATTAAAACGTGTCCATAAGTTAATTTCGAGTTAAGGCGTGTTGTGCTCTATCATGTGAAGCTGGATTTCTCCCTCCGTAAGCTCGTGTAGCATCCGATTTGTGTTCTCATTTCATGTCGGTAATTGCCACATCTGCATAAAAAGCAAATCAACTAAAAGGGTTTTTTTTTAAAAAGAATCACCAAGTAACATTCTTGTTCTAATTTGGTATATAATGGCATTGCCGGTGTTCATTGTGAATTCGCGGACAGCGTTAGTGCAAAGGTGGGAATTGTCTCTTCCTTTCCCTTCGAGTGTTCGGCTGAGTCCTCAATGCATGTTGTGGAATTGACCTTGTTGTTGAGGAGGGGGGGATGCCAAAGTTGAATTTCTGTGCTTGTTTCCCTTCCATGTAGTGTAGATCCACTATTCCTGTAGCTAGTCAATCTTAACAATGTTTAGATCCCAAGCTTAATGCTCTACTGCTGATATTCACATCTTTATCTCCCTTCGCATGCGGTCGTCTGGATTTCTAACTAGGATAAAACTGCAAACGATAAAATATAAAATCTAGAGATTTTGATATCCATTATCTTGTGAATTGCATGCAATAATAAAGTTAGATACATTTATATCTTATCATATCCATTATTTGGTATAAACGCCATATCGATTTAAATGAACCTAAAAATTTCACAAACGGAGATGGTAAGAATCTCTTGGCACACTCTTTCCTACTTTATTTTTTAATTATTTTTTTCCTTTTTTAATTCTTTTATTTTTTTTTAATTTTTTTCTCCCTTCCATCATTCTCTATTAAAATTTTATTAAATAGTAAACTATACTAATATACCTAAATTCTAAAATACCTAAAATACATAACAAATATGGATATTAAATTTATATTATGAGAAAAAAATAAATTCGAATATATGAATAAAAAATTGAAAAATAAAAAAATGATATTTTTTTTATCTTTTTCATAATTTTTAAATTAGAATTAAAATACTATTTATTCGGTTATTATTTTAATTTTATTAAGTTAAGAAGTTTGTTCTTCTAAAAAAAATAACTTTTAATATTATGGATGTTAGAAATCCTATCCATCTTTATTCCACCTCCTTCTGGGACGAATTTTCATCCGAGTCATGTATATCCATTTCATATCTGACTTTATCCTCCTATCTTGAGCCAACACGAAATACATGATTGAATTAGTTTTGACATATCCTAAATTTCATCATGATTACCGAACGTAGCCTTTGACGGTCAAATGTTTCGAGTTGTACCGAGTAACGGGGATGGCGACAAGTCAGTCTAAGGACGGGGGGGCTATCTTGGTGCTGAAGTTTAATCGGCAAGAAGGAGTTGAATGTTCCCCGTTCTCGACACAAGGAACAGACAGTCGACTGAGGAATTCGCCTTAAAGAAGTTGTCCATCATGCGCTGGACGCATCATTCTGAGGACTGATCGGGGTTATTTCCAGCCTTTGAATTCCCCCTCGGTGCCCGTTTTGGGGTTGAAGTCCGAGGTGGGGCAGAGCGATTTGACCATGGAACGGAAGTCGGTGCGTCCTGATGCAAACTCGCTTCCTATCTTTTGGAAAAGCAAACTCCTTTCGTTCGAAGTCCTCCGGGATCAGGACGCGAGAAGTAAAGTCTCAGGCAATGTTTGCTGGTATTCTAAATTTGCTTCCGGAATCTTCGTGTGGCAGCGGAACTGAATTTGTTGCTGCTCATGGCGTGCGTCGAAATGGAGACCAAAATAGGGAAATTAATTTAATTTTTTCTTAAAAAAAAAGTCATAAAAATTTATTGCGGGAATATCATTCGGTAACTTTTTCACAATCTTCCAATTTAGTCGTTCCGGCGAATTTTGATAGGATATCGCTGGGGTGAGTGTCGGCGGTCTTGTATGACACGACCAACAAAGAGTAGATAATTTTTTACAATTCAATTTTTTTTCCCGAATCGGTTATAATTTTTTTTTACGTTTTCTTTTCTTTTCTTTTCTTTTTGGCTTGTGGGTAGCCACGGGCGAGGGTTGGCGAGGCCGAGACTCGGCGACTAGTGGAGGAGGAAGAAGAAGAAGAAGAAGAAGAAGAAGAAGAAAAAGAATGGAAAAGCAAAAAATGGTCCATGTGAGGCATCGATAATGTCAGCGATTTCCTGCTAAATTGGCCAGAAAGACTAAATCGGCAAATTTGTAAATGTTAATTTATTTACGATTAAATTGGCCAAAGAACATTCGGAAATAGATTTATGATTTCTTGGGCGATTTTTCAATCACAACAGGATGAACAGGATCAAACGCGGCGAGAGAGATGACTCGGCGACGTTGCGTTAGGGTGGCCATCGTGACCGGTCAACCCTCTTCTCCTGTTTTCTAGCCTTTTCAATTCGTTCAAAGTAAGACGGCCCCCAGGTCAACAAAAGTTCACGTTAGCTTTGTCGGGTTTTTCTGTTCATAATCCAAAGTTCCGTAGCGGCATAAATCGGATTGACTTTTGGTTCACATTTAGCCGAGTCACGTCGCTTTCCGAGTTAGCAAAAGTAACAGAGGAACCGAAGATGCCATGGCCCCGTTTCCGCGGCGAACAAGGCTCCGTTTATTTCGTAAAAAACAATAATAGCATGAAAAATATTTATTGAGAAGGATTGCTTTTATCGTTTAAAATAATTATCCAATGAAAAAATATTTCAATTATCAATGTCAATTTACATTTGTAGAAGCAATGTAGGAGATTATTTTGTACTTATATTCATGTCGGTTGATTGTTCATTATTTTTTATAACAGATAAATTTTTAAAAAATATAATTTTCAAATCTCTTATTTTTCGATTCCACTCTAGGTTCGGTTCGGTGTAATCTTAGTACCGGTTACCTGGGACGATGCCAAACCGTCCCCAACTTTCGGGCCTGTTTGGTTCAGCATTTGAAATGAGCTTTGGGGCTCTAAAGTCCCTTGGCCAAATGCAAATAGTGTTTGGTAATTTTTTTGACTCACTTTGGGGAGATGCAATTGCATCTCAAATGCTCTCCAAAGGCCTTTAGCCCAAAGTACCTCTTGAGGTACTTTTGGAAATAGCATTTCCAAAATGCAACTACAGGTTTTTTATTTTTATTTTTAATCTTTTTATTTTCTTTTTTCTTTTAAGAAAGTAATTAGAAATAAAATAATTAAAAATAAAAATAGTTTTTTCGAAAAATAAAATAAAATGAAAATAATTAAAAATAGAAATAATGAAAATAAATTAATTAAATTAATTAATTTAAAAATAAAAATATTTTTAAAATAAAATAAAAATAATAAAAATTAAAAAAATCTAAATAATAATAAAAATAATAAAAATTAAAAATAATTAAATAAAGAAATTAAAAAATTAAAATAATAAAATAATTGAAAATCGAAAAAAATAAAAACAAAATATAATTAAAGAAAGTAATTAAAAATTAAAAAGTTTGGAAAAATAAAATAAAATAATTAAAAAATAGAAATAATTAAAATATAATATAATTAAAGAAAGTAATTAAAAATTAAAAAAATTTGGAAAAATAAAATAGAAATAATTTAAAAAATAGAAATAACTAAAAATATAATATAATTAAAGAAAATAATTAAAATAACATAATACTTTTTTCTAAAAATAAAAAATACTTGAAATGATTAAAATAATTAAAAAAATCAAATCATTTAAAAATAAAATATAATTAAAGAAAGTAATTAAAAATTAAAACAATTTGGAAAAATAAAATAGAAATAATTTAAAAAATAGAAATAATTAAAATCATAATATAATTAAATATAGTAATTAACATAACATAATATTTTTTTAAAAATTAAAAATATTTGAAATAATTATAAATAATTAAAAAAAATCAAATCATTTAAAAATAAAATATAATTAAAGAAAGTAATTAAAAATTAAAACAATTTGGAAAAATAAAATAGAAATAATTTAAAAATAGAAATAATTAAAATTATAATATAATTAAAGAAAGTAATTAAAATAAAAAATATTTTTTCGAAAAATAAAAAAATATTTGAAATAATTAAAAATAATTAAAAAATCAAATCATTTACAAATGGTAGTTTTTACCAAACAGCATTTACGTCAAAGTTGCATCCAAATGCACTTTTTAATTATAGTTTACCAAACAATATTTGCATTTCGCCAAATCCCTTTAGCTCAAAGGTATTTGCATTTTTTCAAAGTCCTTTGGCCAAATTCTGAACGAAACAGGGTTTGGGTGAATTCGATACGGTGTGTTTCTGGGAAGGACCAAGGCGGCTGACATGTCTTTGTGATTCATTGGTCGTTCGATGACGGACTGGGCCACCGTGGCTCGATCCTTTGACCATTTCTGCTTTGGTCAGGACACATCGACCTTCTGAGGTTGTTTTTTCTTTTTTCTTTTCCTCCTCTCCAATTGGTTGCCGTATTATAATCCGCAAATCCCAGTTAGTCAGTTACGTCCTTATCAGGAAGACGCAGAAAATCTTCTTGACGTGCTAAACAGAAGCTGGCGATTAAAGAAAATGCATGTCGAAGTAACTTTCTGAGGCTGCCCTTGGACTGAGATATTGACTTTGAATCCGATGACATTTGAAGACTGCTCCCGCGGTTCTGACTTTACTGCCTTTGGACATCATAGGCCGAGCTCTTGGGGGATAAACGGACGTCCGAGCACAGATCAATGATTGATTCGAATGTCGACGCACCTTCGCATAACCATTCTGCCGAGAATTCTTCGGTAATCATTTCGCCGGTGACTTGTTGTTATTATTATTGTTATTCTTTTTGTCTGTTCGTCTTGTGATTATGCTCCTGATCCTGTTTTTTGGATGTATTACAGCTCGGTTTGCAAGCCGGGGGACATCAAGAAATAGGGTTACATAGATTGCGGGCTTGCTTAAACATGGCACAAAAATTTGGAACAAACGATTGCGTGATCGATTTGAGAGTATTTGGATGATGGGGCCTAGTTTGCAATTTTCCGACGTGGGTTTCAAAGGTTGTGGTTTGGGTTGTGGTTTGGTGAGAAGCTTTGGTCCACCAACGTTCACTTGACTTGAGCGAATTGACTACTACATGGAAAAACCATAACATGTGCATTTATAACCTTAGTCCACACGTTCGATTTCTTTGGAACAAAATAATGTTCAGACACCTTATAGCAGTCGTTAAATTAGCCATGTTCCCAAGAAAGTGCATAGATAGACTCGCGAATTACCCGGCTCCATAGAAGGTGGATACATAATTCAAAGAGCCTCCTCCTCCCCCTCCCCTAGCCGGCCTGACCCGAAAAAATGTATTGTAACTACGTTGGGTACATGTGTAACAATCGTCAAATTAGCCGTGTTCCTAGGAAAGTGCCGACTCCATGGAAGGTCGATACGTAATTCAAAAAGCCGCCGCCTCCTCCTCCTCCTCCTCTCACCTGCTTGACCCGCAAAAAGGCATTTTAACTAGACTCAGTATTTAACCAAAACATTAGGCATCATGAGTACATACGTGAAGCATTTTGAATGGTGGTGATTACATTAATTACCAAGTGGTCAATAACCACCTAACTTCTTACCTAAAAAGGTGATGCTCCCAACCATCAATTTTGTTGAAATCAATAGGGAGATTGCAAATTAATCGGGAAATTGCATTCGAAGCGAACATCGTGTGGCTTAGATAGGGTTTACATCCGCTTCAGTGAACCTAATTCGACTTGATTATATTTCAAAGTATTTCAAGACAGCTTCGGACAACTGTTGGGTCTGGTCGATCTCGTTCGACAGTCCGATTATAAATCAAACTCGGATGTATCTGAGAATGTATAAATATTCGACCCTCTCTATCTGCTCTTTTTTTATTTAATTTGTTCTGAAGCTAGGGACGTGTGTTCACTGAACTCTTTTTAAGTGAATGGTATCTGCATTTCCTGACCTCCCAAAAAAAAAAAGGGGGAGCAGTGCCAAAATTTTTTAATAATTTTTTGACTTTTTTAGTGGTGAACCGCAAAGAGTGTTCCGGATGACAAGTTGGTGAGCATTGCACATGTAGAGATTAGTATTAGCACACATGATCCTAGTGGCCTATGCCTCATGTTTCATGTTGCGCATGGAATCTTTACTTTAATACCATGCGATCTTGTATAACAAAATCTAATAAAAATTCAAACCGTATGATCTCGCGGAACCAAAATTTCAGCCCCCAGATATTAAAAAAAAGAAAATCCCTTAATTCGTACGACAGCGGGCCCCACTGTTCTTGGGTAGTGGACGGCGAATGCCCTGAAAGAACAGTCCCCCCCTCATTCTTTAGCCCGATTTTGCTCGGGGGCCCGCCCTTCTCGTCGTTTGTGGGTTTTAAGGTTTCGTGCCACCGCCTTGAAAATGCAAGGACGAAGTGCGCGTTCTCACCGGGTGTCCGCTGTCCGGATGGAGGCGATCCCCACTCCTTGGTCCAAAGTCAAGATTCAAAGGGTCGCGACACATCACCGAGCGAAGCCCTACGCGCTTAGATGGATGAACATAGAGGCAAGAGGATTGATGGAGCGGGGACGGGCATGAAAGGTCGTCTTGGTCTTCTGTGTATTCGATATCGTTGAACGTCAAGTCAATCTCTCTCTTCTCATCCGTGGATGGGGGTCGATTGGATTGATGAGCTTTCTGCAAGACGAATTCGTTTTCCCTTATTCATTTTCTCATCTGGGTTTTGTTTTACTGGTTCTCTCTCTCTCTCTCTCGCTTTTCTTCCATCTTGGGTTCAAATTCCACGGTCTCTCTTCGACGACACGGCTTTCACACCTAGCCCCTTTGAATTTTCAATCTTCTTCTGCGAAATCCCTTGAGCTGAATTCTCCATCCAAGTTTTGTTTTTTTGAGCTGACTTGCCATCATTGCTTGTTCTATTCAGGCACTTCCTCGGATTCATCGACTTGGGTTTTTTCACTCTTTCCCTCTCTCGCCTATATACTCCTCTTTTTCGCTGCAAAAGATCTCTCCCTCGCAACGCATTTGCACATTCTCTCTGTCGTAAACAAGCTTGATCTTCTCAAAAAGGTTGGACTTGGGTTCTGTCCTGGGATTTTCTTGAAAATTAGAATCGATAAAGCAAAGACAGGAAAGATGAAGTGCTTTTCCTTCAAGAACAAATCCAAGTGCAAGGACAAAGCTGTATCCGCCCCGGAGTGCAGAACCGAGCGAGAACCCGGCAGTTCGGCGGCAAATCGGTCGACGAAGTCATTGAGCTCATTGCCATCCCCTAGAAGAAGCATAACTGAATTGTACAAAGAAAAGCAACACACTTTGAGAGTTTTCACCTACGAAGAGCTGAGGCAAGCCACAAATGGATTTAACAGGATGTTGAAGATCGGTGAAGGTGGTTTCGGGAGTGTTTACAAGGGCACTGTTAACCCTCCCAATGGTAAAGGTCGCCCTCTCGTGGTTGCCATCAAAAAGCTTAATCAGAATGGATTGCAGGTGATGATCGCTTTTGTAGTTCAATCATTTATTATCACTGTTGAATTCTTGTAGATTTTTTCACATCTTTGTAGCATTGGCCTTCTTTCTGTGATG
The DNA here is from genome assembly GCA_016432845.1 of Psidium guajava. Classification (NCBI taxonomy): domain Eukaryota; kingdom Viridiplantae; phylum Streptophyta; class Magnoliopsida; order Myrtales; family Myrtaceae; genus Psidium; species Psidium guajava. The sequence continues at coordinate 1,765,939 of CM028230.1, forward strand.
TTGCTTGTCATTGCATTGGTTCTGTAATCTACGGTTTGATTTAATAAGTCATTTAGTCTCTTAAACTATGATATTGTTTGCAGTAGATGGGGGATATGGATTGACAGATAAAGACAAAATTGTAGTAGATGGAGGATATTGAATAGGTGTTCCACTTGGTGAAGATGCAGCTTGTTAATTCTTTTTTTTGGCTGATGGCATTTGGATAATGCATAGTCTCATTTATTTGTCTTAGTTATTGATGTGGAGTTTATGATTTGATATGGCTAACAGCAATTAATTCAGATTTAATCAAGTCGATGTCCTATTCGATACCTATAGCGTGAGAATTTTCCAAGTATTACTGCAAATGAACACAGATGATGAAGCTGGTGCGAGTGGCTATGCTAAGGAACAATTAGGAAAAATGCTGAAAAATGAGTGAGGATGTGAAATCAGTACAACATTTTGCACTTGAGAGGATCATCAGCCTTCACATCCGGTTTGCCGGCATCGTTTCAGGCATTAAATTCAGGAGATTATGGTGGCTCCTACTTGGCAATATTACTTCCTTCTAAGGCACTATTTTTGGTTTCCTAAGGTTGAATTTGATGGCTAAATAGTATTAGCACAATTTCATTTTCTCAATTTAGCTGTATCTACTGCCTACCATCCAGACTTTGGGATCTATTTCATTTTCTTATGGGGATTTTCTTTCAATGTGCAGGGTCGTAAAGAATGGCTTATGGAAGTTCAGTGTCTTAGCATCGTGGATCACCCGAACCTTGTGAAGCTTTTAGGATACTGCTCTGTGGAAAATGAAAGGGGCGTGCAGCTCCTGTTGGTTTATGAGTTCATGTCAAACCGGAGCTTGGACGACCACCTCTTCAACAGGGCTTTGCCTACTTTGCGCTGGAAAACTAGATTAGAGATAATTCTTGGAGCAGCCGAGGGACTGGCTTATCTGCATGAGGTCATGGAACCCAAGGTAGAACTTATGGCCAACGCAATCAAGCTAGTTGACAACATGATTGTATCTGGTTCAATTAGGCTGTTTTTTTGGCTGTCTGAATGCATGATGCGCTAACTCCATCTACGTAAGTTTATATATGTAATGGTATGATCTGATTAGCATTTTCGGTAGGTTTTTAAGGCATGTGAGAGTGGTAATTTACTAAATGGATATGAATTTCTCTATCCATCTCGTAACTCTTCCTCTGATCCAAGTGCACCTACTTAGTCAAAAGAATGCAGCACGGCTTCCATTGGTGTTATTAAGCTGGAGTAAAAACCGTTATGTCTACATTTCGCTGAAGCAAATCCCCTTGATTGATTGTGCAGGTGATTTACCGAGATTTTAAATCATCCAATGTCCTTTTGGATGAAAACTTCATGGCGAAGCTATCTGATTTTGGGATGGCAAGAGAAGGACCGGCAGAGGACCGCACTCATGTGACTACAGCGGTAAGAGTTATCTACTCAAACCTGTGTTTAAGACACATTTTTCTGTTCTTTATGCATCAGTGTGAAGCATGATTTGTAATCAGTAAAAAACTGAGAATCACCATTTGTCATAGACTTGATGGCATCTTTCTTTCTTGCAATAACAATAATCAGGTGGTGGGAACATACGGTTACGCTGCACCGGAATATGTGGAAACGGGCCACCTCACAATCCAGAGCGATATATGGACATTTGGGGTGGTGCTCTACGAGATCCTCACAGGGAGGCGGGCAGTGGAAAGGAGCCGCCCACCGAAGGAGCAGAAGCTCCTGGACTGGGTGAAAGATTACCCTTCCGACAGCAGGATGTTTGTAATGATAATGGACCCGCGGCTACGGAACCAGTACTCCTTCGCTGCAGCTAGGACAGTCATGAAGTTGGCGGAGAGTTGCTTGAGCAAGAATGCAAAAGACAGACCCACGATGGGCGAGGTGGTCTCGACCTTAAAGCAGGCAATAGAGCAATCAGGAGAGACAGCAACTTCTGCTCCTGGGAATGCCGAATCATCTGGTACCAGGAAAGTCGTTCACAGGAGCAAGTAACATGAATCAATCGAATCCTAGGAGTTTGTGTTTGTTTCGCGACAAGATCATTATAAGTAAATAAAGTATCTTTAGAATCACGAAGAACGCAAACATCATGCGAAGAAGAGGGAGGCGATGCGGCTGTGCGACGGAATCTGTTCATTTTATGTAAATGTAGGAGTCATTACAAAGAGTTTGTGAGGAGGAATTTCAGGGGATTAATTTTTATTCTTTCCTTTCCTTTTCTTTTTGTGGTCATTGAGAATTTGGGGAGTGTTGTTCGCATTGCTTTGTAAATGAACCTTTTCTGGTCCTTTGTTCGTTCTTGTTATCTGTGGTTGTCGCTGTCCTTTTTGACTTCTAACGCTGAGATGGAGTTGGTACACTTCCATACGTGGGATCAGCAACTCGACTCAAGAGGATGTGCACCTTTTTAATTACTGTAATTAAGTTTTAAAAAGCTTATACTGAGCCACAACGAAGTCTTTCTAATCACCATTCCTCCTTTTTGACTTTTCAACATTATATGAAAATGTTGGATAGTGATGTTGAACTTGAATTAATGACAAAAAAAAAAATACGGGACGTTTTCATACGGTTCAGAAACTAATTGAATATGTATAAAACGTCCATGAAACATATTGAACAAATTAAAAGTTCAGGCATGATATTGCACATTAAGCTAAAATACAGGTCATGGTGAACAAATTTTAAAATTTATGAATTACATTGCATATTGGGCCAACATTCAAAAATGATTTGTGTTATTATTGGGTATAAGTAATAGCAATTCTCAAAAAAGCGGAGATGCTTGTTGAAGAATGGGCTTAAACAGTCATTTTGGCCCTGGGCCCAGTTCATCCAGGCTTCTTCTTCTCATATGGTTTCCTAGACATGGATAACTTCCGGCCACAATTCGAAACCAGCTAGTTCTAGTTCATGAATCAGCGGTTCTAGTTCAACTTTTGGGAGAATTGGAACCGAGCCCTTGAGTGGCGGTTCCAATTTCGATTTTTAGTAAGTGGTTCAGCTCTTACCATTGCCACGTTCCAACTGTTGGAACTGGCAACGGTTCGTGCCGAAAGAGGTGAGAACTGCTCAATTCAATGTTTTTTTTTTTTAACCGTTCGAAACCGTCCCGGAACCGCCGGTACAAGATTCGAAGAAATCAGAACCGGGCCGGTTCCAGGCCCAAACCGGCGCGTGGCCATGTCTCTGTCTTTCCACAAGCTGGAGAGAGCGAGGCGAATGCAGCTAGCAACTGCACCCCAAACCTTCGATTTGCCTTTAAACCCTGCAAAAGCCTCTCCGATTTCACTCGCTTTCGCCCCCCACCGAGCTCTCGTTCGCAGGCTCTTTGAAGAGCTCCAATCTCTTCTCTGATGAAGAAGACCTTCACGCTCCTCCACACCGTCGCCACTGCTGGAGTCTTCTCTGCCATTTCCTTCTGGTAATGTTCAGCTCGCTGTTTTTTTTTTTTTTTCAAATCGTATTTAAACGAAGCCCCTCGATCGGCGCTCGAAGTGATGTTCTGGTCGGAACCTTTTGGCCTAGGTACGGGTTCATGTTTGGGAGAGAATCGGCTCGCAAGGAGCTCGGCGATCTGATCGATGGTCTTCGAAGGGACAGCGACGGCGGCGCAGATTCCGCGCCTCATACGTGAAAGTACGTCTTGTTTGATATTCAGGTTCAGTTCAGAGCTTGGCGTGTGCTGGTCTTTTTTTTTTTTTTTGGGCAGTCGGTAGTTGCTGTAGATTTTAGCATTGATGGTGGCGAAAAATGTGTTCCGATTCGCCCGTTCGGATTTGGTGACTATGAGCGGATTGTGAAATGTAGTTTCCGATTTTGGTGAATTTAAAGGTAGGCTCGTGATATAAAGGTGCGGTAACACAGTTCCGTGTCTGCTCTACTTGAACACTTATCATCTGAAAACACGATCAATTCGCTTAATTCGATTTCATGCTTCTTTTCCTCCCATCTACTGTCAAAAGTTATGTAAATGTACACAAGCTTCTAACCGAGGCTGCACCACTCCCTTTCCATATCCTAGTAGTGCTGCCATTCCCTGCTTATTGTCAGATTGGAACACACCTGGTCATGTCTCTGTATGCTGCTCCCTTAAACTGTATAATCGGCAATGCGGTGCTAAGAAATATCATATCTAAAGTGCTCTAAATATTTCATTTCTAGGCTAGAATCTTTGCATCCTTGTAATTTCCAAGTTGAAAATTTTTTTTCCCCATGCTATGTCTTCTCAAATCTTGTGTCATTATTAGCAATTAGTCGATTACTTTTGCTACTGGTAGGCGGAAGAGAGTTTTACTGCTCAAAAGTTGGCCTGCATATTTCGTTCTTCTTCCTATTTTGAAGAATAGATAAAACCTATTTTTCATAAGTATAATGACCACTTGTAAGACAACTGTCATTCACGCTATATGTTAACCTTGAAAAGCATGTGGACATATGATACGTTGGGTTAGGCTGATTAGCATAGAGTGGAGTACTCTTTGCAGAGATGTGCAATTCATCCATATTGTAGACATTTTAGCTTTCAAGGTGTGATATCAATAATAGGTCAGAAGTTTGAAGCCCCTATGCACATGTCTTTGTATTCCTTTTATTAATGATTTCTTTACACACTGCGGATCTTGCGGATACTTTCATGACCAGGAAAGTTGGAGTTCTGGATTTTCAGTTTAACATATTGACATGGTATGTGTCATCTTTTGGAAATGGATGAAAAAGAAGTAGCAGCCAGCCCTACAACCCTTCAAAAAAGGCAACGAGAGAAGAAACACTCAAAAAAATTTTCTCTGCTGAGTTGTTTGGGGGAAAGGCGAACTGAAGAAGGAAATTACGGAACACTAATCGGTCTTGCTTACAGAACTTGCTATTATAGTTCAGATTCTGTCATCCAAAGAGCAAACGAAATTTGAGAGAAAAAGATGGACTATAGTAAACCCAGATATTGGGTCTACACCTCTTCCTGTATATGGACATAATCTTGAAAAATTACATGACTGACCAATACATCTGTCGAACTTCCGTTTCTAAATTCTTGGCTTGCCATGCCAGAAAATTTGTTGTATACGCGCTATAATAGGATATTCTTTCCCCAGTATGCTGCATAATCATACATCAACATGCCCAAAAATATTTTTCTACACAAAAGCTGCCTGCTTGATTTTGGTGGCACTTTTCTCTTTGATCAAACCAACGTAGAGGTCAGTCCTGCCCAAGTCGGACTCGGATAGTTTGTTGTTCCGACCACCTTCGGACATGCTTTTCACAAACCCGACAAAGTTTCGCCAGTTATTCTCTTCAAACAACCTCTTATTCAATCTCAAATATGTGAAAGCACTCAATGAGTTGCCAGAATCTGACCTACTTGTTGAGAGAACTTGTGCATATGCACCTGCATCATATCTCTCCAGTGCATTCTCCCCAGCAAGGTCTGCTCCTGCATTTTTAGTTGCCACCTTTACCTGTCGAACTAAACCTTCTGGAGAGCAATTCGCGTGCTCAGGCTGTTCGCCATCTCTCATTTCCATGCACGTGAAGTTCAGCACAACTCCATGTTTTCCCATTATTTGTGCGACTGCTAGATACCCATCATGATTTCTGGTGTTATAGTAACCAGCTGTCAATTCAGCTGCATGGGATCTTGTTCTGTAATGCCAGTGAATACCAGCCACTTTTCCTGAGAGTATCGCTTGGGTTCCTTGGAAGACTCCTTTTGCAGCTGCTAGGATTCTATCACCATGCTCTAATAGCTTTTCAGAGTACCATTCTAGGAAGAACCGTCCGTACTCAGTGTTCCATGTCCCTTCCCGTCTAAAGAACCCAGTTTCCTCGGGAAACTGATTGTATCGTCCTGAGTCATGGGGCCCAGTCTCTCCCCAGTTCACTTGCCCGAGTGCCTCTGCTGATCCTTTCAGCGAAGCTCTCATGTACTGCATTAAGACAAAGATCAGTGTTGACAGTGAGATTTACCGGAATTCAGTGATAGAAAAGACTGTTCATGCTTCTTGATTTAATGATCGACTATTTTTTTTTTTTTTTTGGTAGGAATCATTGACTAATTTATTGGTACACTATTTTATGGTTTATCTGTTACTAGTTGATTTTGAGCAAGAAGTGCTCATTGTTCTAATTTAATCAATGAGGCTTTTCCAGAAACAGTGTGGTCAGTGTAGATTGAGAATCATTTGTCCAAACATTTACCTTGTCATAGCACTGGAATTCTCCAATTCCAGGAAACCTCCAAGTTCCATTACTTTCAGGATAAGATGGATATCTCAATTCTCCGCAGGGACCCATTCCAACTTGAATTTCCTGCAGTGAAAACCGAGATGAATATTGTATGCTTCGAGAAAAACAGTTATACTCCTGGTTGGAAAATGTTAGCATTTATTATTATGTAGTTAGCTGAGGATATTTCAGACATGTTTTTAAATGTCAGTGGTCCACCCCTTGGATAATAGCACACTTTTCTTGTGACATTTTGATGCTATCTGTTCATGATTCTATTTTTATCTTTTGCTCATTTGTTATATCTTCACTGATTATTCAGATGCACTGTTTTCTGCTTGATTGCTCATGTAGGATCCATTCAACTGTGTCCAAATGGCTCACAGAACTTGAAACTCCTACATAGTTTGATCGGATGGTGTCACCTCTCTAGTTGAATTCTTAATTCTAATTCTAAGGCAAAAAGCAGCCTGGTTCATGATTAAGACTTTAGCTTTAGGATGGTAATGTTTTGCAGGGTGAATACATATTCAGGGGAGATGAATACGAAGATGTCAATACTATTTTTTCAATTGTAGAAATGGTGCGATGATTTGTCTCCGAAAATATCTTCGTTAGATCTGCTACACTCCTGAAATATGTACTTTGCCGGCTGCTTATAAGGATTGGAATTAAATAGTGCATTTAGCTAGTAAATTAAGCGTCATTGGATGTGATTGATGCTTACCACAATAACGCTGCCCAGGTGACCACTGAACCTGTCCCGGAAGCTTTGCATATAATCTGCGTAGACTTGAATGGGTGTTCTTCCTTTCAGCACTGGCAGTGAATCACAACCCAAGGATATGTACTCGGGATTTCTTCTGCCAGATCTGTCTGTGTAGACCAGGTCGGGATCCTTACTGATTTCTTCGAGCACCCACGGAGGTAGAGGGATGCTAGAATCAAAGAAGAAAAAAGTTTTTACAACCTTCGTCCATGGCACAATCATCAAAGGAAAATTTGTCCATAATTTTGGACAGTATAACTTTGATGTTCTCGAATAAGGAATTAGCAATTGCACGAGTTGGGTGATTACATAATTTTCTGTTTGAGACACTAGCTCGACCTAGCAAACCTACCTGACGACAAGAAGATTCTGATGATTCTAATACTAATTCAGCCAAGGTGATCTATCTTCGTGATGAAGATAAGTAAGAAGCGATTAGGATTTCGATTGGCGACTCAAACTGGTAAATAAATGAACCAGGAAAGATAGCTTCGAATTTAACCCTTACCTGCAAGAATCACCGACGTTGCCGCCGCACTGATGAAAGGACATGACTACTTGAAGCTTCAATCCATGCCTTGCCACCATCTGCACGAGTTCGGCATAACCTTCCCAGTTGTACTTCATCGGTCCATCTTTCTCCACCAATCCCCACCAAGCGTCCACCATCACCCCTTCGACTCCTGCGCTCTTTAAAGCCATCAAGCTCGCATTCATAGCCCGCGGCTTGTTCAAACTGCCTCCGAGCGTCACCGTGTCGAGAGGCAACATTACATACACCGGAACCTTCGTGCCATTTGGGCCATGAGAAACCGACAAAGCATGAAGCTTTTCCGATCTATCATTCCTCCTTGCCTCCGTAATTATGCCTCCCTCCACTGCTTTCAGCATTGAATTTTTCGCTCGGAGACGTCGTGAGGGCTTTATTTTTATCTGGGTGAAGCTAACCATGCCCGAGATGTCATCGGGGGTTTTGAAGGATTTGTTATCTCTCAGATTGATGAAAGACGTGGAAGAACGCAGCGTGAGAGCCATTTTGGTTGAAGATTTGTGAGAGGTGGGGAAATGTAGAAATGGATGAGAAATGTAGAGATGGATGGAGAATGTGCCTTTATTTATAAAAGGAAAGTGCGTTTGACCTTTCGAAGGAGACGACGATGGTGGGTGCGAGGTCATAAAAGTGAAAAACCGCAAGAAATTCAAATCCTAGTCAGCTCAACTTTTAGATCCACGTCATTTGGTTTGATCCGCTGTCGGTGTTTTGTATCCTTCCCAAACTCACTTTTGACTATACGAATGCGAAGACTTCTCGTAAGGTTTCACTTACGAAAGTGAAATAATAAATTTTAAGATTTGTCACGAAAATGCTTTCAAAAGATACAATCAACGGAAGAATTTGATTTCACCGATTTGACAAGTTTTAAAACTTAATTGTAATTTTTAGGATTCAATTGTATTTTCGTGATAAGTTTTCGAATTTTTAATGCGCGTCCCTATAAAAGTAGTAGTAAAAGCACATGATATCATCCTAATTGGCTTGGAAAGCACTTTTTTTTTTTTTCCTGAACCCTGCAGCTCTAGGATTCATTCTGCATGTCTTTCGATAAGAAAATTACTCGACAAATCTTGACACCGCTAGGGGCGAACAAACTACTTGTTATTTGACATTCGAAGAATGTCCAAACTTTGATAAGACTTGCTTGGAATGATAGGTCACTCCATGGATTGCTTGCCCGCATGCATAATCTCTCGTGCGATAATTGCTTCACGAAGTCATAATTTCACTTAAAGCCACGCCTGCTCACTGCTATTTTATTCGTCATTCTAATTAAGGCAAGCTTATGCGCAAGACCCACCTCCTTTTGCTTTTCTTGTTCATTCTTCACCGGCTACGTTCTCGCAATAAATTCGTACTCCCTCAATTTCGGGTCAACTCATAGAACCTTTTCCTTCGAATTGTGCGTGGCGTGCGCTGTTACGGTCCACTTTGTTTGGAACACTTCGTAGGATAATGCTCAACCATATCTCCCCGTATGTGATCAACAACGGGTGGCTTTGCTTCGTCGGGGCCATGCGAACGCCACAGAAAGGAACCTTCTTCCCTTGGGATTGGGTCCTTCTCCTCCTTTCTTCCCTTGGAATTCCGTTCTTTGTGGACGAAAGAAATTGAGGGATTTGTTATTGCCAAGAAAATAGAGAGATTGAAGAGGATTTTTCCCTTGGTTTCGTCTCGCTTAGGATAAGAACGCGTGCTGGCCCTTCTCCAGGACGGGAAGGTCGCGGTCTGACAGTGAAGCTGCTCTCTTTCTATGCTCTTTTGGTTTCTTGGACTATTGTCCCTCTTCGCTTTCGAGCTCGATTTCTCAACTGATTCACCATTTACCCTTCTCTTGCCAACGTTTTTTCAGGATATTTTTTTCGTTTTGGGGTTTGCGATTCGCTGGTCGGCCATGAAAGGATCAAAAGTCGCATCTCTCGTGCGGGATCTAGGATTATCGGAGGGACTCGTTCAATCGATGATACGGTGAACAGAGTCAATGGTGATATTTCAGGAAGTATAGACCTGTAGCACCCCCAGCCATTATGTATCCTTCGTTATGGAAGTTGCATCTTTTCCTCAGACACAAATCTACGTGTACGAAGTGGACATCCTCCTAATTACTACCTTAACTTCTCCTCTTCTTGATTACTGTCATAATCAGCTAATAATCTCCTCCTACATACCCAATATCGGCTTCACCACAAAAAATTATCAACAGAAAAGTCAACTCTCTCAAATTAAAGAAATTCAACTCAAAAGATTTGTTTTTTTTTTGGGTAGTAAAGAAGTCCTAAATCTATTGCAATTATGTTAATTTAGTTAAGCCACTCGAGTCCTAAATCTTTTACATTTATGTCAATTCAATCCATCCGGCCAACTTGGTAATTTTTATTAATATTTTAATATTTTTTCAAAAATTTTATTATATTTATTTATAATTATTTTTTCCCTTTTATTTCTTTTATGTTTTTTTTATTCTTCTTCTAAGCTTGGCCTTGTCGGCCCTTGGCGACTGGCTTCAAAAAGATGGTGAAGAAAAATAAATAATAAATAAACATGAAAAGTATTAAAATTTGTCACGCCAATGCCAGATGGCCAAAGTTGATCAAATGGATGAATCGGCACAAATGCGATGTCAATTAGATAATAATCTTATTACTTTTGTTGCTTAATTACAACATCCCACTTTCATGATCAAACACGATCCAAACGATGAGGATATTTCTGCACTTTTTTCACTGCTGAGTTCACAGAAGATATGATTAAAAGAAGCACGGCAGAAGGGAACATGCTGGTACATTAAGCGTGATATGCTGCTTTCTCCCAGTTCTTTCTTCGCCAGGAATTCTTTTTCTCGACCCAGTTCTCGCATGTCGTTGCAATAATTACCATTTGATTTTGATGTCCCGTGGTAATTTTCGAGACTAGATCTATGTTTCTAGCTAGTAAATATTTTCGGCATTTTCGCCTAATAGGAAGTCACGCGGTTATTGCATTCAAAGTTTTGGTTTTTTTTTTTTTTCCTTTTTTCAGTTAGGAAAAACTTTGAATGTAATCTCCATAAAGAGAATTTACGTGAGACTGCCGAAAGGAATTGCCCACCTTCTGATCAAGTGCATAGAGAGGGTGGGACCTGAAGAGGCAGGCTCATGTGGATGGAATGGTCCTAATTTAAAGTAGGGTTTAGCTGTTGCCACCATGTAAACCCTAGGCCTACCATTTCGCCATTTTCTTGTGGAGGACAGGAGGCCTCATCTCCTCAGTAACGAGCACTATCAAATTTTGCAGATGGAAAGAGAAGGACAGGGGTGCAATTAGTGATGATGGAAGGGAAGGCTTATGGTGCTAAATCTTTTACTTCGTAATGAATTCTATAACGAAGAAGAAGAACAAGAAGAAGAAGAAAGTGCCGAAGCCAAAGTATGATAAAGAGCAACTCTTTCGGGGAGCCTTCTTTAGGCAGGAACGCTCTTGAGGGATATCGTGGCCCCCAAGATTTGCCTCCTGAGAAACTACTTTCCTGACAGCTACCGCATATGTTCTCCCCCCGGACTACCAGGTCGGTATACACGTCGAATTCTATCCCGGAACCGAAAGTTGGGTCGACTTAATCTGAGCATTGATGCATCTAGAGAAAGTCTCTGGTCAATTCGCCGAAGCGGTCTTGCCCCGTTAAACACGTTGGCCGCCGCAGACGACGACGCTCGAGTCGGTTCTGTCTCGCGTGCGTCTGCTGGCGAATTGCTATCCTATTCTTTACTAAAATCGGGCATTGGCTCCCTTGAAAATATGGATTCTTGATAAGGAAAAGGCGGCTGCAACTCAATTGAACGCGGACTTAGTGACAACCTTACTAGCTATAATAAGATTCCCGGTTCTTTTCTTCAACACATAGCAAACGTTAACGACAGTTAACTTGCCTTCTGTTTTTTCTTTGGATCCACATACTTGTGCATGTCTCTCGTCTCGAGAAAATCCCAAGCAAGGGCCTGGAGCGGGACCTTACCTCAAAGAACGGCCCGAGGAGCCCTCAATGTTTCAAAAAATGATTTGATGACGGATTTTTTTCTGTCATTTACATTTTTTTTTTTGCGCCCTTTGTGAAAGAAAAAGAAGAAGAAAAAAAATAAAGAGGTCCACTTCAAGTACTCATTCAACAAGAAAATGGCGGCACTTCATCTCCTCATTTGGAATTTTCCATTCTTGTCTCTGTCCTCGGAGGGAACCATGCGAAGAAAATGCAATTTGGCTTGCATCGCTCACTTTCCATTGGCCTCTTTTGCATTCAATCTGACCCGTTGCAAATTGTTTGTCAATTGGCAAATCCTACAAAGGAGGGTCCCCACGACCTTCTCAAGTTTCAAACACGTCCCCTCCTTCCTCCTCTTTTTCCGCCTGTTTTCTCGCGGCTCCTCGTCGTGGGAACGTGGCGGCCGCTTCTTTCTTCGCCCGTCCGCGTGGTCCCTCCATGGCTTAGCGTGTGTCTTCCGGCGCCTCTCCTCCTCAGCGTGAAAGGAAAATTTCAGAGGGAGGGAGAGAGAGAGAGACGGACGGACGGACAACTTAATTAGGCTGCCGAGATTGACGAACAAGATTTGGGGTTTGTTTTAGGTTTGAGGTTTGGCATCATCAGGGGCTTCGCTTTCGGTGACGTGGAACTTGACACCGATCAATTTGAAGAAGAGGCCGTCAGGTTAGGGCCGCTCCATGGTTAAACAGCAACCAATATCCTATTATTACATCCCCCTATTGAGCCGGAAGATTGTCCAAAAAATATTAAAGTATTGCACTTTTACCGATTCAGTTCTAAATCTTTTAATGTTGTCGATTAAGTCTTAAACATTTTTATATTTTGTCAATTGAGTTCATCCTGTCGAATTCGGCCGAGAATCATTAACATGGACGTCGTCCATCCTATGTGGTACGTCCGGCACTGAATGAACAAGTTTTAGTAATATTTTTGACTTTTTTTTAATTTCTTTATCCCTTTTTTAATTCTTTCCCCCCCCCCTTCCCTCCATTGGTATTGTCGAGCCCTGTTAATGGCCAGCGGAGGTTGCTGGCCTCAAGCGAGGGACGCCCAGGCCTGGTTGCCAGCCATCAACAAGGCTCGGCCATGGCCCTCGGAGGGAAAAATAAAAAATAAAAAAGGAAAATAAATAAATAAATCAATTGAAAAAATGAAATATCATTAAAAAATTATCCACAATGCCAACGTCAATCATTTTTTACCAAAATAAATTGATCAGATTGACTGAGTTTGTAAAATGTGAAAAAAAAATGCAATAAGTTTAGGATTTTTTGAAAACCCCTCCTCCCCACAAAAAAAAAAAAAAAATAGGCCCATCAAGTCAAATGTTCTTTCATTCATTCTTTTGGTCCTGGCCGTTCAAATGTTGCTTGGATTCAAATGAGTGTCTCCCCTACTTCCAACAGATAAACTTCTAGACCAAGCATCTTCAACCCTGTAAAATATGAAAAGAAGCAAATAATAATAATAATGATAATAATAATAATAATAATAATTCTTGGAATCCATTGCTCTTAGCGATTCAAATATCAAGACAACTCTCCTCTAGTTTGCGAAAAATATCTCTAAAAAGTTTCGAGATATTTCTTGGAATCCATTGCTCTTAGCGATGGATATTTATGCTGGCCGTCTTACCTATCCTTGTCCCGCTGTATAGTTCCAATTTCAATAGTATGCTGATAAATATTAATTCTGTTGGCAACAAAAAAAAAAAAAACAAAGCCATAGGTGGAGAAATTTTATGTTTTGTATGGTAATCCTTTTTTGTATCCAAATTCGATCAGTATGGTGATAAATGTTAATTCTGCTGGCCGTCTTATCTATCTTTGTCCCGCTGTATAGTCCCAGTTTCAATAGTATGGCGATAAATGTTAATTCTGCTGGCAACAAAAAAAAAAAAACAAAGCCATAGGCCTACAGATAAAGAAAAGGATTCATAGGGAAACCCAAAGACAGATTGTAAAACATCACGCAACATGTCCACATTGTACATTTAGTGCAGAATAAGAAACAATCCAGGGCCAGACCCCCAAAAAGAAAGAAAGAAAGAAAGATTCCGGGGAATTCTCCAGAGACTAGTACTCTGCCTGAGTTGAGCCATCGGAAAAATGAAATCCTAAATCTTTCAATTGTGCCAATATAGTCCTAAACCTTTTGACGATTTGTCAACTCAATTCTAGACCTTTTAATTGTATCAATTTAGTCCTAGACCTTTCGAAATTTTGCCTATTTAGTCTAAACCTATATTGGTATAAAGGACTACGTTGACAAATTATAGAAAAATTTAGGATTAAATCGGTAATAAGTTAAAAGATTTAGGACTAAATTGGCATAAATAAAAGGCTTGTGACTAAATTCATAAATTATCAAAAGGTTTAGGATTATATCGGCACAATTGAAATATTTAGGATTGAATGGCCATCGTATAACAGGTTAGGCCTTTTTGGACAATTTTCACACAAATGAACTATGCCCCCTCATTCGACCATATGTATGTATGTATGTATGTATGCCCCTCATTTACTCATTTCGGCTTATTAATGTAAAATTCAAACAGAGACAGAACAACTTATTTTCAATCAATGATCAGTCCACCTCAACTCCATCCTACCTAATATTACAATACGTTGCTTGTGGACAACTGCCGGATCATTTGAAAGATCGCAGTACGAAACGACAATCAACTCCTGTGGAGATAAACGCGAACTGATGGAACGACGTATGGGGCTTATCTTCGCGGCGAAACTCTACTTGACAGATGACAATGTCAGCACTGTTAGGATATTTAGTTTATTCAACATATTTTTGAGGATTATGTATATATTTTGCTTGATAGTGCGTATGCTTGATTGATTATATTTGATATTGTTTTTTTCTTATTATCTTAGTTAATCCCCTAATAAAACCTATAAATAGACCCAACGTACTCTTTTCCAGATACATCGAAATATACAGAAAATCCTGCTATTTGCATTTCCTAATCATTCTTGACTGGGTATCAAAGCCGCTTTTCGCATTATTCTCTGACTCGGTATCAAAGAGGCAATCCTAGTACGCTGGGTGCACCCCAGAAATTCCCCAACTCTACTTTTCTCTAACAGACAGGACTCAGGAAAAGATCCACGAGCCACTAGGCCCCTCGACCCAGTTAAGATTACGTAACACTCGAATCAAGGAAACATCAGGAGAACTCGCATTTCACGAAAGTCAAGGCATGGTAAGAACTACCATGCAAATGCACAGGTCAACTACTGAACATCCTCAACTGGAGAAAATACGCGAAATGATGGCCATGCACTATGAAAAATGTCATTGTACAAAACACCTGATGTCACTGGAAAACAAAAAAATGCATTTGTAGACTCTTGTGAGCGGGAATGATTCGAGAATCTTTCTGATGATGACAACATAACTCTGGAGAGCAAAATAACAGCGCTCATGATCACCAAATTTTCAGCACTCGGATATGGGGAACACCGATCCAATTCTATCCCCAAACCTATAGCATTTGATGTTAACAATATATGGACCCAGCTGGACGCGGTTGTCCTCTCTACCCACGAAATAACATAGGGTATAGAGGGCAACTTCAAACTCCGGGCTTACACCAACCAATGTGCTTGACACAGATTTGAGAATCCCATTCCATTCAAACTGAATGGTGAGCAACTGGGTCTCGGAGTCCGGCTGCAAGTGCAAGGACAATAGAAAACTTAGCAGTTGAAAACGCACTTAAGTACAAGATCACACGTTATCTTAATATTCCTGATTCAATTGTAAGATTAACCTACCTCATTAATTCATTCAATGTATAGGATATTAACAGAAGGCAAAATGTTCGGCTCCAATTGGAAAATTCGCATTTTAGATAAATCAAGGGAACACGTGGCCAGTATCAGAACATGGAAAACAGAGCGTACTGAACAATACACAGCTGATGCGCTGCATATGGAAGCATATTTCAGAAGAAGCATATAGGGGTCCTCATACTGGATTAGGACGACACTGTCCAATATATCACTATGTAGTCTGTGAAAGGACTATGGAAAACCCCTAAATATCTCAAAAGAGATTCCCGATTTTTCAACATGTGGATAGTGAAAACGTCAACATGCAGTACAAGTCCCTTCTAATAGCCCCTTGGTTCAACAGCTCAACTCCAAGAAAGAATGCCC
Source organism: Psidium guajava (assembly GCA_016432845.1). Taxonomy (NCBI): domain Eukaryota; kingdom Viridiplantae; phylum Streptophyta; class Magnoliopsida; order Myrtales; family Myrtaceae; genus Psidium; species Psidium guajava. The sequence goes on from CM028230.1 coordinate 1,781,712, forward strand.
TCCACCCTACATGAAACAAGAGACACAGCAGCCACAGATTCCTATGTAGTCACTGGATTCCGGGGCCATTATCTCTCTAAGTATGATTGATCTATAGAATATACATATAACATTATTCCATCATGCAACGAATATATTGCAGTAGAAAAGGATCTCCACAGAATGCAGCATGTCACATTGCTGGGTAATCTAGATGAATGTTTCATCCAACTCATACGCAAGTGTGCTGTCCTGGTGCTACAGTGTTAAAAGAGAACGCTTAGTACAGTAGTGAGGAGAATTTAACAGAAAAGAACGTGAAAAATAGAACAAGCGGTTAGAGTAGAACATATCACAAAGGCTGGGTGGGCACCCATCAATATCCGACCTAAATTACAGACAGATATGGTAGGGTTGCTATTACTTACAATCTCCCCACGGCGTCGAGGAAATATGTAGCCCTGATAATCAACTCTTCCTTTTGCCTCCTCTAGGTAAAACTACAAAGGCAAGGGCAAAAAAGAAAAGAAAAGTGAGAAATAAGACAAAAATGAACTGCAACTTTGACTTCGTTCATATCATAAAGAATATTCTACTTCTGTCACAATCGAAAGACACGTCCCAGTTGATACCGAGTCTAAAACAGAAAGAGAAGTACCAAAAACATATAAAGTCAGAGTTTTTGCCCTTTTGCTTAAAACTTAAAATGCATCTCAAAAAACTTTCGAGTGATACGTGTGGGTGCAAATTATTAGTAAGAGCTAAAGTCGTCTTCTAAAAATATGAACCTACACTGTTTTGTTAAGTGCATTACTAAGCAAAGAATAGACAAAGTAATGGAAGAATCTGAAACTAATTCGACATTTCCAACTGAAAGATCTACTGCAAGTCAAAACCACAATTACCTAGAAGCCAAATTTTCTGAGATTCTTGAGGTTACAAGTTTGGATTTCCTCGTTTACAAGTTCAAGAGATCTCTAAGGAGTATGCGGACACTAGTTTGAGAATTGGTAAAGATCCAAGTATTGTAATCATTAACCTCATTCTTATTTTAAATATGAGCAAGAAAGGAACATGCAATTAGATAGGTTACCTGAAGCCAATTATGGAAGCCAGAAACTACTTCTTCACCACGTTGCTTGATTTCCCCAACAAAAACATGTTCAAAAGCAGATGAGGAACTGGATGCACCACCACGGCCATAGAGATCAAACCATAGGTGCATCATCACCCCTTTGAACTCTTGACGATCACCAGATACCATGCCCTTGGACAACAGATACTTGTGGAGATACTTGATTGGTGCCGTTCTGCTAATTTCTTCTATAAAAGCAACTTGCTCCTGCCTCTCTTCAGATGTCACCACTTCTTTGCAACCTCCATTTGGATTGTAATTATCAAGAAGAGAACAAAAGCGAGAATAAGTAGGCTTTCTGAATACATCTTCACTCAGCCAGCTAAATAACCCTCCCTGTGCCATGTCTTCCTTTTGATAGACCTTCTTTCCCTCGCCACAATCTATCTGATAGTCCTTGCCTGGTATCAATCGGTTCAAATCAAGTTCCCAGAGTTTGTTACAGGCTTGTGATAAGTCAGACAGTTCCTCCTCTGTGGGTTCTATGCCAGAACCGATTTCAACCTCGTTGGAGTATTCCTGCTCAGTAGGGGGCTGTTTGTATCCATGCCAGTGATCCATGTGAACCTGAATGACAGAAATAACACCATAGGCCAAGAACACAATCACTAGAGTTGCTCTCGTAGGTAATGCTCATGTTAAACATCATATAGATGATGGTTATCATGATGTCACAACGCCAAAATCTTGTGTTGGAATGTCTAGGCTAAACACTTAATTAAGGACCAGCAAAATGATGATATGGAAAATCCTTCACAGGTGAAGCTCCATCTTCAATCACTACTCTTTCTTATCAGTATGGTCATGAAGTTAGCGATCTATACACGCTAATACCAGTCCCCAAATCACCCACAATCCAAACCGTGTCTATATTATCTTAGGTGATCAAAAAACGGATGAGTATAGTCAGTTTCGCGTCTTCTCTGCCGTTTTCTTATTTCTTCATAATGGAGACACACCTTAACATCATTTTCATAAATATCACGAATTGTGAATTGTCCGGCCATGATCTCTCAGCACAAAGAGAACTAGGCTAAGAAACTCAAAATCCATCAACACTACTCCAAATTTTGATTGACAAAAGGAACTTTAGAAAGCAGCCTTCAAATTGTTTACTGATATAACAAGAACCTTGTGAGGTTGCCTCTGATGCTTTCTGTCGACAGTTTCCCAGTTGTCATTATTCTCCTGGTTGTCCTCCTGTGAAAAGTAATCACACAAAATTTCATTTTTGTGTCCCGTGATAGCGTTAGTTGTATCAGAAACAACGGGGAAAAAAAAACACCTTTCTGCTCAAAAAGGTTTGGTGGTAGTTTTGTCGTCTGCCATCTTCATGAGTTCCATACCCCTGATCTACAGCCTGCAGCATTAGGAGACATATTGAAGACAAAATGTAGATGACAAAATGGAGAAGCGAAAGAAAAAACATGAAGTGAAAACTACGACAACCCACTCCGGAACACAATGCAAATAATTCCACCTCGCATCTGTAACGACTCGAAGCAAATAAAGAAAACAAGGACCCCAAAAGAATCCACTCCTACGTACAAAAGCATCATGGACTTAATATTGAAATTGTCTTCACGTGCCTACTATATATTATATTCTCCGTCAATTCAAGGAGGTTTTAGAACCGACACCATACATGTAAAGCTCCATACAAGCACTTGCAGAACCTTATATCATAGAAAAATCCAACCAGCACTAGTTAAACCACTTGAAGAAAAGCCTAAATTAGCACACGGACCACTCCAGCACTGTCTACAACAGCACCGATCAATACTAAATTTTACCACTTGGGGTCGCCTCGAAGGTCTTGACTCAGGAATCCCCCACCTCCCGTGCTCATTCTCACTCTTCTCCTGCAAAATCACGTCCCAATCAGGCCCTAATCTCAAATCCTGCACATAATGTTCTTAAAACAGGAGACAACCCAAAAGGGTTCGATTTCGAATGTTGAATCGAACCTCCTCATTCCACGAAGTACGGCGATATCCCTGTCGATCATCACTTCCCCGTCCCTCGTCACCGTCCTGATCTCCCGACACCACCTGCAAAAAAACATTTGCGTTCCCCCCATCGATCACTCACAGCGATCACTTCCGTTACAGGGTAAAAAAACAAAAACAAAAACAAAACGAGAAGGCTCAATCGACGCTAACCTCGGCCCAAGTGGATCGGGAACGCTCGTCACGCGATTGCTGGTCGGAGTCTTGGTTCTGGTCTTCACGATGGCCACCGAGAGCCACGTCGATCAAACCCTTGATCAAGCCCTCCATTTCTGCGGAGCGGGAGAGATACCAGTGAGCTTGTGTGCGCGCGTGCTTGCGCGATCCGGAGAAGAGTTGACTGAGAAGGTGGTTGAATAAAGTTTTGAAACGGTTGTGGCGAGGCGGGTAATGGCAATCTCGTGGATTAGGCCCTTCTCTGCTTCTGCCGACAGTATGCAATCCAGACATCCGGTGACACGTGTGCTACATCCTCTCCTTACAAAATCTGATCACATTGTGCTTGCCATTTAAAAAATATATTTTTTAAAAAATATTGCCAGTGAGACTTCAAAAATTATTCAATAATTTTTTTATCCATAATAAATCATATTTAAAAGTATTTTTGAACAATAAAAGTATTTTTTTTCTTTATTTAATTTTATGAGTGATACGAGGGATCATTTTTAGAAAAATATTTTATAAACTATTTACTTTATGCGACCCTGAAAGGTTAAATTTTATGTTAAGATATAATTCATACTCTCTATCGAAACACGAGGCTTGTGAATAGTTACCGTTTTATATTATCATTTTTTTTTTATAATTGAAGGATTGTGATTAAGAAATGGAATGTGCTAATTATAGTAAAATCATCCGCTGGATATGGTTCTTGTTTAAAATCGAACGATGATAAAATTTTACGTCTCGAATTCTCTTTCTTATTTTTACGTCTTATTTCATTATAATTGTAACATTTTAGACTCAAATTGTGACAACTTTTTCCATCCGTTCGGATCTGAAATCACGTGCGTGTCTGCACGGTGCTCTGCTTCGTTCGGCGGTCAATCGTGGGAACGGCCCAAATCGGAGCGGAGCGGTATCCTTTCGGCCGACAGAAGGAGCGGCTCGTACGTTAGGCCCGACCCAACCTCGTCGTCTTCACGGAAGAACTTAGGAAGAGAGAGCGATTTCGTGGTTGTTCAAGGTCGTCTCATCAGGCCCAATCAAATTGGCCCGAGGCGCTAGTCCAGGACTGGTATTTCGCAGGGCGTTACACAGTGAACGCTCGAGTAGCAGGAAGCTTGACTTCCTCTTTTACTGGAACAAAGTCATGAGAAAAGCTGAGAACGGAGGAGGGCTTCTCCTGCTCACCAACCGTCCTCCACTTCCGTTTTTCCTTCTTTTTTTTTTTTTCCTTTCTTTTGTCTGATCGTCGGAATTTCTAGTGGTGAATTGCGTCCAGTTGTTTTTGATGATGACATGATGCATCATCCCCACTGAATTAGAGTGGATATACATCTTGATTGTTTCGACTTTTTCATTTTTTTTGTGACTCACATTTGCTTTTGGGGAGAAAATAAGTATTGGTTTGATCTGTACATGAGAAGGAAATCCACATTTTCCATGTTAGACATGTTCCATTGCATTAGTGACATCAACGTGATCGTTTGTACATATCTTGGACGCTGACTTTAGTGGAGGTCATATTGAGCAGCTTCGGCATTTGGATATCTGTTTCCCGTTCGTAACATGTCGCAATTCCTTGTACTCGTTTATAACTCTTGACAAAATGTCACGACGCTAAAATTTCCTTTAGGAAATGAGCCGAATTTAATTTATTTTCATCCGATGACCCTCAAGGGGCCGGAATCCATTCTCCAAGGATCCTTAGAAACACCCCCGGTCATATTTTAGTATCTGTTGCAGGTGCTGTTGTCGCGACCCTCTAAAAATATTTTTATTAATTCTAGGGGTTAACGGATTATTAGGTTAATTAGATTTGACTAACCTAATGCGGACCCTCCCAAGCCCTACCGAATCGCAACTTTGGTTTTTGTTTAAATGATTTTGAAATTTGGAGTCGCCACTAATCGTTCTTGGTAGGTCGATTAGAAACCTAAATAAATTAGCGGGAGAACTAATTTATTCCTGCGAACAAGAGATTATGAGCTCGGGGACTTGGTTACACTAGTTAATTAAAACTAATGCCCTTTCGGTACCTTAATTTCATGGATATCCTAATCCGGCAACTCAGGCTTGGTTTATTTCTAAAGCTCTAGTAGGGTATTCTCTTTTGTGTTTTCACTTTTTAAATAGGATGCATGGATGGTATTTATTTTTATTTGTTATATTTTTTTAAGTGTTAAAGATTCCCTGAAGCCGAAAGAGGGAGTGTGTTAACGACTTCTGTGCAGTATTACGACCTACTCATCTTTTGGGTCTGATGATTCAAAAATTAAATTATAGGAAGTACATGACAGTGAATAAACACCTCCAATGGGAGGCCTAGCATTGGCTTGGCTCTTCCCTTTGGGATTTAAGGTACATGTATTTAAGTTGCAAGTATTTAAACTACTGTAAGTAAAAACCTCCAATGGGAGGCTAAGCATTGGCTTGGCTCTTCCCCTTGGGATTTAAGGTACAGGTATTTAAGTTGCAGGTATTTAACTACTGTAAGTAAAAACCTCCAATGGGAGGCTAAGCATTGGCTTGGCTCTTCCCTTTGGGATTTAAGGTACAGGTATTTAAGTTGCAGGTATTTAACTACTGTAAGTAAAAACCTCCAATGGGAGGCTAAGCATTGGCTTGGCTCTTCCCTTTGGGATTTAAGGTGCAGGTATTTAACTACTGTAAGTAAAAACCTCCAATGGGAGGCTAAGCATTGGCTTGGCTCTTCCCTTTGGGATTTAAGGTGCAGGTATTTAAGTTGCAGGTATTTAACTACTATAAGTAAAAACCTCCAATGGGAGGCTAAGCATTAGCTTGGCTCTTCCCTTTGGGATTTATGGTGCAGGTATTTAGATTGCGGATGGACTTTGTCCTCTCCATTTTGGGGTATGAATTTTTTAAAATGAAATACAACGAATTGATTCAACAATTTGAAATTTGTGCGCGCTTGAGGACTCCTCCAAGCCGATTTTGTGCTTCCATAGGATTGACCATTGATATAGAGCTGCGGCTTCCTGACATAAAATAGAGTGAAGTGTTAGTATACAAAATATGTGCTAATCTGCACCTAAAACCAGAAGAGTAGAAAGAGTACTTATCTCCCATTTTTTTGGGAGGGATTTCTATAATTGATTTTCGCTCTCTATGTTCCCAATATAGAGAGTTTCTTTTGAATTAAGAGGGACTTTTAGTCACAGATCAGTTGAGAAATCGGTGGACAGCTTAGGAGCTTGTCTGGGCCGATTTTTGCATCTCGACGAGATTTTTGCTGTTGACGTAGAGATATCCTTCTCCTGACATAAAATATGGAAGAAAAAGGAGATGGAGAAAGTGTATACAATTTGTGCTAATTTGCGAGTAAAACCATAAATAAATGAATAAATAAAAACACTTAGCTTGAATTTGTTTGCTCGTTGACGAGGATGAACTCTTGATTTATATTGATCGATGAAGGAATTTGTGATGATAACCCCTAGCTTTAAACTCCCATCATCTTCAAAATTCTCTCTCTTTTGGTATTTTCTTTCTCTCAAAATTTTCTTCAATCTCCCAAAACTCTCTCAAACATCCAAAATTTTCTCTCCAAAAAATTCTCCCAAACACTTCAAATTTTCTCCCTCCCAAGAATCCTTTCTCAAGCTCACTTCTTCCTCCTTTTATAACATACTCATCTATCTCCCATTCTAATTTTTCCACTAACTCTATCTCCCATTCTAATTTCTCCACTAACTCTTCTTCATTTTCATCTTCCATTCTCCATCTCTATCTCACATTCTAATCTCTCCACTAACTCTTCTTCATCTTCATCTTCCCTTCTCCATATTTATCTCCCATTCTAATTTCTCCACTAACTCTTCTTAATCTCCATCTTCCCTTCTCTATTCTTATCTTCCATTCTAATTTCTCTACTAACTCTTCTTCATCTCCATCTTCCCTTCTCTATTCTTATCTTATTTTCTCCATCCATTCTTCTCCAACTTCTCTTCTTCATCTCCTCTTCTTCATCTTCCCTTCTCTATTCTAATTTATCCACTAACTCTTCTTTTTATTATTTGTAAAATAATCCTTCAAGAGTTAGGTATTTGCACTCTAGTCCTTGAATTTTAAGTATTTACAATTCAGTCCTTGAAAAAATATATTTCTTTAAGTCCAAATCTCCTCACAATTTTTGACACACCAAAATTTACCACATGTCAAATTTAAGCTCATTTCTTGTCGCTGAAAATAATGCATAATTTAATTAAAGCCCTTTTGCAAAATTAAGTCATTCTGGGTATAATTGGGCCAAGATGAAAATTTAAAATATTAGAAGACAATGTCACAACTCATAAAAAGTGAAAGTTAAAAATAAGTTGACTCAAATTAAATTTTTTTAGGCCCGATTCGAGATTATACTCGTGAAGGAACACGTGACTCGAATTGGATTTTTCTGAATTTGCGATGGCCAATATGAAAATAGATTTAAAATAAAAATATTAACTATCTTTGTGTATTTTTTGGCCTCAAATGTTATTTTTTCAAAATTTTCAAATATTTTTGTATTTTTTTTAAAAAAATTAAAATATATATAATATGAAAAATTATTTTTTGGTCAAAATTCGTTCCCTAGGCTTGGCTAAGGTTCCCAAAGTTGATTTTTCAATTTTATGAATTTTTATGGATTTTCTATTAATTTTCGAAAATAAATAAATAAAAAATACGTAAAAATACTGAAAATATGAAAAATCGTTTTTTGGTCAAAATTGGTTCCCTAGGCTTGGCTAAGGTCCCCAAAGTTGATTTTTCAATTTTATGAATTTTTATGGATTTTTTATTACTTTAGCAATAGAAAAAATGATTAAAAATCAGGTGTCAACAGCTGCCCCTCTTTGAAAGGAAGCTCGGTAGAGGTTCATTTCAAAGACGAGATGACACCTGGATTCTTATCGACTCAATACAAGGAAATAAAAAGAGTCGTGACATGATTGTTCCACTGAAAATGAAATGAGAACCTAAGGATTCGTTATATAAAAAAACTTTAGGGTGGTTGAACTTGAACCCGTATGGTGGATCAACCCATGGTAGATTCCTAATAAAAGGATTCTACTGATTAAAAATTGAATTAAAATTTGACCCGTATGGTGGGTCATACCATTTGACCCGTATGGTGGGTCGTACCATGGTAGATTCCTAATAAAAGGATTCTACTGATTAAATTTTGATTGAGATTTGACCCGTATGGTAGGTCACCACATGGAGATACCTGTAAGAAGGACTTGGTGCTTGTAGAAAGGACTTGGTGCCAGTAAAAAGGACTTGGTGCTTTGCCTGTAAGAAGGACTTGCTTTGCCTGTAAGAAGGACTTTGTTTGCCTGTAAGAAGGACTTTGTTTTGCCTGTAAGAAGGACTTACTTTGCCTGTAAGAAGGACTTTGTGCCTGTAAGAAGGACTTGATTTGCCTGTAAGAAGGACTTTGTTTGCCTGTAAGAAGGACTTTATGCCTGTAAGAAGGACTTGATTTGCCTGTAAGAAGGACTTTATGCTTGTAAGAAGGACTTTGTGCCTGTAAGAAGGACTTTGTGCCTGTAAGAAGGACTTTGTGCCTGTAAGAAGGACTTGATTTGCCTGTAAGAAGGACTTGGTTTGCCTGTAAGAAGGACTTAGTTTGCCTATAAGAAGGACTTGGTGCCTATAAGAAGGACTTGGTTTGCCTGTAAGAAGGACTTGGTTTGCTTGTAAGAAGGACTTTATGCCTGTAAGAAGGACTTGGTGCCTGTAAGAAGAACTTGGTTTGCCTATAAGAAGGACTTTATGCCTGTAAGAAGGACTTGATTTGCCTGTAAGAAGGACTTGTTTTGCCTGTAAGAAGGACTTGTTTTGCCTGTAAGAAGGACTTGATTTGCCTGTAAGAAGGACTTTGTGCCTGTAAGAAGGACTTGTTTTGCCTGTAAGAAGGACTTGATTTGCCTGTAAGAAGGACTTTGTGCCTATAAGAAGGGCTTGATTTGCCTGTAAGAAGGACTTGGTTTGCCTGTAAGAAGGACTTATTTTGCCTGTAAGAAGGACTTGGTGTACCTCAAAGGGTGCCATTCTGGAATCTGGAAAGATTAGGAATCCTGCAGAAGCTCAAACCCAAATTATATTATCCTGTCGCTTTAGGAATAAACCAAAGAGGCAGAGATCAAAAGGTCTCGAACATTTCTGTCCTTGAGACAAATCATGCTTTATTGAAGAAGGTGGATACCTGTATGTACCGCAATGGATTCGAGTACCCCAACAACCATCAGAATTCATTCTCTTGAAAGGTTCAGGTTGAAGATATACTTACCTGAGAATTTGGAAGAAATGCTTGGTGGCTTCTCGACAACCAGGCTTGTTCATTCAATAATCGCTGAATGAATTTCAAGACTTTGGAAGGTAGTTTGAACATTGGGAATGTGTTGCCTGTCAGGCAGTATCAGAGGTAACATGTGCAAGCATTTTCATCAATGAGTTGATCAGTTCATGTAAAACTATTCAACCAAGTCGGCAATGATTAGAAGTAGTCTGTGTGATAACTCATGATGCAATCAATCCAAATATGGATCATGCAAAACTATTCTGTCAAGCTTGCATTACCAATTCTGTTTAAGGAGGTTCTCATAGTATGAACGCCTCGAATGTAATCTGAATGGGGGACTTCAATCCGAAAGGGCCTTCTCTCACTCTGGGGAAAGGCTGTTTATCTGTAAATTAAAATGTTAGACTTGCGTGGAAATGGTTTGCCTTTCCTCATCCTGTCATGCCCCATTCTGCACATTTGATGTCTCCTGTGCAGTTTATGCTCTAAGTTGGAGTTGGTAAGTTAAACACACGGAATAGTCATACATAATTCATGAACTGTGTAAGCACAATGCAGATGTGACAATTTTTTTGCATTACGTGTGTTTATATAATGTGTAAATATGGGCGGATTTAAATTGCCCCTGGTATGTGGGCGGACCGAACAAATTGGGAAGCCTATTCCTTATGTCGAGGGGTGGTTCGTCTCAAACTTTGTCTCTACGTGATGAAGCATATGGGTGAGGGAGCATTTCGGTTTGTTTAATGACAGCGACCACCACGGTTTAGCGGTTGAATGCCCCTGTAAAAAGCAGAGAAATTATTCTCGAAATCAAACGAGATAAGGAAGACATATTTGCTTTTTCGCTTCAGAGCTTGTGATCAATTTGCCCCATTTTTCACCAGAATAGATCTTGTCAGATGATCATAATTTTCTTTTGGATTTGTCTCCTTCAACATGTTAAATGTTAGTGTAAATATTTCCTGTAAAAAGAAAAAGAGACATATCAGCCAGTATTAAAAGGGATAAATTGAAAACGATACTGATTTACCCTTCATCTTGAATGTCTTGCACGAGTCTTTTACCAGTTTTGTTGGATTGAATTTTCCTCGACTTTTGTTGGGCGCCTCACCATTATGGGAAGACTATGGTAAAATACTGACTTTGATATTACTCGTCGAGTATTCCTGTTTGTAAAAAAAGAAATGCATAAAAAGTTGTTTCATTTATTTATAATACATACAACATTCCCCACCCTTGGGGATCGAACTCGGAATATTTCGGACCTACTGTCATCCCCCATACCATTCGGTCCATTGGACCGTAGGTGTCCATGGGGCTTTCTTTTCAAGGGTTAATCCTTGGGGATAACGCAGCCCTGTTGTATCACCTTGGGCCATGTTACGGTATTTCTCGAGGTAATTTGCAATCCCTGTTAAGAATGGAATAAGACAATTCAAGACTTGAGATGATTATGTGCACATTAGAACGATACAGAATTACCCATTTCTGAGATTGTTCGCGTCTTTCGCTTGTACTTTCCTTTGTCCGAAGCTGTCTATCCCGTGGTAATGCCCATGAGTTGATTTGCCCCCAAATTTTATCCAACCTGTATTCGGATATGATTGCGTTCTCGGGTCGATTTGCAATTTCCTGAGAATAGAAGGGGCTTAATTTTAAAACTTGGAGCAACTGAGGGTAAATTGAAATGATACAGAGTTACCCTTCAGGTTTATGCAGATTTTCACTCGCCATCAATTCGTCGCGAGGTTGGTGAGGTGGCGGATTCGAGCATTTAATAGGGGGAAGTCGGATTATTACTCCTTGCTTTTACACTTTCACAAAAGCAGAAAAACATATCACGCAAGGAAATAAAACACATTCACTCATTCAGGATCAGTTCTGCTTCCTCTGCAGGCTCTCCCATTATCAGCTTGCTTCATCCCAAATTAGGTATGCATCGGCCATATTGAAGGTCTGGTGGTCACTGGCTGAACAAGTGCATCACAGTCCCGATGCTTTACCGATATCAAACTGGTTGATTATGGCGAAAAGATCATCGTCAATGTCCGCTTGGTGGTGATCTGTCCCTTCTTCCTCGGGAGGTATTGATGCTGATCCAGTATCATTGGTCCTTTTGTACCTTGCTCCAACAGAACTCGATCCTGTTATAAACTGGTCTAACTCACCTCTTAAACGTGCATTTTCGATCCTCAGATCATACATTTCATCGAGGGTGAGGAGGAGGCTATTGCAGTTGGGGCAGGTGGCGAAGTCAAAAGTTTCTTTATACATCTTGTTTTTCGCTCGGAGGTTTTCATTTTCAACTCTTAGAAACTCGGCTTCGTTGTGCTCATGACGAGTCTTCATTCGAGTTCGTCTATTTTGAAACCAGAACTTGATTTGCGAAGGTTCAAGTCCTAGCTCTTGACTCAGTTCTATTTTTTGTTTGCCGTCTGGCATAGGGCACGTTCTGAAGAAAGCTTCAAGCTTTCGTACTTGCTCCTCAGTATGGCGACGGTAACGCTTCTTTTGACCTTTACCGTTGTTGTCATTGTCCTTACCGGGCTCTTGGACGTCGTCGGTGGAAGGGCCGGGCTCCATAGGCTCGATCCCAAATATGGCTTCGAACTCTTCCTCTCCCATATTCAGCAAGTAACGATAACTTTCAAGTGTGTTGGGTTGAGACATCTTCGATTTGGTTAATGATTTCTCAAAGTTTGATATCTCTTCTTGTATTTTCACTCTCTGGATTTTTCTGGGAGACTGCGTATGCTTTAAGAGTCTCTCTTTCGAGCACGAATGAGAATTATCAAGAAGATGTCTCCTTTAAAATTAGACGTGGGTTTAGCAACTGTATTGCCTCTCTCGAGTGTTCTGGCTTTCTCGATTTTCTTTTCATCGTATCTCTCGCCCAGCTCGTCTCCTTCCATCTTTCCGTGGAAGGGGCCCCTTGTTGCTGTCTCCACCGTCAATTTGCTGGCGAGTTCTTCAATAAAGACGAGTCGTATCTCTTTTCTGCCGTAAATGTCTTTGTCTCCCACTCAGCTTATTTTTTATCCTTTCTTTTTCAAAGTAGTGGCGTCCCGTCCAACTTTTCTGTAGAGACGTCGGATTTGCTTGGCTCGAGATTGGAGACGAGTAGCGGAGGTGATACTGATAGGGAATGGTAGACAGGAAAATCTGGCCAGTAGAGACTTCCCCTGCAAAAATGAAAGAGAATGCGGCAGTATATGTTCTTCATATTCTAGAAAAATTGGAACGATACTGTTTTACCCTTGTGTATACTTCCATTGAATTTGAATTGAGGAAGTTCCTTCATTTGGATTGGATTGAATTGTATGTCCCGAGTTGCCCTTCACTTTGAGCTTGCCACATATGTGCTTTGCTTAGTTGGGCCTTATTTTCTTTCGGGTTGCCTTGGACCATCATCATTTTCTATGCCATCGGGTCCGTGGACCGGAAGGCTCCTTTAATTTGAAGGTTACCTTCGAGGCAAATGAGTCCTATCGCGTTCCATTGGGTCATTTCATTTTGCGACACTCTTGAGGCACTTTGCGATTCCCTGGGTGAGAATGGAACAAATCCAATTTAGCATTTTGCAACGATTAAGAGTAAATTGGAACGACACACAATTACCCGTCTTCGAGCTCGCCTGGGCATTTCACTTGAAATTTCCCTACGTGAGGCCATTCAACATTTCTCATTATGGCAGTCAGCGACGTTGCCACAAATTAATCCTCCCTAAATCTAGCATAAAAAGGGATTCACGCATTCGACCGGATAAATAAATTGCCCCCTTGTCCTTGAATTAAATCGAGACACCTAGAAAGCTGGAAAATATCATACGCAGGGGAATTAAGCATGAAATGAAAGGTGCACTTATTCAAGGTCAGTTCTGCCTCTCCTGTGGCTCTTCGATAATCAGCTAGTCTCGTGTTGGTTCGGGTGTGGATAACCGATGTTTGAGAGTCCCTACTCACTGGCTCCTGATCGCGGCTTGGGACGTCTGTCAACCCTAAACTGGTTGACCAGGGCAGTAAGCTCATCATCTGGGTAATCTCTTGAACCTTCCAGCAACTGATGCTCGAATTGGGCATTGTTGTTGGCAAATGCTGGCGGTAGATTTCTCATTCTGTCCTCGCCATGAGCAATTTGACTTCTCGTGCTGGAGCCTTCATCATTACTCGAGAAAGTGTGGGGATCACCAACTGTCCTGCTGCCAAAAACTCCTTCCATTCGAGGATTAGAGAAGTGGAAGTGCTCAGGATAACTTCTTGTCTGATTCTCTGGCTGCGCAGGCGCGCTGATCATGGGATGAGTTCTAGCCACAGGTTGGTGCTCAAACCAAGGAATCTGAATACACTGCTCCTGCGGTCTATACTCTTGAAGAGTATTAGGGTGATTCTGGGGGATACTTTGATTAACGCCTGGGGGATTGATGGCATGGTTACTAGCTTGGTTGATGATGGGAAGTGGCTCGCCCCATGCTAACCTGGGGAACTTATGGTGGCGAGGAGACTCGACGTTCAGGCTTGGATCAGTCCCGCCTTGGTTTTCTTGATTCTGAGCTGCATTGTGTTCTCTCACCCTTTTTCTGTACTTCTGAAGATGACTCGAAACATTTGCTTTAGTGAGTCCCTCTACGTTCATAATTTCCAGTATATGTTGCGGCTGTGCCGAATCGATTCCTACCTGTTGAACTGCATTAACAAACATACGATGCAGCTCGGGAGACCAACTCATCTTCTTTCTCCAGTTGCTTGGAACAAAATTGAAGGCTTGATGCTTGTTCTCATGGTCGTGCAATTGCTTCCTTACCACGTGCTGCCATATGTTTTGAAGCATCTGAACCCTAACTGGTTTCGTTACGACGTCTTGGGCCCCATTTAAGACAGCCTTCATTATGGCTTGCTGATCATCGCTTGCCGATATTACGAGGACTGGCATGTTTAATTTAGAATTGATGACTTCCAAGAGAGTGAAAACATCTATGTCAATCCCTACCATGGCGGTGAGGACGATATCAAACTGGTCACCACTCCTCCTTAATATCTCTAAGGCCTCTGTCGCCTTTGCTTGAGCTACAACCTTATACCGGCATTTTCTCAATACGGTAACAAGGATTGACAGAGAGACTGGATTACCGTCAATGGCCATGACCAGTAGACCCTCAGGGTAAGGAACTTCATTAGCTTCGACCAGGGTTGAACATGCGCCCGTTTCCCTAATGCTCGACATATTTCTGGATCTAGGACTGCCGACTCGAGACCGCCTCAGGATGTCTTTTTGGACTTGAGGGATCACGGGATCGTCGATGGTTTCTCGTAACAGGCTTTGAAAGCCGATGCTTTGATGGTGAAGGTTTTGAATTCCTCTCCCACGAGAACTCCTTCCTCTCTATCTTTCTCCTGCGAGTTCTTGCGAATGAACTCTCACTATCAAATGAGGACAAGTTCTCTCTCTAGCAATAGCAACGACTTCCCTATTCACGGGCAGTGCTATTAGATTTTTCGAGGGAGAAAATCTGATATTCAGCTTTTGATCAAAGGGGAAATCCTTGTTTCTCGCTCAGTTCGTCTTCCTTTTTTCTTTTCGTGGTAGAGGGCCCTTGTCAAGATCTCCACCGTCGATTTACTGGCGGGTCCTCCAATAAAGACGAGTCGTATCTCCTTTTCTGCCGAAAATTTCTTTGTCTCCCACTCAGCTCGTTTTTTATTCTTTCTTTTTCAAAGTGGTGGCAGCCCGTCCAACTTTTCTGCAGAGACGTCGGGTCTGCTCAGCTTGAGGTTGCCGCTTGACTGGAATTCGAGCCAGCGGGGGTGTTGCCGACAGAGAATGGTAGATAGAAAAAACTCGACCAATAAGGACTGCCCCTATGAAATCATTATTTAAATTGAAGCAGATTATCACCTTCGCATTCCGATCATCTGCCTCGCCTCTCTCCTCCTTTCTTTCGTGATCTGCTTTCAAAAATGGCCAATTCTCCTAACCATACCTTCTCCGCCGAAATCCTGGCTGGGTGGGAGAGACTCTACAATCTTCTTGGTAGAGGTTACGCTCATATAGCCCAAAACTCTACCGTTGATGCTGAAATCCTCGGTTTATTCAGGACCCTAGACGCTGCTTCTGTTGAGGGTACCCAACTGGGGAGGGAGTATCGGAACTTCCCGACCCTCTTCATTAATTTTCTGGCTACCTATAACCGCGCTTATGAGACGGTCATTGTGACTGCCGTCGTGAAAGCTCGTTACCGAGACCGGCACGAGCGTCTGGAAATAGTCACATTTATGGCTGATAATCACAAGAAAGCCTTCAAGTTTGCCAATGATCAGCTTTCGTGGCTAGTTCGTGAGAGGGGAAAGTTGGTGGACCGTCTGGCCTTGGTCCGAACTTACGCCGAACAGGAGCCGAGCAATATTATGATGAGGTGCAAATGCGGTTGGCTGCAGGAGAGACTTGATGACATTACGGCAGATATTGCTTTCGAGAGGGCGGCGATTTCGGACTTGGAGTTTGCTGTCGAGCATTACGAGGCCAGTATGGCCCAGGCTAAGGAGAAGCGCGATCGCCTCTTCTTTAGGCTCGCGGAGCTTGATCCTGAGAATGCCCTGTGCACCCGGAGCATCAACTGTTTGGAGAGTCAGTTGAGCTCCTTCATAATGGTTATCAGGGCTCAGTTTGGCTTTACTTTTCCTCCCCAGTGAGCTGTTGTAATGCTCTTTGATGAATGGAATGAAAGAAAAGCTTCACGTGTTTTTTTTTGTTTAATTTTCCTGCTATCGTTTCTTCCGCATAGCATAACAGAACGATTTGAGGTACCGAAGATGTCGAGGCTTAATGTTTTTCTTGATGTTCTTGTTTAATTGCTCCAGACGATGATATCGAGAACATTGATGAAGGGTTCGGCGGTGGCCCCCACTATCCATCTTGAGATCACAAACAATAACGCTATGACAACTCGATCAGTGCGCTGGTAATAAATCCGGCCACCTGTTGTGTGCCCACTTTTATCCATATTTTATTTCTTTCGGCGTCCACTTGCTCGTGTCGGTCGCCTGTAGCGTCGGGAGAAATTCCTGTGGGCCACGTTCATTAATAGAACCTCGGTCCTCTAAAGCCCTCCGCATGTTTCGGATAAGAGGAAATTTTAAGATCGGTCTCTGGTTGATTTAATCAGGTAAAGGTATTTGTTTCATGGGTTCTGATTATATAATCCATATTATCTTTCAAAAGACGCGGGATCCTCTGCAATACATTAAATATGCCCCCGTGTTTAATCAGTATAAATCCACCGTCATATCAGAATACACTGCCCATACAAGTTTACGGATTGACATAACTCTGTCTGTCAAAGATGGACAATGTTCGTTTGCCCTCCAGAATTAACGGTTGAAGCCTCGGTGTTTTTCGTCTTTTGGTATTTCTGAAGATGATTCTTGATATATTTTGAACTTAATTTTTACACCCGTCTAGGGTATCTAGGATCTCCCTGCAAAAGAAAATGATATAATTAGTATGCGACACAAGGAATGTCGGTCCATGACTCCTATATTAGTCCAATTTGATTTTTTCTATTTTATAGAGAAATCAGAAAAAAAAAATTCCCTTAGGAAGAAATGGGTTAATACAGAATTTTTTTGCAGATTTATTACTCTTTTTTATTATTTTTTTTAAGGAATGTGACAAAATCTCTTGACGTTTACTAAAATTTTTGAAGGAATTTCCTTTTTATCAGAATAAATTTTCAGAGGTAAATTTGTCAGGAAAATTTCATTTTTATTGAAGCAATAAAAACATGACAAAAATCCCTTATTGGTTAATAAAATTCCCATGAAGGGATTTTTCACATCATTTTTTCAAAAATTTTTTTAAAAGAAATGAGGGACAAATTTAATTTTTATTTTCTTTTAAAAGAATGGTCGTAATATCAAGCTCAAAAACTGACTAACACCTAGCATGAACCGACCGAAAATAAATACAAGATAAAATTAGAGAACTTACTTTTACCTTGGAGAAATGCAAATCACATAGTCATGCGCATGACTCAAGTGAGGAGTGAACTCTAGAAAATAAAAGAAGGAGAGACAGGGTATGGACCTAAAAGGCCCCCACTATCTGAATTGACAACCTTACCCTCCGCGCAATCAAATCACAATGGGAAGAATTGTCAATTCAGATAATGAGCGGGATAAAATATGGTCAACCCAAGCACAATCGACGCAGGAGCTTTGCATATTCGATCCCTATCTATGGTTACCTAGGAAAAATTTCGCGACTTGAGTTTAGACGCTTGTGTGTGCAGGTGTTGTGATCCTCAGAATATGCAAGACATGCACGACAATTGATATCAAAACAGCGCTTCTAAAAATGTGTGAAATTAAACATAATCCCAACACCAAGCCTGCAAAACAAATGGGTTAGCCAAACACTCCGCCCCTTATAACTCCCATCCTGCAAAAACATATAACACCTATAGAATGAGTCCCAAGCAAAATCGCCAGAAGCGAGATATCCATGAAATTTTCATTGGCTTAAGTCCACTAAGACTTTTAAAATTTCGAAAAAATTCAAGTATTCCAATTGGTATCTTTTTTCGAAAATTTAAAAATCCCGTCCCCAGTGGAGTCGCCAAGCTGTCGCGACCCTCTAAAAATATTTTTATTAATTCTAGGGGTTGATTAGATTTGACTAACCTAATGCGGACCCTCCCAAGCCCTACCGAATCGCAACTTTGGTTTTTGTTTAAATGATTTTGAAATTTGGAGTCGCCACTAATCGTTCTTGGTAGGTCGATTAGAAACCTAAATAAATTAGCGGGAGAACTAATTTATTCCTGCGAACAAGAGATTATGAGCTCGGGGACTTGGTTACACTAGTTAATTAAAACTAATGCCCTTTCGGTACCTTAATTTCATGGATATCCTAATCCGGCAACTCAGGCTTGGTTTATTCCTAAAGCTCTAGTAGGGTATTCTCTTTTGTGTTTTCACTTTTTAAATAGGATGCATGGATGGTATTTATTTTTATTTGTTATATTTTTTTAAGTGTTAAAGATTCCCTGAAGCCGAAAGAGGGAGTGTGTTAACGACTTCTGTGCAGTATTACGACCTACTCATCTTTTGGGTCTGATGATTCAAAAATTAAATTATAGGAAGTACATGACAGTGAATAAACACCTCCAATGGGAGGCCTAGCATTGGCTTGGCTCTTCCCTTTGGGATTTAAGGTACAGGTATTTAAGTTGCAAGTATTTAAACTACTGTAAGTAAAAACCTCCAATAGGAGGCTAAGCATTGGCTTGGCTCTTCCCCTTGGGATTTAAGGTACAGGTATTTAAGTTGCAGGTATTTAACTACTGTAAGTAAAAACCTCCAATGGGAGGCTAAGCATTGACTTGGCTCTTCCCTTTGGGATTTAAGGTACAGGTATTTAAGTTGCAGGTATTTAACTACTGTAAGTAAAAACCTCCAATGGGAGGCTAAGCATTGGCTTGGCTCTTCCCTTTGGGATTTAAGGTGCAGGTATTTAAGTTGCAGGTATTTAACTACTATAAGTAAAAACCTCCAATGGGAGGCTAAGCATTGGCTTGGCTCTTCCCTTTGGGATTTATGGTGCAGGTATTTAGATTGCGGATGGACTTTGTCCTCTCCATTTTGGGGTATGAATTTTTTAAAATGAAATACAACGAATTGATTCAACAATTTGAAATTTGTGCGCGCTTGAGGACTCCTCCAAGCCGATTTTGTGCTTCCATAGGATTGACCATTGATATAGAGCTGCGGCTTCCTGACATAAAATAGAGTGAAGTGTTAGTATACAAAATATGTGCTAATCTGCACCTAAAACCAGAAGAGTAGAAAGAGTACTTATCTCCCATTTTTTTGGGAGGGATTTCTATAATTGATTTTCGCTCTCTATGTTCCCAATATAGAGAGTTTCTTTTGAATTAAGAGGGACTTTTAGTCACAGATCAGTTGAGAAATCGGTGGACAGCTTATGAGCTTGTCTGGGCCGATTTTTGCATCTCGACGAGATTTTTGCTGTTGACGTAGAGATATCCTTCTCCTGACATAAAATATGGAAGAAAAAGGAGATGGAGAAAGTGTATACAATTTGTGCTAATTTGCGAGTAAAACCATAAATAAATGAATAAATAAAAACACTTAGCTTGAATTTGTTTGCTCGTTGACGAGGATGAACTCTTGATTTATATTGATCGATGAAGGAATTTGTGATGATAACCCCTAGCTTTAAACTCCCATCATCTTCAAAATTCTCTCTCTTTTGGTATTTTCTTTCTCTCAAAATTTTCTTCAATCTCCCAAAACTCTCTCAAACATCCAAAATTTTCTCTCCAAAAAATTCTCCCAAACACTTCAAATTTTCTCCCTCCCAAGAATCCTTTCTCAAGCTCACTTCTTCCTCCTTTTATAACCTACTCATCTATCTCCCATTCTAATTTTTCCACTAACTCTATCTCCCATTCTAATTTCTCCACTAACTCTTCTTCATTTTCATCTTCCATTCTCCATCTCTATCTCACATTCTAATCTCTCCACTAACTCTTCTTCATCTTCATCTTCCCTTCTCCATATTTATCTCCCATTCTAATTTCTCCACTAACTCTTCTTAATCTCCATCTTCCCTTCTCTATTCTTATCTTCCATTCTAATTTCTCTACTAACTCTTCTTCATCTCCATCTTCCCTTCTCTATTCTTATCTTATTTTCTCCATCCATTCTTCTCCAACTTCTCTTCTTCATCTCCTCTTCTTCATCTTCCCTTCTCTATTCTAATTTATCCACTAACTCTTCTTTTTATTATTTGTAAAATAATCCTTCAAGAGTTAGGTATTTGCACTCTAGTCCTTGAATTTTAAGTATTTACAATTCAGTCCTTGAAAAAATATATTTCTTTAAGTCCAAATCTCCTCACAATTTTTGACACACCAAAATTTACCACATGTCAAATTTAAGCTCATTTCTTGTCGCTGAAAATAATGCATAATTTAATTAAAGCCCTTTTGCAAAATTAAGTCATTCTGGGTATAATTGGGCCAAGATGAAAATTTAAAATATTAGAAGACAATGTCACAACTCATAAAAAGTGAAAGTTAAAAATAAGTTGACTCAAATTAAATTTTTTTAGGCCCGATTCGAGATTATACTCGTGAAGGAACACGTGACTCGAATTGGATTTTTCTGAATTTGCGATGGCCAATATGAAAATAGATTTAAAATAAAAATATTAACTATCTTTGTGTATTTTTTGGCCTCAAATGTTATTTTTTCAAAATTTTCAAATATTTTTGTATTTTTTTTAAAAAAATTAAAATATATATAATATGAAAAATTATTTTTTGGTCAAAATTCGTTCCCTAGGCTTGGCTAAGGTTCCCAAAGTTGATTTTTCAATTTTATGAATTTTTATGGATTTTCTATTAATTTTCGAAAATAAATAAATAAAAAATACGTAAAAATACTGAAAATATGAAAAATCGTTTTTTGGTCAAAATTGGTTCCCTAGGCTTGGCTAAGGTCCCCAAAGTTGATTTTTCAATTTTATGAATTTTTATGGATTTTTTATTACTTTAGCAATAGAAAAAATGATTAAAAATCAGGTGTCAACAGCTGTGACCACCGTAACCGCCTCGGTCCTGATCGCCATCATCCTGTTCATCATCTTCTGATCTTCTTCCAAACACTACGGCAGTCGCACGGCGGAGGTGACGCTAACCAGACCCGTGAAAGTTGAATTCATACCCCCCACCGCCCAGGAAAAGAAACGAGGAATTTTCAAAGGAGCTTCTCTGGTGATAATCAGTCGCTTCTACTTAATTCTCTCACGATCAGGTCAACATCGCCTCGAGTATTCCACGCACCGAGCTTGATTCCCATTTGTGGTTTTGCTAAGAATCCTCTTGCTCGGAAAAAATTACTAAAAAAGACTTAAATATATTGCATTTCTACTAATTGAGTTTTAAACTTTTTAATCGAATTAATATTTCAAATTTTACTAGTTGAGCCCATTTGGCCAATTTAGGCCAAAAGGTACTGGCGTGAATATTGTTCATTTTATATGGCATGATCGGTACTGACATTAATATTTTTCTTTGTAATTTTTGAATTTTTTTAAATAAATTTTTTTTTTACTTTCCTTTTTCTTTTCGCCAATGGCCAACTGCCAACCGTAGGTCATAGCTAGCAATGATTGGCCTTTCTTAGGTGAGGGCTCCACCTCGCCAGATCTAGTGAGGCCAACTTCGCCTAGGCCAAGGCACCTAACAAGGGTTGGCCTCATTAGGTTGCTTGAGTGAGGGACAGCCTCGCCAGATTTGGCGAAAGGAGCCTCGCGGAGCTTACCCTCACCCAAGTGAGGCCCGCCCTTGTCGGCCATAAGAAAAAGGAAAAAGTTAAAAAAAAAAGTTAGAAAAAAGGAAAAATTTTCAAATAAGAGTCTGAAATGCCCTCATGTTTAAAAAAAAAGGCTTAAGTAGGGATATTTTTGTCATTTCTCATTTTTTGATTTTTTTCCCCCCTTTTTTTTTTCTGTTTGCCTTTTTTTATGCTTAAGCTTCTTGCTGGTGATCGAGCCAACACCAGCTAGGGTCTCGCCCAAGTGAGCTGAGGGCTACCTTCACTGGCCAAACTTGGGTGAGGGCAACCCTCATCAGCCTCACCCTGCCCAGGTGACAAACTGAGGCTTGCTCGGCTTCAATCCCGTGAGCAATGACTGCAAGTGATCGTGAACCCATTTGCTGTGTAAATGTGATGGAGAGAAGACGAGGAGATTCGCATTAGCAAAAATGGCGTCCATGGCCTCTGCAAAGTAGATGAACCATCACCCCATTTTTTCAAAAACCATGGAACCGAAGTGAGTGAAGAGACCCAACACCTGCAAGCTGCGTAAACTGCAGCTCTCGCCATCAACAAGCCTGTCGTCGATCCCAACTTACATCTCCACAAAGCCCAAGTGAGGGTCAGCCTCACCATATTTGGCGAAGGGAGCCCTCGCAAGAGCTCACCTTCGTCACCCAAGTGAGGCTAGCCCTCTCCAATCATAGGCTATGGCCAATGATCGGCCACTAGCAAAAAGAAAAAAGATATAAAAAAAAGAAATAAGTTATTAAAAAAGGAAAATTTTCAAATAATGATCTAAAATGTCTTTATTATCTCAAAGAATGACTTGACTAATAATATTTTTGTCATTTTACTTTTTATCTTTTTTTGCTCTTTTCTCTTTTTTTTTTTTCTTCTCTCTTTTATGTTTGCCTTTTTTCTACCGAAGCTTCTCATCGATGATAGGATCGGCACTGCCCAAGGGCTCGCCCATATAAGCTGAGGGCTACCTTCACCAGCCTCGCTTGGGC
Organism: Psidium guajava; assembly: GCA_016432845.1. Taxonomy (NCBI): domain Eukaryota; kingdom Viridiplantae; phylum Streptophyta; class Magnoliopsida; order Myrtales; family Myrtaceae; genus Psidium; species Psidium guajava. The sequence continues at coordinate 1,804,658 of CM028230.1, forward strand.
TACCCTCGCCAACCAAATCTAGTGAGGACAACCATTGTCGGCTTCAAGGGCGGCCTCACCCCTACCCAAGCGATAAAGCCAAGGCCTGCTCGGCTTCAATCCCATGAACAGCGATCGCAAACACATTTGTTGTGTAAATGCGACGGAGAGAAGAGGAGGAGATTCGCATAGGCAAGAATGGCATCCACGGCCTCTTCGAAGTAGATGAACCACCTCCCCATCTTTTCAAAAACCATGGAACTGAGGTGAGCGAAGAGACCCAACATTCACAAGCCGCACAAACTGCAGCTCCTGCCATCAACAGGCCTGTCATCAATCCCAATTTACATCCCACATCAATCCTAGTGACCTAAGAGACCTCTATGCCTCCCGCAACCTGTCATGCCACCGGTTCCCCAGCCTGGTGCGGACCGTCGAGTTCGAGAGGATGATGTTGTTAGGCTCTGCAAGCTTTTGCGTCAGGCTTGCTTATACCTTTGTCGACGTGTCTGTCTTTTGTAGGAACGAGGACTTATCGTCGGACACAAAGCATAGTGCAATGGTGGGGATTGGAGGTTTTGGTGAATAAGATGTTGCTAAGAGTCGATCCCTCGGACGGCCGAATGGTGGGATTTGGCCGGGCAGTTGTAGATTTGGGGTTGACGACATCCATCTACGACATCATGACCCGATGAGGCCAGCCTTAGGTGAGGACGGCAAGGGCAGCCCTTGCCTTGCCTAGGCGAGGCCCTACCGTCGTTGGTGGTCAGCCGCTCACTAGCGGCCGACCACCAACGAGAAGCTAGGGCAAAAAAAAAAAAGCACATAGGAAAAAAGAAAAAAATCAATAAAATAAAAATGATGGAAATACTTTAGTCATAACCTTTTTGAAACAATAAAGATATTTTAAGTCCTTACTTAAAATAAGATCCACTTTATGTCCTTATTTGACAAAATTATGACAATTTAAGTCATTATTTGAAATTTTTCCAAAAAAAAAACTACATCTGCAATTTCCGATTTAAGTTAGCCAAATAGGCTTAATTAGTAAAACATGAAAATGTGTGGAACCAACTTGGGGTTTATGAATTTTTTGGTACTTTTCCCCTCTTGCTCTTAATTCTAAATTGAACGGAAACTGTAAAGGGAAAAGGAACGAAGAGAAAGCAACATCGCAAGGGGCAAATAAAGATAACCATGCTCACTCGTTGTTTATACTTGAGGGCTTTATACATGAAAATTCCAACAAAAAATAAAAATAAAAAACACACGCACACACAAAAAGGAGTGAAACTAGGGAGATCCTCAAAAACAGCAATCTCCCTCCGTTCAGCTACTGTACACTCTATTATCTTTCTCGGCCTTCTTCATGTGCCAGAGAGGCCAGTGATGTAGTCATCGTCTCTTCTCGATATGATACGCAACTTATGCTTAATTAGTGGCTAAAACAGGTACTGGGTATATATGCATATATGTATGTATAACGCTTCTCAAACCATACGAGATATAGTTCGATCAAACAGCAACAGCAGTTCTACTGGGCAAACGTTGGTCCTGAGCTTCGGGGGGAGCAGCGGACTTGGCGTGCTCCTTCTTCCTCAGGGCTTTCATGGAGGAAGAGAGATTCCAGTTCCTCTCCTTGGCTTCCTCCATCTCCATTTGCTCTAGCCTGCAGTCCTCACTGCAAAATGCTAGTTCCCCTCTGCAAATTCGCAACGCAGTGTCAAATCAGCACCGACCCAAGAAGGAAAAAACTTCAGATGGTCGATCCTAGGAGGCCCGACCAAGTGCGAGACTAAATTCGCTATGAATTGACTATAGGTCCTTCAGATCTTTGACAAAAGAAATCGTACATTTCTAGCATTATATTGTCAAGACATCATCTTCACCAAGCGAAGCTTCTTCTGCAGATTTTAATCTCTCTCTCTCTCTCTCTCTCTCTCTCTCTCTCTCTCTCTCTCTCTCTCTCTCTCTCTCTCTCTCTCTCGCTATCTAAATGATCAGACCCAAAATCCACATAAAATCATACGAGAAGACGATCAAGTACTCAAATTGTAAAGACCCTTAGGAATTCTATAACACTCAAGTTCTCAACCTCGCAGGAGAAAGCCGAAAGCATCCACAAAAGCAGACATAAACAGCGACCCAACAACCGACCTGTACATGAAGATGTCCCTGTTGTTCCCCAACCTCTTCTTGCAGAGGAAGCAAGTCTCCAGGAAATGCGGATGGTGATCTTCGAACCTCGCGTCGTAGAACCTCGCGGATCTCGGCGAAGCGACAGGCGACGATCCAACCACATTCCTCCACACATGAAGGTTCTCCGAGAACCCAGCTTCCATGTCGGCCAACGAATCGTCGTCGTCAGCGATGAAACAACCGCTCCTCGTAGTGGCAGCCTCCATGATCCTTCTCAAGCTCTTCCTTTTTTCCCTTCCTCTCACTGTTCTTCTGGAAACGGCCCTGCTTTTTTCTTAAAATCAGAGGAAGATGGGACGAAGCGGAAGAGACGAAGCAGCTATAAAAAGCGTTCTCGTTTTATGGACCCGGAGAGAGAGAGAGAGAGAGAGACAGCGGGGAAACCACGGCCGGGTTTCAAGAACCGTGGAGGAGAATCCATTGGCTGAGCAAAAAAAGAAACCCGCGTCATCTCAAATTGGGACGGACGAAGTTACCGAATTACCCCCGCCGCGTGCCGCCGAATTACGAGACGGCCACCGTGTCTCAGGCCCGCTTCATCCGATGCGAATGGCGTTTTCGTAAATAAGGGCCGTGGATAGGGTCGAGGAGACGGCGATCCTATGCTAGATCTTCTCTCGATCTCTCAAAAATAAATAAATAAATAAATAATAATTAGGGGGCCCCACTCGCCACCTAACACCCACACGATTTGTCCGTTATTAAGGTTTCCCTCTTTCCCTGTTCTATTTACTCAACTCCCTATGTGCCCGCCCGACGCGGGCACTTCGCGCGTTCATGTCACGACCGCACCGGTAACTCTTTAACTCCTCCCTTTCGATCCCAAGAAAACTGGAAAAAATCTTTGGAAGCTGGAACCATCTGATTTTTGAGTCGTCGGCGATGATTGCCCTGCCGGGGATTCTGTCCGCCGCTAAAATGTCAGTCGCGGCTCCTTCGCACGATGAAGAGATCCGCTGCCTCCTCCTTTGCGTTACAATCGGTCACGTCCTCTTCGTTCGTGCAGCCAAGTAGCGTTTACCTCTGTCATTCGATGTCGAGACCGGGGCATCAAGAACCACGATACCCAGTAAAATAAGCTCGTGCATATACATACTATTTTGCTTTTGACGGAATTTGGGGGGTCGCGTTCGAATTGTCCCGATCAATTTAAGAGCACCTGCTAATTTGGCATCTCCCCACCGACGGTGGGGAAATAAAAAAAAAAAATAGGGTTATACTTTCTTCTGCCGTTGGAGCGAATTTATTACCAAGGAAGGGGGAATTCTGCTCCGGTGCTCCCACCGTCTTTTAGCTTTTTCTTTTGGGGGGTCATGAATGCCGATGTGACTTTTATAACCCGTGAAGACGGGACTTCGTGAATCCGGAGCGCCCACTCCACGCGCCAGGGACAGCGACTGAGACTGTCTCGTCTCCGTCAACCGTCAACGCCACGACCCGGCCCGAGGCCCACCGTGTTCCGGACCTGAAGCTCCAACTCCCACCCCCCCCCCCACCCCAAAACTCCGCCTTTACGTCTCGCCCTTTTCTATTACAAAATAAAACAAAATAAAAAATAAAAAAGGAGGATTCGTTCGTCGTTTTCTTCGCTTTTTCTCCACTTTTCAAAATGGAAAAGGACGACCAACTTGGGAGTTGGGGCCCACCCTGTCCCCCCCTTCCTTTTGATTAGGTCGTTGTGGGCCATGTGCTCCATGCAGTCCCCTTATTTTTGTTCTTTTTTTTTTTTCCGGGTTAAAACGAATCGCTTCCTTCTATATTTGCTAGTTCTTCCTGGAGGAATTTTCGTAAATGTATGCCTGAAGTATTTTTAATTTCCAAAACAAATAATCGATTTTCTCAAGAGAGGGTCTATACCAAGACTTACTTCGAACCAGGATTCGAAGCAGCAACTTAATCTCGACTAAGTGTCTAAAGTGACCACTCTAAAGCCTTACTTAGAAAATGTGTCGTTTTGAATACTTCTTTTGAAGAAAATAAAAACGCTTTGGATCATTATTCAAAATTTTACATAATTCTTAGCTACTTACCTATGACGCAAGGGAAAAGGAAAGGCAAAAGAGGAAAGAAATCTCTTCCTCTCCTTTTAATCGAAGTACTTGATTTATTTCATCCCGTGATATTATCTATTTGATGCTTTGCGCTCTTTATTTTTCTTTTCACGTCAATCAAATAAATAATAGGAAAAATTCAAAATAGAGACTTAAAGTGAATTTTCTTTCAAACAAGAGTTTGAAGTGTTTTCATTATTTAAAAGAAAGGTCTGACCAATGACCTTTTTTTTTATTTGTTTCGTTTTCATTTTCTTTTCTTTTTTCCTTCTTCCCCCCCCAAGGCCACCAGTGGAGGTCATTGGACTCTAGCAAGGGCCGCCTTCACTCTCTCTCGGGCTGGCAAGGCCAGGTGTAGGGCAATGGTCGCCTAGTTGGCAATGGCCGGAAGAGGGGAGAGAGAGGAAAAAGAAAAAGAAAAGGAAACAAATTCAAAAAAATCAAAGGATGAAAATGCCATTCGGTCAGGTCCTTATTTGAAATAAGTTTTACTTCAGGTCCTTATTTAAGAAAATAAAGGCATTTAGAACAATTTTTTTTTTAAAATTCCTCCTAAACAATAAAACGACCATTGATGTTGGCGTGTTGATAAACGCTAGGCCCGCTGTGGAATCCCATGACCTTCAATCATCGATTCTCAAGAGCACAAAGGTTGGGCTTGTGGAAATGATCAAGAAGCGTCATGCTCTTCAAGCCCAATGTCGTAACAATGTTATGGGCCACTAGCTGGGCTTGATATAGTCCACGTCCCCCCCATTGGATAATTCTTGCATTAGGCGCCGCCGCCGAAGGTGGCCCAACAATCTCTAACTTAAAAGAGGGAGACAGAAAAATCAATCCTGGTTTCGAGTAAACAAAATACTAAAATTTGCTGAAAATCTAGGAAGCGTTGGGAACCTAGGAGGCCACGGCGTCCGCCACTCCGGGCCCGTCGTTTCGTATTAGCCCCACTCGATAAGCTTAGACGACACACGTACGCAGAGTCGGGTAAAACTCGAGACGTTCCCGTCCCGGGATCCGATCTCGAGTTTGGGTTTAACATTCTTGAAATCCTAGAATTGGAGATGTACATGTCTGGAACGTTTTTCGCAAGTTGGAATTATTGAAGCTGGATGACTGTTTGTGGTTTGATGGGATGATTGGTCTGATCCTAATCACATTAGAGCACCGTAAGGACGACCAGCTTTTTTTCTTCTTTGGCCAAGAGATTATAAGTCTTCGTGGAATGCTTCATCACGTTTGGTTCGATCCGGCAAAAAAGACTTGACTAAGGATCGAGAGCGGGATTCTTTAGGTCCGAATGAATGAATTTATATATTGCTTTAATTCCATATGGAAAAAAGATAAAATAAAATAAGAAAAGAGAGAACAAAATGAAAATGCGAGCCCTGTACACACACCAAAAAAAAAAAAAGGGAACACTAATAATTAAAAAGAAAACAAATAAACAGAATTGAACTTGTGATGAGATTCAAGAGATTTCCCTTCTTCTTCTTTTTTTAATGGTTTATTTCCTCGTTTTGTTTCTCCGAGGTCTCTTCCACTGTTTTACCGCGGACTGTCCTGTCCGCGACGTTGGGCCTGGTAATGGGCCTCGATTGTGGGCCCCTCAGCAAAGGAAAACTTCCACGCTCGAACCCCTCATGCAGAAGCACACGGGGCACGCCCCGACTACCCTGTCGCACTCGGCGCACACGCAGAAATGCCGACACGGCAACAGCACCACCGTGGCCACCCGCTCGCCGCACGCCCTGCAACCCGGGCCCGACCCAACGGCCCTCTCCGGGTCCGCGTACACCGACTCCGCGTCCTCCGCCTGCGCCTCCGGTCCGGCCTCGCCGGCGTTCTCCGACCTCCGATCTCGCCCGCTCATCATCGCCTGCGCTTGCTCCAGCTGCGCCTGCAGGGACGCCGCCGCGGCTTCCTGAGCCCTGGCTTTGGCCTCCCAGGCTCGGGCCTCCGCGCTGAGCTGGGCGGCGCGCGCGACCAGCTCGGCGTTGCGGCGCGAGGCCTTCTCCGCCTCCGCGCCCTTCTCCCGCAGCCTCCGGGCGACGGATTCCTCCGCCGCGACGAGCAGCGCGCGGTATTGCCTCCGCCTTTTCTCGGCTAACGTGCGCCGTAACTGCTCCCCCTGAAATCGAACCATCAACCCTCAGCGAATCGGTCAAGGAAAAACTATGAATGGATTTGAATGGGAGAACAAAAACGAATTGCTCAGTACGCTCTGTTTTCGACCTGCGCTTGAAGTAATTGGTCTATCTCTTCTCTTTGCTGCTTGATTAGGGAAGCGAAATCATTGGAGAAAAGCGATAAAGGAGGACTCGGGCTCGGGCTCGGGCTCGAGCTAGTAGTAGATGATCGGTGAGAGAGAAGCTGATTTTGCAGGTCGCATGGAGATAACCGTAGGCCGATGGATACCGCATTCGCTGATTGCTGGTTATGAAGTTGAGCGAGGTCTACAAGCTGAGGCTGAGGTTGAGGTTGCAGAGTGTATGGGTCCATAAACGACGATGTATCGTCGGGGGAAATCGCAGCTTCTCTTCCTCTCTTGCGTGGGTTGTTGCTTCCTGTCACGAACAATGCAGGGCATCAAATACCAGATTCCACGTGGGCATCGAATGGGGATTACGAGGGTGGGTCTCGCGGTTCTCACCTCCATTATTGAATAGAGCGTTGGATTGATCGAGATATCCTCCTGGGTGTGCCTGCACCGAGTGATCCCGCCCTTCTTGCATGTTCCTGCAGAGAGCCAGCGAAATGTCAAACAGAGAGAGAGAGAGAGAGAGAGAGAGAGAGAGAGAGAGAGAGAGAGAGAGAGAGAGAGGTGGGGGGGAGGGGAAGAGAGAAAGAGAGAGGGAGGCAGATGAGCACCTGTTAAGGAAGAGGATGTTGGAAGGGTACTGAGCTTGAACGGCCATTGAAGTGTGACGAAGGGAGGCGGAAAGGCGAGAGAAAATGATGAGGATGCGGTCAGGATATGGCGGAATCTTCAAGACTCTCGTACTCGAGACGTGAGGGAATCAAGAGACGGATGAATAAATTTCTGCAGATAATCCACCACCACCGCCAGCACCACCGTCGCCTCCCAAGTTCCTTTCTTTTGTTCCCACCCTCCTTTTTCTGACTTCGTTTTCACAGAAGAGAGAGAGAGGGAGGGAATCGAATCAGAGAGAGAGAGAGAGAGATGATATGGTGGGTGGTGGCTCTTCCTTTTGGGTTTTGGCTTGGTTTGCCTTTCTTCTTCCTCCTCCTCCTCTCCCTCTTCCTCTTCTTTCGCGTGAGGGAGGCTCTTTTAACTTTCGGAGGAAGAGCCTGGTCTTGTCTCGTGCTTCTTGTGCTGTTCCTGTTTATCTCCAAAGACAGCACCACTTTATGAAAATCTTGCTCACATCCATTCATTTGGGGGGTCTTATATTAATAATCTATTTTTTAAAAAATAATCATCTATTATTATAATTATAATTATAATAATAATTATTATTATTATTTTGGGGTTCTTTCTTTCTCTTCTTTCGATAACAGTAATTGGGAGCGTGGAAATTTCGGTTGGGAAGACGAAAGGTGATGGCGTTGTTGAGCGGGCTGTGGCGTGGGTGTAGCTGCGTAGTTGTCTGTTGATGGGTGCCCGCGGGACTTTTATTTTTCTACTGCCACCATCCATATAATTTGTAGCACGTAATGAATTAGTTAGGGCACAATTACCTTCCGTTACGTATCATAAGCGCAAGAAAACTCGTAGAGAAACGTAAAAATGTTAATACTTCCTTACACGGTAAATTTGTCACGAACGTATCGACTTTTTTCGTCGCATTATGAATCGTCATTTATAAATAAATCATTGACGTGTGTTATGCTATTTTTCTTTCCTAATAAATGATGGATTTTTTTTTTTTTTTAGGGGGGAGGGGTTTGTTTTAGTTTTTACTAGGCTGTACGGACAATTAGGTAAATTTACCAAGTGGACTTTCTGGATGGGGAGGAATTGCCGGGTAAACTTCTTTGTCTCGCCCTTTTCGTCCTTTTTCTCCGGTCAATTTCGCCATCCTCTACTTCTTCTTTACTTTTTACCTCCTTTGCTCTACAATTCAAAGAACCAAGTCCGTAAGGGCAAAATGGGAAACACGAGAAAGAGACTGAATGGCATTTTGATTCGAACAAAATCACAATTTTTTTTTGGAATATTTTCAAGAGAAACTGCTCATTTCATTTCGAGGCTAGATTTTTTTTTTTAAAGGATTTTTCGCTTGGTCGTAAAAGGGTTGCTGTATAGCTCCCCGACCCGCCGGCAGGCCCTCCCAGTCCCATGTTTTATCGTGCCTTGTCTTAGAAAACAGGGAAAAATATCACAACACTCGCAACCTAATTGTACGCAGGTTGGTGGTCGGGTCGAGTCCCTTATTGTCCATCTCCAACCTCCTCTTAAAGAAAGTGGTTGTCCGATCAAGATTTTTCTCTCTTCCGGACCCGACTAAACGCTGTTTGTTGTCCACTTCCTCCCAAAATCTCAACATGGCTACAGGTGACTAACACTTTTGGCTAGAAAGTTGAATTTTTCTACTTCTGTTTCTCAACAAAAATTGATTTTCTTTACTTTTGAAAATAAGTAAATTTCTCTTACTTCTTCAAATGATTTCAAAACTACTTCTAGAGCAAAAAAAAAAAAGGTCAAAAAATAGAAAAATAAAGAAGTTGCGTTATCAAACGGATTTCTACTTTGGAATTTGTGTTATTAAGTAGATTTCTGCTCTAGAAGCATTTTTGGAACAGAAATTTTACTCCATAAATATTGTATGTTATGCGTACACCCCTAAACCTCTTAATCTTCAAAGCATTTCAATTGCTTTGACTAAGCAAAAGGATTGTCCTCATTGTTTAGTGCTCAATAAAATGAGTGCTAATCGAGTGGCTACAAGTTTTTTTTTTTTCCTTTGCCAGGTAACGAGGCAACTTGGGGCTAAGGCTCTCTGCTTTAATGAGCTTTGGATCCGTGATCCCCCCAAAAAAAAAAATCGAATTATTTCACATGTTCATGGAGCTATGGAGGAGCCAAAATAATAAAGGGCGTATAAAGAAATTGAAAGAAAAGCGGTGTTCCACTCGGGACGAAGCAGTATTCAAGAAGCTGAACGTGGCTGGGATCGTGGGTTTCACCTTTGGTGTCCAGAGATTTTGAGAGGGTCCATGTCACAACATCATTTCAGCAAATTTTTCCTCTTTTTTTTTTTTTTTTGCGGGGGGGTTGGGTGGGACTAATCAACCCTAATTTCTAGGGACGGGAATCGAATTCAAATAGAAATGGAGATGGGGATTGCGTGGGATGCCGAAATCATTGAAAGAAGAAGCCAGAATTGATGGAAACTCCATCCGGGCATAAAGGACAAAAATCACGAGGATTATCCAGAAGAATGTGTGAAAGACAACATGCACAGTGGATGCGTAGATGATTCCGTCCTACGTGGGTGTCATAAGACCGGTCGGTCGTGTGACCGTTTCTAACGTTTTAAATTTCCCAACATTTCTTGCTCTCCTCAATTTGTTACCATATCATCGGGAGAGATCCCCTCAGGGAAGGCCAAATTCGAGCCCTTCAACTTGTCTTTTGAGTTTTTGAGCTAATTTGAATATATTAATTATTTCATATCACGCTAATTCTCGAACGCGAGATTTCTCTGACATAACTTACACGTGCATCTCAACACACACGGCTATATCTTCCGGGACGGAAAACTAAAGCATTTTCAAAGTGATGGGGGTTGGGTCAGATAAGTACAAATCGAAGAGTTACAACAACCAAGCAACCCTGCCTAATCTTTTTTTCTCGACAGAAAGGACGAGAGGGATCGGGATGGGTTGTCGTGGCGCAAGGCAAGAAAATTGAAAAAGGAGAGAATCGGGGGCGAAGCTCACGAGGGCAGAGAAGAAAAAGATGGGTTCGAGTCGGTGGCGACGATCGATCCAATACCCAAAGATTGGATGGGGACGTGCTTAATTAATTGGAGGGGATAAAGAAAGAAGGAGAAGCCACCAAAAAAGCAAAGGGAGGAAGGAGCCAGCCAGTTGCATGTTTTGATGGAATAATGGCATCAATCGATGGCATTTCTTTGGTTTCGGTCGTGACCGGCTTCATCTTCACAATTGTAAATCCCGGCACGGCAGCATCTGTTTGCCCTTGTTACAACAACAACAACAACAATAATAATAATAATAATAATAATTTCCTCTTATTCCAGGAGTTTTTCCTTCCCTACGGTCTAAGATGCAAGGTCTGTAGCAATTTTTTTCTACTAGCGCTGTCCATATATTCATGCAAAACCATCGAATTTACACCGGGTTATTGTAGGATTTGAACGTCGCGCATGTGGATTCTACCCGTAATAGGCCTTGCGTAATTCAGAAAAGGAACTCGTCTTTGCGCTCGTAAGTACACTGAGCATTTTGATTTCAGGGGGCATCCGAACACGCACGAGGCATTAAGGGAAAAGTTGGAGTTTCGAGGGCGAGGAGGACTTTGCCCGGACACACTTTGATTCGCCGCCCGCTGTCCAGGAAATTGTGGGGGGGGGTCAAATTGCGCTGGCTTGCAATTGCATTCCCGAGTTTTACCCAATTCCGTACCCGATTTCTTCAAACCCCCCGGTCCATCACAACTATCCTAAAACTGAAACGACCCTTTATTTTTATTTTTTATTTTCAAGCGGTGGCGAAGCAATGCAGATCTGACCAACGTTCAAGGACTTGACCTGTGCTTTGCTGTCGATCCAACATCGTCGCGCGAAAACAATTCTTTCCCCCCCACATGACCTAACTTGCGGTAGAAGTTCTTCACAGGACAAATTTGGCCTATGTGCGCTTCCACTCGATGAGTTCGCATCATTTTGCTGAGGCAAAATTGGACTTAGGGTTTCTCGGTGTGTGGGGGGGTGGTGTTGGCATATGGATGGTTGCCGGGAATCATTCACCTTGTCCGTTTCGGTTCTGGTGTGTCCCCAACGCACGAGAAAAGATGCCATCTGCCTCATCAGCTCATCTGCCGCGGTTGATATCCGACGCACATGTCATTCACTGAAGAATAAATTTTTTTTTTCCCTTTCTCTCTGGACAATAATCATGAACGAAACAAGAATCACACCCACCCAAAAGAAGGGGGGAAGAGAGAGAGAGAGAGAGGCAAAAGACCCTTTCTCGATCAGATCCAAGAAGGACCAAATGAGCTGAACGTTTCATTTCTATTTTACTTTAAGGAGGCGACATTGTAATTTGATCCCACATCATATTCAAATCGAAGGCAAGGCAAAGCGAACAGAGACAGCACATTCCGGTTTGACCTCCCTAACATTGGAGTTGGATCAGAACCATCATGTGTTGGCGTGAAGCATCCATCCTCTCATCGCTTTGTCTTGCAAAATTCAAATCTTGGTTCGCTACGAGCGAAGTGACCTTCTCCACTCAACCCTAGCTATTAAAGAAAGGGGGGGTGTTGTTTATACGGTATTTTTTCAGAAGGTTGAGATTTTCAATTTTGTAAAAACGAAAAAAAAAAAAAGACCCTGGGGATGGGACCGATAGATGGAATAATCTCATAGATCTTCGCGTGTTCGAAACATGAGATTTTCCAGCCCGTCGATCCGAATTTTTTTTATGATATTATATTTTCCGAATACGTCTCTTTATTTCTAGTTTCTACGCTTTAAATCTCGTAGATGTTGCTTCGCCATCCTTTTGCATTTGCAAGGCAATCTTACTTGTCCCGTTTTGCACCTTAATTAGGTTCTTCGATTAGATGATTTTTTCTTTTAGGGAAGTTTCCATAGTAAAAAGCCCTTATTCCACAACTTTTTGCTGATCTAGATTATTTTGATTGGACTATTTAGTCCTTAACTATATTCATCCACAATCTCTAAGAGGATTCTTGAAAATTATTAAAGCAAAAAGTTAAGATGCACTTCTTTGATAGCTGCCTAAATTTTTTTTTTTTGGTCGAAAATAAGCAATTCATTGATCAAACGTTACAAGGATAACATAAATTATATGTCTCAAAATATAAAAGGTATCGTAATGGCCTGGATGGATTAGCCATCCAATCTGTAGAAAGGGTCTTCGTAGTTGTGCTTTTGCTAGCCAATCAGTAATTGATTTGATTTATTTCATAAGGACTGAAAACCACTTCATTAAGGAATTTGGTAGATGTTACTTTCGTCAGAGTTTTTCAAGAATCTTCATGAATATTGCCGATGTGCTCTGGGGACAAATTAGTCTAATCAAAATACAGGAACTGGAAAAAAGAAAAAGTTGTGAATGAAATTTTTGGTTGTGGAAACATAATCATCCCTAGATTAATCCCTTTTTTCCCCCTTTTTAGCTCGACGGCATTAATCTTTTCGACTAATTTAGATCTTCATCAACTTCAAGAAGCTTGCGGAAATCAAATGTTCACCCTCAGATTGAAGAAGAAATTGCTTAATCCTAATGATTCCTCCATGCATTTTCTTGACCTATCAACGCCCTCAAACCCCACTCATGTCTACTACTTTCCACCCACTGCCTACAAACGTGGCTTTTAATCTCTCTTCACGCCAAAACCACTACCCACTTCACACCTACAAAATCTCTCCCTTCTCAAGCCAAAGAAGAGATTAAAGAAAAGGAATAAGTGTACCGAAAGTCTTTAAACATGTCGCGCGCGAGATTTCAATTGAGTTTGAAACTTTCAAAAAAACACAATTAAGTCCTAAAACTTGTCACAAAAGTACAATCAACGGAAGGACTTGATTCCCATTAATTTGATAGGTTTTATGACTCAAATTGCATTTTCTAATAAGTTTTAGGACTTAATTGTACTTTTTGAAAGTTTTAGAACTCAACTACACTTTTATGAGGTTTGCGCTCAGTTCCTTTCACGAGAGGTCCTGGGTTCAAAATTTCTCGGCGCTAGGTGATTTAACCGGGGGCCCGTGATTGTAGGGTTTGCGGGTCCTCCCGAGGACTAGTCGTACTTCACCGCTAGTTTGAGCACAAGCTCGCTAGCCACGCGGACACCTCGGTTATAAAAAAAAAACTACACTTTTATGATAAGTTTTAGAACTCCTAACATACTTGTCCCTAAAGAAAAAGATACGTAGGGCAAAACCCTAGTCACGACCCAGCATCGAAGTGCTGACTTTTAGACAAATTACTTTTATTCTCCATATATTCATTAGCTTCCACTAAAGGCATGCTCCAATGGGTTGGTTCTGCGTACACGATATGGTCGATTGGAATTAACACCCTGTTGATTAAGATGGGGAGGAAGAGAGGAATCGAATCGAATCAAGAGAAAGTCGTCTACCAAAGAAGAAAGCAAGAGGGGGACTTGTCATTAGCTGGTGGGAAGACCAACATGGGTGCGTACCCCAATTATTACAGCAACAGCAATTGCTTAGTGCACACAAAAAAAATCTATATTATCTCATCCCATCACGCATTACGTGTAACGAAATGTTTAGCCAACTAATGTTAGGATTGTTTGATCGAGAAAAACACACCATGAACCAAAACAAACAAACAAACAAAAATTGAGACGGGAGCATCAACGAACAGCTTTGTTATAGGTTGCTTCCGTCACTTAGCATTTGTTATGTATGCTTGAATAAGGAGAAGGTGAAGATTTGAATCAACAAGACCTTTCGGATCTCGTCGAGACACAGTCGGCCCGAGGACCAGCTTATGTCCCCATCAATACTCACTTTTTCAGTGGCCAAGAGCCGAACTCGGGTCGATCTACAATTTTTTTTTTCTTTCGCGATACTTTGTTCGGTTAAATCCTTTTTTAGGGTTTCAATTGATGAGACATGTACGGCTTCCGTTCTTCATGGGGACGAGGTAATTAATCGAGGATCATGATTGTAACGTATCTACACAACAAGGGGAGGAACGATACAAGGACATATTTGTTCGTGTTTCTTTGGAGTATCATGTAGATACGGTGTGATCTTGTATTACCCATGTAATTGGGCTTGATTAATCACATATGTGACGATCTTCGGTCGATGGTATTTTATGTTTTACTTTTTCATATTTGGCATTGTATTATTCGTGAGTGTATATACCCCACTTATGCAGGAAAAGTTGTCCAAAAAATCATAAAAGTCATTATACTTTTGTCAATTCAGTTCTGAACATTTTAATTTTACCAATTAAATCTTAAACTTTTCCACGTTTTGTTAGTTGAGTCTATCTGACCAATTTAGACTGAAAATCACTAACATAGATATTAGCCGTCTTACGTGGCACAACAAGTACTAACGTGAATAACTTTTAATAATATTTATTTATTTTTCCTCTCTTTTTTTTTTCTTTTCTTATGCTTTCCATTTTTTTTTCCTTCCATTGTTCCCTCCACCGGCCTTATTCGAGGGATGCCCTCATCGGACGTGGTGTAAATACCCCCACTTATGCAACATATGCGATATTTGAGTAACACGAATCATTTCCCACCACGCACATAACTATATGCTATAACGTGATTTACGATAAGCACGCATGGTTTTTCTATGGGAAATTATTCCAATTGTGAAAATGTCAGAGGAGCTTCATCATGACTTCTAGAAGATTTAATATTCCCCGTAAACCAACCCCCCCACAAAAAAAAAAAAAAATTTGTCCCATAACGTACATTTGAAGATGCGCGTTGAGCGTTGAATTAATGCAAGAGGTTGAGGCATAAGTTTTCCAAGTCAAGGGAAGCGTGAGAGGATGAAGGAAGGGGAGAGCAGATAGGTCACGTCAGACGAGAGATGGGTTAAAGACTTTAGGAAAAGCTCGTGAAGGTGAGAGTACGATTCATGGGGATGATAATGGCAGTCGTAAGAAGTGGCAGAGGAAAAGATACCACCCCACAAGGAAGCCATGCTCCCCTCCACCAAAGCCTAAGGTGCTGACTATTGCCATGCCCAACAGTCGATCGAGAGAGAGAGAGAGAGAGAGAGAGAGAGAGAGAGAGAGAGAGAGAGAGAGAGAGAGAGAGAGAGAGAGAGAGAGAGTGGGTGATGGCGAATATTGGAGCTCTTCGACTGTAGTTCGGACTCGACTCTGTGATTACTCGAGAACAGCTCGCCTATTTTTGAGTAGGGTTTCAGCTCGAGCTCCAACTGTTCGAGTATCCAAATTCAAGTTCACCAACAGTAAGCTCGACAGACTCGCTAGTGTTCAAAACTCGAATATATGCAACTGCAGGGGCAATAGTCGAGCCTTTGTATTGCTATATGAAAATTGAGTCGGGCTCGAGTATTCGGAACTATTCGAGTCGAGTTTCGAGTATCTAGCACCATAATCAAGTCAAGCTCAAACACTCGATACCGTGTCAGTTCATGATTCATTTGCTTGGAAAAAAAGATAATAACTTCACATGTCGCCGTGATGAAAATTTTCAGCTCTAGATCGCAGTAGCAACACAACTAATTTAATTTTGTGGAATCGGAAACCGGATCGAAGCCTCCAAAAGCTGGACCAAACCGGCCAATTCGGTCCGGTCGGGGCCGTTGCCGGTTTGGTCGATTCATTATGCTTAGCCTCGCTAGATATTACATCTATTTGTTGAATGTGACAGGGTTCTGCCCATTTAATATGCATATATGTTGCCTTGGGAAACATCAGTTTTGGAAAATGATCTTCTCATTGACAATAAGCAATTATGGAAAATCAATTTTCTCTTATTCACCCTCAATAAAGCCCCGATTCAGTAGATTTACATGCTTTAAAAGTGACCATCTACCCACTTTATTCACATTGCCTGCCATATTCGATGACATGAAGAAAAAAAAAATTTCCTTCTACCAAGTTGGGGCCCTTTTGCGATCGCTTATATTAATTTTTACCCCTAATTCGCGTCATCCGGCACATTAGGCTCTCATAATTTACTTCGAAAAACATAAAATTAGCGAGAAAGTAAAATCGGCCCTCGAGTTAAACTTAGACCATAAAATTTTTTAGGTTAGAGCTGAATCTTATGAACACAACGTAGATGGTGAGAACGTTGAATGATGTTATTGAATGGGCATGTATTTCCCCCAACTTCCAAGTTTTCAGACGCATAATTGCACTATTTCTCCGGCGCAAGGCAGCACTGCCAATTTCAGAAGTAATGAATCGGTGGCGCCTATGCTTCAAACAAAAGCAATAAATTCACCAAATTCAGTGGTCCCACTGCACTATGAATAATCACTGTAAAATGGCCACCATTCTGCAATATAGGTTGGGCAATTTACCTCTCACATCAGCTTAGCTGGCAATTTACATCACAGAATTTTCTATACATGCTTTCTTTTTCCTTTTCAACTTTTGGCATCCTTCCAATTGATAAACTTGCACCCATGAAGCTTCATAAAGTCATGGGTATCGGTAACCTTGCACCCATGAAGCTTCGTATGTCTTATATTTATGTATTTAAGATTGCTCAACTGCTTCAAAGCATGGACAATAGGGGTGATCAGTGTCGGGTAAATTCTAGACCCTTAGAACCTGCCTTGTTGACCTTGTGACTATCTTGAAAACGAAACGGTTGAGATTTCAGGATTAACCGAAGGACGAACAAAGCTTCATTTTTTTTTTAATTTCTTTTTTCGTTCTTCTGCTCAAGGGGAAGCTTGAGACGAGACCTTTTCCAAAAACCCTTTTTAGTTCTCATCTTACTACACAATATTTTGGGTGCAAGTTGCGGTAGGGAGGAGTTGCTTCATAAAGCATACGATTTAGCTAATGCATGCGTCAAACCTGAATATAATTCTTTTTCGCTTGAGGATAATATGTCAAACAAATTTGGTATCAACGGATGCTTTGCTGTTGTAAAAAAAAAAAGAGAGTAAAAATACTTACTTAGGGTCAGGAGGAAATCGGCCCCAACACTGATGCGGTTCCAGGTTCTTACCCAGAAATCAACTTTGTAGGCTCCAGATTCTAGGTTCTTAAGTAGAACAAGCCATTTCAGGGTATAAAACTAAGAACTGAACCGGTAAAAATCGGTTCTCAATCTTTGGAGACGGAAACCGGACAAGTCCCCTTGCGAATAGGGCTTGAACCAGCCCGATTATTCGTCCTAATGGACAATGGCACTTGCAGAGTTGGATCTCTCTCCCGCAGGAGTCAAGTCCAAAATGCAATATCGCCATATTTGTCTTCTTATGCTCCGTTCGGATCAGTATTCACAAGAAGAATTTGGACCCATAAAAAAAAAAATCGCGAGATGACTAAACAAGTAATTCCCGTATTATCAACTTGCATTCTCAGCCGTTGTTATTTCATAGGGTGCCTTCCTTTTCTTGGCGTGTGATGTGGGTCCGAGTAGTCTTTTCTCCTTGGGGCACATGGCACAAGATTTCAAAAACCTACGAGTCGAAAAAGTGGCTTACCTCTATCTTTGGGAAAATTGACAAAAAAAAAATTCCTAAACCTTTCACATTTTTGCCAATTTAATCATAAAACTTTTAAATTTACTGATTCTGCCTTAAAATATTTCATCTTTTGCCAATTCAATCTTATTGCTCAGAAATCACCGACGTGGATGCTGACCCTCCTATTTGATATCGTCAACGCTGGTGTGGATAATTTTTTAATAATTTTTTAAAATTTAAAAAATTCTATGTTTTTCTTCATATTTTCAGAAATGGGTTCAGGGCCAGCAACCTTGCTTGCCGTCAATTGGTCGAGGGCCTGCGAGGGTCAGTGGCCCTCGCCAAAGCTTGGGTGAGGGCTACGAAAGGAAAGAAAAGTATTTAAAATATTAAGAAGTTATTGAAAATTTTCCTAAACCTTTTCTTATGTCGGCGAGGCTGTTTGCCTCTAAACCCATTTCTGGAAATAAAAATTAAAAAATTAAAAATTATTAAAAATTATTAAGATTATTCACGTCGGCGCCTGCAATGCTACGTAGGAAGACCAACGTCCACCTTAGCAATTTCCCTTCAATGGGATGGAATTGACAAAAGGTGAAAACGCTTAAGACTAAATCGGCAAACTTAAAAATGTTATGACTAAATCAACAAAGGTGAAAAAGATTTAGGACTTTTTCCGACGATTTTCCCCTATGTCTTCTAAGTCATGGCCCGTGGCTTTTAGTTAAAACGATTGCTTGCAAAATGTTCCACGACATAAGAAAACGACATCTTCAATTGATTTTTGAGGCGTTTACAATGCTTGAAGTATTATTCACAGGATGGCAGAAAAGTAAATGGTCAGCTGGTAAACGAAAACCGTGTTTGAGAAAAGGTTAAATCGCCGTTGAAAACCGGAGCCCCACCGAAACACAATTTCTCAGATCGGATGCATGTAAATTAGTTTAGTCGGGCGATAATCGGCATGCTCCAGCTGGTAGCCTGGTAAAACACGACCCAGAAGACAGGGGGAGGATGTCAACCGTAGCAACATCATGTGCATCCCAAATGATCCAACGTCTTACATTAACTGAACGCAAGTTCCTAGGGGCATGACACTGTTTATGTAGGGGAAATTTGTCTAACCGGTCTTAAATTCATTATATCGATCTCAATTCAATTTTAAACTTTTTAATTTTGTCCTAAACTTTTGTGCGAAGTTTCAATGTAGTTGCTTCAGTCAATTTTGATAAGTTCAGAACCGATTGAGTGGTGTACCCGAATTTTTATGTTTGGGAAAGAGGGAGATGCGCGCATGTAAAGCTTCTTGTCAATGCATAGATCTTAATTACTACTATTCTTTTTCTTGTAGGGTGTTCACTTTTTCTTGATTGAGCAGGGAGGTTGAAAGATTCGAACAATGTTCCCTCCAAATCTGATTCTCTCTCTCTCTCTATATCTCTGCACGATTTTCTTCGAAGAGGAGGCGGAGGGGGACCAGGGTTAGGAAGATAGTGTGCAAAGAATTGATGACATGAAGAGAATCGCGCCAAAGAGTGGGGCGTGATCTCTTTTTTTTTCTCATGAGATGTGGAATCTCATTGGGTTTGTTCGAAAGTAGGCGAACCCCGTGATGCATGTCATTTTATCATTTTGACTTACTCTCTTCCTAAACGTATAGATCTTGGAAGCTTCCATTGTTTCCATCAATGGCGATGCTGCTGTTTACGTCTGAAAATTTTGTTTGGAGAGAGAGAGAGAGAGAGAGAGAGAGAGAGAGAGAGAGAGAGAGAGAGAGAGAGAGATCTTGATTTTAAGGGACTAGACACTGATTCTGGGAAGATAATGATGTAATAAATTCGATAATCAAGCTCAAGAAACATATGCTCAAGAACACCACGGTGTCTCTCTCAGAGGATTCCCATTAAAGATCTTTTTTCTTTTCTTTTTTCGGGTGGGAATCCAATGAAAGATCGAAAACAAACGCTCGCAACAATCAAGATTTCAGCATCTTCACCTTTCCTCTAACCAAAAAAGGAAAAAAAAAAAAAAGACTTGTTCCTAAGCGAAAAGCGTGCGGAACATGAACAAAAAAAAAAGTGATATAAATCGAAACCAAACCGTGTCGTAGTGACTCGTTCGGTGGTAACCACACAAATATTTTTTTCCTTTGTCTGTCTAGTTCTCTTCTCTCGATATTTCCGGGAAAATTGTTCAAAAAGTCCAAAACATATTGCACGGCAGCCAATTCAGTCTTAATTCTTTCAATTATGTCAATTTAGTCCTAAATCTTTTGATGATTTGTCGGTTTTGTTTTAAACCTTTTGACGATTTGCCAATATAGTCATTTCTTCCAATTATACAAATGATAAGTTTAGGACTAAATTGATAAAATTTCAAAAGTTAGGTATTAAATCAACAAAATCAAAAAGTTTATGGACAAGTCGCTTAGAACTAAATTGGCACAATAGAAAGGGTCATGATTAAATTGGCCGCCATACAATAGGTTTAGAACTTTTTAAACAATGATACCCCCATTTTCTTAGCATAACTTCTCCATCTGCATGGGTAAGGCATACGTATCTGCATGCGTATGTATGTATGTATATTCTTACCAAGGTCTCTTTCGACTATGCCTACGTGTACGAACGGACTCGTAAGAGCCGAGTTGTTTGGTTTATGTCCTTTTCTGGGAAAGGCAAACACCCTTTGTTTTGCCACCTCAGCAAGAGATTGGCTTAAGCCTAAACAAGCGCACCCTCACCAAGGCGCCAACAGCCACCCCTTACGATTTCTAACCGAGGATGCGACTTTCCACTTTGTGCACCGCAAGAGAAGAGGAGGACCACAGTCTCATCTCCCCGTAACTTCTAGCTGGTCATTTAATTTCTTTTTTATTTCCCCCAAAAAAAATTATAAAATTAACAAAGACTTTCCAAGAGTTGACCCCGTGAAAGGAAAATCGACTGAGAAAAAAACCCTACTAGGCGGGACGGACGGGACATGCTCTGCTCTCTCTGTCTCTCTCTAGCATATGGCCCTTTAGGAATACCTTGAAGGGTGAAAGTAGAAGAAACCAACTTGTCTTAAATTCACATCGAAGTGGCTAAGTTTGGTCGAAACTTTGTCTTACTCTTATGTCTCGAGCGTGAGCTCCCCCCCGTTGGGTTTTGCTTAGGCATAACTTCGCCAGTAGAGTCGTCAATATCGGTCAAAGACCCATATTTGACCCATATTTTGTATAAAATTGGTCTTATATGGGTCATTAACTTTTGAAGGACTCACTAAAAATGGACCAAAAAGGTTGAAGTGAAATTAAATAGGTCAAAAGTGGACCATGCAAGAAACTCATTTTTTACCCATATTGGACCCATTTTCGACCCATAACTCCTACAAATTACAAATGGGCTTAGAGCCTCAAAGCCTAAACTTTCTTCTTATTATTTTTTTAATTTTCTATTTTTAGAAATGGACCCATGACGTCGTCCGCTGATCGCCGTCGCCCGCCGCCGTCGTCGCGGTCGTCGCCACTCGCCATCGCGGTCCCCGCCCGCCGCCGTCTCAGTCGCCATCCGCCACCGCGGCCGCTGTCGCCGTCCACCGTCGCAGTCGCCGTCCTCATCCACCGTCATGGTCGCCGTCCGCCGCCGCGATCCACCATCAACGACCGCAACCGCCATCCATCGCCGTGGTCACAGTCGCCGTCCGCCACCGCGGCGGCCACTGATTATCGTCCGCTGCCACCATCGGTCATTGTTTGCCATCTGCTGCCCCTCATCGTCTACTGTCGTCGTCCGCCGCTCACCGTGGCTGGAGAAAAATGAAAGAAGAATAAAATAAAAATATTTTTAAAAAAATTATTTAATAATAAAGTATTTTACTAGATGTTTATTACATGAATGTATTTTAGTAATATTATTCTTTATTTTATTTAATATTTTTTTATTTGATGTAAAAATTATATCTGATACCATGTACATATAAAAAGCTTAAAATAGTTTAGATGAATTATATAATTTTTCTTAGAATATTAATGTGATTTAGTAATATAGGTCAAAATGCGTCACGTTGGGTATGGGTTAATTATGGGTTGGGTTGGGCATGGGTCATTGAATATGAGTCAAAACGGGTTATACGGGTCAATATGAGTCGGACCATATTCGACCCAACCCAAACTCGACCCGACCCACCTATTTGACACATCTGTCCGCCGGTCAGAATTGTTACCTTTTATCAAATTCAATGTGAACTCCCAAGTGACAGCATCTAGTTTCTCCGACCGCAAAAGGTAAATCGAAAGAAAACAAGAGGTAATTAACCGAGTCCGCCTTTCGATTTGGACCTAGAAAAGACAGCAAAAAGCCTAGTTGAAAACGCGCCATCTAGTTTCACCAACGTCAAAGTATTCAAATGCATCGGGCTCCCACGAACCCAGATCGCTTAAGCAAAAATTCCTTCTCGCGCACTTACATCACACTCTTTTTTTTCCCCCGATTAAAGCCAATAAAGAAAAATGGTTAGAATAAGGCAGCACGTGTTACTTCTTTCGAGTCATTGATAAGGCTTTAATCGATCTTGATCTACACGTGTTTGAGATCCCTTTATCTAACATTGGCTACCGACACCCGTATTAATAGACACTATCTAACTACTAGGGCACTCACGGCGGATCGTCTAGTACGCGGTGGCGGCGATCCACCGGTGGCGTCAGTTGGGGGAGGCGCGGAGGCCGGGCTCCGATTATAAGGTGTTAGTTAGGTTTTGATGGGATGTGGGTCTGAGTGTGGTACGAAATATAATCAAGTGACGTGTCACGATCTCAAGACGTAGACGGCGGATTTACGTCCCCTTAACCAAAATGGGGCTTTTGAAGCACAAAAGGCCATCGCAAATTAACCTATGCCAAAATTGACCACGTAGCTCTTTCGCTGAATCTCTCTTACCGGCCTTCTTCTATGGAATTCGAAATGAACTTCTATTGTAGATGACATACATATAATCTTTAGTTGTCCCGAAGAGGAAAGCACTTTTGCCATACACCCACACGTGCAAGAGCACACATGCAAGGAGAGTATAGTATATAGAGTTTTTTTTTTTATTTTTTTCCCCCAAAACCAGGGTTCGGGCCATTGGTTTGAGGTCTCATGTTCAAATTCCACCAATTACGTGCAAACTGTTAGAACCACTTGCGCCGGACAAAAGTCTAAATTAACTAGTAGGTTAAGTTTGTAGATTTCTCCACGGGCCTTTCGGTAATAGGCTTCTACGATCGTGTGCACCGATTATTAAAAAAAAAGGAAAATAGAAGGAAAAAAAGAAAAGAAATGGGGGCGTTAATCTCAAAAGAAAGCGAGTAAAAATCGCTTTCAAACCTAATTTGGCTGGCGTCTTTCTTGCCCGGGACTCGGAGTCGGCAATTCCTAATTGGATGGATGATCACACAAGAAGAGAGGCATGGGAAAGGGTTGAATTCCCTATCCCAACTCCTTTGTTTTCAACCCTTCTTTCTTTTATTGTCTTTGCTTTCCTTTCCTTCGCCCCCACGCCGTTTGCTTTGTTTGCCCCTCTCGTGACTCTCCACTTCCTTTGCCCATCATCGCTTCATGCAATCACCCGTGAGTTTTTTTTTTTTCTCATCCATCCATCTTTCTTACCAGGTCAAAAGCCTCGTATTTACGCCGGTAAAAAGAGAAAAAGAGCGAATGAATGAATGCGTCCCTTCCGTTGATTTTACAGTGGTAAAGTGAGTGTAAAAAAAAAAAAAGTTCATCATTTGGCATGAATCTTGCTCTTACAAGCGAGGTCGGGAGAGAAACATGCAGGACGTGGACTTTCTTTTAGGAATCCACAGTGGCGTCATAATTGTCGACGGTACGTCGTGACCATAATTGTAAAGCAAATTGATGAAATGGGTCAATCTCAAAAGACACGACTTGTAAATCTTGATGACACATAAAATCGATTAAGAGTAAGGTAATAATTAATCACCATACCATCTCGATAAGGCTTGTGTTACAAAAATGGGAAGACCATTAACGTTAAACATTATCGTGTTCCTTCCCTTTTGTGACACTCTTCTTCTTTTTTTCTTTTTGATTTTGCCCTTGAGACTTGCTAGCCTGACTGTCCGCCATCATTCGATAGTGGGCGGTCATATGCCACCCCTAAACTTGTGAAAAATATTGTGAATAAAAAAAATTGATAGCAAACTTAACACGGTTA
The DNA here is from genome assembly GCA_016432845.1 of Psidium guajava. Taxonomy (NCBI): domain Eukaryota; kingdom Viridiplantae; phylum Streptophyta; class Magnoliopsida; order Myrtales; family Myrtaceae; genus Psidium; species Psidium guajava. The sequence continues at coordinate 1,828,452 of CM028230.1, forward strand.
GTACCGTGTGCGGTCAGGCAAGACTTTTCCTTTACCTTTTTATGTTTTGTGCAATTTCCTTTATGGGATTATATAGTGAAAAAAGTGAAAATTCAGATCTAGGTTTCTCATGTATTTGTGGCATATTTTGTTCTCCCATTTCATCCTAGAATTTCTTCTTTTCTCACTTACTTGTATCGGATTGATGAGATGAGATGATTGATGGTGCTTACCACACGCCGACACATACCATTGATATGACGTCAACAGAGAACGAGGGAAAGTGATGGGCAAACTTTGGGGGATACATCACCGTCTCTCCAGCTCCGGCAAGGGCCACCACTAAAGTTGAAACCCAAAGACACCCCGAGGGGGGGTGGTTGGATGGGTGGTTTTTTCATACTAAGAAAAATGGTTCGACCCACTTGCATACCTTGGCCTAATCGATGGTCTTCAATGTTCCGCTCTAAGCCAGTCAGACCCATTTTCACTAGGGATGGACGCGGGCATGTAGGAGTGGGGATCACGTCCTTTATCCCCGTCCTGTGATATGAAAACTTTCTCGGCACCACCATGTGCGAGGCGGCACTCTAGACTTTGTTGCCAGTAGCAAGACTCCTCCATCTGTCCTTAGTCGCCGATCAGCTAGTCGTGGGCCACCTATCTTCGCCAATTTCGAGAAGAAATTGTTCTTTCATTTAAAATAAAGTTTCTTTTTTTTTTTCGCAATGCAAACGACCGTAAATGATTTTCATTCCTTGAAATGAAAATCAATTTGAGGAGAAGTCTAACGCCCCCGCACATGGTGGTGCCTGGAGAGTTTTCATATCATAGGATAGGGACAAAGGACGTGATCCCCGCTCCTACGCGTCCATGTCCATCCCTAGGAAAAATGGGTCCGACTGGCTAAGAGTAGAACATTGAAGACCATCAATTAGGCCAAGTTATGCAAGCGGGCAAAACCATTTTTCTCGGTACGAAACAAACCCACCACCCCGCCCCCTCCCCGCAACAACAACTTCCAGGATGGGGACAAAGGACGTGATCCCGGCTCCCGCGCGCTCATGTCCATCCCTAGGAAAAATGGGTCCGACTAGCTTAGAGCCAAACATTGAAGACCATCGATTAAGCCAAGGTATGCAAGCGGGCCAAACCACTTCCTTCACACACACACACACACACACACCCTCTTCTTTCCTTTTCCAACTTCCGCCATTTTCGAGAAGAAATTATTCTTTCGTTTAAAATAAAGTTTTTTTTTTTTTGCAATCCAAACAATCCTAAATCATTCTCGTTCTTTGAAATGAAAATCAATATGAGGAGAATTCTAAAAGAAGAATAAACAGCGTGTTTCCTTTGTATTGGCTCCCTACCTTTATCACTCCATTTTCTTATTTGTCCCCTAATCTATCTCGGTTACTTACTAGAGAAAAAGATAGTCAATAAGTCCGCTTCGTCGCCAGAATACTAATTCAAAAATAATAATAATAATAATAATAAGCTTTTTAGCTACACGGTTTAGGCATAGTTTTAGTCCTAAGCTTTAGCATATGTGTAATTTGGTCCTCTAATTTGTATTTCTTTAGCCCTAAATTTCATCATATGTGCAATTTTGGTTCTTGAAATTCTTATTTTGTATAATCAAGTGCTCCGACCTTTATTATTTGTGTAATGTGATCCTCTTACTTTTTTATTTTGTACAATCAAGTCCGGTAAGTTTCTCAAACAATTCAATCATTCATTCAGTGTACCGTCCCCACCAAATCCTCAAATTAATTAATGATGTGGCATTGTCACTGTGGCAGAAAACGATGCCAATGTGGTGCCAAATTAGCGCCGAATCAGCGAAAAACAAATACTAAAAGAGAGCATAAAGAAACCCTAATTCCACAATGTTAGTTGCAATGGGCAAAAGAAGCACTCGATTGCGATTGCACAGTTCAAGAACGTCAGAGATCTTAACTGAGTAAAGTGCAATTTGGAGGACCGACTTGCAAAGATCGAGAACGATGGAGGACTGGATCGCGTGAGAAAAAAGTCGGAATACCAAATCGTGGAAGTTAAATCCGTGAACTGATAACTTTCATAAGCAGCAGGCGATGGAACTAAGTTATCCAAACATATCTCTCGAAGCTGGTGGGACCAAATCGCATCGATTTGATTCAGACGGGGCTCTTGTTGTGGTCTCCTCCTTCTCACCTTTCTCGTTTTGCTTTGTTTTTCCCTGTGGTTTTTGCTGGATTGTCATTTAAAACGGTAGTAACGGGTAGAGAGGTAGGTATAATAACATATATATTCATGAATCGTGTTTGAATTGGTGAGAGAAATTATTGTTTTCCACCGCCCTCTTTGACCACGCGTGGCAACACTTCTGATCAGAAGAAGTTGATTTTTTCTACTTCTGAGATAGAAGTAAATTTTTTCAAATGATTCCAAGGGCGCACATGATAACACTCCAGAAATGATTTCTGGCAGAGAAATCAACTTCTGGTAGGGAAGTCCGTTTGGTAAAATCACTTCTGAAGTAGAAATCCGTTTGGTAAATTTTTTCACTTCTGATATACTTTTTTACTTCTGGTTGGATTTTTTGGCCAATTTGAGAAGTAAAAAAAAATTACTTCTCAGCTTCAAAAATCACTTCTAATCTTCGCAGCTGCCGCCGGTCGCCGGTCGCGAGTCACCATCAGTCGCCGCCGCCGCCGTCACCGTCAATCGCTGGCAAAGAGAAGCGTTACCATGCGCGCTTCAAATGCATTTCTCTATCAGAAATCAACTTCTGCTTCTAGCAAAAAGTTGAAAAATCAACTTCTTTACCAGAATTCTCTATCAGAAGTTAATTCTGGTAAAAAAGTGTTACCATGCGCGCCCTAAGACTAGTTCTGGGGCAAAGAAATGCTTCATAAGTTTAAAAAAAAAAATTGAAAGTGCATGACGAAATGAATTTATACTCCAAAAATTGCGTTACCAAATGGATTTATACTCCAGAAATTACATTATCAAATGGATCTATACTCCAAAAATATTTTTGGAGCAGAAATTCTACTTAAGAAGTGTTGTCATGCGCGCCCTTCCCTTTCTTTTTCCACCATTTTATCAAGCGATCTCATCAGGTGATGTGGTACGTAGCTTTTGGGGAGTCCTGTCGCTCTTGTGTGGGCAAAATAATTGGATATTATAGAATATTACAAATAAGACATAAGGGGAAAAATTACCAAGAAAATACTAAACCTGATGCACTTACGTCGATTTAGTATTAAACCCTTTAAATGTGTCAAGTGAGTCGTAATCTTTTTACTTTTTGTCATCATCGGGCTAATTTCGATCGCAAATCGTTGACGTAGACACTAACCATTTTATGCGGCATGAGACAATAACATGGACATTTTTAAAATTCTTCTAATATTTTTTTGAATATTTCATTTTTTAAAAAAATCATTCTAATATTTTTTTGAATATTCCATTTTCTTTTCCTTTCTTCGCTTTCTTTCTTTTTTAAACTTAGGGCATCGTGACCCTTGCTCAGAGCCAACGAGGGTGTCCGGGGCCCTAAGTTAAAAAGAGAAAAGAAAAGAAAAAAAATAAGAAACTCAAATAATTATTGAAATATCATTGAGAATGTCCACCACAGCAATATAGTCAGTGTCATGTCAACGATTTTCAATTAAAATTGATCTCGATTGACAAAATGTGAAAAGTTTTAGGATTCAATTGGCGCAATTAAAAGGGTTCATGATTAAATTGACACGTGTACGTTGGGTTTTTAGTAATTCTTCCCGCGAAGAAGGGCAGATAGAACATGAAGGACGTCTTTCTGAAGAGAAATATTCCCAATTTGGGGCTTCTTATTCACTTTTTCTAGTAATTAATTACGGTATATATTTTTTAGTCCTGGAAATCTACACCGGGTCTCCACATTCGCCAATTGGGTCTGCATGTCTGTAATCCTTGAATCGTAAAGGAAGGAGCAGCTTTATCTCGGAGCACGTCACACGTTCTTCACCATTTAAAACATTTTTTGCATGAAAAGATAATTGATGAATCATTCCGGCCGTAGCTGTAGCTATCCCTTAGAAGAAGGGGGAGAGGAAAAAAAGAAAAAAAAGAGAGAGAGAGACATGAAGCCATGATATTAACGTGTGGAATTTGTCGAGCTACGCTAGTCGCTAAATGTAGTGCTGTCGCCATTGTCCCACTGCATAATTCATTCCGATGCCTATCCATATGCATCGCTAACGTAATTTATTCACCGAGTCATCTATCAAAGACAATTCCACTACTTTTTCCCTCTTATCATTACCAACTAAAAGCCTGTTCTGTCTTGTTTTTTTTTTTTCTCGAATGGAAGCCTTCGGTAGCCTGCCTAACTCGGAATGTACGCTTGTGCGGATGATTGCCGTCTACATGTGAGCGGCCAACAGCTATGTACGGCAAAATTTGCAAGAGATAAGACAAACGGGAGATGAATTTGGGGGACACCAAAGTTATGGACGGGTTAGCATTCGCGGTCACGTGTGACCATACTCGAAGATGATCGAGACTTGGGCAAGTCATCGACGAGGCGAAGAGAAGGGATCCGAAATTTGGGGACACGAAAGGAGTCGGGTACGTACCAAAACCACGCTCCCCCGTGCCGGCGTTTTTCCGTTGTGGCTGGCTCGATTCGGTGGAATTTGGAGATTTGAACGGGAAACGTGATGAATGGACCTGTGTGTGTGATCGGCGAGGGACATTGCTCTCGCGAATGCATGAGATGGTGAGCGGGGGAAGAGGAAAAACTACCGCTCGAATCGGTGCGATTTTCGGATTTGATGGGGGGTTTTCGTACTCAAATTTGACGTGACCCGGATTCTACGTTCGTCGGTGCCGGTCATGGCTAATGAACCGTGTACCGTAAAGACCAACTTCACGAAGTCCAATTTTCGATGGGCCCTCCTTTATTTGCCACTTTTGCTTTAACCCAGATTACGAACGCTTTCATAGCCCAATAAGAAAAATATATAACCGAGGTGGATTCGTCTTGTTCAGCACCATTAGGTTGGGTTTGGCAACACTTTGCCAAAGCCCTTTTGGAGCCTTACATGCCCTTGGATAAATGCAAATAGCGTTCGACGGAATTTTTTGGAGAGCTTTGGAGATGTGCAATTGCATCTCCATAAGGCCTTTAGTTCAAGGAAGGTCCGAAGGGTCTTTGAGCTTTGAGCATCTACGGAATGCGAATACTTTTTAATTGCCAACTTTGACCTTGTTAGACCTTCATAATTTCATAAATGTCCCTACCTCGTGCGGTGTCGTCGGGGAGGCCAAATGTGGCTGCCGACATCCTCACCTAGGGGTCCTATCTAGCACCAAATTTGGCTCGTCGATAGCCACATTTGCCGGCACTAGATCTGACTCTCCAACGGCCACATTTGACCTCAACGGAGTCTCGCCGACCGCCGAGTCCTTCGTTGGTTTCGAGCATTTTATTTAAAAGGAAAACGTTCTTGACAAAGTGTGATTTTGCAAACACCATTTAAATGAAAGCTATTTTCTGATGCACTTTTAAATTACTATTTACCAAACAATACTTGCATTTCGAAAAATCTCTTTAACCTGAGGCCTTTACGATTTCCTAGAGACTTTCCCCAAAAGTTGAAATAAACACATTCGTCCTAAATTTTACGAAAAGTACCAAAAAAATCATAAACCTATTGTATTATTATCAATTCAGTTATAAAACTTTCAATTATGCCAATTTAGTCATAAAACCTTTTGTATTTGTGATAATTAAATCAATCTAATCAATTTTGATTGAAAATTAATGACTTGGAATTGTCTGTTCGATGTGGTGTAACGAGCAATTTTAATATATATATTTTATAAAAAAAACTAAAATTTTAATTATTTTTTATTTCCCCTTTTTTTGGGCCTGTGAACACTCGCTAACCCTGGCAATGGCTGCCTTGCTCGCAACTGACAAGGCCTCAAAGGCCCTACAAGTGCCACCTTGCTCACGGCCCTGTCCTGCTGGCCATAATGAAATAAACGAAAAAGAAAGAAAAAAAAAGTACTAAAAAATATCTATGTCAATGCTGGTCATGCCGCTTAGGATAATTAGCATTCATGTCAACTCGGATGGACTCAATTGGCACAAATGTTAAATTTTTAGGACTAAATTAGCATAATTTAAATGTTTAGTATTGAATTGATATCAATACAATAAATTTATAATTTTTTAGTACTTTTCCCGTCGAATTTTAATTATCGTTGATGCTTCAATTGGTCGGGACCTTACGATAGATAGGGTAACACGCAGGCATTTCAATGCGGACGAACTTCTACAACCTATCGGCTTTGCTCGGCTCGGCGTCGCTCAACTTTCTTATTACGATGAAAAGTCCGACCGCAAGATGCATCTTTCCCTTCCAATTGGGCTTTTCTTTATTTCCTTGCCTCTTTTCCAATCGTAGACATGGCAAATCGATTCGATGTTGATCTTGGATTCCTTTTCTTAAGCCGGACAAGTTACAAGCCTTGGTCGATCGTAGAGCCGGACCCCCGATCTAGTGAACCGGGGTTTTGATGACGAATTGCTCGCGTGGCCATGGCCAAAAAGTGACGCACCGGCACACGTCATGCGCACAGATGCTAAGGCAATGGTCAATTAAACTTAACCTTTTGTTTATAGCTTAGGGGTCGCGAACGAAATGGGAATGCGATCATCGTTTCAGCCCCTTAGTTTGAAAATTGGGAAGCAAAGATAATGTAGAGTAAACGATGACAAACAAGACGCCGACACGCCCACAAACCAAAATGCAAATGAAAATGATGTTTTTTTTTTTTTTAATGTTCTTGTTCCTCTTTAGTTTAGGAATCCGATGAGGAAGTAGGTAAGTTATAACAAAGACAAGACGGAATCTCCCCTTAGCATTTAGGTTTTAGCTCTTAAGCATCTAGACTTCCAGAGCGTCGAGACATTACCCGAGTATCATCAACATTCTCGATGATTATTGCCGGTGCAAATTCAAGTAAAGTCGGGCGGCCACCGCGACGAGCGAACGTTCTACCTACAAGGAGAGAAACGAGAACCGAGAACTCCACGAACAACTTCGTTCTTCAGCTCTCGGATTATGGACCTTGCCTGCCGATATAAGCATGTAAGAATAATCGCAGAAAACGAGATTCGATGGTAATTCGAGAATCAAAAACACGAACGAGGATCGCGCCGAGCGAGATTTCATTGGACATGATAAGTTGGAACATATACTTAGTCTTTCCTTGTTCCTGTTGGCGCCTGCGGCCATGGCTGCTTCTCGTCGTCGATGCTCCGGTCGATGCAATTCTATTCTCGTTTCGCTTCCTGCGGTGCCGACGAACAATCTTGTCCACGGAGGCAGTGCGGGTCACCATTTTCGCCAAAGCGAGTTGAATTTCTTGAAGGCACGAGAGGACGCGCGGTCCCTACTGATTGACCTTTCGTCGCGGCGCTCGGGTGGGACCCGGCGGTTACCAAGGACGGCGATAGCACGGAGGCGACGCCAGTCCTATCTACGTGAGCCGTCGTGGACCCGATGTGAACGAACCTCCCACCCCAGACTCCACGGGGTTGCGTTGACTAATGTCTCTCTGGACATTGACTGAGCAATTACGTGAATTATATCGATATCGAATCCACCGTTCTCATACGTTTAGATGTGGCAATGCCTGCCAAATTTAGAATGCCCCTTGATTGAGGTGGGTCTCGTGTATTTATTTTGGCAGCCCGTCTAGGGCACGAGAAGATGTGGGAATCCGGGTTGGTTGACTTGGTCGTTTTCATTTTGCTTCCTTGACAAGGAAAAGAAATAATTCTTTTTTTTTTTTTTTACGAGTTGACGCCACACAGTGCCTCTACTCTAGGTCGCTCGAAATTAGAAGTAGAGATGATGAGATGCATAATGCTTCTCATAGGTTCATTTTCGCACATTGAATGCTACGTTGCGATGTTGATCTTCGAAAATATATATATATCCGGTTTATGCACTCTTTCTTTTTTATTACCTTTGCCCGGGTAGTTATGCACATACCGTTTATTCAAATTTTTTTGGGCAAGTGTCATGCCAATCAAGTACTCTCGAGTAAGGGTGAGTACGATTCTAAGGTAGGATCTGAAATCTGGATAATTGGATCGGTGGGGACCTATAGGTTCCAAGTTCCACGATATGGATGGTAGATTTTAGGTTCTAAAAATTAGAAAATCTATTATGACAGATAGGTATTAAGTTCTAGATAGGTGGAATCTGAAATCTAAAGCTGGTATATGTGTACAGGATTTTGATAAACTTGCTATACGGAATATTTGGAATTCAAATGAAATATGAATCCATGCTTCCTTTACCTAATTAATCATCCTCGAGCGGTGATGGCCTTCTCCTATTCATCGACTCAAACCTCATTCTTCTGCAATTGATGTTATAAAGCAGCCTGACTCTTCAGGCTAACATTTGCCCTATTCCATATAAAAGGGAAAGGTTGTATTAAAGCTCTAGCCCTTGGTCCTTTTGACCTAGAACCTGCTCTGTACTCAATGCTGCATAGTTCGATCTTGGCAAATAGCATGCTTGTTCCAAGTTCGAAATACCATTTGTACAAAAAAAAAATCCCCTTCGTTACATGATTTCTTCTTCGTGTGTGTGTATATGTGTGTTTCATGGGGCAATTACTTAGAAGTATATTTTGTGCAGCAGCCTTTCCTATATGATAGAAAAGGATCCCATGATCTTGAATCGATCTTACATGGGATCACAAATCTTTTATTTATCTTTTCTTGATACGTGTTTTCGCATCATGCTGTGATATTCCATATTATCCAATGATGAGCGTGTAATTCGAAACTATTTTATCATTGGGACTTTTATTTTGTTAATATTTCTTATTTTTCGTATCTAAATATGAGTTGTGATCAGTGAATTTTAATAGTAAATAGTGGTCATTAAATACGATTGTTCAATGCAGTCTTTTAACTAAGAATACATATAAAACCTAAAAACGACCCTAAAGCCTACGACATGATAGGTTATGGGTTTTAAGGTATGTATGATACGCTCCAAATTCCAAAAAAATGATGAACTTATAGAGGTAGATAGGTTCCATATTTTAAGTGGAGCCGATACGGAACCTGAAACCGCTTATCCATGCTTTAGAGAGGAGATTTGTGCTTAATTGCCTTCCCTTTTTATTAGGATGGAATTGTTCATGCTTTTTTCATATTTTTCGTTAAAATTAGTTCTCCATCTCTCTGCTTTCTCTCCCACAGGCTGCGGTCAAACTTGGCGGGGGCTGCCACAGCCTAATATAATGTTGCAACGCCATGGTCGACCTTGGATCAAAGGCCGAAACATGGCAGCGCGTCTCCGATGCGAAAAGGAGACGGAATCAAAGGGGGGGGGGGCAATGAGCACAAGGCCGAGGGTCAGATTTTCGGGCTTCGCCGGGGACAAGCCAAGCAGTCGGAGACCTTGGCAGCACCGGCGGGGCCGTGGCGGCTGAAATAAGGGGAGAGAGTTTGTGTTTCGTTGATTAGGGTTGAGGAGTAGGTGGGGGTGAAGGATGATGAGGCGAAGGCAAGTTTGGTAAGAGAGAAAGTCACCACTTTTACAAAATGAAGGCGCGATTTTGCGCGCGCTCTGAGGTAGACAACTTACCGTCTTTGAAAATGAAGACATGTTTTTGGTATTTTCTTTCCTTTTTTTTCCTTGTTTACGAGATACGTTGTCCTGGCACGATCTTTTGGCAGTCCAGGAAGTTTCTATGCATCAGGACACTCAATCATTGATGACACTTGGTCCAGGAAGTTTCCCGGAAGATCGTGCCGGGACAAGGGATCTCGTTTTCCAAAAATATAAATAAATAAACAGGAAAAATTGGACGCGCACGTGCAAGATATTCCCCGCGTGCAAGACCCGCCAATTTGACCCGCCGGGGAAGCTAGGAGTGATTTGGATCCAACGGACATTAAGGATGAGCATGATAATACTTATAAAAATAATTTTTCTGCTTCAGAATTGCTTTTGGAGCAAAAATCTATTTGGTAGTATAACTTCCGAAGTAAAAATTTATTTGGTAAAATTTTTTACTAATAGAATACATTTCTATTTCTAAAGTGAATTTTCGCTTTCTAGAGCTATTTTCCTCCTAATTTGAGAAGTTAAAAAAAAACTATTTCTCAACTCAAAGAGTACTTCTTGGACAAAAAAAAAAATCTCAAAAAGTATTTCTCGTCTCGCCCTTTTTTCGACCGCCCCGCCTCCGCCGACTTCTACAGCCCTCCACTGCAGACCACTGTCAACCATCGCCCGTGACCACCAGCACCACCTACCGCCCCTCAGCACTAATCGTAGATCACCGTCGCCGATGACCACAACCGATTGTTGCTCGTCGTTGACCTTCCTCGGCTGTCGTCCACTCCCATTGTCAACCAATGCCACCCATCGCCATCGACCTCCACCTATCATCGCCTATGACCACCGTCACCTGCTGATCGCCACCATCATCGACCACTGCCTATCATTGCTTGTGACCATCGTCACCCGTTGATCACTGTTATCGCCGACGGTCGCCAACCATCACGAACCACCATCGCCATCGACCACTGCCCACTACTGACTTCCTTCAACCGCTGCCAATCACCGACCATTGTTGGCTGCCACCAACTACCTCCTCCCGTGGCCAACCATTGACTACCTCGTCACTTGCCGCCTCAATCTATCATTGGCCTTCGTCGGCCATCGTTATCTGCAGTTGCCAAAATAAAAAAATAAATATTATTATTTTTATTTTAAAAAGTAAATAATAGTTTTTAATAATAAAATTTATTTTTAAAAAATTTAAAAGGTGACGTGGATCGTGGAGTGCTGGACCCGTTCCCATCCGTTTCTATTGGTCGGCATTGAGTCCTGCGCGCTGGAACCACGCCATCCACATCCGCCACGTGTCACACCCTCCCCTGGGCTCCACCTCCATAAGTGCCACGTGCATAAAAAAACGGAGTCCGATCCGAGGACTCACCCGCGAGGAGACGCGTTGGCCCCACCTTATCCGTAGATCCAACGGCTCCCATAGCTTTTGAACTCACGTCTTTTATATCAGGGCCCTCCGTAATGAATAGCCTCAATTTCTCGACACGTTTTCCAATCCAGCCGGGGTTGAAGGCACGGGGAGCCCACACTGCCCAATGAATTTCAACGCTTGGATCATTTGCTCCGGCGGGAGATCCATCAACATCAACGAGCCAGATGCATCGGGTCCACTCGTACCCAAATAATCTTTTTTAAGAAAAACTCCGATTCCTCAGCTCCGATCGCTCCGATTTGCATCGACGTGCACGTCGTGCTTCAATTTCAACTACTCTCAAGCGCAAAATGGTCACGACGTCTTCATGAAGTCGTGAATTTGCAACCCATCGAAAGCGAATTCTGAATAGATCATGCCTTGTGCATATTCGATAACTAATGCGGAGAGATTTTCTGGCTTGTGTACCACCGAGTGGGTTGAATATTTATGAATCAAATAAAATATTCCGTAACGAATATAAGATCTTCATAACGTCGCCCAAAAGCGTAGCTTTCCTGCTTGCCCCTCTCGTCCTTTTATTCATGAAAATACAAAAAAAAAAAGACAGCTTCATTTTGATTCCAAGAAGCATTGCTATTTTTTCTTTTTTTGGGGATAAATTTATAGAATCCTCTTTAATTAGGTCAATAATTGGGTGCGGAAAGATATTGCTTTAAAATAAGGTTAGCATATATATGCAAGAACAGTAATATGAATGACGATAATCTTGTGTTTGGAGAGCACCAAAGCGTTTCTTGAAATTCTAACGACAAGCAAGCATCGGCCTCAATTCGTTTTGCTTATTTCACGCGACGGGAGGAAGAACAGATTGAGAAAGCGATTTTTGTCGAGATGTGATCTGTTTATAGGTAATCATTTCGTCAGTAACTTTTATTTCTAATTAAAAGTAAAAATATATCACGAGATGACAACTCATTCTTAAAAGACGATCGAAGAAGGCGACGCCGCGACGGAGTTAGCTCGGCCGGTTCAAATCAGAAATCAAAATGTGCTTTACAAAAAAAAAAAAAAACACGCGGTCATGGCCATACGTGCGAGTCGTACTTTATCGAAGGAGAAACATCCTTCGATCGCAGGAGGACAGGTTGTCGTAATCAATGCGGGTGTAAGTAGAGGAGGAGGAGGAGGTGGCTGCTTCCACTAATAAATTAAAATAAAAATCACGTGCAAAACCAAAAGGAAAATAAAATTACAAAAAAGAAACGAGAAAATTAGAGTTTAGAGTTCGGAAAGAAGAGAGAGCCGTCGCTCGCCCTTTTATCGTTAGCTCCTCCTTGAAATCACCTCCTCTCTTCTCCTCTCTTCAATCCTGTGGTCGGATTCTGTTACAGCAGCCGGAGTCTCGCAACTCCGAGCATGGCGGAATCGGTGGAGCTTCCGAGTCGGCTCGCGATCCTCCCGTTCAGGAACAAAGTCCTCTTGCCCGGCGCCATAATCCGCATTCGATGCACCTCCCCGAGCAGGTAATCGTTCCGCTCGCCCCGTTGATATCTTGTCCGTTTCGATGCCTTTTCCCTCGTCGCGTCGTTCACTTCGATTGCGCTCGAGTTTCTGCTTCTTTGATGCGGTGGACGAATGGCGAGATGATGCCTTAACTTGGAATTTTGACGATTTCGTGACTGGTCGGAATAGTGACCTCAAGTGTCTTTGGGATCATCGCAGCTCAACGCGGTACCTTGTTGAGCTGAGAATTCTAGACTCAAGGACGTATTATTCCTATGGCATGACATTTCCTCTCGGGCGTGAAAAACAGAGTCGCCGAAAGCGCCTCCTGTTTGTGTAATCAACATCAATTTGTGTTCCTCTCCCCCCCCTCTTTCTTCTTATCAGTTCTTCATGTTCGAGATTCTTACAATCTCACTATCCCTGAGTTTTTTCTTTTTCGATTTATTTAATTTTCTTACACCGTCTCTTTATGCGCAAGTTTTTACTGTCATTAGTTTGTGCTGGAAAGGATGGAGATTAAGGATGGCTTTCGCGTCACGTGTGCGGATAATTAGGGACTTCACATCCACTCTCAAAGCCCACTGTCCTAAGCGTGAAAACCAAATTAAAACTGTCCATGTGGCTACACATAAATTTTGTCGGATCCCTACTAGTTTTTTCACAGAAATTTTTCAGTATGGACTTAAAATATTTTCCATGTTAGTTGTTTGGTAATCTTGAGTTTGGACCCTGTAGAGCTGAGAGTTCACGGCAGTTATCTTTCTTTTTCTCGATTGATTGTAATCAACACCGAATGGCCCAAGAAAGGCATATTCTTTTTGGGGTGAAAATCGTAGCTCAGGACAGTTCCTTTTGTTTGAGCAATTTACATTTCTATATCGTCAAGTTTGGTGCTAATTGCATGATCACAGTTAACTTGAAGTGATTTCATGGTTATGAAGCGAATGAACATTCGTTGGTTTTGCAGTGTGAAGCTGGTCGAGCAGGAACTATGGCAGAAGGAGGAGAAGGGTTTGATTGGCATTCTGCCTGTGCGAGATGCTGAAGAGACGCCATCTGTTAGCCATGTGATATCTCACGGTACTCATATTGCTGCCATTTTGGTGCAATTAGTGTCTACCATTGCTGATATTGGTTATATGGTTTAAGGAAAGTGAATCTTCATGTCCTTCAGGTGTGGCAACTGATTCAATTGAACGTAGCTCTAAAACTCAAGTTGCTCCAACAGATTCTCACAAGTTAAATGGGAAAAACCCTCAAGAAGTAATTCATTGGCATGCCAGGTACACTTACCACACACTTCCAGTGCACTTCCTGTAATAACTCGTTGAAATTCAGTGTCCTTTTATGCCTTTTGGAATTTACATTATGAGTTGATTCTGCATTTCCTTCCCTTATATATCTTGTTCGCTTGGTGAGATCTTTACACTTATCTATGATTCCAAAATTAGAGGAGTTGCTGCTCGGGCTCTACATTTGTCAAGAGGAGTGGAGAAGCCAAGCGGCAGGGTCACATATATGGTTGTCCTTGAGGGTCTATGCAGATTTAGTGTTCAAGAGCTGGGCACCAGAGGAACATATTACATTGCAAGGATAACACCTTTGGAGATGACAAAAGCTGGTGATTTTTCTAACACACACTTCAGTACAGGAGATATATTGCAATGTTATGTACAAAGAGATCTCAGATTGTAACTTGCCTGAACTGAATCCTAACCAGACCAAAATTGAGGGAATTGTTCGAGTCAAATTGATTTGAGTTCTGCTAATGTGCTTGGTGTTCTCCATCAATATGCTAAATATTGTATATGTACTCATCTTATTAGAGATGGAACATGTGGAGCAAGATGCAGATTTTGTAGCATTGTCTCGTCGTTTCAAAGCCACGGCAATGGAGCTTATTTCTATACTAGAGCAGGTAAAATACGACATGGTTCCTTTGGAATTTGGGGAGCAAATCATGAAATTGTGTTAGAGCAACATTTGTCCTTATATAATTGTGTTTTTAATAGGTTATGGATTTTATTTGTTATATTTCATTAACGTAGTTGATCCACTCCCTTTTGAATTTTGCTAATATAGGAATGCAAAGTATACTAAGACCGGTTTAGAAAGTTATGTCGCATGTTATAAGTGAACATTTTAACAAGGAGCCATATTCAGTACCCACCAAAATTCTGGCCCATTACTTTGTAAACGAGTTCGGTGACATTCACCCATGTCTCTGGAATTATTCATCTTAACTTGTCATCGAGGTAATACTGCCAGTAAACGTTTATGGTATGTTGATTCTACCTGTGCACAGTTGCATCTAATGAAAGTTTGGTTGGACATAAAGCTGTTTCAAGTACTCAATTATTTCTCGTGACCTATAGCATGACGAAGTATGGACAAGCAGTTTTGAGACCTGTGCATACATTATAAGCCTTTTTAAGTGCCACGGAGGTCCTCGATGCATGTATGGTTCCTAGCAGTCTGACTCAGAATAGTATTTAATTCATAGACTGAGTTCTTGCCAGCTAAAATAAAGTGTAAATAAGTAAGCTGTAACTTGATAATAGGATGATGAGGAGCTTTCTCGCTTCCTCAAGTGCCGTTTGACCGAGCTAGAGAATTTGTTTCCTACCATTTAAAGCCTAGTATATACATTCTGTCATCCTGCATGCTTGTAGAGCTTGCTTTCAAATGCATTATGCTTTTGATCATTTGGCAAGTAGAGATGATGTTTGCCATTTGGTTGTAGCCTTGGTGCATGATAATCATGCTTTGATTCTCGTTTGTGCCTACAGAAACAAAAAGCAGGTGGAAGAACAAAAGTTCTACTGGAGACAGTTCCAATACACAAACTGGCAGATATATTTGTTGCTAGCTTTGAAATAAGTTTCGAAGAACAGTTGTGCATGTTGGATTCAGTTGATCTGAAAGTTCGCCTGTCAAAAGCTACGGAGTTAGTCGATAGGCACTTGCAGGTGTTGTTTTGATTAATTTGTAGCTTGTGCATGCATTCTCTTGTCTTGATGGATGATACATTGGTATGCTCATGCAACAGTCAATACGTGTGGCAGAGAAGATCACACAAAAGGTTGAGGGACAATTATCAAAATCCCAGAAGGAATTTCTTTTACGTCAACAGGTGATTTCATCAATCCTTAAATCAGCTCCAATCTTATCCTTTAACGTGGGGTCGACTTTATTTCCGGTCTTTGCTGTCAATCTTATACTTCGTTGGTTGGGCATACGTCAGAGATTATTCTGGTCAGACAAAACTGAAAAATTCCAATTGTACAATTAGAATTAGCAAAGGCAAAATTGGAGATAAAATGAAACTAACAAATGAACAAGAAATGATACTAATTATTTTGTCTAATACAACAACATGTAGACAGCAATGTATGATTCTTGAATGCCATGTATTAGAATTGCCACGTACTACTCAAGATGAAGCTACCCGATGAAGACTTGGTTAATTATGTTTCTTTTATTTTTAAATGGATATTTTGTTACTATTGGTATTGACCTTCTCAGCCCAGTTAGAAACGTTGAGTCAAGTATTAATTTCTGTTGGAAGCAATTAATGAGGCTATCAAGAGGAGGGAGGGAGAGAAGAAGAAGAAGGGGGGGAGGGGAGGGGAGAGAGAGAGTCATCTATGTGCAGCTCAATCTAGACGAGTAAGGCATACATAGTGTCTTTTGAAGTAATTGTTGACAACAATGAAAATTAAATGGAGGGTTCTATGAAGTTGTTTAAAAATTTATTTTTGAGTAAGATACTTAGTGTGGTGAGTCTGGTATTCAATGACCGTCTTTTGTTGGGTGGTATAGATGTCTGTACACTCTTCTACAAGGAACCATATTATTCCGATTACAGCAGTTTGATTCAGCAACTGTTCTCGTTATGTGATGTGTTTACAGATGAGGGCAATCAAAGAGGAACTTGGTGATAATGACGATGATGAGGATGATTTAGCTGCTTTAGAAAGTAAAATGCAAAGTGCTGGGATGCCTTCCAATGTTTGGAAGCATGCACAAAGAGAGTTGAGGTATGGGTCAATTTAATGAGACTTAAAATGCTCTTAAAACTTCTGAACGGATGTTGATGAAAATGTGTGCTTGTGATCATTTGGCTATAGCTAGTACTTTTCTTTGGATGGGCAGAACATACAAGATGGAAGTTTTTCGCTGTGTTACTTGCTTCTCCTATTTATTGTAAGGCTTATTTTGAACAATTCTTATGCCTAGTCAAGAGGCTTTCATGATAACTTTGAAGTTAATGTGCTCCTTATTAGGGTCAGAATTTAATCCCTTCTCTTTTCCTTGTGAACTTGTACCATCTTAGGACTGAGAAGCCAATTGTCTTGGCATCTTCATGTTGCTGATTCTGCATATATTCAATGCTTTAAATCCACAAACAATTGGAAACTGAAATTTTTTGGTTACTTTTGGCAAATTCCAGGAGACTTAAAAAAATGCAACCACAGCAACCTGGATACAACAGCTCTCGTGTTTACCTAGAGCTTCTTGCAGATCTTCCTTGGCAAAAAGCCACGGAAGAACATGAATTTGATCTGAAAGCTGCAAAAGAGCGTCTGGATACTGACCATTATGGCCTGGTCAAGGTCAAGCAGCGGATTATTGAATATCTGGCTGTTCGCAAGGTTGACTTATTACTTGACCTCAAGAAACTAGGTTTTATCAGCTTGAAATCAGATTTTTCAATTACGATTCTCTTCAGTGCAGCTTAAACCAGATGCGAGAGGGCCGATATTGTGCTTTGTTGGTCCACCTGGTGTTGGAAAAACTTCTTTGGCTTCATCCATTGCTGCTTCTCTGGGAAGAAAATTTATTCGAATTTCTCTTGGTGGTGTAAAGGACGAGGCTGATATTAGAGGTCATCGGCGGACGTACATCGGCAGCATGCCTGGGCGTCTTATTGATGGATTGAAGGTAGAGATCGCTTTGTTGGTTTTGTGTAGGAGAATGCAAGGGCATATTACATCATTGTGATGAGTTTGGCTGACTTAGTAAATATTATTAAGAGACATCAAGTTTCATCATGTGAATTCAGGCCATCCATTGACATGGTATTTGGAGTTTTGTGTTTTAACCGGAGCAAGAGATAATTGGTTCTTGCATTGCACGACTAGGCAATTAAAAACGATAATGGTTTTTGTTCCAAATACGCAGCCAAGAGTTAGTCGTCTTTACAGATTGAGTCTCTATCACATATCCGATCTCCTATTTCTTTCCTTCAATGCCCAAAAATTGGAAGTGACTTTTCTTGTCCACAGATGCGTAGATCCAGAATTATGCTGTCAGCTCATTCTTTATTGATCTACAGTTGTGCATGTAACCATTGAACCATCGAGAGAAGGTCCTTGACGATCAGATAGCTATTCACTGAGTCTGCCATCTGCTTATAGAGATTCCCTACTTTTCTCTCCCCTTTGCAACCTATCCATCAGTAAGATGCTTTTAATGCGCCTCAAGTGAGGGAAGGTTAACATTTCATTTTGCCTTTTAGGGAAGTTTTGATTTGCTCTTTTTCAACAAGAGATGCATATGAACGTTTGTCTTTTTGATTTTATGCGGACTAGCATTAGTTTTATACAGAATTGGTTCCAGACATGACTCTTTAGGTTAGAAGTCCACAGTTATTCAATTAATTTTACTTAAATGTGAGAGCACACTTTAATTATAATAATGTGAGGAAGATTTATTGCTTTACTTGTGGTAGTAGTGACTATTATCTGACAAATCTTGTCAGGGCAGTTATGCTGGTTTTCTCCAAGCATTTGGTGTCTTGATACTTGCTCTTAGTTTTCTGTCACCAAACATCATCTCTAGCTTGAAGCGTATCTTTTGCATAAAAGGACTGGATCATAGTCATAATGGCGTGTCAATTTGCTTTTTTCCCAATTTCACTGTTTGATTGTGTATGAGTTGATCATCTAAACTATGGCTCGTCAAAATGCCTTTGGGCAGCTTGTTGGCTGGTTTTCTTGAAAGGTCTCCTCCTCACATCACCTTTGCAATTGGTTCCGATATCTTGACTATTCTTACCTTGTGATCTGGATAATGAGCCTGGTTGGCTATGCTTGCACATGCTTTGCCTTTGAAGCTACGAATAATATTTTTTCTTTGTTTGGCTTTCAGAGGGTAGCTGTTTGTAATCCGGTCATGTTGCTGGATGAGATTGACAAGACTGGGTCTGACGTTCGTGGAGATCCAGCTTCAGCTCTCTTGGAGGTTCTAGATCCTGAACAGAATGAGACTTTCAATGATCAGTATCCTCCATTGTCTTTTCTTTTTTCGATGAGCATTATGTTTTTATGTAGTTGTGTATTATTGGTGCTACACTTCAGTTATTTTATTCATCTTTGAGCTGTGTTCTATCTGTATTCTATAAGTGGCTTTATCCATAGATTCTTCCCCGTAGTCATTACTGCTGCAGAGTACAATAAATAGATTTTACTTTTGGTCTGCGTTTGCAGTATCTTTCAAATCGTTTGCTTAGTAGTAATTGCATCATCATAGTGGCAAAATATATTAGTTAGCTTATTTAATTAAATCTATGCTCTTTCAATCCACTTGGTGTTTCCATATTATTTTCCTTTTGCCTTCTTCTAAGTGGATATCTACAGAACTTCAGAACGTGATTTGTGCCTGCACAAGGTTTTGAACTTCTGATATGAATCTTCCATCATATCAGATCACAGTGAGCTGAAATTATTGATACTTTTAGGGTGTTTGAACCATGACCTGTGGGTCTTTCAGTAGCACGAACTTTTTATGCATTGTATCAGTGTTTCCTTAGTTGATCCCAGCTATTTAAATGTGCCGTTTGACCTATCAAAGGTGATGTTCATAGCAACCGCAAATAGACTGCAGCCTATACCTCCAGCGCTCCTTGATAGGATGGAAGTTATTGAGCTTCCAGGATATACTCCTGAAGAGAAGCTGAGAATAGCCATGCAGCATTTGATTCCTCGAGTTCTTGATCAGCATGGATTGAGCTCTGAGTTCCTTCAAATTCCCGAGGTGCTCATTCTGGCATGCGGTCTACCATGGACATGGAATTGAGATGCTTTTAAAGTTTGAATGACCTATATAGTTTTTATGAGTTTCTCATGTTCTCTTGAAATACATATGCTTATCTGCATTTCTTGATTACAATCCAATGCCTCCTCCATTTACTTTAGTGTTTTCTGAAAAGAAGGGATTATCTTGATATTTCTGCACTTCTACTATAGCAGTTTTCCTGTGTTAAGTTATTTAGGGTAGTTGCAAGAGAAGGCCTTTGGTTAGGTTTAGACAAGGATGGGCGTTTGATGATATCTTATGCTGCTTTGGAATACTGTAAAATTTCATCTTGGAGATTTGGTGTCTCCATTTTTCAAATCATATCTGGTAATGATGACTGGTGTGCCCTTTTCTGGGACAGTATACCATGCAAATGGATCTTGGCTTTCCTTGATGCAGAACCTGCTTGTGAAGAATTAAGAAATTTTAGACCTACATAGGCAAGAATTTTGATATTCTGGATCCAAAGCTAAGGTCATTGAAATTCATTTACGTAAAGTTATCATCTGAATTACTGGTGCTTGTGAAGATTTAGTTAGTTCTTTAAATGCAGAACTTACTGTTTGTTGAATAAGATCCTCAAATCACAGTACTTGCTGTTGCTTCTCTTGATTATTTAACTAGTTCTTGGAAAATTGAAAATGCAATTACATTTGGTCTTCTTCCGCTTATTGAATATGATTCTTATCAAGCACAGCCGTTAGTAATCTAGGATGTAATTTAACACCAGAAGAGAGATGAGTAAAAGGAGTAAACATGTTGCAGGGAGAAGAGCTCAAAAATCTGCTGAAGAACATAAGCGGATTGAGAAACTGTCCTAGTGGATCCCGTTGAAGGGGTAAAGAAACTAAGGCTAGAAAACCTGACAAAAGTGCATTTGTTTGTTTGGGTATTCTGCAGTGTGTTTGCCTTATTTACGTGTTTGATTCTTTTCAATGTATTTGATCAATGTAGGCAATTCTTTTCACTGTTATTTGGCAGGCTATGGTGACACTTATCATTCAGAGATACACTAGAGAGGCTGGTGTCAGAAGTCTTGAGAGAAATTTGGCTGCCCTGGCTCGGGCAGCAGCTGTGAAAGTTGCAGAGCAAGAACAAGTTGTTCCACTAAACCAGGACATGCACCGGCTGGCTTCACCATTGGTGGAAAATAGACTTGCTGGTGGAGGTGAAGTGGAAATGGAAGTCATACCAATTGGTGAAAACAACAATGAAATATCTAGTGCATTTCACATTGCCTCACCTTTGGTAGTAGATGAGCCAATGCTGGAAAAAATACTTGGGGTAATTTCCTGCCATATAATCTCTGGCTTGTGATAAAAGCTGTTAAAACGCTGTTTCACTCTTGCACTCTTCAAAATGCTGCTATTTCCAGATCATTCAAAATGTTTATAAGCCAACTGATAGTTTATAACTAATTTTGCACCGTGTGGCGGTTTCATTCTCGTGAAATTGTCTGGAAAATTGTTTTCAAGGAAGGATTTTTTTTCTTTTTGGCTCATATGTTCTATCAAGAGCTTATCTACTGATGATTGCTCTAGTGTCATGCATACTGCATCCTCAAGCTTCATGAACATGTGGCAGTGTAGCTAATATATACTGAGAACCAGGGAAAGCGCATGTATTCGTGTCATCCTCATTTGTTTAGATGTTGGAAGGGTCCATTGGGCATGACTTCAAGCGGAAACTGTTTCGTACGAATGAGCAGATGTGGTTAAAAAGCGCAGCCCGGTGCACGATGGCCCCGCTATGCATGGGATTTGGGGAAGGGTTGGACCACTTTGGGTCTAATGTACATTGCCTTCCCTTGCAATTTTAGCAAGATGCTGTTTCCGCAGCTCGAACCGTTGACCTCCAGGTCACTCGGTGATTACTGTTACACCAAGGCTCCCCCTCATGAGCAGATATGGTAGCTTCTAGGAAAAAAATAATGTGCCATTGGCCTTTGCAACGATTGAAAAGCTGAAAATGCATAGTTTGTTATTCATAAGCTAGTTCAGTTACCATGTATCTGTTGATTGCTCTTAAGTCTGTACTTGCGCAAAATGCAGCCTCCACGGTTCGATGACAGGGAAGCTGCAGAACGTGTTGCAACTCCTGGTGCATCCGTCGGTCTTGTTTGGACCAATTTTGGTGGAGAAGTTCAATATGTTGAAGCCACAGCAATGGTGGGAAAGGGTGAACTACATCTCACTGGGCAACTTGGTGATGTTATTAAGGAATCAGCACAGATAGCGCTTACTTGGGTAATTTACTTATTCAGTAGATGCACAGCTGATAAGATTTTTCTGTTTCCTCTATAATTAGAAGCTAAAATCATCTTCCTTGTCATAAAGAAGAACATATATTTTGATAAGTACCACAAAAGTTGGGATTTCTAGTGTTTGCTTCATTGGGGATTCCATGTGGTGGTTTATCATTGTCTATTCTGTTTGTTCTTTATCAGATTATTGTATATTTGTATAATTTGTGTTGAGATCGTTGTTCTTGCTTAAAGACATGTGATTTGAGATCAGTATGTTGTGCAGGCCAATTTAATTACTGTTTAGCTATAAACACGTTCATCAGCTGGTTTATATTACTTCCTGTCATGCTTTATGCCCATCGAACAGGGAAAGAATCATATTTTGATTGTTCCAGACTGCTTGAAGTATTTGATAGTCAGACTTGTTTTTTATGTTCTGGATTCACATTAACAATGACTCTTTTCCATGGCTTTTGCAGGTAAGAGCCAGAGCAGCCGATCTCAAGTTAGCTCTTACAGAAGAAGTTAATTTACTTCAGGGGAGGGACATTCATGTACACTTTCCTGCTGGGGCAGTTCCTAAAGATGGACCCTCAGCTGGGGTTACTCTTGTAACGGCATTGGTTTCACTTTTCAGTCAAAAGAGTGTTAGAGCAGATACAGCAATGACCGGCGAGATGACTTTGAGAGGTCTCGTGTTACCAGTTGGTGGCATTAAGGATAAGGTTTGTCTTCCTCTCGGTCTCATTTCAGTTAGTGTTGTTGAAAAACAGTGTGTGCAGCTATTGTGCAGAAGGTCATGAATTGTTGTGTTATGCGACATTTGTATATCATAGGATGGTTCTTTACTTAATCATGGCTTCTGCAGTTGTATGGGGGCACTTAAGCAAAACATGAGGGATTTAATAATAAGCATGTGTTCGACATATCTGTGACATGGCTGGAGTAGCCTTTCATTCATTTTTACCAACTAAATGGGTCATCTATTTCTTATGCTGTCAAGACAATATATGCCAGAGGCAGTCAATCTTAAACATGGTGCTGAATGTGCTATAATTCCTAAAAGGCGGTCTCTGTGCCTTGATTTGGGTGGTAGTCCAGCGTGTGCCCATGTTATTCTCAAACTGTTTGGCGTAGTCTGTCAGATTGATATTGAGTATTCTCCCAGAAAATGATCTGTTAATCCTTTTTAAATTGTTTGGATTCTGGTCTGCTTCTCCATATTAGAAGCGTTTGGTCACTTTTTTAATACATCGGATGTCATCTTTTCATATTGACTGCAGGAAAGTTGTGGCATTAGTTTGGATGAGAATTTCTTTCTAAAGCGACAGTTTTATGTGTAACTGGCAGAAGACCCGTGCATTGAACGGTCATGAAGACTAAAAGATGCATGAAGGCAATTTTGTAATATTTAGGCGGTAACAAAATTAAGGGGAAAATCTACTATTGGAGGGTTAGGATAGAGAACTCCGTAACTATTATCATGTTAGTACTACTATTATTGAGGGTTAAAATTGGACTAGGGTTGAGATTTCTTTAACATGTGCACTAGTAATTGTATGTATGTGGTTAGTCAGTGGGTAAATTATTATTGTTAAGCATTGAATGGCGCAAGCACAGCACCCCATTGCCCACAAGAAATCGATATATTAATGTGTTGATGCATTTACATAATGATATTGGTAATGGTCTGATCTCGAATCTTGGTCTGCATGCACAAGCTAGGGGCTGCGAAACGTCACATTTGGTTATGTAAGATGTCTTTTTTTCTAGTTTTAGGTTCTAATCCTTCACTTGGAGTAGAATGTACAGGGTAGAACTAAAGCTTGCTTTCACTGTCAGGTTTCTCTTATGAGCATTATAGGACCATTTGGTTTTTCTTGTCTAATGGAAAATGCGACACAATGCGTAGGGGACTCAGTTCATGGAACTAGTGGTAACTAAGAAAGGTCCTTTCTCTATTTTCAGATTTTGGCAGCACATCGCTATGGCATCAAGAGAGTCATACTGCCAGAGAGGAATCTGAAGGACCTGGTTGAAGTACCATCTGCTGTGCTAGCGAACCTGGAGGTACCTTCATTTGGCTTGGGCACTTTGTCCTCCTTAACATTTCTCAATTCTCTTATTTTGGGATCCTGGTGTACTTGCATCTTTTGGTGAAAATATATAGAAGATTTGAGAATTATACTTAACTGATTTAGGCGCATGCGTTTCTGACTTATAGCAGTAGGGGTGCATCTGCAAAATGAGTTTACCAGCGAGAAGTTTACTTTGGGTTTGCTTGAAGATGTAGGAAGTTAGGTACTCTAAAGTCTGACTTATTACCCGCTTGGACTGCCTCTCTGAAATATTACTTCATAGCCAGATGCATGATTCGACTATCCTGTTAGATTAATGCTTGGTTGTGATTTGCGCTAGACGTGAACGAAAGAATAGATTGAAATAAACTCATCAGATCATGGTTTCGCCGATCTAGAATTGATAGCCAATATAATGGGGAGGTATTCCGTTCCCTATTTCTTCTGATTTGCAAGCATGGACTTTTATTTTAACAGGTAATACTCGTCAAGAGAATGGAGGAAGTGTTGGAGCAGGCTTTTGATGGGGGGTGCCCTTGGAGACAGCACTCGAGGTTATAACAGGTTGTGGAGTCATTAAATCTCTTCTGTGGCCATTTTCATGGGCGATGTACTTCGATGTAGCTTTCTTTCCGGCTACCCCCGTAACGGTTTGCGCCATTGGAACAATCACCGGTACAAGAAACCCTCGAGCTAAAGGTTTTTACAAGTTCCATCTTCTCAGCGAGTGCAGATTTTTTTTTTGTGCCCCGTAAAGTTTGTCCAATCTGGCCTCTTCTCAGCCGGCCATTGGACGTGGCGTTCTCCAAAGTCGCGCCAGTCCTCTCACCTCTCCCGAGCCTCGCAAGCTCCTTCTCTGTCTGTAATATTTATTCTGTGCTTTGAGCTGCGTGTATTTTATGTAGGGGAAAGAGCGCTACCCCCTTTTGTTGTGCCCTCCTATTTCTTGTATGTAAACTCGCTTGTATCTTTATAGTGCGACGGTATCTTTTTATTCTGCAAATTTGTTTTGATTCAGTTCGGGAAATAATTTAACCTCAAGGATTTATATATTTCATGGAAAAGTGAATGACAAGAAAATCGTCTATATTTGTCTATATTTGCTTATATAAGTGAATAAACGACAAATATTATACAAACATATTTAGATATAATAATTTTTTTGAATAATTATATGTCAAAGGATGCAAACGAATAATTTTTTCAAAAAAAATATTTTTTAAAACGTTTATTTTATGGGAAAGAAACGGATCCCTAGATGGGCTGAGCAGGGTTTGAATGCAATTTTTAGGCCCAAAGGATGTATCAAGGTCCCCCCTTCAGAGATCAACCAGTCCAACATAAACCAGTTCCCAGGTCCAGAGATCCAGCCCAACCAGTGCATGGACGGGGTCAGTTGCAAAGTTAGGGCCGAATAAGCCAGCCCTCTCAAAAACATAAGCCTGACTGGCCTGCACATCTAGGCCGGTTAGCCCATATTGCAAAATTATACGACACCCAAGTAGAACGCTAATTTGACTACAAAAAAGGAAAAAAAAAAAAGAAGTAGAACACCAATTATCATGGGCCCGAATAGCCTGCCATCTAGCCCGTTTAGCCCGTATTAACAATCTACGAAAACTACTATCAGCCCAAATAAGTCGTTAAAAAAAAAGTTCCGGACAACCTAAAACAATTCAGCCTAAACTCCATCAGGCCCAAATAGCCCTAGAAGGCATCTGCCTAAACTGTAAGGACCAAATATCAATCTGCCTCAACTATAGCATGCCCGAGTTGCTCGAATAGGCGCGCATGACAACACTTCCGCTTCAGAAATCATTTATGAAGTGGAAGTTGATTTCTCTAATTCTACTTCCGAATCGAAAGTTGATTTTTTCATTTCTGCTTCAGAAATGATTTCTGAACTAAAAAAAGACGTTTGATAACAAAAAAAAATTTCTATTTCCGGCAACGGCGGCCGACGGGCGGCGGCGGCACATGTTAACGTCAAAAGAAGAAGGCTACAAAATGACTTTTGATGGAGAAGCTATTTTTTTTTACTTCTCAAAACTTGTCCAAAAATGACTTCTGGTGGAGAAATTAATTTCAGAAGTAGGAATTTCAAGTTACGAGCTAAACGGATTTCTACTTCTGAAAGTGTTTTATCAAACGGATTTCTTTAGATTTCTTCACCAGAAGTTGATTTCTCCTACAAAAATAACTTCTGGAGTGTTACCATGCGCGCCCTGCAATCTGTTAGGGGGTGCATGGTAACACTTCTCTATCAGAATCAACTTTTAATGGAGAAATTGAAAAATCAACTTCTCCATCAGAAGTTGATTTCTGATAGAGAAATGCATTTGACACGCGCATGATAACGCTTATCTTTGCCAACGACTGGCAACCCGTGGCGACCGGCGAACAACCCGCGGCGACCGGCGACCGACCGGCTGAGGTGATTTGCGACCGACAGCGGCTGCGAAGACTAGAAGTGATTTTTGAAACTGAGAAGTAACTTTTTTCTACTTCTTAAATTGGCCAAAAAATCCAACCAGAAGTAAAAAATCATTTCAGAAGCAGAAAATTCAACCAGAAGTGAAAAAATTTACCAAACGAATTTCTACTTCATAAGTGATTTTACCAAACGGATTTCCCTGCCAGAAGTAACTTATGAAGTGTTATCATGCACCCCTAAAAACCCAAAAAGCCCGAAGCTAGTCAACCTAGAATATATCAGGCCCAAACAACCCGGCTAGCAATCTGTCCAGGCCCAAGTAGCCTGGATAAGCAATCTCCCTCAACTACATCAGGCCCGTCTAGCCCGAAACCAGCCCGCCTAAACCGTATCAGGCTATAGCCTAAACTATATCCGGCCCGGCTAGCCCGTTCAAAACCATGGGCCCAATGAGCCCACCTTTTACCCCAATAGACAGTCTGAACACGACAATTCAGCCCGAATAGCCCGCTCGGTTGCGCAGCATGGGCAGTCTTGTTACTTGCTAGGCTCTGTTTCACCTTATAGCCCTATTCGCCCGTGTGCCCCACCAGTCAGTTACGGTGGCAAATATTTAACAACCTACCTCAGACTAGAAAAATCCTACAAACAACTCCTACTCAAGAATGTATTGAAAATGAACTGATTTTTCAATTCGCTCACCAAACTATCGGCAATTACCACTAACAATAATAAAGAAACAGAGCCCCTATATATATATATATATCTACATGCATCTGAACATAATCCTCCTAGAAGAACTGAAATGCATTTACACATGAAGTAGGAAACAGCCTCTTAACAGGCGAGAAAGCAAGCTCTCCATGCCAAGCTCGAGCCCCCTTTGTCACAAAGATTCATGGGCCCAAAATGCATCCGGATCTGGACAGAACAGAGTGAAGTCCTGGACTTCGAGATTCGCTATGTGCCAGTCGATAAAGCGAGCTTGTATACACTTGAACAGGAGGAGGACCGTTGGCAAAAGCCACCACTCGTCGTCATCCCTGTCAAAAACGTAGGATCGATTTTTTGTTAGGGCGTTCGGCTTATGAAATCAGACTCTAAAGAGTAGGGAGAGCCCATAGGTTGATCGGTTGATGCAGTTCATGATTCAACAGATGAGTAATAGGGCTAGTTTTAGTGGTCTAGCAGATTTATTTTCTCACCATGGCAAAGGCTATTTCTATTCATACTGCCTCACCTTTTACTGTTCCAAGCACGGGCTTTGTCAGTGGGCTGGAAAAAGGAGCCGCCGTAGGCAATAATGCCACAAACAAAGGCCACAATCTGAGAGAAGCGGAAAAGAAAGCAGCACATTGTATCAGAAGTTCACTTTATCACTGTACATAAGAGCAATTTAACGAAATCTATTTGATGTGCAAAAGGACATCATGGTGTCAAATAACATGAGCATGAAACTATTTATTATCCACCTCAAGAAGTTGCATAGCAGCATTTCACTGAAAATTGTTCCGTGTCCACTAGGAGTATTATGGTGTCTCTCACCATACGTACAGTTCGATAACTAGTTGAACCAGCTATGCTATCCAGGCATGCGACAACTAGAAGTTGAGCACCTGCTGCTAATACCCAGTGACTTAATTGATCATGTTGATTGCAATGCATGCATTTTACTGTGAAATTCTCCCATGGTCATGAACATGGTCAATTAATGTGTAGTGGGGAAAGCATCACTTACGATATTGAAGAGTGATGTCGAGTTCCATAGAGCATAGACACGAGCGAGTGAAGCTCTTCTAGGTTCTTTGCTGAACAAGGCATTTAAGCCGGCTGGGAAAGGAGAGAGCAGAGACAAAGGAAGAATGAGTAGTACTGCTAGAAATGCCCCTACGGAGATCCAATAGAACTGAAGCAACGTAAGGAGAGTGACGGATAGCTCTGCCAAAAGCATGATGGTAATCAAAAACTGCAAAGGGCCCTGAAAATCAGAATATGAATAACATAAGAACAGATTGAATGAGAACAATCAGGTATCATAGTGGCATAAATCATCCATATTAACGCACCTGTCGATCAACTGGTCTTGTATTTCGCAGTAAGAGGCACATAGGGAAGGCATAGTCCCTCCTAAAATCCAAAGACTTTAGGGTTATGCCATTTATAATTCCACCATTGATTCCGCCTGTAATTCTTCTATTACGAATTAATGCTTGACTACCATATGTCTGGCTTGGTTGCAGTTGCTTCATGCTTTGTGCAGCAGATGCAGCATTCCTTCTGTATGCATATAGAGAACCATCCGGAAAGTATTGAAACTGCCATACGAATTAATTCCTATGGAAACTAATGAAGTACTACTACAGTTGACTACTCAAAGGAAAATAAGAACAGCCCTTAGAGGCATGACATTCAAAAATATTTAGTCCCATGCAGAATTAGCTGACAGCATAATTAATATAAACCCTAATAAAAGGTTTGAGATAGCCACATTTGCAATCCTTTCACCATTGAGTTTGGAACTATGGTGATTTCTAGGTTGGTTTCAGCACAAGAACGATGAAGTTCAACTGTTAAGATGTAGACATTCTCATAACCTCCATGGGATATAAAATTGTTTAATTTGCTACCTTCAACAATCTAGGGAGGCATATGACTAAAATGAAAGTCGAAATAAAACTTTGGGCATGATCTCCTGTTGCATTTATGCTATAAATGAAGAAAAATCCACATCAAGAGACTACAAGTTAACAGTGTATAAAATCCTCCTCCAGCTTTCTAAGGCAAGAGAAACCCACGTCTTTACTTAAGTTATAGTAAAAAGAATGCGGAGAAGACTCGCTGCTCATGCTTTAATTGAGCAAAAGAAACATACGATTGTCAACAGAAAAAAGGGAGATCCGAAACCAATGATCACTCTCTTCTTCCGAATGACTATGTTCTCAAGTAAGGAAGTTTCATGTGAAATACTGTAGTTACCTTGAAGAGTCAGTGGTCCTATCTGGAAAGTCAGAGGTGTTCAAGCTATGAGAGGGATAATCATTGATTGCTACCAATATACCGAGCTGATAGTAACCAGAAGCTGTTGCTTGAAACCATCCAAGCTCAATTTTAATGGCATGAAACTCAAGCTGAGGATTTGCATGACTGCTAATCCAATCTACAACAGGACGTAGAGAAGTACGTAATGATCCATGCCTCACTGTCCTCAACTGAGCATTCAGACCACCCGCCAAGCGATTCCAAACAGATGCTGGGACATGCTATTTGTAAAGTAGCATAATTAGCAAATTGGTGGATTATCTAAAAAGTGAAAAGCCCGCTAAAAGAACAAAAAAGAGATCATGAACCTGGCCAAGAAGATTGGTCAAGAGGAGGTCGCTGTGAAGACTGTAAGGAGACATATAGCTTCCATCCCCACCAAAAAGTATACACATTGGGAATCTCTTCTCTATGATCGACACAATGTCTAAGCGCTTCTCATCACCACCAAGAAAAAAATCAATATATGCAACCATGAGGTCTGGTGTTGCCCCAACCTGCAACAATTCGCACTTAAACTGAGAGGAAACATATACCACGTGGGACTGCATATCAAATCATTTAATGTCATGGTAGACTACAGTTTAACAAGAGCACATAGCAGTATTATCTCTGCAAGAGTCACAAAACAAGTTGATGATCCACATAGCAGATATTCAGGATATGCAAACTGCATAAATTACAACCAATGCATATGGACACACATGCACACATGCATAAGGACACTCAAAATTGCATATATCCAGCAGAGAAAGAAGGGATTGAAAACCGTTGAATGTGGAATTTGTGATGAACTGCTTGAAGACCTTGCGAAAGGGAAAAAATTTAAATCAGCGTGCTATTCTTCAAAATTGCATATATCCAGCAGAGAAAGAAGGGATTGAAAACCGTTGAATGTGGAATTTGTGATGAACTGCTTGAAGACCTTGCGAAAGGGAAAAAATTTAAATCAGCGTGCTATTCTTCAAATGGAATGTGTGGATCTCATCTCACACCATGCAGAAAATTTCAACATGTAAGAAATGTGTGTCAACCATAGTGGATTGGGTCTGTGCACCAGTGATGGAAATTTCTGGTATAAATGAGCATCTAACCATAACTCAATTAATTCTTACCAAAAAAAAAACCATAACTCAATTAACACATTGGGTAATAACTTATAGAATCAACTAGTCATGTAAATATAACACATGTAGAGAAAGACCTTCATCCCCTTATAGAGAGCTCGCGACCTACAAGAGCGAAGACATGAATGATCATATTCAGATTTGACATATTCTTGAAGGCGGTGGATTTTTTTCCTCCTCCGCCACTGTTTCCAGGACCATGCACATGGATATGCAAGCACTGCCAGTATGCTGTGCACTGAGCCTTCCCACCAATCATACGCAGCAACTGAATTAACCTCATCAATAAATCTGTTGAAAGCATCTTCGTACCTACCAAACAATTATATCAGTAAACCCAAAATCATCACTCAGGAGCACGTGAGCCTCTGTAACAAGCAATGTTAGTGATGATATCTTTTACACTGCCAATGGCTAGAGCAACCAAATTATCTTGGCAGATGGACACTATTAGCATTCAAGCTACTTCAATGCATTTACATGGTGAAAACTTCCAAGTGAAGAGAGAGAGTTTGCATTAAATTTATGATATCTGAGAGTTGCAACCAATCTATTTTATAATGAGCCCCGTTCTCAAATAAGTATATCCGCTTACACAATGTCAATAACAGAGTCTGGAGGCGAGTAGGGAAGGTGCCACGGTTCTCTAAAGGTATTGGGACCCATGAAGTACATTCTGTGCACATGGCTTTGCGTTTCTTCAGCTCTTGTCCCACGGACCTACAATCAAAATTAGAGATGATTTACCAGTTATGATATTTTGAAGTTTGAACTTACCATAACTGCAAGAAGTGAGGGTCAAAGTGAAAAAAATTTAAGAAAAACATGCCTCTGAGAGGGAAAGAAGATAGGGAGAATGATGACGGCTCGGGTGCTCATTTGCATTTTCCTTAAAACAACTACAGCCCGGTCCAACTACTTTAATCCTCAAAGCACTTAATAATAGAGCAAGAAGCACGAGTAAGAATGATAACAGAAGTGCAAACGGCCATGGCCCTCCAAATGTATAGAGCAGCTCCTCAAGAGGGGTATAACATTTTGGCATTCTATATTTGCTGGATACACATTCATAGGGACAAAATGGGTGAGTGGCTCCTCCTGCAGCAAGCATGAACTCTCATAGTATGCAAGAAACAAAGAAAAGAAGGACAAGGAATGAAAGCAGAGTTAAGCATGCTGAAAGATTTACCGCGTACATATAAGAAATTTGCTCGGTAGGGAAGGCGGTCAAGGGGGCAAGGAATACAAAGACTTGCATCAGAGCCTTCAACTGCTTTGTAAGTACCAATTGGGCATTCCTGTCAGTTAGCAGCATCATTAATTGTTTTACTTTCAGGAACGTGTACTTTCTACTATTTAAACTTATGCGAGTAATTTGGGATAACCTATCACTTTGGAACGATCAAAATCTCAACATTCATTTATCTCTCTAAGGACCATAGAAGAAATGCTTGTTAGTGGATAATTATAACCCATTGCCATGCCCATTTATTAATGAAGATATATTTTAATACAAGCTCATGTCAGCTATGTATTTGATTCGGATTGGACTGGGTTAAGGAAACCACACAATTATAGCATAGCAAGCTGACTCGGATTGGACTGGGTTAAGGAAACCACACAATTATAGCATAGCATGCTTCCATGACTTCAATAAGCCTAAGTAATATTTGAAGAGGATTGCCAAAAAAAAAAAGAGGAGAAAAATAGGAAAATTGTACAAGATATTCCTCAAGCTCAGGTGTACAGGAAAAAAAGGCACCAGAGTAAACAGATATCAATAATGATGGGAGCAAGCTGCAGAACCTTAGTACCTCACAGAATGTACCATAAAGGCCTGCAGGACATCTTTTTCCTGTAACTGTACCTTTCTCTCCATCAGAACCACCATTGGCACCAGCACCTCCACTGTTGAAAATGAGATTGTAAGCATTTTCCACTACAAACCCAGATTCAGCAAACTTCTAAGCTTATACAAAGAGATTTGCCATACAACCATAGCATTTCCTTTACATCCTCACAACATGAAGGGAATCTCTCACATGATGGGTGTGCTAAGGTTTGACTTTGTCTCCAAAGCCTTATGCAGGCGAAATAGAGAACAGTCTAGACATAGCTGCTTTACTAGGATATACATCACCTGCTGGATAGTAGAGTGGATAGGGGGAATCCAGTAACCCAACACCATGGCTCACTGGAAATGGAAACTATAGTCTGTAGGCTGATCATTCATGAAAACCTAAGCCAGGCACAAGTTCTGTAAAGGGTACGAAAGACACCAGCAAAAGGAGAAAAATAAAGACATCACATAGAAGTTCTATGTTGAACAACTCTCCAGGAAGTCCAAGAGCATCCAATGGCTAATGAGGATTAAGAATTCCACCATATCTTTTTCAATAAAATACACCAGATCTCTGCAAGCAGGGCATAGCATCTTCACGTTTTTCATTTCTTCGCCAAACCAATCTTAAACGATTTGTCTAATGCAGTTGTGAAATTTCATGGATAAACACAAGTAGCAGAGGAAGTAGAAGATTAGAAGAACCCGTGATTAATGACATGCTATAGACAATAGAACCGACTTTAAGAGACATCATTTCCTGCTGCAGCATTCCCTGCAAAAAAATTTTCCCTTCTCTAACTGGGGGAAATAAAAACTGCACAGCAATAAACATCTAAGTTTGCCATTTCAAATACCATTTGTAATGGAATTGCAATCGTTGGTCATACCTACTGTTAATGGAGCCTTTTATTGTTGCAACTGGAACATACTCCATACCAATACCAATCTTGGACCAGTGAAAATGTACTCTACCACCTCCCCCACCACCACCTCCAAATGTTCCACCTTTTCCGCCAAGAATAGACAAAGATGAATTCTCTCCAAGTGTAACCTCTTGAAGGAAAAGAAGAATTGTCCCCCCAGAACCTCCACCAAGTCCACCAATGAGAGAACTATTAATGTTCCTTATAAATGCACCAAAGGTTCCAGAATTCTGACCATCAGCTCTCAAAGATCCATAAACTTCAAGTTTAAGAAGTGGCCATTGCTTTGATCCCATGACTATTGAAATATGAAAAATTGGCACCAAAAACAAAAATGTGAGTTCACACAAATTAGCTAAAAGCCTAAAACACACTAACATTCTACTATTACAAACACGCAGCTCTAAAGTATGAATGATCTATTACTTCCTACAAGTGTGGTCATTAACCAAAGATCACTTCTGATACTCAATATATCACTTCATTCCAATTGATGACAAAAATTTAAATTTTTTCTTTTAAATTAGGTCAATCAGCTTCATATTTCACTCAGTTGATTTTGTAAGATTTTCATGAGAAATGGTCATTTATGAAAAAAAACAATGGTTAAGCACACCGTTTTGCCTTAAAAGTGTTCTGTAGACACATCTGTCAATCATATCAGCCTTACGCAGGCTTTCAAGTGAAATTAGAACTCCATGGGTCAATGGATGAGTCCTTGATTGTAAATTAACACATCGTAGTGAGTTAAGTGGCTATCATAAGCTGATGTTCAACCCATGTGTCATCCTAATATCTCCAGACCAACTGATGGGCCACTCTTTCCCAATCTTTAAACAGTTTTAACATGCCATTTACTATCAGAGCAGAGAAGTATCCAATTCAGATGAAAAAAATGAAGTCAATGAATTAGTTTAAACAACATGAAATGTATTGACCAAAGATAAACTAAAGGATGAGTTGATAGATAACAAATGCAATTTACCCAGTTATCTATTACAGAGAAGTGACCACTAGCAGTAATAGTTGCATGACCAAATGAAGCAAAATTACCAATTATTCCTCCTCCAACTGTCTGTCCATACGTCTGGTTCGGACCCTCTGTTCCACTTCCCAGTTCGCATGGAAGATCTGCATCACCATAATCTGTACCACCACTGCACACCATCCCGTTAAAATATCCAGTGCCACCTTTTCCTCCGTGCCCTGCACCACTACTGGCCCCACTAGAAAAGTTCCCTTTTCCAATACCTCCGCTGCAACCTGGAGAACTTTCCATAATATGTTATTAAGATGACCAAATAGTATACTTTAGTTTAGAGAAGAGATTCACTTATTCGACCAGAATAGTGAAAGGATAAATGAATTAGGGAAACAACAAAGCAAAAGGGAGCTCCTAATGCTAGGTAGAGTATCCATTACCTAACTGTGATGCTGTAATCATGCCATCAGTATCAACAATGACTGTCCTTGCTCTGTGAAAGTGAACTACGCTTCCCTTGATTAGACCATTCACAAGGACATCCTCAACACGACAGATCTGCCAAGGAGAACAAGGTCTTAGCCTTTGGGCTATAATATCTCATTCGCGCAACAACAGTATATCGCAGACCAAAGTGCCAAAAGTTAAATACACAATGAATAAGCAGAGAACTGTGCCAATGGGGACACGATTGAAATGTGTACATATAGAGTGTCTCATGAAAGGATTTTCCAAATCAAGCTTTTTCCTGAATGTGTTCCTGCATGCATGTAGTTTGGTGTCAAAGACTTGGTCAAACATATACTTACTTGGAGGGAAAAGGATAGCGTGTAATTAACATGGCAATCATCAGGTGGAGTAATGAGATCTATTGGGCAGGTCTGACTCCCACAAAGAGAGTCTGTTACCCTATGAAGGTAAAGAAGTAGTTAAAATGAAATTCATCACAATGTAAGAAAAACTCCAAGACAAAATCAATGTACTTTACTCACACTCTCCGACTCGCATCATTATCCAAAGGAGCCTGAAGTATTGCTCCAAGGCCAACCTGTAAACATAGAACATTTGTAGCAAAGAAAATTTTGGAAGATATATAGCGAGGTGGGCATCCCACGAACTGTAAGAATCATATAGGAATGACAGTGACATGGTAAGAAGAGCATATTGTATGTTCTGAGTTGACAACTGAAGCTTAAATTATGGCATTTTTTCAAAACCATGTTACAGGACCAAAACAAGAAAAGAGTTGTGATACTCCTTTCCTTAAAGATACAAGCTGCACTTCTTGAACTTGGAATGCAACAATTCTAATCAACATGTCAGAATGCACAAATTCTCACACGTAAGACATGCAGGTATCATGAAGGGAGGACAAATGAGCTGATATTGTTTATGACCACAAAAACGTACTATATTTTATGTCTGCAATGACCTTTAACGCTAAAAAAACCTTAATGCACTGGAAAGAGCATAGCGTACTTTGGCACGAGTGCATGGGATGGCCTTATTAGCATGGCATAGCCTCATTACAAAATACTCATTATATGCACTAAGCTTATGCCATTAACATTTTCTCAGCAACTTATAGAAATTTGGGAAGTATAGCAACTAGTTAGCCATGTCGTTTACAGTACTTCCCCCACCAACCCCCTGGCTATGCAGGGGATGCTTGCAATGCGAATGGGCAGTTATGCTTGCACACTTTTGACTGCACATGCTATTTCTTTATTCAGGTGAATTGACGCAATTTTGATAAATGCACCAAAGCTTAATATCTAACACTTAGTCAACAGTAAATGAAGGAGTTTTCTAACACAATATCAAACGAAATGATTCGAGGAAAAGTACGGGACAGAGATGGCATAAACTACATTACCAATGTCTTACAGTTATGTTATAAAAGAGAGACAGGGAAAGTCGCTGGCCTCTGATTGCATCGCCATGACCTGTTAACTGCAGTAATCCCTGACCATACACGGCCAAGTTTGTGTTTGAACCAACAATGGAGTTATGCTGCAGGACAACAAATGGAATCACGCATCTGAAAAACAATATGCATTTTGGTGCTTTATGCACAAAAATACCATAAGAAGTCATACACTTAAAACTGCCAGATTCCTGACTTCAAGGACGGAGGTGGTGACAACAGTATTCCCGCCTCCATCAATTTGAATTTCTGAGTTCCACATAAGTAACATCTTGACAGCAACCCTTAGTGCACCATAAACCTTCATTGAAAGAAAGGGATTCTATTATACAGGCGAGGTAAATAGTAAGTAACTACAGCAGTAAGATCAAAAGAGCAACCGAGGAACCCTATAATCAGAAAAATACTTCAGAAAATCATAAGTTGTCTTAGTGGTTCTTCTTCAGCAAGCTAGAATATTGGCCAAATATTCACTCCCTTAATGCATGTTCGCCACTCTCAGTCGTTACTCTCAGTCGTTTACACACTATTCAGAACATCCATACCAATGTTTTCAATCTTTATTGGATCTCCTGTAAAGCTCTTTTTTACTTGTCATCAACCAAAACACTCAAAGCTTTCTAGTACCATCGAATTTAATAATTTACTGGTTTTTCTTACATCAACTTCCTAACACAAGTCTGTACTCCACTACTCAAAACATATCACAGAGCTTTAATAGGTGTTTCCAACTTTCAGTCAAGATAGAGTCATTCAACGTTTTCAGGTATGCATATCGCTCCAGAAAGTTGGCACTATAGAAGGATACTTGTTAACATAACGCACAATCACGTGCTAACTTGCCAATTATGAACTTTCCTGCAGAGGCTACATATCGGAAGACATAAGCAGTGAGAACCTTGAAATGCTCTGCTAATGTTTAACTTCATCGGATGCTTCATTTTATTTTTTCTGTACTTTTGGGTCTTTTGGGCGTAAAGACAAAATTTCGATACATCTGCATCTATGAAAGCTCTGCATTTCTCATTGTGAGATTTCGTGGAACCACAATCAAATGTTTTAAAGCTTAAGCTGTTAGATCAAAGCTTGGTTTAATATTTAATTACTCTAATACTCCCCCTTACGCTTAGTTTGGTCTTTTTGCCTAGCACTAAGCGTGGACATATTTAATTAGGGAGGCAAATGGGGCTAGGAAGATTCGAACTCAGGACCTTTTGCTCTGATACCATGTGAGATATTGTGGGACCACAACTCATTGTTCTAAAAGCTTAACTTGTTAGATAAATGCGTGGTTTAATATTTAATTACTCTTACCACTTAAAAAAAAAGGGCAGCCCGGTGCACGAAGCATCCCCACGATGCAGGGGTCCGGGGAAGGGCCCCACCACAAGGGTGAAATGAGGCAAGCCTTACCCTGCATTTGCAAGAGGCTACGTCCAAGGCTCGAACCCGTGACCTCCAGGTCACACGAAAACACCTTAACCAAATGCGCCAAGGCTCCCATTCAATTACTCTTAACACTTAATGAGTCTTAAACGAAAAGCAATTCATTCCATCCACAAGTACACTTTAGCCATAAATTAAAGGCCATAAAGAATGCCTAAATTAAGAACATGGAGATGTTCCTACATAAGAAGTTGGAAATTAATCTTGTATACTTGAAACACACACCATGATGCCCATTTGAGCCTATAGTTTTCCTATTTATGCAGACTTCCACAACATGATCTTGCAAAAACCATTAGAATCTATATGATGACCTTAGTATGAAATGCTTGTGCAAGGCTGTCATTTTCTATTTTTGTTTTTGATGATTCCTCCTTTTGCTAGTAAGCATCATTGACAGAAGGCGAACTAGCATAAACTTGCAAATGATGTACCTTGATGACAGAATCACTCATTAATAGCTCTTCAGCTACAAGCTCAAATTCTGAGACTGGAAATTTGGCCAATCCAAAAGCAATGCTGCTTCCTCGATACACACTGAACTGGCCTCTTACCTTAAAAGACAATAATTTAACAGCAAGGTAAGAGACTCAGGTTAAGATTTTCACGTGTAAAGTAGATAACAGATGTAGAGATGTAAAGGAGAAACTCAAGAAGAAATACAAAAATATAAAGAAGAAACTTTATAAATTGAGCTCAAGAAAGGGAAAATTCCAAGAAGGATTTTAGAAAATAAGAAATTTAAACATACTGGTCAAGCAAATTTCCATCATTATGTGGACGTTCATATTCTGTTATTATCTCTACATACAATGGCCTATTTCTTCCGTGGACTCCACCATGATCCAATGACAGCAGGAGAGAATGCGTCCCTCCAGGGCCAGGTATCAAACGGTTGTAACAGATGCAAAACAAATTGTTCGAAGGACAATATTGATTAATATACTTCTTGTGAGATTTTGTGGGACCACAAAGCTTAAGGGGGCTCGAAAGATTTGAGTTCAAGACCTCCTGCTCTGATATCATGTGAGATTTTGTGGGACCATAATTAACTATTCTAACATCTTAAGCTGTTAATGAAGGCATGATTTAATATTTAATCACTCTAACACTTCCAAACGTTTGCCTCCCACTGCTATGTCTATCACACATTATCCTAATTGCAAATAGAATTTCCCAAGTACTTTGCATGTGCTTTACACACACATTACCATTTAAATTATGCATCCACAGATTAACTAATAAAAGCAAAGATCCACAATTTGGACACTTGTAAGTTACCTGAACTCTAGTCCAAACAAGTGGAACCAGCACTTTTGCACCGTTCTCCACGATCACGTGAGACCATATGGGACTTGTAGAAAAATCAAGCAAAGGAGTCTCTGTTTCTGTGGTAAAATAGTCATTGCCAACGCGTAAACTGAGAAAATATGCATCAAAGTATGTCCCAGCTCCTCCAGCATTCTGTGGACAGCCAATACTTGACCCACCTGCCACATAAAAATATTAAGAAATGATTGAAATGTCCCAGAAAAATGAAGAGCTCTTTTTTCTGGTCAATGTACAAGCAAAGAAAATATCTGAAACTCCAAAAAAAAAAAAGGCACATAGAAATGAAGGATGATTTAGTTAGGTTCGTTAAAGCAATCTCAAAACGCCCCGTAAATTTCCAAAAATCACCTCGAGTACAGAGGTACAGACATACATGCTAGTCACCTCCTCCAACCTCCCGTACCCCTATCCAAATCTGTATCCTCTCCTTTCTCTGTCTATTTCTATAGATAAAACTGCCAAGGATAACAAAATGTTACTTGTAGACACAGAAAAACTGGAGATAGACACACTATCACACTTTGCCTCAATCTGTTACACGAATAGGCTCATCGAAAAGTTTCGATAGCAGTCGATGTTACTCATTATTTAATGAACAGTGATTAACAGTCCTTCAAGAGCTTAGTGCTTACAACTCTTAACAAGATGATACATATCCTGATTAAGGTTCAAATCTGAGTGACAACTTTAGGCGTAGCCCTGATGAAAAAAGTGTATACATACTTTAGGTACATTTATACAAAACTTGCAATAGTTGCAGTTATACGCTTACTTTGGATCTCTATATCAGCCTAGACCTTTTCGGAAGGAAAAAAAAAATAGCATCTAATCAACCAATTCTGCTACTAAAAATACAGAATCCTGATGAGCACAGACCATGCACAGTAACTTTCACATCTTCCTGTACGCTGTAGCAATCTAGTGAAATTCTTCCTCCACCACCTCCACCCCATCCTCTCCCTCCAGCTGCACTGATGGTACCATATCCCTTCCTGGATATTTGTGAGAGCACGTAAAAGTAAGGGGAAAGGTTCGAAGAATGAACACCAGGCAAGAAAGAATCTGGGCAGAACTTCTTTTTCACCAAAAGTAAGGGCAAACAAGTTAAGATTATTGACAGGAAAAAAGGGGCAAGCTACACAATTGTTTGTGTGCACGTGTGCAGACTTTAATTAGTGGGCATTTGCGGAAAATTTTTTAGACTGGTGCACGCAGGATTGTGAACTCACAGCTTGATAGCATAAATATGTACACTTCCACCAGATCCTCCTCCCCCGCTTAATCCTCCATCCC
Organism: Psidium guajava; assembly: GCA_016432845.1. Taxonomy (NCBI): domain Eukaryota; kingdom Viridiplantae; phylum Streptophyta; class Magnoliopsida; order Myrtales; family Myrtaceae; genus Psidium; species Psidium guajava. The sequence continues at coordinate 1,868,717 of CM028230.1, forward strand.
CCCCTTCTGCCATCACAGATCCATTTAAATGTAGTGTATCCTTCACCAAAAGCTTAACACGTCCACCACCATTCCCTCCAAATTTTCTCTTGTCAGATATTCCACCACCCTTGCTTCCATAACTCCAAGGCTTAGACAAAGTGGACCACGAATAAACATCACCACCCCAATTACTTTTATTATTGCTGGTTATACAGGAAGCACCTCGACCCCCATGTCCTCCACCAGCCCCATCATAACCGAATGGTGTACCACTAGTTTGAGGTGGTGGTGGCCCACCTAAAGAAGAAGAGTTTATCAAAGCCTTATCCTCCAGAGTCATATTTGCTGCTGAGAAAACAACAGAACCTGCGATAACAGCTGCATGATGACCTACTTTAACACTGCCGGACACATTGAAAGTAATTGTGCAGCCTTGAACTGGACAAGCAATCGAGACACGAGGGAGTATCTCAATATTTCCTGTACCGTATATGTATATATCAGAACTCAGATACAAATTTGAGTTCAGCAAACAGGTTGTATTAAAGGATCCTACACCTTCCAGATCTTCACAGGATACTAAATCATTTACAGAAAAAAATGTCAATGGCCCAACGTCAGTAAAGCTGGTGACCCAGGGACCATAGCCTATGACTGACCCAGGGTGGCGCAAATAACCTAACTTATCATCTGCTCCTCCATAAAGCCCCAAGCCTCGAGATGGTGGAAATATATAGAAATAACCCCAAAGAAACCACCAGATAATAAAGCAACGCATGAGTTAGGATTGCACCACAGGGGTCAAGGTCATGTAAGCCACTCTATCAGCAAAACCTACTATTCACGAGTGCATACTGATCTGTAAATTTCATATCAAGGTTGAGATGTAGCTTTTGTTATAATGAGTCAAAACGGTTGGCACCATCCTTGTTGATGTTGAACCCCCAAAGTACTGGAGCAAGAGATCATCAGGAAATATTGTCAGTCCTTTAGCCAAGGACTTGTTAAGATGTCACCAAAGTTCTTCCTACCACAATGTCTCCTTTACTTCAAACTAGTTGCCTTTAATGCAATCTCAGGTGCTACCCTTTAAGCCAGGTCCACGATATCCCGTGATTTGAACCTGCCATCAAACCACCACTTGGTGACCAATTATTACTAGTAAAAACTAAGAGCTGAAAATTATATGGCGGAAGTAAAATTCCAAAGATATTGGGTGGCGACAGAGTAAACACTTATGAGGGCTTTACAGAATGGCATACACCAACAGCAGTTCGACTCGAAGAGATCTATAAGAATGACAGGTGAATTTGTGGTTAAACGATGGACGAAAAGGATTCTTCCTGAAATTTTGTGAGATTTAAAATCAAGAAGCAAATCCTGGAGTTAAACAGGAACTTTTGTTTGAGATCTGGATATCACTTATCAACAAGACGAAAGACCCACATGTAATTGAGAAAGTGCAAACCCCGTTTAATCATTAACTCAGATTATCCCATTCCCTGACTATAACGACTATATCATACGCTTTGGCTGCATCAATTGTCAAATGAACGGCGACCAGAATAAGCATTATCAAAGGCCAGCAGTGTTCTTCTCTCTCTCTCTAAGGTCTACAAAAAAAGTCAGTTTCATTTTGCTGAGTGACCTGTGTTAGAGCACAGGATTTATCCTAAGTTGAAAGTGTAGGAACATACAGGAACTGTTCATGAAATATGGATAGCAGAACTTAGCAAACTAATGACCCTTAGGTGGCACGTTGCACTCCTTCAAGACTCTCTAAAAGCAGGCACGACAGACAGGGTTCTCATAGAGCTATCAAACTCCACATTGCACAGGATTGTTCACTTACAAATCACAAAGGTTCGAAACTTATCCCACCGCCTGAAGTCTAACTGCAGAATCCTCAAATCAAACGCAGCTCGATGCTCGCCTCTCCACCCCCTACAACGTACTCGTTGCCACGGGAGAAAAGCCGGCAGCGAATCCGCAATTAGATACAGTCGTTCTAGAAACACTCGCTACGAACACTTCCTCTCGGCTACACGGCCAAGTCGATGCGCAGACAGACCGCCGCACGCAAAATCCACAGCCGACGATTCCCCGGAGAGTCTTATCAACTTCGTCACGCTTGGATCACCGATATCAGAAACACCGCCGGCACAACCTCAATTCCGATACAGAATAGAGAAAAAGGGAAAAAGAAAAAAACAAAACTCAGGAGTTCACACTACGCGATTCGACCTTCTCAAGCAACCTCCGCTCAAACAAACGAGGCGAAGAAACCAGAAAGGACGTCTCGCCACGTCCGATCTCTCTACCTCCAGTTTTGCTCAGTTCGTTTTTTCAGCTACATTGCGAATCAAAAAGGAAGGCGATCGACGAGCGAACTCCGAATCGCGGAATCGAAGTTGCCATTCCCAACCATCGACAAACACATGCACATACAGAGAGAGAGAGAGAGAGAGAGAGAGAGAGTACAGTTCGTCAGTGGAGAGAGAGAGAGAGTGAGACTCCAAGCGAAGCTTCGCGTTCCGTTTCTCTCTCTTCGGAAATGCTTCTCTGCTTTTTCTCGCTGCGCTCACATTCCTTTCATTTTCCCTTCTTTTTAATGACAGATTTATAGGTGCTCCCGATGGGTTACGGTGCGGGAGGAGAGACGCGGTCTCTGGTCTTTCCTTGCTCTTCCGCCAGAGTCCAAAGCTAACGCTGGAGCGCTCCTTCCTTCCGTTCGTCGTCGTCGGGCCGATGACGTGGACGCGTGCTTTTCTCGGTTGCTTGGGATTTTTGCCTCAGCCTGGGCTTTTGGGTTTCGCGTTAATTATTGAGACGGCGACAAAGCCGTTTATTGGCGGACGCCCAAAGGAATTAATTACACTTAATTAATCGCCGTTTCCCGACAAGTTCTCCCTCGGACTAGAATTTATTACATGCCAAAATAATCTCGCCTTTTTTTTTTCTAATGTTTGAAGATTCTTGTATCCTTTTTTTTTCTTTTTTTTAATTATTGTCTTATATTCTAGGAGTAAGCAAAAAAACCATGATCCACCCAAACCGAATTGGACCGTACCCAAGCAGTTGATTTTGGATGGAATCGATGGGTACCGGTCTGATTCCCAGTTTCAATTTTCTAAACCAGCAAGTACTAGTTCAGTTCGCGATTTCGGATAAGAATCATCTAACCAGTCCAACCAAACCGGTCCCTTTTTATAGTATAAATGTATATTGTTTTAATTAAAACAATCTCCCTCAAAGCCCCATAGTCCAGACCCATCCGTTAAAAAAAAAATTCAAATTCAACTTATTTTCATGTGTGATATGTATTGTACGCTATGAATGCATTTGAAAATCGACGTTAATTAGTTGATCAACTGCTATTGCATATCCCACGATGCTCGGTTTCATTGCTATCCTTAAGTTTTTCACATGATAAGAATACTAAATACAAAAGGAGGGAATGGTGTCAAGTTGAGCGCTCATCCTTCAATCGCTAGGGATTGATTTCATTTTTTTTTAATTGATGTTGGTGCTCAGTAGGATTGCAACCAGGATCCAACTGGAAATTGAACCGGACCGGTGGTGCAGTTTTCAGATAGATCTATGGAACAAGCGAGTGATTCGCGGCTTGCATTTTGCGACATCGGTTCCTAGGTTTCGGTTCTAAGGAGGGAATAACCCATTTTGGAACCGATCGTCCCTAATACGTTCCACTATTCCTATTTTCGTGATCGCAATCTTTCGTATCGATAATTTGTGCTTCATAATTTGAGTAACCAAATCAATGGATCCTCGTTACCTATTAAGAAAAAAAAAATTATAAACTTCAAGGCACGAGAAGCATTCTAAAATTCCAAAATAGAAAATTTGAAATTTCCGGACGGATAATTATTTTCAGAACTACCGACTTGATTCACTGTAATGCTAGTTTAAATTTTGAAGAGGACTTGGATATTCTTTATGAAACGTTGACCTTGTCGAAGTTATTTGCATGAATTTTATCTATATATTCAAGTCTAGCGTGCTATACACGCAGATTTTGCTCCGAGGAGGATTTTACTAGCAATGTTTTAATTTCTGCCTATGAAAAACATGGAGTTACTACAAAATATGAGGAATCAAGCTATTAGAGGACGTCTCTCTCTCATTTGTCCCACCGTAAGAAGTTTGAGGGGAAAATTGTCAAAAAAGTCCTAAATCTATTGCACTTTTGCCGATTTAGTCCTAAACCTTTCGATTTTGCCGATTTAGTCCTAAATTTTTTATTTTTTAAAAAATATCTTGGAAATAAATCCGAAAATTAAAAAAATTATAAGAAAAATATAAAAAAATATAAATATATATAAATTATAAAAAATTAAAAAAATTAAAAAAAATTAAAAAATGATTTGGCTCTCGCCGTTGCTGCCCCACCATCGCCGGCTCACCCATTTTTTCAGCTTTATTTCAAAAATATTTTTAAAAAAATTAAAAAATTTAGGATTAAATCGTAAAAATATGAAAAGATGTTGGACTAACTCACCACCGCCACCCCACCATTGCTGCCAATGGCCAGCGAGGGGTATCGTCGGTTTTTTTCTTTTTTTTCAGCTTTTTTTTCAAAATATTTTAAAAAATTAAAAAGTTTAGGCCCCTCACCGGCTAGCAACGGTGAGTTAGTCCTAAATCTTTTCATATTTTTACGATTTAGTCCTAAAATTTTTAATTTTTTTTTAAATATTTTGGAAATAAAGCTGAAAAAAACGGGCGAGCCGGCGATGGTGGGGCAGTAGCAGCAAGGGCTCACTCGTTTTTTAAATTTTTTATTTTTTTTAAATTTTTAAATTTTTAAATTTTTAAATTTTTTTAAATTTTTATATATTTTTTAAAATTATATATATATTTTTATATTTATTTTTATAATTTTCTTATAATTTTTTTAATTTTTGGATTTATTTCCAAGATATTTTTTAAAAAATAAAAATTTTATGACTGAATTGAAAAAATATGAAAAGATTTAGGACTAAATCGGCAAAATCAAAAGGTTTATGACTAAATCGGCAAAATATGAAAAGGTTTAGGACTGAATCGGCAAAATATGAAAAAGGTTTAAGATTGAATCGGCAAAATATGAAAAGGTTTAAGACTGAATCGGCAAAATCGAATGGTTTAGGACTAAATCGGCAAAAGTGCAATAGGTTTAGGACTTTTTTGACAATTTCCCCGAAGTTTGAGAGCGTAAAACTTCAGAAGCACCTGTCTCATCATCGATGGTCGTTTATGAGCTATCTCTTTTACCGGCATACCATTCTACCCAATTTCTTCTTTAAAAAGGAGAAGAGAAGTCTAGTGCTCAAACAACCCACGATCAATAAACCCAAAATCATTATATTCTGGAAATAGCAGCTAAACAAAACTGATCACACCATCCTTCTTTGTGCTAAACGAGAGACCATATGACGTTACGATCGACCCGACCCACGATGGATCGAATATACCTTCATTTAAGCTTCTGTCAGTCTCCTCGTACGCAATCACTTGTAACCAAGTCAGAAAGTTAGAAGACGTCGGAAGTTACGGAGCTTAAGAAGTTAACTCGGAGCAGATATCGACTCCAGAACGAAGCATTGATGGAAGAGACACTTGGGCCGAAAGTTCCCGCACTTTGACGACAAGTGGAATCACTGACTCGAGGTCGCGTGGAGCTCAAGCCGGCTGTGGCATTCACAGAACCCGAAGAAAAGGAAAGATGGCCACAAGACAGCATATATATATATATATTCGTTTGCTAGTCGCCATGAACAGATGACTGACGCAATCAGCCGCTGAAGCAGCTCGCAAGGAAGGAGTTCAATGACCACGAGGGAGATCGAAATCGCCGGACACCGATATACAGTCCTCGGACAGGAAGACGTCTATGACTCGGTCACCGGCCGTCCCCTCACTGGCTCCTGGCTCTGGAACTCCTCCCTCGTCCTCTCCGAGTGGCTTGCCACCGAAGCTCACCTCTGCTTATTCCCTCTCACCGGCAAGAATGTCATTGAGCTCGGTGCGGGGTCCGCCGGCCTCCCGGGACTCACGGCAGCTAGGCTCGGGGCCAGCCGTGTCGTCCTCACCGACGTCGCGCCCATCCTTCCGGGGCTGAGGAGAAACGTGGAAGTGAACGGAAACGGGGAGCGAGTAGAGGTGAGGGAGCTGGCGTGGGGATCATCGGAGTCGGCGAGGGAAATCGGGGAGGAGTTCGATCTTGTGCTGATGAGCGACGTGTTCTTCGGCGCGGAGGAGGCAAGGGCGTTGGGGAAGACCCTGAGGGGGGTGTGCGGAGAGAGGACGAGGGTGTGGGTAGCGAGCGAGATCAGGGATTGGACCGGGTTATGGCTGGAGGAGTTGGGGAAGGAGGGGTTTGAAGCAATGGAATTGGCGTTTCAATGCAGCGGTCCGGTAGATGAGGGAGAGTTGGTCGGAGAGGGAAGTTTCGCGGTGTATGAGATCTTGAGGATGGCATAAAGTGAAGAAGGCGAGCGTTCGTGGCGGGAGTCCAGTTAGGATCCCTACGCAGGCTGTTGAGTGTGCCTCTGCTGCTGTAACATTTACAAACTCTTTTCTTTTGGGGGCTGATGCGGATTGTGCTATTCGACGCTCTCTTTCTCACTGACAACGAGACGAGCGCACAAACGGCCAAAAAAACAAAGTCTTCACCGTCATATTGGTTCTTTTTTGCTAGACCATCATGAATTGATTCGTTTCTACAATGGTAAAGTAGATATGATGTCTTAAGGCATATTATATTCGTCTAAAAAGAGAAACATAAGGAATTGGAAATACTTCCACTCAACCACCGCCAATTCCCCGTTTGTCCATGTGACAAAACGCAAGAAACAACGCAAGCACCCATTCATAACTCCACAAATACAACGTCAAAAAAGTACTACCAAATTCCAGTCAACCAAATCACCCATTTCCACTCTTACCAAAGCATGACATGCCAAGTGGGCATGTTCCAGGAACCCATATCACTAACAAATCACCAGCACAAATCATTCGACTATTCTAGGCACACTTAAATATATCACCTATCTGTGTCTTGAATACTTGTCTAGAGAGTATAATTACATTTCAGGAGAAGCTAAAAGGGTCCAGCGGCTTTCCTGGCAGTGCTGTACAAAATCTCTTGCTGCCATCGCTTCCCTGTGGGTTACGTTGTCGACCTGCAAGATGAGTGGCTTCATTTCTTTCCAAGCCTCGGAAACCCTTTCGACAAAACCATCCACGTAAAATTCCCTATATCTCTCAAAAAGTTGCGCTTTCTTTGGAGATGAGAGGAAGGATAAGAGCAGTTTACTGGGGTTATCCTTTCTTTCTCAGCCGTGAATATGTGCTGCTGTGCCCGCGTCATGGCTAACAACCAGTTGTGTCCTCAAATCACCTCTTTATTTCCCACAATCCAAAATCCATCTAACCTCCTCATCATCAAGAGGATCCAATGGGCCTCAAAAAACACCTTTTCTGCTTCCCCATTCTTCAAGCCAATACTTTTAACGCAGACAGAACAGCACAGACCAAGCTGCTGAATGCAAAGAGTATAACCCATCACAGCTATAGCCACACTTCAACCCTTAACCGTTGTAGTGAATCTTCTGATTCTGTGAGCTCTGACCTTGCTGAGATTGCGTCTGTTGAGAAGATTGCAAATTTAGAGGTTGCATGCCATACTGCGTATAAGGCTGAGAATAGAGAGAATTCATCAAGCCCTGCAAAAGAGTCGTATACCACATGAATTCAAGGAGATGGAGTATACAAATACATATATTAGCAAGAGAAATTGTGGAAAATTTTGAGTCTAAGTTATCCCAGCAAATGGATGCAGGGATGGAAAACTAACAGTTCGGTGCTTGTAAAAACACTATATTGGAGTGGATACTTACCTGAGTCTGGAGTTGGCTACTCATCCCAAAGTGGCTTTGCGATGGATCATCTTGCGAGGGTTCACTAAAACCCACTTGAGTAAACAGAGCTTGTGATCCATGAGTCATGTAATCCTGCAACAAAACAACAGATGTCAGAAGAAGATTCACAGAATAAATGACACTGCACAACCTTGTGGCACGGACAAGCATTGCAGAAGAAATATTAGTGGCATACCTGAGACATAAAATCATTTCCACTGCCAAAACGAGAATACATATTTTGAGTATTCTGATTCAGGAAATTCCCAGGAAAGCCACCTTGTCCCCCTTGTGTCATGTAATCAACAGCATATCCACTTTGAGAAGCCTGGAGAAATTCCGGAACAGTGTCAGTATTCTATGGTGGTGAACATTTGGCATCACACATAATGAACGCAGCAATAAGGAGCAACCATCAGCTGTTTCAGATGAATGATAGGAAAAAGGTAGATACAGCAACAATTAATTCATCTAATGCACTACACTTAAAACTGTATCAAACAACTGGAGAAATCTATATCTCAATGGCTTCCAAAGAAATAGAGATCATGGAGGAAATCTGTAACTTTCATGCTAGTTTGAGAGAAGGGGGGAAGGAAAACTTAGGGTAAAAATACAGAATTTCTGATTTTCCCCATCCCCCCAGCAATTTTAAAGTCGTCCCCCATTTTCAACTCAAAATTTCAGTTCTCCCCATTTTCCTTCACTTCCCGAACATGGCGTTAGGGCTATGTTTAGTCAATGCAAGAACATTGTACCCATTCAAATAAGAACTGTAAGTTCCAGACACACCTGTGTAGAAAAATCAGCCATGTTGTAGGGAACATGTGATCCCTGGCTCTTGAAGTCATCACCCAAGAAATCCTGATTATCAGTGATACGAACATATATAAGAAAATGACATTACCCAAAAGAAAACATATATAAGAAAATGAGGGGAGTATGAAATGATAAGAAAAGTTTCAGCCACTAGAGCAAACACATACTTGTGACATGCCCCCCATGGAGAAACCATCACGGAAAGGTTGGCCAGATCCCTGTGCTGATAGCTGTTATGCAAGGACAAAGCAATTCTTACAACAAATGTCTTCAATGATGGACAAATGGTGGCAGAAATAAAGATAAGAAGCAGAAAAAACACTAGGGCTTTATTACGGAGGATGGGGCAATTAAATAGCTACATACGTTATTGACAAAACCAGGTTGAGACAATTGGCCTCCCGCAGATGGCTGGCTATTTGCATTCTCCAGAGGTGGAAAGTTGAAATTAGAACCACCAATAGTTTGCTGTGTGCCTTGCTGGTGCGGTAGATGGCTGCCAATAGGAGCAGCACCACCACGTCCAGCCCCAAAACCTCGACTTCCAGGTGGAGGGGTGTGAGGAACACCTCCAACAGGTCCATGAACAGCTCCTCGAGTTGGTATAGCATATGGCTGAGAAGGGGCACCACCAGGAAACGGATGGATGGGGGCTCTAGGCATCGGAAATCCACCTGGATGCACTCCTGCCTTGTGAGTGCCATTTGGTGGGCCAGGTGGCACATAAGAACCTGTTCAAAAGAACGCATTGCTTTCACAATGAATAATATCATTTACAGAAACAACATTCATATTAGAAGCATTACCATCATTTGCACTAGAGAACCACTTTGGGATGGACGGAAAAAAATGTCTTGCCATGGACATAAAGAGGAAATACAGTTGCTTATTTCCTACCTAAATTAGTAGCTAATAATGTGTATAGTATTGTTTTGGTTTTGGAAAGAGAGGGGGGAGATGGGAGATGACCCAATTCCATAATGGAATAATTGAATCATGACTCACCTCTAGCACGGCTGCTTCTCCTATCAGCATTTGGACTGGAGGACGCAATGGAACCAAAACCATCATGTGGCAAAATCCCAGGTCCACCACCAAAGAACAGTCTCCGATCATTGTAGATCTACTCCAAATTAGAGTACCAAAAATAACCATCAGATATCTAGATGCATCAAAACAACAAAGCCACCTGAAGCTACTTTTTGGAGCGTTCTCGAGTGTTCAATAGCCTACCTTCTTCGGTTTTTGAAACTGCACCATGCTCTGTTTCAAGTTATTCAAAGGTCCTTCAACCAAGCATTCGTGTTCCTGATGGGACATTTCCAGAAAACAGAGAGAAAGAATTAGCAGACAAATAACGACTACCAACTCCCAACTATCATCAAGTATATAGCAGGATAATAAAAACTTAACTATTAGCATGTACTATTGAAACAGACTCCAGATATTCATATATCAATTGGCTTTAAAAGATGCTGATCTACTGAGACATTAACAACGGTAGAATTTTAAAAGTACCTTGTAGTGAGTCAATAAACTATTCCACAGAGGCTGTTTGCTTAGAACCTTAGGGTTTCCAAGGATAACAATTCCATATCGAGCACGTGTTAAAGCAACATTGAGCCTGCGAGGATCATTCAGAAACCCGATTCCCTGAACAAATAAAACTAAGATTATACAGGAAGCAGTTACGACTGAGTGCACAAACTAACGATATGGCAATAAACAGTCGACTAAAATTATACTAGACTTACTGCCCAGTAGATAAAGTACATAATAAGCCTATGAGTATATGAACCCAAAGGGGAAAGAGAAGCAATAAACAATGTATCACATTGAGAGGTATTAATACGGCAGATTTAAAAGCAGTTTCTTCAATTATGTAAGCCAAAAAAATGATGTTACCAACCTGGTGTTCATTACTGCGCACACAAGACAAAATGATATAATCCTTTTCCCTTCCTTGAAATGAATCTACACTAGCAACCTGTAAGGTAGTACAAAGTTCATATAAATTCCCATTTAAATATAGAAGCTGTTGAAAGTAATAGCTTGAGACAACAATTTCACCTCAATTTCCTTGTAGAGTTGCTGTCTCAGAGCACCATTTCTTGACATATAGTTGACGATATAGGCCCTTTGTCCTTCATATGGTGTTATCACTCCAATCTGGAGAAAAGACCATTAGAAGAACACAATGGGGCATGCATGCAAATTCAGAGAGCAGTGCTTATACCTGACTGGGGATTACTCCACTTCTTAAGAAAGTTGTTACAATTTTCTCGACATTTGCAGCTTCAGTCCTATTAAGATAAGATGTTCCACTGGCACTAATCTCCTCTTGTCCCATCTGAAAAACAGCTTGAAAATAAATGTGGCCACAGAGAAACTTAAGGCAAAAAAAGAAAAAAAAAAGAGACGAAGAAAATGAAAATGAAACAGCTGATGCATAGGTGGAACTAGAAGCCCTACCAGTTCTTCAAAGAACTCATTAAAACTGATGGTTATGTACTCTCAATTTTTTTATAAAATAGATGGTTCATCCAACTCCCAGCATTTCCCCACTAAAATAAACAGCCTTTAAACTATATTTTGGCCCACATTAAACTGAAAGAAGCCACATCCATAGCCCATTGGCAAGCAGCCCAGCACTGAAATAACTCCCCCCCTTGGTTAAATTTCCTAACGATAATATTTTTAATGTATCCTGAACTGTTAAGCAACCATATGACCAAAATTATTGAAATACATTGAATTATAACAAAGCATTTTGCACGATCATACCTGGACATAGAAAAACATGGGACGGTTTGGCACAGGCCAAGGAAAATCGATGCCTGTAGACTGCCTTTCATTGATTGTAACACCATTTTGCAGTGTACCTTCATAGAAGCTATTTGATGGGAATTCAGACAGGGATGGATGCATACGATATTGAACCTGAGGTTAAAGAAGAGAACAGGTTGTATCAACCACAGAAAACCAGAGTGCATACACAGGAATGAATCTTGATATCTACGGTAAAATCAAACTTCTTTACATTCAAACAGGGAATTTCTAGACATTTTCATATCAATACACAGAATTCCAACAGATATCATTTTCAAATCTTTGAAACAGGACATCAACATACTAAAGAAAGTATTCACAGCACTTCAGATATAAGACCATATCATGTAAAGGCAGGGTCCAAATACAGAGGGGAGCATATGCCTGCCACTATATGCAAAAGGGCATCCAAACCATCTTTTGTCCTGAACAGATGACACCACAATCAGACTCGTGCTTACAGATTGTCCACAGTCAAAGTGCAACCCCAAGTTCTAGAGGTAATTGATGACAAGGCAATTAAAAGTGACCAGGTTATGCATACTTCATTAAGCACAAAGAAGGCCCAGTCAAACTCCATCCTCTTGTTCCAATCAGTACATATGCACATGATATGCAAGATCAAAGAATTGCTAACAAGAGTTGCTAACGGTGCCGTCTTCGCCTCAGTCCAAGTTTCAAACATCATGTAGTAGGTACTCTTAAGATAAAACAATTACCTGCAGCCTGATCGGTTTTACCCCAAGAAGAACGAGACGTTCAAATAATGATTGAGCCAGTCCAGCTCGAGCGGCTTTCTTGCACATAATGACAGGACCAAGCTGACAGTGATCACCAACTAGCACTACCTGAAGTAGAACTTTCAAAGTAAGCTAAAGCAACTAATATATACATAAAGCACAACTATCTTCAACTTCCAGCACCTGCTTGGCACCGAGAACCAGGGGGATCAGACATTCAGGTTCTGTGGCCTGAGTTGACTCATCTATTAGAACCTAAAGTAACAATAACCAGTTAGTTTTAGTCGGCTTTAAAAGTTAAACAGGCACCAGAAAATTTGTGCGAACTATCTTATACCTGACGAAAGCGAAAATTTGCTAATCGAGGATCTCCAGCACCAACACACGTGCAACAAATTACATCAGCACTCTGAGAAATCTCTCGCTCAGTGGCACGTTTTAGAGCTTTGTACTTCTTTTCATCACTGCTTGATAGTTCCCCTGGTTATATATCAAAATACATGTCAAGAGAGCTACATTACACAGAAAAAGATAGAGAAAACAAAACAATTAAAACAACTAGACATGCCACTGAAGTTTTAGAGGGAAAGAAGGTTGTGCTAGTTGTAAAGATTAAACCAGCTATATTACGCCTCTGACATAGTCCTTCCAAATTTAAGTCCATCATGTTAATAATGAAAAGAAATCTCAAAACATTTTACGGCATATACACAATCTTCAGGAAAAAAAGTTATTTGATTCCCATAATTTTAATCCAATTTGCATAAAAGGTCCAAGAATTATAAACCATCAGCTACAACCTATGAAGCACCGACACATGCTAGGAGGCACCGTGTTAGTGTCGGACACGTGTCATGCTCCGACACTGGTCTGACACACTCCGACACATCCAGACACGCATTGACCGCGTGTCCAACTTCCGACACGAGGTCAACGAGCTAGACTCGCCTGCGACACGCGAGTCTGGAGAAGGAGAAGAGGATCTGGAGCACAACTGACGTCAGCGAGGGAGGTGGGGGAGAGCTGGCATGTCAAGCATGAGGTTGGAGAGGCAGGTAGGTGTTTTGGATAGGGAGGACAGTAACGGTGGAGCGCTGGGCCAGATCTGAGGCGGTGGTGGAGAGGAGGGCGTCAAACAACAGACCCACAACGAACAATTTCACCAGATCTGGATTTTAGCGGCCTAAGAAATGAGAAGCCAAAGACGAAATGAACATGAGCGACGATGCGGAGGCAAAACGAAATAGCAGATGAACTAGGAAGTTGTGAGTCCGGTTGTTGCTGGACAGTGGTGTCCGAGTGGGTGGCGAGAGACAAGGATGCATGGTTTCACCGACCGATGGAGTCCAGATCAGTGGAGAGAGAAAGAGATGAAAGATGCAGAGGGCTTCTTGCAAAGAAAATTGCGCCGAGGGGACGGGATGGTGAATATTGGCTTTTGGGTGCAAGACAACAATTGACATGAGGATAGAGAGAGCGCATGGGGGAAAGTGGGTTAGGTGGGAGTATTGTGAATATTTTTTATTTAGAATTTTATGAATGTAAAATAATTTCTCAAAAATATTTTATCAAATTTTCTACACAAATGGTTAAAAAAACCTATATCCATACTATGCAATCCAATGCCGTCACTATCATTTGATTTGATAATTATTAAAATGCCTAAAAAAATAATTTTCCGTTGACATACATATATAGATATATATTTAATATAAAACGTGTCCCAACGTGTCGAAATTCTCTATTTTTTAGAAATGACGTGTTGGCGTGTCGTGTCGTGTCTCGTATCGCGTCAATGTCGGTGCTACTTCAGCTACAACTTAGAGTCCTACCTCTTCTTGCACTAAAGAAGAACTTTCAACCCTAATTTGAGGCACAAAGAGGCTGAATTAAACAGTAAATAATAAACAAATTTCATATACCGGAAGCACATATTGCCGAAATGATTAAAAAAACTACACTGACAATGAAAATGAAAGAACACAACCCCATACATAGTCAACATCAAAGAAAACTAGAATTGCAGGACCAGAAAAACTAACCTTGCTCATCCTTCAACTGTTGTAATTTGTGAAGCTCACTCTTTTCAGAAGTGTCAAGATGTCGAACCTGCAATACAAATGATACATTGATCATTCTGCGAAAACACTGCCACATAAATACAAACTATTGTAAATCATCAACAATTGACAGGTTCACAAACCTGATAATGGAGGGTCAAATGCTCAACAGGAGAGCTGACAGCTTCCCTGGATTTTGCACAAAGCCTAACAACCTTCAAACGGAATAATGACTAGATTAAAAAAAAATACTGGCAAGGGAAGATAATGAAGACACTATTATAGGACTATTAAAAAAAAAAACTAAGCCGCAGTCTTTATGCAGCGTAAAAGTAAGTTTCCTTCAGTAAAATCACCTCTAGTCAATTAGTAAGGATAGGAAGCACGCTGAACCAATAGGAAGTGATCTTGGGTGTTAACCATCATTCACTAATGATGCCAAAACAAAACTAACACTACTTAAAAAAAATCTGTTACCTTCAATCCAGTTGCGCTAATTTTCTCGGCAAGCTGGTCCACAGCAACATTACTTGGAGCACAGACCAGAACCTTGTAATTAAGAAAGGGACATGCATAGTTAAGAGTGGGTGTGGTTCTATATTCACGAGACAACCTTATTCACCAATGGTTGTGGTTCTATATCAACGGGACACCCTTATTAGCACAAAACTATACTCTCCAAGGACGCGCGCGCAGATATATTCAAGAGAAAAGTCCCTAAGCTTACTTGCCCCTGTCCTTGTTTAGCCATGTGATAAACTATTGCCGCTGAAGTAACGGTTTTGCCAGTGCCAGGAGGACCCTGAATCAAACTTATGGGCTTCTGGAGAACGCTCTTCACAGCAAAAACCTGATACGCAACAACCATTTGGTAAGCATGCAGTGAAAATAAGAAATGAAGCAACACAGAAAACACAGAAACTTGAATCATGCCCCATGATTCACACATTATTCATGTTAAACACAAATGGATGCACACCCACAAAGAAAAGAAGGGAGGAGTGAGAAACCAGTAGTTGAACAGCCATGTTACAAAATGAATGCTTCAACCCATAGTTAAACAGGATGACTAACACAAGAAATCAATTGATTGAGGAGAATTTTCAATCCACCATTTACTCTTGCTGTGCTTTAAGCAAACAGCGCCAGAATGATATAAGTAAACCTTTCCACTCAAAAAGGATATGTATAAGCAGTTTACACCGAACAAGATCAAGTATGCCAGATCCCCAAATTAGGAAACATTAATACATGGTAAAACAGTCAAATACTAAGCCAGAATGGATAATAAACCTAAGCCATACATTAGACAGGGAGACAGCAGACTAAAGTACCTGAGATGCATTGAGCTCAGGAAGTCCAGGTGCACCAAACCGACGAGGCAATGTATTCCGGACCATTTGAAGCTCAACCTCATGGCCCAACAAGTGGTGATAAATATATCTGTAAAAAGTAATAGCATTAAACAGACCCAAACAGCAGATATAAAGTGTGGAGAGGCTAGCAAAGGCACAAGAGCAGATAAGACAAAATGCTCCATCAATAACAGGAGGCCGACAGGCATCAAAAACCCCAACTTCATTCATGGAAAAAGGACATCTAGGACATCATCCCCACAATGAGGACAGTAGACCATAATCTTGAATACGCTACAATGTGTACCACCACCTGCTCTGAGACCCACACCCAACATTTACCACCATATTCAGATGTCTAAAGGACTGAACAACAATACATGTACAAATGCATGGTCTGCAGGCATTACACCCTCGAAATTAACAAGGATTACAAAAAATTGCTACTAAAATCACCCGTGAAGAAAAAGGAACGTTAGACCAAAACAGATAATAAAAAAACGATGGAAAGTGGAGATTAACCCACCCACTGACACTTGTTTCGTCCACAGCAAATGTCTTCATTGCTCCCTGCATTCTGTCAAAGCTTGTACTTTTCCAAACAAAGTCAACACTGAAACCGTGGTTGACATCAATTGGAACACCCTAAATATTAAAGTAGTCTATAAGCAAAAATAAATACACAAAAAGTTTAAAGACAGCTCTCTAAAAACAAACCTGACTGGCGCGAAGCTCCAAAGCAACCTCTTCTTGTGCTGTTAGCTTAATCTGAAATGAAGAGGTATTATGTAAGCCCAGAACACCAAAACCAAAAAGAAGAGTTAATATATCTTTTGGGCAGATAAAAAATTTAAAAGACATACCACATGCCCCACAGATTGCCATGCTGGATGAGCAGCATCTCCTGAATAACGGAGCCTCAACTCATCACCAGGCACTAGTCTCAACTCATTGTCTTCCTAAATTGACAACAGATGCATCTTAGCTTTGCAGCAAAGCAAAGAAAAAGAACAACATATTTTGCACGAATAAACACATCTTGAATCACCTTTGGGAAAATAAAATACGAAATGCGCTTCTTGTTCAGACCAATATCCCATCGGATAGTGACATTGTCCTTGCTCTGAGACTCTTTCATCATCTACAACAAATTCAGCAGTACAAATGCGGCATTAAACTTCACCGAACTGGTAAGTAGAAATGTCTTCTCAACAGAACATACATGGTAGAAACGAGCAGTTGTTTGCAAGATAAAGGCATCGCCAATAAAGCTTGTAACACAAGAACTCTGGGCACAAAAAAGATAAGGGGCGCATACTTTGTCATAATCAGCTTCAAGCTTGATGAGCGGAGCAAATACATTTTGATACTGCAGCAAACAGCAGCATCCATAAGTTAGACACAATTAGCAATCAAGAACACTCTCTGAACCACAGTCAATTTAGGAACCTGATATGCATCTTCATACTTCAGGGCTACAGGCTGAGGTTCATCATCCACACCAGGCTTCTCAAGATCCTCAAGGGAAGCATCAGGATTCGTCTTCCACAGTTCTTCTATCTTGTTTATTTGTTGTGCACTGATCTGGCGTGCCCTCAACTGCTCCTGCTCTGAAGGGACCTGTAAGGGACAGCGTGAGCAGGCTCTCCAGCTACTATTTTTGATAGGTATCTTTAGGGGGAAAAAATGATAAAAACTGACCTTAACAAGCCACTGCAAGAAGCATCTGTCATCAATCAAAGGACACCACTGACTCAGGTCCCAGTTCATGTCCTTCAAAGCATTGACGCTCAAGCAGGGTTCCCGACAAAGTAGAACAACAACACTTTCAGTTTTGGCAGAAATGAATCCAAGAAGGAAAACATTACGGCATCCACAATTATAGCATTCGAGAATAGTTTCCCCCAAAGGACTGTCCTTATGAAGGCAAACTTCTTTGTGCTTTGCTCTAACCTGCAGAAGAACCAATGAAGCAATGCTAAATTATAAACAAAAATAAGAAACTGTAGCTGCATGGGCCACCTGTCTGGAACCATCAAGTCAATTAGAAGCAAAATGACTGCATTGTGTGACAAGAACTTAACCAGAATAAAGTTACAGCATTAGGTTTATTGGCAACATACAGACTTTCCCTAGAGCCTATTTGGTTCGGCCTATTTGATCTGGAAACAATAATGGAAAACAAAATTTTGGAACTCTAAGAGAACTAGAAATAGCAAAGGAGAAAAAAGCTCCATAAGTTACGGTCGCTCAAAAGGTAAAATATTAGTTCTTGCAGAACAGCCTAGAAAAAGGGTAAAATATGCGCATCAATCCACATTTAATTGATTGGACAACACAGCTTCACAGGCTTCGATCCTAGATCACCAGTATAATTCCACATTGAAATACTGACTGACAGGATTAACAGCCAAAAGACATAAATGTACACAGCCAATAGCAATGAAGAATAAGTCCCCCAACTCTCAATGAAACAAAACTTAAACACCTATATCTTCATCTCACAAGAACCTCAAACATTTTCTCCTTTCAAAAGAACATGATGTCTCCATAAAATGCTTCAGAAGCTCAATTCCAAAAGACATAAAGGCTTCCCCCTGTTGTTCCTTTTCAACTTCCATGTGCATCTATTAACAAATTTCAAATGATTGACACAAAAATCAAAACTAGAAGCCTGCTTAAGCTATGGTCTTCAGCATTCCCTATCTTTGCGAAAAGGAAAAAAAAAATGCAAATTTGTATGTGCTTTTGTGAAATTCACGCACGAGCATGTTAAAACCAAAATTCACTTCGGCTACCCATTTGACCAAAGCCATCGACAACCAGCAAAACCCAACAGCGCTGGAACTCTATTACTTATCCGGCCAAGATCATATTCCCTCAGAAGGAAGGAGAAAAAAATGCAAATTTGTATGTGCTTTTGTGAAATCCAAGCACAAGCATGTTAAAACCCAAATTCACTTCAGCCACCCATTTGACCAAAGCTATCGACGGTCAGCAAAACCCCACAGAGCTCGAACTACATTACTTATCCGGCCAAGATCATATTCCCTCATAAAGAAGGAGAAAAGGCAACGAATAAAGACCTACCGATTTCGTAAACTATCCAAAACCGCAGAAAATACACGAAGCACGTAAACTCACCAGGTGATTGACAATATGTGAACCGGATGTGTTCCCTCTTGAATTGCAGAACCATTTCCGGCACGACGGCACGTTACACCTAACCACACAAGCTGGGTTTGAAACCCCGCAGTACCGACACGCGTGCTCCATGAAATCACCCTTCCCGTACTCATAACTATCATCGTCCACCGTATCCTCAAAATTCAACCCGCTCATTCCTGCAGCGAGGGCATCCACCGTCTGATTCCCACCTCCTCCGCTGCTGCTCCCCGAGCCACCTCCACCGCCCCCAGCACCTCCAACGCGGCGGCTCTTCGTGGCGCCACCTGGAGCAGCAGAGACCGGAGAATTGTCGGACTGCTGATCGGCCGAGGAGCTGGCGGGGTCCGCGATGGAGTCCGACGGGGTCGGCCACGCCGACCGAATCGGGTCGCGGAACTCGGGGTAATCGAAATCCCCATCGCCCTGGGTGTTGAATTCGTAGAAGGTGTAGGCGTCATTGCTGGTGTCCGGCTGCGAGGCGGTCTCGAAGAGGCTGTTCTGCTGCGAATCCATCGAGCAGATTGGGAAACCAGAACGCGAGCGCCTCCCGGTTTCGCGACTGATTAGGGTTTTAGGGTCGATGCGCCCGTGGTTTTGAGGGGTGACGAGGGGTCAGGGTTAGGGTTTGGTGAGAAGTAGTAAATCTGAGAGAGAGAGAGAGAGAGAGAGAGAGAGAGAGAGAGCACTGCTAAAAGAGAAGGAAATTTAGAAGGAGAGAGAAGTTACGAGCGTGATTTGGGAGGTAGCCTATTAACGTAAGGAAGAAGCTGAAAAGGCACGAAAGATATGAAAATGGCGAACATGCGAGCGTCGCCTTCACGCGCGCCGAATCAGTCCCGCCACGACGGTGGATTTCCCCGTCTTTTCCTTAAAGCTCCAAAAGTCTCTAGACGACGCCCCGAGGGTTAATCGGACGGTTGACGGGCCATCATGCGGTCCACATCACGAACGCATCGACCAATTACGTAATTTGGATTATAAATAGGGGTTAGGGTCAAAATCAGCACCCCAATTTTTGGAATCTCAAAATCTGCCATACATATCTTGAGACTTATAATTTACCCTACCACAAATTTCAAGATTTAACCAAATTCTATTGCTAATTTTAAATGATAATAGCGAATTATCATATGTAATAATCCTACAATTTACTGATCACAACTCGTGAACATGAAGAAAATACAAAACATTAACAAAATAAAAATTTCTGTAATAAATATCGTCGAAATAGAAATTTAGACTAGTGATTTCAGATTACACACTTATTTTCGAACACCACAAAATAGTGCAGAATCGTGAAAGAACAAAACAAGAAAAACAATTGCTTGTTTCATATTTCACCTCTTGGAAAATAAAAGCTATTTGTCGAAATCGGTATCCCAATTTTTAAAACTCAAAATCTACCTTGCATGGAATCGAACTCATGCCCACCGGTCCGATTTTCAATTCCCAATTTTAATTTGGAATTATGCTCACCTCTAATTATGAGCACTCTCACTTGAAATTTGCATTCTGTTTATTTTGCAAAAAATAAAGAATTTAAAAATATTTTCCTAAAAATGAATGCTTTTTTCGCTTACAAAAATAAACAAGAAAAATATATTTTCATCCCATAGAAGTGTCTATATAAATTGTTATCAACAATGAAAACATTTCCATTGATCAATCATTTCAAGCCGTGCAAGCAATCAATTTTAAGAAAATATTCTTCAAATCATTCATTTTCCGCGAAACAAACGGAATACATTTCTTTTTCCCTAAATGGCTTTTAGAGAATCAGAACGCGTTTAGTAATTACATAGAATTTCTGTTCTTGAAACAGAAATGCGTTTGGTAATTGCACATCATTTTTATTTTCGGAAACAATTTCTCTTCTCAATTTTTGTCATTTAAATCAAATAATTACATAGTTATTTTGTGAAATTTCATCATACATTTCAAATTAATAGAAGATTAATTCATATTAATTCTCTTATATAACATATTGTATATTGAAATGCAAAAAAAAAAAACAAGAATCATCACGAGTTATTTTTACTATTTATTATGGAGTTTCATCCAACTATTTTAAGTGAGCGGATAATCTACATGAGCGATACTCTCTTTTTTCACAAAGAAAATGCACTCACTACCCTGCCTTGGCGTGTGTTTTTTGTCTTGAAAAATCAAATTTCAATCTTAATTCATCTAAAACTTAAGAACGAGAGCTTGCTAAGTGCTCACGTTAGTTATTTTTGTCTTTTTCTAAAATTTTCTAAAACTAAATTAAATCTAAAGTACATAAACCTAGGCAAATCATAACCAATAAAATCAAGCGCACAGTTAAGGATCATAGCATTAATAAATCGCATTGTAAAATCTGAACAAAGCCCTAATGGCTTAGAGGATGTGGTTCGGATTTAATTTTAAATGTGTTTATGAGTTTCCTAAAAAAGAACAAAATCTAGGAAATTTATATCCAAATTTATGAAAAAGGGGTCAAACTAGCATAATCTAAGCTCCTTCTATTTTTATGAATTTTCTAAAAATTTATTGATTTTTTAGAATTTTTTCAATTATTTATTTATTATATTTTTTATTATCCTATTTTTTAATTGAAAATGATAACTTATTTTGTTTTAGGTCAAGGGGAAATTGACAAGAGAACTGAAAGAGAAAAGTAAGAAATGTTGTACTTTATCCTATTTTGTAATTCTTAAAAGTAATTTTTTTTCAGAATCAATTTTTTTTATTTTTATTTTTGCTTCAAAATTGTTCATGGGAACAAAATCAGAATTAGAATCGTTTACGTTACTAAACATGATTTTGGCCTTTTTTTGTTTCAAGGAACAAAATCACAAAATCGAAATAGTCACCATACGTAGTCTAAAAATCAACTTCTGACCATAAGTTAATTTTTCTATTTTTGAAGAGATGTAAATTTTTTTAATTTCTTTAAATAGCTTCAAAACTACTTATGAAGAAAAAAAAAGGTTCTAGAAGTAGATTTCTATTTTTCAGATATGTTGTCAGCGCGCCACTAAATCCATTTTTTCTTTTTCTCGTTGAAGACGCAAATCGATGTTGACGTTGGAGAAGTAGCTCATTCCTTTCCACACACAAACATTCCGTTGTAGGGTTTTGACTGGTGTACAAAGTAAGTGCGCTTTAAACGTGTGAACTTGCCAGAGACGCAAGAAAAAAAAAATTGGAAGTCGTCGTCAAAAAGAGTTGTCATAGATTTGATTTAGATTAGGATTGAAAACACCTTGCGAATAAGTGTAATAGAACGATTCTAATCTTTAACTTTACCGATCATAGCATAACCATACTGTTAATGTATCATTGAAAAGCAGTCACATTGTCGAATCCCGGAAATCCATCATGTTCGAGTTCTCATTTTTACAATTTATTTCTTACTCAAATCGTATAATTCGTTCACGCTTCTACTTTAGTCAAACGTATTACGTAACTGCATATGTAATTCAAGGATATGTATGAGTCCAATTCAAGATGATCCGGAGGAGGCAAGCTTGAATGTCAGACATCCTCTTCTAAGCCGGGGTTCGAGTTGAATGTTAGATCTGTCAAAATGGATTATAAATTTAAATTTGATGGGCCAAGTTGTCAAAATGAATATTAATTATATTCAGCCTATCTTTACGACTCTCTCCTCATTCTTTCTCATTTACTCGATCTCGCGCTCGCTTACTTCGAACTCCTATATGAATTTTAGATATGCGTTTTCCTAGATTGGATTAATTTTTTTTTTTAAAAAGAATGAGTCAGGTCGAATCGAGTACATATTGAATATGAATCGAGTAGGAATCACTAAATCTGCATTGTAATGAATGGGCAGTAAATAAATTAAAAAAATTTATTTGAGTCGAACCATTTATGATTCAACCAAAATCCTATGCCTATCAAACGGGAGCAAGATCGTCTCATATAAGTGAATCACTACGGCAATTTCTTTCAATCAACTCCATCAAGCGGACAACATCCTCAAGTTATGTGAATAAGACGAGGATTACATGCATTTTATCACACGGATAGGATAATATCTCATGGGAAGATTAGCTTTTCATGCTTCCCTTAATCCTGCCGGGGGCATGTCAAAAGACTCGCGCCCGCAAACACTAACTTTTGCTTCGCTTCTTCACACTACTTTAAAGGCCAATTCCTCCACCGCTCGGCTTTTCCTATTCGCCAAGCATCTGTTGCCCGATTGTCCTAATTCAAGAGGCCCACGAGAGCACCCTTAGATTGGACCAGGGAATGTGCCCTGTTCTCTTTGTTCATTCCACCTCTCGACCTGCACGAAATCAGCACTCGTTTCAAGCAATAGGAAAATCAGACTGGTCGGAAGGATCCGAGAATGCAGAATGAAGTTTCACGTCCAAAGACAGATAGGCCATCTACCCATTCGGAAGGGCATATTGACCGGTAGTATTTTGCGAATTTCTCGCATTCCGGCGCATCCTTGCCCTTCTCTCGAATGCACCTGCCCAACAAGACATGATTCGCGGCAAATGAAGAGTTGAAGTCTTATTGAGAGCATCTATCTATCCAATCCAATAAATTCGTGTTTGGATCCCCTAACATATAATGGTTTATCTTGGACATTTGCACCCGCTGCACAGGACTGGGACTCTTGATTTCATTTTGTTTTAGAGTTCAATTTAAAACGTGCTTCTCCTCCATGGCTCGCCTTCCGGAGCATGCACGGTCGGACGAAGTTTTGCACGAGATAGCGTTACCTGCGGTACTCGAGATACCGCGCACAACAGTGACGCGTTTGGTTCGCAAAGGGGAAGCGCATGTCGAACGGTGCCGTTTCAAGAACTACCACCTCTTCCTCCTCCTCATGGTCGTCGCTCCGCGTGTCCGGTTCACCTCTTTTGCCGCCATCAGGATGAGTAGATACCTTTCATGGGAAAGAAGGTACACGAGTCCATGAAAAATGACGTCGAATGCACATGAGTCTTAAGATAAGTATAAATTTTAGTCTAGAGCAACACCAAATCTTTCTACAAAATCTGGTTTCATGAGTTTTGTAGATAAGATCATATTGAGCGTCTCAGTCAAAATTCACGTGCTATACTTGACTAAGTTGCCAGATCAAAAAGTCAACTCCCCGAGCACCAACCCTCAAATCGACTCGTCCGATTTTTCCTAGCTCAACCTTAGTGCTTACTGGTCACAAGGATGGAGCATGCAAAGCCGAAATGGATCAAGCTAATCAATCCGTGCTCGTATCGCGTCAAATTTACATTAAACTGTAAGTCGCTCCGAGGGAGGGGGAGATCGAGGACCTTAGACTTGGAGAGTTCCTCGTCCACTTGTTTAGGAGGAGGGGGTCGCGAGACGGTGCCGGGCTCATGGACGGGGCGGGGTGCTTGCTCGCCTTTGGCCACTTTGTTGACGTCTCTTGACCTCATCTCGTCGCGCGGATCGACTAGCGAGGCCGACATCGTTCTCCTCTTCTTCCTCCTCCTTCTTCTTCTTCTTGCCCCTGCAACTCCGGTCTCAGCTTGAGCTCAACGTCCGGTCGTCTGACCGGGGGTTTTGCAAAAAACCGCGAGCCGACTGTTTTCGCGATCGGTGGTTGCTTTGTCTCCTAGCGTCCTCAGTCGGTCCAAACTAAATCAGAGAGCTTTCTCTATGGTTTTGGTTGGCCACTTTGCAAGTGAAGCGGACACCTGTGCTCGTCCAGAGGATAAATAAGTCCACGAAGGAGAAATTGTCCGAAGCGATAAAGACTCGTGGTTTCCAAAGGTTTGTGCCCGAAGTCGACTTCCAACAGACATCCATGTCCTGCATCCGCCAAAAGCTGTATCTTCTCCACGTCACCAAACAAACTCATGGGCTTCAACTTAAATCGGTCGAACTCCTCTCCCCACCACTTGGGCATAAAGCCAAATATCATTTCTAGGCACCATCTCTTTGTTCGGCCGATCATATCCTTTAGACAAACACACCGAATCCCATTCATGACATGGAAATTCAGCTCGTATGCATTCAATCGGGAAAACTATATAAAAAAAAAAGTCATAAACTTATTGCAATCATGCCTATTTGGTCCTAAAGCTTTTTTTTTAATCAATTCAGTCTCAAACCTCTTGTATTTATGGCAATTCAGTCATTCTAATAAATTTTGGTCAAAAATCACTGACGTGGCGTGGCCAACACTGAAATGATAATTTTTTATACTATTTTTTATTTTTTATTTTTCTTTCTTCTTACTTCCTCCCACCGACAGAAGGAAAAAGAGAGAGAGAAAGAAAATAAATAAAAACATTGGAAACATATTATTAAAAATTATCACGTTAGCGTCGACTACTCCACTTTAGCAATTTCTGATCAATACAATTGATTGGAAGGACTGAATTGACATAAATACAAAAGGTGTAAGATTGAATTGGTAAGAAAAAAAGTTTATAATTGAATTGACATAATAACAATAAGTTTATGACTTCTTGGCAATTATCCCCATCTCAACCATATGAACCAGATATTTCGGCTCCCAATTTGTGATCGCTATAAGATGTATAGAACGCTTCGTGTTGCATGTAAAAATTATGGAACAGTTCATGTTGATGGTCCCAATTTAGACTATACTCCTAAAGAAATATAAGGAAGAGAGAGCAACATCTCAATGATAGGAAGGGGCATGCACAACCGTGCTTTAGGATAGCTGCTTGGGCATAGTCTAAAGTAGCAACAATACTCCACATGCAAAAGGGATGGCTGAGTTAAGAATGAATCTAACCTTGGAGACTAATGTGCACTTGCAATGTTGGATTATATTTGATGGATTGCCTGGTTGTCTAGATAACATTAACGAGAACGACAAGAGAATATGAAAAGAAACATTTGTGGGGTTTGCTTAGGACCATAGGAAAACTCCATTATAGAGCTTCATAAGAGAGTGAAAAGACTCTTTAAGGATAAGACATAGTGATGATGCTGGTTAGGGACCTCCACTACACAATACACACGGTACATGAAAAAGTGATTTTTTTTTTCTAAAATCTATTGTAGTTATGCTAATTCAACTCTAAACCTTTCAATTGGGCCACAAGTCCTAAATTTTTGAAACTTTATTAATGTAGTCCTTTTGGCCAATTTTAGCTAAAAATTGCTGATATGGATATCTGTTTTGCATCTTACGGCGAGTGCTAATGTGAATAATTTTTGCAATTTTTTGAATTTTTAATTCTTTTTAGTTTTTTCTTTTCCTTTTCTTTCCCCCTTCCTTTGACTTTTCTAGCTAGCCACAAGTGAGGGCCATCCTCGCCAAGGATCATCTGTGGCTAGCGAGGGTGATCCTCACTTGTGGGCGGGGAGCATAGGCCACATGGAAAAAGGAAATAAATGAGAAAAGAAAAGAAAATAAATAAAAATTATCTACGTCAGCACTAGCCGTGTCATATAGGACGGCTGATATTAATGTTAACGATTCTAGGTCAAAATTAGTTAGAATTACTATATTGGCAAATGATCAAAATGTGTAGGACTCAATTGATAAAGTTGAAAGGTTTAAAACTGAATTGACACAAGTGTAATAGGTTTAAGACTTTTTTGGTAATTTTCTTCATGAAAAACCAAGTTGATAGGAATATATAAAGTTGAACTGATAGATGGGGCATATCACTAGAATTAATCACATGGGTAATCGAGATTCTTTTTATGATTATAGGCATGACCTCTTGTAAACTCAAATTACGAATTTCATCAAACTCCTTTAGCTCAAAGGTATTTGTATTTTTCCAAAGTTCCTTGGCCAAATGCTGAACCAAACAGGCCCGAACTGTAACATGGTGTAATATAGAACATTCTAGGAAAAAGCTAAAAACTGCCCATAAAATGTGCTAAACTTTTGAATTAGCAGAAGATTCAACATGGCAAGCTCTATTAAAATAGTCTCTCCACCATACGTGCATGAGGCATGTGCAAGGATTGCGTGCTGAGTTTCCCCAGCCAAATGCACTTACGTATCTCCATAGACAAATACAAGATCACGACAGGAAACAGAAACTACAAAAGCTCTTGGAATTGCCAAATTTCCAGAACCCTTTTCACTTCATTATAAGTATCAAACTACGCACCTTAGTTTCTCTCACGCAAAAGATTTCCTTCATTTCCCAACACCAAGAAGAAGAAGAGGAAATTTAACACAAAACAGATGAAGTCTTTCTTGCCTCTAGTAACTCTAGCTTTCCTTCTCTTTCATCTTGCACAGGCCAATGATCAGGACGGCAACATCATCCACGGGAGCTGCAAAAGAGCCGCCGATGGGGATCCAAATATAAGCTACGAATTCTGCATCGCGTGCTTTGAAGCCGACCCGACGAGCCAACCCACAAGTATCGAAGATCTCGCCCTCATGTCCATCAACCTCACCATCTCAAATGCCACCGAGATTAGTTCCCGCATATTGAAACTCCTCCAGAACAAGAGACTCAGCCATTTTGCTCAAGACTGCTTGATGGCGTGCTCGGAGCTGTACTCAGATGCGTGTTCTAAGTTGAGAGGCGTCGTGGATGATTTCGGTTCCAGAGATTATTACAAAGCTAATGTGGATGTGAGTGCTGTGATGGATGCTGCAGTCACTTGTGAAGATGGGTTTAAAGAGAGGAAAGGTCTAGTGTCTCCTTTGACCAAAGAGAACGACATGTTTTTCCAAATGAATGCGATTTCCCTCGCTTTCATCGTAATGCTACATTGAACTTGATCGATATCGGATGCATTTTCTAGCTGATAATTTCCGAAAGAATTTTATACAAATATATTTATGATGCCTTCGGATGTAAGACAAATCCACTCCAATTATACCAAATCATCAGATCTTGACATCTTGATCAAGACAACACTTACCGTTTCTGAAAATTGTTCAAAGTACAAGGATAGTATTGTGATACTGATTTCTTTATTGTTATATTTTGGTAAGCGTTGCCTGATAAAAATATTTAACAAAGCAAGGGTCAGTTGAATGTTCTCCTGAAGTTGCGGTGACTTTACAACGTGTACCTTTAGCGTATCAAAGGCAGTTTATTTTATCCTGATAAAATCAAGTTTTCCAATATGAATTCAACAAGAATCAACAGAAAGCAATCCACCTCGTTCCAACTCACGGACTTTTGTGGCCAAGTCTGAGGCAAGAGTAATTTAGTAGTAACTGTTAATTACTGCATGCACACGAGACCGCAGAACATGGTAGCTGTTGATTCTTCGGTTTGTGGCTGTTAGTGATATGGCTGTAAACATTCGCTAGGACTATTTCAAGTCCTCTAATGATCTTGATGAAGGACTAGCCCTTTCTGGTAGTGTAATCTTTCTACAGACCGGGTACCATTTACACGCCGTCACATACTTAAATGTCTGGGTTGCCCATGATAACGGTTCATCGAAGTACAGTTTAAGCAAGTAAAGTCCACTTTAGAGTCTCCCTGTGCTAGTGATTTCAAATTCCCAATGAAGCTATAGTACTGGTGTTGTAAAATTTTACCCCTTTCTGAACAGAAATGTAGTTGTCTTTTGTTTCTGTCAAGTACAGAGTGCTACACCAAGGAAGCTTCGTTCAAATGGAAACTCCATCTCCACAAGCTCATAAATGCTTCAACATATTGCCCAATCCACTCAACTAATGACCGAGAAAATGCAGGACCGTTCATTGTTTTCCCCAGCCTCTTGCTGCTGCCTCTTCTCCCTGCTCACTCTCCTCGCAACAACCCACTTGGTAATGAGTGCAAAAACCATGGCCATAATCAACCTAACCTGCGAAAAATGCTCGCGAGAATCACCTGTCCTTAACTACACCTTCTGTTCGGCATCTCTCCAAGCCGTCCCGGTGAGCCATTTCACTAACCTCCAAGGCCTAGGAATCATTTCCATGGAGCTGGCTCTGGTAAACGCAACCACCACAATCTCAAGCATAGAGAAAATGGTAAGTAATAGGAGTCTTGACCCATTTCAGCTGGATTGCTTGACGGATTGCTCAGAGCTTTACTCGGATGCATCGAAGACGCTGGTCGACGCAATTGGGGCTTTCATGGCGGGGCGATATGGGGTTGCTACTGTGCAGGTGGGTGCAGCCATGGAAGCAGCAACAACATGTGAGGATGGGTTTGAAGAGAGAGAAGGAGAAGTTTGTCCACTGACAATGGAGAACTATGATCTGTTTCAGCTGTGTGACATTGCTCTATGCATTATTCGCTTGCTTTCATTGGGTACTCCTTAAGCAGTAATGTACCACTTGACATTGATAGTCTACTCTCTCTCTCCTGCTGCTGCTGCTGCTGGTAATTTTGGAGAAACCAAAATGCTGGTCTTCTTCTAGCCTGCCAAAGTCTACATTTCTTGTATTGAAAATACATTTTCATATTTTGAACATCAACCCGGTATGGTTCTACCTCAATAATATCTTGGCATATGCTATATGGAAACTAAATGCAGCCAAAACTAATTTCCCATCAATTAAATGCAGCTAAAACTAATTTCACTAGTTAGTTTTTTTTTTTATCAAAGAGAAATTTGTGTCTAAAGAGCCACTAATTGAGGAAAGAACTGTCGCATAGCGAAACCATGCCTTTACACGGACAGGGTCATTTCTGGTCTCCGTCACTTGCTAGTTGCTACTTTACAAAACCTCCGGGTGGGCCTGGCCATGCATCTTCCTCGAACTTTCCCTCAATTTTACTGGAGAACCCACATCCCATTTCCGAGTGGAGATGCAGCACAACAATTCAAGACATAGTTTCAACGGAAATGCTGCACGATTCCACAGAACATGAGACATAGAGGGGCATTGTCTGTTTTTGATCACCAAAAAGAGCTAAAGACTATAAGTATAAAAAAAAAGATTAATATCACCAAAAATCTTAAATTGATATGCATGTGATAAATTTACCCCAAATAATTTTTTTGACCACTAGAAATCTCAAACTGGTACAACTGCGACAAATTTACCATCCATTAGTTTCGTTAAATTTTATCCTCGAATTGCTCGGTTAAATGACATGTGACAATTACCGAAGTGTATGTGTTACCCTTTGTTTGTTACAAATGTATAAATTTGAGATTTTTTCGTGATATTAACTCAATTTAACGAAAACCAACTAATGATAAATTTTGTCACATATTGATAATAATGAAAATTTAATTTGGGGTAAATTTATCATAGTTGTACAATTTTAAGGTTTTTGGTGGCCAAAAAAATAATTTGGATTAAATTTGTCACAAATACCAGTTTGAGATTTTTAATGGTCAAAAAATATTTTGAGGTAAAATTGTCATATTTGTACTAGTTTGAGGTCTTTTATGGCCAAAAAATAGTTTCGGATAAGTTTATTATAGGTGTATTAATTTAGATTTTTTGTGGTATTAATCCTATATAAAAAAAAAAAAAGGTATTCAAAGGAAAAGCAAATTCATTGGAAATGTCAACACGGCAAGATACGAGCTTTCCAAGGTTTGACATTAGAAAGGAGCCAATTTTGACTTTCTTCAGTCTGATCCTCACTAAATATCGGTGCTTTGGACTCTACCTATAACTTGGCGCCTCAACCGCCACATAAAAGAGGTCACAACAGTGAGTATTTCCAGTTTCAAATGTGATGGAGAAAGGACAGGTGATCATTTTCAAATTTTCAACCTCCATGTCTCTTTCAAAGGTTGCTGAAGCTCCTAGTTAACCTTCTTATTTGTGGCAATCGATTTGCCTCATGTAGCTATCCAACAGAAAGATCTTGCCTTTCATATCCTTCTAATGATTCTTCATGGAGACTGCAAGAGAGCTGCAACAACCAACTGGAGGTTAGTCACTGAGCAAAAGCTTGCTACAGCAATTTGAGAATTTCGAATCGATCTCGAATGCATGGTGTAATTTGGTGATCTCCTCATCCTGTCACCCGATTTTAATGCACCCAAATTGACTCTGCAAATTCTTACTTCTTTGTTCTTACTGGCTCTTTGATAGAAGAGCACGGAGAACCGAAATTGAATGAAGAAGACCCTGTTGTGGATATGGGCAATCACGACCTTCAGTATCCAAGGACCAGAGGTTACAAATGGCTGATAAGGGTCGCCGTCTACATCATCTTCCTCCTCTCCGGCCAATCTGCGGCGACCCTTTTAGGCAGATTGTATTACGACAAAGGCGGTAATAGCAAATGGATGGCCACTTTTGTTCAATCTGCTGGCTTCTCGATTCTCATACCTCTTCTAATTTTCTTCACACCAGTGTTCTCCAAATCAAACACGCCCGCAAGAACTCAATCTCCAACCAGACCAAAGCTCTCTTCCTTAGCTTTCCTCTACCTCGCCTTTGGCCTGCTCTTGACCGGTGACAACCTGATGTACTCATACGGTCTGCTCTATCTTCCCGTTTCTACTTACTCTCTCTTGTGTGCAACTCAATTGGCCTTCAATGCACTCTTTTCCTTCTTCCTGAACTCCCAAAAGTTCACCCCATTCATTCTCAATTCCCTCGTTCTGCTCACCATGTCAGCCTCGCTCCTCGCGGTTCACTCGGACTCGGACACCACAAAGACCTCGAGAGCAAAGCATGTGATCGGATTCCTGTGTACACTGGGAGCGTCCGCCACATATTCGTTGTACCTTTCATTAGTTCAGCTTTCCTTCGAGAAAGTCATCAGGAGAGAAACGTTTTCTGCTGTGTTGGACATGCAAATATACCCATCTTTTGTGGCGACTTGCTCCTGCGTTGTCGGGCTTTTCGCAAGCGGGGAGTGGAGGAAACTAGGCGATGAGATGAAGGCATACGAGGAGGGAAGAGTGTCATACTTGATGACATTAATTTGGACGGCGCTGACATGGCAGATCTCCTCGGTCGGTCTGCTCGGGCTGATTTTCGAGGTGTCGTCGCTGTTTTCCAACGTCATCAGTACCTTGGCATTACCGGTTGTTCCGATTCTTGCGGTGCTATTCTTTCATGACAAGATGGATGGGATTAAGGTGATGGCAATGATTCTGGCAATCTGGGGATTCATTTCCTACATCTATCAGCATTACTTGGATGATGCTAAATCCAGAAGAGATGAAACCAATGGGACCGAGGTTTCCAGGGGGCACCACAGAGATGTGTTGTTGATGGTCTGATACAAGAAAAAGCTGCGACATACTCAGCAAGATTGTTTGATTTAGCAGGAGCATAATTTATCCGCCTCAGCTGGGACGATCGAGGACAAATCGGCGCGAAGGGGAATTAGCGAGGAGCATTTTGGTGATCAGAACTTCTGGAATTCATAATGTTCCAACTCGTTGCAACTGTCTTTTGCTCCTGAATTGGGATTGACTCTGGCGTGGTGGTTTGTTGTGATGACTCTGAGTTCAAAGAACACATTTCGAGCGCTTAGCAATCAATTGATTCTTTAGGCACATTAGAAATCTCTGAACACTAGCATTCAAGTTTTCTCATTCTTTTTTGCAGGTGTTACTTTGACAAATCTAGACATGTGGATTAGCGGTAATCAGATGACTTGAAGCCATGGGAATGCTCATCCGAACAGATACTGTTATTTAATGTTTTCAAATTTTGATTTCTTTATAGTAATTTCTTTTTGAGAAAATTATCAAAAAAGCCATAAACATATTGCAGTCGTACCAATTCAATCCTAAGCATTTTAATCTTTTGCCAACTTAGTTATAAACTTTTCGATAATTTGCCAATTTATTCCACCTAGTCAATTTTGGCCGGAAATTACTAACAAAAATGCCGGCCATCCTAGGTGGCGCCACTGGCATTAACATGGATAATTTTTGTATTTTTTTAAATTTTATGAATATATCATTATTCTTCTCTTTTTTCCTTTTTATTTGCTATATTTTTTCATTGTGGCTGACAAGGTCGTGCCTCGCCCAAGGCTCACGCCCTCTCCAAGATTGCATGGGTCTAACCACCTCGCCGGCCATAATGAAAAAAATTGAAAATAAAGAGAAAATAATAATTTGAATATTTTTAATATATTATTATGAATATTAAAAAAATTATTCGCTTCAACATCAGTAGCACTACGAAGAATAGCTAATATTCACATTAGCGATTTCAGACCAAAATTGTCTGAATGGACTGAATTGGCAATTTGTCAATAGGTTTAGAACTAAATTTGCCAAATTAAATGTTTACGACTGAATTTGTACAATTGTAATAGGTTTAGGATTTTTTAGGTAATTTTCCCCTTTTTTTAGGTTAAGACTAACAAAAATCCAAAATTGGTACATTTACCCCAAATTAAATTTTATATCACAAAAAACTCTCTAGTATACACATGCCATAGTTACCTCAAACCGATGCACCAGTGTCACATGTAGCCCCCAAAAAAATTATGCCATAAAAAATCTCAAACTTGAATAATTGTGCCATATGTACTCCCAAACTGGTGTACCAATGCTACATTTATCCTATAAAATCTCAATTTTACCATAATTTTGGGTAAATTTGACATGAAATCAAATTGAGCTAAATGCAATACATGTGTAATTGAATTTTCGTGACACAAAAATTAGTTTGGGATGGTTGTCACACAACTATACCGATTTGGGAGTTTTTGAAACATAAAAATTAGTTCAGAGTAAATACGGCATGAAATTTTTTATGGTCTCTCAACCTTTTCTTTGCCTAAACTTTGCACCACTTTTTACTTGTATATCTTCCATGGGTACTGATACATGTAAAATTGTATATAAATGCTGTCATAGCTCTTTAAATATTAAAAGTATATTAGAAAAAATCTAAATAAAAGCTTAAAATGCATTCATTTTCTCAAACAAGGACTTGGAGTGAATCTTATTTCAAATAAGGGTGTTTACTCACGCACTGACCCTCCTTCGTGTCGCCCGCTACCTCGCTTGCCACCATCCTAGGACCTCTGTCAATACCTTCGCTTGTGCAACTCATTTCCGTATCTCGACATTTCCAGTGAGTTCATCTTTCGGTGGCCATTGAGGCCGGCCTCAACTCGACGGCCATAGGCTAGGCGATTTGCCTCGATGGCCATGTCTAGCTCTTGCCAGTGGTCGGCCATCGCCTGAGACTGCCCACCAGCAAAAATGTATGGAAAAAAAAGGAAGAAAGAAAAAAAGGAAAAAAAAAAGAAACGAGGAAAAAATGAAAAAGGTAACTAAGAAAAAAAAAGTCCTTAATTAGGCCTTTCTTTGAAATAAAAAGGGTAATTCAGGCTTTCTTTTTCTGGTTGAATTAGGTTTTTATTTAAAACAAGATTCTCTTCGCGTCCTTATTTTGAATTTCTTTTCAAATATATTTTTAGTCGACTTTTTATTTTTTTGAAGCTAAAGGGAGAGGTCAAAACAGAAAAGAAAATGAGTTGACCTTCGGCTGACAACTTCAATTTAAAATGCCAACAAAAATCAAGAGGCAATACCAAGTGCGCCCACGAGGCCGACATTCGTCTCTATCGCCAGCCGCTCCAACGCCACGCTCGGAAAGTTTTCGAAAATCTCTTTTTTAAGAAGCACAAGAAGAGAGCAGCGAAAATAGCTCCCTTCCTGCTCTGCTCCGTATCTCTCCCCGTCTCCATCATCGCCATCACCATCACCATCGTCACCGCACTCATCCTCGTGTTCCCTCTTGTCCGTTGGAATTCGAATTCGAGCTCGACAGCTGGGTTGGCTTCCTCTGCTTGTCCCATGGCCACCATGGAGAGCTTGATTGGCTTGGTCAACAGAATTCAGCGAGCTTGCACGGTCCTCGGCGACCACGGCGGCGACCACGGCGCCCTGCCTACTCTCTGGGAGGCTCTTCCCTCCGTCGTCGTCGTTGGCGGCCAGGTTCTCTCTCCCTCCCTCTCTCTCTCGCTCATAGCGTGCATATGTCAGTATATGTTTGTGGGTTTTAGTCCTGAATTGAGCGTTTTGAAATGGTTCTTGATGGCTGCTGTTATGGTTGACATGTATTGTTGCAGAGCTCGGGCAAGTCGTCTGTGCTGGAGAGTATTGTTGGCCGAGATTTTCTCCCTCGAGGTTCAGGTATGTGCTTATATAGCTGCTACTTGCTTTTGCGTTACTTTTGGTTTAGGAATTAGTGAAGGGAAGACACAAATAAGCTTAAAAGAATCCATGTTTCTATCATTTGTCCTTGAAAATTGCATCTAATGCTATGGACGCTCAGTCCAGTTTGCGAAATTGGTTTATGAGGCGACGCGATGGAGCATTTGAACAAATGGGTTGGAGGTGCTCCGCCTCTGGTTTTCAATCATGCTGAAACTGATTCGTCTAGATTTTAGAAGACTGTTTGAGAATTATGCGCTTGAAGTTCGAGTAGGCATTGCTTTATCTTCAGTCCAAACCTTCTGGGTTCTTATTTTCCCTTGTCACTTGCTTCCAGGAATTGTGACCAGGCGGCCTCTGGTGTTGCAGCTGCAAAAGACAGAGTCTGGGCTACAAGAATATGCAGAATTCCTGCATCTGCCGAAGAAAAGATTCACTGACTTCTGTATGTCAACCTTTTTTCGGAATACGAAATTTTGCTTTTGCTGCTTCAACAAATTGAGTTTGTTTTTACTTTTGCACCATCAGCGAAAAGAAAAAGGGATCAAAATGAAGAAGCTTTTTAAGTAAAGTGATTACATTCTTGAACCTTTACTACCGCATTTTTTTAAGTATTGCCTTCAGTCAACTTTTGTATCATGGTAGTGGCAGTTAATTCATTTAAGTAGACCTAGCGAAGCATCTTGAGATCAAGTCTACACCCCACTGTGCAAGTTTTTGATTCTTGAGATCCTCTGCAAATTTGTCTTTTTGCACACTAAACTTGCATAGGAGTAATTTCCCTATTATCTTCAAGTTTGTGACGCGACTCCAAGATCAGTGTCTTTTGTCACCTTTAAATTGCCTCTGATAGCTGTCTATCTGCTCGCTCACATGATAGCTTGTCTGACATCCACATTATAAGGTGCACACAATTGGAGCTTCATGCACTTTAATCAGCAAGAGCTGTTCTTTATTTTGGTTTATTGCATTTTCAATTGGTTGTAGATCTTAGTCTATGAAAAAGGATCAACTTCACTTTTATGTTCCTTTATGATCAATATTCACTTGGATGCATGGAAAATTTGTTTCCAAAATGTGTGAAATGAGATTGTTGTGCTTTACACACTCTGCATTCCTGAATTTGCAATAGAAATGTCAATAGGAGCAGTTTGTCTGACTCCTGCTTGGTATTATGCAGCTATGGTTCGCAATGAAATTCAGGATGAGACCGACAGATTGACTGGAAAGTCAAAACAGATATCTGCAGTGCCCATCCATCTTAGCATCTATTCCCCAAATGGTAATAACATCTGAAATTAGATCTACCACTTGCAGATTGGCAATCATTTTTTCTGGACCGTACTGTTTTGGGTACTGGGATGCATTAATGCACATGTACTTTTTCTCTTCTCATGTAGATGAATAATTATGAGCTGTTCCCGAAGCTACAGTGAGCAGCTTCCTGAAAATATGCCTGAATCCCAGTCTTATCAATAATGGTGGGGGCTTGGAAGGGGTTAATGGAGCTTTAAGTACGGTCTTTAAGATTTAGGCCCATGGGCTAGTGTGGTGGCAGTAGGATACAAGACACGAGGGTTAGGGCAAGAATTAATCATTGTTGTCTAGTTGAAAAGTTGCTCTATTTGCCTGGTCACAAGATCTAAACTTATAGTAGCGGCATTTTTTTTTTTTCATTTTTTAAAGTGGAGTTTCCTCTCAAAATTTTGATTTTATACGTTGTGTTATAAGAATCGGCTCGTAGTAAATTAATGTGCATTAGATGCATCCTCCCCCTTTAATTTGTTAACTGGATCCATAATCTGTTTCTGTGATTTCTGATGAAAAGACATGTCTATTTGACAGCTTTTTGCTCTCGTTATTCAGTTTGATAACTTCATCGGTATCCTTTGTTTCATTTCTCGAGTTATCTAACAGCTTCTTTTTTCTGGCAGTTGTCAACTTAACTTTGATAGATTTGCCTGGGTTGACCAAAGTTGCTGTAGGTATGTTTTTGAACACAGCCATTTCTGGTGAAATGGATCTCTTCATATGATTTCACTTTTGATCCATTAATCTCAATAGTATTTGAAATCTTTTGTTGCTGAAAGAGGGACAGCCAGACAGTATCGTCCAAGACATTGAAATGATGGTTCGGTCGTATGTTGAAAAGGTAAGATATATGTTCTGACTGTATATCAAATCTTGCTCTTCCATGGCAATGATGTTCTCTGCTATCGTGAACTCTCCTTGTCGGCGAATTTAAAAATAGAGAGGCTTGTTGGTTGGGAGACTTCATGCTAATTCTGGCTAGTCTAACTCTAGGCAGCTGACTTTGGTCTCAAAGTTCATCTCTGAAATTGAAGGGACCTTAGCAACTGGTGTAATGGATTTAAGTTTCTGAGAGCGATGAGCTTAAGTTCTTGATCAGATTAGAAGAATTATATTTTACATAATGCAGTCATTGTCTATCATGACAGCCCCTCGAGTTCAAAGTAAGTGAAAGAAATCCCTAATGACGTTCACATCTGTCCAACTGGTGAGCTCACTTTTTTTTTTTTGCATGATAGTAATGGCTGGGTAATGTACTACGTTGCAAACTAGTAGGGATGACTGGTATTGGAATGAGGGCACTTAGAAGTTGAAATGTCACTGAGAAATTATATTATCAAATCTCCTTAAAGCTCGAAGTTTATCTCCTATGCAGACTTTAGGAATTTGCTATTTTAATTGACAATATGTGTTTTGGGTCATGCTTCATTATGATGAGTGTCCCTTTGGAAATGAAATAGTATCCGCCAGGTCAATATGTGCATGTCATAATTTTATTGCATATAAGTAGCCTAATTGCATCATCTTGGCCATAACTTTAGCGTTAGTTTCTGTTTTTTCTCTTTGCTGTAGCCGAATTGCATTATCCTGGCCATTACTCCAGCCAATCAAGATATTGCTACATCTGATTCTATCAAGCTTGCAAGAGAAGTTGATCCTTCAGGTATAGCCTATACAAATGATTTCATAGCATGGAACTTTGAATAACTTTGTGATGATCATAGGTGAGAGAACATTTGGTGTCTTGACAAAGCTTGATTTGATGGACAAGGGAACTAATGCAATTGACGTAAGTCAATTCTCACTACAAACTTTTCCAGCTTGGTATCTGATCCTACAGCATTAGTTTCTCTCCGTCTCGGTCTCCGTCTCTGTCTCTCTCATCCATATACCTTTCTGGTTGTTACAAGGTTCTAGAAGGAAGGTCTTATCGGCTTCAACAACCTTGGGTTGGTATAGTGAACCGATCCCAAGCTGATATAAATAAGAACATAGACATGATCTTTGCTCGGAGGAAGGAACGTGAGTTCTTTGCAACGAGCCCTGATTATGGGCACTTGGCTGATAAAATGGGCTCAGAGTACCTTGCGAAACTCCTTTCAAAGGTTCTTTTTTCCCCTTATTTCACAATAACCTGCTGCAGTCTTCAACCTTGGGATTTCTTCCTTTCTTCTTTTTTTCTTTTTTGAGTTGTCTACATAATGGGACTTGACTTGGTTTCAGCATCTAGAGTCTGTCATTAGAGCTCGCATACCAGATATAACATCTTTGATCAATAAAACAATTGATGAACTTGAAGCAGAGTTGAATCATCTAGGTAGACCTGTTGGTGCTGATGCTGGGGTGAGGAATTTCTGACCATCCTTTTCTCTTACATGCGAATATGATACGGATTCTTCATGAGTTTAAGTTTTGATGATTGGCATTGCTACAGGCCCAGTTATATACCATACTAGAGTTGTGCCGTGCATTTGACCGAATTTTCAAGGAGCATTTGGAAGGAGGGTAATAGTGTGCTCCCTTTCTCTCACCTAGACTCCTTTTTTTGAGTTTCTTCATAATGTAAGCATTTTTGTCATCATATTGTATTGCTCTGCTTGAAAATAGTTGAAGCAGTCTGTTACTAATTTGGTTCTTTGATTTTCCACAGCTCTCAGAAGCAACAGCCTCTAAATTTGTTGCTTTTCTCTCCTTGGATATGCTTTTAACTGGATAACCGTTATTAGTTTTTATTGCAGTTAAAAGTTGTCTTCAGAAGCTCGAATTCTGATTCTTTCTCGTTAATTTGAGTTTTCTCAGACGACCTGGTGGTGCTAGAATCTATGGTGTTTTTGACAATCAACTCCCTGCTGCTTTAAGAAAGCTTCCTTTTGATCGTCACCTGTCACTGCAAAATGTGAGGAAGGTGGTCTCAGAGGCAGATGGCTACCAGCCTCATCTTATTGCTCCAGAGCAAGGTTATCGACGGCTTATCGATGGCGCACTTAATTATTTTAGAGGGCCAGCTGAAGCATCAGTGGATGCTGTAAGTGTCATCATGGAGTATCCTTCTTTGCTTCTGTTGATCTGGTCCTTTCATGTCCTTGTAATAGTTCATTTCTTACTAGTTATTTTGGTACTGCATTCTACCAAAGTTATGCGGTGCCAAAAGCTTGTTTCAAAGATGATTAAAGGGACATCTGAAAATACCGTGTCTTAAAGAAATGAAACTTGAGAATTAGGAGGTCATACTTCTGAAATTAATTATGATTTTTTTGGGGCTTAAGGTGATTGGTCAGGAGTCAAAACTGAATAAGTCTTCACCCTTCATATCTTGTTCCTGCAGGTTCATTATATCTTGAAGGACCTTGTGAGAAAATCTATTGGAGAAACTCAGGTCAGGTCTGAAATTAGGATATGCTGAAGATTGTGATATTGTCTTAGCATAACCATATGGAATGCTTTATTCAAGCAGGAATTGAAGCGTTTTCCAACTCTTCAAGTGGAAATTCGAGCAGCAGCCAGTGAAGCACTGGAGAGGTTCCGTGAAGATGGCAAGAAGACAACTTTACGGCTGGTGAACATGGAATCTTCATACCTGACAGTAGACTTCTTTAGGAGACTTCCTCAGGAAGCAGAAAAGGGGGGAAATCAAGCTGCCAATGCTGCAGATCGGTACACGGAGGGGCATTACCGCAGGATCGGATCAAATGTTTCCTCTTATGTTGGGATGGTGTCCGAGACGCTGAGGAACACCATCCCAAAGGCTGTGGTCCATTGTCAAGTGAGAGAAGCAAAACGATCTTTACTAGATCATTTCTATGCTCAAGTGGGCAAAAAGGAGGTACGTGGACTTGTCAGTTGTCACTCACACTCATCAGCATGACATTATGTCATTGCATATTTTACCGCACAATCACAATTTGCTTCATTTTCTATCTTCTAGGCCAATCAGCTCGCTCAGTTGTTGGATGAAGATCCTGCACAGATGGAAAGAAGGCGGCAATGCACTAGGAGGCTTGAGTTATATAAATCTGCTCGGGATGAGATAGACTCAGTCTCTTGGTCAAGATGAAAAGATTCACGTGCTTGATGATGAATATTCCTGGTGGAATAGGTGAACGGCTACGGCCATCTCGATGACTCTTTGTACTTTGTTGTATTTTGAGGGTTGTCAGTTGTAGTTTTGAGTCATGTACATATACTTATTTTCTGGCTTGGATGGTACCGAGATGTTAACAGTTGGATGAACTGTTATCTGAACAAAATTGCTGTATGATTCATTAGCTGTATGGAATCTTTCTGCATCGTCTCTTTGTAGCCATCAGGAGAGTAGAACCCAATTCTTGTCCACGCAAAAGAGTAGCATGCATAAACTAGCTTACTGGGGAAAATATTCTGATAACGAAGTAATCTATTCTCAAAGAGAATAAGCAAATATCCGTATTTGCGTGGTTTCGTCGTAAGGAGAACATGACTATTTGTCATAAATATACCAAAGACTCTTCATGGCTGAGACTAGGCCAGGCTTGTGACACGGTCTGGACGAAGGGGCAAATCTGAGGAGGTTTTCTGCACGAAGGAAGGACCGAGTCTTGCGAAGGAATCTCCTAGGGAATTCTAGAAGGATCCTAGGGGCGGGCAAACTTGTAATTGTGCATTGTTGTATTCAATATGGGTAGGTGGTAGTTAGGGAGATCTAATCTCCACCGTTAGATCAAAGGGGAGATCTACGGATATCATCGCACGAGAACTTGTATATAAGGGGGTTCTCCTCCCCTCATTTGTATCATCTCATTTTCACGAGTAATTGAAAACCAGAGCTTCTCTCTTTAGTTTCTCTCTCTAGAGTTGTGAGGCGAGTGAGGTGAGCGAGGGAAATGCTGACTTGGGAAGGTTTTCCTAAGGCTGCACGAGCGATCGGTGATTCGATCGGCCTATGACAAGTGGTATCAGAGCCAACGTCCGGTGCGTAGCCAAGATTTGTCAAGAGGTGTGATGGATCCAGCGTCCGAGCTAGCTGCTGCCCAGGGAAAGAAGGCCGCCGAGGAGCGGGGTCGTGATGCTGAGAAGGCCAGCAAGGCGCAGAAAGGTCGTGCTCGATCGAGTTCGAGGGATGCAATGGGGCTCTTGGAGACCCGGGTGTCGAAGATGGAGGTCGCACTCGCGGAAGTCCAAGGTGCAGTCGGGGATCTAGCCGAGAATGCTGCTGATGGAGTCATGTTCGGGAAGGAGGAGCTCGAGGCCGAGGTGCAAGAGCTGAAATCTGGCATGGGGGAGCTCTGAGGCGAGATGCTAGGTACCTTGGCGTGCACTGCTGAAGAACACCGATCGGAGAACGATGACTTGCGAGCCCTGGTCGAGGCTATGTGTGGGGAGCTGGACGTGCTTAAAGTTAAGGTTGCTGAAGTTGATGCTGCACGCCTGAACGGGGTGATCACCGTGCATCCTACTCCACGAGTGGACGCTCCGAAGCCTAAGGAGTTCAAAGGCTCAAGGGTGGCTAAGGACGTGGACAACTTCCTATGACACGTGAACCAGTACTTCAACGCGACGGGGATTGCTGATGATGCCCTGAAGGTTAGTACTGCTGCCATGTATCTTACCGAAAATGCACTATTATGGTGGCGTCGTAGGTGTGACGAGCGAAGTGGTGGTCCGATCACTTCTTGGGAGATGTTCGTTGCGGAGTTTCGCAAGCAGTTCTACCCAGCGTACGCGGAGAAGGAAGCCCGAGAGGAACTCCGACGCTTGGAACAAAGGGGAAGCGTCCGGGACTATGTGAGGAAGTTCTCGGAGCTGCTGCTTCAAATCTCCACAATGAGTGACACCGAGGCCTATTACCAATTTCTTGGGGGTCTCAAGCCATATGTGAAGCAGGAGATCAAGCGCTGCAATGCAATGGATCTCGCGTCGGCCATGGCTGCGGCCGAATCGATGGTGGAGTACAAGCCGACTCCTGCAAGCAAGCCGGACTTCCACCCGAGGGAAAAGAGCGTTGGTGGGGGAGATCGTGGGAGATCCTATCGCCCAAGCAATAGCAAGCCGCCAACCGCTCCACCTAAGGCGAAGACGGAAGCTTCAAGCAGTAGAAGCAGCGGGAAGCCTGAGAAGAGGCGATTCCAGGTCAAGTGCTTCTTGTGCGACGGACCGCACTTTGCACGCGATTGCTTAGCCAAGGGGCAGATCGCATCGGTGATCAAAGCTAAGGAGGAGGAAAAGAAGCAAGCCGAGAAGGACGAGATGCGACTCGGATCCTTGCGAGTCCTTAGCTCGATCAAGTCTAAGAAAGCGGCGAAGCCTAAGGGGATGATGTTCGTGGAAATGAAGATCGGCGACACCACGATGAATGCGTTGGTGGATACGGGGGCGTCTGATCTATTCATCTCCGAGGAAGCTGCGAAGAAACTCGACCTTAAGGTTGAGAAGAGGACGGGATGGCTGAAGACCGTCAACTCGAAGCAAGTGCCTATGAGCGGGGTAGCACGAGGCGTGGAGATCCATATCGGTCAATGGACGAGCAAGGAGGATCTTGAGGTAATCCCTTTAGACGACTATGATATTGTCATGGGATTGGGATTCATTGACAAGATCGAAACGATACTACTCCCGTTCGCGGATTGCATCTGCGTGTTGGATGAACGGAACCAATGCGTGGTTCCAATTCAGAGGAAGTCGGGAGGCAGCCATAAGATGCTCTCGGCTATGCAATTGTCCAAGGAGGCTAGGAAGGGCGATGAGACTTTCCTTGCTGTGCTGAAGGAGGTGGATCCCAAGGATGGGATGGACGATGTCCCGAAGGAGGTGACCCAGGTTCTTGAAGCGTTCAAGGACGTGATGCCTCCGGAGCTGCCGAAGAAGTTGCCGCCTGTGAGGGAGGTGGATCATCGGATCGAGCTCGTATCAGATGCTCGACCGCCTGCTATGGCACCGTACAGAATGGCGCCTCCAGAACTTGAAGAATTGAGGAAGCAACTGAAGGGATTGCTTGATTCCGGGTTTATCCGTCCATCGAAGGCTCAGTTTGGTGCGCCGGTCCTATTTCAGAAGAAGCATGATGGATCGCTGCTTATGTGTATTGACTATCGGGCGCTGAACAAGCTGACGGTGAAGAACAAGTACCCGATCCCTCTTATCGCAGATTTATTCGATCAACTTGGCGGAGCAAGGTGGTTCACCAAGCTGGATCTTCGATCGGGCTACTACCAGGTGCGGATCGCGGAGGGCGATGAGCCGAAGACTACCTGCGTTACGAGGTATGGCTCCTATGAGTTCTTGGTCATGCCCTTCGGCTTGACTAACGCACCAGCGACGTTCTGCACGCTGATGAACAAGGTATTACAACCCTTCCTCGATCAATTTGTGGTTGTATACCTGGACGACATAGTCATATACAGCAAGACGCTCGAGGAGCACATCAAGCACATCAAGCAGGTCTTCCAAGTTCTGAGAGACCATGAGCTGTACGTGAAGCGCGAGAAGTGCGCCTTTGCTCGGCAGGAAGTGCCATTCTTGGGGCACGTCGTGGGAGGTGGACGA
This sequence comes from Psidium guajava, assembly GCA_016432845.1. Taxonomy (NCBI): domain Eukaryota; kingdom Viridiplantae; phylum Streptophyta; class Magnoliopsida; order Myrtales; family Myrtaceae; genus Psidium; species Psidium guajava. Next base: position 1,912,429 of record CM028230.1, read on the forward strand.
GTTCGTATGGATCCGGCCAAGATTGAGTCGATTGTAGGTTGGGAACCGCCGACGAAGATAACCGAATTTCGGTCCTTTCTAGGCCTTACTAACTATTATCGACGGTTTGTTAAGGGCTATTCGAGCATTACCACTCCGCTCACGGATATGCTGAAGAAGGAGAAGCCGTGGGAATGGACGGAGCGCTGTCAAGGGGCGTTTGAAAGACTAAAGAAGGCTATGACGGAGGAGTCGATCTTGGCGCTACCTGATTGTTCGAAGCCGTATGAGGTAGAGACTGACGCTTCTGATTTTGCGATTGGAGGTGTTATAATGCAGGATGGACATCCCGTGGCTTACGAGTCACAAAAGCTGAACGAGACCGAGAGGCGGTACACCGTTCAGGAGAAGGAAATGACGGCCATTGTGCACTGCCTACGCACTTGGCGTCACTACTTGCTGGGGTCGAAGTTCGTCGTGAGAACGGACAACGTAGCGACAAGATATTTCCAGACTCAGAAGAAGTTGAGCCCAAAGCAAGCACGCTGGCAAGACTTCTTAGCGGAATTCGACTACATGCTCGAGTACAAGCCGGGGAAGGCTAATGCTGTGGCCGATGCACTGAGTCGAAGAGCAGAGCTGGCGTCTATGAGTCGGCCAGACTGCCCGTTGGTGGGAAGGATCAAGGAGGGCTTGAAGCATGATCGAGCGGCACAAGCACTCTTGCATTATGCAAAGGAGGGCAAGACTCGAAGATTTTGGTGCGAGGACGACCTGTTATATGCCAAGGGGCGACGACTGTATGTCCCGCTCTACGGGAATCTGAGGAGGGAAGTCCTTCTCGAGTGTCACGACTCGAAGTGGGCTGGTCATTCGGGTGTCCACCGCACGCTGGCGCTGGTGGAGGAGCACTATTTCTGGCTGCACTTGCGAGACGACGTGGAGGCCTATGTTCGAACTTGCCTGGTGTGCCAACAAGACAAGCTGGAGCAGAGGTCGCTTGCCGGTTTGCTGGAGCCGCTGCCTGTTCCAGAACGTCCATGGGAGAGCGTCTCTATGGACTTCATCGTGGGGTTACCCAAGTCCGAAGGGTGTCGGACGTTGATGGTCGTGGTGGATCGATTCTCTAAGTACGCGACGTTTGTACCGGCCACCGACGACTGCCTAGCCGAGGAAGCGGCCAAGTTATTTCTGAAGCACGTGGTGAAGCACTGGGGTGTACCACGGACGATCGTGAGCGATCGAGACCCTCGGTTCACGGGGAGATTTTGGACCGAGCTATTCAAGCTACTCGGGACGGACCTGAACTTCTCAACGAGTCTTCATCCCCAGACGGACGGCCAAACTGAGCAGGTGAACGCCTTGTTGGAAGTGTATCTGAGGCACTACGTGAGCGCAACGCAACGAGATTGGGCGAAGCTGATTGATGTAGCCCAATTCTCCTACAACCTACAGTGTAGTGAATCGACCGGGAGGAGTCCATTCGAGATAGTGACGGGGCAACAACCGCTCACACCGAGCGCTATTGCGTCGGGCCACAAGGGGAGTAGCCCGGCCGCCCACAAGGTTGCCGAGGAATGGCACGAGCAAAGCCGATCTTGCTCGCGCATGTCTTCACAAGGCGTCGAAGAGGACGAAGAAATGGGCGGACCAGAAGCGAAGACACGTGGAATATCAAGTCGGAGACCAAGTGTTGTGCAAGCTGCCGCTATGGTACAAGGGCATTCATAAGGCGCTACTCCGACGATACGAGGGGCCATTCCGCATTACGCAACGGATTGGCAATGCTGCTTACAAATTGGAGCTCCCGGCCAAGTTGAAGATTCATCCGGTGTTCCATGTAAGTATGCTTAAGCCGTTTCATCTTGATGAAGGGAATCCGGATCGAGGGAAATCGCAACGGGCGCCTATTGGGGCAAAGACTTCCTACGACTGAGACGTCAACTGCATCCTAGCGGATCGGGTCGTGCGGAAGAGATACTGCGCGCCGAAGAAGGAGTATTTGATCCGATGGAAGGGACTCCCCGAGAGTGAAGCAACGTGGGAACTTGCCGAGTCGTTATGGCAGTTCCAGAAGTAGGTCGAGGCGTACATCGCTGAGAGCGCGACGAGGGCGTCGCCAGAATAGGTGGGGGAGAATGACATGGTCTGGACAAAGGGGAAAATCTGAGGAGGTTTTTTGCACGAAGGAAGGACCGAGTCTTGCGAAGGAATCTCCTAAGGAATTCTAGAAGGATCCTAGGGGCGGGCAAACTTGTAATTGCGCATTGTTGTATTCAATATGGGTAGGTGGTAGTTAGGGAGATCCAATCTCCACCGTTAGATCAAAGGGGAGATCTACGGATATCATCGCACGAGAACTTGTATATAAGCAGGTTCTCCTCCCCTCATTTGTATCATCTCATTCTCACGAGTAAATGAAAACCAGAGCTTCTCTCTCTAGCTTCTCTCTCTAGTTTCTCTCTCTAGAGTTGTGAGGCGAGTGAGGTGAGCGAAGGAAAGGCTGACTTGGGAAGGTTTTCCTAAGGCCGCACGAGCGATTGATCGGTGATTCAATCGGCCCGTGACACTTGCATATCGTTTCATGTCATAGAGGAGTTGCTGCAATTCGCATATATGGTGTTCAAGTTCTTGATGTGAAGAACCTCCAAGGCTCCTTGCAGATAAGAATGACAGCCGAAGTAAAACAGTGTACATCTTGTATTGATGGTCAACATGTCCACCTCCAAGGCTTAAAACATGGTTCTCGATCCGGCTCTGTGTTCTCTAGTTTTCATCATTGAGAAATGACGACTTGGTAGATGGTGCGTGGGGCCTGGGGGCCTGGGGGTCTATACCTTCATCATGGTTTCCAAGTCATTGCTGATGAGGTTCAATGGACAAATCTCATGCCGGTCCGATTTTGCTTCCTTCGGACGTAGTCTTTGGGTTACTGCAGCCCACTATTCAAAGTTCAATCAAGGGGAATTAGCTAGAATTAAGGACGTGATTAAGAAAACAACCACATTTGAACTGTTGCTGACAAATTGGCGAAAAAGAGAAAAAGAGCTCTTGGCTTATCAACACGCAACTCGTTGGATACTAATATCTAAGAATTACCTTAGGAAATCTGGACAGACAATCTATCCGCGTGTTATGATCATGTACATCTTGTTCAGACAAGATAGAAGTGAACTACATTCCTTGCAACTTTTTAAGTTCGGTGTGTGTGGCGCAATGATAGAGCCAGATAAGAAACGAAAAAGAAAGATTCACGAGCAACAACCTCTATTTGGATGGCGTTTGAAGGAGATAGCACACACGCTGCAGCACTTGCGCTACAATTTCAGCCAGATACCTCAACTCTAGCTGGAAGCAGTACATTCACAGGATTGCCAGGTCATTCACACAGCACATGGATAATTGGCCGATTTCCTCTCCTGGTACATGACCATCGGCATTCGTGCAAAGTCACCTAATAGACGAAGTGCTGAGGTTCATGTTCATGTTCAAGCGATTCTTCCCACATTTTAGACAGGACGCACAGTTTTTTTCCAGGTAAGTTGCCGGACAACATAATGCCTACAACGAGACAGAACAATATGAACATGGCCAACATAGCAGAGCAGGTAGCCGTTTTGGACTCTTGAAAGGCTTTTAAGTGGGAAAATCAAGATACGTCTAAAACTTCTTTGCTAGTGCACCACCACCTAACTGACTTGTGTTCTTCGTTTTCTTCTGAATCTTGCTTTCTCTAATTTCCCGGTCAGAGCATATAGCCATTTTAGACTTCTCTCTCTCTCTCTCTCTCTCTCTCTCTCTCTCTCTCTCTCTCTCTCTCTCTTTGCGGTCAACTATGCCTAGCATGAATATGTCAGATGACATTTTGCAGGTCAAATTCTCTCTCTCTTGCTCGCTAGGTAGGTAAAGATCACTTAACGGTCAACTGTGCCTAGCATGAATACATCAGATGACATTTTACAAGTCAAATTCTCTCTCTCGCGCGCTAGGTAGGTAAAGATCACTTAGTGGTCAACTGTGCCTAGCATGAATACATCTGATGACATTTTAGAAGTCAAATTCTTTTTCCTTTCTACATTTTATACATAGCTTGATTGTAAACTTAGAAGTGAAATGGCTGCTACTGTATTGATTCAAGAACATGCATACCAATTTGAACTTTCACATTGGAAACGGTTTGACCCTACTTTCTTTCGTTATGCAAGGAAACTCGAACACAAGAAGAGAAGGAAGAATTGAACACTCACGAAATATTCTTCCGGTCAGAAAAGCACATTTGGACGCTATATTCCATACGGGGGAAATTCCAACGTCTTAACTATTAGCTGAAAAGGATTGTGTTTCAATCTACTTCATTTACGTCAATATCACTGGCAGAATGTCAAAAGCTGGAAATCATTGCCAAACCAATTGAATGTTCTCTATAAATCTTCCGAAAGCTCGCTGCATCTCTTGCACCACCACATTGTGTTTCTCGGGCTTGAGAGTTGCTTGATTCTGCTTTCGCATAATGGCTCTGAAGCTCAAGTTGCTTCTCTCTCTCTCAGCCACCCTCTTTCTCGTACAAAGTCCAGCCAACGGTGCAACTTGCAGCAACTGCTTTGTCTCTTCTCGTGCCGCCTACTACCCGAATTCGAGTCAACAAGGAACAGACGGTAAGGAATACAGGAATGAGTGACACTGTAGAGTTTTGTAGCAGATGCTACGATAAGATAAATGCTTGACAAATGGATATTTCTTTTTCAATCGCAGCTGGGGCATGTGGGTTTGGTTCATTTGGAGCTATAATTAATGGTGGAGATGTGTCGGCAGCATCTGATCTCTATCGCGGCGGTGTTGGTTGTGGCGCTTGCTACCAGGTGAGAATCTTGTTAACTAAATTTTTTGAAGATCATACTATAATCTAGTGTTTGTGAGGATGCAAAATTTGTTAATATATGCATAACAACTTACAGGTGAGGTGCACCAGCAGTAAGTACTGCTCAGATAAAGGCGTAACCGTCGTTATAACTGATCAAGGTTCAGGCGATCGCACGGATTTCATTCTAAGCCAACGTGCCTTCAGCCAAATGGCTCAGACCCCTGACCTAGCCAGCTACTTATTTACACTTGGTGTGGTTGACATCGAATACAGACGGTGAGATCATACTTGGTGCTTGATATGTGCACTATTGGAAACTTTTTATTGATATCATGTGGATCTGTCATAGCTTATGCCGAAACCACAGATAAGAGAAGGAGGTAACTGCAATTTTTTTTTTTTTTTTGTAATGCACATTACACTGGTGTGAAGGTTAAGCTCTTGCCAAAGAGTGTAGTCTTAATGATTTCATGTGATAGAGCAATAAAAAACTTAAGAGATACCGGTCCACACAGTACAAGGAACGCCTAATAATTCCAAGATGACATGCCGAGATGTAAACGACACGCAGAACAAGGTTTGAACTAATCCAAGAATTTCAAATCTTCCGCAGGGTTTCCTGCAGCTACCCAAACAAGAACGTAACCATCAAGATCGACGAGAGCAGCAATAACCCCCATTATTTGGCCTTCGTGATATGGTATCAACAGGGCAATAAGGACATCACTGCCGTGCAGCTATGCGAGGTAAGTCAACACTCATTTTCTATCAAAGATAGGCTCTCGAACAGTCAAACGACGAGTGCTTCATGATATGCGCTGACCCCTCTTCCTTGTAGAACTTGTCAAACCAGTCAATTGCGTTAGGACCATGGACCTGCCTTGCAACCATATGCTTCAGATCCGCATGAACTTCAGATATTTAGAAGCTAAAATTAGCATTTATCATCAAAATATGGGGGAAGATAAACCCATCCACTTTGTCTTGAAAATCAAATTTATATCCCCATGAACCTAATGCATTCGTGCTGATATGTCCTGTCCTTTTGTCAATTTGTGGGATTTTGTTCCTGTTGCAGCATAAAGGAGCATGTGACACCAGTTAACTTAAACCATAGGTCTATAAGACATTTAAACTTGTTTTAAAATCAATCTTGCCCATCTAATCTCACCTTTTCCATGCTTCAGCAAGATTTCTCGTGTCAAACAGTCATGGACACCAGCTTCATATAGAGAAAATGTTATCATGTGTCTCAAAATCCAATTATTCGTGGGTGATTGCTCTACGACGAATCACACTCAATAGCCTATGATGATATGGTATTGCTGACTTTATATTATCAAAATTTGGGCAGACTCAGAACTATGTTTGCAAGCTCCTGGACCGGAGCTATGGTGCCGTTTGGACGACCACCTCACCCCCTAGCGGTCCATTGTCCCTGAGGATGTTGCTCAGTGGCGACGAAGGAGATGAGACGTGGTTGGTTCCTGTCTACGACATCCCTCAAGACTGGAAAGCCGGAGAAACATATGACACCGGAGTACAGATCAGCTAATGGTTAATAGCCAAGGAAATACAGCTGATTGTTTTGTAGGATGTTCAAAAGAAATAATCGCTCATGAGCATTCTTGTTCTTTCAAAGGGTTATAGAATAATTGTTCTCCTTAGAGATAAGCAATGACTCAGCTAGAGAGATGCTTATATGTAGTCTTCCGCATTTGGATGAAATACTCATGTACTATGGTATGGATGAAGAAATAAATATCGGATGTTGTGGAATGATCCATCAACTTAGCTAGAATCATTTGCAATAAACCAAAATGTTTGAAAGATCATAAGAAGAACGAGAAGGGAGAGAATTTTTGGTCAAAAAGAGAAATTATTGTGGATGTGCCTCGGTATGAAATGACAAGAAGGGTTTATACATAGAATCTCTCATTACTCTTTTAAAAGATGCGATTCTTGTTTTTACATGAAGTTGCAACCTATCATAAGTTCGCACATTCACTAGAGGTAGCGTCATGACCATCCTAGGAATCAATATTTGGTGTTAGACTCGCAAATGAAAATGGCCTCATCTTTCTCATTTTCAAAACTTGCATCCTTCACCTGTTTTCGTAGTGTGTTTCTGAAAGGCTTTGGGGGGAAGAGTGAGGAATAAGAATTAGATGCTGCTCACTAAGAGTGCATACGGTAACATTTCTATTTTTGATAATAATTTATTTTCATAAATAATTCTATTTCCTAGACGAATTTCTAAGCAGAAGAACGCATTTGGTATCTATACAAAATTTCGATTCTCGTAATAGGGAAAAAAAAAACAAAAATGTGTTTAGCACCACCCTAAAATAAAATATATTGGTAGTGACTATCGACCGACAGTGGTGAGCGACGACCGAAGGCAGCAGCGGCAGAGATCGGTGATCGCCAGCGGTGGGAGCAGTGACCAATGGTGGAGTCATGATCGTAAGGATGAGCATTAAATTACACTGAATTTATTTTTCTAAAATGACAGTTTTTCTTTTTGTTCCCGGAAGAAAGAAGCTATTTTTTTTAACTTTTTATTTCTATTCTAAATCTATTCCCTAACCACTTATATGTTCTTGAAAACAAAAGAACAGAGAAATAGAGAGTTAGAAAAATTAACAAATAAGCTCTAAGTGTTGCTCGTTTATTAGTATTTTTTAAGTGCGCTTGTGAACACAACTGCACCCAATGATTTTCCCAATAGAATCCGCCCTTAAGCCTTTTTTCCCTCTCTCTCCCCTCGGATTTTCTTCTTTCTTCAACCTGACACGGGCCCGTTGCCGAATGCACCCCGTGTCATCTCACGCCAGCATCGCCTGGACCATCACCCTTGTTGTCTTCATCGGTGTGACGTTCTCAAGGCCACCACAACCTTATTAATCGTGCGCTGTTTTAATATTAAAACTCAGTAACAAAAAATAAGCAGCGAGCCACATAAAATACTCACGAGTGCATGCAAATAGAAAGACAGACATGACGCCTAAAGAATATGGCCTTACTCATAGGGTTTGCTAACCTGTATCTATTGTACATTCACAATCGTTCACACACAATAGGGACTTTCGAAATCATATATGTATAGATAACAGTCAGTTACATTGTCTTTTCATCACCCGAAAGCACAGAATACCCTAAAATGATTCAAAAGGGGTAACATCTACTTTGGGGTATTATCTGCCGTCATAGTTGGTGTGCTCCAAGCTATCTTCCATGTCCACTACTTCTTAAATGGCCAGGTCATCTATAAAATGATTAAATCAATGGGAGTGAGCTGAAACTCAGCTAGTAGAACGATCTAAGCCAATCGACTAGATCACTTATTTCTCACTTGATTAAGCACAAACCCCATTGACATACCAAGCAAGACTCGATGTTGGAGACCACACATGCGACGCCAATGACAAGTTAGCAATCATAAGTATAAATGAGACTCAACGATAACACCACGCAATGTGCTATACGAACCTCACATGCATGAGCATGCATTTGACTCGTTTACTTTTTAGTTTCCACTTCAAAACTGATTTTCATGGGACGCAGGCCATGGTTATATGAGGGACACAGGCCTCATATTTATCGTCAACGAGGGACTCAAGTTTTGAATCTGGGTTTTACCCCACTTTATCATCCTTGGAACACCGGCCACAGAAATCATGAAGGACACAGGTTTTGATTCCCCTACTCTGGGGCTAGATTCCAACGGGACAAAGGGCGTGGACTTCCCGATTTCTACTTAGGCTCCCATGGGGTATCTTCCAAATACAGGTGGACATGTCAATCATCCATATCGGGACACAAGCCGATAGGACCCTCGGTTCAATCATTTCATTTTTCTCGATGCTGATCAATCATCAATCAATCACACCATCCACATACACATTAGACCCTAAACTCATCATACAACACTTTCAATCACGTGCATGCTTTGGTATTTAAGTGCAATGCAACTCATACCACAACTTGACCACTCAAAGTCATGGAATCTCACATCTTTAGCCCTTTTCTAGCAAACAGAACCAAACCACCTCCTGCACATCATGCACATGACACGGCCACAAGGCCAAACACACACGTCATACACATACATGGCCATAGGGCCAAATACCAATACTCGAAGCAATGACCCTTCCCAACACAAAGAGGACATGCAAAACAACTTGCCCAAAGGGTTAGCTCATTCGGGACCAAAAGACACGAGCTTAAGTAACAGTATTCGAACAACTAAGATTTCCACCCCTCATTTCAACATCCATTAGAGCAAACAAATCGAAGCGCCAAATCGGCGAATTAATAAGTAACCTAGTGGAAACGGTTAGAGGTTCTACTTACCTTCAGTCCTAAGCAGAGTGAATCAGACATCGAACCGCCGCCAACACCACGAATTCCTTTCTCCTTCCCTAACCGTATGGCTTAAGCACCCATCCATAGTCCAACTTCAATTTACCTCAGATTGACATCAAACACAATGATGAGACTATAGAACTGGCTTATCCAAAATCTGTAGACACTAAATCAATCAACAGATTGGATACATAAACCCATCTTCGACATGCAAACCGAACTTCGCTTCCTCATACCCATTTCTGAAGTTGCTGATTCGCGTCATAACAAACGTTAATTGAATCGTCTAGAGATAAGGTTGGATGAACACTTGCCTTAAGATTGCGTCCAAAGAAAATGAGAGTTGATTTGCCACCAAAATGAGCTCGGGCTCCTTCTTTCTTGGTTAAAGTTACGCGACCAAACAGATGAGAAGAAGTGGGGGAGCAGCTGATCTGGGATGACAGAGGGGCTATGGTCGCGATCTTGGGAGCACGAGCAGCGGCGTTGGGCTATGGAGGAGTCACAGATGAGGCAAAGTCACCGAGGGAAGAGGGAGAAAGAACTCGGTTTTTTTTTTTTTTGGGGGGGGGGGGGGGTGGGGTTTCGTGCGTAAGAAGAGAGAAGAGGGGAAAGGGGGTCGAGGGAGGGGAAGTGGGGGCGGTGGAAAGAGGGGCTGAGTCGGTGGACTTTCGGGACCAGGTTTCGGGCGAACCAATTCTCCGAGACTCAAAACCGATACCGATTATCCATCAGTTTATCATAACAATACTATCATGCCCATTATTTAAAATTGTCATCTCAATCCTTAACCTCCTCATGGGTCAATTCGAGACCAAAAACACGAGTTAAAGGATCTTGTCCTTTCGTTCGACCATTACCCACATCCATCACTTCATCTCGTGCAACACTAATCACTTTACTCGTTAAACAAATCTTGGTGAAAATTCCGGTCTTCACAATCGGGGCTCCACCAATGCCGCTCATGCGCTCCTCTAACTCTAAACGTAAAATGATATTTAGGTCAAGATGTTTCCTTTTTCATGGTTTTGCCAGGCTAGTATCCAAGCAATGCTGTAACGCAAACCTCAGCATCCATTTGTCACTCTTTGATTACTTAAATTCTTCCTTTTCCTTTCTAATCAACTCTACCAAACACAATGTTAGTTCCTCTGCAACTCTGGAGTCTCTACGGTACCCTTTCATATGAGAACCTATCTCACTCAACATTGAATAAATCATAACTCTTCGATGGGGCAAACCATCTTTTTTTGAACCTTCGGACTCGATGCCTCCAGGTTGAAAGAGGCTAGACCCGACTTCCTTTTGCAAACCGCTTTCCTTCATTATCTCTCTGACATCCTCAACAGAGTCCCAATCACCTGCTGCTGCATGCATGTTTGCCAAGAGCACATATGGCCCAACATCAGTTGGGCTCAACTCGATCAATCGCTTGGCCACAATCTCTCCTAGTTCAGTGGTAGAATGAGTAGATCCAGCCCCCTCCGGGACTTCTTTTACCAACTCTTCTATATCTTCCTTCATCAATCCGACCATAGCAAGAAGCTCGAGGATGCAACCATAGTGCTGTACTTTGGGATCAATTTCGTAAACTCGAGACATTAGATCAAAACACCACCAACCTTCCAAAACCATCCCGCAGCGCTTGCAGGCAGACAAGACGCTGACGAAGCTGGACCCATTTGGTATTTGACCTCTCTTCTCCATCTCCAAGAACATGTCTAGGGCTTTCTCGCCATGCCCATGCATTCCATACCCCAGAATCATAGCATTCCAGGAGACAACATTCTTATCAAGCATCTGATCAAAAAGATTCCTAGCCACATCTACAGCCCCACATTTTGCATACATTGTCAATAGGGCGGTTGAGAGTGCCACATCGAACTTAATGTCAGTTCTCGTGATGTGAGAATGGACTTGTTGGCCTCTATCAAGGTCCCCCAGGTTGCCACACGCAGTCAAAACAGGCAAAAGAGTAAACTTATTGGGTTTAATTTCTCTCTCTTGTAGCATTGTATCAAACAGACTCAAACACTCCCTATAATGTTCATGACAGACAAGATGATCCAACAAGGTATTCCAAGAGGTCACGTTCCGCGAAGGCATTGAATTAAACAACTCAAGAGCCACCCAAAAACAGCCAATCCTTGCGTAGCCGTTGATCATACAATTCCACGATGGGGTGTCCCTTGATGGCATTTTATCAAATAAACATCTCGCCTCTTCCATCTCCCCTCTCCCAATGTAACCCCCTATCATCGAGGTCCAAGTGACAGCGTCCCTCTCAGTCATTTCATCGAACAGTTCACGTGCAGAATCAACTTCCCCATTCTTCACATAACCAGCGATCATAGTATTCCAGCTGACGGAGTCCAGAACAGACCCCCCATCAAACACCAAGCGGGCATTCCCTGTCTTCTGAAAAGCCGAATACAAGTGAATCAAGCCGTTCGTCACGAACAAATCTGGCTCCAACCCAAGTTTGAACACCCTACCGTGAACCTTTTCTCCTTCGGTGAACGACCCGATTTCCACACATCCCTTCAAAACAATGGGAAACGTGTAATGATTGGGCACGACATCATTACCCACCATCTCATCCCGGTAAAATCTTACGGCACTACTTGCATCCTTCCCGCCCACGTAAGTTCTCATAACGGTGTTGCACATAAAAGCATCAGGCTCTTGGGTAGATTTGAAGAACAGGACCGCGTGAGCGACCGCGCGCAAAGCGCAGAGCTTCTTCACGGCTTGGCTGGTGGCGAGATAATGATCAGAGAGATCGGAGACGATGAGCTGAGCATGGACTTGGTTGAATTCTACAACGCTACGACATGAGCCTAGCTTGCGCAGAAGCGGGTGGGTTAACGTAACGAAGTGCTTGGCCCTCCTGGTGCTTGACATTGGTCAGAGAGGCAGGCGAATCTGGCGCCTGGCGGGGTGGAGGTGGTTCCTTTCGTGGATTTTGAGACCGATTTGGATCGCGGATCATGGGTCCCTAATTAGACTTTTTTTTTTCAAAATATTGAAAAGCATTTTCAGAAAATATTGATTTTATCTTTTATAAAAATAAATGAATACAAAATACTTTCATTATTCACAAAAAAAAAAAATAATTAGTTATCAATTGTTGTCGATAAAATATTGGAAGAGAAGATATAGCTGAAATTTTGAATTTTAGAGCTAATTCAATCGATCATGGGGAATAAAAATTCAGAATTGCATTCGTGGAATGGGCCCCAATTGAAGATATCATAGATTGAGGCGAACTAGAAAAGTGATTTCTTGCATGGAAAAAAGTATGGGCAGGTGAATGTGTGCAGTTTTTAGAGCTTTAGGATTTTAACTTGTTTTAATTGTGCGTTTATTCGAGTGAAAGTGTTTTTCAGAAATTAGTTTTCTAGGCTTTGATTGGTTTGGTTTGCTGAAAATGAAAAAAAAAACTTTCTTGTTAATGAAAAATTTATGCATAAATTTGGGAAAGCTAATTCATAAATCTAAAGAGATGAAAATATTTTTTTGGAATTGCTCCTCTCAAATTATTTTAATATTTTAGAATTCAAATATTATATTTTTAAATTTATTTTATTCTTCTTTTTCTTTTTTCTTTTTCCTTCTTCTTCCATCACGATCAGCCGGTGGTGGTCATCGGCGAGCAGCTTACTAGAGGTGAGTGAACTCAAGGCTCGTCAAATCCAATGAACCTTGAGCTCACCGGTGGCCACTACGGCCAATTGCGATGGAGGAAGAAAGAAAAATAAAAAGAAAAGGAAAAAATGTGATTCCTTTTACTCGAGATAAAACCACAAAATTAAAATTATTTTTCAAATTAGATTCAAATACCAAAAAAAAATATTTTCGGTCACATGTCACCAAATAAAAGAAAAAAGTTAATCATTTTCCTAAAATATGATTTTTGGAGAGTGTTTTTCTTTAACATGAAGTGTTCTTCTAAACAAATGCACCCTAAAATTCAGTTTAAATGTGAGTTTCTTTGGTGCTTCAATTAAAGTTACAATATATTTCTTCTCGCCCAAATTTGAATTTAGGATTTATCTGGCCAAGAAAATTAGAAACTTTAGCGTTTAATTGGGGGTAAATGGGGACAAAATGACACTATCCAACGGCCAAAAAAGGGAACACGAATGACACGTGGTCGAGAGGACGTGTCTGTCATTAGCGATGAGGCACAAGGTCTTTGGGAACATGGTGGTCTAATCTAAGAGGTCGTTTGAAATAAGGGTCCGTTTGGGAACCACCTTGGCAAAGGACTTTGGACACCCAAAGCCCTTTGGCCAAAATATTTAAATGTCTTTTGAAAACATTTCAAAGAAGAGTACGAAGTACTCTCATTTTCTCAAATAAAAGTCTTAAATAAAAGCTTGAAGAGCTCATATTTTCTCAAGTAAAAATTTGAAGTGAACCTTATTTCAAATAAAGGTCTAAAATGGATATAAAGTCTAAAACAAGGGGGCTTGATTTCAAGGTTATTTTCGTCATTCCCCCTATTTAATTTTTTTCTTTTTTATTTGTCTTTTCCTTTGTCTATTTTCTTAAAAATTTTAAAAATGAAGATAAAAAAACACATACACATACAGGTGGGAAGGGTAGTCCTCCACCCCACTGTCGAGAGGGAGGGGTCATTGAAGGCCAACAAGATCAACGACCTCGCGAACTAGAGGTGAGGGCTAGCAAATAGGGAGAGGGTCAGGCCCTCTCTCGGATTTGGGTGGGGGCCGGCGACCCCCACCTTAGTTCGAGCGGGGGTCGCTAGCCCTCGTCAAGGCACCCACAACCCCCCCTCCCCCCGGCTAGTGGTGGGGTAGCAACTACAAGCATCTTGCCTCTATGTGTGTGTTTTTTAAATTTAAAAATAAAAAATAAAAATAATCAAAATAAAATCAAAATGGGAAAATGACAAAAAAATGCCCTCTAGGTTAGGCCCTCTTTTAAGCTTCCATGGCCTATTTAGGCCCTTATTTGAAATCTATTATGCTATTTTAGGTCTTTATTTAAAATAATATTTATTTGGGGCTCTTATTTGAGAAAATGAAACCTTTATTTAAAAATTTTCCATGTCTTTTTGAAGGCACTTTTGAGAAAAATGCATCCAATCAAATGTGTATTTTGAAAATTTTCCCATAAGTTTTTCAATAAATGAGCGACTGCTTTCCACCTTCGTAGCACATGTCATTTGGTAATTGCCTGGAATTAGAGGTATGCAAAGGCACTAGGAATCACCTAAAATTAGATTGAATTAGCCCAGAACCGGTGGGTCTCAAGGGAACGTTCCAGGTGTGAAATCGCCCACTCAAACCAAACTATATAATAATAATAATAATAATAATAATAATAATAATAATAATAATAATAATCTCGATCATCAGTTGTCGCGACCCTCTAAAAAAAATTTTAAATTTTAAAAGGGGGGGTTAACGGATTATTAGGTTAATTAGATTTGACTAACCTAACGCGGACCCTCCCAAGCCCTACCGAATCGCAACTTTGGTTTTTGTTTAAATGATTTTGAAATTTGGAGTCGCCACTAATCGTTCTTGGTAGGTCGATTAGAAACCTAAATAAATTAGTGGGAGAACTAATTTATTCCTGCGAACCAGAGATTATGAGCTCGGGGACTTGGTTACACTAGTTAATTAAAACTAATGCCCTTTCGGTACCTTAATTTCATGGATATCCTAATTCGGCAACTCAGACTTAGTTTATTCCTAAGACTCTATTAGGGTATTCTCTTTTGTGTTTTCACTTTTTAAATAGGATGCATGGATGGTATATATTTTTATTTGTTATATTTTTTTAAGTGTTAAAGATTCCCTGAAGCCGAAAGAGGGAGTGTGTTGACGACTTCTGTGCAGTATTACGACCTACTCATCTTTTGGGTCTGATGATTCAAAAATTAAATTATAAGAAGTACATGACAGTGAATAAACACCTTCAATGGGAGGCCTAGCATTGGCTTGGCTCTTCCCTTTGGGATTTAAGGTACAGGTATTTAAGTTGCAAGTATTTAAACTACTGTAAGTAAAAACCTCCAATGGGAGGCTAAGCATTGGCTTGGCTCTTCCCTTTGGGATTTAAGGTACAAGTATTTAAGTTGCAGGTATTTAACTACTATAAGTAAAAACCTCCAATGGGAGGCTAAGCATTGGCTTGGCTCTTCCCTTCGGGATTTAAGGTACAAGTATTTAAGTTGCAGGTATTTAACTACTGTAAGTAAAAATCTCCAATGGGAGGCTAAGCATTGACTTGGCTCTTCCCTTTGGGATTTAAGGTACATGTATTTAAGTTGCAGGTATTTAACTAATGTAAGTAAAAACCTCCAATGGGAGGCTAAGCATTGGCTTGGCTCTTCCCTTTGGGATTTAAGGTACAGGTATTTAAGTTGTAGGTATTTAACTACTGTAAGTAAAAACTTCCAATGGGAGGCTAAGCATTGGCTTGGCTCTTCCCTTTGGGATTTAAGGTACAGGTATTTAAGTTGCAGGTATTTAACTACTGTAAGTTAAAACCTCCAATGGGAGGCTAAGCATTAGCTTGGCTCTTCCCTTTGGGATTTATGGTGCAGGTATTTAAATTGCGGATGGACTTTGTCCTCTCCATTCTGGGGTATGAATTCTTTAAAATAAAATACAACGAATTGATTCAACAATTTGAAATTTGTGCGCGCTTGAGGACTCCTCCAAGCCGATTTTGTGCTTCCATAGGGTTGACCATTGATATAAAGCTGCGGCTTCCTGACATAAAATAGAGTGAAATGTCAGTATACAAAATATGTGCTAATCTGCACCTAAAACCAGAAGAGTGGAAAGAGTACTTATCTCCCATTTTTTTGGGAGGGATTTCTATAATTGATTTTCGCTCTCTATGTTCCCAATATAGAGAGTTTCTTTTGAATTAAGAGGGACTTTTAGTCACAGATCAGTTGAGAAATCGGTGGACAGCTTAGGAGCTTGTCTGGGCCGATTTTTGCATCTCTACGAGATTTTTGCTGTTGACGTAGAGATATCCTTCTTCTGACATAAAATATGGAAAAAAAAAGAGGAGATGGAGAAAGTATATACAATTTGTGCTAATTTGCAAGTAAAACCATAAACAAATGAATAAATAAAAACACTTAGCTCGAATTTGCTTGCTCGTTGACGAGGAAGAACTCTTGATTTATATTGATCGATGAAGGAATTTGTGATGATAACCCCTAGCTTTAAACTTCCATCATCTTCAAAATTCTCTCTCTTTTGGTATTTTCTTTCTCTCAAATTTTTCTTCAATCTCCCAAAACTCTCTCAAACATCCAAAATTTTCTCTCAAAAAAAAATCTTTCAAACACTTCAAATTTTCTCTCCAAAAAATCCCATCCTCAAACTCACTTCTTCCTCCTTTTATAATCTACTCATCTATCTCCCATTATAATTTTTCCACTAACTCTATCTCCCATTCTAATTTCTCCACTAACTCTTCTTCATTTTCATCTTCCATTCTCCATCTCTATCTCACATTCTAATCTCTCCACTAACTCTTCTTCATCTTCATCTTCCCTTCTCCATATTTATCTCCCATTCTAATTTTTCCACTAACTCTTCTTCATCTCCATCTTCCCTTCTCTATTCTTATCTTCCATTCTAATTTCTCCACTAACTCTTCTTCATCTCCATCTTCCCTTCTCTATTCTTATCTTATTTTCTCCATCCATCCTTATCCAACTTCTCTTCTTCATCTCCTCTTCTCCATCTTCCCTTCTCTATTCTAATTTATCCACTAACTCTTCTTTTTGTTATTTGTGAAATAATCATTCAAGAGTTAGGTATTTGCACTCTAGTCCTTGAATTTTAAGTATTTACAATTCAGTCCATGAAAAAATATATTTCTTTAAGTCCAAATCTCCTCACAATTTTTGACACACCAAAATTTACCACATGTCAAATTTAAGCTCATTTCTTGTCGCTGAAAATAATGCAGAATTTAATTAAAGCCCTTTTGCAAAATTGAGTCATTCTGGGTATAATTGAGCCAAGATGAAAATTTAAAATATTAGAAGACAATGTCACAACTCATAAAAAGTGAAAATTAAAAATAAGTTGGCTCAAATTAAATTTTTTTAGGCCCGATTCGAGATTATACTCGTGAAGGAACACGTGACTCGAATTGGATTTTTCTGAATTTGCAATGGCCAATATGAAAATAGATTTAAAATAAAAATATTAACTATCTTTGTGTATTTTTTTTGGCCTTAAATGTTAATTTTCCAAAATTTTCAAGTATTTTTGTATTATTTTTTTAAAAAAATTAAATATATATAATATGAAAATTTATTTTTTGTTCAAAAATGGTTGCCTAGGCTTGGCCAAGGCTTTCAAAGTTGATTTTTCAATTTTATGAATTTTTATGAATTTTCTATTAATTTTCGAAAATAAATAAATAAAAAATACCGAAAAATACGAAAAATATGGAAAATCATTTTTTGATCAAAATTGGTTCTTTAGGCTTAGCCAAGGTTCCCAAAGTTGATTTTTCAATTTTATGAGTTTTTATAATAAAATTTTTTATATTAATTTTAAAACAGAAAGGATGATTAAAAATCAGGTGTCAACAGCTGCCCTTCTTTGAAAGGAAGCTCGGTAGAGGTTCATTTCAAAGACGAGATGACACCTAAGTTCTAATAAACTCAACACAATAAAATAAAAAGAGTCGTGACATGAATGTTCCACTAAAAATGAAATGAGAACCTAAAGATTCGTTATAAGAAAACCTTAGAGTAGTTGAACTTGAACCCGTATGGTAGGTTAACCCATGGTATATTCCTAATAAAAGGATTCTATTGATTAAAAATTGAATTAAAATTTGACCCGTATGGTGGGTCGTACCATGGTAGATTCCTAATAAAAGGATTCTACTGATTTAAATTTTGACCCGTATGGTAGGTCACCCTATGGTAGATTCCTAATGAAAGGATTCTACTGATTAAAATTTGATTGAAATTTGACCTGTATGGTAGGTTATCCCATGAAACTGCCTGTAAGAAGGACTTTGCGCTTGTAGAAAGGACTTGGTGCCTCTAAAAAGGACTTTGGTGCCTGTAAAAAGGACTTGGTGCCTGTAAAAAGGACTTTATGCCATGTAAAATGACTTAATTTGCCTGTAAGAAGGACTTGATTTGCCTGTAAAAAGGACTTAATTTGCCTGTAAGAAGGACTTACTTTGCCTGTAAGAAGGACTTGATTTGCCTGTAAGAAGGACTTGATTTGCCTGTAAGAAGGACTTGCTTTGCATGTAAGAAGGACTTTGTTTGCCTGTAAGAAGGACTTTGTGCCTGTAAGAAGGACTTGATTTGCCTGTAAGAAGGACTTTGTGCCTGTAAGAAGGATTTGATTTGCCTGTAAGAAGGACTTGCTTTGCCTGTAAGAAGGACTTTATTTGCCTGTAAGCAGGACTTGATTTGCCTGTAAGAAGGACTTGCTTTGCCTGTAAGAAGGACTTTATTTGCCTGTAAGCAGGACTTGATTTGCCTGTAAGAAGGACTTGCTTTGCCCGTAAGAAAGACTTTATGCCTATAAGAAGGACTTTGTTTGCATGTAAGAAGGACTTAGTTTGCCTGTAAGAAGGACTTGATTTGCCTGTAAAAAGGACTTACTTTGCCTGTAAGAAGGACTTGATTTGCCTGTAAGAAGGACTTGGTTTGCCTGTAAGAAGGACTTGGTTTGCCTGTAAGAAGGACTTGATTTGCCTGTAAGAAGGACTTTATGTACCTCAAAGGGTGCCATTCTGAAATCTGGGGAGACCAGGAATCCTGCAGAAGCTCAAACCCAAATTATATTCTCCTGTCATTTTAGGAATAAACCAAAGAGGCAGAGATCAAAAGGTCTCGAACATTTCTGTCCTTGAGACAAATCATGCTTTATTGAAGAATGTGGATACCTGTATATACCGCAATGGATTCGAGTATCCCAACAACCGTCAGAATTCATTCTCTTGAAAGGTTCTGGTTGAAGATATACTTACCTGAGAATTTGGAAGAAATGCTTGGTGGCTTCTCGACAACCAGGCTTGTTCATTCAATAATCGCCGAATGAATTTCAAGACTTTGGAAGGTAACTAAAACACCGGGAATGTGTTGCCTGTCGGGCAATGTCAGAGCTAACATGTGCAAGCATTTTCATCAATGCGTTCATTGGTTCATACAAAATTGTTCAGCTAAGTTTGCCATGATTAAAGGCAGTCTATGTAATAACTCATGATGCAATCGATCAACATATAGATCATGTATTGCATTACCACTTCTGTTTAAGGAGGTTCTTATAGTATGAACACCTCGAATGTAATCTGAATGGGGGACTTCATTCCGAAAGGGTTTTTTCTCACTATGGAGAAAGGCTGTTTATCTGTAGATCAAAATGTTAGACCTGTGTGGAAATGGTTTGCCTTTCCTCATCCTGTCATGCCCCATTCTGCACATTTGATATCTTCTGTGCAGTTTATGCTCTAAGTTGGAGTTGGTAAGTTAAACACACGGAATAGTCATACATAATTCATGAACTGTGTAAGCACAATGCAGATGTGACAATTTTTTAGCATCACGTGTGTTTATATAATGTGCCAATATGGGCGAATTTAAATTGCCCTTGGTATGTGGGCGGACCGAACAAATTGGGAAGCCTACTCCTTATGTCGAGGGGTGGTTTGTCTCAAACTTTACCCCTGCGCGATGAAGCATATGGGCGAGGGAGCATTTTGGTTTGTTTAATGCCCCTGCAAGAAGCAGAGAAATTATTCTTGAAATCAAACGAGATAAGGAAGACATATTTGCTTTTTCGTTTCAGAGCTTGCGATCAATTTGCCCAATTTTTCACCAGAATAGATCTTGTCAGGTGATCATAATTTTCTTTTGGATTTGTCTCCTTCAACATGTTAAATGTTAGTATAAATATTTCCTGTGAAAAGAAAAGGAGACATGTCAACCAGTATTAAAAGGGATAAATTGGAAACGATACTGATTTACCCTTCATCTTGAATGCCTTGGACAAGTCTTTTACCAATTTTGTTGGATTGAGTTTTCTTCGACTTTTGTTGGATGCTTCACCATTAAGCCGAGAATGTGGCAAAATATTGACTTCGGTATTACTCGTCGAGTATTCTTGCTTGCAAAAAGAAATGCACAAAAAGTTGTTTCATTTATTTATAATACATACAACATTCCCCACCCTCGGGGATCGAACTTGGGATATTTCGGACCTACTGTCATCCCCCATACCATTCGGTCCATTGGACCATAGGTGTCCATGGGGCTATCCTTTCAAAGGTTAATCTTTGGGGATAAAGCAGCCTTGTTGTATCACCTTGGGCCATGTTACGGTATTTCTCGAGGTAATTTGCAATCCCTGTTAAGAATGAAATAAGACAATTCAAGACTTGAGATGATTATGTGCACATTAGAATGATACAGAATTACCCATTTCTGAGATTGTTCGCGTCTTTCACTTGTACTTTCCTTTGTCCGAAGCTGTCCATCCCGTGGTAATGCCCATGAGTCGATTTGCCCCCAAATTTTGTTCAACTTGTATTCGGATATGATTGCGTTCTCGGGTCGATTTGCAATTTCCTGAGAATAGAAGGGGCTTAATTTTAAAACTTGGAGCAACTGAGGGTAAATTGAAACGATACGGAGTTACCCTTCAGGTTTATCCAGATTTTTACTCGCCATCAATTCGTCGCGAGGTTGGTGAGGTGGCGGATTCGAGCATTTAATAGGGGGAAGTCGGATTATTACTCTTTGCTTTTACACATTCACAAAAGCAGAAAAACATATCACGCAAGGAAATAAAACACATTCACTCATTCAGGATCAGTTCTGCTTCCTCTACAGGCTCTCCCATGATCAGCTGGCTTCATCCCAAATTAGGTATGCATCGGCCATATCGAAGGTCTGGTGGTCACTGGCTGAACAAGTGCATCACAGTCCCGATGCTTTACCGATATCAAACTGGTTGATTATGGCGAAAAGATCATCGTCAATGTCCGCTTGGTGGTGATCTGTCCCTTCTTCCTCGGGAGGTATTGATACTGATCCAGTATCATTGGTCCTTTTGTACCCTGCTCCAACAGAACTCGATCCTATTATAAATTGGTCTAACTCACCTCTTAAACGTGCATTTTCGATCCTCAGATCATATATTTCATCGAGGGTGAGGAGGAGGCTATTGCAGTTGGGGCAGGTGGCGGAGTCAAAAGTCTCTTTATACATCTTTTTTTCCGCTCGGAGGTTTTCATTTTCAACTCTTAGAAACTCGGCTTCGTTGTGCTCATGACGAGTCTTCATTCGGGTTCGTCTATTTTGAAACCAGAACTTGATTTGCGAAGGTTCAAGTCCTAACTCTTGACTCAGTTCCATTTTTTGTTTGCCGTCTGGCATAGGGCACGTTCTGAAGAAAGCTTCAAGCTTTCGTACTTGCTCCTCAGTATGGCGACGGTAACGCTTCTTTTGACCTTTACCGTTGTTATCATTGTCCTTACCGGGCTCTTGGACGTCGTCGGTGGAAGGGCCGGGCTCCATAGGCTTGATCCCAAATATGGCTTCGAACTCTTCCTCTCCCATATTCAGCAAGTAACAATAACTTTCAAGTGTGTTGGGTTGAGACATCTTCGATTTGGTTAACGATTTCTCAAAGTTTGATATCTCTTCTTGTATTTTCACTCTTTGGATTTTTCTAGGAGACTGCGTATGCTTTAAGAGTCTCTCTTTCGAGCACGAATGAGAATTATCAAGAAGATGCCTCCTTTAAAATTAGACGTGGGTTTAGCAACTGTATTGCCTCTCTCGAGTGTTCTGGCTTTCTCGATTTTCTTTTCATCGTATCTCTTGCCCAGCTCGTCTCCTTCCATCTTTCCGTGGAAGAGGGCCCCTTGTTGCTGTCTCCACCATCAATTTGCTGGCGAGTTCTTTAATAAAGACGAGTCGTATCTCTTTTCTGCCGAAAATGTCTTTGTCTCCCACTCAGCTTATTTTTTATCCTTTCTTTTTCAAGGTAGTGGCGTCCCGTCCAGCTTTTCCGTAGAGACGTCGGATTTGCTTGGCTCAAGATTGGAGACGAGTAGCAGAGGTGATACTGATAGGGAATGGTAGACATGAAAATCTGGCCAGTAAAGACTTCCCCTGCAAAAATGAAAGATAATGCGGCAGTATATGTTCTTCATATTCTAGAAAAATTGGAACGATACTGTTTTACCCTTGTGTGTACTTCCATTGAATTTGAATTGAGGAAGTTCCTTCATTTGGGCTGGATTGAATTGTATGTCCCGAGTTGCCCTTTACTTTGAGCTTGCCACATAAGTGCTTTGTTTAGTTGGGCCTTGTTTTCTTTCGGGTTGCCTTGGACCATCATCATTTTCTATGCCATCGGGTCCGTGGACCGGAGGGCTCCTTTAATTTGAAGGTTACCTTCAAGGCAAATGAGTCCTACCGCATTCCATTGGGTCATTTCATTTTGCGACACTCTTGAGGCAATTTGCAATCCCCTGGGTGAGAATGGAATAAATCCAATTTAGCATTTTGCAACGATTGAGGGTAAATTGGAACGACACACAGTTACCCGTCTTCGAGCTCGCTTGGGCTTTTCACTTGAAATTTCCCTACGTGAGGCCATTCAACATTTCTCATTATGGCAGTAAGCGACGTTGCCACAAATTGATCCGCCCTAAATCTAGCATAAAAAAGGGATTCACGCATTCGACGAGATAAAAAAAAACAAATTACCCCCTTGCCCCTGAATTAAATCTAGTCACCTAGAAAGCTGGAAATATCATACGCAGGGGAATTAAGCATGAAATGAAAGGTGCACTTATTCAATGTCAGTTCTGCCTCTCCTGTGGCTCTTCGATAATCAGCTAGTCTCGTGTTGGTTCGGGTGTGGATGACCGATGTTTGAGAGTCCTTACTCACTAGCTCCTGATCGCGGCTTGGGACGTCTGTCAACCCTAAACTGGTTGACCAGGGCAGTAAGCTCATCATCTGGGTAATCTCTTGAACCTTCCAGCAACTGATACTCGAATTGGGCATTGTTGTTGGCAAATGCTGGCGGTAGATTTCTCATTCTGTCATCGCCATGAGCAATTTGACTTCTCGTGCTGGAGCCTTCGTCATTACTCGAGAAAGTGTGGAGATCACCAACTGTCCTGCTGCTAAAAACTCCTTCCATTTGAGGATTAGAGAAGTGGAAGTGCTCAGGATAACTTCTTGTCTGATTCTCTGGCTGCGCAGGCGCGCTGATCATGGGATGAATTATAGCCACGGGTTGGTGCTCAAACCAAGGAGTCTGAATACACTGCCCCTGCGGTCTATACTCTTGAAGAGCATTAGGGTGATTCTGGGGGATACTTTGATTAACGCCTGGAGGATTGATGGCACGGCTACTGACTTGGTTGATGATGGGAAGTGGCTCTCCCCATGCTAACCTGCGGAACTTATGGTGGCGAGGAGACTCGACGTTCAGGCTTGAATCAGTCCCGCCTTGGTTTTCTTGATTCTGAGCTGCATTGTGTTCTCTCACCCTTTTTCTGTACTTCTGAAGATGACTCGAAACATTTGCTTTAGTGAGTCCCTCTACCTTCATAATTTCCAGTATATGTTGCGGCCGTGCCGAATCGATTCCTAGCTGCTGAACTGCATTAACAAACATAAGATGCAGCTCGGGAGACCAACTCATCTTCTTTCTCCAGTTGCTTGGAACAAAATTGAAGGCTTGATGCTTGTTCTCATGGTCGTGCAATTGCTTCCTTACCACGTGCTGCCATATGTTTTGAAGCATCTGAACCCTAACTGGTTTCGTTACGACGTCTTAGGCCCCATTTAAGACAGCCTTCATTATGGCTTGCTGATCATCGCTTGCCGATATTACGAGGACTGGCATGTTTAATTTAGAATTGATGACTTCCAAGAGAGTGAAAACATCCATGTCAATCCCTACCATGGCGGTGAGGACGATATCAAACGGGTCACTACTCCTCCTTAATATCTCTAAGGCCTCTGTCGCCTTTGCTTGAGCTACAACCTTATACCGGCATTTTCTTAATACGGTAACAAGGATTGACAGAGAGACTGGATTACCGTCAATGGCCATGACCAGTAGACCCTCAGGGTAAGGAACTTCATCAGCTTCGACCAGGGTTGAACATGCGCCCGTTCCCCTAATGCTTGACATATTTCTGGATCTAGGACTGCCGATTCGAGACCGCCTCAGGATGTCTTCTCGGACTTGAGGGATCACGGGATCGTTGATGGCTTCTCGTAACAGGCTTTGAAAGCCAATGCTTTGATGGTGAAGGTTTTGAATTCCTCTCCCACGAGAACTCCTTCCTCTCTATCTTTCTCCTGCGAGTTCGTGCAGATGAACCCTCACTATCAAATGAGGACAAATTCTCTCTCTGACAATAGCAACGACTTCCCCCTTCACGGGCAGTGCTATTAGATTTACCGAGGGGAAAATCTGACATTCAGCTTTTGATCAAAGGGGAAATCCTCGTTTATCGCTCAGTTTGTCTTCTTCTTTCTTTTCGCGGTAGAGGGCCCCTGTCAAGATTTCCACAGTCGATTTACTGGCGGGTCCTCCAATGAAGACGAGTAATATCTCTCTTTCTGCCGAAAATTTCTTTGTCCCCCACTCAGCTCGTCTTTTCGTTCTTTCTTTTTTCAAAGCGGTGGAGTCCCGTCCAGCTTTTCCACAGAGACGTCGGGTTTGTTCGGCTCGAGGTTGCCACTTGGCTGGAATTTGAGCCACCGGGGGTGTTGCCGACAGAGAATGGTAGATAGGAAAACCTATAAGGACTGCCCCTGTGAAATCAGTAGTTAAATTGAAGTAGCTTACCATCTTCGCATTCTGCTCATCTGCCTCACCTCTCTCCCCCTTTCTTTCGTATTCTGCTTTCAAAAATGGCCAATTCTCCTAACCACACCTTATCCACCGAAGTCCTGGCTGGGTGGGAGAGACTCTACAATCTTCTTGGTAGAGGTTATGCTCATGTAGCCAAAAACTCTACCGTTGAGGCTGAAATCCTCAGTTTATTCAGGACCGTGGACGCTACTTCTGTTGAGGGTACACAACTGGGAAAGGAGTATCGGAACTTCTCGACCCTCTTCATCAATTTTCTAGCTGCCTATAACCGCGCTTATGAGACGGTCCTTGTGACCGCCGTCGTAAAAGCCCGTTACCGAGACCGGCACGAGCGTCTGGTAACAGTTACGTTTGTGGCTGATAATCACAAAAAGGCCCTCAAGTTTGCCAACGATCAGCTTTCGTGGCTGGTTCGTGAGAGAGGAAAGTTGGTGGACCGTCTGGCCTTGGTCCGAACTTACGCCGAACAGGAGCCAGGCAATATTGTGATGAGGTGCAAATGCGGTTGGCTGCAGGAGAGACTTAATGACATTACGGCAGACATTGCTTTCGAGAGGGCAGCGATTCCGGACCTGGAGTTTGCCGTTGAACATTACGAGGCCACTATGGCCCAGGTTAAAGAGAAGTGCGATCGCCTCTTCTTTAGGCTCGCGGAGCTTGATCCCGAGAGCGCCCGGTGCATCCAGAGCATCAACTGTTTGGAGAGTCAGTTGAGCTCTTTCGTAATGGTTATCAGGGCCCAGTTTGGCTTTACCTTTCCTCCCCAGTGAGTTGTTGTAATACTCTTTGATGAATGGAATGAAAGAAAAGCTTCACGTGTTTTGTTTTGTTTTTTTTTTAATTTTCCTGCTATCGTTTCTTCCGCATAGCATAACAGAACGATTTGAGGTACCGAAGATGTCGAGGCTTAATGTTCTTCTTGATGTTCTTGTTTAATTGCTCCAGACGATGATATCGAGAACATTGATGATGGGTTCGGCGGTGGCCCCCACTATCCATCTTGAGATCACGAACAATAACGCTATGACAACTCGATCAGTGCGCTGGTAGTAAATCCGGCCACCTGTTGTGTGCCCATTTTTATCCATATTTTGTTTCTTTCGGCGTCTACTTGCTCGTGTCGGTCGCCTGTAGCGTCGGGAGAAATTCCTGTGGGCTACGTTCATTAATAGAACCTCGGTCCTCTAAAGCCCTCCGCGTGTTTCGGATAAGAGGAAATTTTAAGACCGGTCTCTGGTTGATTTAATCAGGTAAATGTATTTGTTTCATGGGTTCTGATTATATAATCCATATTGTCTTTCAAAAGACGCGAGATCCTCTGCAACACATTAAATATACCCCCGTGTTTAATCAGTATAAATCCACCGTCATATCAGAATACACTGCCCATACAAGTTTACGGATTGACACAACTTTGTCTGTCAAAGATGGACAGTGTTCGTTTGCCCCCCAGAATTAACGGTTGAAGCCTCGGTGTTTTTCGTCTTTTGGTATTTCTAAAGATGATTCTTGATATATTATTGAACTTAATTTTTACACCCGTCTGGGGTATCTAGGATCTTCCTGCAAAAGAAAAGGATATAATTAGTATGCGACACAAGGAGTGTCGGTCCATAACTCCTATATTAGTCCAATTTGATTTTTTCTATTTTATAGAGAAATCAGAAAAAGAAAAAAAATTCCTTAGGAAGAAATGGGTTAATTTCTGATACAGAATTTTTTGCAGATTTATTACTCTTTTTTTTATTATTTTTTTAAGGAATGTGACAAAATCTCTTGACGTTTACTAAAATTTTTGAAGGAATTTCCTTTTTATCAAAATAAATTTTCAGAGGTAAATTTGTCAGGAAAATTTTATTTTTATTGAAGCAGGAAAGACATGACAGAAATCCTTTATTGGTTAACAAAATTCCCCCGAGACATTAGTCTAATTTTATTTAGAGAAAATTTTCTTAGAAAAACATGAGCGAATTTCTCGAAAAGAATTTTTGTTGCAAGTTTTTTATAATTTGAAAGAATGTGATAAAATCACTTGATGTTTTTTTAAGGAATTTTTCTTTTTATCGAAATAAATTTTCAGAGGAAAATTTGTCAGGAAAATTTCATTTTTATGGAAGCAAGAAAAACATGACAAAAATCTCTTATTGGTCAATCAGTCTAATTTTATTTAGAGAAAATTTTCTTAGAAAAACATGAGCGAATTTCTCGAGAAGAATTTTCTTGCAAGTTTTTATAATTTGAAAAATGTGATAAAATCACTTGATATCTACTAGAGTTTTTTTTTAAGGAATTTTTCTTTTTATTGAAATAAATATTCAGAGGAAAATTTTTTCAGGAAAATTTCATTTTTATTGAAGCAATAAAAACATGACAAAAATCCCTTATTGGTTAATAAAATTCCCATGAAGGGATTTTTTCACATCATTTTTTCAAAAAAAAAATTTGAAAGAAATGAGGGACAAATTTAATTTTTATTTTCTTTTAAAAAGAATGGTCGACCGAAAATATATACATGATAAAATTAGAAAACTTACTTTTACCTTGGAGAAATGCAAATCACATAGTCATGCGCATGACTCAAGTGAGGAGTGGACTCTAGAAAATAAAAGAAGGAGAAACAAGGTATGGACCTAAAAAGGCCCCCACTATCTGAATTGACAAACTTACCCTCCGCGCAATCAAATCACAATGGGAAGAATTGTCAATTCAGATAATGAGCGGGATAAAATATGGTCAACCCGAGCGTAATCGACGCAAGAGCTTTGCATATTCGATCCCTATCTATGGTTTTCTAGGAAGAATTTCGCGACTTGGGTTTAGACGCTTGTGTGTGCGGGTGTTGTGATCCTCAAAGTATGCAAGACATGCACAACAATTGATATCAAAATAACGCTTCTAAAAATGTGCGAAATTAAACAAATAAACCCAACACCAAGCCTGCAAAACAAAGGGGTTAGCCAAATACTCCGCCCCTTATAACTCCCATCCTGCAAAAACATATAACACCTATAGAATGAGTCCCAAACAAGATCGCCAGAAGCGAGATATCCATGAAATTTTCATTGGCCTAAGTCCACTAAGAATTTTAAAATTTCGAAAAAATTCAAGTATTCCAATTGGTATCTTTTTTCGAAAATTTAAAAATCCCGTCCCCAGCGGAGTCGCCAGTCTGTCGCGACCCTCTAAAAAAATTTTAAATTTTAAAAGGGGGGGTTAACGGATTATTAGGTTAATTAGATTTGACTAACCTAACGCGGACCCTCCCAAGCCCTACCGAATCGCAACTTTGGTTTTTGTTTAAATGATTTTGAAATTTGGAGTCGCCACTAATCGTTCTTGGTAGGTCGATTAGAAACCTAAATAAATTAGCGGGAGAACTAATTTATTCCTGCGAACTAGAGATTATTAGCTCGGGGACTTGGTTACACTAGTTAATTAAAACTAATGCCCTTTCGGTACCTTAATTTCATGGATATCCTAATTCGGCAACTCAGACTTAGTTTATTCCTAAGACTCTATTAGGGTATTCTCTTTTGTGTTTTCACTTTTTAAATAGGATGCATTGATGGTATATATTTTTATTTGTTATATTTTTTTAAGTGTTAAAGATTCCCTGAAGCCGAAAGAGGGAGTGTGTTGACGACTTCTGTGCAGTATTACGACCTACTCATCTTTTGGGTCTGATGATTCAAAAATTAAATTATAAGAAGTACATGACAGTGAATAAACACCTCCAATGGGAGGCCTAGCATTGGCTTGGCTCTTCGCTTTGGGATTTAAGGTACAGGTATTTAAGTTGCAAGTATTTAAACTACTGTAAGTAAAAACCTCCAATGGGAGGCTAAGCATTGGCTTGGCTCTTCCCTTTGGGATTTAAGGTACAAGTATTTAAGTTGCAGGTATTTAACTACTATAAGTAAAAACCTCCAATGGGAGGCTAAGTATTAGCTTGGCTCTTCCCTTCGGGATTTAAGGTACAAGTATTTAAGTTGCAGGTATTTAACTACTGTAAGTAAAAATCTCCAATGGGAGGCTAAGCATTGGCTTGGCTCTTCCCTTTGGGATTTAAGGTACATGTATTTAAGTTGCAGGTATTTAACTAATGTAAGTAAAAACCTCCAATGAGAGGCTAAGCATTGGCTTGGCTCTTCCCTTTGGGATTTAAGGTACAGGTATTTAAGTTGCAGGTATTTAACTACTGTAAGTAAAAACTTCCAATGGGAGGCTAAGCATTGGCTTGGCTCTTCCCTTTGGGATTTAAGGTACAAGTATTTAAGTTGCAGGTATTTAACTACTGTAAGTAAAAACCTCCAATGGGAGGCTAAGCATTAGCTTGGCTCTTCCCTTTGGGATTTATGGTGCAGGTATTTAAATTGCGGATGGACTTTGTCCTCTCCATTCTGGGGTATGAATTCTTTAAAATAAAATACAACGAATTGATTCAACAATTTGAAATTTGTGCGCGCTTGAGGACTCCTCCAAGCCGATTTTGTGCTTCCATAGGGTTGACCATTGATATAAAGCTGCGGCTTCCTGACATAAAATAGAGTGAAATGTCAGTATACAAAATATGTGCTAATCTGCACCTAAAACCAGAAGAGTGGAAAGAGTACTTATCTCCCATTTTTTTGGGAGGGATTTCTATAATTGATTTTCGCTCTCTATGTTCCCAATATAGAGAGTTTCTTTTGAATTAAGAGGGACTTTTAGTCACAGATCAGTTGAGAAATCGGTGGACAGCTTAGGAGCTTGTCTGGGCCGATTTTTGCATCTCTACGAGATTTTTGCTGTTGACGTAGAGATATCCTTCTCCTGACATAAAATATGGAAAAAAAAAGAGGAGATGGAGAAAGTATATACAATTTGTGCTAATTTGCAAGTAAAACCATAAACAAATGAATAAATAAAAACACTTAGCTCGAATTTGCTTGCTCGTTGACGAGGAAGAACTCTTGATTTATATTGATCGATGAAGGAATTTGTGATGATAACCCCTAGCTTTAAACTTCCATCATCTTCAAAATTCTCTCTCTTTTGGTATTTTCTTTCTCTCAAATTTTTCTTCAATCTCCCAAAACTCTCTCAAACATCCAAAATTTTCTCTCAAAAAAAAAATCTTTCAAACACTTCAAATTTTCTCTCCAAAAAATCCCATCCTCAAACTCACTTCTTCCTCCTTTTAGAATCTACTCATCTATCTCCCATTATAATTTTTCCACTAACTCTATCTCCCATTCTAATTTCTCCACTAACTCTTCTTCATTTTCATCTTCCATTCTCCATCTCTATCTCACATTCTAATCTCTCCACTAACTCTTCTTCATCTTCATCTTCCCTTCTCCATATTTATCTCCCATTCTAATTTTTCCACTAACTCTTCTTCATCTCCATCTTCCCTTCTCTATTCTTATCTTCCATTCTAATTTCTCCACTAACTCTTCTTCATCTCCATCTTCCCTTCTCTATTCTTATCTTATTTTCTCCATCCATCCTTATCCAACTTCTCTTCTTCATCTCCTCTTCTCCATCTTCCCTTCTCTATTCTAATTTATCCACTAACTCTTCTTTTTGTTATTTGTGAAATAATCATTCAAGAGTTAGGTATTTGCACTCTAGTCCTTGAATTTTAAGTATTTACAATTCAGTCCATGAAAAAATATATTTCTTTAAGTCCAAATCTCCTCACAATTTTTGACACACCAAAATTTACCACATGTCAAATTTAAGCTCATTTCTTGTCGCTGAAAATAATGCAGAATTTAATTAAAGCCCTTTTACAAAATTGAGTCATTCTGGGTATAATTGAGCCAAGATGAAAATTAAAATATTAGAAGACAATGTCACAACTCATAAAAAGTGAAAATTAAAAATAAGTTGGCTCAAATTAAATTTTTTTAGGCCCGATTCGAGATTATACTCGTGAAGGAACACGTGACTCGAATTGGATTTTTCTGAATTTGCAATGGCCAATATGAAAATAGATTTAAAATAAAAATATTAACTATCTTTGTGTATTTTTTTGGCCTTAAATGTTAATTTTCCAAAATTTTCAAGTATTTTTGTATTATTTTTTTTAAAAAATTAAATATATATAATATGAAAATTTATTTTTTGTTCAAAAATGGTTGCCTAGGCTTGGCCAAGGCTTTCAAAGTTGATTTTTCAATTTTATGAATTTTTATGAATTTTCTATTAATTTTCGAAAATAAATAAATAAAAAATACCGAAAAATACGAAAAATATGGAAAATCATTTTTTGATCAAAATTGGTTCTTTAGGCTTAGCCAAGGTCTCCAAAGTTGATTTTTCAATTTTATGAGTTTTTATAAAAAAAAATTTATTAATTTTAAAACAGAAATGATGATTAAAAATCAGGTGTCAACATCAGTCGTCTCGTCTCATCTTGGTCTCTTTCAAGCAACTCCCTTGGTCTCGACTCTCAATTTCCATCAACTCACAGTTGCACCCCCAATTATCCCTCACAAGTATAACTCACTGCCTCACCTCCCTCTCTCACTCTCGGTCGCTTCCATTTGCTAAAAGCTAGAACCCTAATTGCTGCCATTTGCCCATTTTTAGTTTTTTCAATCTAATCGCTGTTCAAAGTTCTAATTAAGAGGAAAGTGAAGTACTCTTTGTACGTGTTGAATTTTTTTTATACAAACAATAAGGAAATTAAAGAAAGGGACATTCCTTTTTGTTGAAAAAAAAGAAGCTTGGTGGGATCGGATCATGGCTTGCTGGAAAACAAGCCATTGATAGCATGAAATTTGGTAGGAAGGTTCCATTGACTCACTTGGGAATTAGACTAGACCGGTGGCATGGTTCTCTGGTGGGTCTGTGGAACCAACATGCGGCTCTTGATTCTAGGTGGGCTAGGTTTTAATGTGAGAACTGTTCACCCTGAAATCGATTGTCCCTTAAAGGAATAAAAATGAATGGTTGTGTGAGGAAGTGAATGAAGTGGAAATATGTGCTAATTATGGCCGTTTTTGTTTTCTTATTTAACGTAATGGTAATTTAGAAATACCAATAAACGAGACAAAACCCACCTTTTTAATTAATAATATAGATTTCGGCCAAAAATAATAATACAAATAGATGATTTTAAATAGAAAATTAAGTGTACTTACCATTACAAATTAAATACCAAATATAGTAAGTCAGTAGAATTAATATTTTGTGATCTTTGATATTATTGTCACTTATGTTAACCATGATTCATGAATGATGTTTAGTCAATTATCTCATTGCCAATCATAACTATGTTGCTCAAACTATGATTTAAATAACTAAAAGTGCATTATATATGTCAAGACCTAAAAATTGGGTTTTTCAATCTTAGGTTGCTGGATTACCAAATTAATTAACTTAGCTTGAACTTTTCCAAATTCTACTAAATCACGAATTAAGGTTTAGGTGATTATTAGGCAAAAGATTTTAAATTTTTTAGAGCCGCCACTAATCTTTTTTTGGTAGTTCGATTAGAAATCTAAGTAAATTATTGAAAACTAAATTACTTTTACGAATCAGTAATTTTGAGTTCGGGACTTGGTTACATTAATTTTTTAAATTAATACCTTTTTGGTACCAATTTCATAGAAAATGTTCAATTTGGCCTTCAGATTCAAAGGTGTAATATTTTTGGGTTTTTCTAATGTTTTTTTTTCATTTTTATGTAATTTTTGAAATTTATGGAAAAAAAAATGAAAGTGAATTGGTTTGTGATTATCTTAAAAAAATCGAATTTGATTTTCATCATTTTCCAAAAAATTGTAAGAAAATCTTGTTGTCCTATGTCTACATCTTTTAAAGATTGGGATGATTTAAAAAAAAAGATTTTATTTATTAAACGCAATCCATTAGATAGGACTTCTAGGTAATCCTATCTTTCTAAAAGTGATAAGATGTGATTTTCAAGAAACCATATCTTTTTTTTTTTAATTTTCAAAGATTTAATTATTATTTTTTTGCTAATTTTAGTTTTTATGAATGAATTTAAATTTGAGTTGCAAATCTTTTAGTTGAAAGATAATAACCATTATTTCTTTTGAATTAAGTTTCGTTCTAAAACCCGATAAATCAAGACTAAAAATTCGAAATACTCGCTATGGAAATAATTCTATCTAAAGCCTAAAACCTAATAAATAGAATTATTCCCATGTGTTCAATTACGGATTAGGAAATTTTCCCGATCGATCACATTTTAAAATTTTTTGATATCTTGGGTATCTTAGATATATTCAATAGGCTTTTTCGAGTTAACCAGACTATACTCCAAAAAAAATTCAATCAAATCACAATATTTCAAATTTGGCAATTGATGTGCACATGATATATTCAAGAATCAAATCAGGTCCGAATTTTTTCAAAAAAAAAATCGGCAAGTCAACGTGTATCACAAGATTTCATTTTCTTTTGACATTCAAATTCAATTTTAATATGCAATTATTAAAACCGAATATTAGATTATACCGAATCATCAGAACACGCAAAGATGAGGCAATTGGATCAATC
Source organism: Psidium guajava (assembly GCA_016432845.1). Classification (NCBI taxonomy): domain Eukaryota; kingdom Viridiplantae; phylum Streptophyta; class Magnoliopsida; order Myrtales; family Myrtaceae; genus Psidium; species Psidium guajava. The sequence continues at coordinate 1,946,050 of CM028230.1, forward strand.
AATTCATACAATATAGGCTATTTCATACTCAAAACTGTGAGAATATGTATGATCTAATTTTCGTGCACAATCTATCGAATTTAGGCAATTCTCGGGCATCTTATTTTTGGCAACCTAACTTTCAAGATATGCGAACGAATGTTCACTCAATGCAAGAATACAGCAATCAAACATCACAGGATCTTAAATTAAGAAAAGTACCTGATTTGCAAGTTCAGGTTTCCAATTTGAACCCTCGCTCCAGAGCTTGTATCAAACCTTGGAGCATCACGATCGGCTTGTGAGGGAAAAAAAACCAAGCACTACTTGGATTCCTTACCACCAGTGGCTCCAACGGTGAATTTCGTGTCCTTTAAAGTGAGGGGACAGCAACACGATGGCAGAAACAATAATTGAATAGGAGAGGTTAAGCAACAACCTTCAGTGGCCTTGGCTATGACGACAAGAACCCCAAAATGCGTCTGGGTGACCCCGTGCAGTAGCTTTGAGTCAGCTTGGCCCGCACTACACAGGAGCAAAAATAGCACCAAGGCAAAGACGACCAGGAAGCAACAGAAGGCAGCAGCACCTCAATGCGGACATCAAAGAACTGTCGGGTCAATGGCTGAAGCGAAGCAACGAACACGCGAGACACCTCCATGTCAGGGATAGCACGGTCGGGGCTGAGTAGAACCCGTGACCCTGGCGGTAGGCAAACGGCGGGAGCAGTCGGGATTGTCGAGAGGGAGGTGCTGCACCAAAGCTCAAGCTCTCTCTCCCTCACGTGCTCTCTCAGTTTGCTGAGTAAAACTCTGAATTTTCCGGATTCACTCGAGTGAATCCCGATGAAACCCAACAGAGCAAGTTCATATGCTTTTTTTTTAGATCTGGAAGTAACAGTGGATACGAAAATCTCTTTGTTTGTTTCCCCCCTGGAACTGATTTTCCTTCCTGTTCTCGCCCCCTCCTCAGTTTGTTAGAGGAGAGAAACATCGAAGAGGCAATTTTTCTCATTCCCCTTTTTTATACGGTGACCACTATTTTTTTTTTTATAATAACCGAGCTATTGAGAAGAATATGAATCACATGGTAATTTCTGTCGTTATGGGCTCCTTTGAATTTTACGCCTCGGCAGGTTCGTCGAGAAAAATTAAGTCCAGATCATCCACGGTCAGTCCAATATAATGCAAATTTATGCGTGCTAAAAAATTAAAATGAACTAAGTGTTGTCGCGACCCTCTAAAAAAATTTTAAATTTTAAAAAGGGTTAACGGATTATTAGGTTAATTAGATTTGACTAACCTAACGCGGACCCTCCCAAGCCCTACCGAATCGCAACTTTGGTTTTTGTTTAAATGATTTTAAAATTTGGAGTCGCCACTAATCGTTCTTGGTAGGTCGATTAGAAACCTAAATAAATTAGCGGGAGAACTAATTTATTCCTGCGAACCAGAGATTAGGAGCTCGGGGACTTGGTTACACTAGTTAATTAAAACTAATGCCCTTTCGGTACCTTAATTTCATGGATATCCTAATTCGGCAACTCAGGCTTGGTTTATTCCTAAGGCTATAGTAGGGTATTCTCTTTTGTGTTTTCACTTTTTAAATAGGATGCATGGATGGTATATATTTTTATTTGTTATATTTTTTTAAGTGTTAAAGATTCCCTGAATCCGAAAGAAGGAGTGTGTTAACGACTTCTGTGCAGTATTACAACCTACTTATCTTTTGGGTCTGATGATTCAAAAATTAAATTATAGGAAGTACATGACAGTGAATAAACACCTCCAATGGGAGGCCTAGCATTGGCTTGGCTCTTCCCTTTGGGATTTAAGGTACAGGTATTTAAGTTGCAAGTATTTAAACTACTGTAAGTAAAAACCTCCAATGGGAGGCTAAGCATTGGCTTGGCTCTTCCCTTTGGGATTTAAGGTACATGTATTTAAGTTGCAGGTATTTAACTACTGTAAGTAAAAACCTCCAATGGGAGGCTAAGCATTGGCTTGGCTCTTCCCTTTGGGATTTAAGGTACATGTATTTAAGTTGCAAGTATTTAACTACTGTAAGTAAAAACCTCCAATGGGAGGCTAAGCATTGGCTTGGCTCTTCCCTTTGGGATTTAAGGTATAGGTATTTAAGTTGCAGGTATTTAACTACTGTAAGTAAAAACCTCCAATGGGAGGCTAAGCATTGGCTTGGCTCTTCCCTTTGGGATTTAAGGTACAGGTATTTAAGTTGCAGGTATTTAACTACTGTAAGTAAAAACCTCCAATGGGAGGCTAAGCATTGGCTTGGCTCTTCCCTTTGGGATTTATGGTGCAGGTATTTAAATTGCGGATGGAATTTGTCCTCTCCATTCTGGGGTATGAATTCTTTAAAATAAAATACAACGAATTGATTCAACAATTTGAAATTTGTGCGCGCTTGAGGACTCCTCCAAGCCGATTTTGTGCTTCCATAGGGTTGACCATTGATATAAAGCTGCGGTTTCCTGACATAAAATAGAGTGAAATGTTAGTATACAAAATATGTGCTAATCTGCACCTAAAACCAGAAGAGTAGAAAGAGTACTTATCTCCCATTTTTTGGGAGGGATTTCTATAATTGATTTTCGCTCTCTATGTTCCCAATATAGAGAGTTTCTTTTGAATTAAGAGGGACTTTTAGTCACAGATCAGTTGAGAAATCGGTGGACAGCTTAGGAGCTTGTCTGGGCCGATTTTTGCATTTCGACGAGATTTTTGCTGTTGACATAGAGATATCCTTCTCCTGACATAAAATATGGAAGAAAAAGGAGATGGAGAAAGTGTATACAATTTGTGCTAATTTGCGAGTAAAACCATAAATAAATGAATAAATAAAAACACTTAGCTTGAATTTGTTTGCTCGTTGACGAGGATGAACTCTTGATTTATATTGATCGATGAAGGAATTTGTGATGATAACCCCTAGCTTTAAACTCCCATCATCTTCAAAATTCTCTCTCTTTTGGTATTTTCTTTCTCTCAAAATTTTCTTCAATCTCCCAAAACTCTCTCAAACATCCAAAATTTTCTCTCCAAAAAATTCTCCCAAACACTTCAAATTTTCTCTCTCAAGAATCCTTTCTCAAGCTCACTTCTTCCTCCTTTTATAACCTACTCATCTATCTCCCATTCTAATTTTTCCACTAACTCTATCTCCCATTCTAATTTCTCCACTAACTCTTCTTCATTTTCATCTTCCATTCTCCATCTCTATCTCACATTCTAATCTCTCCACTAACTCTTCTTCATCTTCATCTTCCCTTCTCCATATTTATCTCCCATTCTAATTTCTCCACTAACTCTTCTTAATCTCCATCTTCCCTTCTCTATTCTTATCTTCCATTCTAATTTCTCTACTAACTCTTCTTCATCTCCATCTTCCCTTCTCTATTCTTATCTTATTTTCTCCATCCATTCTTCTCCAACTTCTCTTCTTCATCTCCTCTTCTTCATCTTCCATTCTCTATTCTAATTTATCCACTAACTCTTCTTTTTATTATTTGTAAAATAATCCTTCAAGAGTTAGGTATTTGCACTCTAGTCCTTGAATTTTAAGTATTTACAATTCAGTCCCTAAAAAAAATATATTTCTTTAAGTCCAAATCTCCTCACAATTTTTGACACACCAAAATTTACCACATGTCAAATTTAAGCTCATTTCTTGTCGCTGAAAATAATGCATAATTTAATTAAAGCCCTTTTGCAAAATTAAGTCATTCTGGGTATAATTGGGCCAAGATGAAAATTTAAAATATTAGAAGACAATGTCACAACTCATAAAAAGTGAAAGTTAAAAATAAGTTGACTCAAATTAAATTTTTTTAGGCCCGATTCGAGATTATACTCGTGAAGGAACACGTGACTCGAATTGGATTTTTCTGAATTTGCGATGGCCAATATGAAAATAGATTTAAAATAAAAATATTAACTATCTTTGTGTATTTTTTGGCCTCAAATGTTATTTTTCCAAAATTTTCAAATATTTTTGTATTTTTTTTTAAAAAAAATTAAAATATATATAATATGAAAAATTATTTTTTGGTCAAAATTCGTTCCCTAGGCTTGGCTAAGGTTCCCAAAGTTTATTTTTCAATTTTATGAATTTTTATGGATTTTCTATTAATTTTCGAAAATAAATAAATAAAAAATACGTAAAAATACTGAAAATATGAAAAATCGTTTTTTGGTCAAAATTGGTTCCCTAGGCTTGGCTAAGGTCCCCAAAGTTGATTTTTCAATTTTATGAATTTTTATGGATTTTTTATTACTTTAGCAATAGAAAAAATGATTAAAAATCAGGTGTCAACAGCTGCCCCTCTTTGAAAGGAAGCTCGGTAGAGGTTCATTTCAAAGACCAGATGACACCTGGATTCTTATCGACTCAATACAAGTAAATAAAAAGAGTCGTGACATGATTGTTCCACTGAAAATGAAATGAGAACCTAAGGATTCGTTATATAAAAAAACTTTAGGGTGGTTGAACTTGAACCCGTATGGTGGATCAACCCATGGTAGATTCCTAATAAAAGGATTCTACTGATTAAAAATTGAATTAAAATTTGACCCGTATGGTGGGTCATACCATTTGACCCGTATGGTGGGTCGTACCATGGTAGATTCCTAATAAAAGGATTCTACTGATTAAATTTTGATTGAGATTTGACCCGTATGGTAGGTCACCACATGGAGATACCTGTAAGAAGGACTTGGTGCCTGTAGAAAGGACTTGGTGCCAGTAAAAAGGACTTGGTGCTTTGCCTGTAAGAAGAACTTTGTGCCTGTAAGAAGGACTTGCTTTGCCTGTAAGAAGGACTTGATTTGCCTGTAAGAAGGACTTTGTTTGCCTGTAAGAAGGACTTTGTTTTGCCTGTAAGAAGGACTTACTTTGCCTGTAAGAAGGACTTTGTGCCTGTAAGAAGGACTTGATTTGCCTGTAAGAAGGACTTTGTTTGCTTGTAAGAAGGACTTTATGCCTGTAAGAAGGACTTGATTTGCCTGTAAGAAGGACTTTATGCCTGTAAGATGTGCCTGTAAGAAGGACTTGATTTGCCTGTAAGAAGGACTTTGTGCCTGTAAGAAGGACTTGGTTTGCCTCAAAGGGTGCCATTCTGGAATCTGGAAAGATCAGGAATCCTGCAGAAGCTCAAACCCAAATTATATTATCCTGTCGCTTTAGGAATAAACCAAAGAGGCAGAGATCAAAAGGTCTCGAACATTTCTGTCCTTGAGACAAATCATGCTTTATTGAAGAAGGTGGATACCTGTATGTACCGCAATGGATTCGAGTACCCCAACAACCGTCAGAATTCATTCTCTTGAAAGGTTCAGGTTGAAGATATACTTACCTGAGAATTTGGAAGAAATGCTTGGTGGCTTCTCGACAACCAGGCTTGTTCATTCAATAATCGCTGAATGAATTTCAAGACTTTGGAAGGTAGTTTGAACATTGGGAATGTGTTGCCTGTCAGGCAGTATCAGAGGTAACATGTGCAAGCATTTTCATCAATGAGTTGATCGGTTCATGTAAAACTATTCAACCAAGTCGGCAATGATTAGAAGTAGTCTGTGTGATAACTCATGATGCAATCAATCCAAATATGGATCATGCAAAACTATTCTGTCAAGCTTGCATTACCAATTCTGTTTAAGGAGGTTCTCATAGTATGAACGCCTCGAATGTAATCTGAATGGGGGACTTCAATCCGAAAGGGCCTTCTCTCACTATGGGGAAAGGCTGTTTATCTGTAAATTAAAATGTTAGACTTGCGTGGAAATGGTTTGCCTTTCCTCATCCTGTCATGCCCCATTCTGCACATTTGATGTCTCCTGTGCAGTTTATACTCTAAGTTGGAGTTGGTAAGTTAAACACACGGAATAGTCATACATAATTCATGAACTGTGTAAGCACAATGCAGATGTGACAATTTTTTAGCATTACGTGTGTTTATATAATGTGCAAATATGGGCGGATTTGAATTGCCCCTGGTATGTGGGCGGACCGAACAAATTGGGAAGCCTACTCCTTATGTCGAGGGGTGGTTCGTCTCAAACTTTGTCTCTACGTGATGAAGCATATGGGTGAGGGAGCATTTCGGTTTGTTTAATGACAGCGACCGCCACGGTTTAGCGGTTAAATGCCCCTGTAAAAAGCAGAGAAATTATTCTTGAAATCAAACGAGATAAGGAAGACATATTTGCTTTTTCGCTTCAGAGCTTGTGATCAATTTGCCCCATTTTTCACCAGAATAGATCTTGTCAGATGATCATAATTTTCTTTTGGATTTGTCTCCTTCAACATGTTAAATGTTAGTGTAAATATTTCCTGTAAAAAGAAAAAGAGACATATCAGCCAGTATTAAAAGGGATAAATTGAAAACGATACTGATTTACCCTTCATCTTGAATGTCTTGCACGAGTCTTTTACCAGTTTTGTTGGATTGAATTTTCCTCGACTTTTGTTGGGCGCCTCACCATTATGGGAAGACTATGGTAAAATACTGACTTTGATATTACTCGTCGAGTATTCCTGTTTGTAAAAAAAAGAAATGCACAAAAAGTTGTTTCATTTATTTATAATACATACAACATTCCCCACCCTTGGGGATCGAACTCGGAATATTTCGGACCTACTGTCATCCCCCATACCATTCGGTCCATTGGACCGTAGGTGTCCATGGGGCTTTCTTTTCAAGGGTTAATCCTTGGGGATAACGCAGCCCTGTTGTATCACCTTGGGCCATGTTACGGTATTTCTCGAGGTAATTTGCAATCCCTGTTAAGAATGGAATAAGACAATTCAAGACTTGAGATGATTATGTGCACATTAGAACGATACAGAATTACCCATTTCTGAGATTGTTCGCGTCTTTCGCTTGTACTTTCCTTTGTCCGAAGCTGTCTATCCCGTGGTAATGCCCATGAGTTGATTTGCCCCCAAATTTTATCCAACCTGTATTCGGATATGATTGCGTTCTCGGGTCGATTTGCAATTTCCTGAGAATAGAAGGGGCTTAATTTTAAAACTTGGAGCAACTGAGGGTAAATTGAAACGATACGGAGTTACCCTTCAGGTTTATGCAGATTTTCACTCGCCATCAATTCGTCGCGAGGTTGGTGAGGTGGCGGATTCGAGCATTTAATAGGGGGAAGTCGGATTATTACTCCTTGCTTTTACACATTCACAAAAGCAGAAAAACACATCACGCAAGGAAATAAAACACATTCACTCATTCAGGATTAGTTCCGCTTCCTCTGCAGGCTCTCCCATGATCAGCTGGCTTCATCCCAAATTAGGTATGCATCGGCCATAATGAAGGTCTCGTGGTCACTGGCTGAACAAGTGCATCACAGTCCCGATGCTTTACCGATATCAAACTGGTTGATTATGGCGAAAAGATCATCGTCAATGTCCGCTTGGTGGTGATCTGTCCCTTCTTCCTCGGGAGGTATTGATGCTGATCCAGTATCATTAGTCCTTTTGTACCCTCCTCCAACAGAACTCGATCCTGTTATAAACTGGTCTAACTCACCTCTTAAACGTGCATTTTCGATCCTCAGATCATGCATTTCATCGAGGGTGAGGAGGAGGCTATTGCAGTTGGGGCAGGTGGCGGAGTCAAAAGTCTCTTTATACATCTTGTTTTCCGCTCGGAGGTTTTCATTTTCAACTCTTAGAAACTCGGCTTCGTTGTGCTCATGACGAGCCTTCATTCGGGTTCGCCTATTTTGAAACCAGAACTTGATTTGCAAAGGTTCAAGTCCTAACTCTTGACTCAGTTCCATTTTCTGTTTGCCGTCTGGCATAGGGCATGTTCTGAAGAAATCCTCAAGCCTTTGTACCTGCTCCTTAGTATGGCGACGGTAACGCTTCTTTTGACCCTTACCGTTATTGTCCTTATCTTTACTGAGATTTTAGACGTCGTCGGCGGAAGAGCCAGGCTCCACAGGCTCGATCCCAAACATGGCTTCGAACTCTTCCTCTCCCATATTCAGCAGGCAATGATAGCTCTCGGGAGTATTGGGTTGAGACATCTTTGATTTGGTTGATGATTTCTCAAGATTTGCTACTCGCTTCCGGTGTTTTCACTCTCTTTGAATTTTTCTGAGCGATTGCCTATGCCTTAAGACCCTCTTCCGAGCATGGCGTCTCTTTTAAAATTAAACGTGGGTTTAGCAACTGTATTGCTTCTTCCAAGGGTCCGGCCTTTCTCAATCCTCTTTTCTTATCGTGTCTCTTGCTCGGCTCGTCTCCTTCCATCTTTTCGTGATAGGGCCCCTTGTTGTTGTCTCCACCGTCAATTTGCTGGCGAGTTCTTCAATAAAGACGAGTCGTATCTCTTTTCTGCCGAAAATGTCTTTGTCTCCCACTCAGCTTATTTTTTATCTTTTCTTTTTCAAAGTAGTGGCGTCCCGTTTAGCTTTGCCGTAGAGACGTCGGATTTGCTTGGCTGGAGATTGGAGACGAGTAGCGGAGGTGATACTGATAGGGAATGTTAGACAGGAAAATCTGGCCAGTAGAGACTTCCCCTGCAAAAATAAAAGAGAATGCGGCAGTATATGTTCTTCATATTCTAGAAAAATTGGAACGATATTGTTTTACCCTTGTGTGTACTTCTATTGAATTTGAATTGAGGAAGTTCCTTCATTTGGACTGGATTGAATTGTATGTCCCGAGTTGCCCTTCACTTTGAGCTTGCCACGTAAGTGCTTTGCTTAGTTGGGCCTTATTTTCTTTCGGGTTGCCTTGGACCATCATCATTTTCTATGCCATCGGGTCCGTGGACCGGAGGGCTCCTTTAATTTGAAGGTTACCTTCGAGGCAAATGAGTCCTATCGCGTTCCATTGGGTCATTTCATTTTGCGACACTCTTGAGGCACTTTGCGATTCCCTGGGTGAGAATGGAACAAATCCAATTTAGCATTTTGCAACGATTGAGGGTAAATTGGAACGACACACAATTACCCGTCTTCGAGCTCGCCTGGGCATTTCACTTGAAATTTCCCTACGTGAGGCCATTCAACATTTCTCATTATGGCAGTCAGCGACGTTACCACAAATTGATCCGCCCTAAATCTAGCATAAAAAGGGATTCACGCATTCGACGGGATAAAAATAAATAAATAAATAAATTGCCCCCTTGTCCCTGAATTAAATCGAGATACCTAGAAAGCTGGAAGATATCATACGCAGGGGAATTAAGCATGAAATAAAATGTGCACTTATTCAAGGTCAGTTCTGCCTCTCTGTGGCTCTTCGATAATCAGCTAGTCTCGTGTTGGTTCGGGTGTGGATGATCGATGTTTGAGAGTCCCTACTCACTGGCTCCTGATCGCGGCTTGGGACGTCTGTCAACCCTAAACTGGTTGACCAGGGCAGTAAGCTCATCATCTGGGTAATCTCTTGAACCTTCCAGCAACTGATGCTCGAATTGGGCATTGTTGTTGGCAAATGCTGGCGGTAGATTTCTCATTCTGTCCTCGCCATGAGCAATTTGACTTCTCGTGCTGGAGCCTTCATCATTACTCGAGAAAGTGTGGGGATCACCAACTGTCCTGCTGCCAAAAACTCCTTCCATTCGAGGATTAAAGAAGTGGAAGTGCTCAGGATAATTTCTTGTCTGATTCTCTGGCTGCGCAGGCGCGCTGATCATGGGATGAATTCTAGCCACGGGTTGGTGCTTAGACCAAGGAGTCTGAATACACTGCCCCTGCGGTCTATACTCTTGAAGAGCATTAGGGTGATTCTGGGGGATACTTTGATTAACGCCTGGAGGATTGATGGCACGGCTACTGGCTTGGTTGATGATGGGAAGTGGCTCGCCCCATGCTAACCCGTGGAACTTATGGTGGCGAGGAGACTCGACATTCAGGCTTGGATCAGTCCCGCCTTGGTTTTCTTGATTCTGAGCTGCATTGTGTTCTCTCACCCTTTTTCTGTACTTCTGAAGATGACTCGAAACATTTGCTTTAGTGAGTCCCTCTACGTTCATAATTTCCAGTATATGTTGCGGCCGTGCCGAATCGATTCCTACCTGTTGAACTGCATTAACAAACATACGATGCAGCTCGGGAGACCAACTCATCTTCTTTCTCCAGTTGCTTGGAACAAAATTGAAGGCTTGATACTTGTTCTCATGGTCGTGCAATTGCTTCCTTATCACGTGCTGCCATATGTTTTGAAGCATCTGAACCCTAACTAGTTTCGTTACGACGTCTTGGGCCCCATTTAAGACAGCCTTCATTATGGCTTGCTGATCATCGCTTGCCGATATTACGAGGACTGGCATGTTTAATTTAGAATTGATGACTTCCAAGAGAGTGAAAACATCCATGTCAATCCCTACCATGGCGGTGAGGACGATATCAAACTGGTCACCACTCCTCCTTAATATCTCTAAGGCCTCTGTCGCCTTTGCTTGAGCTACAACCTTATACCGGCATTTTCTCAATACGTTAACAAGGATTGACAGAGAGACTGGATTACCGTCAATGGCCATGACCAGTAGACCCTCAGGGTAAGGAACTTCATTAGCTTCGATCAGGGTTGAACATGCGCCCGTTTCCCTAATGCTCGACATATTTCTGGATCTAGGACTGCCGACTCGAGACCGCCTCAGGATGTCTTCTTGGACTTGAGGGATCACGGGATCGTCGATGGTTTCTCGTAACAGACTTTGAAAGCCGATGCTTTGATGGTGAAGGTTTTGAATTCCTCTCCCACGAGAACTCCTTCCTCTCTATCTTTCTCCTGCGAGTTCTTGCGAATGAACTCTCACTATCAAATGAGGACAAGTTCTCTCTCTGGCAATAGCAACGACTTCCCTCTTCACGGGCAGTGCTATTAGATTTTTCGAGGGAGAAAATCTGATATTCAGCTTTTGATCAAAGGGGAAATCCTTGTTTCTCGCTCAGTTCGTCTTCCTTTTTTCTTTTCGTGGTAGAGGGCCCTTGTCAAGATCTCCACCGTCGATTTACTGGCGGGTCCTCCAATAAAGACGAGTCGTATCTCCTTTTCTGCCGAAAATTTTTTTGTCTCCCACTCAGCTCGTTTTTTATTCTTTCTTTTTCAAAGTGGTGGCAGCCCGTCCAACTTTTCTGCAGAGACGTCGGGTCTGCTCAGCTTGAGGTTGCCGCTTGACTGGAATTCGAGCCAGTGGGGGTGTTGCCGACAGAGAATGGTAGATAGAAAAAACTCGACCAATAAGGACTGCCCCTGTGAAATCATTATTTAAATTGAAGCAGATTATCACCTTCGCATTCCGATCATCTGCCTCGCCTCTCTCCTCCTTTCTTTCGTGATCTGCTTTCAAAAATGGCCAATTCTCCTAACCATACCTTCTCCGCCGAAATCCTGGCTGGGTGGGAGAGACTCTACAATCTTCTTGGTAGAGGTTACGCTCATATAGCCCAAAACTCTACCGTTGAGGCTGAAATCCTCGGTTTATTCAGGACCCTAGACGCTGCTTCTGTTGAGGGTACCCAACTGGGGAGGGAGTATCGGAACTTCCCGACCCTCTTCATTAATTTTCTGGCTGCCTATAACCGCGCTTATGAGACGGTTATTGTGACTGCCGTCGTGAAAGCTCGTTACCGAGACCGGCACGAGCGTCTGGAAATAGTCACATTTATGGCTGATAATCACAAGAAAGCCTTCAAGTTTGCCAATGATCAGCTTTCGTGGCTAGTTCGTGAGAGGGGAAAGTTGGTGGACCGTCTGGCCTTGGTCCGAACTTACGCCGAACAGGAGCCGAGCAATATTATGATGAGGTGCAAATGCGGTTGGCTGCAGGAGAGACTTGATGACATTACGGCAGATATTGCTTTCGAGAGGGCGGCGATTTCGGACTTGGAGTTTGCTGTCGAGCATTACGAGGCCAGTATGGCCCAGACTAAGGAGAAGCGCGATCGCCTCTTCTTTAGGCTCGCGGAGCTTGATCCTGAGAACGCCCGGTGCACCCGGAGCATCAACTGTTTGGAGAGTCAGTTGAGCTCCTTCGTAATGGTTATCAGGGCTCAGTTTGGCTTTACTTTTCCTCCCCAGTGAGCTGTTGTAATGCTCTTTGATGAATGGAATGAAAGAAAAGCTTCACGTGTTTTTTTTTGTTTAATTTTCCTGCTATCGTTTCTTCCGCATAGCATAACAGAACGATTTGAGGTACCGAAGATGTCGAGGCTTAATGTTTTTCTTGATGTTCTTGTTTAATTGCTCCAGACGATGATATCGAGAACATTGATGAAGGGTTCGGCGGTGGCCCCCACTATCCATCTTGAGATCACAAACAATAACACTATGACAACTCGATCAGTGTGCTGGTAATAAATCCGGCCACGTGTTGTTGTCGCGACCCTCTAAAAAAATTTTAATTTTAAATTTTAAAAGGGGTTAACGGATTATTAGGTTAATTAGATTTGACTAACCTAATGCGGACCCTCCCAAGCCCTACCGAATCGTAACTTTGGTTTTTGTTTAAATGATTTTGAAATTTGGAGTCGCCACTAATCGTTCTTGGTAGGTCGATTAGAAACCTAAATAAATTAGCGGGAGAACTAATTTATTCCTGCGAACCAGAGATTATGAGCTCAGGGACTTGGTTACACTAGTTAATTAAAACTAATGCCCTTTCGGTACCTTAATTTCATGGATATCCTAATTCGGCAACTCAGGCTTGGTTTATTCCTAAGGCTATAGTAGGGTATTCTCTTTTGTGTTTTCACTTTTTAAATAGGATGCATGGATGGTATATATTTTTATTTGTTATATTTTTTTAAGTGTTAAAGATTCCCTGAAGCCGAAAGAAGGAGTGTGTTAACGACTTCTGTGCAGTATTACAACCTACTTATCTTTTGGGTTGATGATTCAAAAATTAAATTATAGGAAGTACATGACAGTGAATAAACACCTCCAATGGGAGGCCTAGCATTGGCTTGGCTCTTCCCTTTGGGATTTAAGGTACAGGTATTTAAGTTGCAAGTATTTAAACTACTGTAAGTAAAAACCTCCAATGGGAGGCTAAGCATTGGCTTGGCTCTTCCCTTTGGGATTTAAGGTACATGTATTTAAGTTGCAGGTATTTAACTACTGTAAGTAAAAACCTCCAATGGGAGGCTAAGCATTGGCTTGGCTCTTCCCTTTGGGATTTAAGGTACATGTATTTAAGTTGCAAGTATTTAACTACTGTAAGTAAAAACCTCCAATGGGAGGCTAAGCATTGGCTTGGCTCTTCCCTTTGGGATTTAAGGTATAGGTATTTAAGTTACAGGTATTTAACTACTGTAAGTAAAAACCTCCAATGGGAGGCAAAGCATTGGCTTGGCTCTTCCCTTTGGGATTTAAGGTACAGGTATTTAAGTTGCAGGTATTTAACTACTGTAAGTAAAAACCTCCAATGGGAGGCTAAGCATTGGCTTGGCTCTTCCCTTTGGGATTTAAGGTACAGGTATTTAAGTTGCAGGTATTTAACTACTGTAAGTAAAAACCTCCAATGGGAGGCTAAGCATTGGCTTGGCTCTTCCCTTTGGGATTTATGGTGCAGGTATTTAAATTGCGGATGGACTTTGTCCTCTCCATTCTGGGGTATGAATTCTTTAAAATAAAATACAACGAATTGATTCAATAATTTGAAATTTGTGCGCGCTTGAGGACTCCTCCAAGCCGATTTTGTGCTTCCATAGGGTTGACCATTGATATAAAGCTGCGGCTTCCTGACATAAAATAGAGTGAAATGTCAGTATACAAAATATGTGCTAATCTGCACCTAAAACCAGAAGAGTGGAAAGAGTACTTATCTCCCATTTTTTTGGGAGGGATTTCTATAATTGATTTTTGCTCTCTATGTTCCCAATATAGAGAGTTTCTTTTGAATTAAGAGGGACTTTTAGTCACAGATCAGTTGAGAAATCGGTGGACAGCTTAGGAGCTTGTCTGGGCCGATTTTTGCATATCTACGAGATTTTTGCTGTTGACGTAGAGATATCCTTCTCCTGACATAAAATATGGAAAAAAAAAGAGGAGATGGAGAAAGTGTATACAATTTGTGCTAATTTGCAAGTAAAACCATAAACAAATGAATAAATAAAAACACTTAGCTCGAATTTGCTTGCTCGTTGACGAGGATGAACTCTTGATTTATATTGATCGATGAAGGAATTTATGATGATAATCCCTAGTTTTGAACTCCCATCATCTTCAAAATTCTCTCTCTTTTGGTATTTTCTTTCTCTCAAATTTTTCTTCAATCTCCCAAAACTCTCTCAAACATCCAAAATTTTCTCTCCAAAAAAAAATCCTCCCAAACACTTCAAATTTTCTCTCTCAAGAATTCCCCCCTCAAGCTCACTTCTTCCTCCTTTTATAATCTACTCATCTATCTCCCATTCTAATTTTTCCACTAACTCTATCTCCCATTCTAATTTCTCCACTAACTCTTCTTCATTTTCATCTTCCATTCTTCATCTCTATCTCATATTCTAATCTCTCCACTAACTCTTCTTCATCTTCATCTTCCCTTCTCCATATTTATCTCCCATTCTAATTTCTCCACTAACTCTTCTTCATCTCCATCTTCCCTTCTCTATTCTTATCTTCCATTCTAATTTCTCTACTAACTCTTCTCCATCTTCCATTCTATATTCTTATCTTATTTTCTCCATCCATTCTTCTCCAACTTCTCTTCTTCATCTCCTCTTCTCCATCTTCCCTTCTCTATTCTAATTTATCCACTAACTCTTCTTTTTGTTATTTGTAAAATAATCCTTCAAGAGTTAAGTATTTGCACTCTAGTCCTTGAATTTTAAGTATTTACAATTTAGTCCCTGAAAAAATATATTTCTTTAAGTCCAAATCTCCTCACAATTTTTGACACACCAAAATTTACCACATGTCAAATTTAAGCTCATTTCTTGCCGTTGAAAATAATGCAGAATTTAATTAAAGCCCTTTTGCAAAATTAAGTCATTCTGGGTATAATTGGGCCAAGATGAAAATTTAAAATATTAGAAGACAATGTCACAACTCATAAAAAGTGAAAATTAAAAATAAGTTGACTCAAATTAAATTTTTTTAGGCCCAATTCAAGATTATACTCGTGAAGGAACACGTGACTCGAATTGGATTTTTTTGAATTTGCGATGGCCAATATGAAAATAGATTTAAAATAAAAATATTAACTATCTTTGTGTATTTTTTTTGCCTCAAATGTTATTTTTCCAAAATTTTCAAGTATTTTTGTATTTTTTTTAAAAAAAAATTAAAAATATATATAATATGAAATTTTATTTTTTGTTCAAAAGTGGTTGCCTAGGCTTGGCCAAGGCTTCCAAAGTTGATTTTTTAATTTTTTCATTTTTTCTTCATTTTTTGTTTTATGAATTTTCGAAAATAAAAATACCGAAAAATACTGAAAATATGAAAAATCGTTTTTTGGTCAAAATTGGTTCCCTAGGCTTGGCTAAGGTCCCCAAAGTTGATTTTTCAATTTTATGAATTTTTATGGATTTTTTATTACTTTAGCAATAGAAAAAATGATTAAAAATCAGGTGTCAACAGCTGCCCCTCTTTGAAAGGAAGCTCGGTAGAGGTTCATTTCAAAGACGAGATGACACCTGAATTCTAATCGACTCAATATAAGGAAATAAAAAGAGTCGTGACATGAATGTTCCACTGAAAATGAAATGAGAACCTAAGGATTCGTTATATAAAAAAACTTTAGGGTGGTTGAACTTGAACCCGTATGGTGGATCAACCCATGGTAGATTCCTAATAAAAGGATTCTACTGATTAAAAATTGAATTAAAATTTGACCCGTATGGTGGGTCATACCATTTGACCCGTATGGTGGGTCGTACCATGGTAGATTCCTAATAAAAGGATTCTACTGATTAAATTTTGATTGAGATTTGACCCGTATGGTAGGTCACCCCATGGAGATACCTGTAAGAAGGACTTGGTGCCTGTAGAAAGGACTTGGTGTCTGTAAAAAGGACTTGTGCCTGTAAGAAGGACTTGATTTGCCTGTAAA
The DNA here is from genome assembly GCA_016432845.1 of Psidium guajava. Taxonomy (NCBI): domain Eukaryota; kingdom Viridiplantae; phylum Streptophyta; class Magnoliopsida; order Myrtales; family Myrtaceae; genus Psidium; species Psidium guajava. The sequence continues at coordinate 1,962,071 of CM028230.1, forward strand.
AAGGACTTAATTTGCCTGTAAGAAGGACTTGATTTGCCTGTAAGAAGGACTTACTTTGCCTGTAAGAAGGACTTTGTGCCTGTAAGAAGGACTTGCGTTGCTTGTAAGAAGGACTTTGTTTGCCTGTAAGAAGGACTTTGTTTGCATGTAAGAAGGACTTTATGCCTGTAAGAAGGACTTGATTTGCCTGTAAGAAGGACTTGATTTGCTTGTAAGAAGGACTTTATGCCTGTAAGAAGGACTTGATTTGCCTGTAAGAAGGACTTGGTGCCTGTAAGAAGGACTTGGTTTGCCTGTAAGAAGGACTTAGCTTGCCTATAAGAAGGACTTGATTTGCCTATAAGAAGGACTTTATGCCTGTAAGAAGGACTTGGTTTGCCTGTAAGAAGGACTTGATTTGCTTGTAAGAAGGATTTGATTTGCCTGTAAGAAGGACTTAATTTGCCTGTAAGAAGGACTTTGTGCCTATAAGAAGGACTTTGTACCTGTAAGAAGGACTTGATTTGCCTGTAAGAAGGACTTGTTTTGCCTGTAAGAGGGACTTTGTTTGCCTGTAAGAAGGACTTGATTTGCCTGTAAGAAGGACTTTATGCCTGTAAGAAGGACTTGGTTTGCCTGTAAGAAGGACTTTGTGCTTGTAAGAAGGACTTGGTTTGCCTGTAAGAAGGACTTAGTTTGCCTGTAAGAAAGACTTTATGCCTGTAAGAAGGACTTGGTTTGCCTGTAAGAAGGACTTAGTTTGCCTGTAAGAAGGACTTTATGCCTGTAAGAAGGACTTGGTTTACCTGTAAGAAGGACTTAGTTTGCCTGTAAGAAGGGCTTGGTGTACCTCAAAGGGTGCCATTCTGAAATCTGGGGAGATCAGGAATCCTACGGAAGCTCAAACCCAAATTATATTTTCCTGTCGCTTTAGGAATAAACCAAAGAGGCAGAGATCAAAAGGTCTCGAACATTTCTGTCCTTGAGACAAATCATGCTTTATTGAAGAAGGTGGATACCTATATATACCGCAATGGATTCGAGTACCCCAACAACCGTCAGAATTCATTCTCTTGAAAGGTTCAGGTTGAAGATATACTTACCTGAGAATTTGGAAGAAATGCTTGGTGGCTTCTCGACAACCAGGCTTGTTCATTCAATAATCGCCAAATGAATTTCAAGACTTTGGAAGGTAACTCAAACACCGGGAATGTGTTGCCTGTCAGGCAATGTCAGAGCTAACATGTGCAAGCATTTTCATCAATGTGTTCATTGGTTCATACAAAATTGTTCAGCTAAGTTGGCAATGATTAGAGGCAGTCTGTGTAATAACTCATGATGCAATTAATCAACATATGGATCATGTATTGCATTACCATTTCTGTTTAAGGAGGTTCTTATAGTATGAACACCTCGAATGTAATATGAATGGGGGACTTCATTCCGAAAGGGCTTTCTCTCACTCTGAAGAAAGGCTGTTTATCTGTAGATTAAAATGTTAGACCTGTGTGGAAATGGTTTGTCTTTCCTCATCCTGTTATGCCCCATTTTGCACATTTGATGTCTCCTATGCAGTTTATGCTCTAAGTTGGAGTTGGTAAATTAAACATGCGGAATAGTCATACATAATTCATGAAATGTGTAAACACAATGCCGATATGACAATTTTTAGCATCATGTGTGTTTATATAATGTGCAAACATGGGCGGATTTGAATTGCCCCTGGTATGTGGGTGGATTGAAAAAATTGGGAAGGCCACTCCTTATGTCGAGGAGCGGTTTGTCTCAAGTTTTGCCCCTGCACGATGAGGCATATGGGTGAGGGAGCATTTTGGTTTGTTTAGTGACAGCGACCGCCATGGTTTGCGGTTAAATGCCCCTGCAAAAAGTAGAGAAATTATTCTCGAAATCAAACAAGATAAGAAAGACATATTTGCTTTTTCGCTTCAGAGCTTGCGATCAATTTGCCCCGTTTTTCACCAGAATAGATCTTGTCAGATGATCATAATTTTCTTTTGGATTTGTCTCCTTCAACATGTTAAATGTTAGTGTAAATATTTCCTGTAAAAAGAAAAAGAGACATATCAGCCAGTATTAAAAGGGATAAATTGAAAACAATACTGATTTACCCTTCATCTTGAATGTCTTGCACGAGTCTTTTACCAGTTTTGTTGGATTGAATTTTCCTCGACTTTTGTTGGGCGCCTCACCATTATGGGAAGACTATGGTAAAATACTGACTTTGACATTACTCGTCGAGTATTCCATTCGGTCCATTGGACCCTAGGTGTCCATGGGGCTTTCTTTTCAAAGGTTAATCCTTGGGGATAACGTGGCCCTGTTGTATCACCTTGGGCCTTGTTACGATATTTCTCGAGGTAATTTGCAATCCCTGTTAAGAATGGAATAAAAAAATTCAGGACTCGAGATGATTATGTGCAAATTAGAACGATACAGAATTACCCATGTCTGAGATTGTTCGGATCTTTCGCTTGTATTTTTCTTTAACCGAAGCTGTCCATCCCGTGGTAATGTCCATGAGTTGATTTGCCCCCAATTTAGCCCGACCAGGAAATTTGGTTTTTGGATACAACTGTATTCTCGAGTCGCTTTTGCAAATTCCTGAAAATAGAAGGGATCAAATTTAAAACCGGAGCAATTTAAGGGTAAATTGAAACGATACGGATTTACCCTTCAAATTTACGCAGATTTCGTCTCGATATTAATTTTTTCGAGTTTGGTGCGGTTAACGGCTCCGAGCATTTAATAGGGGGGAAAGGGAAATGATTACTTCTAGCTTGTGCATTAATTTTGGACATCGACAAAAGGCGAGAACGTGCGATGAAACTAAGTAGACGTATTCGTCTAGGTTTAATCTTCTTCATGATGCTCTCGCGGGTTGCGGTAGACGATGATATCAAGAACATTAGAGAGGCATTCAGTGTGGCTTTCCACCAGCCGCCTAGAGACCCGTGTTCAATCATGTAAATTAATAAAGCTACCACCACTTAATTAGTGTGCCAATAAATTCGGCCATTTGTTGCGTGCCCCACTTCAACCGTGTTTTGTTGCTTTCGGCGTCCACTCGTATGTATCGGGCACCTGTAGCATCGGGGGAGCGTTCGTGGGCCACATTCTTTAATAGAACCTCGGTCCTCTAAAACCCTCCGCGTGTTTCGGATCCGAGGAAATTTTAAGACCGGTCTATGGTTGATTTAATCAAGTTAAGGTACTTATTTCATGATTTCTGATTATATAATCCATATTGTCTTTCAAAAGACGCGGGATCCTCTGTAATACATTAAATATGCCCCCGTGTTTAATCAATATAAATCCACCGTCATATCAGAATACACTGCCCATACAAGTTTACGGATTGACACAACTCTGTCTGTCAAAGATGGACAGTGTTCGTTTGCCCCCTGAATTAACGGTTGAAGCCTTGGTGTTTTTCGTCTTTTGGTATTTCTGAAGATGATTCTTGATATATTATTCAACTTAATTTTTACACCAGTCTGGGGTATCTAGGATCTCCCTACAAAAGAAAAGGATATAATTAGTATGCGACACAAGGAATGTCGGTCCATGACTCCTATATTAGTCCAATTTGATTTTTCTATTTTATAGAGAAATCAGAAAAAATTTCCATAGGAAGAAACGAGTTGATTTCTGATATCGAATTTTCTTGTACATTTATTACTCTTTTTTTTATTATTTTATTTTTTAAAAAAGGAATGTGACAAAATCTCTTGACGTTTACTAAAATTTTTGAAGGAATTTCCTTTTTATCAAAATAAATTTTTAGAGGTAAATTTGTCAGGAAAATTTTATTTTTATTGAAGTAGGAAAGACATGACAGAAATCCTTTATTGATCAACAAAATTCCCCCGAGACATTAGTCCAATTTTATTTAGAGAAAATTTTCTTAGAAAAACATGAACGAATTTCTCGAAAGGAATTTTCTTGCAAGTCTTTATAATTTGAAAAATGAGATTAAACCAGTTGATGTTTACAAAAGCTTTTTTTTAGGAATTTTTCTTTTTATTGAAATAAATTTTCTAGGGGAAAATTTGTCAGGAAAACTTCATTTTTATTGAAGCAATAAAAACATGACAAAAATCCATTATTGGTTAATAAAATTCCCCCGAGACATTAGTCTAATTTTGTCTAGAGAAAAATTCCTTAGAAAAACATGAGCGAATTTCTCGAAAAGGTTTTTCTTGCAAGTTTTTATAATTTGAAAGATGTGCTAAAATCACTTGATGTTTACCAAATTTTTTTAGGAATTTTTCTTTTTATTGAAATAAATTTTCCAGGGGAAAATTTGTCAGGAAAATTTCATTTTTATTGAAGCAATAAAAACATGAAAAAAAAATCCATTATTGGTTAATAAAATTCCCCCGAGATATTAGTCTAATTTTGTTTAGAGAAAAATTTCTTAGAAAAACGTGAGCGAATTTCTCGAAAAGAATTTTCTTGCAAGTTTTTATAATTTGAAAAATGTGATAAAATCACTTGATGTTTACTAAAGTTTTTTTTAAGGAATTTTTCTTTTTGTTGAAATAAATTTTCAAAGGAAAATTTGTTAGGAAAATTTCATTTTTATTGAAGCAATAAAAACATGACAAAAATCCCTTATTGGTTAATAAAATTCCTATGAATGGATTTTTTTCACATCATTTTTTTCAAATTTTTTTTTAAAGAAATGAGGGACAAATTTAATTTTTATTTTCTTTTAAAAGAATGGTCGTAATATAAAGCTCAAAAACTGACTAACACCTAGCATGGACCAACCGAAAATAAATACAAGATAAAATTAGAGAACTTACTTTTACGTTGGAGAAATGCAAATCACATAGTCATGCGCATGACTCAAGTGAGGAGTGGACTCTAGAAAATAAAAGAAGGAGAGACAGGGTATGGACCTAAAAGGCCCCCACTATCTGAATTGACAACCTTACCCTCCGCGCAATCAAATCACAATGGGAAGAATTGTCAATTCAGATAATGAGCGGGATAAAATATGGTCAACCCAAGCGCAATCGACGCAAGAGCTTTGTATATTCGATCCCTATCTATGGTTACCCAAGAAAAATTTCGCGACTTGGGTTTAGACGCTTGTGTGTGCAGGTGTTGTAATCCTCAGAATATGCAAGACATGCACAACAATTGATATCAAAACAGCACTTCTAAAAATGAGTGAAATTAAACATAATCCCAACACCGAACCTGCAAAACAAATGGGTTAGCCGAACACTCCGCCCCTTATAACTCCCATCCTGCAAAAACATATAACACCTATAAAATGAGTCCAGAGCAAGATCGCCAGAACCGAGATATCCATGAAATTTTCATTGGCCTAAGTCCACTAAGACTTTAAAAATTTCGAAAAAATTTAAGTATTCCATTTGGTATCTTTTTTCGAAAATTTAAAAATCTCGTTCCCCAGCGGAGTCGCCAGTCTGTCGCGACCCTCTAAAAAAATTTTAATTTTAAATTTTAAAAGGGGTTAACGGATTATTAGGTTAATTAGATTTGACTAACCTAATGCGGACCCTCCCAAGCCCTACCGAATCGTAACTTTGGTTTTTGTTTAAATGATTTTGAAATTTGGAGTCGCCACTAATCGTTCTTGGTAGGTCGATTAGAAACCTAAATAAATTAGCGGGAGAACTAATTTATTCCTGCGAACCAGAGATTATGAGCTCAGGGACTTGGTTACACTAGTTAATTAAAACTAATGCCCTTTCGGTACCTTAATTTCATGGATATCCTAATTCGGCAACTCAGGCTTGGTTTATTCCTAAGGCTATAGTAGGGTATTCTCTTTTGTGTTTTCACTTTTTAAATAGGATGCATGGATGGTATATATTTTTATTTGTTATATTTTTTTAAGTGTTAAAGATTCCCTGAAGCCGAAAGAAGGAGTGTGTTAACGACTTCTGTGCAGTATTACAACCTACTTAACTTTTGGGTTGATGATTCAAAAATTAAATTATAGGAAGTACATGACAGTGAATAAACACCTCCAATGGGAGGCCTAGCATTGGCTTGGCTCTTCCCTTTGGGATTTAAGGTACAGGTATTTAAGTTGCAAGTATTTAAACTACTGTAAGTAAAAACCTCCAATGGGAGGCTAAGCATTGGCTTGGCTCTTCCCTTTGGGATTTAAGGTACATGTATTTAAGTTGCAGGTATTTAACTACTGTAAGTAAAAACCTCCAATGGGAGGCTAAGCATTGGCTTGGCTCTTCCCTTTGGGATTTAAGGTACATGTATTTAAGTTGCAAGTATTTAACTACTGTAAGTAAAAACCTCCAATGCGAGGCTAAGCATTGGCTTGGCTCTTCCCTTTGGGATTTAAGGTATAGGTATTTAAGTTACAGGTATTTAACTACTGTAAGTAAAAACCTCCAATGGGAGGCAAAGCATTGGCTTGGCTCTTCCCTTTGGGATTTAAGGTACAGGTATTTAAGTTGCAGGTATTTAACTACTGTAAGTAAAGACCTCCAATGGGAGGCTAAGCATTGGCTTGGCTCTTCCCTTTGGGATTTAAGGTACAGGTATTTAAGTTGCAGGTATTTAACTACTGTAAGTAAAAACCTCCAATGGGAGGCTAAGCATTGGCTTGGCTCTTCCCTTTGGGATTTATGGTGCAGGTATTTAAATTGCGGATGGACTTTGTCCTCTCCATTCTGGGGTATGAATTCTTTAAAATAAAATACAACGAATTGATTCAATAATTTGAAATTTGTGCGCGCTTGAGGACTCCTCCAAGCCGATTTTGTGCTTCCATAGGGTTGACCATTGATATAAAGCTGCGGCTTCCTGACATAAAATAGAGTGAAATGTCAGTATACAAAATATGTGCTAATCTGCACCTAAAACCAGAAGAGTGGAAAGAGTACTTATCTCCCATTTTTTTGGGAGGGATTTCTATAATTGATTTTTGCTCTCTATGTTCCCAATATAGAGAGTTTCTTTTGAATTAAGAGGGACTTTTAGTCACAGATCAGTTGAGAAATCGGTGGACAGCTTAGGAGCTTGTCTGGGCCGATTTTTGCATATCTACGAGATTTTTGCTGTTGACGTAGAGATATCCTTCTCCTGACATAAAATATGGAAAAAAAAAGAGGAGATGGAGAAAGTGTATACAATTTGTGCTAATTTGCAAGTAAAACCATAAACAAATGAATAAATAAAAACACTTAGCTCGAATTTGCTTGCTCGTTGACGAGGATGAACTCTTGATTTATATTGATCGATGAAGGAATTTGTGATGATAATCCCTAGTTTTGAACTCCCATCATCTTCAAAATTCTCTCTCTTTTGGTATTTTCTTTCTCTCAAATTTTTCTTCAATCTCCCAAAACTCTCTCAAACATCCAAAATTTTCTCTCCAAAAAAAAATCCTCCCAAACACTTCAAATTTTCTCTCTCAAGAATTCCCCCCTCAAGCTCACTTCTTCCTCCTTTTATAATCTACTCATCTATCTCCCATTCTAATTTTTCCACTAACTCTATCTCCCATTCTAATTTCTCCACTAACTCTTCTTCATTTTCATCTTCCATTCTCCATCTCTATCTCATATTCTAATCTCTCCACTAACTCTTCTTCATCTTCATCTTCCCTTCTCCATATTTATCTCCCATTCTAATTTCTCCACTAACTCTTCTTCATCTCCATCTTCCCTTCTCTATTCTTATCTTCCATTCTAATTTCTCTACTAACTCTTCTCCATCTTCCATTCTATATTCTTATCTTATTTTCTCCATCCATTCTTCTCCAACTTCTCTTCTTCATCTCCTCTTCTCCATCTTCCCTTCTCTATTCTAATTTATCCACTAACTCTTCTTTTTGTTATTTGTAAAATAATCCTTCAAGAGTTAAGTATTTGCACTCTAGTCCTTGAATTTTAAGTATTTACAATTTAGTCCCTGAAAAAATATATTTCTTTAAGTCCAAATCTCCTCACAATTTTTGACACACCAAAATTTACCACATGTCAAATTTAAGCTCATTTCTTGCCGTTGAAAATAATGCAGAATTTAATTAAAGCCCTTTTGCAAAATTAAGTCATTCTGGGTATAATTGGGCCAAGATGAAAATTTAAAATATTAGAAGACAATGTCACAACTCATAAAAAGTGAAAATTAAAAATAAGTTGACTCAAATTAAATTTTTTTAGGCCCAATTCAAGATTATACTCGTGAAGGAACACGTGACTCGAATTGGATTTTTTTGAATTTGCGATGGCCAATATGAAAATAGATTTAAAATAAAAATATTAACTATCTTTGTGTATTTTTTTTGCCTCAAATGTTATTTTTCCAAAATTTTCAAGTATTTTTGTATTTTTTTTAAAAAAAAATTAAAAATATATATAATATGAAATTTTATTTTTTGTTCAAAAGTGGTTGCCTAGGCTTGGCCAAGGCTTCCAAAGTTGATTTTTTAATTTTTTCATTTTTTCTTCATTTTTTGTTTTATGAATTTTCGAAAATAAAAATACCGAAAAATACTGAAAATATGAAAAATCGTTTTTTGGTCAAAATTGGTTCCCTAGGCTTGGCTAAGGTCCCCAAAGTTGATTTTTCAATTTTATGAATTTTTATGGATTTTTTATTACTTTAGCAATAGAAAAAATGATTAAAAATCAGGTGTCAACAGTTGTGTGCCCACTTTTATCCATATTTTATTTCTTTCGGCGTCCACTTGCTCGTGTCGGTCGCCTGTAGCGTCGGGAGAAATTCTTGTGGGCCACGTTCATTAATAGAACCTCGGTCCTCTAAAGCCCTCCGCATGTTTCGAATAAGAGGAAATTTTAAGATCGGTCTCTGGTTGATTTAATCAGGTAAAGGTATTTGTTTCATGGGTTCTGATTATATAATCCATATTGTCTTTCAAAAGACGCGGGATCCTCTCCAATACATTAAATATGCCCCCGTGTTTAATCAGTATAAATCCACCGTCATATCAGAATACACTGCCCATACAAGTTTACGGATTGACATAACTCTATCTGTCAAAGATGGACAGTGTTCGTTTGCCCCCCGGAATTAACGGTTGAAGCCTCGGTGTTTTTCGTCTTTTGGTATTTCTGAAGATGATTCTTGATATATTTTGAACTTAATTTTTACACCCGTCTAGGGTATCTAGGATCTCCCTGCAAAAGAAAATGATATAATTAGTATGCGACACAAGGAATGTCGGTCCATGACTCCTATATTAGTCCAATTTGATTTTTTCTATTTTATAGAGAAATCAGAAAAAAAAATTCCCTTAGGAAGAAATGGGTTAATACATAATTTTTTTGCAGATTTATTACTCTTTTTTTATTATTTTTTTTAAGGAATGTGACAAAATCACTTGACGTTTACTAAAATTTTTGAAGGAATTTCCCTTTTATCAGAATAAATTTTCAGAGGTAAATTTGTCAGGAAAATTTTATTTTTATTGAAGCAGGAAAGACATGACAGAAATCCTTTATTGGTTAACAAAATTCCCCCGAGACATTAGTCTAATTTTATTTAGAGAAAAGTTTCTTAGAAAAACATGAGCAAATTTCTCGAAAAGAATTTTTGTTGCAAGTTTTTATAATTTGAAAGAATGTGATAAAATCACTTGATGTTTACCAAAGTTTTTTTTTTTGAAGGAATTTTTCTTTTATCGAAATAAAAGTTTAGAGGAAAATTTGTCAGGAAAATTTCATTTTTATTGAAGCAAGAAAAACATGACAAAAATCTCTTATTGGTCAATACAATTCCCCCGAGACATTAGTCTAATTTTATTTAGAGAAAATTTTCTTAGAAAAACATGAGCGAATTTCTCGAGAAGAATTTTCTTGCAAGTTTTTATAATTTGAAAAATGTGATAAAATCACTTGATGTCTACTAGAGTTTTTTTTTTTTAGGGAATTTTTCTTTTTATTGAAATAAATTTTCAGAGGAAAATTTTTTCAGGAAAATTTCATTTTTATTGAAGCAATAAAAACATGACAAAAATCCCTTATTGGTTAATAAAATTCCTATGAAGGGATTTTTCACATCATTTTTTCAAAATTTTTTTAAAAGAAATGAGGGACAAATTTAATTTTTATTTTCTTTTAAAAGAATGGTCGTAATATCAAGCTCAAAAACTGACTAACACCTAGCATGAACCGACCGAAAATAAATACAAGATAAAATTAGAGAACTTACTTTTACCTTGGAGAAATGCAAATCACATAGTCATGCGCATGACTCAAGTGAGGAGTGAACTCTAGAAAATAAAAGAAGGAGAGACAGGGTATGGACCTAAAAGGCCCCCACTATCTGAATTGACAACCTTACCCTCCGCGCAATCAAATCACAATGGGAAGAATTGTCAATTCAGATAATGAGCAGGATAAAATATGGTCAACCCGAGCGTAATCGACGCAAGAGCTTTACATATTCGATCCCTATCTATGGTTTTCTAGGAAGAATTTCGCGACTTGGGTTTAGACGCTTGTGTGTGCAGGTGTCGTGATCCTCAGAGTATGCAAGACATGCACAACAATTGATATCAAAACAGCGCTTCTAAAAATATGCGAAATTAAACAAATAAACGAAACACCGAGCCTGCAAAACAAAGGGGTTAGCCAAACATTCCGCCCCTTATAACTCCCATCCTGCAAAAACATATAACACCTATAGAATGAGTCCCAAACAAGATCGCCAGAAGCGAGATATCCATGAAATTTTCATTGGCTTAAGTCCACTAAGACTTTTAAAATTTCGAAAAAATTCAAGTATTCCAATTGGTATCTTTTTTCGAAAATTTAAAAATCCCTTCCCCAGCGGAGTCGCCAGTCTGTCGCGACCCTCTAAAAAAATTTTAAATTTTAAAAGGGGTTAACGGATTATTAGGTTAATTAGATTTGACTAACCTAACGCGGACCCTCCCAAGCCCTACCGAATCGCAACTTTGGTTTTTGTTTAAATGATTTTAAAATTTGGAGTCGCCACTAATCGTTCTTGGTAGGTCGATTAGAAACCTAAATAAATTAGCGGGAGAACTAATTTATTCCTGCGAACCAGAGATTAGGAGCTCGGGGACTTGGTTACACTAGTTAATTAAAACTAATGCCCTTTCGGTACCTTAATTTCATGGATATCCTAATTCGGCAACTCAGGCTTGGTTTATTCCTAAGGCTATAGTAGGGTATTCTCTTTTGTGTTTTCACTTTTTAAATAGGATGCATGGATGGTATATATTTTTATTTGTTATATTTTTTTAAGTGTTAAAGATTCCCTGAAGCCGAAAGAAGGAGTGTGTTAACGACTTCTGTGCAGTATTACAACCTACTTATCTTTTGGGTCTGATGATTCAAAAATTAAATTATAGGAAGTACATGACAGTGAATAAACACCTCCAATGGGAGGCCTAGCATTGGCTTGGCTCTTCCCTTTGGGATTTAAGGTACAGGTATTTAAGTTGCAAGTATTTAAACTACTGTAAGTAAAAACCTCCAATGGGAGGCTAAGCATTGGCTTGGCTCTTCCCTTTGGGATTTAAGGTGCAGGTATTTAACTACTGTAAGTAAAAACCTCCAATGGGAGGCTAAGCATTGGCTTGGCTCTTCCCTTTGGGATTTAAGGTACATGTATTTAAGTTGCAAGTATTTAACTACTGTAAGTAAAAACCTCCAATGGGAGGCTAAGCATTGGCTTGGCTCTTCCCTTTGGGATTTAAGGTATAGGTATTTAAGTTGCAGGTATTTAACTACTGTAAGTAAAAACCTCCAATGGGAGGCTAAGCATTGGCTTGGCTCTTCCCTTTGGGATTTAAGGTACAGGTATTTAAGTTGCAGGTATTTAACTATTGTAAGTAAAAACCTCCAATGGGAGGCTAAGCATTGGCTTGGCTCTTCCCTTTGGGATTTATGGTGCATGTATTTAAATTGCGGATGGACTTTGTCCTCTCCATTCTGGGGTATGAATTCTTTAAAATAAAATACAACGAATTGATTCAACAATTTGAAATTTGTGCGCGCTTGAGGACTCCTCCAAGCCGATTTTGTGCTTCCATAGGGTTGACCATTGATATAAAGCTGCGGCTTCCTGACATAAAATAGAGTGAAATGTTAGTATACAAAATATGTGCTAATCTGCACCTAAAACCAGAAGAGTAGAAAGAGTACTTATCTCCCATTTTTTGGGAGGGATTTCTATAATTGATTTTCGCTCTCTATGTTCCCAATATAGAGAGTTTCTTTTGAATTAAGAGGGACTTTTAGTCACAGATCAGTTGAAAAATCGGTGGACAGCTTAGGAGCTTGTCTAGGCCGATTTTTGCATTTCGACGAGATTTTTGCTGTTGACGTAGAGATATCCTTCTCCTGACATAAAATATGGAAGAAAAAGGAGATGGAGAAAGTGTATACAATTTGTGCTAATTTGCGAGTAAAACCATAAATAAATGAATAAATAAAAACACTTAGCTTGAATTTGTTTGCTCGTTGACGAGGATGAACTCTTGATTTATATTGATCGATGAAGGAATTTGTGATGATAACCCCTAGCTTTAAACTCCCATCATCTTCAAAATTCTCTCTCTTTTGGTATTTTCTTTCTCTCAAAATTTTCTTCAATCTCCCAAAACTCTCTCAAACATCCAAAATTTTCTCTCCAAAAAATTCTCCCAAACACTTCAAATTTTCTCTCTCAAGAATCCTTTCTCAAGCTCACTTCTTCCTCCTTTTATAACCTACTCATCTATCTCCCATTCTAATTTTTCCACTAACTCTATCTCCCATTCTAATTTCTCCACTAACTCTTCTTCATTTTCATCTTCCATTCTCCATCTCTATCTCACATTCTAATCTCTCCACTAACTCTTCTTCATCTTCATCTTCCCTTCTCCATATTTATCTCCCATTCTAATTTCTCCACTAACTCTTCTTAATCTCCATCTTCCCTTCTCTATTCTTATCTTCCATTCTAATTTCTCTACTAACTCTTCTTCATCTCCATCTTCCCTTCTCTATTCTTATCTTATTTTCTCCATCCATTCTTCTCCAACTTCTCTTCTTCATCTCCTCTTCTTCATCTTCCCTTCTCTATTCTAATTTATCCACTAACTCTTCTTTTTATTATTTGTAAAATAATCCTTCAAGAGTTAGGTATTTGCACTCTAGTCCTTGAATTTTAAGTATTTACAATTCAGTCCCTGAAAAAAATATATTTCTTTAAGTCCAAATCTCCTCACAATTTTTGACACACCAAAATTTACCACATGTCAAATTTAAGCTCATTTCTTGTCGCTGAAAATAATGCATAATTTAATTAAAGCCCTTTTGCAAAATTAAGTCATTCTGGGTATAATTGGGCCAAGATGAAAATTTAAAATATTAGAAGACAATGTCACAACTCATAAAAAGTGAAAGTTAAAAATAAGTTGACTCAAATTAAATTTTTTTAGGCCCGATTCGAGATTATACTCGTGAAGGAACACGTGACTCGAATTGGATTTTTCTGAATTTGCGATGGCCAATATGAAAATAGATTTAAAATAAAAATATTAACTATCTTTGTGTATTTTTTGGCCTCAAATGTTATTTTTCCAAAATTTTCAAATATTTTTGTATTTTTTTTATAAAAAAATTAAAATATATATAATATGAAAAATTATTTTTTGGTCAAAATTCGTTCCCTAGGCTTGGCTAAGGTTTCCAAAGTTGATTTTTCAATTTTATGAATTTTTATGGATTTTCTATTAATTTTCGAAAATAAATAAATAAAAAATACGTAAAAATACTGAAAATATGAAAAATCGTTTTTTGGTCAAAATTGGTTCCCTAGGCTTGGCTAAGGTCCCCAAAGTTGATTTTTCAATTTTATGAATTTTTATGGATTTTTTATTACTTTAGCAATAGAAAAAATGATTAAAAATCAAGTGTCAACAAGTGTAAACTATATGCAAAATGATTTAATTATTTTTTGTAGGGACTAAAGTTAGTCCCTAATTTTTATGCAACAAGTTATTAATAAAAAATTCAAAATTCAAGTGTCAACAATATACTTTCGACATAAATTAGATGTATTTGAATCCCCATTACGTTTCGTCTTCCACCATATTTATCTCACGACTAAAGAAGAAAATCAAACAAAAAAAAGAGATGAACGCATCAATCGTCTCTGAATTTTTCAAAAGTTCAATCCGGCCCTCGAACTTTTTTTTTGGTCCGATTAAACACTGTATTATATGCTCCTTCTTTTTTTTTGTCAAAATTGTCGATGGAGCAATCAATTTAGAATACATATTATTTACCTGGAGGAGAGGACACCAGCTAAATGTTCGACATATATACATCGACAGCTAAAGCATCTTCCAGGTAAAATAGTCAATAAGCATATTACCTTCCCACTTAAGGGATGATTGCTTGATGTATATTACCGTCCAACTTCTGCTCTCAACTTTTAATTTCACCGACTGATGCTTGTAGGATTAACTCAACCTCTTAAAGATTTTCGGGCGAAAGAATACTTGGAGTGCCAATATTTGTGTATGGCATTCACTTTGGTGCAATATTTTTTTTTTGATCATTTAGGTGCCTTTTTTTTTTTAGAAAAACGGATATTTTAGTGCCAACTCTAATGAGCTTCGCTGGAAATCATATATGGCATCTACATAACCTGCTGGGGGATCCAATCAGCAATAAAAAAAAAGGTAAAAATCAAAGCCCTTGCCGCTGCATTTCCCTTTTTTAAAATTTTTTAAAATTTTTCTGTTTAATTTTATTTTTTTTTTCAAAATTTTAATTTATTTTTGAGTTTAAAAGTTCAAGCAGACGCCATGTGGCCTGATTTTTTTTTAAATTGCAACATAATTTTAAAAAATTAAAAATAAATGACATAATTAATTGGCTAGAATTTCTCGCATTGGCACTAAAGTAATCAATTTTTTTTCTGATTTACCACTTAAGCAATACAAAAAAAAAATTTGACGCTGTTGACACCTAAATTTTGACTTTTTAAAATTCATTCAAGTACATAAAAAAACGAGAATTTGTTCTCACCAAAAATTAATTTTTTCATGCATTGCATATTTAATTTTTTTGTCGGCCATGCATTTTATTATGGCTAATGACGGAGGATTTGAGCTGAAATTGACAAACGATTGGATTGAGCGTGAGGGAGGTGTGCCGAAAGGCTTATGAAGTTTTGAACTTAAAAGAAATTTCTCCACAGGGACTGAATTGCAAATACATAAAACTTCAGGGACTAAATTGCAAATACATAAAACTTCAGGGACTGAATTACAAATACATAAAACTTCAGGGGCTGAATTGCAAATACATAAAATTTTAGGGATAGTGGAGAAATTAGAAAGGAAGATGGAGAAGGAGAGATATAGAAGGGAAGATGGAGAAATTAGAAAGGAAGATGGAGAAGGGGAGAGATAGAAGGGAAGATGGAGAAATTAGAAGGAAAGATGGAGAATGGAAGATGGTAAAATTAGAAGGGAAGATGGTGAATTAAAAGGGAAGATGGAGATAAAGAAGGGAAGATGGTGGAATTAGAAGGGAAGATGAAGTTAGTGGAAAAATTAGAATGATAGATGAAGATAGAGAAAGGAAGATGGGGGAGTATGCTATAAAAGGAGGAAGAATGAGAGCCTTGAAGGGGGGACTTTGGAGATTGAAAAAAAAATTTGGAGAGATTTCAAAAGAAAAAATTTTGAGAGAGAAAAATTCACCGCAGTGGAACAAGCCTTGGCGACGCGACAGATTCATCTCCAACGAGCTCTAGGTGCATCAGCATGTGCAATTATCTGGTAACTCAATTTTTCGTATTTAGATGATGAAATCTCGAAAACAAATATACTGAACATTCGTAGATGACTTCGAGATCTTCGATTTGATATATTATGGCGTGAAAATGGACATCGTTTGCTATGTTAAAAGGGTTCCGAAATGGAGAGCAGAAATCTGGAAATATGGTGATCAGAACCTGAGATGGAATTTTTCTGATCTGACCTTTCACGCTAAATGATTTTCCATGGGTTATTCTAGACTTCGTTTCATAAAGATCTCTTCATGACATTTGTTCATAAGATCTTAATGCATAACATATAAAAAATACAAAAATATTCATGCACGTTTCGTATTTTTAATGCATTTAATGAAATCATGCAATTCTGCTGGCGTCCTTGAGTCTGAGTGTTTTTCTGTGCGTGGTCATATTGATTCGTAGTTATCTCATGTTTAGAGTCTTCTTTTGAAACTTCACAAAAAATGAAAGTTGTTCATTGGGGTCTTGTTTAGTAGACTGCAAAGTTTGGTGCATTAAGTTTGAGATTTGAGTGTCCATTTAAGCTTAATCCTGAAATATGTCTGTTTTGTGAAATTTGTTTGTTTGCTGCTGAGCTCTCATGAAAGACCATTTTCTACACGAAAATGAGTGTCTCTTCAGTAAGAATGTAAAACATGAAAGTTGTCAACGACACATTTTCCCATCCACATAAAAAATCTCAGAATTTTTGCATACATTGTATTATTTCTTTTGTATTTTATGGTTACTGCTTTCTCCCTAAGAATGTTCATGGACAGTATGATTTGATTCGTATTTTTTGTGTTAATGCATTGGAAAATGTAAAAAATGGTCTCAATGAAGTTTAATCAGCACGTGTTAAACTTTCTTTGAGTTTTTGAATTGTCTTAACTCATTGGTGATTGTGCATGTTCGATTGGATAAGTTCATTATTTTCATTTGGCTTTCGGCCCGATGCTTTAAAGACTGGAGGATGACCGATGTCCATTCCGGTCCGTTTTGTTGTACTCCCGACCCACGAGGCTTGGCGATGGGTGTTTGACCGATGTCCATTCCGGTCCATTTTTGTTGTGTTCCCGATCATGTCTCGGGTTTTATTTAATTGGTCTGTAATTATTCACCCGACGAGTTGCGGGTTTTATTTTCACTGTCCTTAGGGTAGTTTTACTTTACCTGCTCTCTCTTCACATCTTCGTTTGCTTTGGGTGATTTTGCATTCTTTATAATACATTGAAAAATCTAAAAAAAATTCATAAAAAGAAAACAAAAAAAAAATTGCACCTTTGAACCTCAAGTGAAAATTCATCAAAATTGACAAGTTGAACATTTTCATGAAATTGGTACCGAAAGGGCGTTAATTGAAAAATTAGCGTAATCAAGTCCCCGAACTCATTAATCTCGGGTTCGTAGGAATAAAGTATTTCTCCCGATGCTTTATTTAGGTGTCTAATCAACCTACCCAAAATGATTAGTGGCGACTCCAAGATAAATCCTTCTTTTGATGAAGTTGAACCTAAGTCACGATTTGGTAGAACTCGGGAGAGTTCGAGCTATGCTAGTTAATTCAATTTAATTAACATGGTAATCCATTAACTTTAAAAATTGGGAAACCGATTTTTAGGTCGCGACAGACGCCAAAGTGAGTGCCATACACAAATATTGGCACTCCAAATGTCCTTTTGCCAAGTGTTTCCACAGTATCTTCCATCCAAAGTAGTGTTCCAGCAATAGTTCTCCATAACTCGAAGATGGGCGTACTCAAGAATTCGCATACTGTTTGATTTTCCTTTTTATCCGGGAGATGTGCTGTACAGGCTTACATATAAAAGCAAGGCGTATTCTTTGCAGAATGTCTTCACCTTCAATCCTACAGAAAATACAGAACACGGATCTTCGACAAAATCCAGCAATATGATTGAGTCTCTCTCTACTCTTGATCCTCTACTGCTGTGGAGTCTCTAGAGGATGCTTTTATCTGTGAGCCAATCTCACTCAACATTGTGTAAATCATACTTCTCCGATGGTGCATGCCATCTTTTGCGGACTCTGTAGATTCGACGCCTTCAAGTTGAATGAGGCTGGACCCAACTTCCTTATGCAAACCCTTTGCCTTCATCATCATCCTGACATTCTCGACCGCAACCCAATTACCTTCAGCTGCATACATGTTTGACAATAGCACATAGGGCCCAACACCTGTTGGTTCCAACTCGATCAAACGCTTGGCCACCATCTCTCCTAGTTCGATGTAAGAATGGGTCCTACAGGCAGAAAGCAGAGCACCCCATAGTGAGGATCCTGCCTCCGTAGGTACTTCTTTAATCAACTCTCCTGAATCCTTCACCAGCCCAGCCCGAGCAAGAAGATCGACCATGCAACCATAGTGCTCAACCTTAGGTTGGATCTTGTAAACCTGAGACATCAGGTTGAAACACCACCAACCTTCCAAAACCATTCCAGAATGGGTGCAGGCAGAGAATATGCTGACAAAAGTTGCATCGTTTGGCATTGGACCTCTCTTCTCCATCTCCAAGAACATTTCCAGGGCTTTCTCGCCATGCCCATGTATTCCATACCCCATGATCATAGCATTCCACGAGACAACACTTCTATCAGGCATCTGATCAAACACTTTCCTGGCTAAATCCATAGTGCCACATTTAGCATACATTGTTAATAACGCAGTCAAAAGCAGCGTGTCCGCTTCAATGTCATTATCCTTCATGTAAGAAGAAACTAAGTGGCCTGTATTGAGGTCCCCTGTATTGGCGCATGCAGTTAAAACACTCACAAGAGTAGCCCGATTGGGTTTAATCTCTTCCTCTTGTAGCATACTATCAAACAAACTCAAGCACTCTGTGTAACCTTTAACACGTACATAAAGAGCCATCAACGTATTCCATGAAACCACATTCCGGAAAGGCATCAAATCAAAAAAGCTGCGAGCCTCCGACACATTTCCAATCCTTGCATACCCATCAATCATACAATTCCACGAGACGATGTCCCTTAACGGCATTCTATCAAACAACCATTGTGCCTCGCCCATGTGCCCTCGCACAACATAACCTGCAATCATCGAGTTCCAACTAAAGACATCCCTTTCAGTCATTTCATCGAAAAGTTCGCGAGCAACATCCACTTCCCCATTCTTCACATGACCATCAATCATGGAATTCCAGCTAACCAAATCCAACACAGGCCCTGCATCAAACACCGAGCGCGCACTCCTGGCTTTTCGAAAAACCGAATACATGTGAATCAACGCATTCCTCACGAATAAATCCGACTCAAACCCAAGTTTTAACACCCTGCCATGAACCTTCTCTCCTTCGGTCAATGACCCGATCCCCACAAACCCTTTGACGACAATGGGAAACGTATAGTGATTCGGTGAAACATCATTCCCCACCATCTCGTCATAATAAAACCTCATAGCACTACACGCGTCATTCATTTTGACATAAGCTCTCATAATAGTATTGCACAGAAAAGCATCGGGCTCTTGGGTACACCTGAAGAACGAAGCCGCACGAGCAACTTCGCGCAAAGAACAGAGCTTCTTCACTGCTCGGCTTGCGGCAAGAGAGTGTTGAGAGAGACGGGTGACAACTAGCTGAGCATGGGCTTGGTTGAATTCTCTGATGCTATTACTCGACTCCAATCTGCGCAGAATCGGAAGGGCTAACGTCAATTTGTCGTCGTCCTCATCGTTTGTGATTAAAGTTCGTCGCTTGACATCGTCAGGCCAGAGTTTCGGGGTGGGCTTGGAGAGGTTTTTCCGGGACTTGATGAATTTGTCGAGAGATAGGGATGAGAATCTGGTGTTTGGTTTCAGTTTCCGGGCATTGGACATATCGTTACTGGCTCCTTTTTGGCTTTTCCGGGAAGCTTTGTGCTTCCGATTTCTGAAGTTTCAGGGCTCAGATCATGCTACAATGTCGATTCAGACCTTTTATTGGACGAGTCTTCATGTATTTGTAATAAGCTTAATTGTCGAGTCTTACGGAGCTCAGAGCAAAAATCGAAATTTTTGTTCTCTTATCAATCATCAGCCGTTAGATTAACCTGTACATAAGAAATACGATTGTCACTTTTTTTTTTTGATAACCGAGGTGTCCGCTCGATCGGCGAGCTTGTGCTCAAACTAGCGGTGAAACACAATTAGTCCTCGGGACAACCCGCAGACCCCACAATCACGGGCTTCGGTTAAGTCACCTAGCTCCGAAAAGTTTTGAACCCAGGACCTTTCTTGAAAGAAATACAATTACCGCTTTTGATCACTGTATTATTGAATATTATAGTGCAATTGATGGTAGCGCCCGAAATCCATCGATTTCGACCGTTGTAAACTTTCGAGACCACCAAAAGTAAGTTGTATACTCAATAGTCTCAACCAATTTTATTGAGAGCTAAGTTGATACATGAAAATCTCCTATACATACAACTCACCTCCCTCTTATTCCCATTTATTCTTGCTTCCTCTCCTAATACATACACACTTGCAAAGCGCATCAATCAATGGTTACACCGGCATGCACATTTGCCCTCGACACAGGCCGAGCATTTTTCGCTCCTTCGGATGGCCACAGATAGGGACACAATTGTTACTGTTGGTGCAACTAGCTGGGATATCCCGATGCTCCTTCGGAACACATTTACATTTGCCGCCTACTTTAATGGGATGAGTCCCAATAGGACACAGCTCTGGAATACAAACGCCTCCTCCTTCCTGACTGGCTGAGATATCCTGGTGCTCATTCGGAACACATTTACATTTGCCGCCTACTTTGATGGGATGAGTCCCAATAGGACACAGCTCTGGAATACAAAGGCTTCCTCCTTCCTGACCAGCCGACGTATCCTGGTGCTCATTCGGATGGCATTTACATTTGCCGCCTACTTTAATGGGATGAGTTCCAATAGGACACAGCTCTGGAATACAAAACCCTTCTCCTTCCCGACCAGCCGATGTATCCTGACGCTCATTCGGAACACATTTACACTTGTCACTTTTAGGGAAGGGATGAGACCCGATAGGACACGACTTTGGAATACAAACGACCCCTCCTTTCGGACCAGCAGAGACGTCCTGGTGCTCATTCGGAACACATTTACATTTGTCACTTTCAGGGATGGGATGAGATCCGATAGGACACGACTCCGGAATACAAACGACCCCTCCTTCCAGACTAGCCGAGACATCCTGGCGCTCATTCAGAATACATTTATATTTGTCACCTTTAGGGACAGGATGAGATCCGATAGGACAGGATTCCGGAATACAAATGACCCCTCCTTCCTGATTAGCTGAGACATCCTGGCGCTCATTCGGAACACATTTACATTTGTCACCTTCGAGGATGGGATGAGACCCAATAGGACACGACTCCGGGATACAAATGGCCCCTCCTTCCGAACTAGCTGAGACATGCTGGCGCTTTGGTGGAACGCAGAAACATTGTCCATGCTCGATGACCATATGAGACCCAATAGGACACATCGTTGGGATACAGCCTAGGGCATCGAGGTGCTGTGACGGGACACAGAAACATTGGTCATGTATAATGATGGGATGATACCCGACAGGACACACATCAGCTTTGCCCTTGCTGTCTAGAAGACACAATACTTGTCCTTCTGCAGCTTGTGAGACGGCAAGACCTTAAAAGAAGGGAAATACGGAAAATTCATTAGTGCAGCTCTACATTTAGACATGACAATAATAAACGGGAGATGAGAGAAACCTACAAGATGCAATCCCCAACAGAATGACCAGTGCATTAAGCTTGGCTTGACCCTTCTCCATCTCCAAGTATGTCGGCTTGACCATCTGTAGTAAGATTGGG
Source organism: Psidium guajava (assembly GCA_016432845.1). Lineage (NCBI taxonomy): Eukaryota > Viridiplantae > Streptophyta > Magnoliopsida > Myrtales > Myrtaceae > Psidium > Psidium guajava. Next base: position 1,983,694 of record CM028230.1, read on the forward strand.
CAGAGTTTTTAAGGATTAGAGAGAGGAAATTCGGGCTTGATTACTAGAGACAACCGTGGAAGATATGTGTCATGAGTCCCGTTGAAGTGGGTTTATATAGATGTTTGAAGCATGATATTTTTTTGAGTGTGAGCATAGGCAAGATCCAAAATTGATTACATAGTATTTTTTTTTTTTGGTATCGAAGGCGTCCGGGCCAACGTCCGTACGGATAATTACATAGTAATTGCTTGCCACATATTTTCATATTCAGCATTGTTTTTTTTTATTTTATTTAAATACTTGCCGCATGCAATTAGATAATTCGAGATTGCCCTACCATAATTTGAGCATTTCTTGGAGTTAATGAGATGAATGTAATTTGTGGTACGTAGTTAATGTTGGAAAATATATAAGTAAATTAGTTTTTCTTTTTTCTTTTAGGGGGATAGGTAACCCGATACTGTGTAATCAGAAAATAAAAATAGAGATTAAAAAAACTCTAAAAAAACAGATAACGAATATAATAACGTCCAAGATAATGCTTATATAACTTCTCCAAATAAAGATGATGTCACAATTCAAATACAGACTTAATTAGATTGTAAATTCGAAATAAATTGAATAAGAGATGAGATACAACTAACTGAATCTCCTCAAGATGATTAGTTCTTGTCAATCGTGCAAAGCATCTTTACGAACGATACCTCCCAAAATACAACGGCTCACTCAGAGGAGTGCCTTTCTACAGAAGAATTGTCGTCCAAATGGCTTGACAAATGAAAATCACCCTTCTTCACGTGAACTTAAGAGCATCCATTAACAAGTCCATTAATGTTGCTGCACGTGAGAAGAAGAGGCATATCCGTGACCTGAAGAACCATGATTAAATCTTTTAGCACGTAACTGAAGAAAAGTAACTGCTGCATAAACCGAAGAATCATTAGCCCCCGCAATTTACAGCAATTATGGATAGTACTGACCCTAGCGTCTGCCGCAGAAACTGAAGAGATGTGAATGAAGTAATGTCTTACGATCGTTGAGCCGTTAATACACGTAATTACAGCAGTTAAATGATTAATCCTCTTATGTTTTTTTCTTTTTTCTTTAAAAAAGATACCTAGGATGTACAATGTTTCGGCATTCCAAAGAAAATAAAAATTATGTCCTAACGACAAACGCCCATATTTTGTCACCTAACAAGGATGGAAATAACTCCGTGGGTGGTTGTGAGTAGAACGCAACGTCCAATCACTTCTCTGTTACAAGATTGGCAAGTCAATCAGCAGGACGGTTTCCTTCCCTAACTTATGAGAACATCTCTCTCGTCGGAGAATTATTTCTTCAGGCGCGACTCCCAAAGTTGCCTGAAAATTTCGATTCGTATCCATCACATGATCACAAACTTTCCAGCCGATCTCGACCGGAGATAATTGATAATTATCTCTATTGCAGAGAGGCTCTTGTATCTGGAATCCATCTATCTATCCAAAACCCGACTTGTCGACCATTTCCTAGGTTCCACAAAGCTTTGCCCGTAAAGCCGGCCATCAATCGCCTTCCATAAAGTCGATTCACCAGGTTTAGCATGTACATTATTTTGTTGTGGGCAACATTTGGCACTCAAAACCTGTGCCTGGAGACAGTTGGGTTGAGAGTTTGAGGCCCCATGCTAACTTCAACATAAACCCTTGATTGGCCATTAACGATAGATCAACGGCAAACATCAGATAAGAAATTCTTGGTCCTCTCTTTCCAAAATAGAAAGTTTCCCTCGGCTTTGACTTCACCGCAGCATCGACAAGATGAGATAGTCTCTCAATGCATAACAGAAAGATACACGGCGGCGAGAGAGGGCCGCCCTGACGAATTTCCTAACTTGCAAAGAATTCCTCTGTCGTATCGCCGTTCCACAAGACTTATATAGATGATGAAGTGATGCAATTCATAAATAACTCAACCATACAGTCTGGAATACCGAACATGTGAAGAGTTTCCTCATTACATGACCACTTAAGACGATCCTACGCTTTTTCCAAGTCAATTTTTAGGATCCTATATCAACATTTTTCTTGGAGTTTGCTTATTGGGTGAATTGATTCGTGTTTTATAATGGCATTGTCCTAAGTATGTCTACGAGGAACAAAGCTAGTTTGATCAGGCACCATGAGTTGTCGCAGCACTTCCTTTCATCAGTTAACCATTACCTTGGTGAGAATTTTGTAACTGACATTACACAGACTAATTTATATGAGGAAGCTGTTATATTGATAGTTTGACAATACAGTCAATTATTTTCGACCACACGATCTCTCAATCATTTAGTGCGTTACACAAAACATGCGATGATGGTTCGTGGATTTATAGTTGAGATTGTACCATCCATGACAGTACTATCAGGGAAAACGTTTCCCTTGGTCTGAATTTACATATCGACTCTAGTTGCTTCATTTTCAAAATCAATCAGCACTAACAAGGTTTTAAGAAGTTCAGCCCAGTTACATTTGCCAGACCATGCGTCAATAATAAGTTGAATACTCAATAGTATGAACCCATCTTATTAAGAGCAAAGTCGATGCATGAAAATCTCGGACACATACAACTCACCTCTCTCTTAACCCATCTTATTAAGTACTCGTGGCATGCAATTGGATAGTTTGAGATTTTCCTAATATAATCGGAGCATTTCTTGGATAATTCAAGATTCTCCTACCATAATATAAAGAAAAGATACCTGACATGCATGTATTTCCTCCTTAGATAAATTTTCCTTTTTTTCCCTCGAAAATATCATTTTTCGATCCGATTTAAATATGCGAAATTTAATAATACTGAACAAAGTGCAAAGTGTGAATATTAAAAATCCAACTCATTGGGTTTTAAGCTTTTCCTCTTCAATAGCTGCTTAGCTTTTCATGAGTCGCTAAGGAACTTAATTCGGATTTTTTTTTTTTGGAGTCTATAACATTATAAAGCAAAATTTATTTGGCATCTAATTCGTATTTACTAAAATGTCATTTTTTTTCTTATCATTTTTCACTTTGTTGATAGTACATCATACTTTCATCACCGACAAGTGTTGTAGCCCTCACTTGATTTGAGCAACAGCATCATGAGCCCTAGCCCAAGCCCTCGGCAGGCACAACTATGATAGATGAGGACGGTGACACCCTCTCTGTGGCCCATGACGCTCACTTGTGGCATTGCGGCTTTACCCCCAAGAACCTACAGAGGTCACCGGAGCTACCGGAATGATGAAGAATAACAGAAAATATAATAAATAATAAAAAAAATTAGAAATTATTTTAGTTAAAAAATTGTTCAGATAAGTGATGGCCGCTCATGTAGGATGACTGGCCTTACTGAACTGCCATGTAAGTGATGTTTGGCTAAAATTAGTCGAAAAGACCGCATTGACAATTTGTTAGAAGATTAGGACTAAATTGATAATCCTCAACATATTCAGGACTAAATTGACATAGTTCAATTGTTTAGGAATGAAATGGCTGCCATACGATTACTCTAGGACTAATTTAGCAAAATTGAAATATTTATGATTGACTTGGCCACCATACAATGAATTTAAAATATTTTGGGCAATTTTCTCTAGAGAAATAAATTTTTTCCTCCGTTAATCACCCACAATTGTTTATTCACTAATCCATGCCATTGATCCTACCTTTCGCACATATCCTTAACTAAGATATACATTCAACCTTATGATACACATCTTATGGCAAGTTACATTTACCGATGAGAACACTCATTTCCCCCTTCTATACACATCGATAGGATCTCTACTTCCTTTTGGTTGTAATTACTTCAACCGCTTTCGGCATTTCGCTTCTCCAGGAGCAAACATCTATCAAAATGACTTTCATAGTAAAGTAACCACAAATTCTAATTAGTGCCGCCAGTTTGCCCTTATAACACTAGTGGAGCTCGAGAGAATACGAGCCAAGTTCAAGCTTGACCATCGAAATGGAGTCGACGCAAAGCTCCAGCGTCGGAAATGTTGAGCTCAGATATTGGACTGTCTCGACTTGGGTCGACATCATTTTTCACGATGGGGGAGCTCAATCTCGTTGGGGGGGGGGGGGGGGGGGGGGGGGGGGGCATGACCATTACGTACACATAGACCCGTTAAATGGGCGGGCGGCTCCAAGCAAGTCCTAGACGATCCGGCTCAACTAGACCATTTAAACAGTTTATGACCTATTTATTGTAATGCAAATCTAGTGACTCTTACCTTACTCAAGTCATATTCCAAAATCACCTCTATAGTCAATCCAATCGACGATAACCCATGATCAAACCGAGGTGAAAGTTAAGGGTGAGATCAAGTTACGGATGTACAAAAAAAATCGAGAATAATACGGACCGAACCACACTAGCTGGTTTTGGGGCTGTTGTCGAATCTAGGTGGGAACCGTCTAGCCGGATCGGACCAGTATGTATTCCACACTCACGTGATTCGATCTCATACACTCACACTCACGTGACTTATCTCACGCGGCACACACCTCGCAGTAACGATATCCCAAAAATCCCTAGCCTCTTCTTCTTGCCTCTCAACTCTCCGTTCGACTCTCAACCCTCACGCCTCTCCTAACCCTTCTCGCTCTCGACTCTCTTTGTCTCTCCTCTTACCTCTCCTCGCACCAGCTGAGCTCTCGATCTCATCCGTGATTGCCTCTGTCTCTTGCACTGACTGAGCTCTCTTCTTTCGCCTCTCGATCCACATTTGCGTCGCATGTACTTGGGTTTGGTCTGAAGGTAGGGCAATCAAAAGAAGCTGCCTCTTTTGTCTAATTTAAATTGCTGATATTAGACTTTAGTCATTAGAGTCTGCTTATTTTTTGAACAGGGAAGTCATTACTCATTTGCATGTATTGGCGAGGACAAAAGCCGAGAGCAATTGTGACGCGTTCCGCGTGAGTCTTTTCCGATTGATGGCGGTGCTCGGCGGGACCGGTTCCCGAGTGAGCCCAAGAAACCAATGGCCATTCCCAAATTCCCATTTTGTAGAACTATCCTCTAGCGTGCAGTTCTCGATTTTAGGGTGAGAATCACTCACCCTAAAACCAATCACTCCTAAATCGAGTGAGGGCAAGAAAGAATGAAGAGAAAATCGTAAAAGTGGGTTGGATGTAAGTAACTTTTGACTTATTTAATACTAATATTAATTGTTAAAAAAAACACAGATACTAAGTTTGTATCCATTTATTGAATATGAATTTCCCATATAACAGTATAGTTCATCATTTATGGATTACAAAATGAAATTATGACCCTTTTTGACAGCTCTATGTATACACAAACGAAGCAAGTGCTGGAAAATAAAGGCAATAGCTTGTGACGGTTCAACACGTCTTCTTCTTGAGAACAAAATCGAATCACTCAACAGTCTCCATTGCCGCACCTTGCCATTGGGCCATCCAGGGTCTTCTTATATTTGATGCATGTACATGTGCCGTCGAAACAGATGGGAGTGTACCCCTCCCGACGCAGCTCGGGTTTGCAATCATCGTCGCTCTTGCACGGCACGGCACGTCCCCAGCGTGCGACACCACAAAACCTCAAAACAAGGAACAATTGGGATGACGATGATGATAATAAGTGAGAGATCAGAGAAAATGAAAGAAGGGGGGGCCACCTACGTGATGCAATCATCACCAGCAGAATGGCCAGTGCACTGAGCTTGGTACGACACTTCTCCATTTCCTAGGTTTTATTTTACACAGAAGAGAGGATTGAGTTTTGATTATTGGAGACAGATTGTGGCTGATATGCGTCGTGTTCCTTCTGTGGAATATGGGTCCTTATATAGATTGTCTCGAGTTTTGGCAATTTTGGGTTTTGTCGATGGGCGAAATCCAAAGCGGAAGGCATAATTATTTACCACTTCTGCAGATGTTCATCTTGGAACTGGTGATGCTATACATAGAGGTCTCGGGTTTTGGCAATTTTGGATTTTGTGGCGATTATTAAGTTGCCATAATTGAATTTGCTTTAAGTTTACCTTTCACGGGTCTTCATCAAAATGCAAGCATGCTTTGCCGGAGGGCGCCGCTATTTCCACGCTCTTTTGCGCTAAAACACGTCATTTTTGCAGTAGACGATCGACGTGTGCCGTGGCTAGTTATTTACCAACAATTCTCTTTGCGCGTTAGTTGAATTGCATATGGGATGGTTTCCGCACGAAGCACAGAATAGACTAGAGTTATCTCAACAATTTGACATTGATTTGATTATAACTAAATTACCCGTTAATCCTTATAGATATATCTCTCTCGCACACAGATGATTATGGGGCTTCTTTATTTATTACATTTCTTGGGTCACCGTCAAAATCAGCACTTGCTTTACTCGTAAGACAACAAGTACTTGCATTGTATAGTTGATGAATAATTTGAGATTATCCTCCCATAATTAGAGCATCTCTTGTGGTTAAGGTGATGAATCTGAACTGGAGAATGTTGTAGACATGCTCTATTTTTTTCTACCATAATTAGAGCATTTCACATGGATGCTCATCCCACATTAAACGTATATTTCTCCCTCGTTAAATGAATGCCCTCCTTTTGACTCTCAAATATCATTATCTGGCTCCAATAAAATTGGCAAAAAATTAACACCGAAAATCAAAATGCATCAATATAAAATACATTGGGTACAAATTATATGTTTTGGGTCAAGGGAAGATTTCATTCATTTGTCAAAATCATACATGAGAGGTAACGAGATGGTCCAAACCAAGCAAATCCAAAGATTTGCAAAATGAACAAATCTCAGGAACGACAACTGTCAATGTGATTAATTTCATACTAGCTCCATTTATTTTGCAATAGCTTGTATCTCTTCAAATAATTAGCTAACAAATTTTTTTTTATCATCGACAACAATTTATGTCTAAATATTTTAATGAATAATAAAAAAAATTCATTCATTTTGTAAGCTATATAAGTAATTGATTTTCCAAAAATATTTTTCAAATATTCATTTTTTGCGAACAAACGGAGGTTGAAGTAAGTATTAATCATTCTCAAGAATTCTAGTTGAAGCCTGAGTTTGAGCTTATACTCTTTGTAGAGTTGCAAACAGTAAAAGTTCTTGTCGAGCCAAGTTCAAGTTTAATGATAAAAATGAACTCGATATTGCAAACAGTAAAAGTTCTTGTCGCCGCCTTGCCATCGCACATGAGGACAAGGGGATGCCTCAATGGAAACCATTGCACACAGACAGAAAGTCTCAGAAGGAGAAAATTAGGTCGACAGTGGAATTTCCTCTGAGGCTAGGCGAGGTAGTCGTCGTCGCTGGGAGAGGAGTTGGGTGATGGAATTTCCTCCGAGGTGAGGTTCGGCAGTGATCGTTGCTAGGCAAGGCCGAACTTGCACCACGACGACGACGCGACACCATGGCTGGGCGAGGCCGGCCTTGCCTAGATCTGGCAAGGTCAGCCATGGGGTGTCTCGGCCTCGCCAGATCTAGGCGAGGCCGAGCTCGCCCAACGGCATTGCCAGCCTTGCCCAGTGACGGCAGCTCCGGTGACTAGCGAGGGACCTTACCGACCCTCGTAAAACGACACTGCCGGTGGTTAAGTTCGTCCTACGACACCGTCGGCCCCTCTTATAGCTTAGAGGAAGAAGGTTTGGAGAAGATGAGCAGTAAATAGAAGAAGAAATACGACAAAAAAAAAACAAAAGAAGAAAGGACGGGAAAAAAATTAAAAAAAATAAAAAATTAATTTGAAAAAAATATAATATTATTTAAAAATGCCCCGTCAGCGTACACGTTAGCATCGCCAGATCCACGTCAGCATCGGCCGGCCAAAGTTGGCCGGATGGACCGAATTGGTGAAAATACAAGGTTTAGGACTAAATCGACACAAAAAAAAGGTTTAGGACTAAATTGGCATAAATGTAAAAGGTTTAGGACTGAATTGGCAAAATTAAAAAGTTTAGGACTTTTTTGACAATTTTCCTGAGCCCCAGCGTTGGATGTGAGTTAAGTTAATATATTAAAGGTCTGTTTATTTGAAGGAAAATTATTTTTGAAAAATTATATACCAACTTTTTGATGTTTAGATAGCCAAAACCTAATTGATTTATGGAAAAACGTTTTCATGGATTGAAAACAAAGCGCTTAGATTGGGAAAAAAAAATGATATTCCCATGTACAAAAAGGAAATCACTTTTCCTAAATCACTAAACAAGTGAAAACTTAACGTCTTCTTTGAAAATGATTTTCATGAAAAATGTATTCCTTTATCACCAAATTTTCAGTGAAACAAACCCCTCCTAAAGTAATCTCGTCAACATGGGTCGGCATCATGTTTCACGATGGTGGAGCTCAATCTCATGGGGGGCATAGCCATAACGTTGTACACACGAATGAAGCATGTGCTTAAAAGTAAGCCAATAGCTTGTGTCCGGTCAACACGTCTTATTGAGAACAAAATCGATTCATTCAACAATCTCCAACACAGGCGCACGCGCACGACATCAACACAAGCAGACGCATTTTCCTTCGGTACAGATGGAGCAATCTGGCCGAGTTGGATGGCCACAGATAGGGAGACAGTCTTCAGGCTTTTCGCAATCTGCAATCGGGCCATCTAGGCTCTTGGATTTGATGCATACACATATGCCTTGTACACAGATGGGAGCATACCCAACATCACACTTCTTAGGCTTGCAATCCGGGTCGATCTGGCAAGTCACTTCCTCAGCATGGGAGACCACAAAACCTTAAAAGAAGGAACAATTATTAGTTTAATTAGGATAATTGTAATGATAATGAGTAAGGGATTGGATTGGAGTAAGTGAATGAAAGGGGCCGCCTACATGATGCAATCACCAGCAGAATCGCCAGTGCATTGAGCTTTGGTCGACACTTTGCCATTTCCAAGGTTTTGTTCAGAGAGAAGAAGAGAGGATTGGGTTTTGATTAGATGTGGTTGATATGTGTCATGTCCCTCCTTCCATGGAAAGGGGTGCTTTATCGATGTCTTGAGTTTTGTTATTTTTGCATTTTTTTTGGAAATGTGAAATCCAAGATGGAAGGTGTAATTATTAAGTTGCTAGTTCTACAGATTCATCTTCTAATCCTGCTAATATTATTGGGTTCTTCTTTTGGGTTACATTTTATGGGTCTTTATCGAAATGTATATTTGCTTTTACTGGTAAGTCAATAATTAGTTGCAACATATAAGATGATGCTATTTCCATTTTTTTTTCCATGAAATGTACAATTTTTATATAAATGCTCTGTGCATATATTTTATGTCAAATACTATGCGTGAAATAGACTAGGCTGAATAATAGTAATTTGGGATACGTGCATCGAAAGTCCTAAAACTTATTACGAAAGTGCAACTGAGTCATAAAACTTAGAAATAATGCAATCAAATGTTAAAATTTGTCAAATGGTGCAATCGAATCCTTCCATTAAATCTGTCCATAACTAGCAGAAAATGCTAGCATGGCTTTCTTAAGACGCTCTCTCCTACGTGGCGATCGACTCCCAAGGGGACTACAATGGATTTTTCATCAAATATATAATTTTTATTGATCAAAGATTTTAAATTTGGTGTCCAATCTATATTTACCGATCAACTGTCCTTGATTTTCCTATCATTGACTATGTTGATGGTATATCAAGATCTTTCACCCGTAAAAAAAAAGAAGATGAAAACAGTTGGAGAGATATATGTTACTTGTCTATTAAAATCAAAAGATGATAACCAACCACAATTTTTTTGCTTCACTTATCCAATAGTTTTTTCCATTTGCCGTACCTTTAGGCTCAATTGGTTCGTTTGGACCTTTTTTATCGGATAGGATATAGGTCAGCTTAAATAAAATAGAATTTTGAATATCTTATACCATGTTTGTTAAACTCCTAGATAACAAGATGGTTTGAATGTACATCGTTTAGATGTATTGAATGTCGACTTTCTTGCCACCAACATCCCCCCACATAATTACTGTCGCCACCTGCAAATCTCACTTCACTTTTTTATGGCTAAATGTACAACCTAGTGGGGATAAATTAGTTAATTATTGAAACTGGATAGTTTTTCCGAAATTATCAAAATCAAGTTTAAAATATGCGAGAATAAATTGATGATATCCAATACAATACGCTTCTATCAAATAAATATGAAAATAAGTAAAAAGATAAAAGATGTTGCAACCAGATCTTATAGTGGTTTGGTTTAGATCAAGCCAATGTCGACTTTTTTCAAACTAACAACTCTAAAGGCTAGAATCAACGAGTAATCTTTTGAGTAGCCATTACGTAACCAGTGTGACTACTCAAAGCTACTCAAAGCTAGATTATCACTCTCAAATTCCAAGCACTACTACAGTACTTGCATACCTCTCAAAAGATATACGATCAATGACAAATGCTCTCACTAAATGAACTTCATGCTGCGACTTGACAAAAGTATGAATGTATGTATCAATGTATAAAGCTTTCTCTATTCAGAGTCGTTCTCGTGATTCCTTCTTCAGCATGCGTTGAGCTTCATATAATATCTTCAATTTCCAAGTCTCCAAGAGAGTCAATTTAGTCGCCTACATTAGGAAAATAATCTTTTTCACCAAAGTGATTGACGATTAATTGGATTTTCCTTCGTTTGGCTGCAATTACTTAAACCGCTTTTGTCTTTTCCTTTGTCCAAGATCGACAACTATTGGTGTGACTAATTTCCTGCTAAAGTAAGTATAAATAATTTTCAAGATTTCCAGTTCAAGCGCAAGTCTGAGTTTATATTTTCAGTATAGCTATAGAGAATAAAACATTTTATCGAGCCAAATTCAAAAACTTGATGATTAAAACGGAGTCATTATGGAGCTCCACCATCCTAAGTGATGTTCAATTCAGATTTCAAGAGTCCATTAATTTGAAAGAGAGCCATTTTCGAAAGGTTCATTTTCGACTTCTCAGTGTTTAGATGACGAAAAACTGATTGATTTATGGAAAACGGTTTTTATGAACCAAAAATAACGAGCTTTTAAGTTGGAGAAAAATGGCTTCTTTACCCACGAGAAAGAAATTACTTTTCACGAACTACTAAATAAATCAAAACTAAGCATTTTCAAATCATCCCAATTTGTTTTGACTAGGGTTGGGCATCATTTTTTGCGGATGAAGCAAGTTGTGTCGGTCAACACGTCTCACTGAGAACAAGATCGATCCGCCCAACAATCTCCAAACACACCCGCCCTCAACAACACAAACAGACAAATTTTCTCTGGGAACAAGTGAAGCAGGTTGGGTCCGATGGATGACCACAGATGTAGCGACAATCCTCGGGGTTGTCGCAATGCGAGCCATCCACGTGTGTTTTGCATGCACATATGCCTATGTCCTTCGCACGGATGGGAACAAACCCAGCATCGCACTGCTTAGGTTCGCAGTCCGGGTTAATCTGGCAACGCACTTCACCAGCATGCGAGACCACAAAACCTTACAAGAAGCAGCAACCATCGGTGCAACAACGACAGTAATAATAATAAGTGAGGGACCAGAGAAAATGAATGGAAGGGGCCACCTACATGAGGCAATCGCCAGCAGAATTGCCAATGCACTGAGCTTGTTTTGACACTTTCTCCATTTCCTAGGTTTTGATTTTTGGAGACAGATGGGGTTGTTATGTGTCATGTCCCTCGTTGGAAATGGGTTTTATGTAGATGTCTCAGAGTTTTGGTATTTTTGGATTTTGGGGAATTCAAAAATGGAAGGATGGTTATTAAAAAAGTTGCTAGTTCGACAGATTTTGGGAAATTTTGTTTTTAACTTTCTGGGTTTGTTTCCTTTTTTTTCATTTTCTTTTCCTTTTTTTTCTTTTTGTTAGCCATCATTAGGCCTCATCAATGGTAGGCGAAGGTCATCAGCACGTTCCAATGAAAATTAGCTAGAATGAGTAAAGGCGCGAATGATAATCATTCTATTCCTAAGAACAATTTCTAGCTTGAAATAGATTTTTCTATTTATATTCCCTAGATGAGTTTCCAAGTAAAGAAGAATGTTTGATAAGACGTAAAATTTATATTTCCGAAATAGAAATTCATTTGATAATGGCATAAAATTTCTACAGTTGCGATGGAGACTAGGGTTGCAACAAAAGGCGAAGCTATGGTCGCGGCAACTCATGGACGGTGGCCATGGACTAATGACAAGAAGAGTTTTTTATTACTAGTTTGTTCCAGAAATAGGAAAGTATAAAATTTCTACTTCTCATTTATATCTCAAATCTATTTCTGGGCTAAAAATTTATCTCAGAAATAGAAAAATAAAATTGTATTACCAAACGGATTTTTATTTCAAACGTGTTTCCAAGGGAAAAAAAAGAAATATAATGGTTATCTTGTGTGCCTAAATTGACAAATTTGTCAATAAGTTTATAACTAAATTGGCAAATGGTCCAAATGTTTAGAATTAAATTTGCACAATCGAAAGGTTGATGATCAAATTGGCCTCTGTAGACTAGGTTTTGAACTAAATTAACAGAATTGAAAAGTTTAAAATTTAATTGGCCACCATACAATAGATTTAGGACTTATTGGGCAATTTTCCCTTGATCCTACATTTATCGCTCTCACAAGTGATGAGCAAGTTGAGAGAGAGAATAATTTGATTTACTATCTCTATTATTTGCCTTATCCTTGGGCACTTAATCACATATGCAATGACCTTCACTTCGTCATTTATGTGTGAAAACCCATCGTTTTTCCCCTTCTCTATAGTGATAGGATGGAACAAATTTCAGACACTAACCTAGTTAATCTTTACTTTCTTTTGGTTGTAATTACTAAACCCGCATTTGCCTTTTCCTTGATCATTTTCGAGAATTTCAGTTCGCGTGCGGGTTTGAACTCGCAGTATTACGAGGGCTCAATAGAATAAAACATTTCATGTATCCAAGTTTGAGCTTGAAAATTTAAATGGACTCCATAAGAAGCTTCACTCTTAGGGCTGAGTTAAGTTCGAGCTTGATGATTATTATGGAGAAGAGTTGACCATAAAGTACAGTCAAAGAAGAAGGAAGATGAGCCAAAAAGCAAATGCAGAGATGCTCAGTTTCAATTGGCTGAGTTCAAATGAAGAGGCAATCGAGGTCATGAGCGGACACGATGCCAGTTGGAAGGGAAAAGCTCAATTCATGATCATCAATCACATGGGTCTGCCATTGGCCCAAAATATTCTATTGCATTACTCATGCATTTGGATGTCGGACTCATGCATCGGCACCCTCAAAAATAAGCTTTGATATCAAAGAGTCAGAGTTAAATAAGCAATCGATGACATGGACCATACGTTGATTGTGCTTCGAATAGGATACCAATTCGAGCCGATGTTGATAAAAGGGTTGAGACCATTGACGAAGAGAGGAGTATTTTAACTCGGGCCGTAGTGATAAAGCAAAGTGATTAATGAAATAAACTCAATGTCGACTATGAGGAGTAGTAGATAAATGCCACATTTCCCTTATTGACAGATTGCTGTTGAGCCAACGATATAATTGTTGTGATCATATATCATCAGATTATATTTAATAATATGATAAAGACCAAACATGATGGGCCGCAGGCCCGGTCCAACGCGGTCAAACAGCCCGGCCCGCCCAATCACCAAATATTTTGACTGGCAAACTCGCGAGCTGCAGAAATGGCGTGACCGTACAGTCTCGGTGGAGTAGAGATCCATGGAGTTCGTAGACGCCGACCGACCTCGCTTCCTCTTCCAAGCGCGCGCGGCTCCTCCTCCTCCTCCTCCGTTGTCGTCTTCTTCTTCTTTCTCAACCTCCGATCAAGGGCAGCCGCTGAACAAGCCCTTCCTCTTCATCACCACCGCACTCTCGGCTGTCCTCATTTCTCTCTCCCTCCTCTACGTCTCCGAGCCCTTCCAATCTCTCCTCCTCTGGCTCTCCCTCTCCCTCCTCGTCGGCCCCTTCGCCCCATCCTCCCTCACCGGCGGCTCCGTCCGCGTCGGCCGGGGCCCGATCGTCGAGTTCCCGGATCAGCAGCCACAGGTCGTGGAGGAAACGAAGAAGAAGCCGTCTCAGAAGCGGCCGAAAGGGCAGCCTCCAGGTAATAATGTTGTAGTTGCACCGCCAATTGCTGAGATTGATAGTCAATTGGGGAAGAAGATGGAGGGAAATGGTGTAGCGATTCAGGGCAAGAGTCATCTAGGGTTTCGGGAGAAGGAGATGGAGAAGGATTGGAGTGAGGATGAGATCGAGCTCTTGAGGAAGCAACTGGTGAAGCATCCGGCAGGGAAGCCGAGGCGGTGGGAGATTATCGCGGAGGCTTTCAATGGGTGTCATAGAGTGGAGAGTGTGATCAAGAAAGCAAAGGAATTGGCCGATAAGAAGTCGAGCGACAAGGACTCGTACGCACAGTTCTTGAAGAACAGGAAGCCTCTGGACGAGAGGCTGAATGAGGGGGCGGATGGTAATGGCAGTGGCGAGGTCAGAAGAGAGAGTGAATGGAGCAGCGGGGAAGACATTGCGCTGCTCAATGCATTGAAGGCGTTTCCAAAGGATGCGCCAATGAGGTGGGAGAAAATTGCAGCTGCCGTCCCAGGGAAGACGAAGGTGGATTGTGTCAAGAGGGTCTCGGAGTTGAAGAAGGATTTTCGGAGTTCTAAAGCTGCCAAAGAGGGACGGATGGAAGAATGAGAATTGGTAGGTTTCACTCAATTTTGGAATTGATTTTTCATTGTTTGAGTCAGCATATTGAGTTCTTGATTGGTTCGTTGTAGCCGGATTAGAGGATCGAATAAGATAGTGACCATGAGCACGCAGTCCTGTTGGGATTCTATACACCACACACTCCCAATAAGGTGTGCATGTTGTTTTGCCACTAAATTATCTTCTTGTTATTGACCTTGTTTAGCTCAATGAGGTATTCTTGCATTTGCTGTTACATGACATAGAAACTTGTATTGTACACGACAATTGCGGTGGTTCCGCTTGACTAAGTTGGACACCAATTTTTGAGGAATGAATAGCTATACTTAACGCCATCATATCATCCATTGCGGACCGTGTGAACAGACAAAATTGTTTGTCCAATGTTGTGTTGGTATAGTTTCTTAGACCTTCAGTGCAAGACGTAGTTTCATGTTCGAATGTATGCACTGGCAAGCTTTAGATGGAGAGGGGTAAATAATTTTTGCTTCCATTCATCCCTCAAGCTCTTCACAAGCCACAGTGATGTGCGCTTTCATGAATCATTGCGAATCTCCAAAGGGTGTCTGTTCTGGATATAAGGTATATTGACATTCTGTCACTCTACAGATTTTCGCGCCATGGCATGAACATTAATTAGCATGATGTCGTTTTAAGCTGTCAGGGTCTGGAGTTAAGCTTGTTTCTTTCCCATGACGCCACCTGATTGAACAAATTAATCTCTAGCTTGTAGCTCCAGCATAAAGGAGCTACCTTTCACTTTGCTGTGTTTCTCTCCTCTGTTGAGTGCTCGAATCAGGCCACAGTCGTATCAAGTTAGACCATCTTCAGAAACCATCCAGCTAGTCTTTGTAGCTATAAGACACTGCTGATGTTGTTACCGCTCTCTTTTGTGTCATTCTCCTCCTAATTTTTTGTGCTGCCTGCTTTCATCTTTCCATCACAAGGCAACAATTTATTTGACAGTTCAATGACTTCTCTTGAGTCTGGCGGTGGTAGATCGACTTGAGTTTTTGTGTATCCACACTCTTGGGAATGACTGATGTAATTCCTATAGTACTTATCATTACTTGAGAATGCTGGTCCTACAGGCTTATGCATGCCGTATGAAAATTCTCTTCAGATGCAAGCAAGGGGACTTCTATGGTCCCTCGATAGACTTATTCTGCGGTCATAACTTATCGAAATCACACTATTTTGGTACCCGTTCAAAGTGTCCTAAAGCATTGGAAGTCTTAAAACTATCAGCCAACAGTGGATATCCGTTAATTTGGGATCCAATGGTCAGATGCAAACAAGGGGACTTCTATGGTCCCTCGATAGACTTACTCTGCAGTCATAGCTTATCGGAATCGCACTATTTTGGTACCTGTTCAAAGTGTCCTAAAGCATTGGAAGTCTTAGAACTATTAGCCAACGGGTTGATATCCGTTATTTTGTGATCCAATGGTCAGCAATTCCCCAGGAACTGTTTCTCGGGATTTATCTCTTCCGATGGATCTCTGGAATGTCACTCTACGTTTCTAGGTTCAGTCAGTCATTTACTACCGTTTTTGTCTTAGAAAATGGTCGCCATGGGTCTTTTAATTGAAGTCACACAACCAAAATGAAAGAGAACTAATCGGAATAAGTTTCTCATTTCCTTGTTACCATTTTTGGTGAATAATAACTCGGAATCAAATTTAAGTCGTGTCTTAATCTAGGAGGTAAAATTTTAAGGTAGGGATATATATTCCACTGAGTTGCCATCGTGGTTCAAGGTTCAGACTCCCATACCTCTGCATTTACAAATTAAGTAGCTCCTCTCTCACTCAAGATATCTAGTGTTGTCTCTGGGATGAGTTCAACTACACAATGTCCTCCCCGACTTTGCCTCCGCCTTCATCACCATCGATTAGTGGAGTCACAGGGTTGTTATTCATCGATGTTTCTTCTCCATCCACAACATTAATCTTCAAAAGATTTTCAATAAACACTTGTGATTGAATAAGCAAGTTTCTGAGTGGCAAAAAAAGTTGCTTCACACATGAACTTGAAGATTCGTTTTGTCTCCCGAAAAACTTGTTGGTAATCGGGATTCAAAGCTACCATAGCAAAGAACATGCCATTGATAACCCACTTGATGTATGAATTCACTATGATCGAGTCAATTGTTATTTCAACAATGAAAAAGCTTAAGATGAGAAACATGAAATTGATAAATGTGGTTCCACAATTGCTTTGTGTTGTTGGCGACCTGATGACAAAGAGCATGATGAGAGCCATGGCTATGGCCATTAAGATTGCTTGCATGTTTATGAGTAGATCCTTAACTCCGAGGAGAGCAAATGACCACTTAAACAAGGATATCAAGAAATCTTTCGATTTTTCATCAATGGCATCTTCTTCTTCTCCAACTCTTGCACAAAGAACAACGAAATGTAAAATCATTAATCCACCGTGCAAGTAAATAATAGAGGCTCATAGCCAGAGAAGTCGACCTGCATGCTTAAATCTTGCTCGATTGAAGTTTATTTGTACAATTATATGATCGTACGTATCAGATATGATGGTAAGAGTTTCACCAAAATTGCATTACATGATGTCGTATCCGAATCCAAAATTACAAACTAAAGCTCATCGTTAAAAAAAAATCAAAAGTCCATATACCTCATCTAGACGGATTAGTTGCAAATTGTAATTAAGTAATAAATGACTCATGATCGGTTCATAAGGAACGGGATGAACATATTCAGACAATGAAGAGCAGTAACCAATGTGAATCCTCGGACGTGTTGATTGCAAAAGGAACCTCTGAGCTTCAGTTGAAGTTAAGTTGATGTCGGACATTGATCTGTGCTAGCTTTGGAGCAAAGAGAGTTGATGTTTCCTTTCACGCCTGCGCGAATTTGTCTATCAAACCCAGGGTTTTTATAATGCATTCTTATTTTTATTTTTTATTCATTGTAATATTGTGGTTTTCACCTTTCCAAATTCTCCGACACCCGACAACGAAGACGACGAAGTCTTAGGAATAATCTGCTTCTGCATCATTTTTGGTTTTGCACCCTCCTCAGCTCCTCTTCGGAATCAGATCATTTTTCGTTATATACAAAACATGAGGAACTCGAAAGAGGACGAGGGAGATAAGACAAAATAATAATAATAATAATAATAATAATCAGTATTCATGCCTTTTCAGTACCCAAAAAAAAAAGTTATAATTAAGTCTTGCATATACTATACCCTACTCTTAACCCAAACTATCTAAAATTTTCACAATATACAAATATCAAGAGAATTACCAAAAAACTCCTAAACATATTACAATTGTATTAATTTGGTTCTAAGCGTTAAGTTTTACCTATTCCTCCGGCATTAGCGACTAGCTGGAGAAAGAAGGAGAAGAAAAAAATAATAATAATTAATTAATTGCTTTTAAAAAGTAATATATATTATTAAAAAATTATCTGCGTTGATTTCGAAAAGACTGATTAGCACAATTACAATAGATTTATGACTGAATTAAAAAAAAAAGGTTTAGAACAAGTGGCACAATTGTAATAGGATTAGAACCTTTTTGAAAATTTTTCCTCTAAATGCCGACTAGTAAATTCACAATTTATTTGAAAATTGAGTAATATCTAAAATTGTGGCCAGAAATTAAGAAAACTACCCTTTGTTTTTGCTGAAGTGTAACAAACGGACTTTTAGTAAATTATTAATATATTGAATTCCCAATTCACGATTTCATTTTGTCACATATAATAAGATAAACCCCTCATTTTTATCAAACTTCGCGACGTGGAGTAGATTTTGTGTGAATGATTACCGAACATGTCGCTATCCCCATTTCCTACATAGAAATAAATATATATTTCTTGGTCGGAAAGAAATCCAAGTTATAAGCTTTGTATTCATCGATGGTTCGACACCCCACCCCCGCGGCACCGCCGCCACCGCCACCGCCAAGTAGTTCCACCAAGAGTACTCCAAGACCAAATCTTATCCAGTTAAGGAGAAAAAAAAAAGACAAGCTAACCGAAAGCCCCTAAAACTTATTGTCGAAGTATAATTGTTTTTTAAAACTTGCAAAAAGTACAATCAAATTATAAACTTGTCAAATTGATGCAATTAAATCTCTCCGTCATTTTCATCTAACTTAAATGCTAACCGGCCTTTTTTTCCCCCTTCTATGTGGCATTCATTTCGCTAAAATATGAAATATAAGACTAAAACAATGTTATTTCGATGCAAATTATAATTTTAGCCTGACAATCTAACAAGATCGTTAGTTATTTTTAATCATACGATCTCCTAATTTATAGGTGTTTTATGTAAAATACACGATGATGATATGTAAATTTATTGTTTAGATTATATCATTTCTGGCAGTACTGTAAATTAAATTAAATTAGATTAAAAATAAAAAAAATTGCATCTTCTCTCATTCACTTCCCGATTTAAAAAAGAAAAAACATAATAAATAAATAAATAAATAAACAAAATACCTTGCAAAAAGAACTATAAATTTGCTTTAGATGGCTTGAATGAAAGGCAATTTTTGCCATCGGGAAAGAAAAAATGAAGGGCGTTTTTGTCTTTTCATTTCGTTCCTCCCCACAAAGACAATCCCCAAATCCTGCAAAACCCTAATCCACAAAGATCCCCCAGTGAATCGCTCGCAGCATCCCCCAGACACGCCATGGGTGTTCTCTCTTGGCTCAGAGGCTCTCCCAAACCTCAATCCCAGCCCAAGCCCTCCAATGCCTCGACTGCTCCGAACCCCCCGCCCCCCGAAGCTCCCGGCATGAACGGCGCCGTCGAGGTCCCCCGGCCGGCCGGCGTCACCGTCTTCGAGTTCGGGTCCGTCGCCGCCACCGCCGACAAGGTCACCCTCGCCGGGTACTGCCCCGTCTCCGACGACCTCGAGCCCTGCCGCTGGGAGGTCCTCCCGGCGGCCGGCTCCGATGCGCCGCAGTTTCGCGTGGTCTTCTGAGAGGAGGAGGGGAAAGCAACCTGCTTTTCGGTGTCCTGCTTTGTATAATAAGAGTGGAGATTTCATTCCGTGTGGTGGGTTGAGGGGAAAAAAGATATGATTTTGCTTCTATATAGATGACGACTGTTGAGGATGATGATTCACATGAGCTTCTTGTTCTGCGTCTCTGGATTGGGTAAAGCAATTTGATTGCGTGATGATAATCTCGGGACACGAGCAATTTTCGTGAAATAAATTGGAGTGCTGTTGAAGGTTGATATCGATGAATGAAAATGCCATTGATTTTGATGCTCTGCACTTGCACAGTACTCAGACAAACAACCTGCGAGCAACACACTAAAATCATACAGCTTAAAGATAAATTGTAAGCGAACTTGTTTAACATATAAAGTTTTTGCATTTACCTTCCCACATTGTAGATGTTGAAATTCTCTCGATTCAGCGTTACGAGATCACAATCTTGGCGAAGTTTTGGTCTTCGCGATTCATCGGTAAACCAGAAGAAAAAAAATACTGTAGAGAACAAGGTGAGGTGCCTGCATAGTAATTAATTCATTATGATTCATAATGCGACGAAGCTCCAAGCAAGATGTCAGGGGCTCCCATCATAAGCTCAGTGGCATTCAACTTGATAAGTCATCGCCAGTGCTTGCACGAGAACGAATGCTCTTTATCTCATCCTGATAATAAATATGATGTTGAGGAAGCTTCTCGAAGTCCTCTCTGATGTAACAGATATCCTAGTACAGGGAAAATCACCAGCCCCAGCAGGTTAATCCTAATGTCAAGCAAGTGAATGGAAGCAGCACAAGTATGACAGCTGAAAAAACAACCAAAAACCAACCCCCCCCCCCGCCCCCCCACAAAAACCCCCAACAAAAAACCAAAAAAAAAAACAATGGGAAAAGATTGCGACGCCGACAATCAGGGAAGATTTGTACCTGTCCGTAGAAACTTGAAGATGGATATTGCACATATCCTCATTTTCAACATTGAATGCAAGAAGCCTACAACTTACTCTCATTGTTAGGATTGGCTGTGGTAAGCTCAGTCCTTTTGCCACTTCACGCCTTATGCAAAACGTAGGATTAATGATTGCATTTTCGTTTTCTTAATGAGAATCTCACTCCAAAACTGAGGAACAACAGTCACCTTCGTTCGCCAAATTAGTTGATGCCACAAACTTCTTTTTCACAGCAACGGTTTCTGATCTTCACTGCTTTGCTACGCCTACTACTTGTTATCCAGCTGGTTTCTCCTTATGCTTTCACAAAACACTCCATCTTCTCTCTGTTGATTAATATCCTCTATGCAAACTAGGTAACTGGCGGCATGTTAACGACTGATTTCACACAACCAATGCCATTTGGATGTGTACCAACAAGAACTCTGGTAACTGATGCAGTTCAGAATACATGCACAGTGAGTTATTAGATGTAATCCATAAAGCAGTCTCGCTCATCAAGATTTCCAAGCACGAGAGAGAGCATTTCATCGGCTTCCAAAGATAATTTACTCCCTGATAGGAACAAATGAGCACTCCCTTTCAGTGGTATCCAACTGCATCCAGGAGTTTTCCGTACACCCTTCTGACCCATCTCCTTCCTCAAAAATTTCTCATCGACGTACCATCCATTTGCTGCACATACGTTACACAGCACCACATGGGCTGGTGCATTTAAAGGATCCAGTTCAAGAAGCTTCCTGGCAGCACGGGCAGCAATTTCAGAATTTTTCTTTAATCCGCATACACCAAGGAGAGCCCCCCAAACAGCTGCATTTGGTTCGAAAGGTAGCCGCAGCACGAAGTTTTCAGCTTCCTCTAGTTTTCCTGCACGGCCCAAGAGATCAATGATGCAGATATAGTGCTCCAGGCCTGGAGTAATTGCATAGACGTCCCTCATGGAATTGAACTCCTCCCACCCACGGTCGACTAGCCCTCCATGACTACATGCCGACAAAATCGCCAAGAAGGTCATAGAATTTGGGTGGCTTCCACATTTTATCAAGGACTCAAAAACGTGCAGAGCTTCATTTGCCAACCCATGGTTTGAGTAACCCATGATCATGGAATTCCACGAAACAATATCCCGATCTATGATGCGCATGAAAATACTACTTGCACCATCTATCTCCCCACACTTAGCATACATAGAGATCAGCGAGTTTTGAACGGTCAGGTCATGCTCAAAATTAGATTTCAGCAAGAGTGAATGATACTGCTTTCCCTGGTCAAGATTTGCCACTGCACCAGCTGCTCCAATGAGAGTTGCGTACGTAAGATTAAGAGGATGAAACCCCTGACTCCGCATTTCAGAGAACAAGTCATTAGCCTCGGCAATCAACTCATTGTGGACATAACCTGATATTATTGCTGTCCAAGCCACAGCATCCCTATCAGGCATAACGTCGAAGAGTTCACATGCTTTAGAAACTTGTCCAACACTCAAATAACCATCAATCATGGATGTCCATGAGATCCTATCACACATAGGTGATGTGACAAAGAGCCTGTTAGCTTTTTCCAACTGTCCACTCCGAATATAACCGTTAATCATCAAATTACACAGCTGGGCAGAGCAGGTCTTTATCTTTCTGACAAAAATATGATGAGCAAAGTCCATTACCCCAAACGAAGTGTACATGTGTATCAAACTTTGGCTCAGCCTCCCATCATGATCATCAGACTCCAGTCCTCTGATTAACAAGTTTGCATGTAGCTGCTTGCCAAGGTGACTAAATCCAACTCCAGCACAGGCATATGCAAGCGAGATGAAAGTTTCCTTGTTTGGTTCGAGATTGAAATTTTTCTTTGTTTCTAGAAAAGTAGACAGAGCCTCTTTGTAGAAGCCATTCCAGGCATACCCACCAATCATGGCAGTCCAAGAAACAACATTCTGCTCGGGGATTTTCTTGAACAAAGTATAACCTTCTTCTACATTTCCAATTCTACAATAACCAGTTACCATAACGGTCCAAGTAACGACATTCCTTTCCTCCATTTCTTCAAACAAATTCCTAGCTTCTTCCATTCTGAAATTCTCAGTGTACCCAGAAATCATGGCATTCCAAGAGATTACATCCCTTACAGGCATTGCATCAAAAACCCACTTAGCTTCGTCCAAATCGCCATTCCTAATCAGCCCAACAACCATGGCGTTCCAAGAGACAACATTCCTCTCCGGCATATCACTGAACAATCTCTTCGCCTCATCAATCCTCCCCGCATTTGCATACCCACAAAGCATTGAAGTCCATGACACAACATTTCTCTCCGGCATTCGCTCAAAAAAGCTACAAGCCTCACTAATTCTCCCACTTTGAACATGCCCGGACAACATCGCATTATATGTCACTTGGTTTTTCTGCGGCATGATGTCAAAGAGAGATTTAGCTTCATCAATGAAACCAAATTTAGAAAATCTTGATAGCAACGAAGTCCAGTGCCCGACTCGGCCATGAGGTCCTCTGTCGGGCATTTTCTCGAGCACGTTCCGTGCATCTAGAAGCTTACCCTTGCGGATATAATCCAGCGTCCTTCGAAAGGCCGAACACGCGGTGTTATCCAGAAAAGAGCGAGAACCGTATCTCGGAATCATTGGAAGAGTGCTTGGTGTGACAAAGTGCGGAGCTTTGTCAAAAGGGAAAGAATGACAGGACCAGGCAGGATTTTAAATCTTCCATCGATTTTACAGACAAAACGATTGTTGAGGTTATACGAACGCGAGGCGGGCAGCCACTGTGTTTCAAGTTGGTTTTTTGACACGTTCTCATTTTAAAGTTCCTTTAAATGAAGCTCTTTTTTTTTTTTTTTAGAGGAGAGTAAAATAGATACTACCAAAAGCAGCAGAATGGTCAAAGGAAGAACTTTTGTCCGAAAAGGCGCTTCATTAACTCGGGATTTCCTCAAGCGATCCATATAGTAGGCGCACATACCTTGATTTTGTCCATGCATGCTTCATTGTCGGCATTTTCTTCAGCGATTGCAATTGTTATCGTTTTGTTTTGGACAGACACGACCTCGCCAACCTATCATTCGCCTGGTGGCTAGATCTATCATTATGTTCATTGTGTTTGGGGAACGGGTGGACCACCTTTCTCAGGCACAATTCAACATGGAATCCGGGCGGTCCGGGGAGACCCCCACGGCTCCTCTCTTCTCGATACAGTTACTGTCTTCCTGTATCGTTACATGGATTTACAATACCAAAGAATTTGCCATGATATATCTACCTTGTCGAAATTAACCCATGAATTTTTTTTTTTTATAGATACTCTTACGGTAGTTAAAGAACGGATTGTGGAGAGTTATCTTTCAGTTCATTTTCCAATTAGCAGTGACCCATCAGATATTTGAATTTTTCTTAGCCGCGCCTGTGTCAACTGTCGACTTATATGTAGCGCACCAACATCCTCTCCGCAGTTACACCACCTTGCACATGGAGAAACAGCAGAGTATTTCTTGCTTTCCTTCCCAAATCCGTTAACATCATGAGTGTCTGTACAACACGAGGATAACAGGTCACCGTGCAACAAAAGCACTCGCTAGGCAAAGCAAAAGAATAACTCACTCAAAACAATAACGATTTCTGTGTCAACACAGACGAATACAGTCTCCGAGGTAACAAGATGCACCGTCATACGAGATGCAAATGGTCTGAGGGGGGCTCTTTGTAGCTGCTGGCCTGCTACTGTGGCGTTGTGTCTCACATTATCCTGTATTCATCATCATCGCTCGTCCGGATGTAGCACATGATAGCTAGCACAATCACGAAGAATGACGATAGATCCATAGCCAGAGCTCCCCAGCCGATTACGCCGGCGTGCTTCAAGATCACAGGTAAGGCAATGCTTCCGACTGCTGATGCTCCGGTCAGGAACTTGGTTGCGTTCACCCATCTATTTTATCGGTCACCAAAGAACAAATGAGGACTTGTCGATTCTCATGCATTTACTAAAACAAATAGAAAATAAGAAAGAAAGGATAAGGACTCTCATTGGAGAAATTGGACTAACCGACTATCAGATTCAGAAAACAGAGCGGAGCTATCAGAGCCGGCGAAGAAGAGCAGTGGCATAGGCAGGAGCACATACATTATTACTGCAAGGATGAGAATCATGTACGTCATGCATGTGCTCAGGCAACTTAACCGAAGCGTATGTAAAATGGGCTTTCATACGACTGAAGTTCTAATTGCAAAAGGAATATGAAGTCCTATAACATTCGTCTCTCGAGTCAAGAATCTTTATAGGATCCAAAAGTACAATTTGATAAGCAAACAAAATGATTGATAAATAAGCAAAACTACAAAACGATGCAGGGCATATCGTCACTAGATACGCAAGTCCATGAGAAGCTCAACATAGAGACATACACTCTAAACAGTATCTTACTGACAGAACGGTGATTCACTTTCTAAATTCTCAGTTTCTGAAACAAATTTACCAGGAGTCATAATTTAGAATCATCACAGGTGCTACCAACTATAAAGTCTATATTAGGTAGATCCCCTAAGTTACAAAAGAAGAGAAGTCGGTTAGGGTAACTTCTTGCAGTTCTGTCCGTCTCTGGAAAGGTTAACATAGCAATAAATCGTAAGATAAGCATTCAGGATCAGGATTAATCGTTAGGACACAATCTTCATATTCAGGATCAGGATTATTGGTTAGGACACAATCTTACTGACAATTGATTGGATTTGATACAACTATGACCATATTTAAGTTTGTTAAAAGCTAAGATGCCATACAACAAAGGAAGAACCAGAGGGTCCAAATTCCCTAGTGAACATGGGCTCACTCTAATAAAGGTTATGACATCCAATATTCCATGACACAGTCACTTACAGCTTAGCATCGGCCACCAGTTATCGTACAAAGCACAAGCCTGCAGCAAATCATTAGAATGTTAGAAGACACTTGGTGCTTCGCGAGGGAATCTTTTTTATCATTTCACTCAAACAAAGTTCTGGTAAAACCACTGATACTAACCAAAATTTGCAACACAATTCCACCAGAGACCAAAATTGCCAACAAAGCAAGTTTCCCTGAATGCAAGCAGGCACGCATATACCCTGGTAAGTCTGCCATTAAGAAAATCCGGTTCCGGTCACCTCACATGGGATCAAAACTGAAAATGAAGATAATTTCGAGAGAAACGTGTTAGAGAGCCGTTCCATACACAGAAGGAATATCAAAATGCGGCAGAAAAAAGGCAAAAACAATAACGCAAAGTATGGGTGCCTGTCAGTACTTCTAGAAACCCAACGTTTTGATCCTCCAGAATATAAGGGCAACTCTCGCCAAGTGCTTCAGCAACCTCAATCTTCAATGAAGTATCACAAGAAAGCAATTACTGAAAAGTAGCCGAACTATACACTCTCAAGTTATGATGTATAAATCACAAGAAAATGTAGGCACGGCCAGTATAGCATGTGAAATTCATTCAACCCAATGACTCAAAATAAACTGTATTGTAATAGCAATAGATTCATTTGCCATT
Source organism: Psidium guajava (assembly GCA_016432845.1). NCBI lineage: Eukaryota > Viridiplantae > Streptophyta > Magnoliopsida > Myrtales > Myrtaceae > Psidium > Psidium guajava. Next base: position 2,009,857 of record CM028230.1, read on the forward strand.
CAAGAATTCAGACCATCAGGTAGAGGCACAACGTAAGCACAGAAGCAATTTTTAACTTCAAGTCTTAAAATTTGGCTCATGAAGTTCACAACTGTCAGTCAGTTCCGAAAATAAAGAAGAAAAAAATTCACAACTTTAAGTCTGCTTTCATGAATCGATGAATCATGCAAATACTGGGTCTCTTCTGCTTCAACCTTATTAATCTCACTAACGATGATCCAACTATCCACAATAGTAATTCTAAACCAGCAAAAAGATCGAATCCCTAACTGGGTCTCGTTCCGAAAGAAACGAAACTACTCAGAATTGCAAGACTCCGATCGAATCTAACTCCCCCCGGCAACGTCGACCCTCTCCGACATTTTTCCAGATGCGACTATTCAGCGACATGGGATCTCCAGAAAGGCCGCAAAACTACACGGTTGAATAAGTTTGCTCCCAACAAGCGACTTCCGAGATAATTTCAGACCAAATCGGTCGAATCAAGCTGTGAAAGAGGATCCGCAAACGCACCTGGCAAAAGGCTGGAAAGGGTCGGAGATGCAAAGAAGATTCAAGAAAGGTGATGCTTAGATTGGAGCCTTGTCCATTTGGAATCTACTAAGCAATTTGCGGGTTCTTTCAGAAGCAGCTACGGGTAGGAAACAGAGTAAGCCGAAAGCCGAGTTGATCGAATTGAATACTAATGCATATTGCTCTCGTGAAAACAAAATAATTCCGCAAACATTTTCTTAAGATTAATTACTTTTGACCACACAAAAAATTCATTGCTTATGTTATATTTGAGATAATTAGTTAATGACTAAATCTTATTTTGTCACTAATAGCTTATATTTAAATATTTTCTAGTGAAAATAATTTTTATTCATTCATTTTTTTTACGTGATGCACGTAATTATTATTATTACCGAAATGTTTTTTAAATTATTTATTTTTCGCAAAAATGAACAGGGCTAATGAAAATGAATTCTCATTTCAAAAATAGTTTTTATAAATTAGGGAGGACCTATGATAAATTTAGGTGGGATTTGGTCATGGTCCAATAAATGAATAATTAACATAGTTAATTATAATAAAATGAAACCATATTAATTTATTGATCTTTTGATGCAAATTTTAAGTTCTCCTGATATAACTCTATCTCTTTGATAGCACAATACTCAGTAGTTTAGATTTATGAATCTGTTCATTCAATTTCATAACAATGAATCGATGATCATTTTAAAAAAAGTCTAATAACATATGTGACTATCTTTGCTTTTAATAGTTAAAGGAAATTTATTATATATATATTGTTTATCTAAAGCATGAATAGCATGAATTTTGTAGCTTTAGATAAATGTTAAGTAAGTGATTAAACTCGATTTGAACTTTATCGAAATTTTCGCAATATTTTCTTGTTACGATTCAGTGGAGGAATTGCTTAGACCCAAAGTAGAAATAGAGAAACTGTTCAGCCAAAAGAAAATGTTTTGGCAATCACGAATTATGCCATCTTATTAATGTTTTGCCAAGCTCAATTCAAATTCTATAATACTGTTTAAAGGAGAATAAACATAGATAGGCAAAAATGAATTTTTTTTAATGAAAAGAAACAGCTTATTCCACAAGAAACCAATAACCTTTGATGAAAATGAACATCTACAGCCGAATATAAGAGCAAAATGCATATCCAAGCTTCGACATTTTGGATGCAGGACAGAAAAAATGTCGTCCACGCCAAAGAAGCGCCCAAAACCCAAAGTCTCCTCTCCTTCTCCTCCTTCTTCATCCCGGAGGTCGCCGATCGCAATGGAGCCACCGCAATTCTTGTTCCCGTCGAAGCAGGAGTTGCTGAGGCTCGTGATTGTGCTCGCCATCGCTTCTTCGGTCGCCGTCACCTGCAACTTCTTCGCCAACTTCCTCCGCCCCCAGACGAAGCCCTTCTGCGACAGCGATATCGACCCTCTCGATGCATTCGCAGGTTCCTTCCTTTTCAATGTTGATGGGTTTCTCTAGTCCTGTGTTTTCGGTGCCTGGTTCGTGGGTCCATTTGTTGTCGCGCTCGTGTTCTTTGTTTTTGTTAATTGTATCATTAAGCTGCGGCGAGGAGCGCACTTCTAGCTGGATTGCCAAGTCTAAATGGCCGCTTGAGTTGGAGTTCGCTTTCACACGATGTAATTTTCTTTTTAGCAAGATCAAGGTAGAATCTTTAGCTAGATCAGGTAGCTGCTCGTACATGGGTAAGTGTTGATCATCTAACTGTTGGCCCGCTTGGTTTTTGTGTTCCCTTCCATGTCGGAAAATTGAAGGTGTCTTTCTTTGGCAAAATCGTACTGACATGTTATGCATTGGCACTTTGATGTGTTTTTTTTTTTTTTCCCGGCCCTTGAAGATGTTTCAGTTTTTCATTATGCAAAGACTAAATGATTTATACCCAAACTCCTTCTGGCAGAACCTTCCAGAAGCAGTTTTCTTTCGCAATTTTGTGTTTAAACTACGTGGCTATAAATTATTATGTAATGCTTACATAGGCGGTATTAACTCTCATGACTACAGATGATTGTGAGCCTTGTCCGAGTCATGGAGAGTGCCATCAGGGCAAACTGGATTGTGCTCGTGGATACAGAAAGCTTGGGAGGTCATGTGTGGAAGATGGAGATATAAATGAAACCGCCAGGAAACTTGTATGTTTTGAGAGTCATTGATTTTGCTATACTCATGTCATTTTGGTTGGATGTAATATCTTGATGCGGATTGTGTAATCTATCATCTTGATTTCAGTCAGAATGGGTTGAAAATCGTCTTTGTGAAGCGAATGCTCAGCTTCTATGCTATGGGACTGGGACAGCTTGGGTATGTTCTTGCTCCTTATTTCTTCCTCCGTCTGTTTGGGACAATGACATTCTCATTTTAAGTCTCTTTGCTTTTAAATAAAGTTACAGATTACTTGTTTGCTTAAACAACTAACTAAGTATTGTCAGGTTCCAGTTGAAGAGATGTGGAATGATTTGGACAGACACCCACTGATGAAGAACTTTGGCTGGGACACTGCTATTTTCATTTATACAAAACAGAAGGCAGTAGAAATTGCTGGAAAAATAATGGAGAGCAGGACAGATTTCTCTGGGTATGTTGTTTGCGTTTATTGAAAAGTCAGGTGAAGGATGTATGATGAGGATCCTGCATTTATGTTTCAGTACTTTTGAGCAGGATGAAAGATCTTAAGTGTCCAGACTCCGTAGCGGAACCTTTCAGGCCATACACCTGCCGAATCCGTCAATGGCTCTTCAAGCATGTCTTATTGGTTGTGCCAGTTTCTTTGCTGGTATTCTATTCTTGGGCAGATCTCACTCTTTATGTTTTACCATCTATACTACAAAAGCTTGTTGATTGTATTAAGGTATACAGCTCGTGGCTTCTGCAATGCTATTCTGGAAAGTCCGTCGCAGATGGCATTTGTCAAGGAGAGTGGAAGAGCTTTACCATCAGGTAGTCGAGGGATATATCTGGTTGATTATTAACAAGTACTTGGTTCATTGGAGATAACCAAAAGTAAAGAGAAGACATAGGTGTAATTTGATTCGTTGGAGTCGACACATGCTTTGTACTCATTACAGCTGTCTCTGCCATATTAGTACTCCTCTCCAGTTGTCCTCATGGAGAACCTGCTTAAATCTGGAATGCGTATCCCATCTTTTAATCTGCACCTTTTTGCCTCATAAGATGTATTTTTCTGGCACTTCACTTAAATGAGGTCTTCGACTGCCTCTTTTTGAGATGATTAGGGCCTTGAGCTTATATTTTTTCCCTTCTGTAATGAACATTAAGAGAGATCATTCTATAGAATGATTTCCAGCCTCCTCAACAATCGAGACATTAGCTAGCCAACAATAAGACACCTCGGGAGATTTATATCTCCCTGTTCTTCTGGCTGTGGCATTATTATTCTGCTCGGAGAGGTAATTAAAAGCCAATTGGTTAATGTGGAGTCAAAGTCAAAGAATAATGACTTTATTATCGCCCATATTTCAATTGCTGATATTCCTGCTACCTGGTAAGAAAATTTTTTAGATGGGACATGATATTTGATCACATAGCGCAACAAGAATTGTCTATGATGTCAGCAGAATAACTGTACATGGAACTCTATAAAATTGGTCTGGTGGCCGAGCTTAATGTGCCATATAAGCTGCTTAATGATCTCATACTATTCTTCCATTTTCCTTGCAACCTAATGTCAGACCATTGATTGCAATCTTACCAATAGGTTTGTGACATACTCGAGGAGAATGCCTTGACATCGAAGAAGGGAAATGGCGAAACTGAGCCATGGGTAGTTGCTGCTAGGCTACGAGATCACCTTCTCCTACCGAAAGAAAGGAAAGATCGTGTTCTGTGGAAGAAGGTTCGTACACCCACAGTTCCGGATACAGATAACATTTTAATGACACGTGTGTGCTCTGGCATTTTTCAATGGCATGTTTTTGTCTAAATCTTCTTGTTCATTTTCCAATAAAAAAGTGAGAAAGAGTTGTCTGTATTAATATCCATTTGTGTGGCAGGTTGAGGAGTTGGTCCAGGAAGATTCCCGCATAGATAGATATCCAAAGCTGGTTAAGGGTGAATCAAAAGTGGTCTGGGAGTGGCAAGGTATTGTAATTTGTATATGTTTAATTTATGTAACTTGTAACATAATTCCACAAGTTGGATCACTTGAAGAGTGTCTCCGTAGAATGGTTGTTTGTCATAGTTAGATACAGTATTTGATATATTGAAAACAGTCTCAAATGCTTTAGTGCATTTCTCTACCTGAAACACTGTGCAGAGAAAATTCCACACCATTGTATTTGCAAATGCTTTGACGGTTTTTCCCCTGGTGCTGCACTTTTCTTGGTTCCATAGTTTCTGCATTTCTGTGCCTCACGAGAAATGTCAACATGTTATCAACCAGCCCCATTTGTCATCTGTTTCATGGTTTGCGTGTAGTTGAAGTGTCCATAGAATATTTTGGAAATTTCTGCCTACTAACTTGAATTGCGTGTTTTGGACAAAATGAACTTTTCCTAGATGAAAAGACTCATCTGATTCTTTATTTTCAATGTTAATGTGACATATGAAACAAAGAAAAGAAGGTCAATGACTGTGCAATCATTAGATGATGGCAGCGAGATGTAAAATATGTTTCAGCTTTTTCTGGGATTATATTATGGTCTAATTTACAAGAAAGCAAAGAAGGAGAACGGGTTGAAAGGAGAGGAGATGAGCATGGAACTCTATTTTGAGATAGCTACAAGACAATCTTTCATCAACGACATGCAGAACGTGGTGTATTTGAAGCAGATTGGCTTTCTTAATGCTTGTGAATATATAGGCAAAATATGTTATCATCATTTTGCACAAGGACTATGAAGCATCAAATTTACTTGGATATGTATAACTACATCACTTGGCTGGATGTACAATTATGAATACATGTCTCATTTGCAGCAGAACAAGAGTTCAGTTGCTCTACTGATAATAAAAGGAAGATGAGTTCATGTGGGGTATTATGATAGGGCTTGAAGAACTATCTGTACTAGGGGTGAGCAACCAAACCGGGTTTACCCGGTACCCGGATCGGCCCACCCGAAAAACAGGGTCGGGAATTGGTTCCCGTTGAAACCGGGCCGGGAACCGGTTCCAATTTTTGAGAACCGGTTAGAACCGGTCCGGTTCCCGGGTCTAGGTATGAACCCACCCGGATCGGTTTATAGGACCGGTTTTTAGGCGATGTTTTAAGAAAAAAAAACCCTAATCAAGTCTTCGAGTCGCAGACTCGTAGCCCCTTACCTCGGCCTCCTCTATTTCCTTTCGACATTCTCTCGGCTCAATCTTGCATTAGGGAGTATTTACATTTGTAAATGCAGAATTTTTTTTTTTGGTCGAATATGCACAGTTCATTGAATGAGTAATACGTATTCATTTTTGCATACAGGGAAACGGGGTAGACCCTGGAACCGGACCGAAAAACAGGGTCGGTTCCAAAACAGGGTCCAACATAAACAGGGTAGGGTCTTGGTTCCAAAAATTGAGAACCGGTTATAACAGGGTCGGGTTTAGGGTCTAGGTTTGGACCCGGCCCACCCGGCCCATGCTCACCCCTAATCTGTACTATGCCGCATATAACCATTGTAGTATCTGTAGTATATGCAAAATGTTAAAAGTTTCTCATTTTAATTCGACATGTTGAGTTGGTCTGGACAAGATTTTTCGTACTGGATAGTGCTAATCTAAAGAAGTGTCCCTTTTCTCTGATTTATTCCCTAAATCAGTTGTCTTGTTTTCATTAGTCGAAGGCTCTCTGAGTTCCTCAAGATCAAGGAAGAAGGGAGAACAAGGAAAACTTAAGTCTAGTCATGGAGGGCATGCCAATTTCATTCAATCATTCCATGAATCGAGGAGAGGTGAGCTGTTAGACTCTGGATATTTGTTTTCCACGTCTCTTTATATCTGATGATTGCCCATCTGCTTCAGAATCATTAATCGCTTAGGCATGTATCTGATTACAATTAGAGCCTACCTATACATTGATAGACTAGCACGTACTCAAAAAGAATGGTATTAGAGAGGTCAAGGCATTCTGCAGTGTGATGTAAGCATAATTGGAAGGATGATGACTTGGTATAAAGCCCACTTGAGGACATCTTACTTAGTATAGGTCTCTTTTTTGTACTGCAGAACCAAATAATGATCTAGTTAAGATGGTGTGAACCGTCACGCCTACTCGGAGCCTAACAGCTAAGATCAGGCTGCCATGTCCTGAGTTATCTTTTGACTTGTCACATACAGATGGCTGGATTACTTAAAGTTTTAGATGCGTCATTATGGTGCGTGACTAGTTTACTATGCCTATGATGCTTAAGTTGGCGAACGCCTTACTTTGTTATGCTAGATTTCTAAATGGGTTGATGGATATAATGACTCTCTGAACAGATCTTCAAGCAAGCCCACATTTAATGGATGAACACAAGGCAGTCCATTCATAATGAAGGAACCGCCCTTAATCATGTGGATCTGACCAAATACTATCGAGATGATAAGGTGAATTTACTTCCAGGGGATTGTATATGATCTTTTGGAAGTTCTCAGCGTGAATCGAACTCAACACACAATACAGAGTGTTTCCAAGACCAAAGAGTGGGCGGCTGCTTGTGCTTTGGGAACAAGAGTCTTCTTCTTGATGCAGCGATCATGAAGTTTTCTTAAGAACTAGAAAATACAAATGCAACTCCTTGACAGACCTTTATGCTTCACTGTCTTTTGAGTGAAAAGTATTCCAGCTAGTGAATCAAGGGTGGGTTTGTATAGCAAATTGTAGAGAAAAATGTAGCAGTTTTATTTGTCACTGTTGCTTTTGGATCCCTCTCATGTACCAGCACAGAGGAAATGAAGGCATATCATAACACATTGACCCAAATTTTCCTGCTCATCTGCTGTCGGTCCAATGGCCCTCCTTTTTCCGTGCAATGGCCGACAGAGGCAGAGGCCACCAAACATTATCAAGATACAGCCGTTAGTCTCAACTATCTGGTTCAATTATTTGTATGTTTGGTATGATAAAAGGGAATAATGTCAGAATGCAGTGGATCATGTAATGAAATGGAATCAAGAATAAAACATAAGTTGGCTTCCCACGTGTCTGTATGGCCACCAAGAAAGCAAGAGACAAAGCATTGATTTCCTTGCCTTGGATTAAGACAATTTGGATTGGACTGTTGTTGGCGTGGCAAGAGCATTCCAATCGGAAAGTATTTCTCCTTGAAGTGAATTACGAGAGATAGAACCCTATGTACTCCTCCTGTTTGAAGTTTGGATTAGGGGTCCATTGAAATGATTTTTACTTTAAGGTTCTATTTATTTTACGAAAAATTGCACGATTTGAAAAATATTTTCTAAAAAATAATCGTTTATGTCACTTAAAAGAATGAATAAATGAAATTTTTTCCATCATCTATGAAAATAATTAGGCATAGATTGTTTTGATGATGAAAATGTTTTTTTGTTGATTAAGCCTTACTACTTGATATATTTAACTTTGAACAATCTAAATCTTCCAAAAACAATTCATTCGCCTTTTTTTTTTTGTAAGGATCAAATAATGAACTTTCAATTTTGACGAGAGTTGCATCATCAAGATGGTGGACGGATAATGGTTACTCTCATATAGTTCAGAGTCTCTTAGTGATAAGTTCAAACTTTTTTATATTTCATTTATAAGAAAAATGCAAGCCAAAATGGCAAATGGCACTTTTTTTTGTTGGCTATGATTGTTGTCTAAGATACGATAAGAAATGAATCACGCTTAGAGCAGTGATCCTACTATGATCCAACTCCTTTCTACCAAAGGAGAGAAGAAAGATCTCTGAGTTCTCCACTTAACGAACAGCACGGCTGGTGCACGCACAAGGGGGGATTTCTTCCGGATGCTCGGGCCTCTTGAATCGAGTGAAAGCATACCAGACATTTGACAACTGTTGAATCTGACCCTTCTCGATGTCAACTTAAACATCAACAACAGTACTTGACTATAAATCGCAGCCGTCATTGCCTGGAAGTTGATTTCAACAAACCATCCGCCCACTGACACACCCAAATCTGTGGGCTGAGCACATGATTTTTGTTCATGATCTTGTCAAAGACCCAATGAAAAATTTACTTACATGGGGATCTGCCTGAGTTGGTGGTGGTCATGTGTTTGGGCCCATCTGTTGTGGCCACCTGGATGCCTGAGACACCACGTTCCTTTCCCTCAAAGACACCACGTCTCTGAAAATGTTCATCAACCCTAGATGGGAGATTATTAAGAGGAAAAGATTATGCGGTTCGTATTCGGTGAAAAACTCTATCTGCAAGTCCATGAGCGACGCCATTACTAGGTCTAATGGTCCACTTCAATGTCCATCCGGGGTTGTTGCCAAGCAGGAGTAGGAAGCGACAGCCCACGATGAAAGGACGATTATTACAAGGACAAAATCCCTTTTGGCGAATGGCGTGAATTAAGACCTTGTAACTATTGGAAAATATCGATCGGGATGGGATAAAATGGAATCGAATTTCGAGACGTAATAATAATCTCTTTAAATATTTATTTACCTTACAACGTTGTTAATGATTTCCGACAAAAGTCTTTCGAAATATAACAAAGTCTCAATGAGAATAGCAGATGGCAATTCTGATATTTCTCTAAGTTCTCTCGAGGGAAATAGTTGGAGAAGATGATTGTTTCCTTGAGAAAAAAAAATGAAATCATAAGTTTTGAAAATAAATAGAATCGCTCAATATATAATAGTCGAAGGAAGTCAACTTTTCATGTCTCAAAAATTATAATACAGAGACAACTCTTCGTGTCCAAAAAACAGTTAATTCGGACATGCCTCTTCGTGTCCGAAGAATAGTTGTCCAAAAGAATTATCATGTTTGAAAAGTTGCAATCATTGGATATAACTAACTAATCAAAATTTCAAAATAAATTTAATGAAAAAATAACTGTAACTTCTATGTGAATTTATTTTTATTATGATTTTGAAAAATTAAAAATAAAATGACTATCGATTAGTGTCAATAATTAACCGTGACCGCGCAATTATTCACACTCGCGGGTATTAGTGCGGTGTAACCCACTTATCTATTTTTTTTTTAATTTTTAAAAATTATAATAACTTTCTAACTAAGAAAGTAGGTTGCACCCTTCCTTTCATCTCACGCGAAATTGGCTAAAGGGGCACTTCTGTTTGTTTTTACGGACAAACTCCATCAGTGACCACTTGGAAAAAGCGTCGTGGATACTGACGGACTGAGGAACTTTGCAGGCTGCAAGAGTAGATGCAGGCTTCCACTTCCACATGAGTCCCATCTTCTTCGTCTTGTTATGAATAGCCACAACTGAAAGTCAATGACTAGAAAAAAATGAGATTGCATGTACAGTGTCTTTCGACATACAACATAGATTTTAATGCATAATAACCTGATAATGCCTAGTATAATACTTCTTTAAAACAGGAAAATTTTAATTAAAAAATATGGAGCGTCTTTAATTTTTTCAGATAAAAACCTAAAGTGGATTTTATTTTAAATGGGCACATGAAGTGTCCTTATTTTCTCGAATAAGGACATTATCTCAAATAAAAGCTTGAAATGACCATATCCGTCTTAAGGAAGGGCTTGATCTCATTGGCTAGTCAAGGGCATTCGTGTCCTTTACCCTTTTTATTTATTTATTTATTTATTTATTTATTTATTTATTTATTTTTCCTTTCCACCAGCAGCCCACCCAAGGAGGGCCAAGCAACCCTCGAATGCCATAGGCAAGGGCTAGCCTCGCCTAGACGTTGTTTTGATCCGGAATTCTAATTTTTACACAAAATATTAATCACATTAGATTTTTTTAAAAAAAAATGTTCTTCCATAAAAGAAACTCAAAAAAGAAAAAGGTTAAAACTTTAAAAGAAAAATATCAATCGCTCCGCCTGTGGCGGCCGCCCCATCACTGATGGGGCGTCGGCGGTGGACAACGACCTGTGTAGAACAGCAATGTTGCGGCCCTCCCCAAGACCTAGGCGATGGCCGATGGGGCAAGGGCCAGCGATCCCACCAGCACTCTTGGGCTTGTATTTTTTTTTTCTTTTTTTTTTTAAATTTAATTTTTTAAAAAAATTATTAATATAATTTAACTAAAATTTAAATTTAAATTATCTTTTGAAGAAAATGCTATTGATCAGTTGGAATATTTAGTCGGCTAGTGAGGACAAACCCTTATTTGAGACTGTTATAGCTACTTTAGGCTCTTACCATTTCATGCCCTTGTTTGGAAGTTTCCTTTAAAGAATTAAGCGAGCCATGCATTGCATGGGAATAACACTAGTAAAACACATGGAACCTGTATTATGTGCTTTAGTCGCGGACCTCTTTGTTCCTTCAACACCAAAACAGACCATGCAAATTCAGAGAAGGCGTTTGGGCATAGAGGGCGAAAAGAGTAGAGTCCAAAAACTCAAGGGGTCATTCCATAAAAATCTGTCATCCTTCATGCACCAAAAGAGAGGCTGCTTGACAAGTTCTGCAAACTCAAAACCAACAATACATAATCAGCAATTTCTTAGCGTCATTTACATTTTTCTGCATCGGTTTACACTGGTGCACCAAACACTCATTTGGGTCTGCTGGTTCGACTTGGTCTCGTAAGATGATTTTTCAATTGTTTGTGAGCTCGTCAATTAAGCAGGACATTGGAGGAAAAGCCCATTTGCATGGCACTTTTCTGACTTCGATCTTCTTCACCCGTCTATATTAAGCTAATCTACAAAAGGAGAAAGCTGAAAGCGGAGGGAGACGATACGTGTCTGGACAGATGCACGTCAAGAATCTTGACGACGCTTCAAATTTCCCATCTGGGTATGGAAGTTAGTGGCCAGGATTAGGATTTTGTAGCAATGAGTTTGCCGGAACTGGTATCAAAATGATTCTGTGTGCTCATATAGTGACATGGCACTAGTAGGGCTTCACGAGAGAGAGAGAGAGAGAGAGAGAGAGAGAGAGAGAGAGAGAAGAATATGCCTATCATGTTTGATATGCAAAACTACTGCTTGATGTGTCATCATGAAGCGATTTGTGGCTCTTAATCATAAGGCAAAAAGATGATTAATGCAGACCAAAAGGTGTGTGTGGCCCAAATGACGAACAAATCGCCTAATATCATTATTCGTCTGTAATGAGACACGGATTTAAAAAAAAACTTCAAAAAAAAAAAGGGTTGTAGACAAGAGCTGGTTCAAGATTGAAAATGATTGATTCCCACGTTTTCCTTCAGACGATTAGGAGACAAAGATCTACAGAATAATAGTGTGGGGCTTCCCCCACTGAGTCTTCAACAACAACAATTAAATAAGCAAATAATTACTATTAAAAAAAATTGAGAATAAGCTTTGCTTGTCTCATCTGCATGTTGAGTTTGAGTCTTCTATCACTGAGATAATACTTCATCAAGTGACTGTTAACACGTTTTTCATAAAGCCTGGGGATCACAAAACAATCATACAACGATTTATTTTCTATTAAATTAGTATCCCTCGGATCTCCACCTGTTGAATTTTCTCCTACTATAAAATTTTCCCTTTTGGGTAACACTAATTAGCCGAGGAAAGTATTAGAAAAATCCTAAACCTATTGTATTGATACCAATTTAGTTCTAAATTTTTTAATGATGCCAATTTAATTTTAAACAGTTTGACCTAAAGTCAATTCAATCCTTCTGATCAATTTTAACCAAATATCGTTGGCATGGATGTTAGTCAATTTACGCGGCATAACTAGTATTGACATAGACAATATTTATTAATATGTTAATAATTCTTGAATTTTTTTTTGTTTCTTTTTCTTGCTTTTTTTTCCTTCCTTTTTTTCCTTTTTTATATGTATATTTTTTTTCCTCTTCCCCAATGGCCGCTGAGGGCTGGCCTTGCTTGAGCAAGGTTGGCCGTCTCCGCCAAAAGCGACGGTTGGCCTCATAGGGGCGAGGGCGAACGCAAGCAAGGCCGCCCTCTCTAGATCTGGCAAGGCCAGGCTTGGCCTTGCCAGGTTCGCCCTCACCAACAATCGAGAAAGAGGGGAAAAAAGAAAGAATAAAACAGAAACATAAAGAAAACAAAAAAGAAAGAAAAAAACCTAAAATTATTAAAATATTAATAAACACCATCCATGTTATCGTAGGCCATGTCACGTAAGCCAATCGGCATCCATATCGGCAATATCTAGTCAAAATTAATAAATCGAACTGAATTGACTCTAGGTCAAAATGTTTACGACTACCATTAAAAGGTATAAGACTGTATTGACTCTAGGTCAAAATGTTTAGGACTAAAATGACACAATTAAAAGATATAGGACTAAATTGGCACTGATATAATATATTTAGGATTTTTTCGACACTTTTCTCTCAATTAGCCTAGAGGTGCTTTCTTCGTCATGTTGTATGTAAACCCAATTCTTCTGTCAATGTGTGCTTTGTGATTTATCGATAAATCACTAGATTCACGAATCTTTAATCACATTCAGTAGAGCTCAATTGATAATTGTTTTAACTCCAATAAGGTTGGCGCATTTTTCACCCCAAATATGGCTGGAGGCACCTCTTCTACTTTCAATGGACTATATCATCCCTTGCTGGCTACCTTAGCATGCCAATATATCTTAAAAAATTTCAGTTGCGGAGACTAAGGTCAAATATTGGGTCCCTCTTGATTTAAGCTTATTCGTTGCATTTTCTCCCTCATATTTTTGGATTCCTTCCATTTACGACAAAACTAGTGACCCTTCCAACAATAATTGTAATCGCTATGTGTTTTTTATTTATTTTCTCGGAAAGGTCTGTCGCCCTGAATAATTTTGGCCGGTGGGGGGATTGCCAAATCAATCACTTTTGCCACTTTACTCAAATTACGTGGCAAAGATGTGTAACCTCCGTCGGCCCGTTGCCTCGTCCTATGTTGCTTTTATCGCAATAGACAAGTGCCCATCTCATGCGATTTTTTAAGATTTGGATTTTTTTTAAGATTTGAATGTGGAGGGAAATTGCTAATAAGCATGTGACCTTATTAGTAAAAGAGTTTAGGAAATGAATACGTTTGTATCGTAGGTGTAAGGTTCGACTTTCACATTTTGTAAAGAGGCAAAGTAAAAGTCAAAAAATGAGGAAAAAATTAGACGTAGGAAAGATTAATAAAAAAAAAAAAGAAGGAACAAATGTGGCGGAAGACCTTTTGAAACGAGAGGACAAATTCAGTGATGAATCTGGGAATTGTCGTCGTAGAGAACATCGTGGCAATTACAAATTGACCAACAAGGCCAATTCCGATTCGACTTGGGACTTTTGAATTTTCGTGAAAATCTAGGCTTGTGCTTCTCTTCTCAGCCACACTTTTATCTGCAAGGCAGGACAATTGGGTCCTAGTAATTATTGCACCGAAGCCTCATGTCAATCCATCGAAAAGTTCAGATCCTGGTCTGTGGTCGGTTCAATGTTGGCTCCTTTCAAATTTTCAGGCTAAGACCTAGGACTTGTCAAAATCAATTTCTTAATTTTTGAAACATAGAATTTCAACCTTTCTTAGAGATCCCAGTTCCACTACCCCTCGAACACCACAAAAACTCGATCAAATTTAAATAAATAAATAAAACCCTCTCCTAAAGCTGATCGACGCAATCCTCTTCCTCTTCTTCCTCTTAATGGCCCTCATTGTGCTTCTATTCGATGTCCAGGCATGCCTTCCTGAGTCCCTCTATCATATCCTTGCAGTTGTTGGCTGAATCTGAAGAAGGTTGATTCGTGCTTGGCTTCCCCAAGTCCTTGTTCAACACTACGTGGTGTCTCTGTGGCCACTACAAACTTGTTGAACGACGTGTTTAGGGCTATAAATGCAACTCCGAGTTCCTGCCATGCCATCAATTAAAAAACTTGTTGACATTAGAGATTGAAGTGGGCCCCTCAAATGATTGTTTTTTAATATTAAAGTGGTGTGGAAATGATCCGTCAAAAAGTTTTGATATTATAAAATAAAAGCGATACAAAAATTATGATTTTTTAAGTGTCTCCCTTTAAGTTTCGGAAACACATTTAATGAGACTAAAGTGGTTGCCAAAGAATCACTCTTTATAAAAGAATGGAAACTTAGAAAGAGCTCGGGTAGGTCTTTTGCGTCATGCTTTTGCGAGCCATGCAATTGTGATTTTACTTTCTGTCGTGCATGGCTAAACTAGAGAGGGTGCAGAGACCCCCAGCAGAAGGGAAGGACAAGATCATTCCAATGATTCCTTGAAAAAGGTCGCCGCTGCAGAATCTTACGTAACGTCTTCCATTTTTGCTGTCAAAAGCGGCGTATATCATCACATAGCACAGGAGATGCAAGAAGAGTACTCTAATCTCTGTTCCTATTGAACCTTGGGCATACATTGGATACTCTGGTAAAGACCCTCTGATAGAATCGTGGGTGCTTCGTTCATTCGGCAAAGCAGCACGCGGAACTGCATAAGGGAGAAAAGATAGTTCGCAGGTTTTACAGTTCGTAATGCATGGAATCGTTGGTCCTTTGAACTTGGAGATACGTACGACCTGAAAAATATGTTAGGATTTAGCGCATAACCATAACGAAGTAAAAAATAAAAGCGAGAAATAGAAATCCAAATACGAAGATGTATTTTGATTCGTTCTTAAACTAAAACTGCATCAAGCAGAGGATTCTACTATAATTAATAGCTCGCACCTTAACATTTAGAAAGGGACTAGGTTAAGCTAATTGTCCCTAAAAAAATGACAGTGGGATGGTCACTTTATCGCCACAAATTTGATTTGTGGAAATCAGTCACTTGCTGATTTAGTTTCAACATTTTGACTCCACATTTTCTTTTTCTTTTTTCTTTTTTTTTTCACTTTATGTGCTTTTATTATGAGCTAAAATTGAAAAACAAGATTATAAAAATGCCAATGCAATCAAGGTTCTAATGAAACGTATCTAATTGATAATATTCAAATAATAAGTAGCGATTTTTAAAATAGCAGATATTATTCTCCGGCAAAATAAAAAAAATTACGTGAATATGTAATGTCAAATTTGTGATGATTACTTAACGATGCAACTTGAACTGTACATGTCGAAGTGGAAATTTTGGATGACAAGCATATCACCTGGATATATGGTGCGCATAGATCCGGACTCCTACATATTGTCATCTTAACTTTTCTAAATTCTTAATAACTAAATAATAATAATTATCTTGTATACTTCGTTTTCTAATTTTAGCTTATAATATAAATACATAAAAAGAAAAAAAAAGAAAATGGTGAGTCAAAATACTAAAACCGGATCAGCAAGTGATCCGATTTCAACAAATCAAACTTGTGTGGCAATACAATAATCGTCCCACCATCTGACTTAGGGGGACAAGCAAGCAAGCAAATTCTTTTGAAAAGATGGCTTCGATTTTGTGGAAGCGTTGAGATAAGTATCGAGCATGTATTTTTTTTTTTTTTCCACGAGGGTCCCGTGAAGGTGGAAAATGGATCCTTATCCTGTAAAAAGAAAACCCCATCTTCGAAATTTCAAACTTGAGGCATCACTGGTAATGGATAATGATCTAGAATCTTATCACGTAACTCGAATTTGAAGCCAATCGCTTAGATAATGACATGGCTATGGCTTGAATTTGCAGCCATGTAATTTTTTTAATAATTTCACAAATCCCCCTTTGGATAAGTAATTTATGCATTATGCAATTTATTACCATTTCATGCGAAAGTTTTATAATTTCGCTTTCGCTTTAGAGTTGGGGCATTGCAAATCCTCCTCCATCTCAATCCCTACGAGCCCAATACGTGATTACCTTGTGATAATCCGACCGACTGTGACATGGACATGATTTATTGAACTTATTTGCTTCTCTTGTCATCCATACACTTAAAAGCGCAAAACCCTTTTAAAGAATGACGCAAATGGTCCACAAACTTTTGTCCAATAAACAATCTCATCCCCAGACCCTTAATTAGTTCGATGTGGTTCAAATTATTGATAAATATTTGATGTAATCCTTTTGTATGTTCAACCTACAAATCAAACATTCTTTTATGACGTTGGCTATTATATATTGATTTGGATTGTTATAAATGATTAGTCAATATGTTCATGTTTATAATTTCATCTACTTTAGAAAAGGAAAAAGAAAATTAGGACATTAACATGTCTATCGTTATAGGGTTAATACCATGAAAAAATGCTAACTAGCACACTTGTGACAAATTTATCTCAAAATAATATTTTAATCATGAAAAACCGTAAACCGGTATATTTGTGACAAATTTATCCAAAATTAATTTTTTAACAATGAAAATTTCCAAATTGGTACACTTGTAGCAAATTTATCCAAAAGTAATAGTTTAACCACGAAAAATAAAAAAAACCGCTACACATGTAATAAATTTACCGCAAAGTAGTTTTTTCATCGCTAAAAACCTCAAATTGGTACATTTGTAACAAATATACCATTTATTATTTTCCTTTAAATTGTGTTATTATCATGAAAAATTTCAAATTAGTATATCTGTAACAACAAAGAATAAAAATCCTAAAGTGGTACAATCATCAACTGTCATATATCATCCAACTTAGTAATTTGATAGTAAAATTTGACAAAAATTAATGGCAATTAAATTTGTCTCCAGTGTGCGAGTTTGAATTTTTTTTTTGTTTTTGTTAAAAAAATTAATTTTAGATAAATTTATCATATGGGTATATGTTTGAAATGTTTTGTAGTATTAACCATCATTCTAAGACAACGTTAATTTTTATATCCTAATTTGAAATGAATATCATACTTGGATTTTTGGGAAATTGCCAAAAAAAAAAATACCTAAACCTATTGCAATTTGACAATTTAGCTATAAACTTTTTAAATTTGATCAACGTAGTCCTAAACCTTCTAACAATTTATCAGTTCATTCCAACGCGGCGTCATTACACTGAAATAGATAAATTTTGTAATTTGATAAAATTTTATGAACTATATTATGGATATTTTAACTTTTTTATCTTTTTATTTTTTATTTTTCATTGTTGCCCACGAGCTTAGCGAGGCTCAATCTCACCTTCATTAGGCATCACTAGCGCAACCGCTGGCGAAACCGTGCATCACTTATTCCCTGGTGAGACTCGAGCCCTCGAATGACGTTGCGAGGTCGAAGGCCACGAGGTTTGACCTCACGGTCTCCAGCGAGGGCTCAAGCCTCGCTAGTCGCTAGGCGAGGCACGACCTTGCCCAGTGATGACAAGGTGGAGCCTCCCTAACCACAATGAAACAACAAAAAATAAGAATGAAAAAATCACAAAAATTTTAAAAATCATGAAAATTGTCAGACAACACCAATAACGCTAGGTAAGACAGTTGGCATCCATGTTAGCGATTTACATTCAAAATTAGCGAAATGGACCGAATTGAAAAATATCAAAAGGTTTATAATTAAATTAGCATAATTACAGTAGGTTTATGACTTCTTTGGTAATTTTTCCCTATTTATTTTGTTGACCACCATCCAAACTTAACAGGTTCGAACTCATGTCAACAGATTCCGTTAACTTGAATTAACAAAAGAACGATATTGAACATTTTCATATAGTTTAGGGTCTTGATTGAATATATACTAATGGTTCGTATACCATGCGGAACAAAATAAAAGCTTAAGGACGACATTGCATGTTGAAATGAAAGTTAAAAGACCGTTTGTGCCATTCTCAAAAAAAAAAAAAAAGAAGAAATTGCCCTTCTTCACAAGATCGTGATCATACAAGATAATCCACATCACTAATCGTAAATAGGGCGTCAATTCGCTCATCTATTAATTTGTGCGATATATAGTAACTCTGTTCCGTCGTCTTATTTATAAAATATTAGCTCAGTGACTTATTTAATACGACAGAGAAGGGTCGAAATATTTCCACTTACTTTTAGCAAATTATATAAATATGTCACGGAAAATTCTTCACTAGGATGCTTGCAGTTGATGCGTGTGTAATTGAATCACAAGGGGTTCGTGATGATGCCAAGATCCCCGTTTTTGGCTCCTGTCCTGCTCAGGATGACATGTCATTCGTCTGCCTTTTATTATTACATAAGGATTACGTTTTTGGGGAAATTGTTATTGTGTGGCGCACCTACCTTGTGCAAATTGTTCATATTTCGACATATTTCACTAAGTCGATCACGTTTTAGCAAATGCTTCCTTAGACGCTTAGCAATTCACGATTTTAGAAATTAATGAGAATAATTAAGCAGTGACATCAGTTAAATCTGAACAATTTATTGTTAGTAAACAAGATCCTTTTATGTTTCTGACCAAAAACAAAAAACAAGATCCTTTTATGTCGACATTTAAAAAAGAAAAGATTTCTTTTAAATTTTTGTAGTGTGTACTTTTCGCTTTTTAAAATATTCTTTTATTAGCATTGAGGAATACATATAATATTTCGTAAGGTTCCGAAATGTATATCATATGTATAAATTTGAGAAAATGAACTGGTTTAGGCCTTTCTTTAACCGAAAGTAAACCCGCATTATTGGCTCCTTCTTGTTATGGTTCTTTTACGGTGCTCGTGAAGATTTGTTTTAATCACTAATGATGCTAATTAAAGATGAAAAATCACTTCTCAATTGAGTGTCATTACCATTTCAATGACGCGTTTTCCATTTTCGGATAAAACTCGGGAAAATCTCACAACCATACTTGTAGAGCCGTCAATATGGGTCAAAGACCCATATTTGACCCATATTTTGTATAAAATGGATCTTATATGGGTCATTGATTTTTGAAGAACTCACTAAAAATTGACCAAAAAGGCTGAAGTGAAATTAAATGAGTCAAAATTGGGTTATACATAAAACCCATTTTTGACCCATATGGAACCCATTTTCGACCCATAATTCTCACAAATTACAAATGAGCCTAGGGTCTCAAAGCTTAAACTTTCTTCTTATTATTTTTTTTAATTTTCTATTTTTACAAATGGATCCATGGTATCGTTCGTCGATCGACACTGCCGTCACAGTCGCCGTCCGCCGTTCGCCTTCGCGGTCGCCGTTCACCTCCGCGGTCGCCGTTCACCTCCGCAGTCACCGCCTGCCGCCGCGGCCGCCGCTTACCCGCCGCCGCCATTGTCAGCCACCGCTACTGGTCGCCGTTCACCTTCGTGGTCGCCGTCCGCCTCCGTAGTCGCCGCAGTCGCTGCCCGCCACCATGGCCACCGCTTACCCGCTGCTGTGGTCGCCTCCTACCATGGCCGCTGGTCGCCGTCCATCGTCGTCGATGTCTGCCAGTCGCCGTCCGCCATTGCCGCCGTAGTTTGCCGATCGCTGTCCTCCACCGCTATCGCTGTCCACCAGTCGCCGTCCGTCATCATCGCTGTCGTCTGCCGCGACCGGAGAAAAATGTAAGAAAAATAAAATAAAAATAATTTTTAAAAAATATTTTATTTTAAAAAATTCAAAAAAAGAAAAAAATTAATTTTTTAAAAAAATAGAAAAAATTTCACTAAATTTTTTTTATTGCATGAAAGTATTTTAGTAATATCATTTTTTATTATTTAATTTTTTTATTTGATGTAAAATTTTTATTTAACAACATATACATGTGAAAAGTTTAAAATAGGTTAGATGAGTTATATAATATTTTTAGAATATTAATGTGATTTGGCAATATAAGTCAAAATGAATCAGGTTGGGTATGGATTGGTTACGGGTTGGGTCGGGTATGGGTCATTGAATATGGGTTAAAACCGGTTAAACGGGTCCATATGGGTCGAACATATTCGACCAGGCCCAAACTCAACCTGACCCACCCATTTGACACATCTACATACTTGATTGGCAATGCACAATGAAGGAAATGCGCTTAACCGCACCCAATAAATTCAACTTAAAATACAATCAATAACTACCAACTTAATCCAAAGAAAGTCCAAGGGTAAATTATATTTTAATCGCTAATCACCGCGTGAGTGAACAAAGGTGCGTTGCCTTTTCCAAACTGAAACAAGAGGGAAGGACCAAAAAGTCGGGAGACCAGTGCATCAAAGATCAATCAAAAGCTAATAATTGAGAGATAGATAGAGAACAATGATATGATAATGTCCCAAATAATAGAATTCATAAAAAAAAGGGGGGGGGGGATAATAGTGATTAGATTCTTCGGATCGATTTCATCCATACGGATATAAAGATGATTTCACTCGAACACAAAAAGATTGCAAGTCGAAAATGGGCACGAGTTCAAATTAAACACGTTGAATTCAACATTTCATCGATATGAAAGTATACATTTCGTTCAACTTCATCATGTAATAGCCTTGACATTTTTGTCTATATGTCGCGAAAGCAGCATTCCTAGAACTCCATAGCCAGAATTTGAAACACAATAATGGAGAAAAAAACGATTTGCCTACTTGAGCTAGAATTCATTTTTTTATGTGAAATAGTGACAGTGTTTCACCTCTATTATCTTCTGTATCACTGGCTTAATGAGACTGCCCCACACAAATCGCATTTTGTAAATGTTATTTGTGCATTCAGATTAGAGGAGAGACTCGAACACAGACCCTTTCATCACAAGTCGAGCTCTACTGGGTCCCAAATTAATCAACCTCATATTAGATAAATTAAAAACCCTTATTAAATTAATCTCGTAAAATGATAAATTTCAATATCGCCAGACATAGATTCCATTAGAAAAGCTCTTACATTATTGTATAATGGTTAGAAGCATGAGCATGACATGATAGACAAAGCATTCTTAAAAAAAAAAAAAAGCTTTTGAGCATTCATCTTGCCACTGTAAGACTTTTTGTCTACTTTTTTTGAGGATGGTTTAGATATTCACCTAAAAAGGAGGTCTTCATCAAAAAGCTCATTTCCCTTTGGGAAGACGCCCTTTTTCCAAAACAAAAAAAAAATGACAAAGAAAAATCTTTTTCCCGGATCCTGTGGCCTGTAGCAGCTGATGGCAACTACTCAGAAATCACAGACTCCATTTCAGATGGTGCACTTAAATCAAACACCCCACCGTCTCGCTTCTTGCTACACGGGACTCTCTCTCTCTCTCTCTCTCTCTCTCTCTCTCTCTATATATATATATATATATATTTATATATATATATATCCACCCGAAGCAGTGAAGTAATAAAGTGAAAAGGCTGACACTAGGAAGAGGCTTGCTGTCCACCAAAGGTGGTGAAAACTGAAAGAGCAAAGGAAAAGAATTAACCCTCCTGTTTTGTTGTCTTAAAACCACTTCAGTAATGGCTTGACCGACTTTCAGTGTTTGTTGATTCTCTGGTGATTCCATCATTTGTATGTTGCTTCAAGTTTTTGGGAATTCGTAGTTGTTGTTGGTCTTCCTTCTTAGTCAACTTGGAGATTTTTCCAACGATCTATGTTGGTGCTCTGGGCTTTCTAACTTCTTTTTCTTTCTGGTTTAAGTTTTTGGTTTCTTCTTCTTCTTTCCATTTTCGTGAACTTATATGTGATTCTGTTCATTTGCTGCCTCTGCAGAAAACCATCAAGCAGGAAAAATCCTTGCTTTTGAACGAAGATCTCCCTCTTCTGGTGACGTTATACATGGTTATGTGGTGATCACTCACAATTTGGTCTGTCCAGGCTGGACTATCGCATGCTCGTATGAGTTCATCCTGCTAGAGGAATCTTTATCTTGGAAAGTTGCATTAGCAATGAGATCAGAGTGATCTGGTAGGTGGGTCGTAAAATCCTTTCCTTAACTCATCTCTGAATAGATTCAACAGATCCCGCAGAACTCGTGCATTTTTCCCCTTCGGGCATGTGAAGTTTCTTCACTTATGGCCCTTTTCTCCCTCTGGGATAGATTTTGTCCCTAGCAGTAACATTAAAACTCAAGATGTCTTGGAATTGAGTTTGATTTTTCATTTGGGCTTATGCAGAATCTTTTTTGGTGGAGTGTGACTTAAGAGACATGTTGGTGGCCTGAGAAACAATGCCAAACCAGCTATGGTTTGCACTGCCGGCGATCTACAAGAATGGAAGGACTTCCCAAAGGGGCTCAAGGTCCTTCTTCTTGACCAAGATTCTGATTCTGCATCAGAGATAAGATCAAAGCTGGAGTTAATGGACTATATTGGTTAGATTATTCTCTACCCTTTCTCTTTAGTTACCATAAATGTACAGACTCTGATTCCTGGGTCAGAAAAAATTGCAGCTTTTTTACCCTTTTCACCCTCCTTGCCTCAACTAATCTTTTATGACAGTACTGAACCGTTCCCAGATTTTCCTTCAAGGCGTCTTTATTGGAGCTTCACTTCTTTAGTTAGTATGGAGTTTGGTTCTTGATGCCAAAGTGGTCTTGGGATTTCAGCTTATGCACAACACTTTACATTGATGGTGAATGATGTCATTTATGGATCATGAAAATCCAACTTCAAAGGGATGCAGCAGTAAAAGATCCAAGCACGTACCCAGTTCCACGTTGCCATTTTTCTTGTCCCTATTTGGTACACTGCAGTTGTGGGAGCAGCCAAAAGCCTATTTTAAGCACTTATCAAAAGTTAATTAGATTTTCGAACTGTCCCTTTTGTCCTATGTTACCAATTAAGGTGTTTCCTGTGAGTGCATTTACTAAAACTTTGTGGTTTATCCTATGGTTTTTTAACATGAGAATTTTCTTGAGTGGTATTATCCTCGTCTCCTCAGTGATGCTGCTAAATTCATGCTCTAAAGCGAGGATGTCTTGAAAGCTTTTAGTAACTTCCCTGCGAATTCCAGCATACTTCCATGTCTTTGATAAGCTTTTTAATTCTCCTTTCATTTTGACAGTTTTTACATTCTGCAATGCGGATGAGGCTCTATTGGCAATAGCAAGCAAACCTGATAGCTTCCACATAGCTTTGGTAGAGGTATAAGCACCATCAACTTCTCAGCCTGAGATTTGAAAATTTATGAACACCTTCTGTGAGAGTGGAATTCTGTGGAAGAAGGACGCTGCTTTCTTCGGAATGCATGTTTGTATCACATTGTTGGGCCAACATGGTTATTCTAGCTGGATCAAGCCAACTAGTCAGTCACGTCGATTCGTTTACGAATTACAATGAAGAAAAACTGATTGTGATCGCATTTTTTTTTTATCTCCTTTGTTCCATTTTTACCTGATATGTGTCGATGGGTGCAGGTGAATACGAGCTGTGATGGCTGTTTCCAGTTCCTTGAAACTGCTAGAGACTTGCCTACCATCAGTATGTTTGAATTTTTGCGCCGGAATTTTCATATCGACAATCATGTATGATCAGCATGCCAATGAGGAACCTTTTCGTGGAGTTTCTTTTGTTGCCCTCTTGATTGACCTTAATTTTAAGTACATTTAGCTTTCAATTTGCTTTTCCGGGCTCCCTAGTAAATTCTCATAGCAGCTTACCCTGCTATCATCACAAGCCTTGTGCAGTTTCTCACGCAATGAATGACATCTTCTGTTGCAGTGATGTCAAATAAACATTGTCTCAGCACCATAATGAAGTGCATAGCCGTAAGTTTTTTTGCTTTTTCACTTGTTGTATACTTGAAATTTATTTCTCCGGAAGTATTCACCCAGACTTGGATTCTTTATCTTGTAACCTGAGCAATCGTATATTTACTGCTGCAACACTTAATTGTTTGCAAAATTTGAAGAAGATATGTGTGGTCTCTATGATGAACTTGTCAGATGTCCTTGGTACTAATGCATAGAGTTCATATTTATTTCAGCTTGGTGCGGTGGAGTTCCTTCACAAACCGCTCTGTGAGGACAAGCTCAGGAATATCTGGCAGCATGTCGCGCACAAGGTTTGACTCTGTTCTTTTCATTCTTCTTTGCCGATATTGTTGTTTTTTTGTGCAATAGTGTGAAAAAATGATCATCCTGAATCATGAAATTCGAGCAGGCATTTAATGCAGGGGTTGGAGGGGTCTCGGATTCTTTGAATCCCGTCAAGGAAACTGTGGTCTCAACGTTGCAGCTTCCAGTGAAAAATGAGGATCAGAACAATGACAAGTCAGTAGAAACGAGAAAAGCACCTGTTCATGAAACCGATCTAGAGATATCCGCTGTGAGTGATAAGTATCCAGCGCCATCGACTCCACAGTTGAAGCAAGGCACGCTGCTCCTAGACGATGGGGATTGCCAAGATCAAACGAACTGCACGCTTGAGAAGGAGAGCGGGGAGCAAGGTGGAGAGTCAAAATTCGTCGAAACGACTTGCGATGATTCAATGTCTGAGAATCTTGAGGAAGCTCAAGGCCAGAGAGTTAGGGAGGTGCCGGTAAAAGAGGAGGACGATTCAGCCAACAATTCTAAGTGCGGGAGCATGATATCTCCACTCTCGGAAAACAAAGATATGTCCCGCAATTTACATGGTTCCGAAGATAATCTAAGCAAAGCATCCAGTCTTCGTAATTCTGTTGGGACACGGGTTAACAGGAAGAAGATGAAGGTATGCTTTTGGGGATTGCTTTCCTTCTAGCTGAATGGGTTTGATCTGATCCATCTTCAGATAATTGATACGAAAAGCTTGAAATTCAACATTATCTTTTCTATGGAAAACATTTCCGTCATTTCCTAGAATGCGTGCACAAAATCTCTGTTCCGTCAACCTCCGCTGCCTTAACTTAACTTAGGATCGATAATAGTTGCAAAAGATTTAGTTCACTTGCTGAGTTGATCTCAAAAATGTCTGTAAACTTTGTTTTGTTCATGGAAAATTGCAGAGAACCATCCGAAATCCATCCCTGTCCATCTTCCCTTGTTTCTGATTTTTCTTTACTCACTTCATTTGCTGATCGGCAAACCCATACATTGGTTTAGCCGTTTCTCCTTGCCATCCTAGTGGTCCCAGAATTATTAGTGCTATATGTTAAACTTTCGGTTGACAATCTGGTAGGAGAGCCTTTTGATTTGGTGACTTAAATCTGCTTGGTCTACTTTGCTCACCATTTCAGGTCGACTGGACGCCGGAACTGCACAAGAAATTTGTGCAGGCGGTGGAGCAGCTAGGCGTGGACCAAGCCATACCTTCTCGCATACTCGACCTTATGAAAGTCGAAGGCCTGACGAGGCATAACGTGGCGAGTCATCTTCAGGTCAGTGAACTTCTTTTGTCCAAGATTCATGTAAATGTTGTCGGCTATTCACTGTAGTAGGATCGAAGTGTTACTTAAACTCGCTCAAGTTCAAGCTCTCATTTTCATGTCTCGATTGGCCTTAAAGCAGCATTGACTTCATGCCATTTGAAAAGTGATGTGAATTCGCATTTCGCAGAAATACAGAATGCATAGGAGACACATCTTGCCTAAGGAAGACGAACGTAGATGGCCGCACTCTCGCAATGGGGTCACCAGGAGTTACTATCCACATCGACCCATCATGGCCTATCCGCCTCACCACGCTGGTCACCTCCTTCCACCAGAAGCAGCCTATCCTGTGTGGGCACCGCCCAGTAACCTTCCGGCTGGCGTGCAGATGTGGGGGCCGCCTGGCTATCCGCCATGGCACGCTCCTGAAAATTGGCATTGGAAGCCTACCTATCCTGGGGTAAGTAACCACTGTCACTCTTAACAGCGACGCATACAAAATGTTTGCCACTAAGTGACCGTTTCATGTCTCTGCGGTTTTCAGATGCACGCCGACGTGTGGGGTTGCCCGGTTATGCCACCTTCTCATCATGATCCTGGTTTCGCCTTTCCTCTGGTGAGTGTCCTAAATGATCGATAGAAGGTTGTCCTTTGGCCTAGTATGCCGAATTTGATTTGGGTTTTCGTGGGAAATTGCAGAATGCACCCGGGTGCCATGTTCCTGACAGATTGGAAAACAGCTTCGCCGGAAACTCGTTTGATTATCATCCGGTAAATGAGCATTCTCATGGCCATTGTAAAGTATTAGGTGGCAGATTTTAGTCCTATGCCCCCAAAAATGGAGCAGCTTGTCTAAATCCCTTAAAAGTTTGAGGAGTGACAATACCTGGTCTTAGGATCTTGGGTTTGGTTCTTCGTACTTTTGCCTTCAAAATCTTGACTCGTCAACTTGTCATAGACCAAAAAAAAAAAAAAATTGTCATAGAGAAATTATCATTTCCCCTCAAGGCAAAAATGGACAGAGGAATTTCCCCTTTTGGCGATGCGTATGATTTTGACATTTTTGTGTGGCAGGATGAGGAAGTAATTGACAACATCGTGAAGGAGGCAATAAGCAAGCCGTGGTTGCCCTTGCCCCTGGGGCTCAAACCTCCTTCCACGGACTCTGTCCTAGCCGAGCTCTCCAGGCAAGGTGTCCCCAGCATCCCTTCCCACCCCAACCGCCCCGGGCCGTGCTGACATGGCGGGGCGTCGCTGGGCTCCGTCCCCGACAAACTTAGTGGCCCCACCCCGAGTTCGGATACAACGATCGCAGACAGCGCTGAGGACCTACCCCGATCCGACGATTCATATTTTTCCGGTCCACCCAAATTTGGCCGAGGTCAAAGAGGATCCCCGTTCCCTGTTCAGCGTTTAATAAAAGGAGGCGCGTGAGAATCACGCACGCGCCGTGCGGTAGGATATGACGCGACCATGAACGGGGCCGCGCGCGCTTGATCTCATCCAACGGCGGAGAATAAAGGTGGGCGCCCGGCGGTTTACGGGTGGGCGCAGGCGATGTGGGCGGCTGGGAAATCGCCACGTAGGTCGACGCCTCGCCACATTTTGGTGGCGTTTGTGGTTTGTAAATAGCATAAGCCTAGTCGCCTAACAACCAAAGAGGAACAGGACTTGGAGTTACGTTAGTTGACCCTTGGTTGGATTTTGGGTCACATTGATGTTGCATGTTGGTCCTTTACTCCTCGTCACGTGTCTGGTCTCTCGAGTAGTGGGTCATTTTGGGCATTTCCCATGAAAATTTCATTAGAAAAAAGAAATAATTTCCGAACAATTATCCTCCTCCGCCCCCCCCCTTCCCCCCAAAAAAAAACCCACAAACAAAAAGCAATTTTCCTTAAATTTTTTTTCATTTTGCAGGTTAAGGAATTATCTTTTTTTAAGCATGCATATTCCCTTTGATCATAGACGATTTTTCCATCGACCTATCATTTTTAGCAAACTAGACACTTGCAAGTCTAAAAAGCTAACTTGCATAAATTTTTTTTTTTCAGTTAAACAAACACACTCCTAATGTGATTGAATTTTCAGAAGTTTGGGAGTAACATAGGTAAAATCGCATGTGCGCGTGCTCGAGAGAGAGAGAGAGAAGATAATAGAGGGGGAATGTGAAAAAAGAAAGAAATGCCAGGCTTGTCGCGATAGATTCAAACCGATAGAAGAAGAAAATGTGCAGCTATGAGTTTTTCAATTCAGTTGATGGTGATTAGTGATGCTCTCGATTCATGATCATTGAAACAAGTGCTACTATAGTTGTCATTTTTTTTTTTTTTGCTTTCTGTTGGAAGTCTTCGGAATGCTCTCGTAACCGGCGATATAACATGTGAATCTTAAAAAAAGGCACCTTTAATGATGGCATTGGTAAATTTGTTTTGAAAAAAAAAACAATTTAGGAAGACTGAATTAAGTGAAAGAAAAGATCCCGGGAGAGAGTCCAGTCCGTCCATCTCAGATTCTGTACCCACCTGATCGATAGACAGATAGCGCGATGGCTCTATTTGCGCCCTAAATGATATTTGTCTTTATCTCTCGGGCGGCTTGATTGTCATAAGTTAGATAAGTACATCCCAATTTCTTGATAATCAATTAAAGTCCGGTGCACATGGGAAAAAAGAGAGGAAAAATTAACGCAATCGATCCTAAATCCATTACATATGACAATTAGGTCCTAAACTCTTTTAATTTTATCAATTCAATTCTAAAAATTTACGTGAAATTTCAATATGGTCATTCCGGCCAATTTTCGACATTGTGATCTACTCATATTTGCGACAAAAATCAGCCGAAATAAATAAATTGAAATTCTGCGCAAACATTTACAACTAAATCAGCCAAGTTGTTGAGTTCAGAACTTAATCGACATCCCTTCAAATATGCATATAATTAATCGACAGTTCCTCGATGAATATAATTTACCTTTGATCCCTGAAGCTGTGAATAATATAATCTGGTCAATGTTTGGCGCACGGCAAAATTCAAAACGTAGACTGATAATCATGCGTTGAACTAATGAAAGTTCCTTTTTACCCTCCTTTTCACTTCTGGGCACGGGGAGCACGTGGAAATAATCATGAACTGATTGCACCGAATAGTAAAACCACTTGCCATGTTGTCCGTGGACATTTCCAATTATCGAGATTGAGGGAAGCGTGGGACCCTTCTGTCTTGCTTTGACCGTTAGTTGGTGTCTTGAACGGCCGTTGAGGTGATTCCCGCGTCCACGCTTCGCTTCGCCCGTCAAAAGGGCCCCATCGCACGTTCATTCTCCCGCCAAATCTGAGCGCGTGCCGGTGCGGCAATTCTTGCCACGTGTTCGCTTTTCACGAGTGATATATATATATATATATACTAAACTAAACTACAACAATTCTGTTAAAATTAGGAAATGCAATAGTTTGTATTGATAATCGGCTGTTATATTCGCCTTTTGGTGTGTAAAAAAAAAAAAAAAGAAGCGAAAGCAAATTGCGCATACACGTGTATCAAAATACATGCTTTGTTTAGCTAATTTTCCAAGACATTCACGAAAGAACACGAGAGCACTCCACGAAAATACATCATAAGGTTCATCACTAGAAAATAACCAAAAAATCCTAATGCAATTGGGTTGTTCTAGTCCTAAACTTATTAGTTATGCCAATTGAAATCCTAAACATCTTTTCATATCTTGTAAATTGAGTTCATCTAATCAATTTCAAATGAAAGTTGATTAAATGAACATTGATTTTTCCTATATGGTATTAATAGTGCTGACGTGGATTTGTTTCATATTATTATTATTATTATTATTATCTTTCTTTTTTGTTGAGACCAATAGGAGGTCACCGGCCACTAGTCAAGGGCTACGAGTCCTCGCCATTAGGCGAAAGCCACAGATCTCACCCAACTATGAGCGAGTCGCGACCCACGCCCAATGCTCGACAGAGGTTGCTAGACCTCGGCCCTGCCGACCTTAAAAAGAGAATAAAAGAAAAGAAAAAGACATGAACAAAAATTAAAAAATCTAAAAGTGAAATAATTCTCATGCCAGCACCTATGGGGGGCAGTGTTCATGTCATCAATTTATGTTCAAAATTAATCGGATGAAATCAATTAGAAAAATGTAAAAAAAAATTACTTAAGACTAAATTGACATAATTAAAAAGTTAAATAATGAGTTGATGTAATTGAAATAAATTTAAGTTTTTTTCGGTGATTTTCCGATCTGTCGCTGTCGTCTTATACGCGAATATAAAAGTGGTATTTGAATTCAACAACAAAGAAGGAAGGGAGGCATTTTTACTGGTCGAGGGACAACCTCCGAAATGGACAACACGCAACGATTCGATCGCTGTCGCCTTCATCTTGGGTGCTGACCAGCTCATGTTCACATACTCATCTGAGCTCTTGACTATAATCGAGCTTCGATTTTGTGAATTCGCAACTCGTCTTGATGTTTCGTTTGCAAAATTGGAACCGAGGCTCCGTTTGCGCACAAATGATTGAAAAAAATGTTTTTCTAAAGATGGTAAATCATATCGCTTGAAATAATTAATCGATGATTTTTTTCATTATCTATACTAATTCTTCTTTGAATATTTTCATGAACAGAAAATTGTTTATTTTTATAAGAGATACGAGCGATTATTCGCACTATATTATTCCAAATCGTTCATTTTCGCGAAACAAACGGGGCAAAAATGCATGAGAAAAAAAACTTCTATGACTTTGCTGCCCGAATATGGACCGCAAAGTGGTCCAAAAATGAGTCCATAACAGCGAAGAGTCCTCTTTATGGTGCTATTTAATTTCCAAAATGCACCCCAATTTTTGGTGTGATGCGTCATGATTTCGGAAACTTAGACCCATATTAATTTTGTTCATCTCGAGTTCAAATCGCTGTTTGAGAGCACTTCGGGAGTAAAATCCTCAACGCAAATGGTTGATGCGCGGGAATGTGCCCTTCATATCGACCCGTGTGGGTGGATCGGTCAAAATGCACGAAAGCTGGCTCGGACCATACCCAAGACTGAGCCAAAGATGGTGTCAATTTGGAAGACTTTTTTCATTGGACCATACCCAATGTTAGGTTCTAATGTTTCTTGGGTGAGATCATGGACGCACGTTTGAAATTAGGGAGCTGCCCGAGTTTGAAATTCAAGCCCCAGTGAAAATAACTCGATGCTTTTTATTAATCATCTTCTTCCGAAAATTAAATTCCGGATAGCTACGGTAGATCATGTCACGTTCATATCGAATTTCCTATTCACGACATACGCATTTAGTTATTATCGCGTCGAGGATTACTTTCAAATAAAGGCTTGAAATAAATATTATTTTAAATAAAGTCCTGAAATGGAAAAATTATCTAAAATAAGAACTTTCGACCGACTGTTAAGCATGTGACTATTTCTACAGTTGGAGAAGTGTATTTTAGTATCCATTTCGTTTCATTTTTTTTACATTTCTTTTTCTTTTTTTTACCAATAGAGGTCACCATCCTCAGGCGAGGGCAAGTTCAACAACCTTGACTAGGAGTGATCGGTTTTATGACGGTGGTTCCCACCCTAAAACCGAGAACCGCCCGCTAAGGATTGACTTCGTAAAATGTGAATTGTAAACCACTTCCTGATTTCATGGATCCACTAGAGAAATAAAACATCGATCCGATCTGATCCGATTCTCGATTGGATTCGATCATAGTCTTACCAAGCACCAACATTAATTAAAAAATAAAATAGAACCAATTCCTAGCAATTGAAGAAGGATAGCTCAACTTGGGGGTTTTGATAGTGCATTCTTTAAGTTTGCCTTTAATATTTTTATCACATGAAAAACTTAAGAATAATATCTTTGCAGGTGGCGGTAATATTGTTAGTAATAAAGTCAAGCATCACAAGGAATGTGATGGTAGTTGAACAATTAATTAACATAAGTTTTCAAATGCATCTATAAAATACAACGCATGTTACACATGAAAATAAGTTAGATTTAGACTCTTTTTTGGACAGATAGGTTTGGATTCTATGCCTTTGAGGAAGATGGCTTCAATTAAAAGAATATACATTTATATTATATAAAGTGATTGATTTTGTTGGGTCGGTTGAATGGTTTTCGCCGAAAATCGTGAATCAAATCGGTGTCATAGTACCCATTGGTTCCATTCAAAAATAGCTGATCGTGTACTGTTCGACTTGATTTGGGTAGATTATGATTTTTTTGCTCACTCCTAACCTTGGTGATGGCCTATGGAGGGAAGAGAAAAAAAAAAGGGAAAAAAAGAAAAAAAGAAAAAAAAAGGGAAAAAAGTAAGGATGAAAATGCCCTTTTGTGGACGAGGTTAGATTATTATTTGAGACTGATACGATAATTTCAGAACTTTATTTAAAAAAAGATTCGCTTCGTACGCTTTTTTTAAGAAAAAAATGGCACTTTAGATTTTAATTTGAAATAAGATTCACCGTAGACTTTTGTTTGAAAATTTTTTCTCGGGAGAATTCACACGAACATACCATTTTTCAATCGATAAAGTCCTCTAAACGTAACTTTCACGACCAAGATATTTTGTGTAAAAAGACCGCAAGAATAAAACTAAGAAAGTCATAGCTGAATATTTTAATTTTTCAGTATTAAATTTTTGTAAACAGGGACTATTTTTCATTTTTTCCAGGTGGAGGCATCGAAGAAGTACAAACTGCCAACCTGGCAAAATCGAAACCAGCAATTTCTGGAAGGAGAAAAAATAGATTCCCTTCTAACTTTTCCTCGCCCTCCCTCTCTCTCCCCTCCGTTTCTTTCTCTGCGATTTCGGAATCCGAAGACTCAATCCGACTCCAAACTCGTAAGTTTTCCGTTCGATCTCATGCTCGCGTAGTTGTTTTGAAACTCGATCGATGCTGTAATCGTCCCTCGGTTTGGGTTTCCATTCGTCGATCGATGTTTAAAGCCGCTTGTTTCGGCTAGAGTTGCGATCGGTCTTCTTATTTCAGCTTTTTGATTGCTGGTGAAATATTGGCGTTCTTCATTCGATTTTTTTTTTTATGGAAATGGCATGCGTAGCGCGTATGGCTGGAGAGTCCTGCTGACTGCTGACTAGGATTGGGAAAGGTTGGGATTAGATGTAAGGCACAGTCAGGGAAATGCTGAGAATAGGAGTTGGTGCTCACGTTGCTGAGGCAGTTTATTGATGACCGAGAGGTTTAGGTTTGAGTCTCGTGCATTTGTGGATTAAGTTTGTCTAGGGCGGAAGTCAAACTGATCTGAGTTAGCCGAGCTTGTAATTTATTTGGAGAGGCATATGTGTATTCCCATTTTCTTTGTAATGGAACAGCGCCAACTATTGGCCCGCATCACTGGTTTTGAGTTCTTACGGGGAGTCTAATGTTTGATCTGTTGTGTTGTGCTTGTGATTAGGTAAACAAGTCGGTTGATGATTTAGAGGAAATAGACTTGATATCTACTGTAAAAAGGAGAGGGGATATAGAGGATGGCGTGCAGAGGGTGTTTGGAGTGCCTTTTGAAGCTCTTGAACTTCTTGCTAACACTTGCGGGTTTGGCAATGGTGGGCTATGGGATCTACTTGTTCGTCATGTACATGAATTCATCCAGCGACACTGCCTCAGTCTTGCCTGTGGGCACTGGTGGGAATTTGATAGAGCTTGGCAGACCGATGCTCACAACAGTCTCTTTGTCAAGCAGCATTTTTGATGATTTGCCCAAAGCTTGGTATGCTCTTTTTTTCCCCTCTTCTCGCCTAAATTTGCTTTATGCTCTTGAGTTTGTCAATTGTTGTTCATTATGGCTGTGATGAAGCTGGATATTGTAGGTTTATATATCATCGTTTTTTTTTTTTGGCTGGACCTCAAAATATTAGGATATATTCATCAAGTTTTGATTAGTCAAATGAAGGATGAAAAAAAAATTATGAAGAGCCGTTCTCCTTGGAAGAAAAAAATAAGAAAGAAAGTGTTGTTTTCGTAATTAGATGGACAGTTTCCTCTAGATCTCTGCTCAAGAGATAGAGGAGATAGAGGATTGAGTATAATTAGAGAATGGCACTTTTTTTTTTTTTCGGTCAGAGAGAATGGCACTTTGATATGTGTGAATTTTTCTGAAATTAGAATATCTCAAGCAACTGGGCCATGATTATTGAAAGGAAAGTTTTATCGCTGTTGTGGGAAGTAGGATTTTGAATTGATTCTGCTATCATCAGATTATGCCAGCATGCATAACTAGTAGTGCCTAAATCTTTCATTTAATGATGAAGGGAGCGAAAAATTTCAGTTCTTGAGCTTGCCCAGATGTGAAATTGAACTTGTGAAAATGTTTTCCTAGACAATGTATTTAGTGGACCATATGGAGATTAGTTGGGTCAGTTGGCATGAAGTGTGTCTTCCTAGCACTTGCTGGGAGGCTTATTGTAGAACTACCAATCTTTCTTAGTGTCATAATACCAAAGTGTGCGTGGTATCCTCCTGAATTACACTTTCTAAATCTATGATGAATGCTTCCAGTCTACCCTTTGCATAATCAAATCCAGTGAGCTGCATCACACTCTTGTATTTGGGTGTTCTGAGCTTAAAGGCTGCCTTCATTGGTATATATCTAGATTGAATTGGGTACGGCATGCTTGAGCAAGTTGGGATTGCCTTCATCACTGGATTACGCTTCAAATGTGCATCTACTCTATCTCTAGTATTATTCCCATCAGCTGATATTTCAACTTTTTGCCTCTTGTGGTTTTCTATTTCACACTTCTGCATTCAGAAGAATGTTGATCCTGACAAAAAGATCTCCAAGTTCTGAGCTGATGTTCATTGAAGCCTACATTTGTTGTTTGATACTGTTTTTGCCTGTCGGCATATGTTGGAAGTCTTTGACTCCATCTCCGTATCTTATGTTAATGCAGGTTCATATACTTATTTATTGGTGTTGGAGTCATCCTCGTCATCATATCTTGTTTTGGTTGTATTGGAGCTGCTACGCGGAATGGATGCTGCCTGTCTTGTGTATCCTTATTTCCACTGCTGTAGATAATTCGGTCAAACATATTGATACCCCTTTGCTAATGGAAAGTACTCGGAAATATATCATCTTTTTTTTTTTTTACTTCTTGCTTACGCATATTAGGGCATGCCATTGACATTCCTGTCAGAGTAGCTCAAGGCTGAGTACATGCCTAAGAACTTCTATCTTTACTCTTTTACTGATGGTTTGACCATATTGTTCATTGCATGGCACTGAATTCATTTTGCCTCACATGTTAGTAGCTTTTATTATCTATTAGTATGTTTTCTTGTTATTCTTATGAAGCATAGAATGCCTTTTGTAGTGCATTTTTTCATGTTTTAAGTTTTGAATTTGTAGCCAATGCTTTTCTTAAGTAGATGCAGTACTCAGTGCTGGTGATCTTATTGATCTTGGTAGAGCTTGGTTGTGCAGCTTTCATATACTTCGATAGTAGCTGGGAAGATGTGAGTATCGCACCTCTTGTTCTTTTTTTCCAAGAGTTTCTGAAATATCAGATAATATTCCAAACTCTTCTTTGACTTGTAGGAACTTCCTAAGGATAATACCGGGGATTTTGACATGATATATGATTTTTTGAAAGAGCACTGGAGTATTGTCAAATGGGTTGCTCTTGGGATAGTTATATTGGAGGTAAATTCCTAATTTTCTTCTCCCTCTCTCTCTCATTGATTGATACACGGAATGTGATGATGCAAATTGCCGTTGTAAACTAGTTCTCATCTTGGCCTTTGGGAAAATGTTCTGTTGTCTCAGATGTGCTAATTTATGTGCAAAGTGATCCAAATTCAGTGTGCTAACCATATTAACTAAAAAAAGGGATATGTTCACTAGAAGTTCTAAAACTTGTCATGAAAGTGCAATTGAGTCCTAAAACTTGCAAAAAATGCAATTGAGTCCTTTGGTTAACTATGTCCAATTTGGCTAACGGAAAATGCTGACGTGGTTTTTTCTAATATTTTCTCTCTTTTACGTGGTGATGACGTGGCTAAAATGATGTTGTTTTGGTCCAAATTTTATTTTTAATATAAATTTATTAAAATTAATTTAAATAAAAAAAGGCAGCACCAGAACCAGCGGCAAGGGCTTCAAGCCCTCACCATCACTGGGCCCCAGCCAGGGGCCGGTGACACTTGCCGGCAGATGGCAAGGGCAGCCAGTGGCAATGGCGAGCAATTTCTTGTCTGGTGGAGAAGAATTGAGCTTCTGGGTCTGTTCTGGCTCTGATTTTGGTTTTGGTTTAGAAGAGAAGGCTAGGGTTTGGGGACGAAGAGGGAGGTGAGCAAAGGTGTGTCGGGGGTCAGAGAAGGGAAAGGGTTGGCTTGGTGGGGAGAGTGATATAGGGAGGAGGGAGCCATGGAAATGAAAGGTTGCAGCGGTTTGGCTCCACTGGCGACCCTTGCCATAGGTTGCCAGGGCCCAGCAACCCCCAACAACCATTTCCCCACCATTGCCGGCCCTTCCTGGTTGTGGTGGGGCAGCAGCAGCAAGGGAGGGCTAGCCCTTGCTGCTAGTTCTGCTTCTGATTCAGTTTTTTTTTTTTTTTTACATTAATTTAAATAAAATTATATTTAAAATCAGATTTGAACTAAAACAACATCGTTTTAACCACGTCATCACCACGTTGGAGGGAGAAAATATTTAAAAAAATCATGTCAGCATCTTCCGTTAGCCATATTGGATGGTGTTAACGGAAAAACTCAGTTGCATTAATTTGATAAGTTTTAGGACTCGATTTCATTTTCATGACAAGTTTTAGGACTTCTAGTGAATATTTTCCTTAAAAAAAAGAACAATAATCATTACCAGGTCAACAGTATAGATAACCTTTCTATTTCACATGGATGCCAGAGAGGAAAAAAATTCCTGGGCGTTTGGATGCTGAGATTCTAACGCCTTCCAGTTTTCTTAATCTACTACGTTGCATAAGTGGTGCATTCCCAATAAAATTTATTAGAGTGGAGGAGCTCCTTGTTAGGGGTGGAAGTTTGGAAAACTGCATTATGAATGATTGTGTACTGATTGGTAGAACCACATGGTATAATCTTAAAGGCGGTTAACTGTTCACCACTAACATCATTTGTGAGCAAATCTAGACTACAGAAAAAATGAATTCTGGCTTTAAAATACTTCTTTGAGTAATGCTAAGAGGGAGTCGGGGTTGCTTAAGAGTTATGACTTTGCTATGTATGAACTGCAGCTGAAGATGGTAGAGGCTTTTTTTTTCTGGGCAGTAGATTTAAACTCGTCAATTACAATATGAGAAATGACGCCTTTTGCTAACCATAATAGCCTCATTTGTTAGCTCTGTATGACAGTGTAGTTATTTTAGTGTGGGAGTAACCTCAATGATGATTCCCATTGTAATTGCAGGCATTGGTCTTCTTGTTATCTCTTTTGGTTAGGGCTGCAAACAGGCCGGTGGAGTATGACAGTGACGATGAGTATCTTACCCCAAGACAACAGATCCGCCAGCCATTTCTCAACAGGCCGCCACCACCAGCAACTGGTGTACCTGTTGCTGGCACCCTTGATCAGCGACCAATCAGAAACGATGCCTGGACTGCTCGCATGAGGGAAAAGGTTCAATCTCTTCTTGCACTATATGTCATCAGTTCATCATTGACCTTGGGTTGATAACTGAGATTTGATTCCTGAAGTCTGAAGACCTGAGTAGATAAACAATCTCAACTAAAATTTGTCTCCCTATGTCATGAGTGTCTTTTGGATTATTTCACTGTTTAAAATAGCACAGTTTGTTTGGATCAATCACAGCACATTCCAGAATATGTAGCTTCCTTTCCACCATCTTGCATCTTCCTATATTATGCAATTAGATTCCAGTTACTGGGGGATAGTTCCAGGATGAAGTTTACATGTTGCTTTGTTTCCAGCTTTCAATGAGCCTTTGCATTCTCATCCTTTTGAAGTTCCCTTCAATATATCATGCCAAAACTGGTCCTTTTGGTATTTACCGTGTGAAGACTAACAACCATGCAAATGCAACCTCAACAGACCAAATTTAATTGGGTTTTGCTTTGAAAAAATTGGCCTCCTCGGATATCTCACTCCGAGCAAACTTTAACCAGGTTTTAAAATATCTCTCTCTCTCTCTCTCTCTGGTCTTAAAAAGCGAAGTATGCGGAGTTAAAATCTCATTTGCTTGTCACATCAGAGTATGGTAGCTAGAGGAACCTTATCATTT
Organism: Psidium guajava; assembly: GCA_016432845.1. Taxonomy (NCBI): domain Eukaryota; kingdom Viridiplantae; phylum Streptophyta; class Magnoliopsida; order Myrtales; family Myrtaceae; genus Psidium; species Psidium guajava. Next base: position 2,047,802 of record CM028230.1, read on the forward strand.
GACTTTTGGGTGCAAAAATCATATGTATGATTATGATCTGGAAGACTAATTCTGCTTAAATGCATATATGTAGTTCCTACCCTGACATGTCACTAATTTGTGATGCTTTTCTCGTTGGACCAGTACGGGCTAGATACCTCCGAGTTTACATACAACCCATCCGAGTCAAGCAGGTATCAGCAAGTGCCTCCGCAGACTGCAGAAGAAAGGAGATGCTGCACCATCATGTAGCTGACATATATCCATTGGTTCAAACTGATGGAGGCTGAAGCAAATGGACCAAGGTGCGATCTGACAATGTTGAATTTGAGGAGACCTGTGTGCCTTTTCCAATTTGAGTCTGTGTGTCCAACAAATGTTTTTGGGAGCTCACAAGGTTTTACTCACGATGTTGATTACATTGCCGAGTTTCGTGTGTAAAATCGTATCGCTTCTGCTCTCTTCAGTGTGGAGTTGCGGGTGACCTCAGAGTTGGTTGAGAATTGTGTTTCCCCAGTTGCATGAGTGTCTTATTGAGGTAGTTCTTCATAGAACTGTGGACTCTGAATTCGCTAACCAATTTTGCTAAGGTGGGCTTATTGTTGATGGATGCACTTTCCTTTTCTCTATAAATTTGTGCCTGTGAACATACTTTCGGTATAAAACGTATAATGCGGTCCAATTGCTATCGACATTTCTTTTTAGTCCCTCGAAATCTTTCTTCTAATTTGAGCAATACTGCATGTAGTAAGTAACTCTGAAAGTCTTATCTACATATCGATGGGACAATACGCATTGCACCGTTTGATCGAACCTTTTATTCTTTTTGTGCATTTATTTATTTTTTTTCTTGCGAACGACTGATCTGCAACTTGATGCGGGAAAAGAAGATCGATAACCGGAAGAAGTGCCGGTGTAATATGGAATATCAATCCAATCCAATCCAACCTCCCTATGAAAAGTCTACACGTAGAAAAAGGAAAAGTGAAACAGACTGCTTGGAAAGTATGGCCACGTATGGCTGGAGTTCTGCTCTGCAAATTAACTTTTAGCCATAAGTTGATTTTTAGGCCGTAAGACGATTTTCCTACGTTTGTTTGTAAAGAGAAGTACATTTTCTTTGATTTCTTCTAGTAGCTTGAAAGTTACTTCTGGAGCATTTTTTCGCTCCAAAAGTAGAAATATGAAGTTATGTAATCAAATGGGTTTTTACTTTCGAAGCACTTCTAAAGGAGAAATTATACTTTAAAAGGGTTGTCATGCGCGCGATGTAGTGATAAATTGACCTGTTGCAGAGCCAAGAAACAGAGAAATCGTGTCCCAGAGAGGACAGAGCAAAGAGGGCAAAATGCCAAGTTAGTACAGGATATGGTAAATCTGAAGCTCAACCTCAAAACACGCTCGAACGGTTACGGTCGGACATCTTGTCCTACCTCACAAGCACGTGCCGTGCGCATTGACAATTATCACCAATCTCGAGCGCTCGAAAAGATCAGACGTTCCGTCGTAAATATAAAAATAGAAATCGGATTTTCCTTTTTAAAATTTCCCCCATTCGTAAAAGAAAAAAAAAATTCCAAAGTTCTGTTCATGCCGACGTTTGATATAAAGAGGTGGTCCTCACGTCTAATTGCGTCTTAATTTAACTCCAAAAGCTACTGGACTGCGGCAACAACCCATGACACCGTGTGCAATTGACCCGGATGCCAATTTCGTGACAAGTTCCTATCGGAGATTTGTCTACACGCTCGCTGGACGGATTTTGCCCTAAGCAAATCGAAGCCAACCCACCACCGTCCTTTCCAATCTCGTTTCAATTATACAAATCCCACGGCTTCCTGCGTGCGCTTCGCCGTCTCCAGTGCAACTCTCTCCCTCTCTTATCTCTCCGTGGTCCCCGACGGCGACCGGAAGTCGCTCACCGTGCGTGCGCTTTTGGCCTTCGTAAATTGATACGTGTGACGGATGCGACCCGACCTGACGCGGATTTCGCCATTTTTATACTATGCTTAGAGCCTTGAACCGACCTCCTTTAATTATTACTATTGTGATCAATAATAACTCCTGAGAAGGAGACCTCCACGGCAGCTGCCCATCGTTCTTCATTGGCCCTCCCTCATTCTCCCCTTATAATCCCCCCAAGGTAATCTTCTTATTGAAAGGATTCATATATGATATTTTATGCGGAGGAAATTGTCCAAAATGTCCTAAACTTATTGTACGGTGGACAAATTCGGTACTAAATCTTATAGTCGCGCCATTTAGTCTTAAATCTTTCGACAACTTGCCAATTTAGTCCCGGACTTTTTAGTCGTGCCAATTTAGTCTTAAAGTTTTTGACGATTGGCGAATTTAGTCATAAACCTTTTAACAATTAGTCGATGTAGTCATTTCATCCAATTACCCAAATAATATGCTCATGACTAAATCGATACAATTGAATTACTTATCGGTAAATCATCCAAAGGTTTAGGACTGAACGGCCGCCGTGCACTGAGTTTAGGACTTTTCTGGACAACTGTCCCATTTTATGTTTTAATGGCCTCGTCTTGCTCTATGTTCCTGTTTCATTTTCATGGCACGCCGGATGGCCAATCCAAGCCGAGTTCGAGAGACCAAAGTCGAACTTGGGCGGTTGCGGCTCATTTCCGCCAAGCGTTTTTCGAATCCGTCGTTTTCTTTCTCGCCCGTCTCTCGTTCTCGATGTTGTTTTCGGACAAGCCCGTAATTTGGTTTCTATCGGAACCTTTTTAGTCCCACATGTTCATTGTTTCTTGTGGGATCGTCCACCGCCGGGGGTACGACTTTTTTTGCGGCATCCAAACTAGTCAATTGGCACTTTTTGAATGCAAATTGTGCTTGGAGTTTTGTTCGTTGAACAAGGTCGAATGGCTCGCGTCATCCCTGCCGACTGCCAATGAAAATAATTCATGCCGTGAATCTAAAAGGGTCGTATGGTTCCCCACTTGCTCGCATCAGTACTTGTTTTCTTTCCACTAGCGGGAGGAAAGACTGAAAGTTTTAAATTTTCCTTTTTCTGTCATTCCTTCATCTCTGTCTCTGAAATCTCTAGTTTTGCTTTTGCTTTTTATGTGTTGAATTAGACGACATTGTGTTGTGAGCTGGTAAGCAGGAATTTAGTGTCTCTATAGAAGGGACCACAATGACAAAAAGAAAAAAAAGAAAAAAAAGGAGGAAGCTTATCTTCGGATCGGAGGCAAACACTTTTCAACCTCACTTGGATGTTGCATCTGTCCTTGATCAACTTCACTTCCATGTCATTTCATGCGGGAAAATTGATCAAAAAGTCCTAAAATTATTGCATCTTTTGTCGATTCAGTCCTCAACTTTTTAATTTTACCAATCGAGTTTCAAACCTTTTTACTTTTTTTTTTAGTAAAATTTATTTGTTAATCTAATTTAAAAGAAAAGAAAAGAAAAATAGAAATAGTATTAAAATATTATTAAAAATCATTCATATTAGTGCAGGCCGTTGGTTGGCCGTGACAAGTAGGACGGCCGACATTCAGATCAGCAACTTCTTACCCAAATTGGCCATATGAACTTAACTGGCAAAACATGAAAAAAAAAAAATTAGAAGTCGATTGGCAAAATTAAAAGGGCCATGATTGAATTTGGCAGAAGTGCATTAATTTTAGGACTTTTTAGAGAATTCACCATGCCACGCTTATTCCTAACTTTGATCTACATTTCTAAACGTAGGTAAACGCGAAAAAAATGACCCAAGATATCAGATTGAGAAGATATGCTACTCCGAAATTTGATGTATTCCACACTTACATTTCAACTGGTAGTTAGGAGATTTGGATGAATCTTCGTGAGATTCTCTCTTTGCATCTCAGGACCCATGCATGCACCTATCACTTTTATTATGGGATAATCGGACTTGCATTGAATATTTTTTGAGGTGCTTCGTGCAATAGTATAGGGAAATAAAACTCTACACGAGCATACTATGAGCCAAAAATGACACAATTGACCCCATGGTTTCCGGTCACTCGATGAAACTCGAAATCGTGGGAGATTGTTTAAGGCACATATGATCACGATATTATAAAATGAAGGGATAATGACCCAAACGGTTCTTGAACTTCGGACCAACGAACAATGTGGTCCTTGTACTTTTGATAAATACTCAAACTAGTCCCTGAACTATATGAAAATATCCGATATTATCTTTTTATTAATTTAAGTTCAAAGACACTATTGAGTATTTTCATATAGTTTAGGGACTAGTTTGAGTATGTACCATCACATATAAGCGAAAGTTAAGGGACAACATGGAACATATTAGAAGTTTAGGGATCATATTGTACCTCGGGTCAGAGCTCAATGAGTCTGTGTCATTTTCTCTAAAATAAAAATGGCAATGCATACACGATTCGGTTCCATATAAGATTTCTTCGAGGTATCTTACGGATGTCAGAAGGTTGGCTAATCTAGGCTTATCAAGGGAACTCGAAAACTAAGCAACTGAACATATTCTCCAGTTTCTGATATTTTTCTCGCTTTGCAAATTCATACGCTCATGGATCTCTCGTGAATTTCAATCGAAGTTCCTGTATCTCCGAGGAAAGAAGCGTGGATACATCCATGAGGAACATGCACTCGGCCTGATTCGATTCCCTGAAAGAACGAACACGAGATATAATCGGAATAAGGGCAAGCAGACAGTGTTTCCTTTGTGAGCCTACTAATGAAGAAGAACGAGTTGATGCTGTGCTCAACTTCACGTTGATAGCTAAAGAAGAGTTATTACGCTTCAACGATCCCTTGTTTTTGGGAGACCGTCTCATCAAGTTTTTCAAGAATTCTTGGGGGAGCACGAATCCGTGTGGATCAATTCAATAGCACCACAAGAATCAAGAACTGCCCCAACCTGAACCATCAAACCACGCGTGACTTTGAACTTGCCCCGGCCGCCCCCATTGCTTTCATTGCCTAACTGTTCGACACCCACTTCAACAACTGTCCCCAACTCCAACTCATGCTGTGGCTCCAGACGCGGGGACATTTTCCGTACTTGAGTAGGAGTCTAGGGCTTGCTGCCCCCAAGAATACAAAGAAAAGAGCAATCTATTCCCCATATTCAGGGATAAGTACACGAACAGTTCTGAAACTTGTAATGAAAATGTAATTTTAAAAGATACAATGAAGACCTGAAACTTGTCGCGGAGTTACAATCGAGCCCTAAAAAATTTCAAAGGTGCAATAAAATCTTCAAAAATTGTCACGAAAGTGCAATGGAATTTTAAAGTTTTCCAAAAGTGCAATCGACTGAAGGATTTGGTTTTATTATCAATTTGATAAGTTTTATGATTTGATTGTACTTTTTAAAAGTTTTAGGACTTCATTGCACTTTTGGATAAGTTTTAGAATTTAATTGTACTCTTTGAAAATTCCAGTACTCAATTGTATTTCGGTGATAAGTTTTAGGACTTTCAATATACTTATTCCCGTTCATTAAAACAACAACAATGACGACCAAGGTCCATTTCATCGAGAGGAAAGATGCCACGTAACCTTGCCTACTCACCCATGATCTTTCCTCCCGACCAACGTGTAGGGATGCCATCGAACCTCGCCAGCCTTGCTCGTACCAAATACAATTTTCACTCGTAAAATCATGTTGGCGGGTGTCTGAGACACTTGGAAAACGACCGACTAAGTAATATTTACAGTCTTTCAAGAACCGACTTTTCTCACGCTTTTAAGGCTCGTGTACGTATTCCCTAAGATAAGTTCATCTTTTTCCCCTTGTTATCTCATGCCAGAAAGCAAATGCCAACCATGTATACTCTGTAATCTGTTGCTGTTAAACAATTGAGGAGTTATTCTCGCCCACATATAGTGCCTAGGGTCCACGTTTTATAATCAAATCCCACTTGCTGCATGGCCCCAATTTTTTTTCTTCCCAATCATGAAGACAGAAAAGGTTATTCGAACTCATCTCATGCTAGGTTCCCTATTTAGACTCTATATCTCTATAGATTTTTCTGGCTATATAAAACTATGAGCAATTATTTTCACTCGTCCCTCGGCATAAAGAACACGTCAAGATAGACGATCAAGGAAAAGATATTTGTTTTTGTACGCCGTTCTCACACGTACCGATCGATGGAAAATAATTGTTTTTGCATGGGAAATCAATGGTCAACACCATCCGGTGTTGCTTTTCCAACCCATCTGGTGTTTGATTATGTCAATGGAGAGATTGAAATGTAAGAATATTAGTTGTGGAGGACAAGTTGAAGCTTAACCGCCCTACCAATGAACGTACAGGTGGATAAGAAAGTGGCCTGGTTTGCTTAGCTCTCTCTTCGGTTACTTGTTTGACTTGGAGTTCACCCCCCCCCCCCCTCCCCCTCTCTCTCTCTTTGAAGTTTCAACCCTTTGTTTTTGCTTAAATTGAACTTTCTGCCCTGTTTCATGCGATATTATAATGGTGGGGGGGTTTTTGCAAAATCTTGGCAGTGATGCTCTCGCAAGTTGTTATCCCACCCCCTTGATTAGGAAAAAAAAAATGATTATGTTATTAGTTTCTAGTCTTAATCAATGGTTAGGCCTTGGCTTGTACTGCTTGCTTAATGTGTCAACCCTAATCAAGAATTGTGGAGGGAGATTATTTTGAGAAATGGGTCAATTTGGTGTGTCATCATATGTCATTATTAACATGATTATTGAAAGGGTTTTGCTAGCATAATAGTCTTTGCGCCGACGTGAGAGCAACAGTATACTGTGAGTGGCAAATTCTCAAAGGAGTGGACTTCACAATAAGCTATAACTTTTTATTACTTATTTTTTTTATCCGAAATAAACCGTTATTGTCATAGTAAATTAAAATTCGTCACTTAGTCATTTCTCTCGTGAAACACGCCCTTGGATTGGAGTCATCAAATCGCAACAAAGACTAAATATATACATACATACATATATATATATAAAGAAATGGAAATGCCTACCTGGATTATCAGAATCATCTGCCGTTTTATAGGCTTGCTGGTTGACTGAATTTCGAGAATTTTAACGTGTGGTCACTGTTTTCCAATCATTCACCTTATTATATTCCTCTTTTCCTTTTTTTGCCCCTTCTTCTAATGCTGTTTTCCTGTCCTAATTTGTTCCGCGTATGATGTGCGTAGCATTTGACTCGCTGTGATGCTGAAAGCAAAGGCTGTGGCATAAAAGGCGACTTTTTTCATTTAAGGCAACAGTTTTGTCGTCGAGAAAACGACATTTTTTTTAAAATTTTCTTTTTTGGAAATTGTCTTGAATTTTTCTCTGGATTTTCCAACAATATCATGCCAGTGAATTGTGGTCCATTTTGAATTCCTCTCTCTTTCTTTTTTAACCTTTTAATGGCAAGTGGGATTTGGCCATGCTTCCTCTGTCCTTTCTATTTGGTCCTGGCACCAATCTTCCTCCATGCATTTGGCATCAAACAAGCTTTCGTATAAATATAAATCTCCTCAAACAGCGACCTCGAGTTTCCTGTGCCAGCTGCTTACACGTCCAGAGACTTCCCGGCTTTCAAAGTCCACTGTACTATTGTTTGCTTGAGGTTGCCGTTGCCATTCCAAAGTTCGATCAATTATTAGGACTATGAAAACCAGGAGAGGACAGCGGTCCGAGGTAGTTGTGTTTCTGTGTTCCTAGGCGCTGCTCTTCTCTGTCCAATGTTAAGCGGTGCCCTTTTTTTTTTTTTTGTATGTTAATGCTGTTGCATTGGGTTGCAGGCATTCTGGCCTTCCATTGTGATGAAGAAATGGCTCAACATCAAGCCGAAGGTGTGCGACTTCAGCGAAGACGAGGTGGACACCGAAACCGAGAGTGAAGATGATGGTATTTTTTCGATCCGGCCGTTTGTGTCTATATGAATGTTGATCGTTGTTTTGTGCTTGATTCGTACCTTCTGCAATCGCCATCCAGCTTCCTCCGTTAAAGAAGAAAGAGTTCGTCGAAGCGGCAATTATTCTCACACTGCGCAAAGGAACCAGCCCGAATGTCCGAATCCAACTTCAGGCACCATACTTTCCCTCCTTCGCTGGTTTTTTTCCTCGTGATGTTTCCCATTTTGTGGAGAATAGCATAGCATGAGGTCTTAAATACACATGGATATTGCCGTTATCGTTTCTCCGTCGCTTTTCTGTTTAGGACTAGGACTGGCATGAAAAGATTGTTCTTCTGTTTCAAGTTTCTCTTGTTGCTAGCTCCAACAGGGCTCTGGTTGCTGTATCATTCTTGAAGCATCTTGTGATCACAGACCTGTTTAATCCCAGTAGTTTCTCGTTATGTAAATTATCTTCTTGAGCTTCTGTCCCTTCTCATCTCATCAAGCTCTTGTATGCTTTTGTGATGACTCTGTCGCAGAATCGTGTGTGAAGTGCTCTCAGTTCAGACACAGAAGAGGGAAGTCAGAGACTCTGCGTGTTCAGTACATTAATACAAAGGATGTGAGGTTTGCAAACTGATATAATAGTACCATCGTATTAGATTTCGAAGTATACGACTCTCCTTCTCTAACGTATTTTTGCCTATGAAGGGTGACTATAGGCACCTGGAATGTTGCTGGGAGAACTCCGAGTGAGGATCTTGAGATTGATGATTGGCTTTGCACCAAAGAGCCGGCGGATATGTACATCATCGGGTTAGTTCTCTCTTTCCCCTCTCTCAGCTCTCTGCTTGCAAGAAATCTGAAAGTGTTCATACACTGTTAGATTGTTTTCTTAGCCTGTCATCGACATAGTAGTTTGGCTTCTTGTTGTTGGAGTTCCTCCATGATTTCAAAAGTTTCATGTGATACTATATGAGGCTATGCTAGGCAGTAGTTACTGCATCTATGGATCATTCTTAGTCAATGTGTTAAACCTGCAAGAACACATCAGGCTGTCTATGACTAGTTTAGCTTGAACTGCATGGCATAGAGAAAACGTTCTTCCTGACGGTTGGGCCGAACCTTGAGTTACAAGCAAGTTATGGCTGACTAGCACCCAGATTTGCAAGCCTCGTGGATTAAGATTATTTTCCTCTGTGCTTTTGTCTGAGAATCATTTTCGATGCCTGCAAAAATCTCAGCCTACCACATATTTTGACAACTTTTTGATGACAAAAAGTGTTACACCGGCTTTGCTCTGATTTTTACAATTTAAAGCATTTAATTACAGGTTCCAGGAAGTGGTTCCGTTGAACGCTGGCAATGTGTTTGGAGCAGAGGATAGCAGGCCTATACCGAAATGGGAGGCTATCATCCGTAGAACCTTGAACGGACCTTTGGAACCTGAAACTAGGCACAAGAGCTACAGCGCTCCACCCTCTCCAGTACTAAGAACTTCCTCTGCTGCCGATTCGCTAGCAGATGAGGCGGAGAGTCGCGCACTTGAGATGATGTGCGAGCAATATGCTGGAAAAAGCTGCGACTTTGACCCGGAACCGCAGAACTTTCAAGAAATGATGGGTTTGGGGAGGAATTTACATATAAAGAGGATATTTAGCAAAGACACCCTCAGTCAGTTTGACTGGCCCGAACGTCCACTGGATGCAACTCCTCAGCTCTCTGTCGGCACCAAATTGCGAAGAGTACTGAGTAGTTCTGCAAGGATTGGCTCTACAAGGACAGACACTTCTTTACTTTTCAGTTCTCAAAACTTTGTGGTTGGTAGCAGCCCACTAAGGAGATCATACAAGAGCTCTGGAGATCTAGGATTGGCTCTGATGGAGGCGCAACAGATGCTCGATGTTCTCGACTCCCCTCTTGATGCTGTAGATAGTTATGCAGAGGAAGAAGATGATAGTTTTGTGGAAACAATTCCACTACAGCATATGAAAGAAGTAATAAAAGACAAGGCGAAGCAACGCCCTAAATATGTTCGGATAGTGAGCAAGCAGATGGTAGGAATATACATTTCGATCTGGGTGCGTAGGAGATTGAGGAGACACATAAACAATCTCAGAGTCTCTCCCGTCGGAGTCGGCCTTATGGGCTACATGGGAAATAAGGTAGGTCTTTCCTCTTTTTAAGCTATGACTTAATGGAAACATCATGGCAAAGACGGTGACGCAAAAAAAGCATCTTCTTATTTTGGGGATGATGCCTAAACATGAATAATAGTCACACTTGATTATCTTTTCATGCTAAAATGTTCGTAAAAACTTGCGTTGCCTGTCGAGAAAAAGCCTAAGGCCACGGCTACACTCGAGTATCTTGTTTGTGCATTGGTAATGATTGACACGTTTGAGATAGGACCATATTCACCTCAATATATTTCGGTTTTCTGATACAGGGGTCTGTATCCGTGAGCATGTCACTTTTCCAGTCGTCGATATGCTTTGTTTGTTCCCACCTGACCTCTGGTCAGAAGGATGGAGCTGAACAAAGACGCAATTCCGATGTGAATGAGATCCTACGCCGAACTCGTTTCTCATCGGTCTTCAATTCTGATCAACCACAGACAATTCCATGTCATGAGTAAGTATCTTTCATCAATTCATCTTCTTGCCCTGTTCTGCTGGATGGTTTGATATTAAGTGTCAATCTTGCTGCAATAATATTATGAAACAATTTTCCCTATTGTGGCATCCACTAGAAGTCATGAGATCCGTTCACCAGGCACGCTTTAGCAAACCACGGCTTTTTGATGTTCCATAGGACAATGTCATTAATCTTCTTGTCACAACTTTTTTCCCCTAATAACACTCCATGGCTTCCTGAAGCTGACCCTTTTCTTCAAAATGATATATGTAGGGTAGGAGGGGAAAATTAGAATAAGGTTGAAATCTTGGTGAAAACATTAGCATGAGCAGCCTAATTTTCACCTGGGATTCGATTGGGGAAAAAAAATTTCCTCTGCCGAAGATGATGCTCAACAACTGCAATTGGCATCACTCAACTAAAGCAGAGAGCTTTATGATCCCACAATTGTGACTATATGCAGAAAAAATTCCTCAAGGAGAGTGATTATAAGAGATACAATTCCTAGGGCTAATTTAACATGCAACACTATTTGTGCTTCAGTGCAGACTTCTATGAGACTTGAGTTGAAAATGCCTGCTGGTTTCCTCATTAGAATTGTAAAACTGTTAAATCTGTCCGAGACTTAGTTAACAAGTTTAGATCATGTCGATCGAAAATTGATCCATTTGGATTGTTCTGTAAGCAGTCAGGTGTTCTGGTTTGGAGATTTAAATTACCGTCTCAGTATGTTGGATGCGGAAGTAAGAAAGCTTGTTGCTAATGAACAGTGGGATGAACTCATCAACTACGATCAGGTGAGTAAAGAAAAATGTATTTCGGGAAAACCAACATGCTTCTTTTCGACGTTTCTTGTTTCCTTTCCCATTCCATGGAAAATGTAGCTTTGAAAATGCAAAGAAGAAATTGTTTTCTCAATGGCTATCTCAATTATACAAGCATTAGGCAGTGCCAATGATTTAGGGAAACTTTATGCTTCTTTTCGACGTTTCTTGTTTCCTTTCCCATTCCATGGAAAATGTAGCTTTGAAAATGCAAAGAAGAATTTGTTTTGTCAGTGGCTATCTCAATTATACAAGCATTAGGCAGTGCCAATGATTTAGGGAAACTGAAATTGATTTCAGAACAGAAGAAACAAGATTTGAAAGTTTCCCACGTTTGAAAATGATTCTCCAGAGCTCACAAAATGAACTCCTATTATTCTGTCTACATTTTTTCACCTCATGCTTGATTTTGTGATATATGGAAATGCTGAGTGATGACATTTCATTGGCAGTTAAGCAGAGAGCTCCGAGGAGGGCATGTTTTTGGGGGATGGAAAGAAGGCGCGATAAACTTTCCGCCAACTTACAAATATGAAATCAACTCCGACAGATATGTTGGCCAAAACCCGAGAGAAGGGGAAAAACGAAGATCGCCGGCGTGGTAAGTTATGCATCTCCAACAAGGACAACTGAACTTGATATGAATTTCTGCGGTTTTCAACTTGTCTAGGCAAATGAACTCGTTTTACTTATATGACCTGATTATGCTCAACATGAATGATCCTGTCTTTTGCATTGAAAGTTGTTTTTCCTCGAAGTCGGATCTCAATCGCTTCTTGAATAGAGTTGACGACGGCTATAACATATATGACTGGAACACCATCTTGAATTACTTCTGGCCACATCTGCAGGTGCGACCGGATATTATGGCTGGGAAAAGGAATAAGGCAACTTTCTTACAAACGAGCAGAGATTAGGATCTCAGATCATCGGCCAGTCAGTTCGAACTTTTCGGTGGAAGTCGAAGTTCTGGATCATCGGAAGCTCCAGAGGGCTATCAATTTCACGAGTGCTGCCGTGCACCCTGAACTCCTGCCGGATGAAGATGAACTATAATATGGAAATTCCAGGTAACTAAGATCCATATAAGAAGACACCTTGTTCCCTCGTCGCTTAGATTTCATTCTCCAATTGTCAATTTTATTGAAACATATCGTGACAATCCCTTTCTTTGGCAGGACTGAAGATTTTGCAGTTGCCGGGACAGAACACACCAAATTTTCCATTTTTAAAGTGCTGTTATACATGGCTTGAGGTTTGTTGGCACACAATATTTGATTTGTTGATCTGAAAAGCGATAACTTAAAGGGGCGAAAGGATTGTAGAACTTGCTGAAAAGTTTTTTCATCAGCAGGAATCTGCATCTGTGTACCATTTTCCCAATTATTTATACTGGAGAACTCTTTGTAAATCAAGAAAACATTCTGAGTTTTTTACTTGTTCGTCCAACGTCATGAGAGAAGATTACATATGACAAGAACCTTGAGGATCAACAATATTTAGGCATCAAATTGGAGTTAATAGCTTGCCTCATCAGTTGACATCTCATTCTAATTAATTGGGGTACTGATCAAAATTTCACTGGAAATGGCACAAAAAGCTAGGGAACAATATTGTGGATAAATGTTGTGCTTTGAAAAAGCCAGCCATTATTATCTAAGAGAAGAGACTGATGCATCAGACACCAGATTACAAGAAGCTTGTCATGTCATCAATCTCTAATTAATTGGAGTACTGATCAAAATTTCACTGGAAATGGCACAAAAAGCTAGGGAACAATATTGTGGATAAATGTCGTGTTTTGAAAACCAGCCATTGTTATATCAGAGAAGAAACTGAAGCATCAAACAACAGATTAAAAGAAGCTTGACATCAATCCAGGGGAAAGTCAGGACACAACATGGAGAGGAAGAGGAAAGGTTCTTCAGATGACAATCTTCTAACATATACAGATATAAACTAAAAGAAAAATTTTGATCTTTTAAATGCACATAGTCAGGCAAATCAATCCCCAAATTCTTTGAATGAAATACATGGCACCATTGTGATCAGCAAACACCACTAGTTCTCGAACAATTGGCACCCTAGAAAACAAACCACACTCCTTCCAAGTTTTCTTCCGCACCGTTATCTGTAATCTTCGATGATAGAAGCTGTCGTAGCTCAAGACACTCTTCAGAGCAAGGAGTTGTCATGGATATGTTGGTTTCGCTGAATAAACCTCTCAACAAACCTAAAACACTTTTCTTATCTGCAACACTCTTGAAATGAAACTAGGACGTGACAAAATAGGAATAAGCAACGAACAGCAAACCAAAACTCAGAGCCAGTAAAATAGAGCAACCCCAAGATATAAATTACTAGAGCACTCCCTGAAGCGACATGGTAAAATTACACCTACTTGTGAACTGATAAAATTCACTAAAAATCAGGAAAAATGAAGAGAGCAACCCATACCTTATTTATTTATTTTGGTAATGAATCCATACCTTACTCACAGGACTGAATTACTCAGTGAATTTATCATCTTTCAAGGACAGATACATAATGAATGAGGTATAGCAAACAGCAGATCATCGAACTTATGTCCACTATCACTTATCACTTAAAGGAAAAAACCAAAAGCCAGAGACCAAACATTTACTTTTTTTTTTCCCACAAAAATTAGGACTTGTTGCCGAAAAGGAAATAATGTGTCTTCCACTCCTATCTCCTTTCTCTACCTCAAATATGGCAATTGCATTCGCATTCACAAAGCTCGTGTCTATAATCCAAGTATCACCATTGCCACCAACCCCAACCAAATGGATATCCGCCCACTTGGAGGGAAAATTTTTCCTTAGGATCAGACTATTCTCACTGCAACATATCAGCCGCTGGATTTAATCCAAAACTGACATATCTTAACAATGTCAAATCTTTGTGAATGGAACACACCGCAAGCACTAAAACCCACTTCAATGATCATGATGGATCCCATCCATAAAACCTGAATACATGCATGACTTTTCCAACTTTCTTATGTCTTGAAGGATAAAGGTTTACATGAAGGAGAAAAGGATAGACGATCCTTTAATGGAACACACAGCAGATCCTTTAACTATTTATCTTCATCTGCACCAGCTACATGCCAAATGTCATGCAAGATTGTCTAACCTCCATCACCATAATCTTCACATGGAAATGACGGTCTCGCAAAAGACATGACATAATTTCATTGCCGAGTGCTCTTTAAGATTGATAATCCCAGAACCAACCTTTTGTCCACAACAAAACCTTAATGCAAGTATTGTTGTGCTTGGTAAATGAGAGAAATGACATAACAAAAGATTGGTTGATCGGTTTGAAAAATCAGTAACAATATTAAGTTTTCCCTTCCCTTCCTGTCCAATTTTAAAATTTTAGAATTTTAATATTAGATGGAGAGGTGGGACAATGAAGAAATTTTTTAGATTTTCCCTCTAATGGATTTAGATAAGGTCCAACGTAGGCAATGACTGGTGAGATCCACAAAGAACAAATTCATTTCAGATTTTTGCAAGTGCATGAGGGAGAAAAGACAGGTAATCCCAAGACTACCTTACACTCTTTTTAGAAATAGGTAATCCCAAGACCACCTAACTTTTCACCCTATTGGAACCTTTATCATTAAAATGCCCTTGAAGACATGTTGCGCCAGCAGAGCAACAAGCTAAAGTGCACGGTCTGCATACATTGAAGACATGTTGCACCGGCAGAGCAACAAGCTCACCAAAATCTAGCCACTCAGTATTCCATAGACTGACTTAACCGAAGAGAACTTCAAAAAGGGACATATTGGAGAAACATAAATCCGCAGATATCATTATGTCATTTACGAAAAAAAAAACTAGGTTTTTTCCGATGGATGCCATAAGCAATAGTTACATTAAGATCTTCAATAACATGGCCAGACCGTTGACTTCTGATAAAAACATGACAAAAACACAGGGGGAAAAGGAAAGTACAGGACAAGGTCCCAAAAAAGCAAGCAAGCAAGAATCAGCGGTTTAAAGACAACAAATGTTCTCATTTCATGTCCAAAACAACTTAATAGTCCAAAAAAGAGTAAAACACCAGATAGGGCATCAGTTCTCCAAGGTGATATAGCATCAAAATAAGTTCAGACGCAAATTACCCATTAATTGATATGAGATTCATCACCTGCCCAACTAGAGACGAGCAATCACCGTAAAACCGTCCTGCTTTCGCAAGTGTTTGAAAAGTTTGGTTCTTAAGCATCAATACAAACACAAAAAAGTTCTCAACATATTAGGGGAAGCGAAAGTGGATCTATTTAGCGATCAGAACCTGTCGGGATTCATGGAAACATCACACTGTTTCAAGTCAGTGGATTGACAGACATGAATTTGTATCGTCACCTCGCTTCCGAACACGCATTCCCAGTTCGAAACGACACACAAAATCGATTATCAGCCACACAACAAAGAACGGACAGACAGCAGACAACCGAGCGCACAAAACCATATTCAAATCGATGTGTCATCTGAAAGGAGCAAGACGAACAAAATCACCAGAATTTGCAGGAAGCGAAAAGGGAAGGCATGCACTCAGAACTTCTTAGAGGGTTGTGCGACCGTCACGGACAAATCCCACCATGAGACCGTCTATGGTACACGAGATAGTCAGTTCATCACTGCGAAACCTCGTCAAGTTTCAATCTTTGGCAAGGAGAGACGTTTGAACACAGACCAAAAAAAGGACGAGAAGATCTAAAACTTGAAGGAGAAAAAGCGCAGAGCATGCCGATTAGCAACGCGGGGTAAGAAACTCTTGGAGGATGTAGAGGCAAATTGAGATTGGAAGGAGAAAGATGGGGGTTTTATAGATGGGAATTGAGGTGGCCGGAGGCGGCAAAAACCCTAGACATTTTTGCGAAACTCCGATTTCTCTTTTCTGGAAAATAAAATTGGAACCGGAGATGTTTTTTGCATTTTTTTTTTGGCACCGTAAAGCACTGACAAAATTCTAAATAAGAACTTCAAAAGTGTGCTAATTCTTTCAAATAAAGTCTTGAGGTAGATATTATTTCAAATAAAGGTCTCCTCACCGACTAACATGAGCATTTTCGTCATTTATATTTTTTTATTTTGATTTTGATTTTTCCTTTTTCTATTTTTCGAAAAATTTTAAAAAAATGGAAATACGAGAGCAATAGGGGGGCTTTTTTCCATTTTAGGTTATTTATTTTTTTTTACCATTTAGAGTTTTTTTTTTACGCTTTTGGGGCCCGCGCGGAATTTCTTTTTTTTTTCCTTTTTTTTAATTTTTTTATTTTACATCTTCATTGTATATAAATTTTGTAATTTTTAATGAGTTTCTAATAATTTCAAATTTATATAAATTTATATATATTTTTTTTCCTTTTGAAGCTTTTTTTAACATATTTATCAATAGTTAATTAAAAAATTTATTAATATGTATGTAATTAATTTATTAACTATATAAATTTTCCTTTTCAATTAATATGTATATAATTAATTTATTAATCTTTCTTTTCAAATATTATTTTTTTTACTTTGAGGCTTATTTTTATAACTTAATTCTCAATAATTAATTAAAAACTTATTAAGAAATATGTAATTAGTTTATTTAGTATGTAAATAAAAAAATCATAAAATAAAATTAATAAGATATTCAGATTACAAAAACATGGATAACACGCTTAATAAATTAGTACCATTGCATTTTTTTCCCGTGCAATTGCATTTTTTTTTTATAATTTCATAATTCAATGTATGTGTTTATGATAATTTTATATTTATATAACTTTTTAAATTATGTAGGAGGCCAGTGTAGCAGTTTTGTTTTAAATTATGTTTTTATTTAAGTAATTTTAATAATTTTTAATTTTTATAACTTTGTAAATATAAAATTTTTCTTTTGGAAGTTTATTTTTATAACATTATTATCAATAATTAATTAAAAATTTTATCAATATGTATGTAATTAATTTATTACTATGTAAATAATTAATAAATAATATTGAGGAGGCTGGTGCGGTATTTTTTTTATAATTTCATATTTTTTCACTTGTTTTTATAAATTTATATTTATTAAACTTATATATTTATATAAGTTTAATAAATATAAACTTATATATTATATAATTTTTTAAATTTATAATTTATATAACTTATATATTTATATAATTTTTTAAATTTATAAAACTTATATATTAAAAATTTATATATTTATATAACTTATTAATTTTATTTTATGATTTTTTTATTAATTAATTATTGATAATTAAGTTATAAAAATAAGCCTCGAAGTAAAAAAATAATATTTGAAAAGAAAGATTAATAAATTAATTATATACATATTAATTTGAAAAGAAAAATTTCTATAGTCAATAAATTAATTACATACATATTAATAAATTTTTTAATTAACTATTGATAATTATGTTAAAAAAATAAGCTTCAAAAGGAAAAAATTATATATTCAATTTTATATAAATTTGAAATTATTAGAAACTAGTCAAAAATTACAAAATTTATTTGAAATTGAGATTTAAAATAAAAAAACGAAAAAAACGAAAAAAAAAAAAAAGAAATGGGCCCGCGCGGCACTATGAGTGCCGCGCTGGGCCGGGCGCGGCAGTCTTACTGCCGCGCGGGACCCAAAACGTAAAGAAAAAAATTTTCAACCCTAAATGGTAAAAAAAAAAAAAGAAACCTAAAATGGAAAAAAACCCGCAATAGGGTCGGCAGCCACAGGCAAGAGGGCGGCCCTCCCGCTTGTGCTTCCTTATATATACACACACACTCTTACTTTAAAAAAAGAAAAACTTAATTTAACTTAGAAAAGAGACCCCGTCGAAATATTGGCTAGCTGATCGACGAGATAAGATTTTTATTTGAAACAATCATGACACTCCAGACCCTTGTTTAAGATGAGTTAACTATTTTAAGTCTTTATTTGAAATAATGTTTACTTCGGGCCTTTATTTGAAAAGCGATGAAACTTTAATCTGTTATTTAGAATTTTTTTCCTAAATCATTACATGAGATTCTTATAGAGATTTGTGACGATATTTATGAGCCAATTTTCACATATTGACGTGGAGATATGAATCCTAGGAGGAGGGAGAAGCTTCGAAATTTTTAACTTTATTCCAAATTATTTATGAACTTGATCGCCGTGACCTAATTAACCATTCAAGTAACTCTTGTTTCATAAAATTTTCTCTAATCTCGAAGTTATTCTAGTTTACCCCCCTTGAACACGATCTTTGGACCCAATAAAATCTCCTAGGCGCATCATCACTGAAAAGAATAGTCAGTCGATCTGCACATGCTCGTCAAAGTTTCGCGCCTTTTCTAGAGGCATTTTAATCTGAAGAAAATACGCTTCTTACATGCCACTAACTTGCATGTTTTTTAAAAAAAAATGTCCCCTAATCTTACGTGTCAAAAAGAAAAAAAAGGATTTCTTGAGCATACCTCAACATATTTTGGGAAATTTTCAAAAAAAAATAGCTTAACGTCCTCTCAGATTCTCAAATAAGCGCTTTAAATAGACCTTGTTTCAAATAAAAATTTAAAGTGCTCTTATTTTTCAAATAAGAATCTGAAATGAATATTATTTCAAATAAAAGTTTAAAGTGATTATAAAATCTCGAAAAAGAATGATTGCACAAGAAGTGATAGATAAAATCAATTGATGATTTCTCTTTAATTTCAATTTAGAGTTTTAATTCGCTCAACAAAAATTAGAGTTTTAAGATTAAGGATGGTTTTTGGACAAATTGCCTTAGTAAGATGCAAAACGTGCAAGCGATGTTCATTGGCCAGTCGTTATTTTCACGGGCGACACTTAATGGGTAAAAGGGACTAAGAGGGAGGAGTTTATTGTATAAGAATGATCAAGTTCGGGAATACTTCGGCACAAAGTCAAATATGAGGACGGAACTAAGGTTGCGTTCGATCACGCGGATTTTTAGTCAGGATATGATTAAATGTGATAGGATAAGAAATTCAAAAATCTTATCATATCTGATTTATTGTTTGGTAAACTACCGATATAAAGTCAGATAAATAAAAACAAAGTGTAGCTAAGATCGATTTTGTTTCGTTAAAACATCAAAATGTTTTAGAAGTTATTCAGAAACGAGTTCTAGCTAGTGAATTATTATTGAGCAAATGTCTATGCCAACTAAATTTGGGCACAACATCCATTGAGTAGACCCAGTAGAACCGAGAGTCTTGATTTGGAGTCGAATCCATTGAGGATGACTCACGGGCCTTGCTCGTTACCTTATCAAATAAGTAATTAAGTGCTGAACAATAGAATTATCCGACCTCTTTTTCACAAGTTGAAGATGTGCTCATGTGGATCGTTTAAGAGAGCTACTTTGAAAGTGGATGATCAATCTTGAGTTCTTCATAACATATTAAGATCCATTTCAAATGTTAAAAAGGTCCAAGCAATTAAAAAACGAGGGACACGATTACATATCACGCCAAAATATCGATTGAAAAATGTGGTTGTGAAGATACCTGGCTTTGCTATTGAAGACAGCTTAGTATTGCTTTATCCGATACTGGGCATCTACCAAATACGAAATATAATAATATCTCGATTTATATTCCGACGATCAAACGTAGCCTAAAAGAAACGAGTGCCACTAAACGGAGTTACCGGGTCAAAATTATCAAATTTAAGGGATATTCTGGAACAAAGTCAAGATTAGGGGAACTTTAAGAAACTAGTGCCACTTCAAAGGGATTTTTGGAATTTTCTGAAATTCATACGTACAATTGGCTCATAAAGGCAGCAGCCACCAGGGTTGCCGGCCTCTCGGCGAGGCTTGTCGGGCCTCCAGCGGTCAGACACGGCAAAGATGTACCTACCTCGAGTTTTGGGCTCTGGTTGAAAAGTATCCTAAGAGAGTTTACCAAGCGTCACGGCTTTTATCCGAGGGAGTTCAGATCCCAAGTTGCTTTGTAATGTATTCCCAAGCACACCCAACTTTGATCTAATGCTATAATGCGAACACATGAGTGATATCACCGACGTATCCAATGCTTTTTCCTCCCTCTAGATTTAGAGTTTTACTGCCAAACTAACATAATCATCTATGGTGTTGATCCTTACTTTTCAAATTCCCAATTTACCCCGCATATAATAACTTTTATCCGAGAGAGACCCGCACACTGCTCTGGATCCGCTTTCTCTTTAAGCTTATTGGGCTCTACATGGCTCCCCTCCTCTGTCCCTCAACATTGCGATGATCACGTTGAAAAGAACCATTCAAAGCGAAGAACTTTATCAGGACAACAACGTGAAACCTATGAATAAGCATTCCAGTAGTATAGTCCCGCCTCCCACACGAAAGACGACTGAATGGAGATGTCGACGCCAGAATATGCTCAAGTCTCCAGCTGTCATAAGCCCAAGTTTACTTTCACCGGACCGTGGTATCTCAATTCCATGATCCCGTTGCGTGATTGCCAATCTTGAGCTCTGAGCTCGGAGATCAATCGGTATCGGTAAGGCCCGACATACCTTCTCGGTTCCGTCCTTCGTCAAGCTCACAGGGGCATCAAATGAAACGGGCATTGCTTGTTTGGCCAGTAGCGGAACAAATGACTACGGCATCTTAATAGTGCCCTTTCTGCTGGTAGCCGGGTGAGGATGTTTCTTCTGGAGAAAAAATGTCGCTCCCCACCGAGACTGCTTATGCTAACGACACAATGTTCTTGGCAACTTACTGAAGGACTTAATGAGACAGAAACAAAATTAGGCTGTGAGGTGGAACGGCTCGACATTAGGGGGAAAAACGAAAGAAAAAGATGGACATTATAACCAGTTGGAAGAGATAACAGCACCAAAGCCTAGCTGCCTTACCTTCCGCAGACAAAAAACGTGTCCGCACACTACTTCGACCTCCTGTTGTGAAACTTAAGCAGCGAAATACGCCAATCATGGCACTGCAGGAGGTTGATTTGCCAGCGTTTGAGCGCGCACAATGCAACTGCATTTCTTGCCCCGTCAGGGAGAGGAGCGAGGAGAGGAAAGGTCCTGACGCCTCTTGAGCAAAATGAACTTTTGAGAAAGAATTAAGCAGGGTGCTGTCGATGTTCGCTGGTAACTGGATTGCCACCTGCAGATGAAGAATACTGCAAAAGTTACTGAAGAAACCATCGAGTCGACGCGGTTCATGCTATAGTACTCACATGGCCTTTGTCACCGTACACAAAGTAAGAAGAAGAGAGGTGGCCATAGCTGTTTTGCAGCCTCAGACTGAAAGAAACCATAACAACTGATTGGGCACAATCATCTGTATATATACAGCAGTTCTTAAGCACGTCTTTCCCATGGTATTAGTTAGTTTTTTCTGTTATGCAGGGGAAAAAGAGAACAAGAGAGTCAAACATGACTGTTCAGGAACCGACATGAAAGAATTACTTAGACAGACAACTGTGTTTATCATTGTCGATGATATTGGCTGCGATATGTATAACACATTATAAGTCGCAATCCATTTTTGGCCGAATAAGCATGTTTCATTGCTTTTTTGAATTCCAAGCATGGAAGACGCAATGTTTAAAGAGTAACTTTAATGTAAAGACCGTCCAAGAACTTTACGTTGACAGAATCTCGAAAGCAACGTTCAGTTTCTGCTGATCAGCGCAGATGCACTTGGCAGTTACTGTTCATTTTCTGTTCATAAGTACATTTAGAGCAAGTTAATACAAGTCTCTTGCAACTCTTCGTTAAATTGTGCGAAACATGAGTTACTTTTCGTCCGTATAACTCTCTCTCTCTCTCAGGATGAGTAAATCTGCAACACAACGAAGCCTATATAAACAAGCAAAACACCTGCTCATGGAGCACCCACAAACAGATCTCCAAGCAAGAGCAGAATAAATCAGGCGCAAAGCTTCTGCTAAAGCAAAAAATAACTTAGCTAACATGGTATTGGCACTACGGGCATTGTTGCTTCTGACCTTCGCAGTGGCCATCATGGCCATCGCACCTGCTCCGTCTCCGACCGTTAGCTTGGACATTGCTGGCCAAAAGTTCCTGAACTTTGGGGGTCCGATGCAATGTTGGAACGCCCTCGAACGCGTAGAGGGGTGTGCCGGCCAGTTCCTCGAGTCACTGGCGGGGATGAACATCAAGTTCTTGCCCCACTGCTGCAAGGCGCTCATTGGCCTCCCCTTGAACTGCTTCGAATGGATCTTCCCCCTCCACATCTTTGGTATCTCATTCGTTGACGAGGTCAACAGGTTCTGTCACCATTTACGGGGTTGAAAGTCTTTTCCTGCTTCCTAGACTTTTGGCAGCAGAATTTCATCAGAGGACTTTTGGGGTGTCTTGTCTAGTGGCATCGCTTCTGCCTTTCAAGTGGTGTTGGCTTCGCGCCATTAGCTCAATAAATAAGAAAAAAGGTTTTTCATGATCTTGGCATTAGAGCTGACAGGTTCCTGTTGTGTTATGTCATTGATGTAGGGGTTTTTTCATGATATAAAGATCTGTTGCTCTTTTTCTCAACATTACATGCTACCTCCGTACTTTATTGGTAATGTTATTGTTAATGCACATGCTTTCTCCTACAATAACACTTGCAAGAGGGCAATCTATTACTGCGGCGTAATTGTATTCAAACTCCCGAAATACGTATTTTATTGATAATGCGTGTGCTTTCTCCGATAATGCACTTTCAAGAGGTAGTCTATTACTATGGCATAATTGTATTCAAATTGCCGAAATACATATTTTTATTGATAATGTGTGTGCTTTCTCCGATAATGCACTTTCAAGAGGTAATCTATTACTGCCGGGTAATTATATTCAAATTGCCAAAATACATATTTTATTGGTAATACGTGTGCTTTCTCTGACAATACACTTGCAAGAGGCAATCTATTACTGTCGGGTAATTGTATTCAAACTGTCAGAAATACATATTTTATTGATGATGCGTGTGCTTTCTCTGACAATACACTTGCAAGAGGCAATCTATTACTACCGAGTAATTGTATTCAAACTGTCAAAATATGTGTCAGCAAATCTAATCCCAAAGTATAAGCTAATAGGTGGAAGGAGATCAAATGCGGGTAATTATATTCAAACTGCCGAAATATGTATTATTAGGAAGTTTAATCCAAAAGCTTAAGTAGAGGAAGACCACATAAATATAAAAAAAAAACGTACATGAACCATTCACAACCGTTGTAGGACAACTTCAACACCTCTCTCATGTGCAAGCCAAATTACGAGCAACACATGGAAATTGACTAACGGGAGTGGGTCCACATGAGGGCGAGCATGGCAACCATTCTGTTCCAGAATGAGTTTCTGAGCCAAAAAAATGTGTTTGATAACGAAACTAATTTTTAATCCTAAAACAGAAATTTTTTTTGACAAAAATTGAAAATTTCTACTTTTCCTGCGGCGGCGGCGGCCGGGAACAAAAATTAATTTGTTTCTCTGAGAAATTTTTTTTTTGTTTCTGATTTCTTGTCCAAATCTGTTTCTGGAACAACTTTTTGTTCTAGAAACAGAAAAATAGAAAGAATTTATCAAACGAATTTTTCGTCCAGAAACCATTCTGAAACAGAGATTCTGTTTCAGAATGGTTTTCATGCGCGCCCTAACACTATTTCTAATACCGTGTTAGGAAGTCCAACACAAAAACTTAAGCTTATAAGTAAAGAGAGATCACATGAATATAAAGAACATACATGACCCATTCACAATCAATCTAAGATGGCAACAGCAACAACAACTTCAACATGTATGAAATAAAGCGAGAGAACAGACTTGATAGCATGAAGCAAGCTGGTTGACATGGATAACAGAGAGCTGTCTCACATTAGAAGCGAAACGGATCCTAAAGCCATGGAAATTTTCATGGCTGAGCGCATATAAACATGAGACGTGAGAACTTGAATCCGGATCATTACATAGGCTGTAAAGAAATCAAGAAAGATAATTCAGGGAAACTGACTCGAAGTTTAAGCAGTGACCCATCAAACTCGTCATCAAACCATCATTCTAGTTGATGGATCCTTTGCAAATTGACATAAGCAAATCTGCTAGAGGTCTCTTTTTGGAAAGGTAAAACAACTTTTTGACAGATGTTTAGTATGCATGTAGCAGGTGCAACTGGCTCATCGCAACATCCCAACAACTGTTGGACCCAACCATTTCAAAGTTTCAAGGTACTATAGCTTTAGTAACATTTTGGAAAAATGCTAATTGCGTTTAGAAAAAACTGATTTCAAAATGGACTTTAGATTAAATTTTGTTTGCTAAAAATAACTTTGCAAATGGGCTTAGGTAATTTTTACCATTGTGGAGATAGTTTTGGAAGAAAAATTTTCCTTTTAGCATTTGGCCAAATGTTGGCCTAAAGCTGAATCAAATGGTTCAGCTTGGGCTGAAAGCCCCTTGGGAATGCTGAACCAAACCCACTTAAGACTGTTAAAATTTACAATATGCTCAAGAGTATCCCCTAAAATAAGCCAAAGTTTATTTTCACTGGACTGTGCTATCTTTATTTCCATGATCCCATTATGTGATTATCAATCTTGAGCTCAGAGATTAATTGGCATCAGTAAGGCCCGAATAAACTCGCAAGCTCAGAGGGGCATCAAGAGTGTTGCTTATTTGGCCAGTAACAACTAAACGAGTATGGCATCATAATATTGCACATTCTTCTGGTAGTAGGGTGAGGATGTTTCTTCTGGAGAAAACATGTCGCTCTCCACCGACTGCTTATGCTAGCGACAAAATATTCTTGACAACTTACCATAGGACTAAAGGAGATCCAGACATACAATTAGTTGCAAGGTGGAACTCAACAACATTAGAGGAAAAAACAAAAGAAAAAAGATGGACATTATAACCAGTTGGAAGAGATAACTGCACACCTCCACGTGAGACAAAGCCCAACAGCCTCAGATTCCGTTGACAAAAATTGTGTCTGCACACTTCTCCTACCTCCTGTTTGAAACTTCAGCAGGGAAGCAGTGAAATATAACCAATTATGGCACTGCAGGAGTTTGATCCACCAGTTGGTTTCTTTGGCAGAGGGATGCGTCAATCAGAAGCCTGTTGAGAAGTTCAGAGCAGTTGTCAAGAATGTTAGAAAGAGAAGATTATGTTAGTAAGACAAAGTCTGAAGTATGCTTCTGACACTAGTAAATCAGTCCAATTTCCGTGAGGCAAGGTATGTGACACAAGTGCATCTGCATTTCTTGCCTGTGGGGTAGAGGAGTGCGGGGAGGAAAGGTCCTAATACCTCTCAAGCAAAATGAACTTTTGAGAGAGAATTAAGCTGATTGCTTTCCATGTTTGCTAATAACTGGATCGCTGTTTGAAGATGAGGAACACTGCAAAAGTTATTACAGAAAACATCAAGTTGACATGCTTCATACTCGAATGGCCTTTATCAACATGCAAAAAGTAAGAAGAAGAGGGATGGCCACAATTGTTTTGCAATCTCAGATTTCAGATTGCCAAAAAAGATGCACAACAGATTGGGCACTATCACTGTACATGTTGCAGTTCTTAAGCACATCTTTCACAAGGTATTAGTTTTTTTTTTGTTATGCTGGAAAAAAGTTAATGCTATATTACATCATTCAGAAAATAATACCAAATATCAAAGGTGTTAACCTTTGTAAACTAGTCTCCATGTGTGCATCCAGAGATGAAATTACCCGAGGCATCTCTTCCAAGACCTGCACCAGAAAATGGAAGGCAATAAAGCCATCAGCACTCACAATAGAGGAACACCACTCTTGATCAACGAAGACAGATCTATATGCATACTCGCCCAGTATTCCCTATTGTTGCTTTTTTTGCCAGAAGCTTCTTGGGAAGCATCATCAGCTGGGCCTGAGGAACGTGTGGACAAAGAATTTACAGTGAGCAACACAAGAAAAACCACACTTTGAAATCAGAACCTTAAAGCTGATCAATCAGTCAAAAAACATTTAAGAACCAGAAGATCTTCTGAGACGGCTTATTTTGAAGAACAACTGATGAAATTCACGAGGCAATGGATTTTAATCCTCTGTGAAATTGGTTTTTGCATCACTTAAGTATCATACAAAACATTGCTCTGAAGATTCCAGTCCCAACACAATTTAATTCCATACTTTTGCGTTTCTCAAGTCACGAAGGGGCCATTCATGACTGGACTACAATCAATTCAGGTGATGTTCTTTTGCCAACACTTCAATCGACTTATGCCTTTGGATCAACGAGAAATCCCCTGAAAAGGTGATGTCCCTAGAATATATTTTTTCCAATGTGATAAAGTTATATTGCGTTTAATTTTCGTTGATAAAGGGGTATGTAAATTGCCTTGGTATTGTGTTCATGGCAAATCCAAAGAAGGTTTTCCTGTATGCCCATCATAAGATACTTCTAAATCCCAATACACCCATAACAGGGACACATCAGTTTCCTGATCTGAATTGTAAGCAGATAAGCAAAGCTTAAATCCTACATAAAATGACATCTGAGCATCGTTCAGCTATATTTCGGGTACATAGAAAAGCATCGATTCCTACTTTTCTCTTTAATCTTCCTTTGTCCACATCTACTTTCTGTCAAAGAGATTTTACCCAAGAGAACAACATTGGTACCATTGACCAACCAACGAAAATGTACGGCATTGCAATCATTTGACCACTGTGAATCTAAACAGCAGATGAAAAGAGACAACTGACTGGGTTCTGCTACATTCACTGGACAAAGCAAGCTTGTCGTTTATGTATTCGCAAGAAACTGGAGAATCATTCCTGTGTTGCCAGCTTCAAGCTAACACCTTCAGATTCCATCCCAAAAACTACACAGAGCAAATCCCGAAAACGATCCAATCCCGCCCCTTTATAAGCACAACCCATGAACTGAATGAAAAGAACAAAAAGGATTTTTACACGATGCTCCAGTCGCAGAATGGTATCGAGGTAAAAAAAAAGCAAACAGTCCTAGCATCTTCATCTACCTCATCTTCAGTTCATAGAACTTGCTGCATCTCCGTACAATCACACTCGGACCGATCCTGTCTCTCTACACAGTTGAGATACCTCTGAATCTACATATGCGAAACGGATTCACGGCTTGCTAGAACCAAAAATGAGAGAGAGAGAGAGAGAGAGAGAGAGAGAGAGAGAGAGAGAGAGAGAGAGAGAGAGAGAGAGAGAGAGAGAGAGAGAGAGATGAACCTGGGAAGGAGAGGACTGTTGCATGAGGTGGAGGAGATTGGAGGTGGACTGAACAGCTTGCGATATTTGATCGGCGACGATGGCTTTTGCACCCCCTTCTCTGTTGCTGCTTCCTCTTCCACTCGCCGATGAGGTCGCCATTGCTCAATTCCCACCGACCTGCTTCTTCTTCAGTTGAGAGAGAGAGAGAGAGAGAGAGAGAGAGAGATGGAGACCGGTCCAACCGGGCTGGCTAAGAAGCACTGTCAGAAGCCCGACCGGCGACCGATGAAGATGAATGGACCCGTTGGGCCGGTCGGGCAGGCTCCTACGTTGTTTGAGGAAAAAACTATCTAATTTTTTTTAATTATTGGATTTTTCCTAATTCAATCCTAAATTTTTTTATTATGTCCATTGAATTATAAATATTCTTACATTTTTTCAATTGAGTCCTTTTGACCAATTTTAACTGAATATCGTTGACCAAAGGCCGGCCGTCTTACGTGTCCTGATCTATTTTGATGTGGATAATCTTTAATAGGTTTGATTTTTTTTTGGTTGATTTTTATTCAAATTTATAGAAGGATCTAAAGTAAAAAATAAATAAATAAACCCAAAAGAAAAAGATAAGATATAGGAACAAGATTAATTGGGACATGAAAGAACTACTATTACAGACATTGTGTTTATCAGTAGCAATGACGTTGTCGTGATGGGCATACCACGCCACAGGTTGCGACCCATCTTCGACCGGATAAACATTTTTTCTTGTTTTGCTGAATTCCAAGCAATTTTATTTATTAGGCTTCTGTTTGATTTGTAAAATAAAAATTAAAAAATAATTACTTCTATTACTTGAAATAATTATCTAATAAAATTTTTTTATCTTTTTTCGTGATTAATGAATTTCTTTCTATTTATTTATTTTTTACGAAATAAATGAAAGCTTTATTGCGTAAAAAGAACTATCTTCAATGTAAAGGCCGTGGAGGACATTTCCATTAATAGATTCTCGAGCACAACGTTGAGTTCTGCTGATAAGAACTTGGTAGCGTTATTGTTCATTTGCTATTGATCCGTACATTTTAAAGCAAGTAAATACGTAGTCTCTTGTAACTCTTCTTCATTAAATTGTGCAAAGCGTCAGTTTCTTTTGTTCACCACATAACTCCTTCTGAGATTCTCTCTGAATGAGCAGACCTTCACGACGGATGAAGCCTATATAAAGAGCCAAAATCCCCAGCTCATGAAGCACCCACAAACAGATCTCCAAGCAAGCAGAACAAATTAGTCACGAGTTTCAGCAAAAGCAGGAAAAAATTAACTTGGCTAACATGGTTTCAGCACTACGGGCGTTGTTGCTTCTGACCTCTGCAGTGGCCGCTATGGCCATTACGCCCGCTCCGTCTCCGGCCACAGGCTTGGACATTGCTGGTGAAAAGTTCCTGGACTTTGGGGGTCCAATGCAATGTTGGAGGGTCATCGAAGGCATAGAGGGGTGTACCGAGCAGCTGCTGGAGTCGCTGGTGCAGAGGAACGTCAAGTTCTTGCCCAGCTGCTGCAAGGCCATCATCGGCCTCCCCGTGAACTGCCTCGGGTGGATCTTCCCCTTGGCCGTTTTTGGTATCTCATTCGGCGACGAGGTCAACGAGTTCTGCCACAATTTACTCAGAGGAAGGTCTTCTACTGCTTCCTAGTTTTTTGGCAGCAGAAGTTGATCAAGGACTTTTGGGGTGTTTTGTCTAGTGGCATCGCTTCTACCTTTCCAGCAGAGTTGGTCCTGGCCACTAGTTGAATAAATAAGCAAAAAGGTTTTTCATGATCTTAGCATAAGAGATGACAGGTTCCTGTTGTGTTATTTCATTGATGTAGGGGGTTTTCATGATATAAAGATGCTCGTTTTTTTGACATTACATGCTACTTCCGCACATTTTTTGGTAATGCGCGTGCTTTCTCTGACAATACACTTGCAAGAGCAGCGGTCTGTTACCACCGGGTAATTGTATTCAAACTGCTGAAATATGTATGAAATAGAGCAAGAGAACAGACTTGATAGCATGAAGCAAGCTGATCGACATGGATGACAGAGAGCTGTCTCGCATTAGAAGCTCACGGATCTCAAAACCATGGAAATTTTCAAAGCATGGTTGAGCCCATATAAACATGAGATGTTGAGAACTTGAATCCGGTCGGTACATAGGCTGCAAAGAAATCAAGAAAGATAATTCAGGGAAACTGACTCGAAGTTTAAGCAGTGACCCGTCAAACTTGTCATCAACCCATCATTCTAGTTGATGGATCCTTTGCAAATTGACAGAAGCAAATCCCCTAGAGATCTCTTTTTTGAAGGGTAAAACGACTTTTTGACAGATGCTTAGTATATATGTAGCAGGTGCAACACGCTCATTGCAACATCTCGATAACTGTAGTACCCGGCCACTCCGAAGTTTCAAGGTTCTGTAGCTTTACTAACGTTTTGCCAAAAACACAAATTACTCCGCACAGCAGAGCACATATACAACAATGTGAAACCCATGAATAAGTATTTCAGGAGTATAGTTCCTCCTCTCACAGAAAAGATCACTGAATAAGACTGTTAAACTTTACAATACGCTCAAAAGTATCCCCTAAAATAAGCCAAAGTTTATTTTCACTGGACTGTGCTATCTTTATTTCCATGATCCCCATGATCCCATTGTGTGATTATCAATCATGAGCTCAGAGATTGATTGGCATCAGTAAGGCCCGAATAACCTTCTTGGTTGCATCCTTCACAAGCTCAGAGGCGCATCAAGGGTGTGGCTCATTTGGCCAGTAACAACTAAACGAGTATGGCATCATAATATTGCACTTTCTTCTGGTAGTAGGGCGAAGATGTTTCTTCTGGAGAAAACATGTCGCTCTCCACCGAGTACGTATGCTAGCGACAAAACATTCTTGACAACTTAACATAGGACTAAAGGAGATCCAGACATACAATTAGTTGCGTGCAACAAGCACAACATCAGGGGGAAAAAAAACCAGTTGGAAGAGGTAACTCCACACCTTCACGTGAGACAAAGCCCAACAGCCTCAGCTTCTGTGGACAAAAATTGTGTCTGCACACTTCTCCTACCTCCTGTTTGAAACTTCAGCAGTGAAGCAGTGAAATATAACCAATTATGGCACTGCAGGAGGTTGATCCGAGAGTTGATTTCTTTGCGGAGGGATGTGTCAATCAGAAGCCTGTTGAGAAGTTCAGAGCAGTTGTCAAGACATGTTAGAAAGAGAAGATTATGCTAGTGAGACAAAGTCTGAAGTATGCTTCCGACCCTAGGACAGCAGTCCAGTTTCCATGAGGCAAGGCATGTGACACAAGTGCAACTGCATTTCTTGCCCGTCAGGGAGAGGAGTGAGGGGAGGAAAGGTCCTAACACCTCTCGAGCAAAATGAACTTTTGAGAGAGAATTAAGCTGGTTGCTTTCCATGTTTGCTAGTAACTGGATCGCCGTTTGCAGATGAGGAACACTGCAAAAGTTATTACAGAAAACATCAAGTTGACATGATTCATACAATAATACTCGACTGGCCTTTATCAACATGCAAAAAGTAAGAAGAAGAGAGATGGCCACAATTGTTTTGCATCCTCAGATTTCAGATTGCCAAAAAAAAAAAAATGTACAACTGATCGTACACAATCACCGTACATATAGCAGTTCTTAAGCACGTCTTTCACAAGGTATTAGTCAGTTTTCTTTCTTTCTTTTTTTCCGTTATGAAGAAAAAAGTTCATGCTACATTACATCATTCAGAAAATAATACCAAATAGCAAAGGTCTTAACCTTTGCAAACTAGTCTCCATGTGTGCATCCAGAGATGAAATTACCCGAGGCATCTCTTCCAAGACCTGCACCACAAAATGGAATGTAATAATGGCATCAGCACTCTTAATAGAGGAACACCACTCCTGATCAACCAAGCCAGATTTATATGCATACTCGCCCAGTATTCCCTATTGTTCCTGTTTTTGACAGGAGCTTCTTGGGAAGCATCATTAGCTGGGCCTGAGGAACATGCGGACAAAGAATTTACAGTGAGTAACACAAGAAAAACCACACTTTGAAATCAGAACCTTAAAGCTGACCAGTCAGTCAAAAAACATTTAAGAACCAGGGGATCTTCTGAGACAACTTAATTGGAAGAACAACTGACGAATTCACGAGGCAATGGATTGTAATTCTCTGTAAAAGTAGGTTTTTGGATCATTTAAGT
Source organism: Psidium guajava (assembly GCA_016432845.1). NCBI lineage: Eukaryota > Viridiplantae > Streptophyta > Magnoliopsida > Myrtales > Myrtaceae > Psidium > Psidium guajava. The sequence continues at coordinate 2,079,559 of CM028230.1, forward strand.
ATCATACAAAACATTGCTCTGAAGATTCCATTCTCAATACAATTTAATTCCTTACTTTTGCATTGTTCAAGTCACTAAGGGGCGGTTCATGACTGGACTACAATCGATTCAGGTGAACTTCTTTCGCCAACACTTCAATCAGCTTATACCTTTGGATCAACTACAAGAATAGGCTTTTGCACAAAAACTTAGATATAGCCATATAGGCAAATGTCATGAGTTAGCCTCGAAACAGGGCCACATCAGTTTCCTAATCTGAATTTTAAGCATATAACCGAGCTTAACTCCTGCATAAAATGACATCTACTTTCTCTTTAACCTTCCCTGGTTTGCATCTACTTTCTGTCACAGAGATTTTACCCAAGAGAACAACATTGGTAGCATTGACTAACCAGCGAAAATGTACTTCATTGCAATTATTTGAGCACCGCGAATCTAAACAGCAGATGAAAAGAGACAACTGACTCGGTTCTCGCTACATTTCACAGGACAAAGCAACCTTGCCCTTTTTTATGTATTGGCAAACAACTGGAGAACCATTCCTGTGTTGCCAGCTTCAAGCTAACACCTTCAGATTCCATTCCAAAAACTACGCAGAGCAAAATGCCGAAGACGATCCAATCCCGCCCCTTTATAAGCCCAAACACTTGAATTGGATGAACAGAACAAAAACGGATTTTTACACGATGCTCCAGCCGCAGAATGGTATCGATGTCAAAAAAGCAAACAGTCCTAGCATCTTCGTCTACCTCATCTGCAGCTCATATAACTTGCTCCATCCCCATACAATCACACTCGGACCGATCCTGTCTCTCTACACAGTTGAGATACCTTTGCATCTACATATGCGAAACGGATTCACAGCTTGCTAGAACCAAACATGATCGAGAGAGATGAACCTGGGAAGGAGAGGACTGTTGCATGAGGTGGAGGAGATTGGAGGTGGACTGAACGGCTTGCGATATTTGATCGGCGACGACGGCTTTTGCGCCGCCTTCTCTGTTGCTGCTTCCTCTTCCGCTCGCCGATGAGGTCGCCATTGCTCATTTACCGACCTGCTTGTGCTTAATGCTTCTTCTTCAGTTGAGAGAGAGAGAGAGAGGGGGGGGGGGGGGGGGGTCCAACCCGGCTGGTTCAGAAGCATTGTCCGAATCTCCACCCCGGCCGATGAATTCGCCCGTTGGGCCGGTCGCGCAGGCTCCTACATTCATCGAGGAGAAAATTATCCTAAAAAAATTATCTAAAAAGTTTTAGATTTATTGTGCTTTTATCAATTTAATATTAATCTTTTCAATTATGTCGATTGAATTCTAACACTTTTTACTCATTATCAATTAAGTCCATCCAATCAATTTTAATCGGAAATCGTTAACGTGAATGCTAAATGCCTTATGTGGCGTGATCATTTTGACGTGGACGAATTTTAATAGTTCTAAATTCCAGGCAGTTATGATTTTAAGGTTTTATTTGTGTTGCGAAAAATAAATAATTTGAAAAATATTTTTTGAAAATGATTACTTGTGTTGCTTGAAATAATTAACTAATGAAAAAAGTTTTCATTGTCGACAATAATTTATGTTTAAATATTTTCGTGAATGATGAAATTTTTTTCGTTTGTTCATTTCTATAAAAAATAAAAATAATCATTTTTAGAAAAATATTTTTCTAAATTATTTATTTACCGCAAAGCGAATAGAGCCTTATTTTGTAAAAAGGAAACTTCAATGTAAAGGCATGCGGTCGAAGAAATTCACATTGATTGAGTTTCTGCTGATGAGAACTTGGTAGCGTTATTGTTCATTTGCTATTCATCGGTACAATTCAAAGCAAGTTAATACAAAGTAATTTTTCTTCATTGAATTGTGGAAAGCATGAGTTTCTCTTGTTCACCACATAACTCCTCCTGAGATTCTCTCTCTGAATGAATAGACCTTCACGACGGATGAAGCCTATAAACAGCCAAAATCCCCAGCTCATGAAGCACCCACGAACATATCTCCAAGCAAGAGCACAACAAATTAGTCACAAGTTTCAGCAAAAGCAGAAAAAAAATTAACTTGGCTAACATGGTTTCGGCACTACGGGCGTTGTTGCTTCTGACCTTCGCAGTGGCCGCGATGGCCATTACGCCTGCTCCGTCTCCAGCCACGGACTTGGACATTGCCGGCGAAAAGTTCCTGAACATTGGAGGTCCGATGCAATGTTGGAACGTCATCGAAGGCATAGAGGGGTGTACCGAGCAGCTCCTGGAGTCGCTGGTACAGATGAATGTCAAGTTCTTGCCCAACTGCTGCAAGGCCATCATCGGCCTCCCCTTGAACTGCATCGGGTGGATCTTCCCCTTGCCCGTCTTCGGTATCTCATTCGGCAATGAGGTCAACAAGTTCTGCCACAGTTTACTCAGAGGAAGGTCTTCCACTGCTTCCTAGTTTTTTGGCAGCAGAAGTTGATCAAGGACTTTTGGGGTGTTTTGTCTGGTGGCATCGCTTCTACCTTTCCAGCAGTGTTGGTCCTAGGCCATTAGTTGAATAAATAAGCAAAAAGGTTTTTCATGATCTTAGCATAAGAGATGACGGGTTCCTGTTGTGCTGTCTCATTGATGTAGGGTGTTTTTCATGATATGAAGATCTGTTGCTCGCTTTTTCAACATTATGAGTTAGTCACGGTACATTTTTAGGTAGCGCCACGCCCATGCTTTCCCCGACGATACACTTGCAAGAGCAGCTATCTGGTACTGCCGGGTAATTATATTCAAACGACCTACAAATCACAATTTGTATGCAATAGAGCTAGACATTAGACTTGACAAAGTGAAGCAAGCTGATGAATCTGGATGACAGAGAGCTATCTCAGGTAAGAAGCTCACGGATCCTAGAGCCATGGAAATTTTCAAATCACGGTTGAGCCTAAATAAGCATGAGATGTTGAGAACTTGACTCTGGATCAGTACTTGGGCTGTAAAGAAATCAAGAAACATTTTTCAGCGGAAGTAACTTGAAGTTTAAGGAGTGACCATCAAAACTCATTATCGACCTGGCATTCTTGTTGATTATCAACCTGGCATTCTTTTTGATGCGTCCTTTGCAAATTGACATAAGTCATCCAGTAGAGATCACATGCAAAGTGTAGATCCGGCACGACTTATCTACAGAGATTAAAAAGTTCTCAACACCAACAGAGGCATAAGAAAAAACTTGCATGAGCAATGCTCGTGCCTGGGCTCTAAAAGCAGCTTGCTGTCTGCAAGAATAGATCATCTCAGCCTGTGTGTGAAACGTGTAAAATAACCGGTCCTAGCAAAGGGTACCACCACACAAAGGTAGATGTCCAATCTGGAGTTTCGTGAATGCATAGAGCAAGCAAACATAACCAAGCCTAACTCATCAAAGTAGCATTTCAGGCTCAGTATTGAGTATCGGTCTCGAGGTTTTCAGGAGGTAAAACAAAGCGAACAATGAGATGACCAAATCGGATAAAAAATGCTCGTGTCACCTTTCCTGAAACAAAAGATAGAGAAATAAGAGACAAAAAGGCAAGGATATAATAAAGCTTAAACCAATTTCTTTCAGTGTAGTTTCTCAAACTGATCATAGATCACATTTGTACATGGAGTTCGGGAGTTCAGATAATTTCAGTCGTATCTGACCATTCCACAAAAGAAGATAACTGCACTGAAAGACATTCTATTTGTTGTACATCACAACAAGCTTGTCACGCAGTCAAAATAGTCTTGCAACCCCCTTAACCCTCAAGGATCCATAGGTGGCGGTGAAGCTTTAGGTGGCGGTGAAGTTTTAGGTGGCGGTAATTCGGAGATGGACATGAGTTCGGACCTGTACTTCTCAGTGTCATCATTGTTACTCATTGCATCACCATTTGCTTTGTCAAAGCTTTGAGGCTGAACATTCATGTTGCCAGCAGTATCCAGTTCTAAATAAGAGATCTTGCTAGCAGTATCCGGTTCTAAATAAGAGATCGCAATAAGCAACTCCCGAGTTAATTCATCAGCAGCCTCCTTGCACGGTGAGGATTTGTTATCCATATACTACAAATTTTTTCCTGCAATAAAAGAAACAATCCCATCTCTTCAAAATCAGCTACATGGGGTAACTTAACACCACAAAGCAAAATAAAAATTCTGAAGCCTTTCATGGCCTTAAATGCATTAGCTAGCTATAATCTGGCACAAACCTGTCCTCCACATTTTATGAGCATAAATCAAATTACGTTGTATCTTTCTTGTTTTCTTTTTCGCGTGAGTTGTAAAGGTCCATAGGTAAGGCATCAAATGCTACTGCTCAAGACTAGCACTATGGTAAGGCACCAAACAAATCCACTATACTACAAAGGTTCCTTCGGGCATCTTTTCAAATCCAGTTGAAGAATTAAAACAATACCACAGAAGTACTTCGTTCTCAATGACTATAAAAAGACCAGCATACACGGCAATATAGCTAAAAGAAGAGCCCTTTATCTCGAGAATGTGATGTAATTTTCAAAACGTCAAGGTCACGGCTCTTCACTCAACATCACTAAATCCACAGGTATACATTCATAAGAGTTCCAGAAAGATCCCCCAATTTGGTTAACTGTTTCAATCACAAATATCCACCGAACATCACTAAATCCACAGCATACATTCCTAAGAGTTCCAAAAAGATCCCCCAATTTGGTTGACTGTTTCAATCACAAATGTCCACCCAACATCACTAAATCCACAGGTATCCATTCCTAAGAGTTCCAAAAAGATCCCCCCCCCCCCACAACCAACATGTGGTTAACTGTTTCAATTACAAATGTCCAGTACATAGAGAATAGCAATCTCTCGCTTCACTTGGATCTCTCCCTTCTTCATGCAAGATCCACAACACCTCCAAACTAAAACTGCATATACGTAAACTCCAAAGTGATTCGAGCTTGTAACTCCATCGACAAATCATCAAAAGGAGCAGGCAGATGTTCAGCTTTCCCCTTTCAATCGACAAATCAAACTCTTAATACCTCGACTCAAATTCGAGCATCCGCTCGCAAGAAGATAGAAGATCGAAACAAAATCCAAGTTTTCAGATAACTCATCGCCCCCAAACCCGACTTCACCTAGAAAAAGCTTAACTGAACAATAGATAGAAAATCAAAAAAAGAACTTCCAGTAATGGCAGAAAAAACCCTAGATCTCCAAATTGGGATTTAAAAAAAAAACCCAAACTGAGCCGACCGAACACCCAACGGGTAGGAGCTTCAAAAAAAAAAGAAAAAAAAAAGAAAAGGAAAACAGAACATCCAACGGGTAAAACCGTAGCTTCGGATCATCCGAAGAACAAAAAATGATGAAGATTAGGAACCAGAAAGCTGTTCTTATCCACTTCCACCTTTTTTTCTCTGCTATTTTCCCGGAAAAATAACAGAAAAACGAGATCGGAGCGGATCAGCGAATAGATAGCCAAGGAAATGGATAAGCAGGAGACAAGACCCGAATTGAATTACGACGACATGAAATCATTATTATTTTTATTTTATTTTTTTGGTCATAGACATGAAATTATTTGAGAGAGGGAGAGAGAAAGAGTGGGGATCGTACCTCGAGCTTTTGGAGAGTACGATGGCAATTTTTGGTCGGCTAGGCCAGATTTTCTCGGCATTTTGGCCTGCGTGGCCAGAATTTATAGGGAAACTCCGGTTTTGAACTTTCCTTTTTCGGGAATGTATGGGGGGACTCCGGTTTTGACCTTCCCTTTTTCCGACTTTCCAAGTTCCCCCCCCCCGGTTTCTTCAAAATTTCATGTGCTTGCCCAGAGAAAAAACGGTATTTACAAATTGGCACCTGCCGTTTTGATATTGGATTGCTAATTTATTACAACATGATCCTCGAGGATTTCATCGGCTCTTCATTTACACGATTGCAATCATTTTGGAGTCGAGCTCCTTGAGTTTAATGAGTGTTTTTCATGCTCGGCTCTCCAATGAACACCTCGAGTAAACCAAATTATCGATTGGGTAATTTACGAGCAGCAACTTGAATAGCTAACGAGTAACTTAACTCGCTTCCAAATTCATCCTTGGATCGAAGAACTTCCAAATGCCCCCATTTTGTGCTTCTGTAAAGTATACGAGGACTAAATTGACCTTGCAAAAAGACTAGACTGGTTGCATTTGTTTTGAATTGATGAATCGGAATGCTAGTAGGATCTACTTTGTGGTGAGGAAAATTTACTCGAAAAAAGTCTTGAATCAATTGTAATTGTGCCGATTCACCCGTAAACTTTTTTTTTATATATATATTTTTGCCAGTTGAGTTCTAAATCTTCTGTATTTATGCCAATTCAGCTAATTAGATTAATTTTGGTCAGAATCACTGACATAGACATTGATTGTGTTATGTGGCTACGGGACATGGTCAAAGTTGAGGTAGATAATTTTTAATGTATTTTCAATAGATTTAGGATCGAATTGGCACAAATACAAAATGTTTAGTACTAAATTGGCACAAATACAAAGATTTAGGATTGAATTTGCATATCTACAATAAATTTATGGCTTTTTTTAAAATAATTCTTCCCTCCGTGGGACATCGTATCATTTTAGATGCGATTTGACGATGGAGCACGTTGCCCATCCCCTTGATGGAAAGTGCCTTCGTCCTTGATGGTTGTTGAGTAGGTGAGAGATGCTAATCGGGACATAACGCAGCGAATGGGCATCGTCGATATGAGTCAGACTGATAGCAATGTGAGGTGAGGCTTCCATTCGTTCTCACCAACCGGCGACCATCTCTCTTTTGGGGCCGATGACTTCGCCGACGAGTAGTCGAGAGCCAATTAGAAAGATATCAATGGAGTCAGAGTCGATACTCGGGGTCGGGTGTGTGGGGGCGAATTCGCAACGATATCTATGAATCAAACACCATGAAGAGATGCTTTAGTCTCTGAAATTCGAGTGCACTTGACCGGAATTCGTCACGAGTTGTGTGTTTTTTACGCAGTTCGGCGAAAGGAAAAGATGGGTCGATTTCATAGTATTTGACTTCGATTGATTCCTTAATTCCCAGCGCAGATTTAAGCATCTTTATCGCGATATCTTACCGCCTTCTGCATAATTTTCGTGACCCTTTTCCTCAGTAACTCCTTTTCAAACTCTTATCTCTTGATGGGCAGCAACGGTTTTTGGCCTTCGAAGGACTACACTTCAGGGTTACGCGGGCTTCTCGATTACTAGTCGAATGTTCGGTAAAAAATTCCTGCTGCCAATGGTACCAATCTTTGCTTCATTACTGACAAATTATGAGAAGCGTTAAACAGCGACTCAAGAAACACGAGTGAACAGCAGAGAAAGCCCAGACACCAGATGGATTCATTCAGGCACAGCCTAAAAAGAACAAGAAGAGGAGAAGTTGACAGAAGCAAATGAAAAGACGACTAAAAGAGAAGGAACTGAAGACAACTTGTATTGATAATTTCAGATGCAGAGATAAGACAGACAAAGAGCGTGATGAAGCAGTAAACCAGGCAAGTTAAAATGAACTCCAAAAGCCTAGACTACCGATCAACAAATCCTGTTATCACTGTTCGAACGCTAATGCGCTGCTTTCTCTTTCTTGAAGAATTTTTCGGATCCACGAGAGAATCAAATAATAACATTCAGCAAGGCAGAGAAAATATTTGTTGACACGTTGATCTTCATGACTTTCTGATGAGATGTAGGCAAGGATTACATGTCTAAATTGGACAAAAGCAGAGGAATTGCTCATATATGAAATGGTTAAGCATCATGTTGCAAGAGCTAAGTACTGACATTTACAAGCATTTCATGGTTGCACCCTAAGACATACACATACTTTATGCTGCAACGGCCGACGGGTTCTGGGATTGCAACCAAGACACCAAATCCTCCCGAGTTGCTACAAAGCAACCGGCTTTCTCTTCACACTGCCTAAAAGGTGCGGCGAGTTCGTTCACATGAGAGGCAAAAGCATTGGCTAATCCCTGAGAGAACTTATGTGTTCCGCTACCCGTTTGAGCGAAAAATAACTCTGGCAATGCCTCGTCACGTTTCACAATTCTGGACAAAGTTTTCATCCACTCCTCAAGTGCAGTTTGAGCAGCCCCAACAGAGAGTGATCTAACATCTAAACTCCATTCATCAGCAGTTTTGTTATGTAGACTTGGGTACAAGCCATACAGAGTTCCTAAATAGAGAAGCTCATGGGCTTTCTCGTGCAGATTCCTGTTTCTACAAATGTCAATCAAGCAATTACAGAAGGGTCTTCTGGCCTCAACTGCTGTTTCGCTGATAACAACCCTAAACTCTTCTTTTATTGTTTCAAAATCAGTGCTTGCTCCTTCTAGGATCTTGACGAGGGATACCAACTTCGGATTGGCTTTTTGCAAACACAGAAGGACCTTTTCAATGTCCTCATTGTCTTTGCACAGTGATACAACAGAGAGCAAACATCCACAAAGCCTATCGTCTGGTTCGACCCCTCTTTTGAGTGCCGAAATGAATACTCTAACTAAATCATCAATTCTCCTAGCCTTGCCTAAGCACTGAATCAGGCAAGTGCAACCCATCACATTTAGTTGAATCCCTAATGTGGATAATTCCTCAAACAACTCCATCGCCTTCTCTACGTTTCCATCACTACCATATATGTTAAGCATTGCAGTGTAGCTCCAGCTATCCGGCCTACAATTGTCCGATTGCTTCATATCATCAAATAATCTCTCCGCTTCTTCTACAAGGCCAAGGTCCGCACACATATTCAACAACGTGTTGTATAAGATGAAGTCAGTGGGCCACCTGTTCGACCTCATTCGCTCCCATAACTCTAGTGCATCTCTTGCCCATCTAGCCTTCCCATAAATCTTTATGAGTGCAGTTAAGGTCTTCTCATTTGGCGTTAAACCCGATTCAACCATTTCTTCAAACAGGTTCCGAGCCAACCCGGGTTTCCCAGCCTTGCCCATTGCCTCTAGCAATGTATTGTACACAACCAAATTAGGTTGCACTCCAAGAGTCCTCATTTCTTGCAGCACATACCTAATACCATCATAGTCCCCGGCTTCACCAAACATCTTACCCAACACAGAGAAAGTAATGGAGTCGGGCTTCCACCCGGTGGCCCTCCCTCTCTCATACAAACTCAGAACCTCCTCAACTTTGCCCAACTTGGCATAAACATCCAAAACAGCCGAGTAAGTGACCTCGTCCGGCATCAACCCGGTCTTATACATCCGCTCAAACCACTCCACGGCTTTATCGAACTTAAAGCACCTCTTGGCACAGGTGATAATGGTCGAGTAAGTAATGTTGTCGAGCTCAATTTCATCCCTTATCATCTCATTTGCTAGGTCCTCAATGAGCTCAAACTGCCTACCGAACCTCAAAGACTTCATGGTGACATTATAGAATATAGTCTCCATGGGAAGCAAATTCTGGGATTTGAGCCAATTCAAGAAAAGATGGGCTTTTTGCCACGATCTCAAGCTATTCAAAATCAAGAGCGCGTCGTCCCTAGTAGGTGGATTAGGCACTTCTCGAAGAGCAGCCAAGAAAGCGGTATCGGAGGACTCACAGTCATTGAGCTTCTCCGCGAACGCCCTCAGCTCCTTAATATGGGGACTGCGCGAGTAGTGAGAGCGCTTCTGCCTCTGTGGGTTCAGCACGGAGCGCCTGGGTCTCGCCGGGTTGACCCAGGTGGACTTCGGCTTCGATTTCAAGACGTGGGTCTGGGACGTCTTGGCCGTGGAGAGAGTGGTCGTGGACAGAAGCCTGAGTTGCTCGGACAAGGACGGGTTCTTTCGGTCGAGCTCCGAGAGGTCCTGAGGAGGTTTCGGAGGGGACTTGGAGGAGGAAGAATCGCAGGAGACGGCCCATCTTCTTCTTGTCGGACGTTGCCGAAACGATGGAGGGAAAAGATTCGATCTTTTCAGGTCTGGCTGGTGGGAGATTGTGTAATGGAGGTCTAGAGCCGTAGGAAGAGTGGCGGCAACCATTGGAGAGAGAGGGTCTCGGAATCAGGAAACGGGAAAATATCAGAGGAAGCAGGATGGTGAAGATACTTTGCGAGGCCTTATCTGAAGAGCTTGAACTGCATTAACTCAAGGACAAATGGATTAAACGAACTACAGCGGACGACAGTTACCGTCCGACCAAAAAATAAAAGGAAAAAATATAGGAAAAAGACTCAAAAAAATTGGGTTATAGATCCACCAAGAGGTGGGTAGCCTTAACCGGATGTGTAGTAACAGGAAAAGCCCTAAGGCTCGTTCCCGTCCCTGTCAGGGGAGATGCCAACCATCTCTCCTTTCTACGAACACGGCCTAATGAACTGGGAAGAGTTCTTTATCAAGTGGCATTCATTATTGTGCTTATTCTGTGTGGGACTCTTTGCGTTTTTCCTATATCATCTACTGATTCCGAAAGATTGCAGCACCCAAATACGAGGAAGACCCACGCGCCGGCGGCAGCCACCAACCGCGCCATCTCTTGGCTGTTTGATAAGTTCGGAAGGTAAATAAATGTTGATCATGAATTAGGAATGTTGGTATTTGAAAGGAAAATAAAATTGATGAACGACTCGAATGAGATTTGATAACCTAAAACTAGTTAGTAACTTAATTAGAAAAAAGCCGATAATTCACTCAAATTAAGGTCGGCAAAAATATGTAAAAAAGCATTGGTAAATTTTAATAAATGCAAGTGAAAGTTTAGAAACAATAAGAAAAGTTGACGACTTAAAAAAAAATCAAATGAATATCGATAAGTAATTCGAGTGATGGGGTGGTAACCAAATACTAGGCTGCAATTCAATAGAGAAAAGTTTTACCGTAAGTAACTTACGTGATAGTAATTTAATTTGACAAAAGCAGATCAATCACTCTCATTTAGGTGGATAATTTCATATAAGAGTTACTAAATTCGAAATTTTGGTAAATTATGCAAACGAAATGTCATAAGTTAGGGTAAAAATGGCTAATTTGCATATTATAAGATGAAAAAAAAATGACAATTTCATGTAAGTGTTGGTAAATTACCAGGAAAAAAGTCAAGCGATCATTCTTTTATCAACAGTTTTTTTATATTTACCAAAATATACTGAAATTTACCAGCATGAGTTAAAATCCGTACTTTAAGTTTAGCCATGGAACGGGACAAGAGAGCTTTATTAACTGCTTTCAATAATCAGTACAAGAGGTGAGACACAAGAACACAAAATCTACAGTAGTATTTCTACCAATCTGCTCAGATATTTGCAATACAAATTGGATCAATGGTGGAAAGGAAGGCCCAAGGAGTATCAAAAGAACTGAAAATGAGACAAAGGCACAAGATATAGTCCTGAAAACTCTCTTAGCGATGGTCTCTCTTCACTGTGGATCCAGCAACTCTCTGATTTGATTCTCGACTTTCTTCTGGAGGAAGGCATCGGGCAGCTGTGACACCACCTCCGCTCCAAAAGAGAAAACTAGAGCCTTTCTTGCTGTCTTCAGGTCGATGCCGCGTGCTTGGAAGTAGAACAGCTGGCTTTCTTCTAAGTCGCTTATTGCAGCTCCATGGGAGCACTTGACGTCGTCGGCTATGATTTGGAGGTTGGGTTTGACATTCACGGTCGCTCGGGGTTCGAGTAGCAGGCTTCTCGTCAGTTGTCCCGCATCTGTTTGCTGTGCGTATCTGCAAAATGACAAGATCAAGATCACTCCATATACGATCACCGCGAGCAAATATATTAAGAACAACTAGATGAAACCATTTTTGGCTACAACAGCAACTTAAAATGACTATCTGCTGAAGATGTTAATAAGTTGCATGAATTCCAAGACAAACACTAACCTATAGCATAGACATGAGCAGAAAATGGGAAGAGACCACTAATTGGATGTATCTCAGAGCCAAGATAAGCTTCTAGTTCTCGAAGTCCTCGAATAAGTATAGACATCAAAAAGAGGAGTCATCCTAATTGCACACGTACTAAGACAACTAAAGGAAGAGACATGGAAAAATGAAATACCGGTCAGGAAGTGGAGGAAACAGAAAGATGCGATTCCACAAAACCAAGTACGATGGGATGATGGGATCAAGGGACGGAGGGAACTCCGCAATGAAATAATTAGAACATCTGTGATATTCAGCGCAAATTCCTAAAAGGAACAATAAGAAAAACTAATTAAAGTACTAATATTCCTACTTGAAAATTAATGTCATCCTATGGAACAATTTCATAGAAAACGACACTCGTACATTTCAAACTTGCTCTAATATTATAATTTGCCATCTTTCTCTGAGTGACGCTGTTACCCCAATGCCTAACAGAAATACATGCGCAAGCTAATATTTTACAACCGACTGAACAATCCAGCAGACATACTCTGAGGACGAGAACCGCAATGAAAACTACTAGATCCCTCGTATGAGATAATTACACAGCCTACCAGCAAGATAAGTATGCATATTTACTGCAACAATGGATACCAAAACATATACATGCAAAAGCAATCTAAATAGTAAAAGTTACCTGTTAACCTTAACGTTCCCATCAAATACTGCCTGCCCTTGTGAGTTTGCTACAATGCACTTGTGAAGCTGACGGGAGCTACCACGTGGATAATCTAAGACTAGTCTACTATGTAAATCTTGAGTCTGTTCATTGAAGGCCAAGTGTAAAGTGGATAGCTCTGTCACTGTGTCAGGCCCCAGTTGCTGAACATGGAGATTATGCCTGCTCAACTTCCCACCACTACTAACCTCCACGAGTTGATAATTACTTTCTGCTTCCTGGAAAATGGGGTTAAACATTTGCATTATTCAAGGTTTCCTCTGCCAATGCCGGCATTAAGTAGACACACATGGCCTATTTTTCCTTTCTTCTTAATGGATGGAATTACAGTACACCTTAGTATTTGGAGCTTAGAGAGGACATGATATTCAAGAGAACAAGGTGAGGCTATATATCCTTCGCGATGAAGGACATATCTGGTAAAGGCTATATCTAGTAAACAGCCCAATAGGATGCGATTTGCCAAGAAAAGAGGAGAAAAAGCACCAAGTGAAAAATGACATTAATAAAGGAGATCACAATGTCATAAGACTAAAGAATGACGGAATTCGTCAGATTAATGACACAAAAAGCAACATCTCAATTAACAGACCTTGGATGCACACGAGGAGGCCGAGCAAAACTGTTGATTGAGTTAGCAGATACATGAACAAATGCACACAGAAAAGAAGGCACGCTATTCCTGTGGGAACATATTTTCAAAAGTGCAGCCGCAAGCAAGTTCTTATGGATAAATGCTGTGCCATCAATCAGAGCCGGAGATCATAGACTGTCTGCACCTAGATCAGATATTCCTCTATCTTAAAACTAAGAATGAAAAGGAATCAACTTTACAAGCACACTGACATGTTCAATTTTGTGTCATTTTCAACATTAATGATAAGCTTCAAGAAGCTCAGCTGTCTAAACCAAAATACTGAAAAAAAAAAGGGGGAAAAAAAGTGACTCATAACAAAAAGTTTGGAAGAGTTACCTGCCGAACCGAAGTCCACTTAATATGAGCAGCACATGGAGATTGATTTTGCACATAAGAATGTCTAACTTTGCCACCTTCTCCAATCACTACCTCTAAGACTGGATTAGCCCAATAACATCCATTCTGATCACCACCCATAAACTCCTCAACTATATCAACTTCCCCCCCTTCCTCCACCACCACAAACACCCTCGGATTCGAAACCGGCAATTTATTTGACCCTACATCACTAGCCTCAACAGAATAATACCGTAAATGCACCAGGTTTTCGACCCGGCAACCAGCGGGCACGTAAACAACTGCCAAATCGGGCGCCCCGACACCATTTATGGACCAAAACAAGTCTCCCCAATCGAAACCACTCACAAACTCCCCAACCCGTTTGACTAGACTCTCTGAGGTCGCATTCGACAAGCCGCCCACATAAACCCCGTCGGGCAAGCCGCTCATATCGGAGCTGGAATCCACAATGTGCCCATCAACGATGGCGAGATGGAGCAATTGGGTATCTTCGGGAGGAGCTTCCAAACTTTGTGGAGGAGGTCGAGAAACAGGGTAGATTTTGGAGTTCTTGATGAAAGAAGTGTCGGTGAAGCGAAAGGGCTCGTCTTTGCGAGAAGGCCACGAAGTCGACAACAGGGTTTCTGAGGAAACGTCCCTGATCTTCTCTAAAGGCGAGAGCTTCGGAGAAGCAGGAGAGGGGAGAGAGTCTTCGAGAGCTTCTGCGAGTTCGAGAACGAAGGGGTCGGAGAAACCCAGTTGAGGAGGGGTGAGAGTAGATTGGACGGAAACTCTTGTTCTGGGCTTGGTTTTCGGTTTGCTGTTGAAGAAAGAAGGCTTCGGGGCGGTGTGGATGTGGCGAGGGAAGGCCAAAGCAGCCATTTTTGCGCCGGCGTTTCTTCTGTGTGCCTCCTCAGTGAAGAAACGATGATGAACCGGCGATGGTCTACGCCAATTGACGAATGGCTCCTCTGAATCTCTTCCTTACCGCCACCAACAACAGTGCCAAGAAAAGAAGAAACTGGCTATGAGAGACTCCGGCCAGTCACGGAGACATGTTGTGGCAATGGTTAATGGGTTTGGGCTCGTTTGAGGAAGCTGGGTTTGCTTCTTATTCATGGACAGATCTTGGTCCATTTTGATTGGGCTGAGCTGTGGCCTGGTATTCCTTCTTCAATTTCTTCTCTCTTTTAAAAGAAATAATTCTTAGCTATCGGAATCCTTCATGCTATATTCCTAATTTCCTTCTTGGTTGTGCAATTTATTTTTCTATTCATCTTTATCCATGTTTTCATTTTCACTGAGAGTAACACAAGGTTGTCCAAAGCCGGTACATTCAGGGCATTATTGATTAGGGGTGTGCAACCAGACATGTTTTACTTGAGAACTGGATAGGACCACCTAAAAAATAGATTAAGGAACTGGTTTCAGATTTTCGAAACCGTTTAGAACACGTTCATTTCCTAGCTCCGAGTGAGTATCCCACCAAAAACTAGATCGAATCGGACTCGTTCCAGAATTGAATTCATGACTTTAAAGCCAAACCTTAACGTATTTTTCCCTAAAATCTAACCTCAACAGTTGCAACTCAATAATTGAGCATCACTCCTTCATCTTCCTATTAGGGATTGTTGCTTTAATGATTTTTATTGCTTATCTTTTACTTCGAATAGTTTCGTTGCTACTCATTATTTTACTGAAAAAAATAGAAAAAGGAAAAATAAAACAAGTTCTTGGATAGACCTTGTGAACCAGATTAGAATAATAGGGTGGGTTCCAAACTAAGCTCCAAGATAAATATGATAGGTTCCAAATTCTAAAAATTGAGAACCGATTATAATATAGTAGGTGCCTACTCACCTTGGAACCACCCCATATTATTGATCACTCAAGGTTCGTTGGATTATTTATTTTATTTTGACTTTTTTGGTAAAGGAAAAACTAATCTGAAACATATCCCGCACCGTTCCTCAAGGCTAAAAAAACAATTTCCATCAAGTTAGAGAATATTGAGGCTTTGTTCTTTTTGTAGGAATCAATAGGGGCGAGCATAGTCTAGTTTGGTCCGGTTCCCAAGCTATCCAATGAAACAAGTAAAATGAAAATAAAAGAGAAATGTATTTAAAAAGGGGGACTTGTTTGATATTCACATACATGCATACAATATTCTTGTGATTCGCATGGTGATGTCCATGTTACGGTGAATATCGAATACAATATTCAATGTTGTATGGATTTATGCGAATCTCATTTCTACATATAATATTCTATTTAATGAGAAAAAAAAATTTCCTCACACATAAGTCCCTTTCTTTGTATAGAATCTCATTTCTACTTATATCAATTTAGGTGGGTTGTCCGTCGGTTCGGCTCCCCCTTAGAACAAGGAATTGGACCGTTTGGACACCAGTTAAACCTTGAGGAATAGAGGACTAGACTCAATTTGGTTCAGTCCAATCGGTCCATCTTGAGGAATAGAAGAATAGACCGGTGACCTCCAAAATTGGATCCAACCTCTCAATTTGGTTCAGTCCAGTCGGTCCATCTTGTTTACCCCTAGGTATCTAGACTTCTTCTTCTTCTTTTTTTTTTGGTCTATTTTCGGATTGGATTAGGACAAAAATGGAAATCATGAAAAAAAATTATGGTTAAGAGGGTCTAAGCCATAAGTAGAATTAAAAAATGGAGAACACGAGTATTAACATACCAATTACCAAAACCCACCATCTGGTAGCCGAGTTGGTTTGCGCTCAGTTCCTTTGACGAGAGGTCCTAGGTTCAAAATTTCTCGGAGCTAAGTGACTTAATCGGGGGCCATGGTTGTGGAGTCTGTGGGTCCTTCAAGGACTAGTCGTGTTTTACCGCTGGTTTGAGCACAAGCTTGCCGGACGCGGGGGCCCGTGGTTGTGGAGTCTATGGGTCCTTCAAGGACTAGTCGTGTTTTATCGCTGGTTTGAGCACAAGCTTGCCGGACGCGCGAACACCTCGGTTATTAAAAAAAAAACATACCAATTACCAAAGCAATTTCGAAAGAGCAAATTGGAAATGGGTATTTTCAATACGTAAACGCAAATGCATACTCAAGATATTGTTTAGCAACTTGCGCCACTCTGAGCTTACTTCTACTCCATAGTTTGAAAACCCTAATTTCTCTTTACTTTTTTGAAGATTAGAAACTTAATGAGGAGAGGATTAGAAAAAAGGAAACATTATTATCTGATGTGCATATCAGTATTATGTGATGAACAAGGATACAGCTTTACCATGTTTGGATGAAAATTTCAAACCAGTCTCAAAAGGGTATTTCCATATGAGTTCAAAGGCCCTTGTTGGTAGCTGGCAATTGCTTGAGACCGGCTATTGGCAAAAAAAAATGGAAAAAAAAAGAAAAAAAGAGAAAAAAAAGGAAAAAAAATTCAAAAAATGTAAATGACGAACGTATCTTTTGTTAAGCCCTTCTTTGAAACGACGAGAATATTTCATATCTTTATTTGAAATAAAATTCACTTCATGCTCTCGTACGAGGAAATAAAGATATTTCAGGCTGTTGTTTAAATTCTTTTCTGAAATCAGTTCCCTTTTAACTTAGTCGCACTATGACCAAAAAAACCTAGTCGCAGCATTTGAGTGTGCACCACCATTTTTGACATCTGAAAGCAACCCTAAAACAACACCACACGTCAATCAGAAGAAAATCACAGGTCAAAGAAATAGTAATTTAATCAAGAAATTCCCCTCCCTGCCTGTGATTTGCTAGACAAAATGTTCAATCAGAAGAATGAGAAGGCGAAAGGAGGATCCTCTGAGATTTAGCTTTTCGAGATTTAGAGGACAAAAAGGTTGACCAAAGTGAATCGGCTAGAGCCTTCCCAATCTGCATAGGGACTTGTCCAAGGGATGGTGTAAAGCGAAATGGAATGAACTTCCCGTATGTGAATTTTTTTTTTTTCTTCTGTTCTAACCAAAGAAATTACAGGTTTCCCGAAAGCGTTTGCGAGAAAACAAGGATCATGTTGCATAAGGATTTATTGATTCAATTCAAGCGAATGATGGTTTCATTTGGGACGATTTAGTTCATATATCTGAAAACTCAATTGGAGTCACCGATTTAGATTTTCGTACGAGATCAGACTAGCCCAACTTATTTATACCATTTTTTTTTTAATCTCATCTCTCTTGTGCTGACCATGATCCGAGAGGGCTAGCGGTCCTCAAACACCCAAACCTACAATATGGTTTACCTCGCAAATTTTTTCGAGGCATCCGTTTTTTTTTTTTCATTTCCATGTATATCTCACACGTATGTTGTTTTCTCCTCTCCTAAACTTATATTTCTTTGTAGACCATTCTCTTGTATCCTTCTCACGAAAACAACGTCATAAGTGCTAATAATTTCGTACGGCGTTCACTTGAGTGGCATTACTTTTTTTTTCCTCAGTCAGTTGAGCGTTATAACTTATGTATATCGCTCATTTGAGCGTCGTAACTTTTTTCCTCAGATTACTTAAGTGTCATATAACTTTTCGATCGCTCACTTAATTGCACAACTTTTTAAAAACGTTCACTACAAGTACTGCAACACGACGGATTTTCAATACTCTAATGAACGTCTTTCTAAAAATTTTGACACTTAAACGATCGTTTCTTAAAAATTATGGCATTTAAATGGTTGGAAAAAAAAATTATGTAACTTAAGTGAATACCATGCGAAAGTTATGACATTTGTGGTGTTCTCGTATCAATTCTTCTCTCACTCACCATACATTCAACCCCCATTGATCCTCGAGTTTCGCCAAATTTTCTTTCACGTGATTAGACCTCGCAACTGCTAAGGAAGATGATTACAAACTACACCTATAAAGGCAAGCAGCAAGAAATTGTTCCTGGCCACTTTTTAGGCAGCCATCAGTCTTCTTCTTCTTCTGCTGCTGCTGCTGCTTCTTCATGCTCCCCCCTTATCCAAAGCGCTGTGACACCCGATTTCTCTGCATGATTCTCGTGTCACTTTGCTCATTCTTGTCAAACGGGAACTCATCATCGTTAGATATTTAGATCTCCCACCTCACCTAACTTTCTCCACGCAGTTCGATTGTCCATGGTCCACCAAATATGCCTGTCGGAAAATCTCTCGGACATGTTTAGCTCGTTGGAGGTGTCCCGTGATTAAATAGCGGTATGCACACAGCAAACCAACCTAGGAAAACATGACCAAGAGAATGAATTTGCAGTATCTAACTTCAAGGGGGAAAAGGAAAACTCCAAATAAGGATATAAACTATCAAGCGCTTTCATTTTCTTATATAAGGGCTTGAAGTAGACTTTATTTCAAATAAAAGCTCGAACTATCCTCATGTCTCAAATAAGAGCTTGAAGTGACCATGAGACCCATGACAGTTTAAAAAAAGCGACTTGGCCTCGATGGCTAATCAATGGCATTTTTGTCATTTATATATTCTTTTCTTTTATTCTTTCTTTTTCCATTGTTCAAAAAAGAAAAAAGAAGACTATAAATTAAAAAAAAAAATTGGGGCCTTTCGCCTGTGGCTATTGTCGCCCCATCGCTGATGGGGCGATGGCCACTCCTTCCTATGGTGGAATTTTTTTTTTCATTTTTTGGTGAGATTAAGCCTTTATTTGAAATAATCATGGCTACTTCAAGTCCTTGCTTGAAATAACATTCATGTGATATCGTTATCTAAGAAAATGAAAGCATTTTAAGTTTTTATTTGAAATTTTTTTGAGAAAGAAATGGTAATGATTTTTTTAATGGACCATGAGGAGTAGTGTATACAAAATCATATCCCGTCACTCAAGCGGCTGTCCGCCATTGATTGGTTAGACGAACGGGGTCAGGGCGATGGTCAATTTGTGGGAAGAGCAGTGGTTATTATTAGATGGAAGAGATGATGCGAATTGAGAAATTAAAAATTCGATGGGAAGTTTGGAGATGACGGCAAATGCCATGGCGATCCGCTTTTGTGTTTCTTGTCACCTAGCGTCAACAGTTGCTAGAGGCTGCCTTTATAAGATTTTTCCAAGTCCACCATGATTGCATCTCAAAGCTAAGAATATGCAAGAAAATGACCAAAAGATGACTTGCTTGTTCTTTCTTTTTTAAGGGGGGGGGGGGGGGGGTCAGTCCACAAGACCATAATTTGGCATATTGTAGCCCCAAATGCCCATAGATCTTACTTTTGCAAAGAACCAACATTTAACCCTTGAACGCGGGAAAAGCAGCTTCTTCACCTCACTTTTTTTTTTCTCCTCTAACCCTTCATGTAAATAGACTTTCCGGGAGTGTCTTTTGTGCTGTTCGAGCTCTTTCTACTATTCGCATCGTAATTTCGTACGGATTAATCATTGTTTGAGGCTCATCGAATATGCAGTACCATATGCATTGCCGATATGATCATTATGTGGACCTTGACGGGTTTTCTATCTTGAATTTACAGTACTTTCTTTTCTCCGTCTTTCGGGTATTTTTGTGAGTAATCATCAATCGAATCAAATGGAAAGGAATTAAATTAACATGATTGACGTATAAACAAACGTTATGCCAAGTAGAACAGAGGTAAAAACACAATATTAGTCTTTTTTCTTTCTAGGTAGGCTGTATGTCAGATAGCAGTAAGAGCTGGCTCAGTTCTTGTTTTTCCACGCAATCATATTGTCCGGAAATTTATTTGTCAAAGACAAGAAATAGTGCATAAACTAAACAGTAAGTCAACTCAAGAACCAGTGATTGTTCTTGTCTTCAACCAAGGCTGATTAGCTCACCAAGGAATTAGTGTTTGACTTGTGCCCCTTTTCCGCGGTGAGACACAACGAGCGTTTTATGCGCCACAGCGGCAATTTTTACCAAAGAATTAAAGTGACCGAAAGCAGAGCACAAACAGCGACAACCATGAGCTTCTTTGGTCTTCCTTTTTTCCAGAAAAAAACCCCACCATTACAACCTTGTTTCTTCCACGTTGTTATTCACTCATTCAATGTTAGACTATCTCCACCTCTTTTGTAATACCAAGAAAGTAATGAGTATCATAAGCTCGTACAATTGCCAACACAACGGACGTAATGAGTCCCCATCACGATTCAAAACATTCCGAGACAGCTCGCGTATGTTTTAAGTAGAGTCCAATGAAGATAGGTCTGACCAGATCTTAAAATGTGATCGACTTGATTTGTTTAAAGAAGTTTAGGCTCATTCACTAACCCGGTTTCACACTTGAATTCTGGTCTTTAAGCTTTTTAAGTCATTTTGTGAGCTACCTCATCAGTATGGATTATGACTCCGATTCTTAATGACATTTGTCTTGTTTACATCCTCCCCTCCCGCACTTTTTCAAAAGGCTTTTTGATTGTAATCCTGCAAATGAATCTCGTTTAGAAAATACAACATATTCTTCAAATGTTGAAGGCACGAACTGTTCTTTGTCCTTAGCTAACTTAGAGAGAAAATAAACTCCAAATCAGATGAGGAAAAACACAAAAAAAGAAGAGCAACAATTGCCATAACAAAAAAAAAAAAAAGGCTTGGAATTATTCCAGTGTCATTTTAGTCTATGTTACACGGACACGCCATTTTTCAAAATTTTGGCGTGTCGGACACTCGGACTCGTGTCGGACACTCGGACACTTCCGGACACGTTGACCTCGGGTCAACACGAGTCCCTCGCATGCCCAGTGGTAAAATGGGTCAGAAACTCAAATTTTTTGACGTAATTATCACCTTAGCTGTATTAGATGCATCAACATGGCAGATATTTTGATGAAAGTATTGCAAACTCTTACCTTCGTTGGGATTCTTTTAATTCTTTAATACAATTTATCTTATGAGAAGGAGCCACTATTAAAAATATACATATAATATATATCGTGTCCCAGCGTGTCGGAATTCTCTATTTTTTGAGAATTCACGTGTCGGCGAGTCGTGTCGTGTCGTGTCGCGTGTCGTGTCTCGTATCGGTGTAACATAGATTTTAGTCAGCACTGGGGGATAAATTTTTCTTCCAATGCCCCAAAACAAGCAATATATACCCCAGGAGATGGGCGAGATTTGAAGATAAAGAAGATTTATCTGCTGTTTCTGACCAGAGTCATTGAATTGCACGTAACTGATAGTAAACACCATTACTGTCAGATTCTATCCATTAGACCAGCAAGAGACAAAACACTACTTCTATATATAGCATTGGAGTCTTATGCATGATCACTTGTCTTACCATTCTTTTGCTCTGGTATGAACAAGAAAAAGCAATAGGAATAGTATTTGATCAGCTAAGATCACGTCTGTGCTAATTTGTAGAAGGAACAGACACACAAGTCTAACCCAACACTCAAAGTCTAAAGCAAGTTCTCTGATAATTCTTTACCCCTTTCTGCTGTCCTATAATGCAAAAAGATAGGTCTAGATTTATGGCTCAACTTTATTTGTTGGGTCCAATATTTTCCTCATTAGAATAATGAACAGGCTAATATACCCACTGAGAGAGAGAGAGAGAGGAGTTCGAACCATCGACCTATATGAAGGCATAAGGGATGGCTTTGGGTGCGTTATGATAGTGTGAAAAGATTAAAGTCCCACAACTTATCTATAAGTTTCTTTAATCAAATTATATCTTTAACAATTCAAATCAAGGCAGCAGTCCCTATCCAAAGGGCAAAAACAACATGCATTAAGTGCCACGATGATCAATCTATACACATCTTGCAGCATTGCAAGTCTATCCTAAAGACAGATAAGTGGGAGAATAATCTTTTTCTGGTGCTGTGTTGGGAAAAATTCCTTGGCTTCTGTCATGCCCCATTAACCATGTGTAAGGTAATTTGATAAGAATTAACTGCTTTCAGAGCGACCCACTTATAAAATGGGGAATTCGAAGAAGCCTACCAACTTCTTCTACATGTGAATCCACGAAAGGGGTTTTGAGCTTGCACCACGAATAAGGAGTCTTTAGTCATTCCAAAAGGTGCAAAATACTGCAGTCTGCACTTTTAGGACTCTTCCTTTTTTCCCCCTTTGGATTAGGGATGACACCATCACTTTAATGAGATGAGAGAGAGAGAGAGAGAGAGAGAGAGAGAGAGAGAGAGAGATAAAAGTGTTTTGTCTGACTCACGATGATGTGGAAGGAGCTTACACTGCAAGGACAAGATCAAAGAAACCCTCAATCAATGCTGAGACGGCATGCATTTTCAATTGCGCTGCTTTGCACTGGGGAGAGTCCAATTGGAACTGTGCAGTCTTTCTCCATTTCCTTCTTTCTTACCATTTTTGTGGAATACTATCAAATTTAGTTGTCCAAGTGTATTGAATTCATCTTAAACTGATAAAAAGAATAGTCGGTTAAGAAAAATAAGTCTTCATTCATCTGAAGTCCATGACAACTGACAAGCATGTGGTGATTGAGCAAATTGCAGCTTCCTTTTCCCCATGTATAATGGAAACGAAACCGGCAGCTTACATTGCAATATGTATTGATAAAACTCGTGTGAGGTTGGGTCACATGCGACATTCGCATCCGAATTGTATGCAGTAATTAATTTTTTTTATTGTCATTTTTTTTTATAAATCTCCAATTCTAACGAATCTCTAATTTTTCATCTCTATTTTTAATGCAGAACCTGATATATCTCTAATCAAATTTTATGCATATTATGGCAATAAAGCTCTAGTATGTATGTTAGGTAACAAATGTTTAATCGATATACCATAACAGAATTGTAACTGGTCTGGTAATAATAGTTTAACGATGATGTTTATGTACATATAGATTCCATTTTGAAGCACCTATATGAATGTTTTAAAAGAATGGTTTATGAAGAGGTTATGAAAGAGTTTAACAATGTATGGATCTCCATCTCATCTTTTTTGGTAAGGGATCTCCATCTCATCTTTGACTCATCTTTGACGGATAATATTTTTAAAACATCATTCTTTATTTAAAAAGTAAAAGAGCCCTTCAATTAGAATAATTTTATATTATATGGTAAAGAGTCATTTTACAAGATCGTGCATATTTCATGAATCTAAATGATTAAAAATAATAATTAATGTCGACACTTATGATTAAATGCATAATCACACATCCCTCTCATCATTTTTGCAATTTAGATACTTTTCAAAGAGTTTAATATTATTTGGATACACAACATAAAAAATAGTTTTACACACAAATATATCTGACAATCATTAAAAAAAAACTATGTGTAAAATGATAGCTAATTTTTGAAAGATAAAATATATTAGAGGATCATTTAAAAAAATTGCACGTCATTTTTTTACAAATAATTTAATGATAAAGATGAATAAAAAAATATGTATTTTAGCAAAAATATAAAAACCATAAAACTTAATGTTGATAGAGGAAAAATATTTCTTGTATTTCCCGCATTTCATTTAATAAATATGATTTAATGCATAATTGGTGATGACTTTTATGATTTAATGCATAATTATACCTAAGATGTTAAGTGGTTACCGTAAAGATTACAGAGAATTACCGTAAAAAAAGGAAACTGAAATATATGAAATTGAAAGATAATCTTGAAGAAATTACCTCCAACTCTCTATACAGCCATTACACATATTGCTTGACCTTTTCCAAACCAAGCCGAGAGCAAAAAGATGAAGATTTCGACAAATGAAGGAAAGCTACAAAGCGAGGAGATTTCATACCCATCTTATATTTTCATATTTTATTGGCTCATATTATTCTACACACTCGAAAATATTACGTGTGTTTATATCACAATTCAATGAATATTGCAATTTTGTGACTTATGTTTTCTTTTAACCGGAAGATGAACTTTCCTGATGAAGTTTGGATTCGCTTAAAAAAAAAAGCTCCATGTGAACTCTAGCGTAGAAATCGATTGATACGAATATTCATTTCGTTTGATTTTCTACACATTATTTATGTTCCCGCAAGTAAGAGCAACACGGACATTTAGCGTAATACAACAAATATAGTCTTAAGACTCGTCGCAATGCACGGGCATATTTCTTGCAGGTATATAACATTCCCTTCTTCTTTTTAGAATATTGGCAACCTTTTTTGCAAGAGGGACTCGTTGGCATTTTTTTTCCCCCTTTATTAGAATCAAAATACCATTTCAAGCAACGGTCAGAATGTCTAAAATGGCGGGAATAACTGTTATGTGTGAACAGGTTTAGGGTTGTGGGGTCCACACGTTTTTGGAATTTTTGGGGATGCTTCAGACAAGCAATCTTAACCTTTCGGTACTATGTCTTCCGACGGTTGGCTTCCCACACATCCTATATAAGACTCCATCGCCCACTCTGCTTTTACTCTTGCCACTTCTCTCTCCCTGTCTGCTAATTTGATCTTCTGGGTCACCAAATCTTCGTCTCTCTTCACTTACAAATATTCTTGGATGGTTGCCTTTGCAGGCCCTAATAGGTTCCAGTTCTGGAAGTTTTAGCTAGTTTGGGGTGTCGGGTTACGGGAACATTTTAGCACTGAAGCTAGGTACTGCTTGAGCTTTCCGGGTATCGATCAAATTTTGATCTTGATTTGGAATTAGAAAGATTTTGGGTTGGGTTGTGACAGCCTAATCATAAGAAATACCAAAACTTTTTTGGCAAGACAATGATTCTGACCTCCAACGGGTGCATTCTGGGGAAGTCGCACTCGGTTCTTGCCAAGAAATCCGTCGTCGAGAAAAGCTTCTACTTTTGGATTTTCCAGATCTTCAATAGATACAGTTTAGGCACTTAGCGGAATATTTCCGAGTCTCCTCTTTGAAACAGCTTTTCAGCTCTTGAGCTCACGCATTTTCTTCCTCTCTAGTGTTTCTTTGGTATTTCACTAATTTTGTAGAAAAATCGGGTGGATTGTGGTGGATTGTGGAGTTGAGATATGATGGCTAGTGCTTCGCTGCCGCCAGGATTCCGCTTCCACCCCACGGACGAAGAATTGGTTGGATATTATTTGAAACGAAAAGTTGACGGACACGAGTTCGAACTCGAAGTGATTCCCGTTGTCGATTTGTACAAATTCGATCCTTGGGAGCTTCCAGGTACATGCTTGTGTGCAAGC
Source organism: Psidium guajava (assembly GCA_016432845.1). Lineage (NCBI taxonomy): Eukaryota > Viridiplantae > Streptophyta > Magnoliopsida > Myrtales > Myrtaceae > Psidium > Psidium guajava. The sequence continues at coordinate 2,105,147 of CM028230.1, forward strand.
ACGGTGAACTCTTATCATTAGCTCTACTGTTTGTGATAAGTTCTGAGATTGATTGAGGCTTACTTTTGAGTATACTGAATGTGAATGGAAACTTTTTAGCTTCGAAAAGTGCCGAGTGATTCATTTTGTAATCATCCCTTCCTTTGCGCCTCTTTTTGGACCAAGCCAAACAATAACTCCACTAAGATTGCAACCTTTTATCGGATAATAGACAGTGCAATGGCATGCGACAGAATGTCCTAGACAAAACATCTTTCCATGTTTCTTTTCATAAAATCAAGAAGCCTATCTGAGGGGAATGAGTTTTCATACTGCAGATAAATCATTCCTTCCCCAGCGAGACATGGAATGGTTCTTCTTCTGTCCGCGGGACAGAAAGTACCCGAATGGCTCACGAACAAATCGAGCCACTAAAGCCGGCTATTGGAAGGCTACAGGGAAAGACCGGAAGGTTGTCTGTCAGTCTTCTGTCACTGGTTATAGAAAGACACTCGTCTTCTACCGTGGACGGGCCCCATTAGGAGACCGTACCGACTGGGTGATGCACGAGTATCGCCTCTGCGACGATTCTTCCCAAGGATCACAAAACTTTCAGGTATAATATCTCTCAAGACCAATTACTATAAATGTCGTCAACGCTGCTGTTGTTTTGACAATCTATAGACTAATAAATATACGTGCATATCCACTATCCAAGAAGCAAGAAAAGTAATAGGTCTATTTAGTTTCTTACGGAATGGAGCCTGAGGCATTCTGTGTAATTAAAATTCATGTCAGGGGCCATTTGCACTGTGCCGTATAGTAAAAAGGAACGAGCTTTCTCAGAAGACGAGCGATTGCCATGGAGAACCAAAAAACAAAATAGTTGGAAACAGTTCGAGTAATGGAGATTGTGAGACAATGGAAGTTTGCAGTGAGCCTTTAAGCATGTCTAGCAACACTTATTCTCAAGGAAGTTACCTGTATAATGAAAGTCAATATCCTAGCCATATGCCGCCTCGACATGAGGTCACACCAATGGCAGATTTGAATCCCTACTTGACAGAGACCAATCCTGCAAGCTGTTGGGTCTCAGCTGATATGATTCTTGACTCTTCAAAGGTACTAAACTACAATACGAGCGAGGAAAATTATCCTTGTTCATTGAACTGTTTCCGCGTACATGTCAACTGCTTCCACATTACTGATATTTTGCATTGCATCTTCTCATTTTACTTATCTCGTAGGACTACTCGCAAGGACAATACACAGTTCCTCGTAACTTCCAACACCAACAGTATGATTTCCCGAGTCCCACTACTCCATGGCAGCCACATGATCACAAAGAAATTTCTCCCTGCTCATCGTACTCAAATTTGGCAGGGGAAGTCGAATTTCCTGATGATCTCAATCGCTTCAGCTGCGTGTCACCGTACTCGGGACATGGGAACCAGAGGGAGTATTATGGGGACATACCATATGGAGGTTATGAAAACACCGGCTCGCTAAGTTATCCAAAACCTTTCTGAGTGGAGGAGGGTACTGAGAAGAAATGGACGGGTGAACTCAACAGTAGATTGCAGCAACGAGGGTTGCATGATGGTGTCCTGCCCTGAGCATTACCATCAATTGAAAGCTGTTCACATAGCTTTGCCTACCCTGTTAAAACAAAAAAGAATCTGATCCGGGACAACGCTTTTTTATGTTGATTCTTGGAGTGGGAGATAAGCTAGAGCAGCTAAAGCCCTTCCTCATTACTCCAAAAAACATTCCAAGTGAAGATTTTTATTATAAGGTGTTCTTTTTCAACTTCCATTGTAATGTCGTTCCAGTCTCCACTTTACGGGGTAAAGCTTAGAGAGTAGTAGGCCTCCTGGTGGAAATCACTTTTATAGATTGAACCAGAGGTTGTGGTTTACTTTGTACTTCAAGTTCTCTGTGTCTGATAGTAACTGTTAGTGTTTGAAATTCACTGTTCATTCCCTCTTGCGAAAAGGAGTAATACAATGCTAGTGTATGCTTACATAACAAAGAATTGTCAAATTGAACGACGAAGTTGATAATGTACTATTGCCTTTTAGATATTATCCATCTTCTGGAGGTGTTCAGATCAAACATATCCATTTCTAGGAGCCCCTTGTTGCCCCTGTAAGCTTCCTGTGATGGTTTTCTGTACATTCACATGATAAATGGAAGACTTTTACCAAAAAGGTTGATGTAAAGCCAGTTATAGTCTTCACAGGAACATTCTGTCCATTTCCTTTTCTTGTTCTTTTGACGATTGAACTATCTTAATAGGGTATGTTAGTGAAATTATCTGAGTACGAGTTTCTACCGAAAGGGACATGAAATTTTACCTTTCAGGAAGATCTGCCTGAGTGAATGGTATCCTCCGCCCCAAGTAAAACAGAGAGATGAACAGATTTGCTACTTATCTCCAAGGTGTCGAAAATTAATTCATTCTTTTCAGTGGCACTTTAAGGGGGACGCTTTTTGACTTTCTGGAGAACTGCATGTCATTGTAGTAAACAATCAACTGGAAGATTGAGTCTTTACATCTGCAGTATCAAAAGAAATTGATAAGTAATGTGAAGTTGCACCCTGAAGAATCAAAAGAGTACCCAGTGAGTACATAAATGATATTACCTTCCGTCTTTCGGCCAACATTCGTGTATTTCTCTTTTTACAAGTTCTTTCCCAACTTTACATCTCTTGCATAGATTCCCCTTCCCCTACCAAGCGTGTGGCCCCTTTTCTTTTCAGTGGATAAACTAATTGATTGGTGGTTATTGAGAATCAACTTTAACAAGATGCTCCACTACTTAGACAGAAAATGCAATGAAGAATCAGTACAGAGAGTGGAAGGATTAGGGTTGATGCCTGTAATGCTTTTGAATATTGATGTTTCTAAATGATACTTCATCCGGTATGTCACAGCTGGACCTCAGGATTCAAAACATCGTGTCAGACATAGGAGAGGCTAGACAAAAAGCAGTTTACTTTTGTTGATGGATGAGAACAGGGTTTCCGACACTATCATTATAAGTGAGACAAACCTGGCTAATCGATAATAGAATAAGGTTCTGACCTTTCAAAATATTTCAGGACGTGGTGAGTCTGCAGTTGGTATGTTAGAGTCCTGTTGAGAAGACAATACGCCTAAAACGTGCAACAAGAAGAAGAAAATAGCATCAGGGTCCTCATCCTAAAAACTAAAATCTCCACTATTCTGTCCCCAATGGAGGGAAATGATTCCCAACGAAGTTCGATTTTTTTCTTCCAAGTGTCACAACAACATCCTCACCCGCTTTATACTCCTTGAACAGAGCTATCCTCCCCAATTCTCCGGCTTCCTCAATAACATGATCAAGCGTAGCCACGGCCTCTACTAGCAAAGAAGCAAAGGCAGCAAAAGGAAGTGCCTCGGAGAACTCAAGGGTAGCTATAACAAGTTTACTCCTCTATGGCCTTAACACCTGTTCAGGAGGTTTTGTGGTTTTCAATTCGCGCAATGGAGAAGAATTGGCTTCGAAGCTTGTCATAAGAGAGATTCTGGAGTCCTTTCTGTTCATTGAGTCTGAGAGAATTTGTGGTTGGGACTGTAGTGCGTTGTTGAGGTCCTGCAAAGCTTCGTGGAGATGACTGGAGAGAATTTATTTAGAAAAATGGCGGCGTTTCCTCATGCTACTAGCAAGTTCCACCAACACTTTTGATACCTCTCCAGCTAAACGGGTAAACTGGTCCTTGAAGAGAGCACGTACAGATGGAGTCTAGCATACATTTATATTCATGGATTTATTATCAAGGAAGAAACATAATCAAATCCAATAATTAGGGAATGTTTTGTTAAAGTGACGAAAATGATCATGGGTGTCTAGAAGTGCACTCCTTAGACAAAAGAAGATATACTACAGATTCCCAAAGAAGAGACAGGCTGACAATTTGAGTTTAGTATCAGATTTTATTGAAGTAAAAAATGACGCATCCTTGACAGGTAACAATTTGGTGGAGCTTCTGTCAAATAATCTACGCTAGAGAATCTAATATGAAAGTGGAAATTCTTTACTCTGTTCTGATATGGAAGTATTAAATGCACTATAAATGAATATCCCTAGCAACGATTTACCTAACTTCAGAAAACAATTGTCATATGGATGATAGCTTCAATGGGAATTGATTTTCAATACCTTGATTTTGGTGTACAAACAACCATGGAAACCATTACCGCGACAGCAAATCGGCGTAGAGCAACTTCGAACTCCACATACTGTTGCCAAGGAGATTTGTAACAGTTTCCTTGGTATCTTGGCTCCCAACTTGCATATGATGCCTGCAAAATTGCAACAAGAATAGTCAAATATTGGTTTCTCGTATTCCAAATTGAGAGTCGGTATTACCATAGTTTCATCAGTGTACTTGGAATCCAACACTCTGATGCGGTTCTGGTCTATGCAATCCTTTGGCAATTCGTCTTGGATTTCTTTCATCTGAGCATCGCCAAAGTAGTCCCCAACACGGGCTGTTGGAACACACTTCAGTTGAATTGAACCATCTTGCGAGCCGAAGCCAAAATATGCATGTCATGCCTTCTACAGATTGTGCTAGTTCTTCAAGCTTGGCTATTGTGGATTCATGGAGGTCATCACCTGACCAGGTTGGAAGGATGAGCAGACTAGAGAAAAGACGTATCCCACAACCAATTGCGTAGTGTAGAAGCGATCTTGCACCAGCGGGTTGAATTGTCAACATGCTAGGTGGACACAAGTATCTTTCTGGAGGTCAAAATGAATACCAGGACCCCATAATCATATTTGTCCTTTATGATGGGAATGGACCTCACGTAGGTAGCTGCAGTTCCCGTGACATTCACAATGTAGCAACCCTGCTGAATGAGAAGACAGAGAAGCATTGCATAGCACTGATACTTAGAACTCACCAATGACAAAAACTGTCCATCCCATGAACACCGCTCTGGGTATAGGCCGATGTGCACTACGATGCACGACAAAGAGCACGAACAGAATCCTAAGAGTGTCCTGATGACCCTGTTCAGCCCTTCACACAGTGTTGCTCCTGTCGCACGAACAATAAGTCGAGTGATTCAGTGCGTCTTGTGTAACTAGTTAAGAAATTTAATTTCTGCAATCTGTCCTAGATGTATTCATCTTTCTGATCTTATTGTTTCAGCTGCTTATAGCAGCACATTCTCCTCCATCGAAGGTAAAAGAACACAATGCAAAGGAAGAACATTAAACAGCAAAAGCCCTACACATATTCGTGAAAAAGAGTGGATGCCCATAACAGCAATCATCTCCTCTTCATTTTCTGTGTCTTTCTGCTAAGATTGAAGTTACCTGCAGTGAATTCAAGGAGAATAGCAACAGTTATGACAGTCCATATGGCATTTTGGCCAATCCCGTGAAAAGGTGACTCCTTTTGCAACAGGCACAGAGATGAAGCCAGTGTCATAGCAAAAGCAACTCTGATGGGGTGGATCTCTCTTCTTGGATCTTCTTTGCACCGTCGCCCACATCACAACACCCGCCTAATTGCCCTTCTCCCACAACATTTTGCCCATCTCCCCAATGAAGATCAAATATCCTCCTTAGTGAGAGATTGAAAATTACCCATTAGAAAAACTGCAGCTCCAATGAAAACTGCTCGAAACACCTAAGCAGAATGTTCTGTAACATACTCGATTAGAAATGCCACCAAAAGATTGCCCAATACCAAAAGATTGCCCAATAATCTATTAAGTATCTTGCACAAAGTTGTGCATGTAGATGAGGAAAACAAAATGATCTGTGAGCTGAAAACATGCTCATTACGAATCCAAAGTAAATGAGAAATTGTGGATACTAACCTGCAATGAACTCCAGCACCAAGTTCACGGTAATCACTGCCAAAATGGCGTTTTGACCAAACCCTTTAGACAACGGATCCATCAGACATAATCGCGAGACCAATGTCAAAGAGACCCAGACCTTCAAAGAATGGACGACCCTCTTGAGATATTCCTTACCTACTTTTGAGATCATCTCTAGATTTCCCCTGGAAGCCTCTTGATTTTTGCAGCAGATTTTTCAGGAAACCTCTCCTCATCAGTGTTCTCTACAGCTTCCCCTGAAGCCCCCAGTCTGCTGCCACCACAATATTCTTGTCTGCACAAACTTTAAAGCACATTCTCCAGAGTACACGATCCAATGAAGCTCAAGCTTTCTGGAGGACATGATCCATTGATGCTCAAGCTTGAGGCAAAATGTGGGAATGGTTCTGATATTGCAGCAAGTTAATGTGTAATTCATTATTAGGCAATGGAACTGTAACGCCGTATATTATGCTGAGTCCTCCCATTCCGCTTTTGCTTTGTCATTGAAGAGGCTCGGCGTCTTGGTAAATTGCCCCCTGCCCTCTCAAGGTTGGACTTACTTACTGAGAGATTGAGACTCAGAGTGGTTGATGCATGTCTCTCCAACATAATCTGGTTGATGGCAACGACTACTAAAGATGGTAGCTTTCATATTAAAAGGATACCTGTATTTTTGTTCTCAAACATCCATGTAGCGTGACAACCGTGTAACCAAAGTGGTGCAAAACGGCTCCCAATGTAATGTAGTGCTGCGAAGGGGAGGTAAAACAGTGTCCTATATGCCTTGGTTCCCAGCCAGCATGTAGTGCCTGCAAAGCTTACGGCACAAAGACGTGTGAAGTTTCATCTTATCATGTCAATCCAAGATGAATATAGTTTTCTTGAAAGAGCAATTGGAAATACCAGAGTATCGTCACCAGTCTTTGAGTCGGCTGTATAATCCTCAGATATGGGATCCGCTGATGGTTCATTCTCATCTTCTACTGACTTCGCCTCACTGAAGTATTCATTAACACATGCTGCAGACAATGTTTTCTCAATCAGAAAGGTCAACCAGACTTCTCATAACTATGACTAAAGTTAAATTCAAAAACTTTATGCTGAAGAATATATGTTTGATGACCCAACAAAACAAAAGAATAGGAGATGTTCCATTTACCTTGAATTGATCTTGACAGGCCTTCTATCTTGGATATCGTAGAACTATGCAGATTTTCCCTTGACAAGTTAGGGAATATGAACAGAGTAGGCTTATGACGCATTGACAGCAATTGGTGTATGGGCATTTGTAGGCAAACTTCACCAGATTTTGATTGCAAAAGCTTGAGACTGATCATATTAAAGGTCAAGTGGAATACCAGGACTCCATTGTTGAAGTTCTTTTTTAGGTGCGGGAAGAACCTGAGGTAGGTAGCTGTATCTCCTATATTTGCACGACCATTGCACATAACTTGATGGGAACTAAAGCAGAGGCAGTTATAAATGCTATAACAAAACTTCCTGAGAAAATAGCTAGAGAAATCTATGAAGATCAACTATCATCATGCACCTGTAAGAAAAACTGCGGCTCCAATAAAAACGGCTCGAAACACCTGACCAGAATGTTTTGTAACATGCTCAATTAGAATTGCCAAGCATGCTACCAAAAGAGTGCCCAAGAATCTATTAAGTATCTTGCCCAAAGTTGCAACTGTCAATGAGGAAAACAAAATTATCTGTGAGGTGAAAACCAGCTCATTATGAATCCGAAGTAAATGGGAAATTCTGGATGCCAACCTGCAGTGAACTCCGGCATCGTGCTCACCGTAGTAATGGCCCAAATAGCGTTTTTGCTGAACCTTTTAGACAACGGATCCATCAGGCAGAACAATGAGACCAATGACAAAGAGGCCCCGACTTTCAAAGAATGCTCTTGGGTCTTCCTACCCACTTTCGAGATCATCTCCAAACTTCACCAGATTTTGATTGCAAAAGCTTGAGACTGATCATATTAAAGGTCAAGTGGAATACCAGGACTCCATTGTTGAAGTTCTTCTTTATGTACGGGAAGAACCTCACGTAGGTCGCTGTATCTCCCATATTTGCACGACCGTTGCACACAACTTGATGGGGACTAAAGCAGAGGCAGTTATAAATGCTATGACAAAACTTCCTAAGAAAATATCTAGAGAAATCTATAAAGATCAAATTTGAGAGATTAAAAATTACCCTAAGAAAAACTGCAGCTCCAATGAAAACTACTCGAAACACCTGACCAGAATGTTTTGTAACATGCTCGATTAGAAGTGCCAAGCATGCTGCCAAAAGAGTGCCCAATAATCTATTAAGTATCTTGCACAAAGTTGCACCTGTCAATGAGGAAAACAAAATTATCTGTGAGCTGAAAACCACCTCATTAAGAATCCGAAGTAAATGGAAAATTCTGGATGCCAACCTGCAGTGAACTCCGGCACCGAGTTCACCGCAGTCACGGTCCAAATGGACCCTTTAGACAACAAATCCATCAGACAGAACAGCGAGACCAATGTCAAAGAGGCCCTGACTTTCAAAGAATGCTCTTGCGGTCTTCCTACTCACTTTCAAGATCATCCCCAGAAATTCCCTGGAAGGCTCTTGATTTTCATGACAGATTTTTCAGGAAGCCCCTCCTCATTAGTGTTCTATAGTTTCCCCTGAAGTGCCCAGTCTGCTGCCACCACCACATCCTTGCTTCCACGAACTTTATAGCACATTCTCTGGAGTACACGATCCATTGAAGCTCATGCTTTCTGGAGTCCATGATCCATTGGAGCTCGAGCTTGAGCCAATATGTGAGAATGGTTCTAATATCTCACAAGTTAATGTGTGATTCATTATTAGGCAGCAGGACCATGAAGGCTTATATTAAGCTCAGATCTCGCATTCCACTTTTGGTTCGTTATTGAATAGGTTTGGCTTCTCGGAAAATTAATCCTTGTACTTACTGAGAGGTTGAGAGATAGAGACTTAGAGAGGTTGATGCTCTACCTGGAATTCACATGTCTCTCCCTACTGAATTGATATTTGCACAGCCATTACACATAATACCAGATATTTGCATGACCATTGTACATAACTTGATGAACTAGAGGCAGTTATAGATGCTACAACAAAACTTCGCAAGAAAATAGCTAGAGAAATCTATGGAGATCGAATATCATCAATAGAGAATATTTGTTAATTAGAGCCGTGTTGAGCAGACAATACGCCTTAAATGTGTTACAAGAAGAAGAAAATAGCGTCAGGGCACTCATCGTAAAAAGTAATATCTACACTATTCTGTTCCTGATGGAGGGAAATGAATCTCAACAAAGTCCAATTTTGTTGTTTCAAGCGTCACAACGTCCTCGCCCGCTTTATACTCCTTGAACCGAGCTATCCTCCCCAGTTCTTTGGCTTCCTCAATAACATGATCAAGCCTAGCCACCGCCTCCACTAGCAAAGAAGCAAATGCAGCTAAAGGAAGTGCCTTGGAGAACTCGAGGCTAGCTTTTGCAAGTTTACTCCTCTGTGGCCTTAACACCTTCTGAATACCATGCACTGGTTCAGGAGGTCTTGCGGTTTTCGACTCAATCAATGGAGAAGAATTGGCATCGAAGCTTGTCGGTTGAGAGATTCTGGAGTCCTTTCTGTTCATCGAGTCTGAAAGAATCTGTGGTTGGGACTGTATTGCGGTGTTGAGGTCCTGCAAAGCTATATGAAGATGAGACGAGAGAATTTCCAGAGAAAAATGGCGGCGATTCCTCATGCTATTAGCAAGTTCCACCAACACGTTCGATACCTCTCCAGCTAAACGGGTACACTGGTTCTTGAAGAGAGCACGTACAGATGGTGGAGTCTAGCAACATTACAATTGCATCCATGAGTTTATTATCAAGGAAGAAACAAAATCAAATCTAGTAATCAGGGAATGTTTCTTCAACGTGACAAAAATGATCCTATGTGTCTAGAATTGCTCTCTAGTTAGAGACAAGAAGATATACAGCAGATTCCCTGAGAAGAGATAGACTAAAAATTTGAGTTTAGTTTCCAATTTTATTCAAGGCAAAAAATGACGCAACCATGATAGGTAACAATTTGGTAGAACTTCTGTCAAATAATCTACACTAGAGAATCTAACAAGAAAGTGGAAATTCTTTACTCTGATCTGATATGCAAGTATTGCATGTAGTAGTATGAATAAATATCCCTAGCAATGATTTCCCTAACTCTATAAAAAAAAAACATCTAAATTGTTGGGCTATTGGCCGTTAACTCTACAAGACACAGATTGGCGCATGTGATGTCATAGCTGCAGCTACTTCAGAAAACATTTGTCATATTGATTATAGCTCCAATGGGAATTGATTTTCAATACCTTGATTTCTGTGTGCAAACAACCATGTAAAGCCATAATCGTGTAGCCAAAACGGCGTAGAGCAACTCCGAACTTCACATACTGCTGCCACGGAGATTTGTAACAGCTCCCTCGGTTTCTCGGCTCCCAACTAGCATATAAAGCCTGCAAAATTGCAACAAGAAAAGTCAAATATAGTTTGTTTTGGATTCCAAATTGAGGGTCACGAAACCAAGTGACCATTACCATGGTTTCATCAGTGTACTTGGAATCCAATACTTTGATGCAGTTTTGGTCGATGGAATCCTTTGACAATTTGTCTTGGATTTCTGTCATCTGATCATCGCCAAAATACTCCCCAACACAGGCTGCGAGGAACCCACTTCAGTTGAATTGAACCATTTCGCAAGAGTGCGAGCGGAAACTGAAAGATGCATATCATACCTTCTACAGATTGTGCTAGTCCTTCAAGCTTGGCTATTGTGGATTTATGGAGGTCATCACCTGACCAGGTTGGGAAGACAAGCAGACTCAAGAAAAGACATATTCCACAGCCAATTGCGATAGTGTAGAAGCGGTCTCGCGCCATCTTTGTTGTATTGTCGATGCGGTAATTGGACACGAGTATCAAACTGAAGGTCAAAATGAATATCATGACCCCGTAGTCACAATTCTTCTTTATAGTGGGAATGAACCTCATGTAGGTTGCTGCAGCTCCTGTGACATTCACAATGCAGCACAGTGAGAAAGGAGGGAGCAGCATTGCATAGAGTGACGAACTTTGCTCGAAAAAGGGAAAAAAAGGATTGGAAAAAGATTGCACTGGGCACTATAGAGCCCTGGTAAATTGATGGGCAGTTTTGCTAGCCTGTTAAACATTGACTTGATGAAATAACTGAGTAACAAAAAATGATCTATAGTCGATATCAATTCCTTTGGCCTAATGTCCAATTTGAAGTGTTGACAACTGACGACGGCGCTTGGGATCTACTAAACTGCATAATTTAGTTTGAGGCCACTCAACAATTACTCAGAATATCCCGATACTTGGCACTCACCAATGACAAAAACTGTCCATCCCATGACCACTGCTCTGGGAATAGGCCGATCTGCCGTAAGATACTCAACAAAGAGTGCGAATAGTCCTGCTAACAGTGTCCCGACACCCCTGTTCAGCCCTTTACATAGTGTAGCCCCTGTCATACCAACAATAAGTCAAGTGATTCTGTTGCGTTTTGGAGGATTCAGAAGGACATTAGAAGCAGAATTGTTGCTTCTGAAGGATTCAGAAGCAGTTCTGTTTCTGCTTCTGAATTGTTTTGAAGGACATTCAGATGCACAAAAAACAAAGTCGAATAAAGAACAGAACGTATTCCAAGAGCGAGATTTTAACGTATGGAAGGGAAAACTTCAACTCTTTTTATTCCACACGATTGTAACACTTAAATACATACTCCAAAACAAATCTTTATTCTAAATCTACTAGGATTCTAATCAAAACAGAATATTTGAATAATAAAACAGGAAAGTATCTAGTATATTCAAATCTTAATAAAATCTAATCAAATCAAAATATTCTGCAGCCTTGATACACAACATTCTCCTCTTGAATCAAGTGCTGCACATTCCCAGCTTTGCTCTCAAAACTTCAAATCGACTAACGTTGAATGGCTTCGTGAATATATCTGCAAGTTGTTCTTCTGAACTGCAGTATACCAACTTTACTTCTCCAGCCTTCTGCACCTCTCTCAGAAAATAATATTTGATCTTGAAATGCTTTGTTTTTCCGTGAAATACAGGATTATGTGAAATTGCCAATGCAACTTGATTATCTACAAACACTTCAATGCCTTCTTCTTACTTCAGATGCAGATCATCCATCAGCTTCTTCAATCATAATGCTTGATTTACAGCTGCAGTAGTTGCAATAAACTCAGCTTCTGCAGTTGATTGAGCTACAATTTCTTGTTTCTTTGAACTCCAGGAAAAACACGCTGAACCAAATGTGAAACAATAACCTGAAGTGCTTTTCATATCATCCATCGAACCTGCCTAGTCACTATCTGAATACCCCTGCAACTTAAACTCTTGAACTTTACAGAATTTAATCCCATATGAAAGAGTAGCCTTTAAGTATCTCAACACCCTCTTTGCTGCTACCATATGTAACTTACTTGCACAATCAAGAAATCTAGACAAGACACTTACAGGAAACATGATGTCTGGTCTAGTTGCCGTGAGATACATAAGACAGCCAATCAAACTTCTGTAAACTCTTTCATCTGCAGGTTCTAAACCATCATCCTTCTGAAGCTTTTCCTTCTGAATCATTGGAGTACTCACACTCTTGCACTCCTCCATGTTAAATCTCTTCAGAATCTCATTCGAATACTTCTTCTGAAATATAAAAACTTCATTCTGAATCTGACTAATTTCCATCCCCAGAAAATATGACATCTCACCAAGATCTGTCATCTCAAACATCTTCATCATCTCTTGTTTAAATGCAACAATCTGAGCACTCTTACTTCCTGTTACTAGCAAATCATCTACATAAAGTGATACTACCACCAAGTCAGATGCTAACTTCTTGACATATAGAGTGGATTCACTTAGGCTTTTCTCAAAACCCAAGTTCAGCAAGTGCTCATCAATCTTACTGTACCAAGCTCTAGGAGCTTGTTTCAAGCCATAGAGAGCCTTTTTCAACAAATAAACCTTCTCCTCCTAGCCTGGTGCGACAAAACCTTCTGGTTGCTCAACATAAATCTCCTCCTGCAATACACCATTCAAAAAAGCAGATTTTACATCTAACTGATATACTTTTCATCCTTGTTGAGCTGCCATGGCAAGAGTCATTCTGATTGTATCCATTCTTGCCACTGGTGCAAAGGTTTCAGAGAAATCAACTCCCCAAACCTGTGCATATCCTTTCACAACCAATTTGGCCTTGTACTTATGCACTGAGCCATCAGAATTTAGTTTGGTTTCGAAGACCCATTTTACACCAATCACCTTCCTGTCTTCAGGCCTCTCTACTAACTCCCATGTATGGTTCTTTTCAATCATAGCCAACTCTTCATTCATTGCAATCAACCACTTCTGATCACTTTTAGCTTCCTCATAACTCGAAGGTTCCAAAACAGCCACACTGCACCTCTGATATATATCAGTCAGAGTTCTGGTCCCTCTAACTGGAACATCATCCTCCAGCTCGTCAGGTTCCAGAGATACCTTCTTCTGCTTGTCTTGTGACTCTTCTGTCCAGTCCCATTGTTCATCTTCAAAGAACTGAACATCTCTGCTAGTGATCACCTTCCCTGTATGTGGTTGATAGATTCTGTAGGCTTTTGATATTGAACAATAGCCAATAAAGATTCCAGATTCAGCTTTCTCTCCCAGCTTGTCTCTTTTGACCTGTGGGATATGAGAAAAACACAAACAGCCAAACACTTTTAGATTTCGCGATATTGGCTTGACACCAAACCAAGCTTCAAAGGGTGTCTTCTTCTCCAATACCCTTATAGACAGTCTGTTCAGAAGAAAGACTGCTGTGTTTGCTGCTTCTGCCCAAAACTCTTTTGGCAGATTCTTCTCATGTAACAGACATCTAGTCATCTCCATGATGGTTCTATTCTTCCTTTCACTAACTCCATTTTGTTGTGGAGAGTAAGGAGCAGTAAGTTGATGCTTAATACCAGCTTCTTCACAGAAAGAGTTAAACCTCTGCGAAGTGTATTCTGTTCCATTATCAGATCTGATGACCTGAATCTTGCAGCCACTTTGGTTCTCAACCCATCTCTTAAACTTCAGAAACACCTCAGCAACTTCTGACTTTTGCTTCATGAAGTAAATCCAGCACATTCTAGTATAATCATCAATGAAGATAATGAAATACCTGCTGCCATTTAGTGAAGGAGTCGCATGTGGACCACAGAGGTCTGTATGGATCAGCTGTAGCTTCTTTGTAACTCTCCAAGTTGATTCTTTGAATGGAAGTCTCGTCTGCTTGCCCAACAAACAAGACTTGCACCTTGTGATCTCTTCCTCCATACTCGGTAACCCAGTTGCCATCTCATTCCTCTGCATAAACTGCAACCCTTTATGATGAAAGTGACCCAACCTCTTGTGCCATAACTCTGAATCACTAGCTTGACACTTGAATGCCATTTGCTCCTTCTCGAGAGGATTCAGAGAGAAACTCTTCTTCTGCATTTTGATTCTGAACAACTTCTGTCCATCTGAATCAAATATCAAACACTCTCCTTCTTCAAATACCACCTTAAATTCCTTTTCTACTAACTGACCGACACTTAGCAAGTTCTGATCAATCTCAGGGACATACATTACATCAGAAACAAACTTTGTTCCAGCACAACTCTCCATTGCTACAGTCCCTTTACCTTTCACTTTTAAATACTCACCATTCCCAATCCTCACTCTTGACTTCAATGACTTATCAAGATCAGTGAACAACTTTTCATCACTTGTCATATGGTTTGTACAACCACTATCAACAAGCCAACTATCACATGGAGTACTAGAAGAGAAACAAGAAGCAACAAAAAGTTGATCTGCCTCTTGTTGAACTGTAGAGTGTGCTTCACCTTGATGCTGATCTCCTTTCTCTTTGCAGAACTTCTCAATGTGCCCAAGCTTCTGACACTTTCTACATCTTATATCTTGTCTCTTCCAACACCTAAAGTGTGGATGATTCTGTTTTCCACAATGCTTACACGAAGAATACCTTCCCCAATTGTTCTTCGAATTAGCAGCATTATTCTCTCTCGCAGTAGCTTCTGAACCACTACCACCATTCCACTTCTTCCCTTTCCACTTCTTGTCTTTCTCTTTAACATTCTGCTGTACCTTGGCTTGTAGAGCTCCTTCGGCACTACCTTCTAACCTCATTAACCTCCTCTGCTCTTGCGCTTGCAAAGCACTTAGCAATTCGGCAAATCGAATCTAAGACAAATCCCTGGTATTCTCCAACGAGGCAATTGTTGTCTCAAACCTTTTGGGCAAAGAGACAAGAATTTTCTGCACTAACCTATTTTCAGAGAGATTAGTGCCTAGAACTCTTGCCTGATTTGCTATGTTTATCAATTTATCAGAATACTCCTTAATTGTCTCAGACTCCTTCATCTGAAGTCTCTCGAATTTTCTTATTAGATTCAGCCCCTTCATGCTTCTGATCCTTTCATCTCCTTGATACTCGGCTTTAAGGTAATCCCAGATAGCTTTTGCTGAATCGCAAACCATGATTCTGCTGAAGATTGCAGGTGAAACAGCAGCATATAAACAAGACTTCGCCTTTGCTTTCCTTGTAACCCTCTCCTTGTGATACCTGATGTGATTGATGGTTGCGTTGTCAAGAATGGGAGCAACTTCATAATCTTCTTCTATTGCTTCCCAAAAATCACAACCCTCTAGATAAGCTTGCATCCTCACTGACCAGGCTTGATAATTTTCTCCATCAAACATTGGTGGAGCCATGGCCGAAAAACCACTCGATCCAGCCTCCATCTTGCCTTCGTCTTCTTTGGATACAAACACACTCTCAATCAATCTCACAAGTCACTCACAGCACAGCCCCTTAAGATCAAGAGAGCTCTGATACCAATTGTTGCGTTTTGGAGGATTCAGAAGGACATTAGAAGCAGAATTGTTGCTTCTGAAGGATTTAGAAGCACGTCAGAAGCAGTTCTGTTTCTGCTTCTGAATTGTTTTGAAGGACATTCAGATGCACAAAAAACAGAGTCGAACAAAGAACAGAACGTATTGCAAGAGCGAGATTTTAACGTATGGAAGGGAAAACTTCAACTCTTTTTATTCCACACGATTGTAACACTTAAATACATACTCCAAAACAAATCTTTATTCTAAATCTACTAGGATTCTAATCAAAACAGAATATTTGAATAATAAAACAGGAAAGTATTTAGTAGATTCAAATCTTAATAAAATCTAATCAAATCAAAATATTCTGCAGCCTTGATACACAACAGATTCAATGGAAAGAGTGACAACAATATTCCCAGATTTAATTTCGTATATGACTGGTTAAGAATTTAATTTCCAGGAACTGTCCTAGATGTATTACTGGTAAAAAAATCTTTCTGATATTTGTGCTTCAGATGCATGTAGACATTGTCCTCAACCAAAGGTAAAAGAACACGAAAAACACAAAGAAAGTTCAAACGCAAAAGCGCTACACATATTCCCAAAAATTTGAATGCCCATATCAGCAATGATCATTTCATTTTTTTTGCTAAGATTGAAGTTACCTGCAGTGAACTCGAGGACAACAACAACAGTCATGACAGCCCAGATGGCATTTTGGCCAATCCCTTGAGAGAGTGACTCTAACAGGCACAGCAATGAAGCCAGTGCTAAAGCCAAACCAACTTTGATTGAGTGGATCACTCTTCTTGGATCTTCTTTGCCCATCTCCCACATCATAACACCCACCTTACCTGGAAATCTCAGCACTTTCTCAGCAAAAATTCCGAGATTTGATTTCTCATTACAGAAACTCCCTGCCATTGCAATCTGAAACACACTGATTAACCCACAATGTTCTCTTACACTTTTTTCCGAGAGAACTTCCCAGCTGGTGAGAAGACTAATTCAGTTTCTCTTTAAACATCTATTGTTGCACTCATATATAAAGGAGCTAGAGACCCATATTTCGACCACACTGAAATGGAAAAATAATGTTCAACGTATTCATACATCATTGGTCAATTTAAAACGCAAAATAGCCCCTTGTGTTTTTAATCTACAGATCGTACTGATTGTACGTTAACAAGCATTTCGAGATGACTGTTAATATTTTTCATGAAGTGGGAAGACATGGGTCAATAATCCTGGCACATACTAAAACACATCTGAAGCAATTTTACCTGGGACAGGTTCCTAGAGTACTGCTTTTTCCCACCAAGTGTGGGACAGATTGGCTGCTTAAGACAAGTCTTCATGTTCTTTGATCTTGGTAACCGCAATGGTGTTTCTGAGGGAGGTCAAACTGGACCGAGGTTTTGGGACCAGAAAAGTGCTGCAAAAATCTATCTGGGGTGGGTGCTTACTGCTTTACAATGTTCACGATTTCTTGTGATTTTCATTTGTTTTACTTGTTTCTTCCAATCGAGTACGCATTTTGTTTGGTTTGGAGAGATTTTAAGCCATATTGTAGACATAAATCTGCGAAAGTCATGATGGAATCATACCAAATCAAATATCGGAAATGTTGAAATATAGAAAGAGGGTGTGATGTTGGTGAGAGGGGCTACACGGAAGGACCCGCTCTTGGATGGTCCAAGCAAAGGTACGCCCCTTTGTCACCAATTGCGGCAATTAGATTAATAGTTAGCATTGACATGACGTGATTAGATTAATCTAGGGCCATGTTCACCAAGGACCTAACAGGGTGCACCCAAGTGCGAACCTGTAATAGGATCCACAAACTTTGTTCGTAGCAGATTGTGAGTGATTGGAACATATGAAAAATAAGGTAGATTTAGGATTGTCGAACATTTTGCCAGGTGAAAGCAGCCGGGTTCCCTCAAAATAGTCCTCCAGGCACTCTGTGCTAATGAAATGGTTTTCAATATCAGTAATCCATGAAGAACATTGTCTCAATAAATGAATCTCACTCTATGATAGATATGATACCAAGCCATGTCAACCATGGCCAGCTCTCTAATACGTGATTTTCTATGTCTCTCCTGCTTAATGGCCATCTATCTATTCTGCTCCATGGGAAGGCAGATCATTGCGGCAGACATCCACAGGTGGGCGCTCGCAAGTGATAGAGATCTTATCGCCGGATCTAAACTCTTTAAAGCATGCAACCTGTCCCAATTCCTCCACTTCCTCGATCACTAGGTCGAGCCTTGCGACTGTCTCGACCAGCAGGGCAGCAAAAGCTGCGAAGGGGAGAGCCTCTGAGAACTCCACGCTTGTGATGGCGATCTTGCTCAGCTGCGGCCTCAGGGCCTTCCTCTCAATCTCCCTTGATTGCTCGGAAGCTCTTTTGTTCCTCCACTCCAGTATGGCAGAACTGTCCGTCTTTACACTAGGCAATGAGACTTTGGAGACCTTTTGGTTCTTTTGGCTAGCCTGTGCAGCTGCCAGGGCAAGCATGTTCGGTGTTTGGTTATCATTTGAACCTAGGAAGAGCCTCGGTTGGGATTTGATTGCGGTGTTTAGGTCTTGCAAGGCCTCATGGAGATGATCGGACAGTATCTCGGGCGAGCACTGGCGGCGGTGCCTCACACTGTCGGCGAGCTCCATCAGGACCTTTTGTACCTCCTTGGCGAGTCTAATGCATGGGTCCTTGAAGAGCGCGCGAACTGCAAGCGGGGTCTAGAAATCAACAGACAAAAGACTATCTAGATTAGTCCTCCGCCAGATATCCTTAGAATCATGAAACTGTGTTCACTTCAAGAATCGCAACATACAATTTGCACTAACAGGACCATAGTTTTAGAGAATAACAAGGAACATAGATCTTTGTCTCTTTTCTCATGAATGCGACAAATTGAAGATATGCTGATATGCTGTGTTCCTCAGGTACTATTTCAAGTGAACGGATCTGGGAATAATTATAAAGTGAAAATTTGGATCTCCTTATCAGAGCAGAAAAAGTTATACCTAGAAAGGCCTGCTTTATGTCAATAGTGAAAACTTCCTCCTAACACTTCTTAATATGTGACGAATACATCAAGGGTTGCTCAGACGTCTCATTTTCCCGAAAATTGGTTAAAGTTTCACTGATCAAGGGAAGGTAACTTCACAGAAGAAAGCAATAACTTTTGCAGGTCAACTATCCATAATGGGTGTTGGAGCACAAAAAAGTTAAAAAGTGACCTTTTATCTGATAAGGATTGAAGTAACACCTGCAAACTGCTCCTGTTAATAACCATGATGATGTCTACGTTGGTGGACAATGGTGATCATATTGAAGGATACCTGTATTTCTGTTCTCAAACACCCATGTAGCGCGACAACTGTGTAACCAAAGTGGCGCAGAATGGCTCCCAATTTAATGTATTGCTTCCATGGGGAGATATAACAGTGTCTTTTACGCCTCGGTTCCCAACTAGCATGTAGTGCCTGAAAATTTCACGGCACAAAGTCGTGTAAAGTCTCTTCTTATTCATCTCAATCCAAGATCAATATGTTTTCCTTGAAAGAGCATTACCAGAGTCTCATCACTAGTCTTAGAGTCCAAGACGGCCTTATAACCCCTGTATATGCGATCCTCCGTTGGTTCGTTTCCCTCTTCTGTTGAGTTTGCCTCACTGAAATATTCATTAACACATGCTGCAAGCAATATTTTCTCGATCAGAAAGGTCAACCACACTTCTTCTAGCTATGACTAAAGTTTAATTTCCGTTATTTGGGCTGAAGAGTACGGGTTTGTTACCGCATCAACACAAAAGAATAAGAGGTGTTCATTTACCTTCAATGGATCTCGCCAGGCCTTCTAGCTTGGATACAGTAGAATTATGGAGATCTTCCCCCGACCAGTTAGGGAATATCAACAGAGTCATGAAAAGGCAGATGGCGCACCCAATGGCAATGGTGTAGAGGCGCTCTTGGGCTATCTTCAACACATTTGGAAAGCGATAGCTTGACACTGTGATCAAATTAAACGTCAAGAGGAATATCACGACTCCATAGTCATAGTTCTTCTTTATATACGGAAAGAACCTCATGTAGGTAGCTGTAGCTCCTGTAAATATTGCAACAAAAAAGGCAGAAAAGTTGTAAGCAGACTCGTGATGAGAAAATTTCACCATGAATATTTGGAGAGCAATTCACAGATGGATAAACAATTTGTTTCATCACTAGAGAGAGACCAAAATTACCAATCAGAAAAACAGCGGCTCCAATGAAAACGGCTCGAAGGACCTGACTAGAATTCGTTGTAACATACTCAATTAGAAATGCCAAGGACCCTGCCAAAAGAGTGCCCAATCCTCTATTAAGTCCCTTGCACAAAGTTGCACCTGTCAATGAGGGAGATAAAATGATCTGTTAGGCTAAAAGAATCTCATTACTAATCCGAAGTAACCGGAAAATTCTAGCTATCAACCTGCAGTGAACTCCAGCACAACGACCACAGTCATCACGGCCCAAATGGCATTTTTCCCAATCCCTTCAAACAACGGCTCCATCAAGTACAACAGCGAGACCAATGTCAAAGATGAACCGACTTTCAAAGAATGGATGAACCTCCTGGGATCTTCCTTACCCACTTTCCACATCATCCCCCAGATTTTCCCTGGCAGCCTCTTGATTTTCTCCACAGATTTTCCAGAAAACGTCTCCTCATTAGCGTTGTCTGCAACTTTCCCTGAAGCCCCCCGGTCCTCAGCCATTGCCATATCCTTGCCTGCATGAACTTTAGAGAATATTTTGTGGAGTGTATGATCAATTGAAGCTAGAGTTATCCTGAGAAAGATAGGCATAATAGCGCAAAATGTGAGAATGGTTGCGATTCTCTCAGGAAGTTTTTGTGTGAGTCAGTAATAGGCAGTGGGACAATGCAGGCATTATATTGCTGTCAGTCCACTTTTGGTTTGACATTAAGGAGGGTCGGCTTCTGGTGGCAAACTCCTCCTTGTCCTCTCTGCAAGGTTAGAGTTATTTATTGAGAGGTGGAGGGAGGGAGGGAGGGAGGGAGGGAGAAAGACTCAAAGAGGTTGATGCTCTAGCTGGAATTCACATGTCTCTCCCCACTAAAGTTCTTCAGACTATTAAAGATGGTAGCTTTCATTTCGGCTAGAAGTCAAATGCAAGAAGATAATCTATATAACTAGATGGGAACAACACACTACCCGAAATTTAGGCAGATTCACTCACCAATACTCATGGCAAGAACAACGAGTGCCCGGTGATGGGTAACCCTGAGGCACGGTAACTCGTTAAGCATGCTTAATAAAAGAAATCTGTGAATTTGAAGGCATTAACCGTTTGCATCATCAGAAATGTTAGTGTATTGAGAATTGCAACCTCTCTTAACAAATGCCGCCCGGCGCGGAGAACTTATTTCTCCGTTTTCCTCTTGCTTTCACACTTTTCTTATTCTTCTGTGTAGGATTTAACTAGAGTGAAGAAGTCGGACCCCTATTAAGCGCGGAAATGGTGTTCAAGAAAAGAGAAGCAATATTAGGCCTCTTGTTATGCTCCATCACTGTCATTCACGAGAATGAGCAAAAGCAAGGTTGGGCCACAGAAGAACATGCAGTTTGTGGAAAAAATCAAATTAGTTCATTGATTCATAACATACAAGCCAAATACTTCCAAATAGCTCCTGAAGAAGCACATGACCTCAGCTTAAACTTCGATATTGGTGATTCCATTTGTCATCAGGCATGGAATATTATTTAGTATCAGATTGTCAGCGCCTTTTTGCTGAATTTTCTTGGTGGGGTATCTTCATTTTCGCTTCTAATTATCTCCTTAGCTAAGATAATTCTGCTTTATATGAGTTTGTGCCGCGAAATCGATGTCTTTGCGCTTTGACCAACAACAATAAAAAGTGCAGCAACATTGAAGGCTCAAGATGGTGAAGGACAGAGACACCTGGAACTGTCCAGGTGCAAAGATGCACACGCTTGGGAAGAGTCACGAGCTAAAGAAGCCCCATGGAAAAAGATACTAGAAAAGTTTTTGCAACTTGGTAGAAAAGGAAAGACACGAAAAGGGAGAGATCTTGGATCGTTAACCTAACATCACACACCCTCGGACACTTTTTTCAACGCTGTCTGTGACCTCTCAAGACAGCTAGTTGCTTGACCTTTTTAACCGCAATGTCTTGGTGTGCAAGAATCAGACAATCCCGTGCACTGGTATAGCCTACGAACTGGAAGCTCAGGTTTTACCATGTGGCACTTGCGTTGGCCTCACAAAAGTCGTGAAATCCAGCTCTGGCACAACCACTAGATGTATTGAGCAACAGGGAAAGCATTTGGAGGTCAGGAGTTGCAGTTTCTGACCTGAACAAGAATGGGACTCGCTACGAAGCTACCGTGGAGATTTCCGGAAGGGAAATTCGAATAGGACACGGGCGGTAACAATCAACTCAAAGCCGACACAAATCGGCATGGCATGAGTTAACACATCTAGATGATGGAGACCACTTGATTTTTTCTAATTTACTTTGCATGAGGTCCATAACATAATTACACTGCCATAAGCCCACGCACACAACAGAAACAGCCAAAAAAACCATGAACAACGCGAAGACAACAACTTGACCGACATAATATTTCCTTTAGACGGAAAAACTAGCCTTAAGCGTCAGACCATGTTATGTCCATCCATCCCCAGTTCCCTTTAGGCACGTCCAAGGCTTCCCACACGGCTCTAGACGCATCAACGATGTCGTCATCACACGGAGGCTGATGATCGTGGTCCGCATCACACCCCATATTCGAGTAGCATTCATCGACCACCATGGCCACCATGCTCCTCCCGTTGCCGTTAATAGTTATGTTGTGGTGACACCTGCTCATGTTGTCGAACAAGCCCATGGATAGTGCCACAATCGGTAAATTGTCAGAATGGTACTTGTTGTCGTACTCCGACGGACCTCCGCCGTCATTGCCCTTCTCAAAGCTATTGAGAGTGAGGTGGGCTTTCGTGTGGCCAGACACCGGGGGAACACCGATAAACGGGGTACATTTTGCCTTCCACGCAACAATCCAACTCTTCACCCGTCTAGCATTGTCCGGGCGGCGGTTTCCCCCATCTGGTTCGACCGCTTGCACGGAAACTCTGCACTTCAACCTCCGCGAATTGCACATAGGTCACCACAAGAACAAGAAGCATGAAAGTGACTGGTTTGACGCTAAGATTCCCCATTCCGTGAAATTCTGCATGCAAGAAAATGAATCAGATGAAGAGATATATAGAAACTGGTCGCACTCGGACTGTGTACAAGACAAAAGAGGATACCAAGATGGTGGGTCAGCATAATACAAAAGAGAAAACCAAGATGGTGGGGAGGAGTAACTTTCATCTTCTGGCAATATTGAATTGACCACTGTCTCGAATGTGCAATTTGAAGTGGGTGTCTCATGGACCGTTACATTGTCTGAACCTATTGATAGTTTGATCACGAAGCTTCCAACGAACCATGAAAAGAATTGCTTAGGTTGGACATTGGTGTTTACTAATTTGATAAACCGTACAGATGCATGCAAAGCCAAGAGACGGCAAAAACGAATTTCCTTCAGCTACTGTCAAAAGAAATGTAATATACTTGACATGCTAGACTAGTTTGCATAACTGCCACTGTGTAACGATAATCGTCATCTGAGTTCCTTTAATTAGGTAGCATCCTTTGCTGTAATTGTAAGGTTGCTTGAAAAACTTGTCTGAAATTTTCACCGACAAATTGCAGTGTAACTCCCACATTTCAATCTCAAGGAGCAGGCCTGGAGAAGGCAGCCTCCTATTAACACCAACAACAATGCTAGGCATACAAAAATTTGTTCAAAAGGGGAATTCCCAGGGTTCAATCACCCGGTTAGAATCTGTAACATCACTTTGTAAGCTAGGCTGTGTAACTCTAGTATCACTTTATAGCTATATACACCTTGACAATGTTGATCCAGTTCCAGAAAGATTATTTGAGACCTGCTCAGTAACAAAGGACCAACTGGGACAAATGCAGACAAAGGCATCAATTATTTCAAGCTACCTCCAAAGACCCAGATTGCCTCCTCAATCGGAACTTGGCACATAGGACATAAGACTTTCTCCTTATACCCGTATTTGTCGCTGCAGTCGGCACACAGAACCTCATGGGCACATGGCAAGAAGAGAATGCGGACTTCATTTTTCCTGCAGATTATACATTTTCTATGATCATGCAGCATCAGCGTTGCTTCGGTGTCCCTAGCCGCTATTTTTAGATCTGAAAGCTCTTGCTCCAGTCTCAGGACTTTCTCCCTGTATGGCTTCAACTCTGTCTCTATTCTTAAGCGCAGATCTTCTAGCCTTTTCTTACTGTCAGCCTTCGCTGCTTCCAATGCTTGCTTTTGTTCCTTAAGCTGTGCATTGGCAAGCTCTTTTGCATCTGCCGCCTGCCTCCACTTCATCTGCAGTTTAATATAATGCACAGGAAGTTGATCACAAAAAAGGAAATTCTAAAAGGAAAAAATTGACATGAAAAGTGTTATAGTATCTCTAGCTAATTTTCAGATGCAAAAGAATGTCGGATGGGCGAAAATCAGATATTCTCTGATTTCCATAAAAGTAATAGAAAGAACTTGTCAGTTAAGCTCTATCGTGTAGTGTTTTTGTTCCCTTGAAGATGTTTCACATTAAGCTTAAAAAAGCCAGACTTCTTGAACACAGATTCCCCCGATAATGATCATGACAACTTAATGTGATAAAAGAAACAGAATCAGCTAAGAAATTTCTGACTATGTTTTAGAGGTAGATTTGGAATGCTAGAAGAGTAAAATGAACTATACGGCAACTAAAGAAACCATCGAAGATGGGAAGGGAAGTTCTTCCCTCTTACATGGAAACCAGAGAAAAGAAAATACACCAAGTAAATTGCAGGAGAATTTGTTTGATATTCAAAGAAGAAATACTTAAGCTAAGATAACCACTTCATGGGTAACTTCAAAGTTTCTCTTCTTAGTTGTCTGTGCCAGAGTTTTGTGCGTTCAGGAATTTAAATCAAGACCCCAATGCCAGTCTGATAACCATAAATCTGTAAGTGACTAAGCGAGCTTCAATTACAAGGTACATACATTAACCACAATCTCATGTTCAGTACGTTTGACAGTTCGCTTTTTTCCTTCTACAACATCAGAAAACAACAGGACTGCTTCTTAGGTTGTCGACAGAGAATGAAAACCAAATCTTGTACTGATTACTTATGCCTTCCACTAGTCATCTTGGCTCGGACCCATCAAAATATAGAAGTAGGTCCTCTTATCACAGTACTGAATTGATTGTATGTCAACTCGCTGATGAATTGCCAGATAGACACGAAATTCCCTGTTTGTACGGACTCAAAGATATAGAAAGCTAAACTTCAACAAATATGATGAAAGACATCAAATCTGACCGGAGAGCAAACAAACATAATTACAGATAAAGATTCAGGCACAGTAAGTAGATTGTGTACGCTTGGACTATGAATTTAACAGACCTCAACTTCCCTCTGAGCTTGCTCTATGTCAACCAACTGCTGCTGTAAGCCAGTGATCTTCCGTTTCTCCTCTGCAATCGCCTCTTGAAACTTGACTTTCTCTTTCTCACTAGCCAAGAGTTTCTTCAGGTTCTTCTGTTCCCTCTTTGCAATCTCCCGACAGGCGTTAGCAGATTCCGATGCACTCAGGTTAAAAGCCTCCAAATCCGCCTTGATTTTGGCGTTCTCATTCTCGACCCGTGTCATGGCTGCGTGAGTAGCCTCCGCTTGGGCACCCATCTTCCTCAAAGCACTTTCCCTCTCAGAGAGCTTCATCCTGGTACTCGCATCGAGAGTCGGTTTACCTTTCTTCAACAAGTGACGACTCTCCGCCATCTCCTTTCTCAACGTCTCGAGCTCCAATAAAGCACTGTCAACACTTTTCTCTGCCTGGATTGCCTTCTGGCGAGCCCACGCCTCTCTCTCCTTCACTTGTCTCTCGTGATCCTCAATTTGATTCTGCAAGTGCAAAATAAGGGCATCCTTTCTATCTTCTGGCGAGTCAACCAAATTCCCATCAAGATTTAAATTGCTAAGTGTCTCCGCCACAGAGTTCATCCATGCTTTGTGCTCCAAAACACTAGACTCGACACAAGCTTCAGGTTGCGAAACCACCGTGGCATCCCCCCTCACAGAAGCATTTAAGGGCATAAAGGTCTGGGCCAACAGATGCATCGAGTTTGCCCGGACAGCAGCAACAACCTTAGCGACATTCTTTTTCAGCATTGACTTCAGTTCCGGTGACAAACCAAACCTCTCTGGGACCTCGATATCGCTTTGCAAATGCTCTTCGTCATTCGGCCCATGGTTGTTCTGTTCATTGCCGACGGCCAACATATCTGAAGGAACCCCTGACTCTTCTACTAACCACCGAATCCCCACACAACGGTTGAACCTACAGTACGGCGGCAGATAAAAATCAACCGCGTCCTTGTCACTGCTATCAGATTTCCAATTCCCTTCAGATGGAGGCATTGCAACTGCCAAACCCAAATGGAGTGCGCTAAGAAGGAGAGACCACATCGCCTTCCTTCTACTGTGGTGAACCTGTTGCAGCACGTGAAGCACGCAACCCAGCGAGTGCTCCACCATTTTCGCCAAGCTCTTGAACACGATCCCATTCCCCTCGAAAATCGGGTTCCTACTACGGCAATCACCAGTCAAGTAAGTGAGCGCGTTGTTGAATATATTCGACAGCACGTCCTCATCCCCATAACAATGCCCGTTCCTCAGGACCGCCTTCAGCGCGGTTTCCTCATCATACCCCATATCCACAAGCCTATGCAATGCCTCTATGTACTTTTCCTCCAAAGCTCCCAGCAGTATATTCTCTAAAAGTTGCATCTCCGGCAACTTTTTGGCATCTTCTTGCGAGAAACGCTCAACCGAGGGGCCAATCGCAGGGGATGGGGTCGGGAGCCAGCTAGGATCAGAACTCGGGATTCGGCTGGCACGACCCTCGCAGCCGTTCTGAGGGGTTGAGCCTTGTCCGGTCCCCGAAACAGAGTTCGGCACTTGACCCGGTTGATCACGGGGTTTGGGTTGCGGGTTCTGCAACTGCGGTCGTCGGTTCTTGGATTTTTGCTTGTTTCTTGCGCTCTTACCCATCGAGCGTGTGCGGTTGATGTCACTGCCAAAACAGAGTCTTGTTCATACGATCGAGAGAGAGAGAGAGAGAGAGAGAGAGAGAGAGAGAAATTCGAGAAAATGGGTAGGGTTTGGAAGAGAATGGGTGATCTTGGAGACTGGTTCGATCTTGCGATGACAGTTGATTTGAACAGAGCGTGAGCGGGAAAAGAATGGCAGGTAGATGGAGTGGAGTCGGTTTGGGTCTAGACTTATATAGGTTTCTAAGGAGGAAGAGCGGGCTCAATGGGCGGGCTCTGGGTAAAACTCTCGGCCCTTCGGGCCGGTTGTTCGGGCCGGATTTGATAATCCTACGTGATTTCCTTCTTCTCTTTTTCTATTTTAATTGCGTTTGTGTTTTTCCTTTATAGATCAAATAATGATCTAGGCCGATCCAATCTCGATATGGAACCGAGGACTAGACCGATAATCCCGATCTCCAAATTTTTAGGATTGAGGATCGGACCGGCTTGGGACCAACTGTCCAATCCAATTTTAATGGAACCGTTAACACCGACTGCTTATAGAAATCTAACCCTATAATCTAAACTAACAACTTCTAATCTCAACCATCCAACATAAGAAAACACACACGTGACCATCTTGCAACCATCACATGAGTACTTATAATCATAAAATAATGAGAAAATATCAAATTAGGAAAAAAAATAATTAAAACAACCGAAATAGAATTATGCTCCTACAACATTCTCCTCGAGTTAGAAAAAATCAAGCTCAATATGGGATTACACTTGTATTTTACTTAATCCAAGTGCGAACACAACAATAAGTTTGTATAATATAATCAAGATAAAACATAGATTTAGTCAAGAAAACGTGATCAGAGATGGCATATCGACCAACACAATCTAAGCCTACGTTGCGAAGGAGAGGAGTGAGTGTCGAGCAAAAGACGAGAAAATTAGATTAATCAGTTCTTTAAAATTTTCTAATTTATTTTTTTAGTTGCGCGTGTGCGTATACTAGGCGATCCAGTGCGATTCCATCCATCATGGAATTAGGGATCATATTGCCCGATTACTTATCCCATTTATTAGGATCGATGATAGGACTGCTTTTCTCAAGGACCAGACTAATCCAGCTGATTCAGTTCAGTACAGTTTGCTTATCCCTAACTTTGACTCAATAATTCCTTAATCTTAAATTTATTTGATCTACAAACTTTACTCTAATGTACAATTTAATTTCTAAACTTTTAATTTATTCGGTATAATTCTTAAACATGCAATACATATTTTATTTAGTCATTAATAATATGAAAATGTTTCATTTTTTTAATTTAAATTTGGGAATAATATTAAATATTTTTTTATAATTTATGGACTAATAAACTAAAAGTTAATGATGAGCTAAATTTTACTTACCACGCTAAGCAAAGTTGAAATTTACGGACCGCGTTGCGATGAAATTCAGGATTGTGTAATTTTCCCTCCATAAAATAACTCCCGGTGACCCGAACCCGATAACCCAGCTGCCAAAGTTACGGGTGCGGAGGGGACCGACCAATACCATCTCTCGCCAACATCGAACTGGCGACCAGATTCGCTGGCTTCGCTTCAAGTTCAGCTTCAGGCCCTAAACGAAGAAGTCTCTCCAAATTTCACGAGTCGGAGCTCTCGAAGGAGGTGATTTGAGCTGGGCACGCGTTTCAGCCGTCGGACCGGCTAATGACTGATCCAAACAGGTAAAGATTGGAGCCTTCTTCTGAGCGTAATCTTGAGCTACTCAATCCTGGTGGGTGGCTGCAATATCATGCGGTTGCCTCTAATTCTCTGCTGTTTCTCGAAAAGTTTCAGACTTTGGCACTCAAATTGATCGGTTGTTTTATGGGTTCTTTCTTTGTACATTGCTGTCTAATGATGGAGAACTGTGTTTTTTTTTCTCTCTTTTTCTTTTTTACCCATAATTGTACAAATTTTCATCCTTAACGGGTCAGCAAGAAATCGGCTGTTCGGGGTTGCTTATGAACTATGAAGTTGCTCTGTTTATGTCAGATATGTCTTTATTAGTTGGTGTTTGGTCCTTTGATTTGTCAGGGTCTCTCCAGCTCCGACAATTTCAAATTTGTCAAATTCATTGGTGAAGCAGACAGAATTTATGGATGACACGTCTGGATTTCCTAGCAAAAGGGCCAAGAATACAGATGTGAAGATCGAGGATCACAAAGTGAGTGTATATGTTTGGGACATGGATGAGACTCTTATACTGCTCAAGTCTTTGCTAAATGGAACGTATGCGGAGGCGCACGGCGGTTCCAAGGATGTGGAGAAGGGTAAAGAAATTGGCAAGATGTGGGAGAAGCTCATACTTGATCTGTGCGATGAATATTTCCATTATGAGCAAGTGAGCTTCCACTCTCTTTTTGCATGCTCTGTTAGGAAAAATGTCTAATGCTGGATTCTAGCGAATATCAGCATCATTTCGCGGGCGCAGTTGCTCCTTTCAACTTACATCAGATCTTGGTCGTGTAGATCGAGAACTTTAACGAGCCCTTTCTTGATTCCTTGAGCAAATTCGACGATGGTCGAGATCTTTCTGATTACGACTTTGAGCAAGATGGATTTGGTCCTCCAAAAGATGATGTGAATAAAAGGAAACTAGCATACAGACTCAGAGCCGCAGCCTGTGTGTATGAGAAGGTATTTTTCTATGGCATTTTCTTAGTTCCTTAGCCATCCTCATTGGGTTAAATTGTTTTTTGTGCTTGTTCTGATATAAAGTTGAGCTTCTTCCAGTGTGAAGCAGCTTAAGCAAGCCTTGTTCTAATTATTATCCTTTTATCTCTTTATATATATAGGCAGGCCAGCATGAAATCCCATATCCCGAGTCACGTCATGAGATTTGAGAGAATGGAATTGACCCTGGACATATCCAATGCGTGAATAGTTTCTCTCTGTGTTAGTGCAATAGTTTCTATACTGGGATGTCACGGGAAAACATTACATTTAGATGTAGACTCTCAAACTGCTTTGGATGATTGATGGATCTTAGTTGGACCACTCTATAAAGTAATCATTTTGTCAAGTTGGGGGTTAGGCATCCTAATATCCTATGCATGATAATTTAGTTGTGCCATTGTGCGGGACGATATAGCCTCATGAAGTCCTAGAGAACCTTAGTTTGTTAACTATCAATGCTGTGAAAGGGTAGAAGTATACAGATCCTGCTGGGTTGTAGTACTACTACTCAGAAAGTTCTTTTGGATTTCAGGGTCTGCACAATATCTTTAACCAAGACGTAACAGAAAAGTGGGATCAGTTATACCAAATGACCGACGAGTACACGGACTGTTGGCTTTCCTCAGGTATGGTTTCTTGCTACGGTTACTTTGTCGCATTAAATGCTTATTTTGAAGGTAACATCCTTATTCCTTGCAGCCAGGTCCTTCCTGAATCAGTGTTCCAGTGGGAAAGAGGACCCAATTCCTTTTCCCGACTCAGCCAAAGGGATGACCGAAAAGAACAATTCTCATTGCATAAACGTTCTAGTGACCTCAGGATCATTGATACCGAGCCTCGCAAAATGCTTGCTCTTTCGCTTTGACAGTTTGATAAAGCACAGAGATGGTAAGTGATGGGTCTTGGTCCTCTTGATGTCAATCTATCAACTTATTGGACCTGTGATGGCATATATACGAGCGACAATTCCCACACTAATAAAAACCTTGTGAGTTGTCTTGTAGATTATAAGATAGCTGTGGTCAGGATAGTGAGTTGAAATGCACCGTGTTTTTTTTTTCAGTGTACAGCTCATGGGAAGTGGGGAAACTCCAATGTTTCGAGTGGATTAGGGAGCGTTTTGACGGTCCCAATGTCCAGTTCTGCGTGATTGGGGATGGATGGGAGGAGTGCGAAGCGGCAGAAGCAATGAGATGGCCATTTGTCCAGATCGATTTGCGACCGAACAGTTCTCACAGGTTTCCTGGCCTTACACTCAGAACCTTGGGATTTTATTTCTCCATTGTGTATGGGGATCGTGGTGCTGCGACTGATGAACCTGAAGAGTGAATGGCTTACGTTCTAAGAAAGCAGTCTAAACGAAATAACACGTTCCATGTCTCAGGTGGAAATTCCGGGTTAACTAAGTTAATTTGATTCACAATGACTGTCAATTTCACATCTATTCATGTGTATTTTTCTCGAGTACGCAAGAATTTGCATGTGAAGGGCTACATCTTTTTACTCTCCTAATGTCACTTGTACAGTTTCTTCTTGTTTAGAGCAGACTGATCGTTGTAACATTTCTTGCAAATGCTACGTTTATGAAGGGCCAAAGTTTAAGTGGTCTGGTTATGAGAGCTGATTAAATCGCTAGAGGGTACGGTTGCATGAATGGGACAACCCCTAGCGATCTTCCTCCATGGTAAATCCCAATTCTTTGATTAACTTAGTATGCGCGTGCTCGGGTCCTCATGTGCTTGGATAAGGCTGCGTGCTTTCACGCACACACTCGGGTGTTTCCATTATGATAACACTTTGTTATTTGATAGTTCAATCTAGGCTAGGACAAGAAACTGAACAAACTCCTGGATGATACTAACAGATTCATAGACTACACCACGATGGCTTCCTCCTGGGATGCATTGGCAGATTGTTGAATCGATTGTGGACATTTTGCATCTATATATCCATGGAAGACCTTCTCATTTGCCTACAATAAGAGTGCCTACGGTAGACTACTATTGAGAGAATTAACTGTTATTTATAGAACGATGTTTCATAAGCAAAAAGTTCAACTCGGGAAAGGAGAATCATCGCAAACTATCGTCTCTGATTAAGCATCTCGTCTGCTTATTCATCCCCCATTGCTAACTCTAGAGCATAATCATCCCTTTCCTGCAGCAACAGAAACAGAAAAAACAAGCACTGTTTCAGTAACAGAACATGAAACATCCCAAATCCTCCTTGGGTGGGTGGTGTATGATGCTTTATAAAATTAATTGCTACTCCATATCGTTGCATTTCTCATTCAATCTGTAAAGTTTTGTATCGATGACAAGGTATCTAGAACTCACAATAGGTCCTCGTGCAAAATATCTTCCAAATTGAAGCCAATAGACCTGCGAGTCAAGTGAATGATGGTTCAAAAATAGGAAAAAAACATCTGAGGCAAACTTATTTGATAGATTTACTTCATCCAGAATGAAAATCTATACCTCCCAACTCTTCACATTCACGGATTAGACATGTTTTGGGACTAAAAGGTTCTACCAAGAGCACAACATTTACTTGAGATAAAAGAAGGTGTAAGCAATACGATGCCCCAGCCAAGCACCAAGTCTTTAAGGAGAAGTAATGGCACGGTTTTTTCTAGCAAAACTGAAAAGATCTAATCCTTGTCAAATGAAGTAAATTGGTTCCAAAATAGTGTACGAGTAGGTACAGCTTCCCCCATGAATCATGGGCAAAAGCTACCCTCAACGCAAAGTAGCGAGTGTTATTCTACAGAACATCCTAAGCTCACAACCGGATACCTCCTTTTGTAGATGATATATGGATAGGCATCATTAAGCACATTACCTCATCTTCATCTTGTGTTTCTACTTCAAGATCAGAGGAAGGAAAGCCAACACAGAGTAGTGCATACCCCTGGATTGCCAAGGAAGAACAAATTATCTAAGAAGTTAAAACTTGCATACAACAGAATAGGCAAGTAGATGACATCTCCCACATCTAGAAGGTTTGTTAGCTGACTTTGAGCTTCGGATAAGTAGATATTCAGAGAACTAAGAATGTAAAACCTATCTGATTTCAACCAAAACTTCACACTGTTGGGGAATTAAGTTTGTATATCATGAACCATGGGTTTATCAAGCCAAATTTGCTTCCAAGAGTCCAACAATATCTCCAGACTTATCAGAAACTTAGCTTTTGTCACTTTCATCAACTGAGCAGCAGGATTCTTCAATTTCAGATTATTGATCGTTATGACTATCACATCAGATAGGTAGAATTTCTTCCCAGTCAATGAATCACATCTAATGAGAAACAACCATGAATTCCCTAAAATTCACTTTGTGAAAGTAGCCTCCCGGTCAGTTAGATAAACCAAATTCAGGAACTGGAACTGAATTGTTTGGACCAACTGCAGATTAACCAGAGGACCTGGATAACCCATTCCACCGGTCTCACCCGTGGCACTAAAACAGTATCATTAAAGATGTCAATACAACACGCCCCTTCCTAAACTGAATTTCTTTACTATATAACTACACAGGATCAAATGATGCTACTGTTATTGTCCTTACTATGAACTAGCAAGGGAAGCGGTAGGTAAAATCTATAGATCAAAGAAGTGTCCCTTCCCAATACCAAGATAGACGTCCTATGCTATACAGTTACAGAAGTCTAAGAGAAGCTTAGTATTACATAAATGCGCAACTGTCAAAATCCAGCTGTCGTTTTAACCAAGCGGAATACGAAATATATAGTACCTTAGACTTTAATTCAGCAGAAATCCCCAGTGCTTCCGGCTGCCTGATTTGTCCTGATTTTATTCGAACGGCACAGCTAGTACAACAACCTGTCAGGGTAGCTCTCAGCAAATTTGTTTGTGTATTTCGACATACTTATAGCACTAGCAGTAGTAACTCAGATAGTAAAAGTAATGCATGAGATGATATAAAAAGCCCCTCGAGCCAGCAAAAATAGGCCTCTCCATTTTTCACTTTCAGGTTACAAAAAAAGTGGTGACACGACGGTGAGATCCAAAGGCAGGACTAGTGCATAGAAAGGGTGGTCCATAGCAATTGAGCCAATCACAGTGATCTACGAGTCACCGACATCAAAGGACATTTTCAGCAGTAAGTGTGTTGCAAGAACTGATTTTCTCATAGCAGCAAACCGATAGCTCTTGCAAAGGTTGCAACTTGAAGTTGCGAAACATAGAGTAGGTGCATGAACACTACATTCTTTGCCTCATCAAGGGAGCATTTGCTGGAAACCTTTTATATTCTCTGTTCAACAAGGTTCTTACATTCCTAAAATTGAAAACATAGAAGACGAATTTCTCATATTTGGTCCATCGGCTCAGTAGATTCTGCGAAAGCATTGAGGATACAAGCGAAAGACCACAATGAGGAAAAATCTGCACACAAAAATTCTGCACCATGCACAATCTATGCACCGTGGACTAGCACAAAACCAATACCGTGCCTGCAAGCAAAAGGAAGGGAAACGTTCTGAGACTCAGCCGTGTGCAGTATATACTGATCCTGCATCCAAATTCAAATGCACTGACATTAGACAAGGAAGAACCGATACCATGATAATAAGCCACTAAATAATGCTCTTTGGTGGCACATCCCGTGTTTTTCTTTTCTCTTCTCTTCGATTGTGCTGAGCAATAAGCAGCTGGGACTACAGTGTCATGAAGAAATTCACAGACAAACTCAGTGGAAGTTTTGCGGGTCAGTCTGATCGATGGGAGCGCAATTGAAGCAATTCGCATGATCCATATGTGCTCGCTCTACATTACCTCTGACTGAGATCCTAACGACTTAATCACTAGAGGCAGAAAGAAAGCATTTGTCCGTCTACATTACCTCCGCGTAGAATTCTCACCTCAGGGACCGAAAACTCGTGAACAACGCCTCGCTGCCGATCGTGGACGGTGACCTTGTGGACTGGTGCGGAGGCCGCGTGACTTCCGCTCCGGCCGTTGGACCCCGCCGCCGTCTGGAGCTCGCCGGACGTTGTCCCGCGGCGACATCTCGCGGCGGCGAGGTGGCGGCGGCTCCCGGAGGGAGAAAAGAGGCGGCCGTGGCGGTTGAGTGAGGTGAAGTGAGCGAAGGTTAGCGAAATGTCCATCTGAGAGAGTGAGAGAGACAGAGAGACAGAGCTTCTGCGTTGCAGAGTGGTGACGAAGAAGAGATAGCGTGGGCTCTGAGAGAATTGAGTCCTTTTCGCTCGGACCGTGTCTTCGTGTGAGCGAGCTGATCAGCGTGCGTTCTGTTGACTCCGTGTCTCCATCTATACGGATAATCTTGCTCAGTAACGAAATCTAGATATACGTCGGCGGCCGATACACGTGTCCCGGTACAATCTAAATCGTAAATTCATAAATTATCGCTGCGTATTTTATGTAAAATACTCATTAATATAATTAAAGATCCAAAACAACTTACAGTATTATTATTCTGTTAAGTCAGGCTGGCTAGCAGTTTATATATATGTGTGTGTGTGTTAGGTGGGAAGCCGACATCTAGTTGAGTAATTGATTATTCTAGCGAAAGTGCATTGAATTCAAAAAAATTTGTCATATTAATACAATGAAGTACGTCTATTTAACTCTATCTAATTTTGTCATAAAAAAAAAGTTGACATGGCTTTTTTATTACCATATTAGGCTCCATCGCAAAGAGTAATTTAATAAAGCAAAAGGAGAGACAGGCATTGGTTTTGTACAAGTTTTAAACTTATTGTATGTCTATCAATTCATTCCTAAATTATTTAATTTTTTTCAATTCAATCATATACATTTTAGTAATCTTTCAATTTAGTCCTAAACATTTCAATCCTGTCAAACAATCCTAAAACCTTTTGTAAATGTACTAATTTAATCATAATTCTTTTAACCAATTATTATTGTAGCCCTTCCTGCTAATTTCAATGATAAATCGATGACCTTGTGATACAATTAGCATTATCCATCCTACGTGATGTATCCAGCGTTAACGTTGCAATAATTTTTTTTAAATTATTCATTTTTTGCTTTTTCTTCACAAGGCTGGTGAGGCCATCGGCCACTAAGCAAAATCGGCACCCTA
This sequence comes from Psidium guajava, assembly GCA_016432845.1. Taxonomy (NCBI): domain Eukaryota; kingdom Viridiplantae; phylum Streptophyta; class Magnoliopsida; order Myrtales; family Myrtaceae; genus Psidium; species Psidium guajava. Next base: position 2,140,986 of record CM028230.1, read on the forward strand.
GGGTGAGGGTCATGAAGCCCTTGCTCGTCGCAGGTGAGGGCATCACGACCTCACCATCCTGTGAAGAAAAAGAAAATAAAAATAAAAAATCCTTAAAATAGGGTTAATATTACGAAAAACCTTGAATTGGTACATTTGTGATAAATTTATCTCAAATTAATTTTTTTAACCACGAAAAGTCTTAAATTGGTATATTTATAATAAATTTATCCCGAACTATTTTTTTGACCACTAAAAATCCTAAATTGGTACATTTACGATAAATTTAGCATAAATTAAGTTTTTTGGCTAAAAAATCCCAAACTAGTACACTCATGACAAATTTACCATCCGTTAAATTAAGTTACTATCACGAAAAATCTCAAATTGAAACACCCGTGACAAATAAAGAACTTCAAACTGATACATTTGTGAACTACCACGTGCCATCCAACTCAACAATTTGACGGTTAGATTTAACGAAAACAAACAGAGAATAAATTTGACACAAGTGTATCAATTTGGGTAAATTTATCACAAGTTTATCAGTTTAAAAATTTTTACGGTCAAAAAATAATTTGAGATAAATTTATTACAAGTACCGACTTAGGTTTTCTGTGGTATTAACCGCTAAAAATAATTACTAGGTCAATAGTCACACCACGTAAAACGATCGGCATTGACTAGACAACATCAGTGATTTCAAGCTAAAATTAAGAGAGAAGATTACATTGTTAATTTGCTAAAAGATTTACAATTAAATCGACAAATCTTCAAAGGTTTGGGACTAAACTAGCACAATTGAAATATCTAGGACGGAATAGACAAATTGCACGAAAAAATATAATTTTTTTTTTCATAAAACGTATTTCATTGGTTCTAATTCAGTCCTAAATATTTTAATTGAATCAATTTAATCCTAAATCTTTTAATGAATTGTCAATGTCCTAAAACTCTTGATGATTTGTCAATGTAGACCATCCAACTAATTTTGATTGAAATTGCCGACATGGACATTAGTTGTCTTACATAGCTCGACAATTTTTTTATTTGGCGGCCCTCTCCGTCGTCACTGGCTAACTGGCAAGAGAGTTGGCTCTAACTTAGTTCCGGGCGAGGGTACTATACCCTCCCACGTGGAGTTGTAAATTTGTAATAGAAAGTTTAGAAAATTTAAAAGAACTAAAAATTGTCCACATCAATCTCGCTCATGTCACGTAAAATGTTCAGCATTCATATCTGCAATTTCTGACTAAACGATTAGCCAATTGAACTAAGGTTTATGAAGTACCAATACAATAGATTTGTTACTTTTTAATAATTTTTCTGAGCTTTGGGGATATATTAGAGCAGTTGCTACTGTTGCCTCCATTCTGACCAAACCTCTTCTGAGATCCGACGTGGTGGCACATCCGACGTTAAAATTGCATGTTGGGCACCTGGCAGTTTACGTGGCAGCGGACGGAGGATCCACTTCACAGACATTCCTCCCTCGGTCTTTTGTACCTTAAATGAGGCTGCCTTTCACATTTGTTATCACACAGCATTTGCAAAGCCAGAACAGAGTAAGGAAGGCTCAGACCAAGTGAGCGAAGATGCAATCCGCAGAAAAGAAGCTCAAGAACGTGGCCAGCTCTACCAAAGAGCAAGTCAACAAAGCCAAAGCCAAACTCGAAGAGAAGGTCCTCATAGCCACACCCATGCACATGATTGCACAAAAACTCGTGCTTTTAACTTGGCATTGCAGGACATAGGAGTCTCGCCCCCCGAAGGATTGAGTAAACGATTTCGAGATTTTGCAGGTGGAGAAAGCGCCAGCGAGGACTCCGGAGGAGAAAGAGATGGCGCACGAGCGAAGGAAGGCGAGGGAGGCCGAGGCCAAGATGGAGCTGCACCAAGCCAAGGTGAAGCACGCAGCTGAGAAGCTTGCCGCCAAGCATTCCACCTTGGCAGGCCATGTCCACGGGCCAGCGACTCACCACACGACAACCCAGCCGGTGGTTGGAGCCCTGGGGCACCAAACCGAGCATCAGCCCGTCGGGACCGCAGACACGCAGACACGGTGACTGGAACCACCGTCCCAACCTATCCTTTAGGAGGGCACCGGCCCCACTCAGGACACACACACAAACATATGTAACCATAGAAACTAGTAGTGTTTTGTGTATCAAAACTTGCTTTTGCCTAGACATTAGCCCTTTTTTTTAAAGTTAGTTGTCGTTTGTTTTGGGGCTCTTTTTACTAAAAGTGAGCTTATTTAGAGCACAATGAGCTGTGCAGTGTTGTCTTGCTCCTTATGGTTTACAATGAATTGCAATATTGGTGAGGCATACAAGCAAGCAACCCAACAACTTTTAACTGCAGATCGACTCTTAACAAGGACAGGGCATATACTTCCTGTCATAAAAATTCCAGCAGCAAACTCAAAGGACAAGCAAAGCGGGATGACACTTTCATATGGGAAAGCTTAAAAGTTAATATACACTATCCCTTTCAAAACGGATACAGAAATGTCTGCAATATGGGAGTTTCTGCCTATCAGTACAGTTGCAAGAATCAGTCGCAATGAATCGCCAAAAATCATGCAGGAAATCCATGAGGAGAGGATTAAAGTTCCTAGAAGTGGAGAGAACATTCTTCCGCGGGTCCTTGTTAGTATTATACCCACTCTAGTCTACCATGGTGTTCCACACAGAATTGAACCTTGCCATCTTGGGAAATTACCTGATTCTTGACCATGGCTGGTCTAGTACTGTACCGCGGAGCAAACTTCGGCTGCGGCTTCTCCTCTGGCTCCAAAGCCTCCGGCAACACCTCATCAAGAAACTCATGAGCTACATCCCCGTCTTTGTCTATCCTCAGTCGTTTTGCGCACCATCGTAGACCCTAAAGACAGAACAAACTCAACAGGTTAGGCCACGGAAATCTTGTAGACTGTAATAACTCCCAGGACCAAGGGGGGAAACGGTGCTGCTACAAAAACTGCACAAAAGTAGAATGCGAACAAATCCAATACAAAAACTGCACAAAAGTAGAATGCGAACAAATCCAATGAAGCCTGAGATATTTTGCATGCCATTAGAAAGAACTTTAGCTGTTAGTTCATAAGCACAGATTTCCCGAAAGATAGCTGTCCGCCAACATCGACTGTTGGGCTAGCAATTCTCCTCCGACTGCAACTCATCAGGGTTCGCTACAAAATCCACTGGCTCTTTCAATAATTTAAAGCCGGGGGGGGGGGGGGGGGGTGGTTTGGGACGAGGAGGACGCCGAGGGGTTGAAACATTACATGCTGTCCGTACGCTTTGATTGCGTCTATAGACAGAGGTCGACAAGGAATAAGAAGGACGGTTCATAGTTCAAAACGCTTGTGCTGATAACGAGTTCATGAAGTAAATCATTTGATGCATTCTAGGCCGTTTTAATACAAGAGCACACGAATAAGAAATAATTGAAAATGACTTTACACGACTAGCATCACAATTTCAATGAACATATGATCTCCAGACAATTTACAGATATCTTTGATTCATGAGTTCGATGATATTAGTTAAATAATACATGCTCGTCCATCACAAACTCTTCCTTCCTGATATTTCCTAGCATCTAAATATCTCTAGTCCAACGGCTTGGATGTTGAGTTCCTACAGTAATGGCCCAAGGAGGCAGCTACGCTGGACGCCCCCTCCCATCCTTCTGTTTCTAGTGAAAAAAATCTCAATATCTCTCATGTGACTTTCAACGAGCAACGTCAAAGTTCCAGAATGCAACAGATTCCCAAATTCATAGCGCCAGGAATATCTTTTGTTAGTAATACGGTTTTAGCTCTATCCAAAGGTGAAGTTGGCTAATTAAGCTGCAACTTCTTGCCAAAACAACTAATTGATTCTTGTGCAGGAGTTGGCAGCTTAAACATATATTACTAGCCATCAATAAACCATCATAAGAAACCTAAAAAAGGCAGGATCTTAATGCAAAGTCCAGACATTATGCTACTGTAACAAATATATAGGACCCTGTAAAATTTAGTTTAGTCCCCAAAACATGATCATCTTTGCCAATGCACCAGATGCAAATTATTCACAACAATCAAGTTCCTGGAATTAGCTTTTGCATATGACAACTTCGATAGCCTAAGGGGCTTAGCGCAATTGTCATACATGTTGCATCTTTATATATGGATAACTGGTTTTTCTCAACTTTGATGCTGATGTAATCAATAGATATTTTAAGCTTAGACAGTGAGCCTGCAATAGCACCAGTAATGTTTATTATCATCTCAGACTAATCGCAAATCACGTCTCATTTCCAACCTCATAGTCAACCCTCACAAGATACCTTTATACATGCAGTAGCTGGTCTAATTAGCCATTCAGTGGATGTCATAATCAAACAATTAGACATGGCCCTTTTTATGGACAAATGACCCCGTAGGAACTTAAGCGAAGGCTCTCATCTTTCAGCATATCTAGTGTTCAGATGTGTTTTGCTCATGTGGTGTAGAGGAACTTTAGTCTCGAACTGCTGGTGATTAGGGATTTGAGTGTCACCTAATCGATAAAGAGTTAAACACAAGCATCCTAGATAAGATGCTGCAACCTAAAAGACCTTGACATGGCAATGCAAGAGGAAAACAAGACACCAAATTACTTCAACACCGCTGAACAGCTCCTAATCAATGGATGAAATATGAATGCATCCTAGACAAAAGAGGATGAAGGGACTCAATCTTGGCTGGATTGTACTTCACAGCATTATCAAATAAACCTACAAATATACCAGATGAAGCAGAAGCTCATATCGTCAACACCAATCTACCAGTAGCGCCCACCTATAACTGATCTAACTAATGGAAATACATTGTGAATTGAAAAATGAGGGAAAAATTGTTCCTGAAATGGTCGGCAGATTCCATAATCAACCCCATGATGACTTTAATCAACTAGGTTCTGAAAAAGGAACTTAAAGTCCACGTTTAATCATATTTAAGCATTGTCAATCTACTGCCATTTTGCCATGGCAATGCTCCTTCTCTCTTTCACTCTCCTTTCTATCGACACCGCCTGAGAAAAATTTCACATCACAGCTCTACATAATAAAAAAAGAAGGTCAGTTCTGTATCTGCGGATATCCAGAAATTCTCCGGCCAAGCTACTATAAGCAAAATCAGCTCCCAGTAAAACGGAGTTCCTCCGTCTTTATGAAGACGTATGCTACATCCATCTTTTGAAGACTAGCATCCTGGGCCAGTAACTCCGCATGTCAATTTCAATTGCAAATCTGCATTTGCTTCAAAACAAATCCAAGTCCAGTGAGTCCCGATTGACGCCGGGGAACGAGCACAAGAGAAAGTCACGCTGCCCTAGCTCGGAATCACTGAGAAACACCACAATATAGCTAAAAGAGATCCTATAAGCAGCACAAACCACATGCGAGGTAGTAAAACTCGAACCTAGGTTTCTGAAGCTCGGAAAAAAAACGAGGAAACAAACCGACCTAGACAAGAGAAAATGAGAGATGACCTGTACTCCGCCGTCGCCGGAATCGCAGGGGACGAGGACTGGGCCGAAGCTCGGCCGTTCGACGGCGACTTTGACCGGGACGCTGAAGCCCCTGCGAGGAAGCCCGGTGTCCTGATAGCTTCTACTTCTGCTGGCCGAATTCGGGTGATCGTCCCCATCTTCTTCTCCGTCTCCTCGATGCTGCCGTTGATCCTCGTCGTCCCTGTTGACTTCGTCTCTGCCAAAACCTAGAATCCCCGCTATCCGCCTGAACAGCCCCATTGCTCTGAGCCTTGCGTGAATCCGGGCTCAGATCATGGGGAAGAGGGTGGTTGTGGAGTGGGGTGAGCTGCGAAAGGGTCGATGGAGGTTGAGCTTTGGGAGCATGGGCGGAATATACGGAGAACTTCGTAAAATTCTGTTCGCTTTGGGAAGAAGAAGGAGAAGATGGCGATGGATTTTTGTTATTTTCTATTTTTCTTTTTACATTTTTAATTTGAATTTAGTTTAACTAAAAACTAAGTTAAAATTGTATTTTGACAAAAATATTCTTGATTTTTGGCCAACTGGCTGGCTGATAAGGTTAGATTTTTATTGGAAATAGCTATAATCACTTTGGACCTTTATTTTAAAAAATGAAGGAAATTTAAGTCCTTATTTGAAATAAAATCAACTTTAAATCTTTATTTGAGAAAATGAATGGACTTGGAATCTTTTATTCAAATTTTCCCTAAAGAAAATGATAAGATGATCGACCCAATTTAATCCCAAATTCTTCTTTTCAACCAAAAATAAAGTTGAGTAAATGTTAGATTTTAATTGTGGCATATTTGCATACTTAATGGGACAACTTGAATCTCTTTTTTTTTAAAGAATGATTGGTCACATGAATTGTCTTATTTAGTCACATTGCATGCAAATTTGGTCGTGTCAAAGTGCTCAAGATCTATGCTTTGTAAATTGTAACGTCGATAAAGAACATGGGACTAGTGATATTGTACCAACAATTTCATATTACAAGTTAGATCGTCGTTTTAGTCCTAATCCCAACTACCTGCAAGTTTGATGTTCTAAGGAGGCTGACGATGAGCAAAATGTTGCCGATTGATTTTTTGTTTTTTGAAGAGAACACAACATCAAATCAATTCATCCTTTGAACGAAAAAATGCTGGGTTTCACACTTTTTTGAGTTGCTAATTGCATTTTATCTGGATTTGTAAAAAGCACACTTTTCTTCATCGGGCTAATTTTTTCTAAAGAAAGTAGCATAAGTTATTTCATATTCCTCAAAAAGTTTTATAAATTCATATTCACTCCTAAGGTACTTTATTAAATAAAAAAGGAAAAAGGAAGAATTTGTAAAAAAAAAAAACAGAAGTAGATAAGTGTACTAGCAATTACAAAATTTGTTGCAAAAGTGAGATTGAGTACTAAAATTTTCAAAAAAATATAATCAAGTCAAAAAATTTATCAAATTAATATAAATCAAGTCATTTCATTAATTCTGTCAATTCGCTTAACAAAAAATGCCCACGTGACACTTTTTTATTATTTCCTCTAGCATTAGAAACCCAAATTAAAAAAATTAGGCAATAGAGCCCTCGTTGGAAGATTGTCGATGTGTGAAAAGGCCAATGAAGGTGGTCGAGGTCTCGTCCATAGGTGAGGATTGCACCCTCCATCGCCTAGGGTCAACGAGGACCAGACAACATCCATTGCAATTTTTATCTCCCAATTTGAAGGATTTGATAAAAAAAATTGATTATATCAATTTGATAAATTTTACATTTTAATCGTACTTAAAAAAACCTTTTTCATCGGAATTTAAAAAAAGTACTCAACGGCACTGTTTCGACCGATTTTAGAGTTATTTGTGGACTTATTCTAAACAAAAGCAAGAAGAAGAGCACGTGCCGTAAGCCTCGTTTCACGTGAGAAGCAGATTCAACAAAATCGATCCAATTTCGCTGACCGCAGCTCACCATTTCCCCCAATTCCTCACTCTCTCCCCGAATTCAATTCCTTTCGCGAATCCACATCCTCCATTGTTGTTGAAATTTTAATGCCGTAATCACTCACTCGCCGATCCACCCACACTTGAGTCTCCGAGGAACATTCGTGCAGATCTCTGGATTTTACGGGGGGGAAGAGGTCTTGGGTTGATTGGATCGTCGGCGTGGGGATCGGCGACGATGCCGGTGGCTGCTTCCGCTATCTACTTCTTGAACCTCCGCGGCGACGTCCTTATCAACCGCCTCTATCGCGACGATGTCGGGTAACAGTCCATCCGCTACTTCATTGACGTTACATAGCTGAATTTGACTCCGATCCCGCTAATTCGTGTTAGCTAGGTCGATTGTTTCCACGTTTCTTCGTTTATGTGAGCTTCAGTGCGCCATCGATTTCTTCCGATAAGCAAACTACGTGATCCCTTTGGGAGCTAAGTGAGGTTGAAGTTTCTGGATGGATATCGTCATGACTTGTGCTGTTGTTGTTGCTGTTAGTTGAGCTGCCTATCTTAAGTCTTGTTGCTATAGCTTGAGAAATATGGATTTCTCTGGTTTCCGGGTGAACCACAGGGGCTGTTTTTAATCGGGGTTAGGTGTTTGGAAGGTAGCAAAGGTGTGAGAATTGGATGGTGTTGGGGAAAATTTTGGTGTGATGCATTGGCGTTGCGCTGCTTTGAAGGGATGTATTTTTGCTTCCATTTGATACGTATTAAAACTGCTAAGATGATTGCCACCACCATGAAATTGGAGGAGGTGGTGCTGCTAAAGGTTTTGTCTTGATATATGTATATAGTGTATATGCAACATGATAGCTTTATGGCCTTTGGTCGTAGTGTTTTTACAAATTTAAATCCTGATTTTATTTGGATGGAGGTTCGCCGTGCGTATCCATCATGCCAATGCATTATTCGTTTAATTGGTTGTCTTCATGCAAACCCTTTCATTCCTTTAGTTAACTCAATATGACACTTTCCCATAATAGGCCCTCTAGTTGTTCGCTGCAAAACTCCTTAGTGCTGCTTCTGTCATATCTCTCTTGATCTCTGCGATTATTCTGATGAGTAGTTTCTTCTAGGGGAAATATGGTGGATGCTTTCCGCATGCATATCATGCAAACAAAAGAGCTCGGTACCTGCCCTGTGCGCCAGATTGGTGGTTGCTCATTCTTTTACATGAGAATTAGCAATGTCTACATTGTGATAGTTGTCAGCAGCAACGCTAATGTAGCTTGTGCTTTTAAATTCGTTGTGGAGGTAAGCTTCTTCTGCAGTTTTTTATCTTCTTTTGAAGTCAGCAAACCCTGAATTCCTGTTTATTGGATAGATTTCTTGTTTGGTCTCATTGTGAAATCCCGCCATGCTGCTAAGTTATTGTTAGGACAAGTTGCACCCACTTTTATTTTAATAATTATCGTTTGTGCTCTCATTAGCTGTCGATTGGGTCTCTTTGTATTTATGTGGTCTCATTGGAGATGTGAATAGACTGCTCAGGACTTTCTTCCTCCTAAACATTTTTGTTCTTTCTTAGAACCAGAACCATAACTGCTGCATGCATCAGAAAATATGCATGATTTTGGAAGAATAAGATGGTTTGGATGAATGATGAAATTAATAAAGCAGCAAGTTTCTTTTTCTTAGATAAGTGTCATTGTGGTGCAATCATATTTTGTTGGAATAGATTGCTATGAATGCCTGATAGAATCTCTCTTACTTGCAGGCCGTTTCCCTTTTCAAATCTTATTTTGGAGGATCCTTTGATGAAGATGCTATTCGTAATAATTTTGTTCTCATTTATGAGCTTTTGGATGGTAAGTTAGGGGCTTGAATTAGTTATTTGTTTGTTTCCAGCTGTGATAAGGTAGAATAGCGTAAATAATCCCGGGCAAAAGGTCCTGTGCGGTAGACAAGATTCTGGTTTTTGTACTGGAGGAGCAAGCGAGAGTAAAAGTTTCTACACTCTCATGTCTTGCTAATACAACAACTACATGAGTTTTCCCCTTTTTGAAACAGCAGTTTTGATGAGTTTTAAGGGGATGTTAAGCGCAGCATTAAGCAAACTAATGCAGGACGTGAGCCTATATCTAATGGTTTTTTAGGGTGGGGATGTTTGGATATAGGATGGTTGAGTATAATGCTGTCAAAGCAAAGTGAAAAAGCATAAACACAGAATTCGTAGAAATATATATCAAACCATGAGTATTCTACATAGTTTAGTTTTAGTTATTTCTCAAAGTGTGAAGATCGTTTGAGCTTGCATGCATGTGCTTGGGGTGCCTGGTACACTATGTAGAATACACATGCTTATTATGGACTTTGGCTATAGAATACAGGAATGGATTATTTACATTCATCATTATAACATCATTTCAGAGATTATGGACTTTGGCTATCCTCAAAATCTTTCCCCTGAAATCCTAAAGCTGTACATTACTCAGGAAGGAGTGCGCTCGCCGTTTTCTTCCAAAGTTGGTATTTTATTGCTTAAATTAATCCAGACATGGTTTTCCAAAGTGTTCCCTGAATGATTCTTCTTCTTCTTTGGTGATTTCTAATTGTGCTATTTCCTATGAGCTTAACAGCCTTCAGATAAACCTGTACCAAATGCTACCTTACAAGTCACTGGGGCTGTCGGTTGGCGGAGGGAAGGGCTGGCTTACAAGAAGAATGAGGTGACTTTGAGTTTGTCCTTTTGCTCTTGTCCATGATATCACCATTTACGTGATCACAAACATCATTTCTACAGGTTTTTCTTGATATCGTGGAAAGTGTAAATCTTCTTATGTCTTCAAAAGGTATGTCCAATATTTTGGATCTAAACTACCTTATTCATTTCTTTTGTTGCTCACCACAGATTTGGTAAATACAGGAAGTGTCCTGCGTTGTGATGTGACGGGGAAGATTCTTATGAAATGCTTTCTCTCCGGAATGCCTGATCTGAAGTTGGGTTTAAATGATAAAATTGGCCTTGAGAAAGAGTCTCAGATTAAATCTCGTCCTATTAAAAGGTAGTTTGTCACCCATAAGTTCATTCAAATTGAAAGACTCTTGCTCTTGTACTTGATGATGTTCAAGTTGCTTATGCATGGAAATACACATTGCTTGTGACCTTGCTAATACCTATTTGTTCCCAGCTCATTTAAGCAGTCATTTTCCTTCCAGCATTGTGTTTTTTCAATGTCTTTCACTTTATGCCTGTTTCATGTTGGCCTTCAAGTTTTCACTAATTATTTGTGCTATTAGATGTTTGTTTGGGTGTTTTCTTCTATGACAGTTGAATTTTTTTGCAGTGGTAAAACTATCGAGCTCGATGATGTCACGTTCCACCAATGTGTGAATTTGACGAGGTTTAACTCAGAAAAAACTGTTAGCTTTGTGCCTCCTGATGGTGAATTTGAACTGATGAAGTAAGCTTGTGATTTCCTCTTTTGGATTGTCTGCTTGTTGTTTGAACAATACAAATAATTGCTTATTTTAGGGTTAATGCTAGTAATCATGTGTTCTTTTAATTGAGTCATCTTATATCCCGTAGGTATCGAATAACGGAAGGTGTTAATCTTCCATTTCGAGTGTTGCCGACGATAAAGGAACTCGGTCGAACAAGAATGGAAGTAAATGTCAAGGTTGGTAATGGTTATTAGTGAAGCATAGTTATTTATGCCTTGGCTATGGTAAGTTGGTTTTCTCAAAAGCGTTAATCTCCAGGTAAAGAGTGTTTTTGGCCCAAAAATGTTTGCTCTCGGGGTTGTCATTAAAGTTCCTGTACCAAAGCAAACTGCGAAGACCAATTTCCAGGTGACATCAGGACGAGCGAAGTACAATGCTGCTATTGATTGCTTGGTTTGGAAGTAAGTATGTTAACTCAGTGGACTATATAGTTTCGGAATCTGTTTTGGTTTCTCCTTTCCAGCGTATATTCTAACTCTAATACCTACTTCCGTTTTGAGTCCATGATGGGACATTGTTTTTACTCCCAAGCCCCTCAATGCTTCATGAAAGCACATGATATAGGATTGATGGGCTCTCATTTTGATTATTTGGTGATGTCATAAGCAACTGGAGTGTAAACAAGGCTTGTGTTATGGTTGGACTTGAAATTGGAACTTCCAAGGAGAGGGTTACATCGAGCAGACTGCCACATTGTTGAGAGTGAGCGGTAAAACATCAAAGACTTAGTATGGTTGGTTCTGGAGCTTGGTGCTACTGTATCAGATTAGCCGTCTTGGTGAAAATCAATTTTCTTTTGCGTGGTTGGTAATTTTCAGGGAAACAACATATAGTTACATAAGGGTAATTGAAAAAAGTTCTGTTGGGTCACTCTTTCCTGGACTTATATTCAGACGAAAAGTTTCTCTCTTTAGATTATGCTTTGGTCGAGAAACTCATACTCATCATGTCTTGTGGCTCCTCAGGATAAGAAAGTTCCCTGGACAAACGGAACCCACTATGAGTGCAGATGTTGAGTTAATATCAACAATGGGAGAAAAGAAATCTTGGACAAGGCCACCAATTCAGATGGAGTTTCAGGTGAAAAATTTACTGATATTTTGTTGGATTAAATCGAATATATAGGATATGGTTCCCCTTTCATGAAATTAAGCTTGTCTAGATTGAATTTCCTGCTCTTTGGTTCTTTTTGTTAGCTGAATATTTAAGATTAATGCATGATGAGTAATTTTCTGCCTGGAGGACTGATAATGTGAGTGGATAAACTTTTCTAAAGGTTTTATAGTGTCATATTCACTCTTTGTGGTGCCTTTTCTTCACCAAATTTATTGGTGAGCATAGAAGTGATCAACACTTTCTCTGCCATTAGGGATGAAAGGTTTGTTGTTTATTCGACAAATTTCACATCTCATTTCAGGATGCTAATATCCTGGACCACTGATTTTGCCTGTCCTTGGTTGAGTTTGATTGCTCCTTCCCTTTGTGGAGTAGTATCCTTCCATGTCGCGATCCGTGTGCTTACGCAGTTTTTCCTCCAATAAATCCTCTAGAGAATTACAATTGCCCGCCCACTGGTTCCATATATCTCTCCCTCGTCTTATGTTAAAATGGGGCAAAAATAATTAAAAAAAAATTGGCATTTTAAAGTATTTTTTTTTTCTTTGGCTTGCTTGTGGCTGTCCATTCGTCCGTCAACTTGAGTTTGCCTGCAGTAATTATGGCAGTCTGTCTTGGCCTAAACAATAGTTGAACGTGAAGTCTTTAACTAGATATAATTTGTTTTGAAGCTTGCAATCTCGTGGCTTAGATATGTGTACTTGACATGTACTGCTGCGTCTTCATCATCCCTCCTGTTCTTAAGTAATCTCATCAATCTTGCTTGCAGGTTCCTATGTTCACAGCATCTGGATTACGTGTCCGCTTTCTGAAGGTATTTTTGCCACGTGTATGATGTACCTTTGTCAGTGTGACCAGAGATGGTTGCTAACATCATCTTTGCTGCAGGTGTGGGAAAAGAGTGGATACAACACGGTCGAATGGGTTCGCTACATAACAAAAGCAGGGTCTTACGAGATTAGGTGCTAAGCATTGGTATTGCTGCCTTGGATCTCATAATCATCGGAGTAGCAGCTGAAATTACGAGAAACTGTCAAGTCCAGTTCCGTCGAGAGTGGAAAGCTTGGTTATCCTTGAGCAGATGAATACAATTCAGCACCATTACGCACATGAGCCTGTCAAATATGATTAAACTGTTCTCACTGTTATTCATTCGTGGTTGTAAAGGCTTTATCTTTCGTCACAGGGGCATTTTGAATCGCGGCTTTTAGGTCAGGTCTTATTAACTTCTGGAGCTTGGAATTGTACATTGATTTATTCATGTAAGCGATGGAGAATCGGATGTGTTATTGTCATTGTTTCATCTACCACTCGCTTGCGTAAGGCCTTAGTGTGGTAAACTCTAGCTTTGGTTCTTGTGAGTTCTTTCATCTCCTCCTTTCTCGTCCGTGCTGATCTTTTCGTATCCTCAGTAACTGTAGCTTCGGTTCTTGGGCCCTTTGTTGAATTGGACGGTCCCCATTTCATTGCTTCCTTCCGATGCGAAACAGAACGAGGAGGAAAAAAGGGGGGTCGGGTCCCCCCCGCTTTGTCTTAATGCAACCAGAATCTTGAAAAAGCGGTGAGCGGTGGCGGCCAAAAGTTCTTACCTTTGTGTTTGAATTTCGCATGACAAGTTTGACTTATGCTGGGTTTTGAGCAGTCGTCACTCGTCAGGGCGAGATCTGTGCTTTGGATTCACTTTTTCCTCTGCCTGCCCTCCTCCCGTTTCCCTGCCCTGATCACAAATGTATACGGATGCGGGGGGGGGGGGGGGGGGGGGGGGGGGGGGGGGCGGGGGGCTTGAAATGCAACTAGGAATCTCCAAAAACATTAAAAGGGAAAGTAACCAATAAAACAACTTGTCTTTGGAAAACATTTTCTTAAAAAATTGATCATTTGAAGTAGTTAATTGATAAAATATATTTTGTTATTGACATTGATAATAATTTATATCTAAAATATTTTCATGAGTGATAGAATTTCTTTTCGTTTGTTTATTTTTGCAATTGATATAGATGATTATTTTTCAAAAAAGAATTCTTTGAACTATTCATTTCTCGCGAAACAAACGGAGTGCAAGTGCCATGTATTTCATAGTCTTCCCCTCTAAAATTGTTAGCCACCTGCCCACGATATCTTTTGTTCTATGTGATGGTTGTTCGGAGAGATGACGTGGTTTTTTCATAGGAATCTAAGAATTTCGTATTTTCTTGGTAATTTAGTACTTACAATGTCTGACCGGGCAATCAAATTCCCTAGAATCGCTTATTTCTCATCACATACTCTGTCTAGAGACTCTCCTTCGTCCTAGTCATTGGTATCCCAAGAGGTAACGTCTTTCTAGTTAATGTTCTTTCTAGGTAATCTTTTGAGTAGTGAGCAGTTTGCCAACAATTATTAAATCGCGATCTTTATTACCAAAAAAAAAAAACCCAAACTGGAAATTAGGCCAAAAAGAAAAGTGACATTGCCTCCCATGTACAGTATGTAACAGCAAAACAAGTAACCCTTTCGAATTTATCAAAATAATGCCATTATATCTTTCACAAACGCAAATATGGCGATCTATTAATGTTGCTCCTAGTTATATCCGAAGAGAAAAGATCTTTCTCACTTATGTTTATTCCAGATACTCTTTCTTTAATGAGAAGTTTGACAGCAATTATTGCATTGTGATCTTTGGGATAATCCAAACTAGGGACATTGCCCACCCAAGTATTGTACGTGACTAAAACCAAGTACTCTCTTAGATTTTTCAAGTAACTATTTCGATTTTTTTTTTTCGAAATGACAGGATTAAATGTTTCGTAGAAGTTAACATTGTGACCATCTAATTCACTGAAAAGAGATCACCGGTAGTTAAAATTTTGTTCCATAACCTCGCGAATGAACAGTAAGGATTAGGATTTTTAATTCCATAAATGACATAAGAATCGATGAGACCAAATTTCACGTGATTAGGGCGAGTGTGAATCACTAGATGGGCTATGTCTAATATGGAATTCACCGAAAAGTGTAAGAATTCCTACTCATAAAGCATGTATTTTGGAATTTCTGCAAAAAGCTTTTCCCACACATAAGCATCGTCGAAGGAGGAAAGACTGAAATATTATCTGTCTTTTATGTCATTGAGCACTTACCAGTTAGAAGAAATTTTTCCATATGATCAAATATCAAATGAGGAAAGATTGAAATTTACTATTCACCGATGATGGAGCATGCACGGGTTCGCAGTGTGTAAAAGTATATCCCAATTAAGTTATGTCCAATGAGGAAAAATCGAAATTAACAATCGGTAAGGATTGGGCACACGAGTTGGACGCATGCTAAATTTTTCCAAATAAGTCATGTCGAATGAGGAAAATTTGAAATCAAAGGCCGCTACCTATTGAGCACGTATGAGTTCGATGCATACGAAATTTTTCCATATAAGCCAATTCGAATGATATGCTTATCTATCGAGCAATTACAAGTTCGATGTAGCGATATCAAATGGGGAGAAATTGAAATTGCAAATGCTTTGAAAATTTGAGCACATACAAGTTCGACGCACGCAAATCTTCCAAATAAGCCAATGTCAAATGAGAAACCTTAATTATTGAGCATGTATGGGTCCGACACATGCGTATATTTCTAAATAAACTGGGTCGAATGGGGAAAAAAAACGAAATTACCGGCCTTTAATTATTGAGCCCGATATGAATTCGGCGCATGCAATTTTTTTAAAAATAAGTCACATCGAATGGGTAAAAACTGAAATTAACGGTCGCTCATGGTTGTCGAACGCGGGAAAAATAATTGAAATAAGTCAAGGAAACAATTAAAAAAAAAGAATAATCGTTCATAGACGAGTCCAGTGCATATATGATATTTTTGTGTGTTATATAAGCGATGCTAAGAAATCGACTTTTTGTCTCTATATATATATATGCCTTAACAATGGCAATTTCGTATTAAAACAAGATTAGGGATGCTGATCTACCATGGATTAAGAACCAAATCTTCACAAGAAAAATTCTACCAAAGACCCTAAAATTGGCAAAGAATTTAAAACCCTACCTATTCACCATGATCTCTGGCACTATATAAGCAAGCCCCATGTCTCTCTTTCTCTCTCTATCGATCGAAAGTAGGTCTCTCTTACTTTGAACTTTGATTAAAAAAAAAAAAAAAGGAGCTCAGAGTTCGCAAAACAAAACCAAACCCACCTGCATTCACGCTTCTCATTTCCCTCTCTTCGCTTCCCAACAATAAAAATCTCGCCTTTACCCCACCCGAGAAAGGACCCCCCCCACAAGCAGAAAGAGAGGTGAACTTTCCCAGATCAAGAAGAGGATTCGAGGGGGGGGGAAGCAAAATGGACTCAAGGGACGCGCCACCGCCACCGGGGATGGTGGGGGTCGTGGGGTCCACGGGCTCCTACCCCAACGCCGGCCCGCCACAGCCACCGCCGCAGCAACAGCCGCCGCACCTGATCAACCCCAATTCGTCGGCGGTCATGATGCAGCATAGGTTCCCCTTCAACTCCATGGTGGGCGCCGCACCGCCACCCCCGCAGCAGCAGCAGCAGCAGCAACACCAGCACCAGCACCAGCAGCAGCAGCACCAGCAGCAGGAGGGGGTGGATTCCCTCAATAATGCTGGCGGCATTTACGACGGATCGTCGCAGGCGGCGCTGAGGCCGGGGGGTTTCTCCATCGAGCCGGCCAAAAAGAAGCGTGGGAGGCCCAGGAAGTACACTCCCGAGGGCAACATTGCCCTAGGGCTCGGACCCACTTCAGTGCACTCCTCCTCAGGGGGGGATCATCATCATCACCATGGCGGTGGAACCAGTGGCGGCGGGGGTGATGGGAACCTCACGGGCTCGTCTGAGCATCAGGCCAAGAAGCACAGAGGGAGGCCACCTGGGTTGGGAAAGAAGCAAATGGATGCTTTAGGTGATTTATTTTATTTTATGAAGATGAAGCTTTTATTTCTTTTGCAGTTTTGGGTGGATTCTGGGGTTTGTCAATGTAAAGGTGTGAGTTTGAGGAATGTTGAGCTGAATTTTGTTTTATGGTGGCAGGAGTTGGTGGAGTTGGTTTTACTCCGCATGTGATCCACGTTGACGCTGGTGAGGTATGTGGATTTTTGTTTGTGTTTTGGATAGAGAAGAATGTGGTCGCTCAATTTCAGCTGCATTAGGGTTCTAACGTGTGTAGTTTTTGGGTTTTCTTGATGGTGCGTAGTTCTAAGCACGACAAACAGTAATCTTTCTCTTGTTTGTGCTGATGCAATACTGATCGTTCTGGAGATTCTTAACTACTGTGTCTTCGGCGAAGAGTGTTTTCTTTGGTTCGACGTTTGTCCTGGTTTTTCAATGCGGAGTTTTAGATGAATGAAAGTGATTTGCTTGGTTGACAAGCCTGAAGTTCCGCTCCTTTTTCTTTGTCTATATAGGGATGCCAATCGGTATACTTGCTCTATATTTGATCAATTGTATCTTTCTCCATTCACTTAGATGAGATGAAACACCGTATAATTGATAGATCATGTGCCGATAATGAAGATTAATCATATGAACGCATGATCACTATAGATCATCTTCAATGAACTTTATTTAGAGTTTTTCTTTTCTTTTCTTGGAAGAATTGCTATATATCGTTTCCAACAGCACTAGAATAAATGAGGTCCTCTTTTCATAGTAAATCCTCTCCCAGTGCGTGCTGATGCGCTCGTGAGTGCTGGATATTGTGATTCAGGTGCTATTAGTTGGCATATATGAGGTTCTCATTTTACAGTCTCTCTTTCTCTCTCTCTCTCTCTCTTGCGTGTGGGGGAATGCTTTGGTGGACACTTCTTGTACCTTCATATCGGTGCTATTAGATGGCATAAATGATGTTCTCGTTTATAACTACTCTCTCTTTCTCTCTCTTGTGCATGCACACACACTTGTGATCACGTAAACTGCCTTTGTTTAGGTGCTCTTGGATGGCGTAGTGGGATTTTGTAATGCATGCTTTTTATTAGTTCCTTTTTGGACACTAGACTTGTTGATAGCATTCTGATATTGGAGGATCACCGTTATACTATTTTCTCATGCTTCTCTGACTCTAGACAAAATACTTTCTGACTGATATGATCA
Organism: Psidium guajava; assembly: GCA_016432845.1. Classification (NCBI taxonomy): domain Eukaryota; kingdom Viridiplantae; phylum Streptophyta; class Magnoliopsida; order Myrtales; family Myrtaceae; genus Psidium; species Psidium guajava. The sequence goes on from CM028230.1 coordinate 2,159,140, forward strand.
TGCTATGACTCATTCTTAAGAGCTGATTAGCCAAACAGTTTTTTTCTAGATTTGCGTAAAGAATGCTTGCAATAAGTACCTATTTGCTTCCTCTCTGTTGTTAGCAGAAATCTGTAGTTCTGAGTAGAGATACTCTGATCCTTGGCTATATTTTTCTGGATTTGCAGGACGTAGCCTCCAAAATTATGGCCTTTTCTCTGCAAGGACCTCGTACAATTTGTATTCTCTCAGCAAGTGGAGCTATCTGCAATGTAACCCTCAGGCAGCCGGCAATGAATGGTGGGACTGTGACATATGAGGTGATCTTCGTGTTCTTGCCTAATTAGCCAGTTTTCATAAGTAGCATGGTGTAGACGTGAACTTAAAGCATATTTGTTTTAGTTGCTAAATGTTTACATGGGTAAAAGAAAACTCTTACAACACTAGAGATGTTGCTACTTCGGTGATGATGAGAAAGTGCGTATATTGTGGGTTGGTGAGAGAACCCAAAATCCTCACTCAGAAGTTCCTTGAGTATGCGCTAAATGATGGGAGAATTATAGATGTCTGAATCTTACTAATGAATCTGAATTAGGAAATGATGCATAGGAATTAATTTTGGTTCTGTTGGGAAAGATAATTTGATGGATTATTTCTATATATGGTTAACACTTTATCGAGCAAACTTGTGCATGTTGTAGATGGACTTTTGAAGAAGGATTCTTTTGCAAAGTAGGTTAAAAAAAAAATTGGAGAAGTCAAGTATGCACAACATGTCAAAGTGTTGCATGATTGGTGGTGTCTGCACCAGTATTTGACGTTTTGCTAGAATGAATCACTTTTTGCACATAGCATTTTTAACTGAATTCTTGCTTTGAGGAAGAAGGTATCTTTTTGTTTCTTTACTTGACTTATTTGACTTAAACTGCCATCTTTATGCATGTTTGCGTCAATTATCTATAGTGGCCAGTAACTTGCTAGGTGCGCTGCCCTTTTCTTCAAGATGGGTTCTTGGCTAGTAAAGAATCTAAAGGTAGTGAAATCAGATATATAGGTGGTTGTAATTTCTGGTCCACAACATGTGAATATCTTCACATTACTAGATGAAATATATGCTTCAATTGACAAATTATCGAAACATGCTAAGAAGTTGACTGGAACTGATACATTGCCTTAGGAGATGGAGGCAACTGGTTATAATAGTCTTAAACATTATGGGGACCAGATATTTGTGGGCTTTTGGTGAAAGTTGAATAGATGAAATAGGTGAGGATATGAGAACGATTGAATGCGGTTTTTAGCAATGTTCTCTCTAAAGTTTGCTTTCCGTTGTGTGTGCAATTGCTGACTGGACTCTTTAGAGCAGTTGATGCAATGATTGGTGGTTCATTGTTGCATAATCGGTTGATGCAGGTCAATGCTATCTGCTCCAAACATTTCAATAATTTATTTTCATCTGATCTTGTATGTTATGGAATTCTTGAGGTGCTTCTTCACAACATGCACTGTACTTTTCTGGACGTCTGGTGGATCTTGTATATCTTTTGAGATTATAATCCGACAAGCTTTGATGTCTAAAGCAGTGGATTTGAGAAGTTTATATGTTTTGACTGAGCTTTTGCTATCTAGTGTCCTGTCTGTTTCTGATCAGTTCATCAAAAGAGTACTTGCTCTGTTTTCACAGGGGAGATCTTCCATATGACTGACAGTTGTCTTCCTGAATCAGATTTCTAGACAATTCTAGTTGTTACTTTGTTGGTTGTTTCTATAGTTTGTTGGGCTGCCCTTTCTGACAAATGTTAGCATGCTGTTTGTCTCCTGACTGTACATTGGCTTTAAGACTATAGATGTTCCAGTCACTATTTGCCGGAGGACTAGATAATTCAAATGAATATTCTTTGTAGCATCATAAGTGATGATCTCATACTGAATTAAGGATTTCTTTTAAAGCTGCAAAAGAGCAAATTCAATGTCAATTCAGGATGTAAGAATTTCCTCATTGTCACTGGTGTTGTTGACTCTTCAATGATCCAGTAACCCTTGGTCCAGGGTAGAATGTTTTCTGGACTACTCTCAAAGCATCTTCGACTTTAAATTTCTTTTAGCATCACATATGACTTTCCCTTCTCTATATAACACCTTACAGGGCCGATTTGAGATAATCTGTCTATCGGGATCCTTCCTGTGTCCTGAAAATGAAACTGGTCACAGCAGCAGAGCTGGCGCATTAAGTATTTCATTAGCAGGTCCAGATGGTCGAGTGCTGGGTGGAGGGGTTGCAGGATTGCTAATAGCCGCTACACCTGTACAGGTTGGTCAATATACATCAAGGACCCTCTAATTAAAGATGGCATTGTCTCGGTGTGGAAAAGTCCCATCCATGTGTTATCGTTGTGTAATCTATTGATTCCAGAACAGAGGCATTTCTTGTGGAAAGGTCTCACAAGAAAAATTAAAAGTTGACCACAAGTTCTTGAAGAACTTATCACTGCCTCTTTGTTGCCACAAAACTCAGAGAATTTTATTTTCTTGTCTTGGATCATTAAAAAGGAATCAGGAGAGGAGAATTTACTGCGCTATTGAAAATTTGGTTGGGTGAAACTTAGAAAATTACCTGCAAAGGAGAAGCAACCATGTTGTCAATACAGATTTCTCTCATTGCTCTTTCCAAATTGTGTGACAGGTTATTGTTGGAAGCTTCCTTTCAAGTTCAAAGAAAGCATCTTCAAGCGCTCTGAAGTCTGACCCTTCTTCGACGCCGCAGGGTCCACAATCCCATATGTTGAACTTTGGTGCGTCTGGGACGGCAGTGAGTCCCCCCACTGATGGAGCATCAGGTGAATCTTCTGATGAAAACGGTAATAGCCCAATTAACCACCGACCTTCCGGACTCTACAGCAACACTAGCCAGCCGATCCACAATATGCAGATGTACCACCACCACCTGTGGGCTGGCCAAACTCCTCACTAAAGAAGTCAACTGAGATATAACTGGCTTTCTGGGTATTACTCAAGTTGAGATCATTAGTTATCGTAGCTGCAGGAATATATACATTTAGGCCAACTTGGCAGGCATCACCCGAATGACGATTTAGTGAGACATCCTCTCATCGACTCCATTTTATTTCTTTTTTAGCCATCTTTCACTTTCTGAACTTGGTTACTGCGTTTTTGAACTTGAATCTTATCGGAAGATGGTGCTGTTGTTGATAGTTGATACCATGGGAAGCATTTTCTTGAGGAATCTATGCTTGTTTCGGGAATTACTTCCCTAGTCTCTGGTTTCTCGTTTCAATTGGTGGAGTTGTGTTGGGATTTTGTCAATTTCTTGCTCTAGGTACTCTCAGAGATGGCTTCTGGTAATCTGTCTTCATGCATAGCTGTAGCACTAGAAATTTGTTGAGCTGAGAATTAACAGTTATATACATTCAGTCGCCGGATTAGCGCCGTCCTGAGGAGATATAACCGAGGCACTGAAGACTCGCAACACGCATGCTGTTACTAGCATATGAGAGTGAAAGAAGAGGAATTGCCGGTCAGTTGATTAGTGAGAGTTCCGAGTTCGAATCTGTGGATATACACTTGTTTTGGCGGCCTAATGTGACTGATACATTTGCATGTGACATTCTACTCCCTTTATAGGAAGCCATCTTTAGGGTCCTCTAAAGTAATCAAAGATATAATGTCTCACCAACACAGGAGGATTACTTCTTGGTGTAGTGACCCCAACGTAAGCGACGCAGGGTCCGTGCAAAGAGATGGGTAGGTTATACAGTACTTGAAAACACGATCTTTCAACTACTACTACCTACTAGTTTTGCCTCGGTCATCGCTACTTTCTCGAGGGTTCGCGGTTCAGATCAAATCTTTTTCTCGCGTACCAACTATGCTGACTATGGCCATCCACGGTCAGGAATCGAACGCAGATTACTACTTCTTAACGTAGGAAATCTGTGATCTCACCATCTCTTGATATTGCTAGTGTGATTCGCGGTGTCGGCTTGAGTCTTACGGACTAATGATCCCATAGTCGCCAGTGTTATTCTAATTCCTACCTTCCTCTCCAGTAGATTCTTAAGCCTCACTCCAACGTCCCTCTCCGGCCAGCAATCTGCAAAACGACACATACAATGGAAAACGACACATAACAGTTATCTGCGTTCTCTCTCTCTCTCTCTCTCTCTCTCTCTCTCTCTCTCTCTCTAGCCGTTAGCTGGCCAATTCAATCTCCGACCTTGTCAACCTCTACTGATTAATATAATTCCTTATAAAGAAAGCTCTCTCTCTCTCTCTCTCTCTCTCTCTCTCTCTCTCTCTCTCTCTCTCTAGCTATTCTGTATATAAAAGTCGATTTCGCATGCACATCTCTTAAATGCCACTTGAAAATCTCCTTTCCTCACGCACAAATCATCCCCCTGTTGATATTAATGGATTGCTTGGTGCTGCCGGTCGCGCTATTGAGCCGGGGGTGTTTGGGATCGTGGCCGGGCTACCGGCAACTTGTCAAGGACAGGCTGGGCGAGCCCGACAGTCCGGTGACAGTGGTTGTTGGGAAGGAGAAGAGGGTGTTCTTGGTCGACTCGTGCGTGCTCGAAGAGAACCCGTTCCGGGTACTGATTGATGCCGTCACGAGGAAAGAAGGTGGAAGAGGTCCCCGCAGCTCGAGGAAGCGGGGCAAGCAGAGGGAGAGGGTGATCTTCGTCGACGTCGACGCGATCCTGTTCGAGCACATGCTGTGGCTGATGCACAACGATTGCCCGTCGCTGTTTCAGCTGAACGTGGAGGAGGTCATCGACTTCTATGCTCAAGAATATTAGTGGTCCGAAGGTAGAAACGCTGTGAACTAATTTAATAAATTGGTTTCAATAACTATGATTATCTTCTTCCATGGGGTGAGAAATCCTCCGATGGTTCTTGGTCGTAACCCTAAGTTCTTGATTTGGATGTATATACATGCATTGACACATCAATGTATTCACCTATTCTCTTCAGAAAATGCTGCTTCTTGTTGATGTGCCTTTTGGGTTATTAACGATAAATTATTCAAGAATCGAAAGAATTTTTTTTTATTTTATAAAAGATGGGATTAAAGCCCTAGACATAATGTCTTTACCAAAAAAAAAAAAAGAAGAAGCCCTAGACAAAATGTCATCTGATGAACAACAATACAAAATTAGGTTATATTTATTGTCCCGTTGTCTTGTCGATCCGGTGCTACATACATGCACATATGCCGTCCTACGTGCGACGACGCGAAGGTTCGTGTTCTTGTCATGGAGCGCTTTTGGATTTGCCATTGGTGTTTCCTCTCCAATTTCTACATGCCATATCATATTGTCCATGACGTAGACTATATATTTACTTACTGTAAGTTCAAAATAATTCGAAGACAATGGAGTTGTGCATGTTGAAAATGTCAACAACGTAGGTTGTGATCCACTTCCTGATGAGATGCATAAGCGTACATCCGCATTTTAATTGTTAGATTGACTACGTGATTAATTAATGAAGAAAAGATTATCCATAACCCTCCGTCTAGCAGATAAATTAAAGGGCAAAAGTCGCTTGCTAAAAATCCCAAACTATGTCCACCGTAACATGTTTACTCTAAATTTTTTCTTTGGTACCAAAAATCTTAAACTTGTACATGTGCGATGTATTTAACCTTCATCAACGTTTCGTCAATGAGCACCATTAAAACTGTACCTAGATGGATATCGAAAAGCAAACAGTGTTGACATGGCACCCAAGTGGTTCAAGTGAAATAAAAATGACTTTGTTTTGGCTAAAAATTCATTTGACGAAACCTTCATGGAGGGTAAATGTGGCACAAAAGTGCAAGTTTGAGGTGTTTTATGTCACGAGAAATAGGGTAAATGTGTTACAATAGTCATAGTTTGATATGTTTTATGTCGCAAAAAAAAATGTTCATGGGAAAAATGTTTTTGGTGGCTTTTTTTTTCCCTAAATTGATATCACTCATCTATTCATTTTCGGCACGTGATTTTAGTTATGTTGTAACAATTGCGTAAGTTAGGCGATTTTGTCGATGGAAGGAAAATGATAAATGGCTGGTAGGTGTAAAGTACATAGCTTGCAAAATGTACAAACAATGAGGACGTTTGTTGGCACCGCCCCGATCTCGTTTACTTCTCCTCTCTGTCTTCTTTAGAATGTAATAAATTGTGACTAGTTTCTCTCTTTCCTACGAAGCAACATACAAGTTCATGTCAATCTCCATTCGATTGGGTATTCTTTTTCAAAAAATTTCCCCAACAATGAAGTATTCGACTTTCCGAGAACTTATTTAGTGGAGAGATGCACGGTTGAGATATACATATGAGTTGCATTTTAGACAGATAGGAGAACTGATATGGTGTTGAGCAGTTAACATATCTTAGTTGGCTCATAATTCATTAGTTTAAGCTTTTGAATGAAGGTAGATCCGACTGAATATGTTGACGGATTGGGACTTGGACCTGTGAGCTCTCTCTCAGATATTTTGAAAAAGGCAACAGTGGATACGGTGAAATGAAATTGAGAGATTAAAAAAAAACTATTTAATGGGTCTGCAATGAAAGTTAGAAGTGATAAAATCTAAAAGTGAAGTAGGGTTCTATTATTTTTCTTTTGCTTATCTAGAGTGTCAGCTGTCCCCTCAAATTGAAAAGCTAAGATTCAGTCCTCAATTTTGAGTATCAAATCTGGCGTTTCTTGGCAGTTGCATCGCTCACGACTAATATATTGCAAGCCTAACATTTAACACAACCAATCACTAACTTAAAAAGCATTTACTTAGGAGGATCAACATGAATTAAAACACAACCAAATATTGGCATTGCACGATTGGCAACTAATCCAACCGTTGATGATTCATGATTAGGTTGCCATAAAGTCCAACATGATGAAATGTAAGCACATAGGTCAGCAACACCATTTTGATTTGGGCAACTAGTGATCCTTAGGCTATAAATACGGTCAACACCCATTGAATTGATCATTCTCAAAAGCAAAACTCCCCCAAACCACCCCCCTTCCCATGCACAACCCCCCCCCCCCCCCCCCCCCCCAAAAAAAAAAACTCTATTGAAGAAAAATGATTGGAGATGTACCGATGTTGGAACAGTGATCTACCAAAAAACTTCTTCGACGACAAATTTTCCTCTGCTTATTTCTTTGTAAGTCATCGATCCGATTAGAGTTTGTTCCTTTTGTCAATATCAACATGGCAAGGGTAAAATTGAGTCGTGTGATGTACCTCGGTAATATGCAATTCAGAGAAGGTTAATTGAGTGTTAATTAATTTTTCTTGGTTATTACTCGGGTTCTTATTTCTAACCAAATTCTCATTTCGTAGTGATTTCTGATTCTTCCTTTTTGTTCCTTCCCTGGTCGCAGGTGGAAGTGTCCTTCATGTACGCGGTATGAGGATCGAAAAGTTCACAAGACAGGCCAAATGGTGCTGTGACAGATGAGATTCTAGCACAAGTTAAAGTTCATTTAGGCCTTGTTCTAGTGTTCTTTGAACGTTGGAGAAGATTAGGAGTGGCTGCAATGCAGGCAATAGTAACTTTTTATTACTGCGATTGTAATTATGTATTTCATGATGTTTTTTCTGCTTGTTCGATGCTCCTGTTGTTGGCGTGTGAAACCAAAATTATTATTAAGGGCTTCTTTTGTCATTTATCTTCTTTTTTACTTTTAGGTTAAAAACTATACCTTTCATATTAGTGACCTAAAGATAGTAGTTGTCAATAGCCCAAAAAAAAAAAGAGAGAAAAAGATGCAAAGTAACGAATAAAGACAAAAAGAAAAAAAAGAGGCCGTAAAGGCCTTATAAGTATTCTCAATCTTTTTGTACCCTGATCTTGTAAGAAAATCATCAATTGTATTCCTACTTTCTTGAAAACTAATGGATTTGAGTATTTTTGCATGGAGATGTAGCCCAAGTTTGGGTGAACTTCAATAACAAATTATTTGGTGTGTTTTTCTAATTTTGTTCTTTTATTATTGTGGTTTGCTTTGTGGATTGTTTGCTTGCGTCATTTTTCTGGAATTGGTGTGCAATTCCTAACACATATGCCCACTTTTAATTATGTGACCTTTTACTACATGATATGTGTTGGGAATGAGAATCATGAAAGGAAAAAAAATCGAAGATGAAGAAGATACACAAATTTTTTAGGGAAAATTCCGATTAAGAACCCAATTGCTCTTTTTTTTCCTCAAAAAAGGGCCCATAATGAAGTTTGTTTCAGAAAAGGGCCTCAAGTGCCCAGTTTTGTTTTAAAGAAGGGCCTTAGTTTGCTGGCCAGTGAACATGGACTATTTTCGGCGATTCAACAGGAGCATTTTTATCAAAATAAATTTGAATTGAAAAAGAAAGACGAATTTCTAAAATTAAAAAATAAAACCTTACGTTCTCACTTTTCTTTTCCTTTCTCTAACCTACCTACTTTCGTTAAGGAGAAGGAGCTTGCTGTTGGTGACTAAGCGACAATGTGCAATCTAGCGATGGGGACTTGCAACTAGGCGATGGTGACTGGGGTGGCAACGATGACCTCCAAAGGTGAGGGATTTTGAATGAAATTGGAAGATCCCTCCTCCTAGGTTTTATGCAAAGCCTTCACCCATAATTTAAGAATGGTTTTGATTATGTCTTCCACGTTACCTTTGTGATTCTGGAGAGGTTTGGTGGCATTAGCATCGTGCGACTTGATAGCTACTTTGCAATTGGGAAGAATGTTTAGACCACCAAGCCAACCATGGTCAATTCAAAGGTGGAGACGCAATGCAACTTGCAAAGCGTAGAGGGCGGTGTGCTCCAAGCCAACTTGGTTGGTACTCCATGTTTAATTTTTCTCATATTCATTCAGCTAAATTTTGGTAAATCCTCTAATCTCTAATTTTTTTCATTTTCATGGAGACTAGTTTCATCAGTTGGTTTAACGGGTACTTCTTTTGTCGAAGACAATGCAAGAATATGACATGGATGGTAGCAACGATGGCAGTGAGTTTCACTTTTTGATACAAGTTACATTTTTATGCATTTTCTAGATTGTATTTGCTGCAGTTTTGGTCCCTAGTGTCATTCATGGTCCACATTTGTCAATTATTTATTATTTTCATTTTGTTGTTTGCATGTGTTTATCATAAACAAACAAAAATACTTGTTTGTGGTCCATGATTCTCAAATATTTGTTCGTAGTCCCAATATTTTAATACGTTGTCCTTGCAACTTTCATTTATCACTTTACAGTTTTGAGTAGGTGTGGTTATCACGACCCACCTTCGTAGGGGGGGTTAATGGATGGCTGAGCCTCTATAAGATCGAGGCTAGGGGTGATCGGTTCACAGGATGGATGGTTTCACCATAGAACCGAAAACCATCCGCTAGGAACCGATTTCGTAAAATACGAACCGTGAATCATCCGTTCGTGCCATGGATCTACCCGAGAACCGAACCACCGGTCCGGATTGATTTCCGGTTGGATCCCGGTTATGGTTCAAATGAACTTATTTCTTGAAGGGCACTAGGTGGAACAAGGCTCCCCTCTCCATTATCAAATTGTCAATAGCCTTACCGTTATATTGCAGCACGTCTAGTTAAACAAATGGAGAGCATTGATGTGAAATCTGTAATGGAGAACTTTCAAAAGCCTTATGCCCCAGAATTTTATATTCTGCTCGAGGAACTTATAGAAGAAACAAATGGAGAACGTTTCTATGAAATCTGTAATGTATATAAAGCTGATCTAACACTAAGAAATAAAGGAAATTTCTTGAGTTTGTACGACAAATGAAAAACTCTACTAAAGAAACTAGAGTATTCTAGATAATAAAAAACAAAGCAACTTCTCAAGCTTCGAGAGCTCATAAGCCAATGGAAATAAGCGAACTTCTCAAGCTTTGAATCTAAAACCAAGTCTACAAATGATCCACAAGTCATCTCCCACTTGGAACTTCAATTTATCCACAAAAAGAAAAGATTGCTCCAAAAATCCAAGTTGTAACCCCTTGAAAACAAAACAATATTTAGTATATATGATTGCTCAACATCAATTGTATATTAGAATTACTAGAAATGGGACTAAAACACTAAAATGGAAAATCTCACCACATATATTCCTTTCACTTCAACTTGCAAACTCTGTGTGTTGTTAATCTCCACATTAACATTATCCATATCTAACACAAAGAAGCTATTAGATAAAATATTCACTTATTAAATATACGAAAAATACAAGATAAAAAAAGATACGGACTTACCCAACTCAAACTTTTCCGCATTCTCGATGCACTCTTCGATAATACTTGGCTCAAGAACTACTTTCAACCAATCTTGAGTGCAAATCAAAGCTTCCACGACTTTAGGAGTCACAGAACTTCGAAAGCTATCAAGCACATGACCGGATGTACTAAAAGTTGACTCTGAAGCAACAGTAGTTACGGAAATAGACAAAATATCCCAAGCCATCAAAGATAGGATTTTGAACTTTTGGCCAGCAGTGTTCCACCATATCAAAATGTCAAGGTCACGAGCCTCTTCACGTTCAGCTTTAAAATACCGATCAAGCTCAGTTAAGTCACCCTCAGACTCTTTTTTCTCCTTGTCAATAAAGATATCATATGCCCTTTTCACACAGAAATTGAAATCGTTCTCTCGATCTTGGTTACCCATATTGCAATTAGGATCGTGACTACTACTAATCACAGGTTCACCACCCAAATTTTTGTCACAATAACTAAGAGAAGATTTCTCATAGAAGTTAACAAACGCTCTAGGGTCAACTTCGTCTCATTAAACATCTCATCAACTTTCGCACTATCTTCATAAATGAGTTCATAACAATGCCTCACATACTTCAACTTTTTTCTAGGATCCAACACTACCGCAATCAACACCATTTTATTCATTTTTTCAAAACCCCCATAATATTTTTCAAACTTATCTTTCATTTTTGCACCCATAGCTCTCACCGTGGGATCTATAGCCTTCGACGTTGCTTTCAAATAATTGTACAAAAAAGCTATCTCATCAAAATACTCAATAGATGTGATATACAAACTCCCACATATCCTCTTGGTGGCATCATAAAACGTTTCGAAGAAATTGGAAAGGATAATAGCATTCTCCCAATCAACGCAAGTCGGAGTGTCAGAATTAAGTTCAGCAGAGAAATAAATATCATCTCCATCCATCTTTTCAAAAGCTTTTCTTAGCTTTAATGCCGTGTCTAATATTAGGTAAGTGGAGTTCCACCTAGTATTGACATCAAGACAAACTGAACTCTTGTAAGTGGTTCTTGTACTCTTAATGTAACCTTGAAATGTTTTAGCTCTCATAGGAGAACTCCTCACATACCTAACCACGTTTCGAATACGACCAACAGAATCACGTACCTCAGCCAAGCCATCATTCATAGCCAAGTTTAATATATGAGATGTACACCTCACATGTAAAACTTCACCATCTAAAATCAATAGACCCTCTTTAGAAAATTGTCTTTTCAGATAACCAAGGGCAGTATCATTCGCACTAGCATTATCCACAGCAATTGTGGACACTTTTTTTTCTCAATACCCCACTCGTAGATGCATTTCTCAATCGCTTTCTTAATATCCTTGCCCTTGTGACTAGAAATCACTAAGAAATTTATGATTCTTTTGTGTAATTTCCAATCTTCATCAATATAATGTGTAGTTAGACACATATAGCTCATATTATGAATGGAACTCCATGTATCGGTCATGAGTGCAATCCTAGAGTTGAGCTTACGAAAGGAAGACTTCAACACTTTTTTTTTTCGCAAAAATACAACTTCATACAATCTCTAGCCACAGTAAATCTCGACAAATGTGTGAAGAGAGGTTGTAACTTACCGATGAAATTTCGAAATCCCACACATTCAACCAGCGAAAAAGGTTGTTCATCAGTTATAATCATTTGAATAAGCATTTTCATACAACTCTCTTGATCAAACTTCCATGTAGATAAGACACTAGAAGTACTAGTATTTCCCCTTGTCACTTGAGTCCCACCTACTCTATGTGATGCAAACAATTTTTGCTTCTTGTCTACATTAGTGGGATTCTTTCTGCACCTTTTCACATGCTTCAACATATTAGAAATACCATGATCAACATGGTATGAATACCGGATCCCACAATAATTACATATCATCATAACTTTTCCATTTGCACTTTTTTCGCCTTCATGAAAATGAAGCCAAGCTAACGATTTTCGCTTACTAGGGTAAGATTCAGATTTAGTTACCTTGTTCATGTCAGATAACTGAGCAAATCCTTCTCCATCTCTTGATTCCATTATTGAAGTCATCATACTATTGCTATTCTCCATTTCCATTGACATGTTAATAAATCCTGAATGAAAAAAATAAGAGCTTATTGAAATAAAACTCGAAAAGGATAAGAGCTATTACTGAATTCAGATGTTTGCATCACTAAGTGACCAATATACAAGCTTGAACCACACTTTGCTTTCATAAAGCACAAATTTCTAAATTTAGATGTTTGCATATGTAGAAAGTCTATTACTGCATGCACTATTGAAACTTGAAAGTAATGAGGTTGCTCATTAGTCGTATATTTGTGGGGTCAGTGATTCAATCTTGAACACCCGTTATGATGCATAACAAAAAAACCAGTGACCCAAAGAAGATTAAATACTCGAGACATTCCAATAGGAGAATGTTTAAGCAAACATAAGAGGAACTACACTCACAGCAATCGGCCCTTCAACTCGTAGTAGGGGTAGGGGAACCTTTGAAAAAACTGCCGACCCTTCTAGAATGGAATAAACTTCAATATCATAACAGTCAACTTCTCTTAGATAATCATAAAACCCATCCTGCATCAATACAGATAGGCATCAAACGAAGAAATTCTACTAATTCTGGTTTTCCAGTGCAACAAATCATGCATTTGGTGGGTTTGCTGGAGACTACAATAGTGCAAAAATGGCACAATCTTTCGGCATGTCAACCCTTTTTTTTTGTAAAGAAAAAGCATTCTTTTTCTTAAAGAAAAAGCATTCTTTTTCTAACCGAATGTCTCCAATCTGCCCGATCGTAGAGCGAGAGAAAAGCGCACTACGAGATAGAAGTGGAGGCAGACATGGACGAATCTAGCGTCAGCTCATACACAACACTCACGGGAAGTCACAGCGCAAGTAATCAGTATTCGACGCTTTCACGACTCGTTATCTCAATCAGAAGCAACAAAAACACGAAGAAAAAAAAAGGGAAAAAGAGACCCACTAATCGCACATAGACCCATGACTCAGATACAAAAAGAAAACATGATTATCCACCTCTAACTCACCTCTGTTTCAAACACACAACAAGGGAGAGAGCCGAGTAGGTATTGAGAGCAGATTGAGACCAGAGGAGCACCGATTAGAGATTGAGATCGAAACCAAAGGAGCACCGAGGAGAGACTGAGATGGAGACGAAATTGAGATCAACTGAGGAAATTGGAGTGACTGAGATCAAGCAACTGAGATCGAGCTCCTGTGACTGAGATTGAGCAACCAAGGGAGCAAGAGTGATTGAGATCGAGCGAGGAGCGACTGAGGGAGAGACTGAGAGCAGGAATAGGAGAACGACTAAAGAGAGTAAAGAGAGCAGATTTTTTTCATATTAGGTAGGGTAGGGTTTTTTTTTTCATTTTGCAAGTTTGGGCTTTCTTTTTTGGAACGGTGGATTAGGCCTTGAGAGATAATTTCGTTTAAAAAAATTGGCCCATTCATATTATATGAAAATCGAACCCTTTGGACCGATTGGATGGTTTATATCCGAAACCGAAAACTGAACCGATACCCGTCGGTTCTAGAAAATTAAAACCGAAAACCGAACTGTACTCGCCGGTTACGATCCAAAATCAACCGGTTGGGTACGATTTGGTTCGGTTTGATTGGATCGTGGTTTTTTTGCTCACCCCTAATCGAGGCTTAGCGTGGGCCCTCCTAGGCGCATACCAAATCGTGTTAGGGACCAGAAAAACGGGTTCGGGGACTTATTTATATCCACTACTTGGTTGACGTCCTTTCGATATTTAAGTTGAGTGGTTTCCTAATCTATAAAGCTTATGCTGATGCTTTTTGGGTAAGGTAAGTCCTAAAAATCTAAAAGGTTCATACATGTGGGATTATTTGTCCTATCAATCACAATCATTAAAATAAGTGCGTAGTCAAGGAATCAATATGTGCAAAGTAATCGCGTTAAATCAAGTCCAAAGTAAGCCTAGAGAAGCCCTATAGGCTCAAGAAACACGCCAATTAGGTTCATGGATAATTTGGAATGATTTGGGTCAAATTGAGCAGAGAGACAAGATGGTCATTTTTCAAGGCTTGGAAAGTCAAAATTATTCAAATAGGTTAAACCAGTTGAATGTGGCCTTTTTCCTTTTTTTTTCACAGATCTTTAGAACTTTTCCGAATTGTTTTTATTTTTCCAAAATTTTAGAATTTTTTTACGATTTTTTATTGCATTTTTTGAATTATTTTTATTTTTAATTTTTTGTAGTTTTTTATTTAATTTTCCAGATCGAATCGGGTTGACCCGACCCATGAGCCTAAAGGCCTGACCCAAATCCACGCGGGTTTTGACTCGAGACCTAAAACGACACAATTTTTTTTATTAATTTTTTTCTATTTTTAAATATTTTCTAAGAATTTTTTATTATTTAATACACGGACCGGGTTGGGTAAACTTGGCCCATTGCCCATAAACCAACCCGAAACCCAAATAGATCAACTCGGGACAAAACGACACAGTTTTGGGGTTTTTATTTGAATTTTTGGATCATCCTAAATTTTTATTCCATTTTCCATTTTCCTGCCTAGTTCAACTGGCGGTCTTTTATTTTCTGTTATTTACTTCCCGCAATTTAATTCATGTACTATTAAACCCCAGAGAAGGCGTGCCGAACCAAGGCCGAGTCACTCACCGGTGGTCTTTTATTTTCTGTCATTTACTTCCGGCAATTTAATTCCTGTATCATTAAATCTTAGGGAAGACGAGCCGAGCCAAGGCCGAGCTATTCACTGGCGGTCTTTTATTTATGTTATTTACTTCCTGTAATTTAATTCATGTACCATTAAACCCCAGAGAAAGCGGGCCGAACTAAGGTCGAGCCACTCACTAGTGGTCTTTTATTTTTTGTCATTTACTTCCCGCAATTTAATTCATGTACCATTAAATCCCAGAGAAGGCGGGCCGAGTCGAGGCCGAGCTACTCACTGGTGGTCTTTTATTTTCTATTATTTACTTCTCGCAATTTAATTCCTGTACCATTAAACTCCAGAGAAGGCGGGCCGAACCAAGGTCGAGCCACTCACTGGTGGTCTTTTATTTTCTGTGATTTACTTCCTGCAATTTAATTCATATACCATTAAATCCTAGAGAAGGCGAGCCGAGACAAGGCCGAGCCACTCACTGGTGATCTTTTATTTTCTGTCATTTACTTCCCCCAATTTAATTCATGTACCATTAAACCCTAGAGAAGACAGGTCGAGCCAAGGCTGCGCCACTCATTGGTGGTCTTTTATTGCCCGTCCTTTATTTTCTGTAATTTAATTTCTGTATTATTAAATCCCAACGGTAGGCCGAACCAAGGTTGAGCCATCCACTGGTGATATTTTATTTCCTGCAGTCTAATTTCTATACCGTCAGACCCCAGAATGAGTAGGCCGAGCCACCAGCTAGAAGTCGTAGCACTGCACAGAAGTCATTAATACTCTCCCTTTTTCGGCTTCTGGAAATTTTTAATACTTTGAAAATACCAAAAAATACCATCCATGCATCCCATTTAAAAAGTGAAAACACAAAAAGGGAGCACCCCACTAGAACCTTAGGAGTAAACCAAGCATGAGTTGCCAAATTAGGATATCCATGAAATTAAGGTACCGAAAGGACATTAGTTTTAATTAACTAGTGTAACCAAGTCCCCGAACTCATAATCTTTGGTTTGTAGAAGTAATTTAGTCATCCCGCTAATTTACTTAGGTCTCTAATCAACCTATCAAAAATGATTAGTGGCGACTCCAAATTTTAAAATCATTTGAACGAAAACCAAAATTGCGATTCGATAGGACTTGGAAGGGTCCGTATTATGTTAATCCATCTAATTAATCTAATAATTCGTTAACTTGGAAATTTTCCACTAATTGAAAATTTTTAGGGTCGTGACAAGCATCAATGTGCCATGTAACATAGTCGACGTCTACATTAGCAATTTCATTAGCTGAAAGGACTAAATTGGCAAGTTGTCAAAAGGTTTGGGACTCAATTTGTAGCAATTAAAAGGTTTAGAACTAAACTGACTAAAGAGCAATAGGTTTAGGGCTTTTTGTATAATTTTCCTGGAAAACGGCCCTAATATACACTTTAAATCCTTTTGTCCAATTTTTTCCAATATTCAATCATTATAAAGAGTATAGGATGCTTGCATTATCATTATTCGAACCTCTGAGAATTTTTAGTTATCACAGATAAGAATATTATGGACAAGAAAATTTCATAATTTTATATATATTTTTATCTACCTCTTTATGAAGAGCACATAGATGATTATCTAAGGTATCAGAATAACCATGACATCAATTATATACTAATGAGGAATATGTACGATCAAAGGAAATATATATATAATACCTAATATGGCGAATTAAGTGAAACATCATAATTATATCTAACATCTTCCTCAAACTCAAGGTACGTGAGAAGTGTTGATACTTAAATTTTTACTGTCCTATTTAATCATTTATTTTGCATAAAAAATTAGGGACTAATTTTAATCCCTACCAAAAATATTAATTCATTTTTCATATAGTCTACGTTTTAGCATAGTTTTAATTCATGCATTTGCATTTTCATCAATTTGGACTAGTAATGGATGGACTCGAGTGGATATTTCTGAGCTTAAATAAGATAAACTGTTGCGATATAAATTCGATCAAGCTCATGGCCAAAAGTTACATTGTGTTCAACTCAAAAATTTATGCTCGCACATATGAAATAGGCGTGATCCTCTTGGTGGTGAGAAAGGGAAAAAAAAAGGATCATTGGATTTTATTTCATGTCTTCATACAATGGAAGACAATCTAAGAAAAGTAAGTGGGCAGAGTAAAATTCAGTCAACATGAAGAGCAAATTCGGCAAAATAAAGGAATGAGGGAAAGAATATAACATATAATATATTTTGATCCCACAAGAGGAAGGAAGATTTGCTCTCTTTCCTTCAGAACCTTGGGCTACTTCGCCCATAAAAGGAGACCCATGAGCGAGAGTAGAAGGGACTTCATGGTTCACATGACCACAGTCAGGGGAGGAAGCTCAAAAAATTCTGAAGTTTCTAGAGAGCAAACGAGAGAGAGAGGGGCCTCTTCTCTGTGGTTTTCATCCGTTTCTCGGTGGTTTTCATCCGTGCTCTAGGGGGTCTACATTCATGTATCACAATACAGAAAACTAGAGAGAAAAACGTATTCTTCCTCGAAGGTCAAGCCCGCTGGTTGCCTCCACTTCACTTGCTCCCCGTGCTATCTTGCTGCCATCCGAAGGCTTCAGCTTAGGCCCGACTATCATAAAACCAACGGCTAGGTGCTACCGTTTCCCCGACGCCGCGCCTTTGTGTCATCGCCAAGCGTTTCAAATCTCTCTGGCTGACTAGTGCCCAACTACCCTTCTAGTTAGTGTCGATTTTGCCACTTATCAGTGCTTTTCTTCACCGTTTTTTATTGTTGAAATCTCACTGTCGCTGTTGTTTGGTGTCCATTTGTACTACTATTCAGGGACCCTATTTTACTGCTGTTTGACATCCAATCCGCTACTATCCAGATCGTTTTTGGCTTCTATGTGCACGTAGTTTTCCTGACTCTTTGGTGCTCAACTTTGCTATCGATTAGTGTACAAGTTGTTGCTATTTTGCCTCAATTTCCTTACTATTCGGCGTTGATTTCTTTTGTCGATTGGTGGTTGAAATTTGCTGCTAGTTCGCCTCTTCCACATGCGAGATTCCATAGCTGAACCAGTCCCAAAGTGCCTGACTTGAGTCGCAAGTTCGTGCAAGTTCAAATTAGGAAAACTTATCTTGCAATCTAGGTAATTTTCTTATCTTGGATTTTAACATATTCACTTGCATATCTTGTCATATCTTGCGTTGCATTAAAGTGAATATCTTTTCAAAATACAGGTTGATTAGGAAAATTTTCTTTCCTAATCCGCAAATTTCCGCATAATCGAGGAAGTTCATCTTTAAGATTTTTAATAGAATACTCGATTAGGCAATGATTTAAGTCCAATAGTTAATCATAGGATTATGAATTAAAGATTGACTTAAATATTCGCGAAATATTTTAAAACTTGATTGATATATCCACTTTCTTGATTGGCTTGATTAGCATATTCAATTTCCTAATTTGACTTGAATTGTTTTATTGTCATATTTTTGTTAGAATATATCCATCGCATGATGTGATAATTCCGAAAATCCTCAAAAGAGATTGCATTCATTCATTTCTGTATTTAAAAATTGCATCTTTTAAAAATATGGCATCATGTAGATAATTGTATATCTCATTCTTTTTCTTTTTTGTAAAATAATTAGGTTAGATTGTATTTATAGGATAGGAATTGCATATTTAAATAGAATTCCATGTTTAAAATAATTAATCTTAAATATATTAGGTTTTAGGTCAATTCAATCTTTAAAATATGCAAGATAAACATTGTTTCCACATAGTTCTATTTTAGAAAATAAATTCATCCAAAAAATGAAAAAAAATTTGTTCTCGCTATGTCATTGGTACTTGCAATGTCCTCTATGCCATGCCATCTATGCCATATCATACTTGCCACGTCATATTTGCCACGTCATCTTTGCTACGTCATCATTCTTGACATGTCGTCATCTTTGCCATGTCATATAGGTTGCATTTTTGCTTTGCATTTAATTCATGTTATTGCATCCTAGAATAACTTCATGCATTGTATATAGTATAGTCATTCATGCATTTGTAAACAAAATGGAAATTTTTAAAAAAGGAAGAAATAAATTTTTTTTGTGTAGCACATTCTCCCTTGATTTTTTTTTATTTCTAAATATTCAATTAATTGATTGTGCACTCGCATGATAACTTTTGTTAATGACTTAGGTCAAAATCAATTAATGTTACCTTTTCAAATGATTTTTCATGAAATAAAATGGCATCGAAAGGGTGTTAGAGTAATCTAGCATAATCAAGTCCCTGAACTCTTAATCTCTGGTTCATAGAAGTAATTTAGTTCTCATGCTAATTTCTTTAGGTTTTTAAATCGACCTACCAAAAACGATTAGTGGCGACTCCTATTGAAAATCTTTGCAAATCTTTGCACATTAAAAATTGAACCATAAGTTGAGATTTGGTATGAATTTGGAAGAGTCCAAGTTAGGTTAGTTAACCCGAAAATCTGAATTTTAGGTCGCGACAAGAAGAAGTCGAACTTGAGCTCGTAGAAAGAACCGAAAAACACTTGGGTGGATCACCGAAGTGGTTCGGTGCCCTAAAGAGAGAACCAACCAATGGCTGCTTACGTGACTGTCGTGTGTTGTCGTGGTGATGCCGTGGACGCGCGGCCGCAAGTCAAGAGTCGGTGACAAGGTGGCTGTGATTAAAGACAATAATGACGGAGTGAGAAGTCCTTTGAAGCCCCAAATTCCCGCTTCAAGGACAAAAATTGCGCCTTGATCGATTGCACTTTACAAACTACACACCTATTAAAGGGAGATGAATTGAAGAGAGAGAAAGAACTATAGGTTATACGAATTTCAATTGAGCAAATTACCAAGAAGGAGAACTAGAGAAGTGAAACAAACCAAAAACAAACGAGCAAAAGGGAAACGAGGGAAAAGAAAGACAAACAAGACGATAGAATTTTGATACGTAATGTGTTGGACATGTCTAGGATACTTCTTCCGTCCTAGGAGCTCCTGTAATATATTTTTTTTTAAAAAAAGGGATGAAAAAGAGCTAAGCTGAATACAAATTTTTAACGCCGTAAACTACTATCTCTATTTTATTACCTAATAAAACACGAGGTAACTCTGTAGGAGGTACTGAAAAGAAAGCATGGAAAAATTACTTAAAAAGTTTTAAATCTATCGTAATTTTAACAATTTAGTCATAATTTTTTTTTTCCCAATTGAGTTCGAAACTCCTTTCAAATTTTATCAATTTAGTTTATCAAGTTAATTTTAGCAGAAAATGGATAAAATGGATGCCGACCGTCTTATATGGCACTATCAATGTTGATGTGGATATTTTTATTGAAATTTTTATTAGTTTTTTATGTCTTTATTTTTTTAATTTTTTTTAAGGGCTAGTGGCCAAGGCCCGGAGATCTCTAACAACCAAACTAGGCAAGCGCGAGGGCTCATAGCCCTGGCCTAGATTTGAGCAAAGCTAGTGAGCCCCCTCGCTAGTCGCGGAAAGGGTTGTTGCCCTCACACTCAGTTGATTGTTTGTGGCACTTGACGATAAAAAGGAAAGAAAAGAAATAATAGTAGAAAAAAATTCACATCAATACCGTCAGTACCATGTAGGACAATCGGTGAATGGTCGGTGTCTATGTCATCAATTTCCGATCAAACTTGGCCGAATGGACTCGATTGTTAAAATTTGAATAATTGAGGACTCAGTTGACAAAAAAAAGGTTCGGGATTGAATAGATTTAGCATTTTTTGATAATTTGTCCACAAAAATACTATCCACCAGCAAGCACTTTGGGACATGAAGCGAAATTGATCGACCAGCTGAATGAGAAACTTACTTATTTATGTTTCTTACTTTTGGTCTAGTAATTGGTTCGGCTTGCCAGCTAGTCAAACAGAGTATTTAAACTTTTGAAGACAGAAATAGATTGACCTGACAACAATATTTGTGCTCCTCGAACTCTACCTTCAATAAAACTGGAAACTCTTGTACCCCCAAAGTTGGGGGTGGAATGCAATAGCTATTTAGCTATTTTCGAATTGGGCTGAATATTGAGGCCAAATCATGATCCAAGCCCTGTGTTTCGGCTTGATTCCCTAGCAAAACGAAGGATGTCTCGCTGTCTCCTTAATCACCCTGAAGAAGTTCATAAAGGAAACTGATAAATTGATCAATGAGGTGGCGAAAAGTTTGGAATTTATCTCATACACACACACACAGCGAAATTGCAAAAGACTTGATAACCGAAAAGCATACTTATCGTTAAGCAAGAACTTCTGTAAATGAAGCTAAACCCAGTAGGAACAGGAAACTCTCCTTTCTCGTATATTCACAATGTTCGGTCATTGACTGTCCAAATTCTACATACAGGTTAGGGTTAACAATTATTGATTTTTAGGTGGATAAATGCGCGAATGCAATTTCTTATCAGCTTCATCTTCTCTTCTATTTTGTGAAAAGATGTGACAACTGATTTTCATTGGACTCGAAGATGCTTGGCCAAGTCGGTGAGTCCAATCAATAACACAAGTTTGAAACTTCACTAATTTAAGAGTTAATCCTGAATGTCGTTTATCCAAAATATTATCTTCAGCACTAAATGCTTGTTCTACTATAACTATTGAATAATGGGTTTCTAAATTTTATTTTGCAATCATAGCAAGAATTGGGTATTGGATAGAGTGGCTCTTCCGTCAATTTAATATTGTGAAATTTGTGCTACGTTGAGATTCATCAAACTTAAAAGAAACAACTAGATAATTCTCTATTTCAGAATTGCTTCATATTACTTCATTTTTCCTTTCTTGCTTATGCATCAAAAGTCGGTACCCTTTACTAATTTTATCTGTGTTCCCACTTTGTAAGTCACTAGATTGAGAAGATTCACACCCACTAGCACCTAGATTATATGTTCTATAAAATTCATTATATAATTCTATTATTACATTTTTAACCCTTGTTTATATAGTACTAATATTTACTTTTTCAATTAAATATAAACATTCATAATACGTATTCAAATAATCACCTAAATCATCTAATTTACAAAATAGATAAAAAAAAACACAACCAACTAAATAAATAGTGGGAATTTTCTTGTAATAATGTAACCATTTTTTTCGTATTGTTTTAGTAGTATCACCTAAATTCTCATCATTTTCATTTTCTTCAAAAACTCCAACAATATTAATACATTTTATTAAAAATAAATGCGTAGTAGGATAATAAGCACCGAAAAAAAAATATAAGTTGCATCATTAAAAATTTTTAAAATATCTTTTTTTTTGCTACTATCCCATTCTTATGGGTATAAATTAATTTGAGATATATTATTTGAAATAAATGCACATAATAAATATTTATATGCAAAATATTCATTAAGCAACTCGTAAGTAAAATTCCAACAATTTGAAATATCTTTCGAAAATCTTTTTGGTCCTTTTCCATTTGCTCTATAAAAGTTTGGCTATTCTTTCATTATTGGGGGATGTTTTCATAAATATTGAATTGCTATTTTTATCGAATTAAGAAAAATTTGAAGAGTTTTCGAACCATCTTGTACACATAAATTTAAAATATAAAAAATACTTCTAAAGTGAAAAAAAATATCCACCAAAAGCGGGTTTACAAATATTTTCTAGTTTAACAATTGAAACGGTATTTACCGTGACATTATTAAAATCAATTGAAAAAATTATTTGTCTTATGACTATCATAAAAAATTCTAAATGCAGTAACTCTTTTTCGAATATTCCAATCATCATTTATCCAATAATATGTTATAACCATAGAAGAATTAGTTTGCTAACGATCACTTCAAATATTGCTACCTATATGCACACGTCCATTAAAATTAAAAAAAAAGTTTGTAAACTTTTTTTCCTTTTTATAAAATTTTTAATTTTGCGTTTAAGTGTATTTTTGGGAACATGTTTTGCTTGTGGATCACATGCATTTTGTATAAATTGATTAAAATCAAACTTTTCACCAAAACTAAATGATAAATGTTCAATAAAAACAAATTTGCCTAATTCTTCTTTATAATTTTTTCATTAAAACGAAATAAAGAAAAAGTGTTAGGATTGACGAACTCGAAAATTTATTGTTGGTTGGTGTCAATTCTCACTTCGATTAAATGTTTTGACCTAAGATACTAATTAAATGTTCTATATCCTTATTCACATGTATATTTGTATATTTTATCACAATATTTACAAACTAATTCATACATTTTTGGACCTTCTTCAAAATTTTTAAATTTCGTGAAGTGTTCTCATATATTGGATGCACCTTTCCATTCCTTTATTCTTGACATTTCTTCGACACCAGTAGTAGAATGAAGACTATCTTGTGTTTGGACTTACTCTATATTAGGAAAAATATTAATTTTATCATTTACATCAATTTTTCAATTTGCATAATAGTGAGGATTAGAATAATTGGATTCTCCCATTGTGTTCTTACCTTTACCACTAGCTTTACTTTTACTCGTCATTTCTTTTTATAAAAAAAATATATGGTATAATGCAAAAATATATAGGGTATGAAAAAATTTGAAACATAAAATTATTAAAGGAGATAATAAATAAAAAAAATAGATAACTGAGAATGTAATTGAAACTTGAGAGTTAGAAAGAATTAAAAACTAGAGAGAATTTGTGTGAAAAAATAAAAGATAGAATGATTATTTATAAATTTTTATCATATAATTTTTAATTTTTTTATATTGGCTATTGGCTTCCAACGGCTCTAAAAAAGAGCTGTTGCACCAACAGTTTCAAATAGCCTATTTCGAATTACTCAGAATCGGCGGTTCCGTGTCGATTTTGATTTCGATTCCGTAAAATGTGGAACCAGACTCTTATGGCCACGGGTCGATTCTTGTTTCGAACTGCCGAATTGGTCAACGGGCCGATTCTAGATTTGACTAGGCCGATTTTGGGCCCAAATCGGGCCATGGCCATGCCTACGGTTAGCTAAGCAAAATTCATTGATGCACACCCTTTGCTTCCCGGCTTCATGTTAATCCATCATATGTTTCTAGGACGGTGAAAGTACAATTTTGACCGTGTTGTCCCACCACTCTCTGTACAAACTAATGATAATACTCCTACTTATAAATATATTGATGTGGATGTATTATCTTTTCACCTCCTTTATTATTATTATAACGTCTTTTGCCTTTTCATCTTACCCCATTATTGTAACTTCTTCGTCTTTTCATTTCCTCCATTAGTAATATTCATGAACCATTCATGTACCCTCTAGCCTATAAATAGAGACTTTGTAAACTTGTTAGAGAATTATTATTGTAACGTCTTCTGCCTTTTCATCTTTCCCCATTAGTATAACCTCTTCGTCTTTTCATTTTCTCCATTAGTAATATTCATGAACCATTCATGTACCTTCTAGCCTATAAATAGAGGCTTTATAAACTTGTTGGAGAATTGAAGAAGAGTTCACGTTTGCTCATTACTTCTCTCTTGTCTCTTATTTTCTCTCGTCATATTTCTGAGTTGATTCCAAGGATCGCCGTTTACTTTACAACACCTAGAGGGTTGTTGGAGTATTATCTTCAGTTTCAAATTTTCACCAAACAAGCTAGACCCACAAAATTGATAGCCATAAAAAGACGATAGCATGTTAATGCCATTGTCATCAGGCTCCATCACAAACGAAGATAACAATTCAATCCGAAACAAAGTGAATCATGCCCAAATATAGATATATCCCCATTCTTCTAACTCGACAATCAAACCCCATTACAATTCAAAAGGCGATATAACTCACTAACGAGTAGATCTATTAAAATGAGTCATAAATCTATTTCTTAATTCACAGATGATGGAATGAGTTGTTATATCGATTAGTTCTTAGTTATATTCAGTAAATAAGTCATTGTCGCGACCCTCTAAAAAAATTTTAAATTTTAAAAGGGGTTAACGGATTATTAGGTTAATTAGATTTGACTAACCTAACGCGCACCCTCCCAAGCCCTACCGAATCGCAACTTTGGTTTTTGTTTAAATGATTTTGAAATTTGGAGTCGCCACTAATCGTTCTTGGTAGGTCGATTAGAAACCTAAATAAATTAGTTCTCCCGCTAATTTATTTAGGTTTCTAATCGACCTACCAAGAACGATTAGTGGCGACTCCAAATTTCAAAATCATTTAAACAAAAACCAAAGTTGCGATTCTGTAGGGCTTGGGAGGGCCCGCGTTAGGTTAGTCAAATCTAATTAACCTAATAATCCGTTAACCCCTTTTAAAATTTAAAATTTTTTTAGAGGGTCGCGACAGCTTGGCGACTCCACTGGGGACTAGAGATTTTTAAATTTTCGAAAAAAGATACAAATTGGAATACTTAAATTTTTTTGAAATTTCAAAAGTCTTAATGGACTTAGGCCAATGAAAATTTCATGGATATTTCGCTTCTGGCGATCTTGCTTGGGACTCATTCTATAGGCGTTATATGTTTTTGCAGGATGGGAGTTATAAGGGGCGGAGTGTTTGGCTAACCCATTTGTTTTGCAGGCTCGGTGTTGGGATTATGTTTAATTTCACACATTTTTAGAAGCGCTGTTTTGATATCAATTGTTGTGCATGTCTTGCATATTCTGAGGATCACAACACCTGCACACACAAGCGTCTAAACCCAAGTCGCGAAATTTTTCCTAGGTAACCATAGATAGGGATCGAATATGCAAAGCTCTTGCGTCGATTGCGCTTGGGTTGACCATATTTTATCCCGCTCATTATCTGAATTGACAATTCTTCCCATTGTGATTTGATTGCGCGGAGGGTAAAGTTGTCAATTCAGATAGTGGGGGCCTTTTAGGTCCATACCCTGTCTCTCCTTCTTTTATTTTCTAGAGTCCACTCCTCACTCGAGTCATGCGCATGACTATGTGATTTGCATTTCTCCAAGGTAAAAGTAAGTTCTCTAATTTTATCTTGTATTTATTTTCGGTCGGTCCATGCTAGGAGTTAGTCAGTTTTTGAGCTTGATATTACGACCATTCTTTTAAAAGAAAATAAAAATTAAATTTGTCCCTCATTTCTTTTAATTTTTTTTTTTGAAAAAATGATGTGAAAAAATCCCTTCATGGGAATTTTATTAACCAATAAGGGATTTTTTTCATGTTTTTATTGCTTCAATAAAAATGAAATTTTCCTGAAAAAATTTTCCTTTGAAAATTTATTTCAATAAAAAGAAAAATTCCTTAAAAAAAAACTCTAGTAGACATCAAGTGATTTTATCACATTTTTCAAATTATAAAAACTTGCAAGAAAATTCTTCTCGAGAAATTCGCTCATGTTTTTCTAAGAAAATTTTCTCTAAATAAAATTAGACTAATGTCTCGGGGGAATTGTATTGACCAATAAGAGATTTTTGTCATGTTTTTCTTGCTTCAATAAAAATGAAATTTTCCTGACAAATTTTCCTCTGAAAATTTATTTCGATAAAAAGGAAAATTCCTTCAAAAAAAACTTTGGTAAACATCAAGTGATTTTATCACATTCTTTCAAATTATAAAAACTTGCAACAAAAATTCTTTTCGAGAAATTCGCTCATGTTTTTCTAAGAAAATTTTCTCTAAATAAAATTAGACTAATGTCTCGGGGGAATTTTGTTAACCAATAAAGGATTTCTGTTATGTCTTTCCTGCTTCAATAAAAATAAAATTTTCCTGATAAATTTACCTCTGAAAATTTATTTTGATAAAAAGGAAATTCCTTCAAAAATTTTAGTAAACATCAAGAGATTTTGTCACATTCCTTTAAAAAAAATAATAAAAAAAAGAGTAATAAATCTGCAAAAAAAAATATGTATCAGAAATTAACCCATTTCTTCCTAAGGATTTTTTTTTTCTGATTTCTCTATAAAATAGAAAAAATAAAATTGGACTAATATAGGAGTCATGGACCGACATTCCTTGTGTCGCATACTAATTTTATCCTTTTCTTTTGCAGGGAGATCCTAGATACCCCAGACGGGTGTAAAAATTAAGTTCAATAATATATCAAGAATCATCTTCAGAAATACCAAAAGACGAAAAACACCAAGGCTTCAACCGTTAATTCAGGGGGGCAAACGAACACTGTCCATCTTTGACAGACAGAGTTGTGTCAATCCGTAAACTTGTATGGGCAGTGTATTCTGATATGACGGTGGACTTATACTGATTAAACACGGGGGCATATTTAATGTATTGCAGAGGATCCCGCGTCTTTTGAAAGACAATATGGATTATATAATCAGAAACCATGAAATAAGTACCTTAACCTGATTAAATCAACCAGAGACCGGTCTTAAAATTTCCTCGGATCCGAAACACGCGGAGGGTTTTAGAGGACCGAGGTTCTATTAATGAATGTGACCCACAAGTATTTCTCCCAATGCTACAGGCGCCCGACAAGAGCAAGTGGGCACCGAAAGAAACAAAACACGGTTGAAGTGGGGCACGCAACAAATGGCCGAATTTATTGGCATACTAATTAAGTGGTGGTAACTTTATTAATTTACATGATTGAACGCGGGTCTCTAGGCGGCTGGTGGAAAGCCACACTGAATGCCTCTCTAATGTTCTTGATATCATCGTCTACCGCAACCCGCGAGAGCATCATGAAGAAGATTAAACCTAGACGAATACGTCTACTTCGTTTCATCGCACGTTCTCGCCTTTTGTCGATGTCCAAAATTAATGCACAAGCTAGAAGTAATCATTTCCCTTTCCCCCCTATTAAATGCTCGGAGCCGTTAACCGCACCAAACTCGAAAAAATTAATATCGAGACGAAATCTGCGTAAATTTGAAGAGTAAATCCGTATCGTTCCAATTTACCCTTAAATTGCTCCGGTTTTAAATTTGATCCCTTCTATTTTCAGGAATTTGCAAAAGCGACTCGAGAATACAGTCAAATTTCCTGGTCGGGCTAAATTGGGGGCAAATCAACTCATGGACATTACCACGGGATGGACAGCTTCGGTTAAAGAAAAATACAAGCGAAAGATCCGAACAATCTCAAACATGGGTAATTATGTATCGTTCTAATTTGCACATAATCATCTCGAGTCCTGAATTTTTTTATTCCATTCTTAACAGGGATTGCTAATTACCTCGAGAAATATCGTAACAAGGTCCAAGGTGATACAACAGGGCCGCGTTATCCCCAAGGATTAACCTTTGAAAAGAAAATCCCATGGACACCTATGGTCCAATGGACCGAATGGAATACTCGACGAGTAATACCGAAGTCAATATTTTGCCACATTCTTGGCTTAATGGTGAAGCATCCAACAAAAGTCGAAGAAAACTCAACCCAGCAAAATTGGTAAAAGACTTGTCCAAGGCATTCAAGATGAAGGGTAAATCAGTATCGTTTCCAATTTATCCCTTTTAATACCGGTTGACATGTCTCCTTTTCTTGTTACAGGAAATATTTATACTAACATGTAACATGTTGGAGGAGACAAATCCAAAAGAAAATGATGATCATTTGACAAGATCTATTCTGGTGAAAAATGGGGGGCATTTAACCGCTAAACCATGGCGGTCGCTGTCACTAAACAAACCAAAATGCTCCCTCACCCATATGCCTCATCGTGTAGGGGCAAAACTTGAGACAAACCGCTCCTCGACATAAGGAGTGGGCTTCCCAATTTGTTCAATCCACCCACATACCAGGGGCAATTCAAATCCGCCCATGTTTGCACATTATATAAATACACATGATGCTAAAAATTGTCACATCGGCATTGTGTTTACACATTTCATGAATTATGTATGATTATTCCACATGTTTAATTTACCAACTCCAACTTAGAGCATAAACTGCATAGGAGACATCAAATATGCAAAATGGGGCATGACAGGATGAGGAAAGTTAAACCATTTCTACACAGGTCTAACATTTTAATCTCCAGATAAACAGCCTTTCTCTAGAGTGAGAGAAAGCCCCTTCGGACTAAAGTCCCCCATTCAGATTACATTCGAGGCGTTCATATTATGAGAACCTCCTTAAATAGAATTGGTAATGCAAACTTGACAGAATAGTTTTGCATGATCCACATTTTGATTGATTGCATCATGAGTTATCACACAGACTACTTCTAATCATTGCCAACTTAGCTGAACAATTTTGTATGAACCAATGAACGCATTGATGAAAATACTTGCACATGTTAGCTCTGACATTGCCTGACAGGCAACACATTCCCGGTGTTTGAGTTACCTTCCAAAGTCTTGAAATTCATTCGGCGATTATTGAATGAATAAGCCTGGTTGTCGAGAAGCCACCAAGCATTTCTTTCAAATTCTCAGGTAAGTATATCTTCAACCTGAACCTTTCAAGAGAATGAATTCTGACGGTTGTTGGGGTACTCGAATCCATTGCGGTATATATAGGTATCCACCTTCTTCAATAAAGCATGATTTGTCTCAAGGACAGAAATGTTCGAGACCTTTTGATTTCTGCCTCTTTGGTTTATTCCTAAAGCGACAGGAGAATATAATTTGGGTTTGAGCTTCCGTAGGATTCCTGGTCTCCCCAGATTTCAGAATGGCATCCTTTGAGGTACACCAAGCCCTTCTTACAGGCAAACTAAGTCCTTCTTACAGGCAAACCAAGTCCTTCTTACAGGCATAAAGTCCTTCTTATAGGCAAACTAAGTCCTTCTTACAGGCAAACCAAGTCCTTCTTACAGGCATAAAGTCCTTCTTACAGGCAAATCAAGTCCTTCTTACAGGCAAATAAAGTCCTTCTTACAGGCAAAACAAGTCCTTCTTACAGGCAAATCAAGTCCTTCTTACAGGTACAAAGTCCTTCTTACAGGCACAAAGTCCTTCTTACAGGCAAATCAAGTCCTTCTTACAGGCATAAAGTCCTTCTTACAGGCAAATCAAGTCCTTCTTACAGGAAAACCAAGTCCTTCTTACAGGCAAACCAAATCCTTCTTACAGGCACAAAGTCCTTCTTACAGGCAAATCAAGTCCTTCTTACAGGCAAACTAAGTCCTTCTTACAGGCACAAAGTCCTTCTTATAGGCAAATCAAGTCCTTCTTACAGGCACAAAGTCCTTCTTACAGGCAAATCAAGTCCTTCTTACAGGCAAATCAAGTCCTTTTTACACGCATAAAGTCCTTCTTACAGGCAAACAAAGTCCTTCTTACAGGCACAAGTCCTTTTTACATACACCAAGTCCTTTCTACAGGCACCAAGTCCTTCTTACAGGTATCTCCATGGGGTGACCTACCATACGGGTCAAATCTCAATCAAAATTTAATCAGTAGAATCCTTTTATTAGGAATCTACCATGGTACGACCCACCATACGGGTCAAATGGTATGACCCACCATACGGGTCAAATTTTAATTCAATTTTTAATCAGTAGAATCCTTTTATTAGGAATCTACCATGGGTTGATCCACCATACGGGTTCAAGTTCAACCACCCTAAAGTTTTTTTTATATAACGAATCCTTAGGTTCTCATTTCATTTTCAGTGGAACATTCATGTCACGACTCTTTTTATTTCCTTGTATTGAGTCGATTAGAATTCAGGTGTCATCTCGTCTTTGAAATGAACCTCTACCGAGCTTCCTTTCAAAGAGGGGCAGCTGTTGACACCTGATTTTTAATCATTTTTTCTATTGCTAAAGTAATAAAAAATCCATAAAAATTCATAAAATTAAAAAATCAACTTTTGGGACCTTAGCCAAGCCTAGGGAACCAATTTTGACTAAAAAACGATTTTTCATATTTTCAGTATTTTTACATATTTTTTATTTATTTATTTTCGAAAATTAATAGAAAATCCATAAAATTCATAAAATTGAAAAATCAACTTTGGGAACCTTAGCCAAGCCTAGGGAACCAATTTTGACCAAAAAATAATTTTTCATATTTTCGATATTTTTCGATATTTTTATTTTCGAAAATTCATAAAACAAAAAATAAAGAAAAAATGAGAAAATTGAAAAATCAACTTTGGAAGTCTTGGCCAAGCCTAGGCAACCATTTTTGAACAAAAAATAAAATTTCATATTATATCTATTTTTAATTTTAAAAACAAAATACAAAAATACTTGAAAATTTTGGAAAAATAACATTTGAGGCCAAAAAATACACAAAGATAGTTAATATTTTTATTTTAAATCTATTTTCATATTGGCCATCGCAAATTCAGAAAAATCCAATTCGAGTCACGTGTTCCTTCACGAGTATAATCTTGAATCGGGCCTAAAAAAATTGAATTTGAGTCAACTTATTTTTAATTTTCACTTTTTATGAGTTGTGACATTGTCTTCTAATATTTTAAATTTTCATCTTGGCCCAATTATACCCAGAATGACTTAATTTTGCAAAAGGGCTTTAATTAAATTCTGCATTATTTTCAGCGGCAAGAAATGAGCTTAAATTTGACATGTGGTAAATTTTGGTGTGTCAAAAATTGTGATGAGATTTGGACTTAAAGAAATATATTTTTTCAGGGACTAAATTGTAAATACTTAAAATTCAAGGACTAGAGTGCAAATACTTAACTCTTGAAGGATTATTTTACAAATAACAAAAAGAAGAGTTAGTGGATAAATTAGAATAAAGAAGGGAAGATGGAGAAGAGGAGATAAAGAAGAGAAGTTGGAGAAGAATGGATGGAGAAAATAAGATAAGAATAGAGAATGGAAGATGGAGATGAAGAAAAGTTAGTAGAGAAATTAGAATGGAAGATAAGAATAGAGAATGGAAGATGGAGATGAAGAAGAGTTAGTGGAGAAGAAATTAGAATGGAAGATAAGAATAGAGAAGGGAAGATGGAGATGAAAAAGAGTTAGTGGAGAAATTAGAATGTGAGATAAATATGGAGAAGGGAAGATGAAGATGAAGAAGAGTTAGTGGAGAGATTAGAATGTGAGATAGAGATGGAGAATGGAAGATGAAAATGAAGAAGAGTTAGTGGAGAAATTAGAATGGGAGATAGAGTTAGTGGAAAAATTAGAATGGGAGATAGATTAGTAGATTATAAAAAGAGGAAGAAGTGAGCTTGAGGGGGGAATTTTTTAGAGAGAAAATTGGAAGTGTTTAGGAAAATTTTTTAGAGAGAAAATTGGAAGTGTTTAGGAAAATTTTTTGGAGAGAAAATTTGAAGTGTTTGAGGAAATTTTTTGGGGAAAAAATTTGAAGTGTTTGAGAGGATTTTTTGGAGAGAAAATTTGAAGTGTTTGAGAGGATTTTTTTTTTGGAGAGAAAATTTTGGATGTTTGAGAGAGTTTTGGGAGATTGAAGAAAAATTTGAGAGAAAGAAAATACCAAAAGAGAGAGAATTTTGAAAATGATGGAAGTTTAAAGCTAGGGGTTATCATCACAAATTCCTTCATCGATCAATATAAATCAAGAGTTCTTCCTCGTCAACGAGCAAGCAAATTCGAGCTAAGTGTTTTTATTTATTCATTTGTTTATGGTTTTACTTGCAAATTAGCACAAATTGTATACACTTTCTCCATCTCCTCTTTTTTTTCATATTTTATGTCAGGAGAAGGATATCTCTACGTTAACAGCAAAAATCTCGTAGAGATGCAAAAATCGGCCCAGACAAGCTCCTAATCGCAACTTTGGTTTTTGTTTAAATGATTTTGAAATTTGGAGTCGCCACTAATCGTTCTTGGTAGGTCGATTAGAAACCTAAATAAATTAGCGGGAGAACTAATTTATTCCTGCGAATCAGAGATTAGGAGCTCGGGGACTTGGTTACACTAGTTAATTAAAACTAATGCCCTTTCGGTACCTTAATTTCATGGATATCCTAATTCGGCAACTCAGACTTGGTTTATTCCTAAGGCTCTAGTAGGGTATTCTCTTTTGTGTTTTCACTTTTTAAATAGGATGCATGGATGGTATATATTTTTATTTGTTATATTTTTTTTAAGTGTTAAAGATTCCCTGAAGCCGAAAGAGGGAGTGTGTTAACGACTTCTGTGCAGTATTACGACCTACTTATCTTTTGGGTCTGATGATTCAAAAATTAAATTATAGGAAGTACATGACAGTGAATAAACACCTCCAATGGGAGGCCTAGCATTGGCTTGGCTCTTCCCTTTGGGATTTAAGGTACAGGTATTTAAGTTGCAAGTATTTAAACTACTGTAAGTAAAAACCTCCAATGGGAGGCTAAGCATTAGCTTGTCTCTTCCCTTTGGGATTTAAGGTACAGGTATTTAAGTTGCAGGTATTTAACTACTGTAAGTAAAAACCTCCAATGGGAGGCTAAGCATTTGCTTGGCTCTTCCCTTTGGGATTTAAGGTACATGTATTTAAGTTGCAGGTATTTAACTACTGTAAGTAAAAACCTCCAATGGGAGGCTAAGCATTGGCTTGGCTCTTCCCTTTGGGATTTAAGGTATAGGTATTTAAGTTGCAAGTATTTAACTACTGTAAGTAAAAACCTCCAATGGGAGGCTAAGCATTGGCTTGGCTCTTCCCTTTGGGATTTAAGGTACAGGTATTTAAGTTGCAGGTATTTAACTACTGTAAGTAAAAACCTCCAATGGGAGGTTAAACATTGGCTTGGCTCTTCCCTTTGGGATTTATGGTGCAGGTATTTAAATTGCGGATGGACTTTGTCCTCTCCATTCTGGGGTATGAATTCTTTAAAATAAAATACAACAAATTGATTCAACAATTTGAAATTTGTGCGCGCTTGAGGACTCCTCTAAGCCGATTTTGTGCTTCCATAGGGTTGACCATTGATATAAAGCTGCGGCTTCTTGACATAAAATAGAGTGAAATGTCAGTATACAAAGTATGTGCTAATCTGCACCTAAAACCAGAAGGGTGGAAAGAATACTTATCTCCCATTTTTTTGGGAGGGATTTCTATAATTGATTTTCGCTCTCTATGTTCCCAATATAGAGAGTTTCTTTTGAATTAAGAGGGACTTTTAGTCACAGATCAGTTGAGAAATCGGTGGACAGCTTAGGAGCTTGTCTGGGCCGATTTTTGCATCTCTACGAGATTTTTGCTGTTGACGTAGAGATATCCCTCTCCTGACATAAAATATGAAAAAAAAAAGAGGAGATGGAGAAAGTGTATACAATTTGTGCTAATTTGCAAGTAAAACTATAAACAAATGAATAAATAAAAACACTTAGCTCGAATTTGCTTGCTCGTTGACGAGGAAGAACTCTTGATTTATATTGATCGATGAAGGAATTTGTGATGATAACCCCTAGCTTTAAACTTCCATCATCTTCAAAATTCTCTCTCTTTTGGTATTTTCTTTCTCTCAAATTTTTCTTCAATCTCCCAAAACTCTCTCAAACATCCAAAATTTTCTCTAAAAAAAAAAAATCCTCTCAAACACTTCAAATTTTCTCTCCAAAAAATCCTCTCAAACACTTCAAATTTTTTCCCCAAAAAATTTCCTCAAACACTTCAAATTTTCTCTCCAAAAAATTTTCCTAAACACTTCCAATTTTCTCTCTAAAAAATTCTCCTAAACACTTCCAATTTTCTCTCTAAAAAATTTTCCTAAACACTTCCAATTTTCTCTCTAAAAAATTCCCCCCTCAAGCTCACTTCTTCCTCCTTTTATAATCTACTAATCTATCTCCCATTCTAATTTTTCCACTAACTCTATCTCCCATTCTAATTTCTCCACTAACTCTTCTTCATTTTCATCTTCCATTCTCCATCTTTATCTCACATTCTAATCTCTCCACTAACTCTTCTTCATCTTCATCTTCCCTTCTCCATATTTATCTCCCATTCTAATTTCTCCACTAACTCTTCTTCATCTCCATCTTCCCTTCTCTATTCTTATCTTCCATTCTAATTTCTTCTCCACTAACTCTTCTTCATCTCCATCTTCCCTTCTCTATTCTTATCTTCCATTCTAATTTCTCTACTAACTCTTCTTCATCTCCATCTTCCATTCTCTATTCTTATCTTATTTTCTCCATCCATTCTTCTCCAACTTCTCTTCTTTATCTCCTCTTCTCCATCTTCCCTTCTTTATTCTAATTTATCCACTAACTCTTCTTTTTGTTATTTGTAAAATAATCCTTCAAGAGTTAAGTATTTGCACTCTAGTCCTTGAATTTTAAGTATTTACAATTTAGTCCCTGAAAAAATATATTTCTTTAAGTCCAAATCTCATCATAATTTTTGACACACCAAAATTTACCACATGTCAAATTTAAGCTCATTTCTTGCCGCTGAAAATAATGCAGAATTTAATTAAAGCCCTTTTTCAAAATTAAGTCATTCTGGGTATAATTGGGCCAAGATGAAAATTTAAAATATTAGAAGACAATGTCACAACTCATAAAAAGTGAAACTTAAAAATAAGTTGACTCAAATTAAATTTTTTTAGGCCCGATTCAAGATTATACTCGTGAAGGAACACGTGACTCGAATTGGATTTTTCTGAATTTGCGATGGCCAATATGAAAATAGATTTAAAATAAAAATATTAACTATCTTTGTGTATTTTTTTGGCCTCAAATGTTATTTTTCCAAAATTTTCAAGTATTTTTGTATTTGTTTTTAAAAATTAAAAATATATATAATATGAAATTTTATTTTTTGTTCAAAAATGGTTGCCTAGGCTTGGCCAAGGCTTCCAAAGTTGATTTTTCAATTTTCTCATTTTTTCTTTATTTTTTGTTTTATGAATTTTCGAAAATAAAAATACCGAAAAATATCGAAAATATGAAAAATTATTTTTTGGTCAAAATTGGTTCCCTAGGCTTGGCTAAGGTTCCCAAAGTTGATTTTTCAATTTTATGAATTTTATGGATTTTCTATTAATTTTCGAAAATAAATAAATAAAAAATACGTAAAAATACTAAAAATATGAAAAATCGTTTTTTAGTCAAAATTGGTTCCCTAGGCTTGGCTAAGGTCCCCAAAGTTGATTTTTTAATTTTATGAATTTTTATGGATTTTTTATTACTTTAGCAATAGAAAAAATGATTAAAAATTAGGTGTCAACAGTCATAAATAGATTTGAATGAGTTGTAAAATTTACTTAGACTTAGCTTATCTGTATGACTCTCTCTTTATTCTCTCTCACCTTTATTTCGCACTCTCACCTCAGTTTGGGTATGAGTTTTTCTAAATTGGAATAACTATGGAAGTGTTTTAAGAGTATAGTCACTAGATTTGCATTACATAGAAATGTGTCAAAACGGATTAATAGATTTATTTGGGCCAAACCCAATCCACCAATTTAACAGGTCTACTAACGAAAAGTGAATTAGAGAATGACAGATGACTTTTGATATGCCCAGACAAATTTCTTAGGCATGATTTCTTTGGGCAAATCCATGGAAATACGGTTGATCACTACTGGATAATATGAGATCTGATGTAAGATTCGTTGTAGGTAACTTACATGTATATAATATAGATGCGCATGACTTAACTGCTCTTGCTTATGTATGCATAAAGCGACACTTGTCAGAATCAAATTAGGTAGCCCCGCATGCGACCCTGGGTGGTTAGCATCTAAATCCAGGTTTTGTTAGTGACGATTCCACCACACACTTGCACTATTATATCTGCATCAGCAAAAGTTAAGACCTTATCTCTTCCACGCTACAGCTAGGTTTTTGTTTTCTTAACCAATGAAGACTCCGCGAGGTTTTGTCTCGTATTAGGTAGGAATTGGAACCTGGAACTATATACGCCGTGCGATCTTCGCAGTGTTCATACTTCCTCACCGTCTTCCTGGTGCGAAAGGATATGTTCGAATCTGTTCACCTTTGTTGCTGAGCAGAAGTTCAGAAAACAAATGAATGCCCAAAGAAAAATTCTTACTTCTAGGAAGTGAATCGAAGCATACACGATGCTGTTTAGAACGAGGACTGGAGTTGGGCTTCCTCATCATAGATTCATACGGACCACAACCAAGATTAGAGATGCCGGCTTTTTCATCATAAGGTTATCTGAATCCACAGAATGGTGGTCAAAAAAGCCCAAAGGTGCATAAAAACGATGGAATCAAACCAGTGAGCCTTCTTGTATCGTTATACATTCCTACTTGTATCATCAAATCAAGCCAGCGGAGCATCTGTCTTGGATAATTGATTTAGACAGCTAAAAAAAGGCGATTAGCTAAGTAAAGAGCTGGGCATCGAATGGCAGAGTTATCTTGCATCTGGACGATTAGGGTTAGGGTTAGTAATAACCTATATGGGTCAGCTTACAGTACTTGGCTCACTGAATTTCACTTCGTTTTCAGCACCATGGTAAGCACAACAACACATACCAAATCCCATCAACTATCGAGTAATCTAAACTTTAGGGAACAATCGATGTTTAATATGATTAGTTTTTTTTTATTTATCTCTATGTACATAGGGTATTTGAATGTTCGGCTTGACTGATCTACAGTTAAGTGCAAACAACCTGCGCATATTCGTACATATTGGGTACATATATATTGTAACATGTAATATTCAAACGTTCGGCTCAACTGATTCTCATGAAAGTACGCACGCAAAATTGTGTTCCCACCACTTTTATTGGATGATACATACTCGAGCGCTAACAACTATATGCATACCTAAGAAATAATACATTCACAGGAAGGCATTCTAAGATATGGCGGATTCTATAACGACAAAGAAAAATCCTTAATTACAACTAAAGAACTGGGTTGCAACTGAACTGGATCATCCCTGCTATTTTTCAGACGGAAGCAAGTGCATGGAAAAGCTCGATTTAGTTTCCTTTTACAGCAACAGAAACATTAAAAAGAAAAAAAACCTCGACATATATCTAACGAAGATCTTCTACAAGATCTTCTAAACATGTCTCCACAATGTGTAGTCAAAATGTCACCATAGAAAATTTAGTATGCCTTCTACATATCTAGACTTAGGTAGTAACTAAATAAACACGACAAGCTTTGAATCAAAGAAATTCCCGAAGAGTATAATAGGTTAGTTTATGTATATCCGGCTTACACTTAAAGAAAGAACTTGTACAAAGGCAACATGCTTCTGGAAAAAAAAAATAAAAAAAAAACGTTATATTTGCTTCGTTTCCGAAAATTTTTCATTAGGCAACGTTTTGCACATGGCTGGTTGTTAAATCATTTGATCAATCCTAGATGGTTCTAATCTTAGGCCACGGATCAGATCGCAGTGAAAATTAAATTAGCCACCTTAAATAGTTGATTAGTAATTACGTGAACTGTACACTAATATCAGTTGTCTAGGACACGTAGCGTAGTTATTAGTGTGCACCTGACTTATTCTGATAAAACAAAAACAGTGATCATCTCGTGAATCCCATGTTTTTCGCAACGATCACGAGGACAAATAGGTTGTAGGAGAACTTCACAGCGAAACCTGGGCTGGTAAGGCATCGACACAACACGAAAAGCCCACTTAACAAGAAGAATCTCCAATGTAATTTGTGCAAAAAACAATGCACACAAACAGTACAACATGCTGAGAAATCCTATATTATTTTTACCTGCACATTCATAAATTCGAGAACATATATCTATGTGTCTAAACTATATAGACAACAGATACATAAAGTGAAAAGACCATGAAGAGATTATAAAAAATATGTCAACTTGATGGAGAGGCGAGAAGCAAAAACCTAGTGGGATAATCAAATTTGAGGATTCAAGCACAGATCATAGAGGTGTATACACCGTGAAATTAAAATTAATTGTTCTCTAAAGCTTCAATTGGTTCAAACTCAAACCCAGTCAATCATACACAGAGGGAAGAAGAGGAAGAAGAAGGATGAGTCCCACAATGCTCGAGGAGATAGATTCGGAAACACTACTTCCGAACCCCAAAAGAGAAACAGAAAAAAAAAAAAAAAGATGAACGTGCGGAAGAAAATTAACCCAGAAAAAGAAAAGAAGAAAGAAAGAGCTAAAGAAACATCAACACAGAATTAATCCGAGTTAGCCATGATCATCGTCATCACCATCAAGAACCTTGCGAAATAGATTCTGGGAAATCGCTGACCTTGGAGAGGGGATTGATTGTCGTCATCTTCATCGACAACCTCTTTCGTTTTCTTTTTGCTTCTCAAAATGGAGGACGAGGTGCTGAGTTATTTCCTGGCCAATTCTCCACGGGCAACTGAACAGAACCCATGTTGTTGAGCGGCAGATTGAAGAAGGGAAGCCCCAACGATGGATCCGCGTACGAGTTACCAGTGGCGGCCCCACCTCCGGACGGCGGCTGCGAGGCTGGTGGCTGCATATGTAGCTGCTCATCCTCCTCGTCCAGCGGCAACCTCTCGTAGGCGACATTGGTGAAGGAGGCGGCGATGACAATGACCGGCCCGGCCGCGGTCAGCTCCCCGACCACGCTGCCGCCGACCACCTGCCCTTGCCCGCCCGCCAGGAACACCGTGAGGCTCGTGGCCCCCGGGGGAGCCGGCGGCGGGAGGAAGGACCCCGAGAGCGACAGGATCTCGAACCGACCGTGCAGCGTCACTACGGCCCCGGCCGAGGCCGGCTGCCGCAGGGTGACGTTGGTCACCGTGCCGCTCCCGCTGAGGATGCAGACCCCACGCTGCCGCCGCCGCGCGTACGTCGCGACGCACTCAAACACGTCGCACCCGCTGCCGACCTCGAGGATGTGCGCCCGGAGGGTGTTGGCGCTCTCCCTGGTGATGATGACCGGCGGCTTCGGCTTATTCTTGGAACCCGGGGGGCGGCCCCGGGGCCGGCGGGCGACGATGTCGCCAGGCCCAGGGTTCGCGGTGGCGCCCAGATCGAGGCCGTGGTGGTGGGATCCGTCATCGTGGGGGTCGCTAGAATACGGGTTGTGGCTAGGGTTACTAGGGTTGTCTCCGGAATCGTTGTGACGTTGGAGTTGGAGATGAGGGAGGAAACGAGAAGCAGTGCCTAAATCCAGACCAGCCATCATGAGCGCGCATCAAAAAGGGGAAGACGAAACAGAAAACAAGGTGACCAAACAAAAAAAAATTATAATTATTACTTAGAATTTTTCGCTTCTTTTTTATTGTGAAGTGAGCTAGGGAAAAATTTAAAAACAAACACACAGTGGAGGTTTTCGGGGGCAGTAATCATAAAGAAGAGAGAGAGAGAGAGAGTGGAGCTCGGGAACTTGAAATCTTAATTTGAATACACAGGCGCAGAGATTATAGAAAGCTTAAAAAGGAAAAGGTAAAGGAGGAGGAGGAAGAAGAAGATGATATAAAACAGCTGCAAGAAGAAGACGGGAACCACAAGGATGGAGTGGAGAGGAAGGCAAAACGAAGAAGATGAAGAGAGAGAGAGAAAGAAAGAAAAAGAAGGGGGGGGGGGGGGGGATGGGGAGGAGGGAGAGGGAGGAATAAACAAAGTCTCAAAAGGTTAATATATGAAAAATATAAAATTCGTGCAGCTCAATATTTGTGTTATATACGTTACTCTATATTCTCATTCCAAAGTGTAATCGGTAGACATGATTTCGAAAATATGATGCAATGGTTCGAGGTTAAATTATTTGAAGTTAAATAAAATGAGACTTTGTATTCTGTTTATCTGACTGATGTGAATTAATATGTATTTATTATTGCGAGCTCACATTTATTTCTCGAAAAAAAAAATTTCAGTTGGGTTTATTCGGGGCATTACTAATTTAATGGATCAGAGCAATAAGAAAAGGATATGGACATCATCATTAATTAAACTATAAAAAAAACCTAGATGAATGTGTGGACGGGGTATGCGTGATTGATGCTTTTTTGGAGGGATTAGACTTTTCCTGAGGTGGAACTTAACCATGGTTTACGCAAAGTTGACTAATCGGTTGGATTAGGTCAAAAATCCTAGAAAACGGAACATCTACTATCGGAATGATAATAAACAAAACAAATGAAAATGCAGAAAATGCGTCCCAACTTATATATTCAAATGAATTACACGAAAATTACGTTGCCTTTCAAGTTTTGATTGACTTGATTCGATACAACAAGTCAAAACTACGAGCAGTCGGAGAGGGAGGCGTGCTTACATTGAAATTATTAAGAAACAAGGGCAAAAATTTAGGGCGAGTGGGGGAGATGGTGCTGCGGCACGTGGGTCCTGCTCTCTTGTCCTCTTCCCCCACCCTGGACGGCCCTCTTCTTTCTTCGTCCACCTTTTGGCCGTCAGTGCCGCCACCCACCACCACCAGCATCACCCACCACCATGGTTCGAAAGCGAGCTCACTGACCAATTAATCCCTTCTCCCTTCTCAAAAGGTGCAAAAATCAATCGGCCCTTCATTTTTTAACCTAATCTTTCGTCCACATCTCTCTCTCTCTCTCTTTCTCCCCTCCCCCCCCGCCCCCTCAAAAAACATTAACTCTTTATGGTCTCTTTTGATTCGTAATCATGCATGTTGCTGTACAAATGTCGTTAGTGTTTAAGTTGTAAACTATGCGAATAAATAATA
Source organism: Psidium guajava (assembly GCA_016432845.1). Classification (NCBI taxonomy): domain Eukaryota; kingdom Viridiplantae; phylum Streptophyta; class Magnoliopsida; order Myrtales; family Myrtaceae; genus Psidium; species Psidium guajava. Next base: position 2,200,532 of record CM028230.1, read on the forward strand.
ATAACAAGAAATGAAAGAAGAAGACATAAGTGCCCACACAAGTGCGCGAACTTGATGAAGCAGAGGTGCTGCCTCTACCTTTGTGTTTTTAATGACTCATTAGTTACGTCAATGCACACTAATCTATCTTAATCTAGGACTTGCTCGATTTATATTTTATTGCACCAATCTTTAGCTCGTCGCTCACAAATAAAAAAGTGAGTTCAAACTTTGTTCTTTCGATACACATCCAGCGCCGGTAATTTCTTTTCTTTTCTAACACCTAGGCCTCCTTAGGGAACTAACTACGTTTTTGGGAACAACATAGTACGATGTCGATGCAACTTAATATGAATAGAATTTACTATATAATCACAGCCTTGTGATAAGATAAAGTCTCTACATGATACCCAGAAATAAACAAAAGATTGATTTTACATAATAATTAGTGGTGAAGTTTTATATTGGTCACTAGAATCTATGGCTTACTTCGAGGGCCATCCACATTTTTTTCCCCAGCAGTTAGAGATGCGAAATGGGTTCCTAGTTAGGGTGATGCCTTTGCATTTTCTATGTGGAAAGGCAAATGGAAAAGCAAAGGAAATTTTTAATACTGAATATATATTATATTTAATATAATATAAAAAATTAGAGGAATCTATCATATGATATGCCAAGATCCTATTCTAATGTCCACTTGCTTATATATGGTCTACTTTAGAATAATTAGGGTTACCCACTAATCGGGTCAATGGTTTTGTTGGAGAGGCTGGTTTTTGTTTCCTTTTAACAATACCCTCCAAGAGAGGGGATCAAAATCTGTCCGTTTGCTTTCTTTCGTGTAAAGTACACACATGTAGCTTCTGTTGGCAACATAAGTTACATTTTTTATTTTCTTCTTGGTCAGGTATTGGCAACAAAAATTTAAATAGTCAGGAGATATATCAGATCAGGATACAATTGACGTTGGGAAAATTGTATGTGTGGCCAATTCTTCCAAAAGTTTAAGTTGGTGTAACTAGAAGAGTGATGCTATTGAAGCAATGGGAGACTCTACACCCTAAGTTTTATGAACGAGATAGATAGAAGAATTGCAACACGAGGTTATTTAGGGATGTGGAACAAATTAGCAGGACGGGGAAGTATGATTGAGTTAGATGTTCTAATATCATGTTAAAACGTGCAAATAACCGATAATTTTAATATCAATATTATAGGTCAATCTTTCAGTACATACATCATGTCCAAATACCACAAGACACTTTGTGCAGACATAATAATCAATAGCAATGCAAGAGTTCTTTACCCAAAAAAAAAAAAAGCAATGCAAGAGTCGCATTTTTTTAGCATTTGTGATTGGTTTAATCTAGTGAAATGATATAAAAAAATGTACTTTATATGAGGGCATTGATGATATTGTACACTAAGAAATTGGCTTAGATTTTCCTAAGTATGCAGATTGGGTTAGAACTTCTCAACACTAGTCATAACTTTGTAAAGAAAATTGTCTAAAAAGTCCTAGATCTATTGCATAATAGCCAATTCAGTCCTTAATTTTTCAAATTTCAAATTTATTTTGAAAATTGTCTAAAAAGTCCTAGATTTGTTGCATAAAAGCCAATTCAGTCCTTAATTTTTCAAATTTCTAATTTATTTTTAAATCTTTTGACGATTTATTAATGTAATCCTAAACTTTATGATGATTTGTCAATTTATTTATTCTAGCTAATTTTCTTTTTTTTTTTGAAAATTGTTGATGTGGTGGTCTAGTCAGTGCTGCCCATCTGAAGTGAATAATTTTTTGCATTTGTTTTTAATTTTATGAACTTTTTTGCATTCATTTTCTTTTTTCCCTCCACTAGCCATTAGCGCGCCTTTGCCTGGCCAAGTGAGGGCAAACCTCACCTACCCAAGTGCATGCGTCTCTCGCTCGAGACCTAGCGATGGCTAGCTGTGGGGGGAAAAAATGAGAAAGAGAAGAAAAAAAGTAAAAAGAAAAAAAAAATAAAATTTAAAAAAATTATTCATATCAACGTCGTTTAGGTCTCGTGGGATGACCGTACCCTTCAACGATTTTCAATCAAAATTGATCAGAAATAACTAAAGTGGCAAATAATCAAAAGATTTATTATTAAATTGATATAATTAAAAGATTTATAATTGAAATCATCGCCACTTTTCCCCAGCTTTAAAATCACCAAGTGGAATAATAGAGTTGACTGTGGGCCTACCGAATCATCAATAAACAAAATGCTCGATGAAAACGGCCAATAGGGTAGCGACCCTTGTGTTCTTAGGAGAGACAGATTTTTGATAGGTCCAACGTAGTGAATTATTGGACAAGGCCATGATTGACCTCAATCAAAAACCAGGATCGAATGCGGCCATTTGGTGCCATTCAACCTTGAATCTACCGTTTCAAAGTCCATTTCTTTACTTTGGCAAAGTACACAGCATGCACAGTGGAAGATAGAGATGGGAAATTCTTCATGTTCTCCTTGTTGACCCGACGAATTCCTAGCCGTCGAGTGAGTAATAAAGAGGAAAATTTGGGCCATGGAAATAGAGGTCAACCTTGTGGTGCTCTAGAAGGCTCAAACTCTTTTTGGCTCTATTTATTTCAAGAAAAAAATAATTTTAAAAATATTTTCCTTAAAATGATAACTTGTGTCACTTAAAATAATCAGTCAAAATAAGATATGAGAATTTTAATTCAGTAATGGAGCATGAGAGCCAAGTAATTTCTCTGCATTGCTCGCAAAATTTCAGATCATCTGGACAGACGATCCATTAATCCAATTTGAGGAAAATATCCTCTTATACACTAGTGCAGATGATTGCCCCTAAGGCACTGATGGACCAAGAGCCGGCGATTGAAGCTCCAATGAATGATGGCTGTGGGCAGAGGCCTTTGGTGTCCCCTTTATGCCTAAATATTTTCATAGGCGATAATAATATGTTTCGTTGATTTAGTTTTATAAGCGATACAAGCAGATCATTTTTACTAAACAAATGCACCTTTTGAAAGCTTAAATTATGCTCATATTTATGAGAGGACATTCTTAAGAAGACAAAATCTTTACGCAATGTATATGGCGAAGTAAAAATTAAATTTCCATAAAGATATCGGCAATTATGAGCTAACAATAAATCATCTGCATACCATTTGAGTTTTTATTAGCTCAGATGGACTAGTGATTGTGGTGTATTCGACATATGTGAAATAATAATGTCTAAGGGACTGTTTGGAAATAACAGTGGATTCTCTTAGTGACTTTTTACTTTTTCTAATTTATTGATTTGATTTTAACTCTCGTCATTTTAATGCTCGAAATTTGTAACTTCGATTTTACCGTGCTTATGACTTTTACACTAAAGAGAAGGAAAAAAAGGAACAAATTGCAGATCAAAGTAAGGCTCATTATCTTTTGATACTATAAGCATGGTATTTTAACATCACACATGATTTGAAGTAATTGATTTTGAACATTCACTATTTTAACACACGTGACATTTCAGATAATATAGGTCTTTCCATGTGTCTAGTTTTTATACGCACTACGCTTCAACCACCCTTAATTTTGAATGATACGAGAGTTTTGGACAATGCCCTCAACCCCTTTAACATGCCAAATTATAAGCTTAAAATATATCACTTGTTGACAACATAATTGGAGGATAAGGATGTGCATGCCAACACTTCTAGAATAAAATTTCTGTTCTTTAAATCTTTTTTTTTTGGTAAGGATGTTCTTTAAATGTTTCTGAAGCAAAAACTTTTTATTTATGCAACTTTATTTTTTTTCAATTTCTGAAGCATTTTTCTGCTCTAAAAATAATTTTGAGTCACTTGAAGAAATAAAAAAAATTACTTATTTTTTAGAAGTTAAAATAAAAAGGAAACAATCGACCTCTAATCAATCTCTCTTCCTCAAGCCCTCTCTCCTTCAATCTACTCCCGAAGCAAAAGCAAAAAAATAAACTTATGCTCAGGAATAGAAGTGCAAATGTGTTGCCACACGTGCCTCAAATATGTTTAAATAGAAATCTCTCCTTTCGCCAATTATGAGCGATTAACCTGCCCCGCTCCACGTCAAATCACAATATAATAAGAAAAATAACAATAAACCATGCTTACCTCAAAAGCTAAAAAAATTGATTGATTTGATTAGGAAGTGAATCCTGCCTGTACATGTAATCCTCCACAAGAAGAATCTGAGAAAGAAGAGCACGAATCGCAAACGTCAAATCAAGTTCTGGATCCACGTAATCATGGAAAAACATCACCGGTGGAACCCCCAGATAAACATGCAACCTCTAGCATCTGCATCAGCTTGCCTTCTTCTTTATTATTTTCAATTAACCTTTCGAATAAATTCACGCGTATTAACGTGTCGAATCACTGTACTAACATGCGTATCGAATAAGGTTTCATTTGTCGGCATCACAGGCTTAGCCGCGAGACGTCTTCTCTTGCCTATTTCGATGGATAAAATTATGACGAAGTTATTTGTATGATTAATTTGAGTAAGTGCGGTACTCGGTATCCAAAAAAGTGGACTGGGAGGAGAATTATATTATAATCTTCGTGCTTTGTGTGACGAGGGAGTGCGCGATTAGATTACTGTCTGCACGTCTAATCACGAGTTAGGAGAAGGACGAGGTAGGTTTTTTCGTATCATCACGTGTAGGGGCCACGACCTACTGAACTTAAGTTTTGTTTCGTCCAAGACTTGACTGAGAAAGGATGCACCTAATCTCACCATGATTGGTCCTTGGTCACTAACGACATAACTACAACGTCAAAAGCACCATTTATGGAGTGACCAAAACGAAACTTGAAAGGCTTTAAAACTTAAAATTTGACATTTATTTCCCAAATTTCCAACCATACCGGCCTTGAAAAGGACATGGATTTTGAGTGAATCATGTTGTGTTTCCACGGCAGCGAGTTAGTAGAGCTCGATCATCGTTTCTCGATCAGCTTTATTTCTGTTGAACGTTCTCGATTTTTCATAGGTTTGTGAAATATTTTCCCATAGAGTAAGAGCTTTTATGATGTATATGAATTGATATGGCCCATTTGTTCTTCATATATAACTCCGGTTACGGGACGAAAAAATAAAAAAAAAACAAGCACAATCTTATGATATATGCCCACTACTTTTATTTGCTCTGTTGTGTGTATATATAAAATGTTTTGCTTGTCTCGACATGGAAATGCTCCTTTCTCGAGTGTACTAGGAAGCTATCTACTCAAGCTCAAATTTATGGGTTCTCAAGTTAGGTCAAGCTGAGAGAGTTTAATCGCAATCATAAGCGTCTTTCCATTGCGCCTCTGATACGGTTTATACAACTCCAAGATAGAATTGACTAAGGTCAGGCAATGTAAGTTCTATACATTGTACTCACCTTGGAGAGAAAGACTACATTTCAATGAAGTTGCACAAGTTTTCCAGACCCAACATAAATCGCAACTTTCTACTTTTTTCTACTTGATCTAACTTGAATGATATGGAAAGGATTTATATTGATATATCATCCATGAATGGGCACTTCAACAAGAGCGAAATACATTACTCGTTATCCTTTATTATTACCAATCGGATAAGAACCAATCATTAAACTAATTTACATTTTACATAAAACGATCCTGGTGTTATGAGATTTATATTCTTAGCAAAAATAATAATAATATGCATGAACTTACAAATGAATAGGAAGATATAAAGGCAATTGCCAATGTTGTACTGTAGTATTCTTGGTGGGGTTAGAGAAAGTGCAGCTTTTTTGGAGCGTTGCTATAATAATTTCCCTTAGAATTTTCGTTTCGAGGCGATAATAATATAAAAGAAAGAAATCATATTAGCCTAGACAAAATTGGGATGTTGAAGCTTGTCTATCTTTTGGAGGGACACAAAAGTTCAATGGTCATGTGTGTATATATACTCCTCATTAACAGAAAAGCATAATAATTTTTATGATTTGAGTCCATATTTTTCATTAGTAGTTGGAATTTGAGTCTATATATAATTATTATTATCGCTTGTAATTTAAGTGATGCAACAAAAGATGCGGGGTGCTAATTATATTAGAATCATTTATTAAACGTAACTCTAGTTTGAGGATGAATCGAAATAAATTTTGTATCAATTTTCTCTTTCTCTCTTTACGTTTTATTTTTATTTTTATTTTTATTTTTACTTTGTTGCGGTTAAGCATCGAATCCCACCAATGTATAAGTCAAAGATGTTACGGATCGTGCAATATCGATCTAATGTATGGTGGTCTTGTACTGTACTTTAATTTACAAAAAAGTGGAAAATGAGAATACTTTTGATGACCCAAAAATGATCGTTCATGTGTCGACACTTTGAGAGATATGAGGTGCCGGGTATGAATTAGCGACCTAAGTTTCATTTACGTCGAAACTAGGCGCAAGCGGACACACGATTATGGAATTCGGAGGAGAAGACGAGAAGGAAGAGGTGGGGCAACAACAGAGGGGGATCACGTGCGGTCCAAAAAAGTCAAAACACAGAGGTTTGAAGAGGCAGGCGTATAGCTGTCGGCCACGAGGCACATTTTCTCTTTGGGAATTGTTCCCCTCTCTCTCTCTCCTCCCCTTAAATCCCGGGGGTCTCTGTCTCTATCTCTATTTTTCTCATAGTCACAGTTAAAGAGGGCAGAAAAGAATAATTGCACAAAATGATTTTTAGTCAGACCACCAAAACATGAGGTGTTTCCGTCTAACCTTTCTCCCATCAAAATCTATCTTTAATACTCAATGATGATCGACTAGAGAGACTTTCATCGTGTTATGTATAATCGATACTTTAAAATTAAAATTTTGCATACACAACGCATTTATGATATCTGTTTAATTTCAAATTTGAAGGTATACGGAGTAATTTTCGTATTCCAAAAATTGAAGAAAGAGTAACTCTTGCATAGGGTGGAGCCAAAGAAGGACAAAAACTTGTCCTTGTCCTTGCAAAAGTATTCCAAAATCAAAAACAAGTCGAGAACCCCTCTCTCAGTCTCTCTGAGGTCGTAAGGCAGAGACCGAGAGAAAGCGGGAGAGATCATTACCTGAAGAAAATCCGTGGGAGTTATCACCTGCAGGTGCAGAGATTCAGGGGAGGGTGAAAGCTTTACAGAAAAGAGACAGAGAGATGAGATGGGGAGGGTGAGGCCTTGACTTTGAAGGGAGTGTTGACCAGATCTGTCCTCGGAAAGATCCACCCAAATTACCAACCCACGAATCAAAGTCCCTGTCTGTCAATACGTCAAACCAATACCCCACAAGCGGGTAATAAGGGCGATAGAGAGACCTGAGGCCGAAGCTGCTTTTTCTGATCGTTGCGTGCGTGCGTCTCTCTGAAATAACCAGTCAAATTCTCCACCACTCCCGAACTCGGACACGGTATATCGTCGTATCATATATTAGGGTTTCCCAAAAAGCTGAACACTTCCACGGAGAGAGAGAGAGAGAGAGAGATATTTTGTTTTGTTCCTGGAGACCTTCCCTTTGAGTGAGTCTTTCTTGCATGGATCATGTTGAATACATTCGATTGTGCCTTCTCAGTTGATAATTCGTTTGGTTCTTACCATCAGAATAAATAGTTATCTTGTTTTGTGAAAAATAAGAAAAGACCTATCATTTGAAGACCAATAGGCAATTGCGCTCGAGAAAAATCTATTGTTCCGATGCACGCTACTCATTTGGTTTGTGCAAAAATCGAATATGGATCGGAATTTTGAGCTTCATTTCATGTATGTACTTGATCTTGGGTTATTTCCTGTTGGCGGTATCTTAGGAATGGTAATGTTCACCAGGAGTTGAAATTATCGACAATTGTGATGTAGTCTGCTTGAGTACCTTCACACTCATGCATAAGATCATATTACTGGATACAAATTAAGCTGCTCTTACATTTAGAGTCTGTTTATTTGGAGAAAACTATTATCAGTAAATTATTTTCCAACTTTCCGATGTTTTGATGGAGGAAAGCTAATCAATCTACGGAAAACGTCTTCCATATGAAAAATGACGTCCTCTTTTGGCAAGATGGAAATCATTTTCCTTAAATCGTCCAATGAATGAACATTAAATACTTTCTTTGAAAAATATTTTCTTTAATCGATAATTTTTTTTGTTTCCTTTCTCTTCTCTTCCAAGTGCTTAATTTTTATCCAATGCATGACACTTTCGTTTTGTTGTATGACCATTGTTGTGGGCTTCGCTTGTGAATTTTCAGATTATTGATTGCTTCCAAGGTAGTCTATTACATGCCCTTCGTCTGTCTTCTTTCGACGTAACGAAATTGTCCCTGCCCTTTTTCGATGTACTCGACCATAGGATTCAAAGTCGTCATCCCATGATCGTGCGTCTTTGGAATGGAGGCTTATAAAGTAATTAATTTCCCTCAAACCTACGCATAAATCCAATCAATTCGACATCAGCGAACTAATCAAAGATTGTCTTTATCAAGCTGTGATTCATCGATCGACATTGTTTCTTCACTTAGTACATCTCACCAACAACAACGAGAGAGAGTAGCTTATGGCGCGCATGACAACCATTCTATTCCAGAAATAATTTCTGGAACAGAAATAGATTTTTCTATTTTTGCCAGAAACAAAAATTTTTTGTTTCTGGTTTTGGGCAAAAATCTATTTTTGGAACAGATTTTTGTTCTAGAAATAGAAAAACAAATTTGCGTTGCCTAATTCTAACTTTTATGAAAACGCCTGTGAAATATCTGTTCGCGAGGAGAATGAAATTAACCTCACTAACTAATTAATTGAGTAAAAAAGACCCTTGAATATTTTAACCTACCATTTTACTTCTAGAGAAGTACGCATGGGGAGTGTCGAGCGTCAAGAAGGCTGTTTAATTTACTATACTAGCTATTATTTTATTTCGAGACATCAGTAATATAATCACTTTGTTTTCTAAGATAATAACTGTCCTTTTGTATATGGATTATGAAAAGACTTACTATAGTTTTTATTTGACTTACTATAGTGTAATTGCTAAAAAATTGTTAAGCCATACGTCTAATCATTGGATAATTAGCATTCTGTCCATATGAGGGAAAAAAAAAAAACCTAGAGACCTACTTGGATCATGCCATATATATACAAAACTTAGTTTTTCTTTAGAATACTCCGTCTTTTTACCCTTAATTAACTCCAGTTTTTGTTCCCCTCGCTTTCTGCAAATTCTTAGTTTATTGCCTTGTAGAAAATGCTTTGAGAAGAGTAAATATCTCCGAATTCAATGAACGGTATTGTTCATGAACTTCGAAAAGGACTGGCCATTGGGAAGACCAAAATAGTACTTTACTAAATCAAAGAAGCGACCCAATTCTTGTGTCTGCGTTCTTTTTTGGCTCATGAACATGTTGCAGAAGAAGAGAATGGAAACTTTATCTTGGCCGTCTTGATTAGGGGACAACAAGGGGAAAACCCTGGAAAGTAGAGAAATAACTAAAGGGAATGTGCAGCTGCAGCTGGAGTTCGTAGAATCTCCGAAAGCAAGACATGATCTATTGGATTATCGTTCTTAATTGGGTCTCGAAGTGATGTTTTCCGTAGGTTAATTCTCACTGGAGCATCAAAATACGTGTGAATGCAGCAGCTTTTGGGTTCAACAAGTAAGCAGCTTTTTAGAGTCAAATGAGTTTTCAACTCAGCTTAAACGTTCTGCATTTAAGGCGGGAATGGAAATGAGATTGATCTTTCTCAGGGTTTCAAATCATCTCTTCGGAAATCAATACGCCCCTATTTCAGTGCAGAGAAAGCAGATTAAAATTCACTCCTCTGAAATGGAACTGCCACTCCAAGAAAACAGAAATCTAGGAAACACGATATATAAAGATTGTTCAGTGTTGTCAGTTTTTAGTGACATGCTTATGCAGAAGGTGACGACCTTGACCTCTTTTTTTTTTTTTTTTTAAAGGTAAAGGACAAAAGGCATTCCGAGGTTTTCACCCACCCACATATCAATTATCATCCCCGCTTAAGAAATCTACAACTTAAATTCTGAGTTTTCCATTTTCATGTCAACTTGCATTCTGACAACCTCACTTATTTACACAAATTGTCATTTTCCTTTTTGAATAACAGGCCCTAACACACTTCTCTCTATCCTACTCGTAATTGGCCTATTTCTTGGTCTCGTCCGGTCATTAATAAGATCGCTGCCTTTCTGTCCGGCCCCGTGCTGTCCCCAGTTGCCGCCGACCTCAGGCTCAAGGCTGGCAACAGTTGCCACATCGAATACGGTCCAAATCAAGGTCAGGCGACCTGATATGGACCAGACGGGGACATCGGCAGCCATGGCGGCAGCAGAGGTGAGGGTTGGAAGGGGGGGGGGGGGGGAGGAGAGAGAGAGAGAGAGTTGAGTGAGGAGTATGGAGGAAGAGAGTGGAAGGGGAAAGAGATGACTGTAGGGTTTGGGAGGTAAATGCATCTTTTCCGTTTGGAGGAAATGCAAGTCAAAACTTTTCAAAAGTAAGAAATGGTTCTTGATATATAAGTGTAAACTTCGAAATGTATTTTTGCAATTATCGCTTTTTACTTAATTTCCTTTTTTAAGATGAATAAGAGCAAGCGTGGGCAAAGAAAAATCAGTACTTCGATTAGTATTTATCTTGCAGAAGACAAATGGTTCGATCGATCTAATTGGATTAAAATGTAAAGAATTCTACAATATTCCGAATGAAGAAAACACATATGAGTTAAAATATATATATATGAGACCTCTAGACAAAATTTATCGGTCTTTGCCATATCATATGTCTGTAATTCATAACCGGATGTCAACAAAAGAGGGGTCGCGCCTATGCATCAATTTCATCGACAAAAAATTGTACCACCCTCGAAAACATTAGAGCTCGGCCAAAAAAAGAAAAGAAAAGATCGACCATGTGCTGATCACGAGTCCCAATTATCAATGCGTTTGCATGTGCCAAGGCCTTTAATTGCTAGGTTTTATTCCCTCCACCTTCCCATGTGCAACATAGTATCCGCTTTGTTTCATCATCAAATGGGTCCAAAACCCCAATTAATTATATCGAGATACTGCACATGAGAAGCGTCGCACAAAGAGGTCAAAAATATAAATATAAGAGTCTTCGATAATGATTTAAATAAGAGAAAAAAAGAACCAGCTAGGCGCCACTTTAATAACCCTAAACAATCAAGAAAGTGGTCTGGGCTTTTGGGTTCAGACATGATGCACATGATTAATGGACCTTTAATCTTGGGTTAAACTGCCGGGCCCTTTCAATCTTCGAAATGGAGGGTCCATTTGCTTCCCGGTTTCTTTTCTTGGATTTCTATTAGGTTCTTGATGACAATCCTTTTTCCTGCACTTTCAATCCCTGCATTTCAACATGAATCTGCTTTAAACAGATCGGGGATATTAATCCGCTACAGTAAAACTGATCTTCGGAAATTTCTTCAAGAAGGAATCGCGAAAACATGGTGGCGGAATTCATGCGTCGTTGGCCTGGAGCTGGAGACATTCCGATATTCCCACCATGAAGCAGTAAGCATGAAGAATGATTACTAAGCTCGAAGCTGAACAAGCCACAGGCGTGACTTTGCTTAATTTTTTTTTTTTGGTCGAATGACTTTGATTTAATCACTTGATGCATTTCGCATAGAAATGGCTCATTTAGTCTACGTATCGGAACCGATAACTTCCGAAGTTACGCGAGAGAGATCCGATTTTTCCATCGGTAATGGATCCTTTCCCATTATCATGCCATGGTTCCCCTCGTTATACAGCTTCTGCAATTTGCTCTTCCACCCCTTCAAAAGTCAAATTATGGGTCATTTCCACGTCTACTCAAAACTTTTCAGGAAGCTGACATGGAGGAAGTCATGAAACCATCCAGGCAAATACAATTCAAGCTATCTAATAGGTAGAATTCTGTTGTAAGTACAAAAAAAAGAGAGTATAATTTGTCTTTCCGTGCCCGTAAATTTCAATAAATAACGGCAAAAGGGTCTCGATTAAATAAAAAAAAAGATGATCGATAACTTTTTTCTCAAGATAAATTGGAAGTGATTTACCAAATTTTTACAGAAATAATCAACACTTCATAGTTTACAAGCTAGCAATTTTTGTACTAACTTACTGAGTTTTTCATTTCATTAACTCTCATATGAAGTTACCGTATAGATTAGAGTGGTTTGCCAACATTTCTCTAATCAAATTACCAACAAGCCTCGGATTACCAACTCTAATTTCAATTACTTATAGTTTTTTTTCCTTAAACGATGAAATTTTTTTTTGTTGAGTTTTGAGTTAACAACTTTTACCAACAGTTTTTCGATACTTGGTTTTTTCAACTCCCTTTTTGGAAACGTGATAGTATAATCGCCTCTATAATAGGTCACACGTTTTTTTTTCTTTTTTAAAAACTCTCCAATTAAAATTTAAGGCATATAAAACAGTATAATCATCAAATTCTTCGTCCTCCGGCATTTCCAACATTAGCGATCTCTCTTTAGCTTCATCCCGGAAATTAACTTCGGTCCCACGATAATCAAGCTTAAAGCGGAGGAACCCTCACGAGTTATGTCACGAAACACGTGCAGAGGCTACCATTTGCACCAGCTTTCTCAATCAATGCTTTGCTTGCGGACACACCTGGTAATCCAATTAAAGTACAAGGAAAAACAGAATGAGAGATGTGGACGGTATTGTAATCATGTGCTTGAAGCCTTCTGAACTGGTGAAGATGACCATGTCACGAGCAAAGGCCACTTAGACCTTTCTGTATAATCGAAACGAAATGGCTGAGCTAAGCTATATGCTGAAATCGTGTCGCGGGAAACTAAGGTTAATTAAATGCCAATTTTGATGGTCGCAAGTGATTAACGTTTCCATCGAATAGGTCCCATCCGGTTAATGACGGTTGCCATGGGAGCAAGGCATCGTAGCTCTCTCCAGAGGCTGGCGAGGCACCAGCAAACCTTGCTGTCACTTCGAGGGAAAAAAAACAAGAAAAGAAAAAAAATAAAAAAATAAAAAAAATCAATAATTCAAAAAATATGAAAATATTAATAAAAAATTATCCATTTTGGCACTGATCGTACCACATAGGATGGCCAACATCAAAGCTAATGATTTCTTGCCAAAATTGGCCGAATGAATTCTATTAACAAAACTTAAAAAGATTTATAACTCAACTTATAAAATTAAAATACTTAGGATTGAATTGACAAAGTACAACGCGTTTAGGGCTTTTTGGATAATTTTTCCAGTTCTTTTCCAAGATTACAAAGACATGGGGAATGACCAATTTGATGCATCATATATAAGCAAAATAAGTACAAGAAAAAAAAATCATCTTTTTTGTTCATTCCCAAAGCTCATTCATTGCATCTTAATTGACAAGTGCTTAGAGTTACCTCATCAACACGCAAACTTTCGATTCCTTGATGTGCTATTCTTGCTAAAGAACTTGTTGAGGATGATTGGTTTACTTGTCGTGATACATACCACTTGCTTGATGTAGACAAACTCAAGCCCCAGCTCTTTCCCAGTATTAACATCAAGGAGTGTTTCAATGGATCCATCCTAATCGGACCCCTGCCATAGCTCCTCTATGTCAGGGGTGACATAGAAGCAAATCAGGCTATCCATTTAAATTCGATGGCCGGAATTGTGCTACGTCACCTGAAGAGTTGAGCCCAAATTTTGGGCGGGAAGTTGTCTCGTTGTCGCCCAAAGAAAAAAAAACCAAAGAACAAAAGGAAACATATCTCGCTCTCGTCTCTTTGCCGTTAGAATTCTTGTCGAGCGAGGAAGCAACATCGACAACAGATCTGGCTCTCACTCTTGCCTTTTTGACTCTGGAATTCCTGTCGAGCGAGGAAACAACATGGGCAACAAGTCCGAGGTTGCAGCATTTTTTGTTGGGTCGGTATCTTTTTCTCCTCTTTCCTCGATCTTACTCGAGTGTGTTTGATCTTTCTCTCATCTGGGTTCGTCTCAATGTTGATCGATGCCTGTCGTTGAGCTATACGAACATGTGGGCTTGGGATTTGCTTGAGTGTGGGTCTGGGATCTGCTTCTTTGCGCGCTAGTCTACCTCTAAATTGCGTGGTGATGGGTTTAGGTGAAACCTGTGTGCTTGTGATTTTCCTTTTTCCAGATCCTTGTGTTTTGGATTTATCCTTGTGTTTAGGTAAAACCTGCATGCAATTTTTTTTTCCAGATCAAAGCCCGCTTTATGTGATTTCTCAATTCTTTCTCCATTTTCGAGGTGATGCAAAAATGGGAGCTTAGGTTGAAGCTGGGTTGATGTTGTTTGGGATCCTTCTCTGATTGTGTGTTTGAACTTGGGCGAGCTTTATGTGATATGCATCTTGTCTTTTGCGAATTTTTCATTTTGCAAGGCGAACTTACAATTGAACATACAACTCACTATCATGAATGCTTGTTTTTATATGGCTGATCTTGTCTGTTGCATTGATATTCTTCTATAGTAAAGAAATTTGCTTTATATTGCTAGCTTAATTATCTTTGTTGAGGAAGTTTACGGTGAAGTATGTGTTTGAGGTGAATTTTACGTTAAACATTCGAAATTTGATTTTTATTTAATGCGTGGCTTACCAAATTTCTGTGATGAGGTTGATAAAAAAGGCTAGTACACATGATGAGGTTGGTCAATCTATGATGGTTCTTTCTAGCTCTATGTTATTTTATTCTTCATTTAACAAGCTCTTCTTTTCTTGAGAGATTGGTTTTTGTTGTATTTAGAAGATGAATAATAATTGACTTTGTCTTCCGTAGTAGGAATATTTTATGAGTCTGGAAAGTTTGAGGTCCTGGTTCGGACTTGTTTCTCTTCTTTTTTAAATGCATGCTGTAATCACTAAATCGATGGATGGTAAGTCATGCAGATATTGCATGTGCGATTTATTCGTCTTGCCTTTTTTTTTTTTTCAAAATGCTAGCTTCACATAATATAGTTAGCTTAGGCTTTCATTCTATGCAATTGATGTGCTTTTTTTTTTGGCATATCATGCAACCTTCACATGATATAGTTAGCTTAGACTTTCATTCTATACAATTGATGTGCTTTCTTTTTTGGCATATCGCGCAGCCTTTTCATTTATCAGGTGATTTCTGTGCTTTAGATAGTTGTTGAGGAGTGGTCATGGGCATTGTTAGTGTTTGCGGTTCTCCTCATACATTTATATATGGATTGATCCATCCTTCTGAGCGGTTGAGTTGATGAATTTCGTGTTTTGTTTGAAATTGGATAAGTTTCCAGTTCTTGGATTTTGATTCTTTTGATGTCCTCACTTCATGTGTATATGGATCCCACACCTGCACCTTTCGTTCCTCAGAACTACAATACTACTATAGCTCTTTCTCCTAACTCAGCTCCAAGTGGAGCAATAAATTCTTTTCCGAGTAAAAAGAGTAAATCTTACAAGTGTTTGAATGCCCTTAGCTGTTTTTGTGCATTAATTCGATTTTTTGGCATGCCGATATTCCTTTGAGTTTGAAAGGGGTAAGCATCACTAGCAGTCAAATTATGCCTCAAATTGAGACTCCCTCTTAATTGGATGATGATGGCACAATGTAATTAATGTCTTCATGAAATTATGTTAGTTTTTGTTATATTTCATTATTTGTTTTTCAAGTTTACCGTCTAATGAAGCCACTTTGTCCACTATTTTTTTTGTATGATTTGATCGGCTGTAATGATTGGATTCCATAAATGGGTATGAAATTTAATGATGTAGATGAGGTATAGGAGTTTTGGAAGATGTATGTATTCAAAATTGATTTTGGTGTACGTAAGAGAGTTACTAACAAAGGGAAGAATGGTTCAATAACTTCTACACGCTTTTGTTGTGCAAAAAAAGGACATCAACAAAAAGATAAATGATTGAAATTAGTAAAAAAGCCTAGGCCTGAAACGAGGATGGACTATCATGCCCGAATGGGAATTAGATTAGTTCGAGGGAGCAGTAAATATTGTGTATATGATTTTGAGCCAAAGCATTCCCATCTACTCCACTTTGTAGAGTGTACTCACTTGATACGGTCACATAGGCAAACAAGCGATATCCAAGCTCAGCAAATTGTGTTGGCTGACAATGCAAGTCTCACACAAAGACAGCAGGATGACTTATCTAGTGTACAGGTTAGGGGAAAAGAAAATGTTGGTTACATGAGGGTTGGTGTAAAAAACTATCTTCGCACTAAACGAGGGAGAGACATGGCCTTTGGAGACGTAGGATGTTTATTAAGGTACTTCGAAAAATGACAGATCTTAGACACATCTTTCTTCTATGTTGTTCAGCTTGATAGTAATGAGCAAACAATAAACATATTTTTGGTAGATTCTAGGATGGTTATTGATTATGCCCTGTTGACACCTAAATTTTGACTTTTTAAATTTCATTCACTTAAGTACATAAAAAAATGAGAATTTGTTCTCACCAAAAATTAATTTTTTCATGCATTGCATATTTAATTTTTTGTCGGTCATGCATTTTATTATGGCTAACGACGGAGGATTTGAGCTTAAATTGACAAACGATTGGATTGAGCGTGAGGGAGGTGTGCCGAAAGGCTTATGAAGTTTTGAACTTAAAAGAAATTTTTCCACAGGGACTGAATTGCAAATACATAAAACTTCAGGGACTGAATTGCAAATACATAAAACTTCAGGGGCTGAATTGCAAATACATAAAATTTTAGGGATAATGGAGAAATTAGAAAGGAAGATGGAGAAGGGGAGATATAGAAGGGGAGATATAGAAGGGAAGATGGAGAAATTAGAAGGAAAGATGGAGAATGGAAGATGGTAGAATTAGAAGGGAAGATGGAGAATTAGAATGGGAGATGGAAAGATTAGAATGGAAGATGGTGAATTAGAAGGGAAGATGGAGATAAAGAATGGAGGATGGTGGAATTAGAAGGGAAGATGGAGATAAAGAAGGGAAGATGGTGGAATTAGAAGGGAAGATGAAGTTAGTGGAAAAATTAGAATGATAGATGAAGATAGAGAAAGGAAGATGGGGGAGTAGGCTATAAAAAGAGGAAGAATGAGAGCTTTGAAGAGAGGACTTTTGGGAGAGATTAGAGAGAAATTAGGAAGACTTTGGAGTTTGAAGAAAACTTGAGGAGAGATTTTGGGAGAGAAGAAAATTTAGAGAGAAAAAGAAAACAAAAAAAAAGAGAGAATTCTTTTTGAAGAGAGAATTGAGGGGAACGAGAGTTCGAAGCTCGGAGTTACCATCTTCATCGACCAATACAATCCGCGAGTCCATCCCCGTCGTTCGAGCCGCGATCCGCAATCTTGATCCACGAGGAAATCCGAGGTTCGAGTTCGATAATCAAATCCGTCAAGTCAGGTAACGATTCTAATCATTTAGAATATTCGAAATTGTGTTGCCTAAATGGATTGATTTGAATTTGGATTATACCTTGTTGGACATATTGCATTTCTTTGGAATAAATTGCATATCCAATTTTTTGAGATTTTTATTGCACGTTATAATATTTTCTTTAAAAAATAAAAAAAAGGGTTTGCTTTTGTTGCACATTTTCACATCATGTAGATAATTGCACGCGTAATTTATCTTGTAAATATTTAGATTAAACCGCATGCATTGCATATAATTTAGTTCCTTACCTTGTCATAAAAAGAAAAATAAAAAAAATTGCACCTTTGAATCTCAAGTGAAAATTCATCAAAATTGCCAAGTTGAACATTTTCATGAAATTGGTACCGAAAGGGCGCTAGTAGAAATATTAGTGTAACCAAGTCCCCGAACTCATTAATCTCTGGTTCGTAGGAATAAAGTATTTCTCCCGATGCTTTATTTAGGTGTCTAATCAACCTACCCAAAATGATTAGTGGCGACTCCAAGATAAATCCTTCTTTTGATGAAATTGAACCTAAGTCACGATTTGGTAGAACTTGGGAGAGTTCGAGCTAGGCTAGTTAATTCAATTTAATTAACCTGGTAATCCATTAACTTTAAAAATTGGGAAACCGATTTTTTTAGGTCGCGACAGTTTGGCGACTCCGCTGGGGACTTGTTCTTAATTTTTGAAAAAAAAACTTAAGAACTTAGAAGACTTAGGCCAGAAAATTTCATGAAAATTTATTTCATCTGAATTGGGTGAATTCTAACCTTTAGGTGTTAAATGATTTTGCAGAATGGGAGTTATAAGGGCTGGAGTGTTTGACTAACCCTTTATTTTGCAAGCTTGGTGTTGGGGTTATTTGTTTAATTTTGTACATTTTTGAAGCGATGTTTGAATTTAACTGCAGTGCATGATTAATCACTTTAGCACTACATCACACACGTCCCGTGACCGGACCTGGGTCACTAGTTTTAGGATGGTGTTGTGATCTGGTTTTAGCGTTCGGCGTGAGATCACGTCGAAAGTTAGCCCAGATTCAATCCCGAACCTCTTTTCAAAAATGAGTTTAAAAGTTAGGCCTCAGGCTTGGTAAGATTACCAAAGCAGTGGTTTTAATTTTTAGCTCGAGCAGCCGAAGTGGGGAGACCCGGCTAATCCTGATTACGTCGTAGGGGTCACGGCTAATCTTGATTATGTGCGCGAGATTGTCGCCTTGCCGTAAGTCTTTCGCTTCAATTTGTCAGCATTTAGAGTAGATAGGCTAAGATTTAAACTCACGATTCATGTGCATGTCTATGTGACGTACATGATATTTTTCACGGTGAAAGTAAGGTTTCTAACTTCATCTTGTATTTATTTTTGGTCGGTCCATGCTAGGTGTCGGTCAAATTTTAAATTTAACATCAACATCATTTTTCAAAAGAAAATAAAAATTAAATTGGTATCCCATTTCAAAAAAATAAATAAATGCTGAAAAATCCATTCTGGGAATTTTGTCGACCAGTAAAAGATTTTGTTACATTTTTCTACTTCAATAGAAATGAGATTTTCTTGACAAATTTATCCTTAAAAATTCATTCTGGTAAAAGGAAAATCCCTTCGGGAAATTTGCTAAATTTTAAAGAGGTTTTATCACATTTTCCAAGTTGTAAAAATTTGCAAAAAAATTCTTTTTGAGATATTCACCCATGTTTTTCTAAGAAAATTTTCTCTAAAATTAAAAAGTAAAATTGGACTAATGTAGGAATCATGGGCCGACCCCTATTGGATCACATACTAATTATTTCTTTACTTTTGCAGGGAATCACAGGTACCCCAGGCTGAAGCAAAATTCGGCTTGTTGATGATGGCATGCCAGGAATGACCTTGAAGAATTACTGATGTACCAGCCAATAACCCTGGGGGCAAGCGAAGAAGTCATTTCTCCCAGAGATGGAATTGCGTTAATCAGTGAGCGCGTACGGGCCATGTATTTTGATGGCATAGTGAATGTATCCCGATCAGGAATAGGGAACATTTCCAATGTATTTGGAGGTCCCTGTATTCTGAAAAGCATACATTTTGTAATCCGACCTTGCGACGCCTTTCTGATTAAATTGAACAAAGGCTTGCCTTTTTACCTTCCTCGGATTCAAAACACATGGAAGATTTTGGAGGACCAGTGTTTTATTATCGAGCATGGCCCGCAATCATTTCTCCCAACGCTACAGGCGACCGACACATTCAAGTGGACGCCGAAAGAGATAGACAGGAGTAAAGTGGGGCATGCAACGAGCAGCCTGGTTTGTTTATTGGAGCACTGATCGAGTGGTCGATTTGCAATAATTCACATGACTGACTCACGGCGCTGTGACCGGTGGGGGCCGCCACCGAACCCTTCGTCAATGTCCTTGATATCATCGCCGGCAGCAGATAACAAGAACACCAAGAAGAGTGTTAAGCCTCAACGTCTTCAGTACCGTAAATCGTCATATCATGCTATATGGGCGAAGAAATGGCAGGAAAAAGAAAAGCACAAACACGTGAAACTTTCTCTTCATTCCATTCACCAACAAACCTTACAACAACTCATTGGGGAGGAAAAGTGAAATCAAATTGAGCCTTAATAAGCATCACAAAGGAGCTCAGCTGGCTCTCCATGGAGTTGATGCTTTGGGTGCACCGGGAGTTCTCGGGATCAAGCTCCGCGAGCCTAAAGAAGAGGCGATCGCACTTCTTTTTAACCTGGGCCATAGTGGCCTCGTAATGCTCAACGGCAAACTCCAGGTCCGGAATCGCCGCCCTCTCGAAAGCAATGTCTGCCGTAATGTCATCAAGTCTCTCCTGCAGCCAACCGCATTTGCACCTCATCACAATATTGCCTGGCTCCTGTTCGGCGTAAGTTCGGACCAAGGCCAGACGGTCCACCAGCTTTCCCCTCTCACGAACCAGCCACGAAAGATGATCGTTGGCAAACTTGAGGGCCTTCTTGTGATTATCAGCCACAAATGTGACTGTTGTCAGACGCTCGTGCCGGTCTCGGTAACGAGCTTTCACGACGGCGGTCACAAGGACCGTCTCATAAGCGCGGTTATAGGCAGCCAGAAAATTGATGAAGAGGGTCGAGAAGTTCCGATACTCCTTTCCCAGTTAGGTACCCTCAACGGAAGCAGCATCCACGGTCCTGAATAAACTGAGGATTTCAGCCTCAACGGTAGAGTTTTTGGCTATGTGAGCGTAACCTCTACCAAGAAGATTGTAGAGTCTCTCCCACCCAGCCAGGACTTCGGCGGATAAGGTGTGGTTAGGAGAATTGGCCATTTTTGAAAGCAGAATACGAAAGAAAGGGGGAGAGAGGTGAGGCAGATGAGCGGAATGCGAAGATGATAATCTGCTTCAATTTAAATACTGATTTCACAGGGGCAGTCCTTATAGGTTTTCCTATCTACCATTCTCTGTCAGCAACACCCCCGGTAGCTCAAATTCCAGCCAAGTGGCGACCTCGAGCCGAACAAACCTGACGTCTTTGTGGAAAAGCTGGACGGGATGAAAAAAAAAGAACGAAAAGACGAGCTGAGTGGGGGACAAAGAAATTTTCGGCAGAAAGAGAGATATTACTCGTCTTCATTGGAGGACCCGCCAGTAAATCGACGGTGGAAATTTTGACAGGGGCCCTCTACCGCGAAAAGAAAGAAGAAGACAAACTGAGCGATAAACGAGGATTTCCCCTTTGATCAAAAGCTGAATGTCAGATTTTCCCCTTGGTAAATCTAATAGCACCGCCCATGAAGGGGGAAGTCGTTGCTATTGCCAAAGAGAGAATTTGTCCTCATTTGATAGTGAGGGTTCATCTGCACGAACTCATAGGACAAAGATAGAGAGGAAGGAGTTCTCGTGGGAGAGGAATTCAAAACCTTCACCATCAAAGCATTGGCTTTCAAAGCCTGTTACGATAAGCCATCAACGATCCCGTGATCCCTCAAGTCCGAGAAGACATCCTGAGGCGGTCTTGAATCGGCAGTCCTAGATCCAGAAATATGTCGAGCATTAGGGGAAAGGGCGCATGTTCAACCCTGGTCGAAGCTGATGAAGTTCCTTACCCTGAGGGTCTACTGGTCATGGCCATTGACGGTAATCCAGTCTCTCTATCAATCCTTGTTACCGTATTAAGAAAATGCCGGTATAAGGTTGTAGCTCAAGCAAAGGCGACAGAGGCCTTAGAGATATTAAGGAGGAGTAGTGACCCGTTTGATATCGTCCTCACCGCCATGGTAGGGATTGACATGGATGTTTTCACTCTCTTGGAAGTCATCAATTCTAAATTAAACATGCCAGTCCTCGTAATATCGGCAAGCGATGATCAGTAAGCCATAATGAAGGCTGTCTTAAATGGGGCCCAAGACGTCGTAACGAAACCAGTTAGGGTTCAGATGCTTCAAAACATATGGCAGCACGTGGTAAGGAAGCAATTGCACGACCATGAGAACAAGCATCAAGCCTTCAATTTTGTTCCAAGCAACTGGAGAAAGAAGATGAGTTGGTCTCCCGAGCTGCATCGTATGTTTGTTAATGCAGTTCAGCAGCTAGGAATCGATTCGGCACGGCCGCAACATATACTGGAAATTATGAAGGTAGAGGGACTCACTAAAGCAAATGTTTCGAGTCATCTTCAGAAGTACAGAAAAAGGGTGAGAGAACACAATGCAGCTCAGAATCAAGAAAACCAAGGCGGGACTGATCCAAGCCTGAACGTCGAGTCTCCTCGCCACCATAAGTTCCGCAGGTTAGCATGGGGCGAGCCACTTCCCATCATCAACCAAGCCAGTAGCCGTGCCATAAATCCTCCAGGCGTTAATCAAAGTATCCCCCAGAATCACCCTAATGCTCTTCAAGAGTATAGACCGCAAAGGCAGTGTATTCAGACTCCTTGGTTTGAGCACCAACCCGTGGCTAGAATTCATCCCATGATCAGCGCGCCTGCGCAGCCAGAGAATCAGACAAGAAATTATCCTGAGCACTTCCACTTCTCTAATCCTCGAATGGAAGGAGTTCTTGGCAGCAGGACAGTTGGTGATCCCCACACTTTCTGGAGTAATGATGAAGACTTCAACTCGAGAAGTCAAATTGATCATGGCGAGGACATAATGAGAAATCTACCGCCAACATTTGCCAACAATAATGCCCAATTCGAGCATCAGTTGCTGGAAGGTTCAAGAGATTACCCAGATGACGAGCTTACTGCCCTGGTCAACCAGTTTAAGGTTGACAGACATCCGAAACCATGATCGGAAGCCAGCGATTAGGGACTCTCAAACATCGGTCATCCATGCCTGAACCAGCATGAGACTAGCTGATTATCGAAGAGTCGCAGGAGAGGCAGAACTGACCTTGAACAAGTGCACCTTTCATTTCATGCTTAATTCCCCTGCGTGTGATATTTCCAGCTTTCTAGGTGTCTAGATTTAATTCAGGGGCATGAGATAATTTGTTTTTTATCCCGTCGAATGCGTGAATCCCTTTTTATGCTAGACTCAGGGCGGATCAATTCGTGGCAACGTCGCTGACTGCCATAGTGAGAAATGTTGAATGGCCTCACGTAGGGAAATTTCAAGTGAAAAGCCCAGGCGAGCTCGAAGACGGGTAACTGTGTGTCGTTCCAATTTACCCTCAATCGTTGCAAAATGCTAAATTGGATTTGTTCCATTCTCACCCAGGGATTGCAAATTGCCTCAAGAGTGTCGCAAAATGAAATGACCCAATGGAATGCGATAGGACTCATTTGCCTTGAAGGTAACCTTTAAATTAAAGGAGCCCTTCGGTCCACGGACCCGATGGCATAAAAAATGATGATGGTCCAAAGCAACCCGAAATAAAACAAGGCCCAACTAAGCAAAGCACTTATGTGGCAAGCTCAAAGTGAAAGGCAACTCGGGACATACAATCCAATCCAATCCAAATGAAGGAACTTCATCAATTCAAATTCAATGGAAGTACATACAAGGGTAAAACAGTATCGTTCCAATTTTTCTAGAATATGAAGAACATATACTGCCGCATTCCCTTTCATTTTTGCAGTGAAAGTCTCTACTGGCCAGATTTTCCTGTCTACCATTCCCTATCAGTATCACCTCCGCTACTCGTTTCCAATCTCGAGCCAAGCAAATCCGACATCTCTGCCAAAAGTTTGACGGGATGACACAACTTTGAAAAAGAAGAAAGAAATGTGACTTGGGTGGGAGACAAGGAAAATGAGATTCGTTTTTATAGGAGAACACGCCAGCAAATCGACGGTAGAGACGTTGATAGGGACCCTACCACTATGAAGAGATGAGAAAAGACGAGCCAAGCAAGAAACACGCAGGAAAGGTTGAGAAAGACAGAACTCTCGGGAGAAGCAATACATATGCTAAGCCGACGCCAAATTTTAAAAGAGACATCCTCCTGATAATCTTTATTCATACGTTGAAGAGAGTTTTAAAGCATACACGGTTTAGAGAGAGTGAAAATACAGAAAGATATAGCAAATCTTGAGGAACTATTCGCCAAATCGAAGATGTCTCAATCCAATACTCTCGAGAGCTATCATTACTTGCTGAATATGGGAAATGAAGAGTTCGAAGCCATGTTTGGGATCGAGCCCATGGAGCCTGGCCCTTCCGCCAACGACGTCCAAGATCTCAGTAAAGATAAGGACAACAACGGTAAGGGTCAAAAGAAGCGTTACCGTCGCCATACTAAGGAGCAAGTACAAAGGCTTGAGGATCTCTTTAGAACATGCCCTATGCCAGACGGCAAACAGAAAATGAAACTGAGTCAAGAGCTAGGACTTGAACCTTCGCAAATCAAGTTCTGGTTTCAAAATAGGCGAACCCGAATGAAGACTCGTCATGAGCACAATGAGGCCGAGTTTTTAAGAGTTGAAAATGAAAACCTCCGAGCGGAAAACAAGATGTATAAGGAGGCTTTTGACTCCGCCACCTGCCCCAACTGCAACAGCCTCCTCCTCACCTTTGATGAAATGCATGATCTGAGGATCGAAAATGCACGTTTAAGAGGAGAGTTAGACCAGTTTATAACAGGATCGAGTTCTATTGGAAGATGGTACAAAAGGACCAATGCTACTGGATCATCATCAATACCTCCCGAGGAAGAAGGGACAGATCACCACCAAGCGGACATTGACGATGATCTTTTCGCCATAATCAACCAGTTTGATATCGGTAAAGCATTGAAGCTGTGATGCACATGCTTAGCCAGTTACCACCAGACCTTTAACATGGTCGACGCATACCTAGTCCGGAATGAAGCCAGCTGATTATAGAAAAGCCTGCAGATGGGGAAGAAAAATCAATCATGAATAGATGAATATGCTTTATCTTGCATGGGATGTTGTCTTCTTTTATGAATGTCTAGAATTGTCGTGAAAGCAAGAAGTAATCATTTCTCTTTCCCCAATTAAATGCTCGAGTCTACCACCACACCAAACTGGTAGTGAATTTATTGCGAGTAAAAATCCGCGTAAACTTGAAGGGTAACGCCGTATCGTTTCAATTTACCCCCAATTGCTCCAGTGTTAAATTGGATCCCTGTTATTTTCAGGAATTTGCGAATTGACCCGAGAACACCGCCATACTCGAATGCGAAATCCTCTTGTTGAATTAAACTAGGGGCAAATCAATTTGAGGATATTATCACTAAATGGACGGCTTCAAACAAAGAAAAATGCGAGCGAAAGGCGCGAGTAGCTTCAGAGATCGGGATTTTAAATGGCCTTGAAAAGAACCAGGACGTGGAATTGCCCAATGCAAAAAAGAAACAAGAATACTCGACGAATGAGACCGAAGTCAATACTTTGCCACAACCTTGGTTCTGATGGTAACGTGTCCAACAAAAGTCGAGAGAAACTCAACCCAGTAAAACTGGTAAAAGGATCGTACAAGGCATTCAAGACAGAGGGTAAACCAGTATCGTTTCCAATTTATCCCTTCCAATACTGGCTAACACGTCTCCTTTCCTTTTGATAGGAAACGTTTACACTAACATGTCGAAGAAGACAACCCCCAGGGGCAATTCAAATTCTCCCATCCTTGAGAATTTTCTTCTATACTTGCACATTCTGCAAATACGCGTGATGCAAAAAAAAAAATCTTTACATCTGCATTGTGTTTACACATTCCATGATTTATGCATGACTATTCTGCATGTTTAATTTGCCAAATCTAAGACGCAATTCCAAATGTCGCCCACTTGACAGACATACAATTTGGTCCAAATGAAGGGATCTCTTCATTTCAAGTTCACAAGAAGCATATGCAAGGGTAAAGCGGTATCATTCCAATTTCTCTAGAACATGAAAACATACACTGATGCATTCCCTTTTAATTTTCTGTAGGGGTTACCACCGTGCCAGACAGGTGAGTATCACTTCCCTTTTAAAACTCAATAGAATCCAAAAGTTTTGGAATTCTCAGAGCAGATGCCAGAGTTTCTACAACTCATTCACATGAACATGGGCAACCCATGATCCCCAGAGCCTTCTTGCATGCTTGCATGATTTGTTCATCAAGATTTTCACAAAATCTCATAAGTTGTTGAAGGTTATTTCGTATGCTTGAAAATGCTCACACTTAGCATGGTTTATGCATGATTGTCCTTCATGTTTAATTAATCAACTCTGCACAAGTGGTGTAAACTAAATGAGGTACATCAAGATATCGATCGATTAAAGCAAATCTTTGCTTCACCGATCCTTTGATCATGCGACGTCAGCTAAGGGAATACCAGGCAAATAGAAGAAGTCCTTAACCACAAAATTCCCAAAGCCGAACTCCCAGCTGGGGCATGTACGGGGGCAATTTTGGATTCTGCCAAAGCCTGACTTGATTGAAAATGGGGCAAATTGTTAGCGAGCTCCAAATTGGAAGAAGGGAATACCCTCTCTCTTTCTCATATGTCTTTCAAAGTGACACCCAATTTTCTTCTCGCAGGTGCCAAGCTAGAGGACATGCCTTCGATTGCTACTGCTGAAGCAAGTCAAAAGTAGAGCTTCCTAATATTCGTTCACTCCATCATTTTAAGGCCCTATTCATGCACATTCTTTTTATGCAGGGTCAATTGTGGGAACGAGTAATCAACCAGAGTTCAAGGTCAAATCCCCAGCAGTGACTATGTCTGGGGCAATTCCCAATTTTGGCAAAAGCCATGATCGCCTGATGCGATCCATCCTGATGGAAATGAGGCAAACAAGGGCATTCGACCAACCATGTTGGTCTTCACCATATCACGACTAGAGCGAGCATATTTTTATTCTGGGGCAAACATGAGAATGAGCTCGTCCTCGTTTGATCCACTCGCATGTCTTGGGGCAACTTAGATTCCCCTTCATCTGTTTTTGAGAAGCATTGCAATTCTGATTAATTGCTACATCTGCCTGATTGAAAAAATGCTTCTAAATTGTGTGATCTATACATGATTGTTTTTCATGTTTAATTTACCAACTTTGAATAGGGAGCATAAATTGCATATGATGCATCAAATGTACAGAATGGGGCATGGCGGGATGATGAAAGGTAAGCCATTCCCATACACATTCTATGGTCTAATCTCCAGTGAGATGAGCAGTAGTAGGGATCCGCATTCCTCGAGGCGATGGGTTTTCTCGCAAAAGGTACGATAGCCGAAGTGACAGAGGCATCCAATTCTCCATCCAAATGCTACAGGTGTCCATTGCAAACCTCCTTGAGCGGCGATTTCATTTTTTTACCCTTGTCAAGAACCACCCCACATTGGGGCAAGACAAGGTAATTCCAGCAGCGGCATGAGGTAAATGGTTAGAAATTCTCTTGTTTTGACCAGCATTAATCTTCGGGTGTTTCTTTACATTAAACTCGAACTTTAATTCAAGTGCCTTAGGATGATGAAGAGCATTCATTTCTCTATCCTATACACTACATCCATTGTACAGCCCAATTGAGCCTATATATTCATTTCTCAAACCCCGTTGATGATCATTGCTCGTTCCGATTTGAAGATGACGTCATCACCAAGGAACAAAACTGAAGAGATCGGATCAACGGAGAATTCCCAAAATCTTGCATTTTACATCATGTGATTGTTTGACACAGCTTTTATCTGTGAATATTCATGTTGTTTTAATCTCTCATTCAAAATCATGGGATTTTAAAAGAAGAGCAAATTCCGCCTGAAAGAAAAGGGCCTGCTCCCGAAAAAGAGAAAAACAAAAAAAACAAAAAAAAAACAAACCTCTTCCGAAAAAGAAAAAAAAAGAGAGAAAGAGAGATAGCTCTCTCTCAAAAAAAAAAAGAAAATGGGAGTCGGGAGCAAGGCCTATGCCCATTCAATCCTCATTCATTTGTAAAATATGTTGAAATTTGGATGTGCATTTTATCCTTCCTGTAAATCCCAACCGGATGACTTGTAAAGAAAAAGTCTCCAAGAGAGTCAAATGGGAAATTGCAATCATCAGCGGAAGCTCCATCCTCAAGCAGTGATGGCACATTTTGAAATCAATTTCAGAAGGCTAAGATTGGTGGCAAGACAGCATTGATCACTAGCGTCAAGCCATTCTCATATATTTTCTGAACCAAAGCGAGTCTTTTCGTTTCTCAGTCCCAAATCCTAACATACGTTACAACCCTTCAAAGTCTCTTCTGATTAGGGCACATGAAGTAACGTAGAGTTGAATGATCTTAAGCTTCGCTCGAAGAAGTTCGAGCAAGATTATTTCTCTCTCATTTTTGCAGGGTTCTTGACTTGTAAACCCAGAGCAGATGATGAAGATCTTCTTTAAAAAAGGCCTTGACTCCACAGGAGTCCCATTTGGTAAACCATTGACCTAGCCCATATTACGGTCCTAATCAAGACCTCCCAATCGGCTCGGTAGTACCAATTGCGAGATTACTCAGACCCTTGTTGAAGACGATGATGGTAAGATTGAGTGATTTCTCTTGAATCCTACAGTTAGGATAAATAGCTTTCCTCAAGAGTAGGAGAAAGCCCTTTCGGACTGAAGTCCCCCATTCATAGTACATTCGAGGTATTCACAATGTAATTACCTCCTTGAACAGAATTGGTAATGCAAACTTGACAGAATAGTTTTGCATAAATCCACTGAATGAATTTCAGCATGCATGCCTATACATGTTACATCTAAACATTGTTTAAGCACATGCATCCCTAATATTCGAGTTACCTCATGAGGTCTTGAAATCCATCCAAGGATGATTGAATGAACAAAGCCATGCTGGCAAGTGTCCACCTGGCCACCTTCCAAGCTCTCAGGTAAGTTTTCTGAACCCATTTTTGAATATCTTGTGTTTACACTGACATGGCTCGTATAGCACACCCTCTCGATGTGGTCACCGCCCTGTGAGATTGGCGGCACATTTCCCTTTCGGATTGTCCAAGACCAGCTCTAGTAACCTCATTCCCTTTCAGATCATCAAGGACAAGCTCTAATGATCTTGAAAGAAGTCTACCTTTCAACTACCCAGAAAACCCAGATAAGTTTTCTAACCCTTTTCAAAAATCGCAAACTTTGAGTTTGCACCAATGAGAAAGCACATTTCTAAATTTCGTCCAGTTCATAATCGACATGCTCTTGTGATCTGCATGAAAAACATTTGTTCGAACCATGATCGACATGCTCTCGTGGTCTCGACAAATTTTATCAAAATCATAATCGACATGCTCTTGTGATTTTGGTACCCTATCAAGTTCATGATCGACATGCTCTCATGTTCTTGATCTTATCCATCCAGTTCATAATCGACATGCTCTTGTGTCTGGATGCTTGTGCGAACCATGATCGACATGCTCTCGTGGTCTCGACAAATTTTATCAAAAACCATAATCGACATACTCTTATGGTTTTGATACCCTTTCAGATCATCAAGGACAAGCTCTAATGATCTTGAAAGAAACTATGTGACTCCACTCGAAGAGATGCAGTGGACACATCCCCTTACAGATCTTGCGCTTTCTCGCATCAGGGGGAAACCTCTGGTAACGGATAGGCACCAGTACCTTAAGATTCTTGCATCCACAAAATGCCTGGAGCTTAAGGGAATCACCAGCAGTATGAAGTGTCTGTTAAGACCGACATTTTATATGCGATCCATGTGCATGTTTCTTTAATCCGTTTCCTCGGAGCAGAGAAATCTTAACACATGTTATTTACAGTCCTGCACATCATGCATCATTGCACTTACATATAAAATGAGATTAAAATTCCCCCACAAAAAAACAAATCATCATCATTCATTTGCATTGTCAAAATTTAGGTTCAATTTTGTCTTTGAGCGAAACCTCTACGAGTCTCCGCTTAAAGAGGGGCAGCTGTTGACACCTAAATTTTGACTTTTTAAAATTCATTCACTTAAGTACATAAAAAAAATGAGAATTTGTTCTCACCAAAAATTAATTTTTTCATGCATTACATATTTAATTTTTTGTCGGTCATGCATTTTATTATGGCTAACGATGGAGGATTTGAGCTTAAATTGACAAACGATTGGATTGAGCGTGAGGGAGGTGTGCCGAAAGGCTTATGAAGTTTTGAACTTAAAAGAAATTTTTCCACAGGGACTGAATTGCAAATACATAAAACTTCAGGGGCTGAATTGCAAATACATAAAATTTTAGGGATAATGGAGAAATTAGAAAGGAAGATGGAGAAGGGGAGATATAGAAGGGAAGATGGAGAAATTAGAAGGAAAGATGGAGAATGGAAGATGGTAGAATTAGAAGGGAAGATGGAGAATTAGAATGGGAGATGGAAAGATTAGAATGGAAGATGGTGAATTAGAAGGGAAGATGGAGATAAAGAATGGAGGATGGTGGAATTAGAAGGGAAGATGGAGATAAAGAAGGGAAGATGGTGGAATTAGAAGGGAAGATGAAGTTAGTGGAAAAATTAGAATGATAGATGAAGATAGAGAAAGGAAGATGGGGGAGTAGGCTATAAAAGGAGGAAGAATGAGAGCTTTGAAGAGAGGACTTTTGGGAGAGATTAGAGAGAAATTAGGAAGATTTTGGAGTTTGAAGAAAACTTGAGGAGAGATTTTGGGAGAGAAGAAAATTTAGAGAGAAAAAGAAAACAAAAAAAAAGAGAGAATTCTTTTAGAAGAGAGAATTGAGGGGAACGAGAATTCGAAGCTCGGAGTTACCATCTTCATCGACCAATACAATCCGCGAGTACATCCCCGTCGTTCGAGCCGCGATCCGCAATCTTGATCCACGAGGAAATCCGAGGTTCGAGTTCGATAATCAAATCCGTCAAGTCAGGTAACGATTCTAATCATTTAGAATATTCGAAATTGTGTTGCCTAAATGGATTGATTTGAATTTCGATTATACCTTGTTGGACATATTGCATTTCTTTGGAATAAATTGCATATCCAATTTTTTGAGATTTTTATTGCACGTTATAGTATTTTCTTTAAAAAATAAAAAAAAAGGGTTTGCTTTTGTTGCACATTTTCACATCATGTAGATAATTGCACGCGTAATTTATCTTGTAAATATTTAGATTAAACCGCATGCATTGCATATAATTTAGTTCCTTACCTTGTCATAAAAAGAAAAATAAAAAAAATTGCACCTTTGAATCTCAAGTGAAAATTCATCAAAATTGCCAAGTTGAACATTTTCATGAAATTG
The DNA here is from genome assembly GCA_016432845.1 of Psidium guajava. NCBI lineage: Eukaryota > Viridiplantae > Streptophyta > Magnoliopsida > Myrtales > Myrtaceae > Psidium > Psidium guajava. The sequence goes on from CM028230.1 coordinate 2,231,592, forward strand.
GTACCGAAAGGGCGCTAGTAGAAATATTAGTGTAACCAAGTCCCCGAACTCATTAATCTCTGGTTCGTATGAATAAAGTATTTCTCCCGATGCTTTATTTAGGTGTCTAATCAACCTACCCAAAATGATTAGTGGCGACTCCAAGATAAATCCTTCTTTTGATGAAATTGAACCTAAGTCACGATTTGGTAGAACTTGGGAGAGTTCGAGTTAGGCTAGTTAATTCAATTTAATTAACCTGGTAATCCATTAACTTTAAAAATTGGGAAACCGATTTTTTTAGGTCGCGACATGCCCTTTTTGGTGATGTTATGACGTTTGACACCACTTTTTTAACCAATAAAGAGTACATACAACTTGGTGTATTTATTGAATTTAATCACCATAGAGAGCTTGTGATTTTTGAGGCTGCACTTTTATCTGATGAAACCGCAGATTCCTTCGGATGGCTTTTCAAAACATTCTTGGGGGCACACAAATATAAAAGGCCTGCAACAATTTTTACTAATTAAAATGCAGCAATGTCGAAAGCATTAGAAGTGGTGATTCCCGAGTCAAGACATGAATTGTGTACACGGCATCTAATGCAAAATGCCATTAAAAACATTGGTCATTTAATGAAGAATTGATGTAATTTTTTGACTGATTTGAAGAAACTTGTGTATGAATATATAGAAATCCAAAAATTTGAAGATACTTAGAATTCATTACTTTCAACATATGAATTTAGTGACAATTCTTAACTTCAAAATCTATATAAGTTAAAAGAGAAGTGGGCTAAGTGTTATATGAAATCTATAGTGACCTTGTGGATACATAGCACATAGTTGAGTGAGAGTTTGAATGGAGATTTGAAAGATTATCTTACATGTAACATGAATCTAGATGAATTTTTCAAGAGATTTGATAAGATGGTGCTTGACAAGCGATATAAAGAGTTACAAGTTGAGCTTAATGGTAGAGATAATTTGCCAATGTTTTTGTGTCAAACTTCACATATATTGCAGCAAGTAAGTAAGGTCTACACACCTTTGATGTTTGAAAATTTTCAGATAGAATGGATGAAAACTTTATCCCTGATTATCAAGAAATGTAATGAGATGGGCGTCTTGGGTGAATATGTTATTGGTTCATATGGTACAAATAAACAAGAGTATAACACGGGTGGCCCAAACAATGAAGTGGTGAATTGTGCATGTAATTATTTTGAGACCGTTGGGATCTTATGTTACCATGCGTTAAAGGTGCTTGATAATTTGGATATAAAGTTAATTTCTAGTATTTACATTTTGAAGAGGTGGACACATGAAGCAAGAGATGGAATAGTAGAAAAGCATGATTTAGATATTCATATATGAACTGTCGTTATACTCTTTTTTACTCAGTTTATTGTTCTAATTTATTGGTAACTTCTAACAATTTCTATATATTCATTCAGGGTAATGGTGACATGGATGCTGTGATAGATATAGATAGGTGTGCCATAAGTCTGTGAAGATAGCGGTTAAGGGTTCACAAACTATTGAAAGATATGAATTTATCAAGAAGATGATCTTGACTATAAACAAATCTCTCGATGAAATGCCACTTGGAGGTGAGCCTCAGAGAAATTTAGTATTCTTAAGTGAAGATACGAATCTCATTGCAAAATGTACGGGAATCAAGAAGAAAGATGGACACAAAGGAGGAAAACGACATAAGAGCTATCCAGAGAAGAGTAAAAAAAAAATTAAAGAAGCAAGAAGACACACCTCAAGCTTCTTCATAAGTTCCTTCTACACCTTAACTTCTTGAAAGTTACAATAACCCTCTGAATTCTTATAGTAATCTACTCACTAACATTGTTATTGGTTCGGAGGTTGGTAGATCATTTGCTGCAGCTCCTCCTGAAGCATAGATTGCCATTTTGGAATCTGCATTTCAGAAAATTTGGGCTTTTGCAAACCTTCTACATGTCATATGGTTGAGATAGCTTCTATTTTTCTGTGATGAAGTTGTATTGTGCATCTTGAACCCACAAGTATAGATATGTGTCTAGTGATGACTGTTGTACATTGCGATTTTCTGCTAATAGTCGTAATTTATTGATTTCAAGATGAATAACTCAGAAGGTTTTGATGAAGTTCTTCATTTGTTTGTGATCAATATATGGAAGCAAATAGCATGTTGCAAGCATTTCAATATAAGGACAGAAGAGAATGTAAAAGCATCTGCAAGTATCCTCCTAATGTCAAACTATTGAGAGCGGTTGCTGTACACTATTCTTGAGATTTTTTTGTTGCAAAATCGAGACTAATCTCCTGCATTTGTACAATACAAAAATGTTTAAATGTGGAAGGGAGGTATGAAAAGCTTTAGGTAGCATTATGAATCTACCCTCTTAATATTTTGTCTTGCATGTATATGGCTTGGACAACATATGCAAATTTAAAATTTATGCAAGGGATGGAAGAGATGTTGAAGTTAGGGAGGAAGAAACATTTGAGAAGCATAGAAAACTACATGTCAGAAGGCTTTCTAACACTTATGCTGATTTTTTGTGTAGTCTTGGATCAATTCATTGACCTACTAGTTACCTTTCTCTGGAGGCCTCTTCAAGATTGCCTTTGGTGCTTTTGGAGAAGGTTCAACGTTGCAAGGTGGAGGACAAAATTTTGTGTTTATCAACTTTTTCTCATCTTTCAGTCTGGGAATATATATAGTATAGTAGTCCTAGACTAAAATAATGTAGAGGTATGTCTTACATTTGACAGGAAATGGTTAAAGAAAACAAGTTACTATTTACATTTGATGCAACCAAAAAAATCTCGCTTTGGGGTACTTCCATGTTATGCAACAAATGAGCTTCAAATCAGATGGTTTGAGCTTCCAAATTGCTTCATTTTTCACAATGGTGGATCTTCTTAACATCCTTGTATTTTATATCGAGATAATCCATATAGGCCATTCTTGTTTGTTAGGAGCCATACATCTTGGGTTGATCTTTGTACTGCATAAGGAAAAGTTTGGATAGAATGTTTATAGGATGTTGAGTCAGTCAATTTGACATTTAGATAATTAAAGGCATCATGTCCAAGCTTCTACTTTTTCCATAATTTCTTTGAGCTTTGAAAATTCTAGCAATAATTTGCACATTGTAGTAGTGCAATGGTGGTAAGGACTTGTTAGTTGGGTTATTTTAACTTCTATTTTAGCCAAGTTTTTCCTCGTACTATTTTTAGTTTGCCACTACGAGCAATATTGTATGTTGTTGTGCTGTTATCATTGAATCAAGTAGTTTATTATTACCATTAACTCTGGTTTTACCTTCTCCTTAATGACTCAATTGGTTGCTTATTTCCAGCCAGTGCATAGGAGGAGGAAGATGAAGTTGTTTTGGTTATTTGTTGCCTTGAGAATCTTGATCCGGACATGGTCAATGGGACTGTCAAGGAAAAGCTTGAGAATTTCTCAAATGAACTGTAAGAGAATCTGTGATCTGATTATGTCCTGCCAAATGCACTTTTTTTTTTAATTTCTTTTGACTTTTTCTAAAGGAAAAATTCTCTTTTTTGTTTTCTTTTTTAATCAATCAGGTATGAAATGAAATTCAAAGAAAACTAGCCTGGCTTCACAAAAGAAGTTGTCTGCACCTTCGGTTGCTTTTCCAAGGATAAATGAGTACATGTGTATGGAACCACTTTGGATAGCATTACAAAGGTTACTGGAATTGCAAAGTTTGATCTGCATGCTGAGCCAAAGGAAGTAAAAAAGAAGATCGAGATTGGAGGAAATGTAAAGGTGTGTTTGACTAATATATATTGCTACAATTTGTATTGTGTGTATCCGTAGAAAAATGTTTTCCCTCCTCCACAATTAGTAATCTTTGCTAATTTAGCAAGAACACCAACCTGTTGCCTAGTCAAAGAAGTGAAAATCAGTTGAAAGTAACACACAAAATGATGTATGATTGTCAGAGGTATGTCTTAGTATTTTATTTCGAGTTTTTTTTTTTTGGTTGCTACAAACATGGAATGAACACTGCAAACTGTCGAGCTAGATCACTTGTTGAGTACTTTGGGGAGCACTTCAGTAACGAGAAGTGCTACTTTAATATGTATACCCACTAAGTTGTTGAAGTCTGTTGATTCAATAAGATTTTAAATTTCAAAGGTCCTTTCATAAATTGAAGGAAGGTAAATTTCAAGTAGGTGAGCAAGAACAAGGAAGTGAAGGAAGGAGTGCAGTTGTGGGGATTAAGGAGGTGTAACATGGTCTCGATTCTCGGATGGATAACTGCTTCTTTGGTCACATTTGCAATGCTTCCCTGAACAATGAAATTGTTGGAACATAAGCCTATCAAAGTAAAAGCTGTCATGGGATTTGGAATACTGAATGGGATATCGATTGGACTGTTAAATCTCAGTTTGGGTTTCAATTATGTGGGTTTCTACCATGTAATCCTTTAGCCCCCCCCCCCCCCCCCCCCCCCCCCCCCCCCCCCCCCCCCTTTTATCTAAACATTGTGCATTTGCCGAATAATATGCAGATGAAGATTAAGCATATGTCCTCTTGTATTGATTTTCCTCCAGCCTTAAGCCTTCATTCTACTAAGATGGCGAGAATCTCACAGATGGTGAATATCTAATTGCAGCTTGCTTCACTGCTGGTGATATCTCCAAAGCATGAGAGGCTCTCAAGTGAATAATGTTTGTTGAAACCACAAGGAAGTAGATGGTATTCTGCTGGAAATCAGCTCTATGATCCAGCGATGGTGTTGACTTAACCGAAGAATCTTGCGGAGCAAAGAATGAAAAGGCTGCAGAAGGATTTGACTTTCAAGGGATACTGTAGAAAACAGAAGATGCAGATAGCTGATGAGCATTGCAAAATAAGCAGTACATAGGTGCTACTATAAATGTTAAGACTGGGAGCAGTTTCTCTATTAACCTCAGTGATAACTCTTTTATGTTTATAGTCATTACTGCGTAGTCAGCATGAGCAGTGAATTCAGGGTCATTGAAAACATTTATCATGGAGGCTTCTTTGATGCAATGATGGTTTTAGGATTTAGTGGTAGCTGATCACTGACTCGGGATGTAAAATAGTGACTTCTTTGATGTTACGATGGGTGTACTTTTTAATGAAGTAATATGTTTCACTAATTCTCCCTGCAATTTGATCCATAGTTATTGCTTTGTACTGTGATTGTTGTCGAGTTCGAACTTCTAGGTGTTGAATTCTCATGCGATCAATTCTTTAGTGGTTCCTTGTTTTTTTGTGCCGGTCAATATTCTTGCCTTGTGAATGGATGTTCTATAGGTTCTTCGAGCCTTTTTTGTGCCTATTTTTTTGTGCTAGCTAATGTTTTTGCCTTGTGCCGGTTAGAAGTTTCCTTGATTTTTTCTGCCAGTAGGTCAAATACTCCACACTATCCTCATACTGATCCATCCATGCACAAGGACAACCTATGACAACATTACTAAAACATGAGAATTTCATGAGCATCAAGAAAGGGTAAACTGCCAAATTTTCCGCAGTTTTTCACCCATTATGACTTTGTAAGATTTGTTGTTTCTTCCTGTTTCAGAAAGACAACCTCGGTGGTCTAAAGTATGTGCCTAAATGCAAGAACCACCACCACAAGTGGACAGTCCAAAAAACCAAAAGAACATACCTTCCATGTCCTCAATTTATTGCAGGCCTGCCTTACTGCACGACCGATAAATGCGAAAGAAACTACTCGTTCCAAGGCTCTCGCTCCTCTAGGTCACAGGAATATGAAGATAGACGGTTACAATCGCGCAAGAATTCCAACTAATGTAAATTACACAAAAGGCACACAATGAGCGGTAATCCACCGAAGGATCACACAATTCTCCTTCTACATCGTACATGGTAGAAAGTACAGATCAAGACCGACGACATATCATTTTCACATACAGATTGAATCGAGCGAGACTTCCATCACAAAGTTAGGATTCTTGGTTAAGAAAACTACAAAACAAACATGAATTTTCAGCAGCTCAGCCCTGAGCTGAACCACAATCCTAAAAATCCACCACTAGCAAAAAGTACTCCCAATGACTTTTGAAGCCAACACACCTAGAAGTATAATGTACATAAAATTATGAAGCACGACTCCAAGATAGTACATAAAATCTGCAGAGTATGATCCCAAAGAAAGGGGAATAAGAGTTTGGTCAGACATTCGAGGGCATCTATATTTATACCCACACATGTTGTCTTAAATAAGAAACTGTAACTATCTTAAACAAGGTAACATGTACTTTTGAGTGATTACAAACACATAAATACATATACTAAAATCCTGCTCACATCCTATAAGTTCAAGCTAGATCTTCCACAAAACAATAATACAATGAGCATTTCTAATCGATGTTGACATTCCTGAAGCCACTAATCATATCTCGGAAGCTGTCATTCATCTCTCTTGCATTTTGTAGCTCCTATACTGTCAATCGAAGCGAACCTTGGGTATGTCTAAATTCTTTATGGTCAAACGATGCGAACATTGGCTATGTTCCAGCTCCCTTCGAGTTTGTTCCAGCTAAACTTGGGTTTCTTCCAACTCCATTTCCAGATCTCTTATTATATGGCTACATCCATTAGGATAAGCATCATCCTGATTAGATATAACAAGAAACCATATAATTGTTACATCCTTAAACCACTGAAAAATTATAGTGTCTTACTACAAGAGTAAGCAACTAACATACCTGCTTCAGATGTTCATTGTTGAGATGAAATCGTGTAGGCAAATGAATTGTCATTGGCAATTTCTTCATATTGAAAAATTTCAAGTACGCCTATTTTGCAGCTTCCCAATTGTTATATACTTTGAAATTAGCATTACTAAAGCCACTTGGACTTTAGTTTGAGGCCGACTATCGTATATACCGATATTACGGCCATTGAAAACAACATAGCATTCATTCGGCATTTCAACAAGCCTATTTTGCAGCTTCCCAATTGTTATATACTTTGAAATTAGCATTACTAAAGCCACTTGGACTTTAGTTTGAGGCCGACTATCGTATATACCGATATTACGGCCATTGAAAACAACATAGCATTCATTCGGCATTTCAACAAGCCTAAAATAGCATAGACAAGTGACATACAACACCAAGGGGTTCAATTTACAAAGCATTCACTTTATCATGTATATATATTTAATTTACAAAGCATTCTTATGAAGATCAAAGTAACCACCTTGACAACAAACCTAAAAAGTTTTCCACCAAAAATAATCAAGTGAGATAAGCAAGTTCCTTGAAGCATTTCAAAAGTTACAAAATATCATCAAGTTTTAGTTTTACAACAATCCTTCTTTATCACTTAAATTTCTTTGCAGCTTTGTCATATTTTCCTCTCTTCGTTTAAGAATTCGGTAAAGAATAAAAATGATGAGTCAACCCACATGGATAAGACAGTAAGTAAAATTTTACACTTATGTAGAGAGTTATTAATATCCTCAATATGTGATCCATGCAATACTACACCATTCAAAAATCAAACAGATGAGAAACTAATCGATTGGAGCATTGAGTTCTAGTTCGTCCTTCCAAAGCAGAAGCTGCAGCTTGCCAATCACTCTCGCCAAAAGTCTCCACTATAGCACAAAGCTAAGCATTATCATCAGGAGTCCACTCACTTTTCAGTACGCAAGGATTTAAGCTCCTTTGATAGCGGGCCAAGCATTGAAATGGTGTTCTTTTTGTCCCTAAAGATGCTGCTACCTCAAGCCAATTATTTATTCCTTTTTCTTGGATGAATGACAAAAGATGTTTATCTTCTTCAATTGTCCATCTGCTGTGATTGATCAAGGGGTCTTCCCAATTCAACCATCTGTAGTTCATATGAGCAAATGAGCATAAGAAACTCTCCAATTATCAACAATCATCATGGCTCAAGGGAAACAATATTGTAATGTCCCACAAAAAAGTCACTGGGCACCAGTCATTCACGTTGCATAGTGGAAGACTGAAAGATTCTCAAATTGCTTCAAATGTCTCTAAAAGGTTATGATATGCTGATTACATGTGCTACATGGCAAACAATTTCTGAAGTTATATATAACTTTCTCTAGCATGTGTTAAATATTGAGTTAATCCTTGTGTATCTACATGGCTAGCTTTATGGCGTAGCACAGGTGCTTAGCAGGCAATTAGCAAAGAAATTCAAATGGACATAGATAAATCAATCTCCACATCATTTTATGGACATAGTGCAGAAAAGGACCAACTCTGCATACCTTACGCTATGGAGAGGCTCCTTGTTCCCTCCTCCCCACCCACCCCAAAAAAAAATTAGAATAAGAAATGATTGGCCAAAAAATTAGAATAAGAAATCCACAAATAGAGAATAAAGAAACGGATGTGAAGATTTCTCCATAATGTCCATGTCCACTGTCCTCTCAAAGAAGTATCTTTACAATTCACACAAGCATTTTCCTAAACATTGCATTTGCAAGTCCACACACGCCAAATAAAGAGCAAATCAAGCCTCTTGCACCAGCTGTGCCCAATAAACCAACCGATTTAGAAATGAATTCTCTTTCCATTCCTCATCACAACATTAACCAAACAAGGGCTACTACAGTTCATTTCGCCTCAGAAATTTGAAATCTCGCAATCAACGAACAACCGTCCAAGTTACAAAAGAAAATAAGAAGGCACGTCAAAAGTTGCAAATGGGAGCACAAGCGACATTTTTTAGGAGAACCCCACTTAACTTACCTTCTGAGAACTCGAGTTGCAGGCGGAATTCAACCGATAGAACACGCACATAGAGAGAGAGAGAGAGAGAGAGAGAGAGAGAGAGAGAGAGAGTTGAAAAGCTCTTAATCCTCACACTAGGTCATGAATCAACCTCATCCTCCCCAACAACTCACATTGTTCTCTGTAGCTTGCTGACTTGCTCCCTTGTGGAGTTGCTTCCCTTGCTACAATGCAAGCAAGAAATCTAAGGGGACGGCGGTTCCACGGAGGCTGGCGTCGAAGGGGACAGTCACCGGGGACGGTTGATGGCGATTTCGCGAAGGCTACGTCGAAGGGGATAGTCACCAAAGCAAATGGAGGAGGAGGATGTCAGTAAGGGATCCGAATCCATATTTGAGAGAAGGTCTGAATCATTGAGGAAATGAGGAAAGAGGAGAGAAAGATACCGACCCAAGAAAAATCATTGCAGCCTCAGACTTGTCGCCGTTGTTGCTTCCTTGCTCGACGGGAATTCCAAAGGCGACCAAGAGCGAGAGAGCTGGATCGCACCTGATCTGTTTCCTTTTCTTCTTTGGTTTTTTTTTTAAATGAAATGTAGTTCTGCCGCCCAAAATTTGGGCTTAAATCTTCTAGTGATGTGGCGCAATTCCCATCGTCAGTTTTAAATGGATGGCCTGATTTGTTTCTATATCACCCTTGACGTAGAGGAGCTATGGTAGGGGATCCGGTTCCCATCCATCCTCCCAAGTACTATTAATAAATTTTAAAAAAAATCATTAATTACCCTTGTTTTGACTTTTTCTTCGTGGTCTTTCCATATTTTGTCTTGGCGCAGCATTTTAATTTAACCCCCGCGAGAGCTGGTCTTTTTGCCCCAACCCATGAGCCAAGAATATCCTTCCACTGATAAGATCAATAACAGGCGTTGAATGTGACAAATATTAACTTAGCTAAAATATGTCGTTAGTCACTAAGTAGTGAATTGAACATCGTGTGTCTTAATTTGCCTGCCCCCCCCCCCCCCCACCACAACACACTTGCCAGAGAGTTTCAGCAAGTCAATGGCTTGAGGAATATAAAAACATCTGTTGTTTATCTTGTTCACTTTGTCTTTTGTTTAGTTTTCACTTGCGAGCTCATCTGCATTGTCAGAAATCCAGGTGGTTGGGGCCCCAAAGCCGGTATTAACTGCAAATCTTGTCGGGAAGCGAAGTTAAAAAGACGACAAAGAAGTAAAGAAGAAGAAGGAGATTAGGGCTTTTCGCGGTCAATTCATCGGCGAAGAACGCTATGTCTCCTCGACAGGTTGTTTCTTGAACTTTTCTTGATTGGGCTCGTTTTTCCCGTGCCCTAGACTATCGTGCTCTGAATGATTGAGGTAGGCTGTTGCCTTTTTACAGCCGCAGAGACTTTTGTCCGAGAAAGTGGTGCTTTTGTAGCTTTCCCTAGTTATAAATGAGACAAAAAGAAGGAAGGGCCGAGCGAGGAAGTATATAATCATGGGAGATAGATTAACAATTTCACTTATTAGTAATCTTTTAAATGTCGGGTCATATATTCTCAAGTTTCTTGATTGAGCTTGTTTTTCGCCTGCAGATTAATCCGCAGACTAATGAACCCTAGATTATCTTATTATGAATGATTGAGCCGTGATCTTGCCTTTTTACATCCGTAAAAACTTTTATCCAAGAAACTACAACTTTTGTAGCTTTATGGAGTTATAGGAGGAACCATACTAAGAGCGCTTGTTGCATTTGATTTTGAGAAGGCAAATCTTCCTGACAGTGTAACTCATCTTTCAAACGACTTTTTTTCGGCAAAATTTGTTTTGATTATGCATAAAGAGGAGGAAGATGACAAACCGTAAGAAGATCGACATCACTCACCTTGCAGTGTTTTTGTCCCTAGCAAAATAAATAAATGGGATTGAGTTTTGGCTGGCAGAATTAGTAATAATGTGGAACAATCCAAATGATTGTAGTAATATTCTCTATCAAAGTAAATTCCAAGAAATTATTTTTAGAATGAACGATACGGTAAGAAAGTTGTGGTGGAAAGATCGATGTACTCTGCCGGTGGATGGTGAAATCATTTCTTCTTTTTTTAAGGAAACATACAAGGTAATATCTTCTCGACTGCGCAGAAACCAAAGTTGGGTTTCTTGCTAGAAACAAAACCAAAACGTCTGCAAAATCGAATTTGGAGCGAAACCACACGCGTGCATGAGGTGAACTCGATGAATCACGAAATTTATTTCGAAGGAAGTGTTGTGATCTCACGAGTTAATGAAAAGATCAAGGAAGATCTTTGTTCCATATTTGTCAAGACTCTAGCTTGCATGAGGGAGGTGATTGACGGAGAACATGTCCCCTAATCCAAAATCACAAGGGATTACATGAGCCGGGGCGGCTCCGACTCGACGTGGAATTGGATTCTTGCTCGGGCACAAACTTCGTGAAATTATATTGTTGGGTACATAATAAACTAGAGACAAAGTTGGGCCTAACATAGAAGAAACGAGGTTTATTTCTTAAACAATTTAGCTCTTAACTATAGCAATTTATTATATTAATTGATTACTTGCTAAGTCATTAAAGGTTTGTTTGGTTACGTTTCTGTTTCTCCGATTCTGTTCTTCCAAACAAAAAAAGAATCATAAATATATTTAGTAATACAAATGATTCTAATTCTAATTCTGGTCCTGGGACCAGTTTTGGACAAAAAAATAAGAACAAAAAAAAAGGTTGACTTTCCAAATAAAGAATACTTTAAAGAATTACAAAAGAGAACAAAGTCTTAGTTCTTTTTTTAAAAAAATTAAGTCCATGTAGGCTTTCACGTGAACTTCTGAACTTTAAAAAATTTAAAATTATATTTGAAAATTTACTAACAACTAATTTTTTTTAAAAAATAAATTGAAAAATAAGCTTTAAAATTTAAAAAAATTAAAATGGGAAAATTTTAAAAATGTAAAACTTTAAAAATTTTAAAAAGTAAAAAAAAATTGAAAATGTTTAGAAAAAGGTGATCAATTTTTTAAAAAAGAATTCTCGCCGCCTAGTTATTCCCAAAAATAGAAATTTTGTGTAATTACCAAACGCGTTTCTATTCGAGAATAGAATTTTTATACAGTTACCAAACGCATTCTGATTATCTAAAAATCATCATAGAACAGAATCAAAAAATATGATTTTAATTAGAATTATTTTTTTGGATCAGAATTATTGCCAAATAGGACCTAAAGCCCTTTCAGATATAGTAAGTTTCCAAGAATTTTTAATTAGTTATGACACAAGATGAGATCATTGAACAAGTAATTGGAAGGGCGTCGGGGCCGGAGTAAGTCTCCTTCGTCTTGCATGAACGTGGGAGATGACTAGTCGAGTCGGACAAGCTATTTGAATTGCCAGCCCATGCTAAAAATCAACCGTTTCCGACGAAAACCTTGTGTGCATCGAGAGTTAGGGCTTCACTTTGTCTCGTTCTTTTGTCCATTCGCCATTTAGTATTTAACCCTCTTCTCCTTCATTCCCCTTCCTCATAAATTCAAGAACCTGCGACCATGGGAATTGATCTTGAAGACCTTGTCTCCTTGACGTCCCAGGCTCATAAGTTAGCTCAATCTCAAGAGACCCAGCACCAAAATCAAGCGACCAACCCTAGCCCGAGCTTGAAGCACCTCTCATGGATGTGGAACGCTAATCAAGCCCAAGAAGACGACGACTCGTGGGAGGTCAAGGCTTTTGTGGAGGACATCGGGAACATCATGGGCACGACTTGGCCGCCGAGGTCTTATACTTGCACTTTCTGCAGGAGAGAGTTCCGTTCCGCGCAGGCGCTCGGAGGACACATGAACGTGCACCGCAGGGACCGTGCCAGGCTCCACCAGTCGCAGTCATGCCAGTCTTCCGCCGCTCCACCGCTCGCGATCCCGGCCAACGAGTTCATCGCCAATGGAGAGCTGTGCATCCCATACCAATTACCCAGCCCTAATGGCATCTTCAACACTTCATCGTCACCTTCCACACTCCTCTCAATCTCACTTTATCCACCTAGCAACAACAGTTTCCCATCTCCTTCCCAAAGTTACACCAGAAATTATGAAACTGCAGGTTCTAAGTCACCTAAGGTCGATGACGCGAGCAACGACTCCGGGGACTCTGCCATGGACGGGCTTGATTTGGAGCTTCGACTAGGACATGGACCAGCGGTATCTGCACGGTAGAAAGGATCTATGCAGATAGAGCTCGACTTTCTTTATTCATTGCTGTTCGATGAATACAGAAGAGTGGAAAAGTGCGAGAGATAAAAAGGGTCTCTTTTACAAATATTATGTGCCAACCTTTGGCTTCGCTCCGTTATGGTTTTACACATTTACATTTTTCGTGTGACGAGTTTGATGATAGTTCGATCTTACTAGAGCGTGACGAGCTGTCGTAAAACTATAAGTGTACAGTAATGAAACCAAAGTTTTAATTATAAGATATTGTATGCTCTTCGACAGATACAATCTATCATTTCATTTGCACGCAGTGGGTATATCTGTGCGGAATAAAAGAGAGAGCAAGTTCTTCTGAATCTCTAACGAGTTAAGGCTAGACAAATTTGAAACTATTGTGTTCCTCGTCTTAAATAACATACGCAAATAGAAACATAAGATTATTCAAAAAAGCCATAGGTAATGTCTCTACTTCACAGGGGTACCCTTCCTTGTGTTTTGAGAAGATTTCGTGTGTATGGAAAACAAAGGGTTTGCTTCCAACATCCATCCTCCTATCTTTCACAGATAAAACAGAAGATGCCAATCGTCAGATTATCCCCCAAAACGAGGGCCAAAAAGGAAGTGGCCAGCGTCGTCAATGGATATGTAAAGCTTGACTTAGGCCAACTTTAGGACCCAATTAGAGTTCGGTTGACCTACCTGACCCACGACCAACTTGAGGGCCGAAAACAATTTTTGGAGACCCGCCCGCGAATCAATTACGTTACGTGATACTTGATGCTGGCGTGCACGAGACCAAACCAAATATAACTTGAAACCAGGGGGGAACACCTGGATTCACTTCGTAAAAGTCCCATAATGTGTTTTAAATATATTATTTTCTTAGCCTGTGATTAGTGAGGTCTTGAGAGTTTTGAGTAATCTTGTGCGTCTTTTTCAAGCTGGCTCTTGGTTGTTTCGAAGGCCAATTTGGTTCGGTTCTCATGTTGAATCGGTCCAGTTGCTCACTCCTATAGACTGGAGCCTTGTCTGGCCAGGTCACGCTGCTTAAGAAGATCCAGAATACCGAAACCAGTTCAGCTAAGTTTCCTTAAATTCGGAAAAAAGGCCGAACAAGATAGGCAAAAACCTTTCCGCTTTCGAAGAATGCTAAATTCCCGAGACCTGAAACTGGATCTGATGCAAAGTAGCGTGGGTTAAACATTGAAAGGAAAATGAAAGCGAGAAAGAGGGGAAGATGACATACACAGACATTCATCTACAAAGCTTGAAGAAGCAACGAGTAAACCTCAACATGTTTACTCCAACCAGGGAAAAAGAGAAGCCTCTACTTATTTACAAAATGCAGTCGAACTAGGATCCGCATTCTTGCGGGTCAAAAACACCGGAAAGACTGTACAAACTCAAGAATCAAAAAGAAGGCGACGTCTTGCAGATTTGGAAAGGCTAGAGCTCGAGCCTCTACCCTTTTTCTTCGATGAGCCATCCCTAAAGCTCTTGGAGTCATTGACTATGTCATCAGCTGGTTTCGCCTGGTACAGTACCTTAGCTGACCGATAGAATTCGGTAATACTTAGCTGGACGCCTTTTGACTTTGTTAATTCCAATTCTGTCCCTCCAGGGTTCGAGCTTGCACTCTTTCCTCTTTTTGATTCTTTTAGCTCCTGCTTGGCACATACAAAGGACATAAGAGTATGTCAATAATCCACCGTCAAACGAACTTTGATAAAGCTCAGACCAAGAAAATTAACAATCCAAGTGCTAACTCACAAGGTCATGAGCCACCGACCATTCTAAATAGCCTATGCAACGGGTAGAAATACAAACTCAAATGAGATTATATAACAAGCGTATTTGTGTCATATTTGAGGGCATCCTGTTAATGCTTCTATTATGAAATAATCATGTCTCACTCTGCATCGATCAGTTCAGAGAATGGGTGGTCAAATTCTCATTTTTCCTCTGATACTTTATTCGAAATTGTAGATTGAATGGGCCATTTTTTTTCAATCCTTGATTGCTTATCCTCAACAGAAAACATACCATCACGCAAAATACCTGGTTCTGCGTAAGATGAGGAATAGACAAACTAAACAAATCAACAACTTACCTTTTCTTTCAAAAATCTGTCAACTTCTTCTGGAAAAGCAGCTCTAACAAGTTCTATGTCCTCGTCCGTCAACAAAAAGCAAGCTCCATCAACAACCTGAATTTGGGGGACCTCAGACTCCTCCAAGATATCATCCCGATCATCAACATCAATGACCTCATGTTGCCGAGAACCAGCCGGATCATCAGATATTTCATGCACAGTGCCTACAGATGCATGAGCGGCTTTCTTCCACTTGACCACAAAAAGTTGATATCCATATCGCGTCTTCACGCGGTGGACAGAGTCAAATTCATACTGATTGCAGAGCAACTCGTCTGCTGTATTTGTGGCCATGTCTCTTAGATATATAGTGGACATCATTGGAACTAATTTCTGGCGTATGTAGGATGGTTCCCAGTGTTGATGGAAAGCTAAGAAATCAACCAGCATTTCAGATTGTGGCCTATCCCACGATATACATGGTCCACCGCTCCCTGTCGAAAAGCTCAAGGAACTCATGGATAGAAGAGAAGTACATTCCCAATTGCTTCTAAAATTAAGTAAAGTAAAACCCATAATGTCATAAACAGGCATCATCAAAATCTGAACTTGTCTATCCCACAAAAAACACTTACCAAAGCTTGATTACTTGTCTAAACACAGTTGAGTCCATAATACAAGCTTAATCCCAAACACAGTTAAGTCCAAATGATAAGCATTGGCAAACCTACCATCGAAGTATCCATGATTCTTGGACAAATACATTGTGATTATCTCATTGTTTGGGAAATTTTGCTCCGATGTGATCCTTTCACAAACTTTTATTCGCCAACTTTCGTGCTTCTTCTGTTCCTTCCTTTTCCTGTCCTACACAATGCATTCGCTTCCTGTCAGAATAGTAGCATAGCATTCCACGAGGTGCACAGTGAACTTCATTAAGGATATAATTCAAAACTATTTAACTCGGGGAGGATATAGAAATTGATCTATATATATTACCATAGTACATGAGGAGCAGTCACATTTAAATCTATCAGGCTTTTTCAGGCAACCTGCATCATCACCAGTGATACAGTTAGCACAAGAGAACTTGAAGTGATCTCTTTTGCTCCCTGGATGCCCACAGAAAGAGCAGTGAGATTGTCTTTGCTTTGGTGAGATGCTATCTGAACCATGTAGAGGATCATCAGCAGATCCAGCATCCCCTTCACACAGCAGCTTTTCACCGTTTCCAATTTCCTTTAAACTGCAAGGACAATCGCTTTCAGTCACTGAATCCATTGATTACTCCGACGACAATATACATAGATATTCTGTCCACGTATGAAGATAGAGTTACAGAAGTTTTCCAGACCTTGTGTTTGCCTTTGATTGCATTGTAAGATTTTTTTCAGTCAATCTATGTAGATACAGTTCTCAGATTAGACAGAGAACCACCCACCAACCCTAGACAATGCAAAAAAGGAAGAAGAAATTCATGCTTGATAAGCAGGCTCCTCTAATTCCAACTATCTTATCTATAACTTTTTTCAGACAAGCTTTTCTGTCCTTTTCTTATGCAAGTATCTCAGTCTTTTTAAACTTTTCCATCCAATCATGATCGGTCTAACGACATTGACTTGGACATGAAGTCACGCAAACAGCAGCCACTTTGACAAATTTGCGTTTCTGTTACAGTATGTTTTGTTTGATCATGAAGATAGGTCCATAGGGTGCAGAGGGGCAGGGTCGTCACAGTAGCACTTCATCTTACAAATGTAATTTTTATTGGTGGAATCATCATCCAAACAACATTCGAGAACAATAATACGAAGCATGAACAAGCCTCTAGGATAAACCTGTTTAGTATCTCTTCTTCACTAAAAGTTTTGACAAAGCGAAGAGCTTTATCTACTCCAATTCCTTGTAACCCCCGTAAATCATGATCGTTGCCAACAAGTAGAGCAATGGCTATTAAATGATTCCTCCTCAACCCCAGACCATCTTCAATATCTGAGATATGATAGCATTCAAAGGGTTCCTGCATGCAACAAGATATTCATATTTGCCTCAAAACAAGTAAGCCAATATCAGCACATTGCAGATGGCAATGACTGTTACCCAATAGTAATAGGTAAAATTCTTGCACATTAGCCAGCCCTTCTCTGTCTGAACTTCTCCCTGTTTGGAGATGTAAATAAACTTTCAAATCTTATTCAAGTTTCCTGACATCACCCCAAAGTGTAACCCATATTCTTTACATTTACCTCCTAGATTCACATATCTAACGTGCACCTCAATGTAAAGCTATCCTTATTGTCCAACAAACATTATGATGCACTCTCAGGCTTCCACATTAACTCATCAACATGGTAAGCTTAAAATATATGCTGTAGCTATATGTATTTTCAATCCAATATATATATAAAACAGCATAAAGTTGGACCATGCAAATCATCTTTCGGGATTTTGATGGAAAAGAAAGATCATAATTAAACTATTAGAAGAATCCGCAGCTAGGCAGGTAAAAATGGCATGGCACAAATTTCTCCAGTAAGAACATTGTGTAAAGGATAATTAAGTTTAATGACAGGAGAAAACATGCAGCAACTTACTCTGGAATTAGGGTGGATGCATTTGATGACACAACTTGACCCAAATAGAAATGCATCACTATCAGCCGTAATACAAGCATCCACATGGCCCTCATAGTTTAACTGCGCGCACAGTGCCTCAGCCTCACCTCTTGCTTCTAGCACAGGCATACCAAGCAGTTTCAGAAGTTCCTACAGAAATAAAAGTGAACAGACAGATAAAGAATTCGAACAATTGTCAAAAAACAACCAATATAATGCGTTAACATCCCTCATCTTAGGGATGCTGTTTAGCAACAAATTCAGTGAGGTAATAGGTCAAGGACTCAAAACTCAAACTTACCACGCACTCTTTTACACATTTCGTAAATGCCTGGTTTCTCTCTACCAAAACACCATCCTCAGGCACCGGCAAACTTGACAAATCAAGCCCAGAAGCTTGGAAGAACCTCCCGATCCTCGCCTGAGATTTTAGCGGAGAAGGAGTGCCATCGGCCACAAAGACAGGAAAAGCTCCAAACTACACAAGTCTGAAGCTTGTCAAATTAATGCCAAATTAAAGCTAACGCAAATATTAGCAATTGTGATCAGAGTTTGCAGCTATAAAAAGCAAGAAACAATCGTAGCCTCGAACCAACTAAGCCATAAAAAGGTACAGTCAAATCACAATGGACCCCTAAATTCTGTAGAAACCGCAACTTCGACTCTAAATCCATTTCCTCATCTTACGAGCAATCAAACAGACCAAAGTGAACGAAAAAGCCGCAGATGAAGCTCGACCGACAAAATTCATTATTCTAGTCGAACTCATTCTGTACAGAACAATACATGAATTGAAAGATGTTTTTTTTTTTTCACAAAAAGGACACGCGGGCATACGTACTTTTCACCCTTAAGAACAGAGTTGCCAAAATGCTGCAACAACACACACCTTGGAAAAGAGATTGATCGTGCGGAAGAAGGTGAGCCTCAGATGCGGGTTACGAGCAAAAGACTTCCTCTTGATCGCAGTCTCGTGTTGGACGATCCAGAACGACAGGTCCACCGCCACGCGTTTGCTCCTCAGATAATCGCAACCCTCGTGTCGGGCGTAAGGTTTAAGCAAGTCCCAGAAGTGACCTCCCACGCCCATTTGCTTCGGATAGAGCTAAATTTTCGATTTTGACGAGGTGGGCGACGAAACAAGAGGCCTCGTGCAGTGAACTTGCATCGCCAGGTTGAAGAAGCGAAAGCTAAGGCAGAGACGGAGCGAGGAAGTGGAGACGGCCAGTGATCGGACGTTTGCGTGCCGTTGCCGGTGAGGGAATCATTCCCAAAGGCCCAGGCCTTTGGGAAGCCCAAAACTGCTCTGTCTTGTCTTCCTCGTTCCCTTTCCTTGAATCTCCCCCCCACCCCGTACACACGTGTCGCGCTCTGAGTTGCTCTGATTGGGAGACATTGTGCTTCGGATTTGAAATTTGCACATCCATAGTATGATTACTCATTTGAGACGGTTATGTTTTCGATCTCTACATATGATTACTTTTGTACATTTTATCGATTCGATATGCACGATCAATCGTGAATTTAATAAAATTAACCACGCTGCACGAACCATCGATAGCATCGGTGATGCAATATGAGTCGCATAATTCTACGTAACCATTCGCTGGATACCCTTTTTAAGTTTGAATAAATAAAGCCATCTCGTGATAAAATTTTGTTGATCTATGGACAGATCTACTTAAACTTTTTTTTTTTTGGTGGATAGTGAGGTGGACCTAATAAAAAGGAATCCGTCCATAATCCAACTACTGAAAACATGAAAATTATGGGCCGTACCAATCCTTAGACATGGTGCATTTGCCAGCATTGCAACGCAATAAAAAAACAAGAACCCAAAGCGGGAGCCAGCCCGACAATTGTGCAACATTTTGCGATCCGTATACAACATCGGATCCTTCATTTGACTCGGTTGTCGTGACCACATTTGTTAATTGCACGTGCGATTAGCTAGTAGTAGGTGACCACGTGGACATCCTCAGGAGCTTGTCCAAGGGCTCAGTAGTACGTGAGTTAACACGATAAGAAATTTCAAATTAATACATTTATGTTAAATTTATAATAAATTAATAAAAAAAGAGTTTCTAATTAATAAATATGTAATAAATTTATCATTCGTTAATTTTTATTAATTTTTATAATTAAAATATGAAGTTAAATGGCATGTGACAGTTAAAACGAGTGTACTAATTTGATATTTTTATCCTTTATTTTTTACGAATGTACTAATTTGAAGTTTTTGTGATGCTAACCCAATTTAATAAGAACTAAAGAATGATATATTTGTCATACGTGTACTGATTTATGATTTTTAGTTGTAAAAAAATTAATTTGGGGAAAAAATTTTATCATAAGTGTCTAAATTTGAGTTTGTTGATGGTTAAAAAATTAGTTTGAGGTAAATTTATCATAAGTGTATCAATTTAAAATTTTTTGGAGTGTTAACCCTTCTTACTTACATTAGGTCCACAACAAACCAATCGAATCTCAATCGTTGGGAGTGTCATATGATTAGTGACGTTGAGGTCAATCCGTGATGTATCAACTACGATTAAGAGTTTTCCTCTGGCTTGTCCAAATGTTCTAGTCACTTGGACAATAACCTACGACTTCGTGATGACTTTCTTAATTACCGGGGTGACGACATATACAACTAACAAGAAAAAAAAAAGGGGGAAAGCATCTCAGCCAAAAAAACGCTCTTCACAATTGTAAAAATCAATGGTACAACAGATGGACATCAAAAGTGATTACCATGAAAGGAGAGTTATGAAAGATTCAAAACCCCTGGTGAGCTTGCTTGACGAGATCGTTTATTCCAAAAGCAAACTCGTGCTAATTTCTAATCAGAGTACACCATCAACGAAAACATAAATCAATTACGCACATAAAAAGATTACCCAGAATTTCATTTCTCAATCTTACCATACTATACATATCATGAATTTCGTATTCATTATATTCTCAAAACTACGCGACAAAGATCTCGAACCGCTCGTGCGGATGCTCGTCATTTCGCATCAGCACTTAAATGCATCTCTTGCCCTTGTTTGAAAATCTTACTACAGCAGATTTGGGGTCCATGAAGGCTTGTCATCTTATCTTGGCCAAACAGGTCATTGAATGTGGAGACTGGTGCATATGAATGTATGGAGATCATGAGATCCTTCCCCCTTGTTTGGTACGCTCCAAATGGCTCCATGTGATCACATAATTCACGAGTACAAATCAAAATGCCCCATGCCATATGCCCTACCTCCATCAGCAGGAGAGCACCATCGCCTTTGAAAAATCTGATTGATTTGACACTTAAAATATGGTCTTCTGTCTTACACTTAGACGACATGCTTCCCAAGTCCAAATCCACCAAATCCCATGTGATATCCAAAAAAATTTGAAGCCCTATACTTGATTTTTCTCTTCTTCTTCTCTTTTTTTTTTTTTTTTTTGTGAATTTTTTGGTGATTTAAGAAGAGAAGGGAGGGAGAAGCATCCTGGCTGCTACACTGGTTTTGTCCATTTCTTGCGTTTTAATCTTTCATTCACTTCCCTTGCACTTTGCTTGCTGTACTCTTCTGGAGATCTCCACCTGGAAGCATCCTCTCTCCTTCTTCTCCTCCTCTCCTTCAACCCCTTTATAGGTTCTTCTCCTTCACTTCACTCTCACCCACTCACCCACCAAACCAAAACCAAAACCCTTTACACCCTTGACTTTGTTCTTGTGTCTGCAACACAAGCAGTGGTTTTTTACAGTTCCTGCCTGGTTATTATTACTGACAAGAATGCAGAAGCAGAAGATGTTGCTCAAGGACTTCCTTAGGGAAGATTCATGGTCTTGTTCTTCAAACGCTGAAGCAACGACACTTCTCAGAAGCAGGTCAGGAAATATCTCAGCCTTGGAGACCATGATCAATGCATTCAAGAACATCCCTTTCAGTAGCTCAGTGAATAAGCCCTATTCAATGATCTTCCTAAGAAGCCTCTCAAGAAAGCTGTCAACGCAAAGATTACCCAAGAAAAGCAGAAAAGGTGATGGCCATGATCATGGTCGGGGAGCTGGTGGCGAGCTGGCCAAAACGACAGTCAGGATCAAGGACATCATACGGTGGAGATCCTTCCGGGACTTGGCCGAAGAGGGATCTCAGCCATCGGATTTCCGTTCCTCGCCGCCGCATCAATGCTCTTCGGCTGCGACAACTACAATCACAGGGTCAAGCAGCTGTACTGAGAGCAAGAGTAACGGCTCAAGTTGGTGCGAAAGTGATTTCACGCTGGAGTTTTCACCGCCCTGGAATGGTGATTTTCAGGAATACTGTGAACCGTCTGTTGGTAAACACATAGTGGAGGCTTTACCAGGACCAATAACAAGAAGCTTCTGTGACATTGAACCCGAGGTGAGTTGCTGGATTTAAAAACTTACATATTAGTCCTAGACCTGCATATTATAAAGTTTCAATTGGTGGTTGTCTGCTGTTCAGCGTTCACTGTACAGGGTCTATGTTCCCCCTCAAAGAAAATAAAGATGTGACTCGGCATGTACTGGAATAGTACTTGGTTTAATTAATCTAAAACGCATAGTTTAGTCCCATAATACAGTGAAACTCGTCTCATGTGTAGTATATTTGTATTCACTTTGCTACAAAATTCAGATGAGACAAAATAGGGGTCATTCCTGTTCTCTTTACAGTAGTACAACTAGGGGGAACAAAAGATAAAAAATTTCAATGTTGCCTTAATCTAAGCCTTTTACATGGAAGTTACAACATGGTAAAAACATTAGCTTTACTATTTTATTACTGTCCTTGTCTTTGTTCTGACCAGGTATTGTATTTAACTTGGACATTGGCCCAAGTAAACTGGTTCCTGATGTTAACGTGTGTGTTTCTTGCATTGACACAGAGAGTCTCATTCTATGAGGAGAAAGAACAACACAGTCCTCTTTCTGTAATTGACGCCGAATTTGGAGAAGATGGAGGCTTTTGCTGGTCTCGAGATCAAAGCCAAGGCAGTATTGCGACAGGGGGGGATGCACAATTCCTTCTGCGACAACCTTGGCGGTTCGAAAGTGTTGCCTATGCGCAAAGTCCCACGTCAATGGGGGATGTTGATGAGAGATCTGTTGAAGAAGAGGATGATGAGTTCAGAGAAGAACAGGGAGACTCAAATGAACCTGCTGAACAAAAAGCAACAATGCTGCTAAACCAGGTCAAAGCTTCAAGTTCTGGTCTTAGCATGAAGACCAATGTAGACAAGTTATTGTTGGACTACTTCATGAGTGAACTAGCCACACTAGGATGCAAGACTATAAAAGATGACTCTGAGCTTGTGATGGTGAGCACCGCAAAATCTTGGATGAATAACGAGCTCGGCGCGAAGTGCGAATGGGGAGTCAACAGCAAGAAAGATGCTTATCTGAGAGAAATGGACAGAGGAGAGAAGTGGAGAAAGTTTGAAGAGGAAAAAGAGGAGATAGCTATGGACTTTGAGGCTAAGATCATGGGTACTTTGGTGGATGAGCTTCTATGCGAATTCGTATTGAACTGACCGGAGAAAAAAAATCTTGTAAGAGCAATGTAAGGGTGTATTAGAAAGATGTAATGCATAGCTCGTGCTCAAAAAGTTGTCCTGCTGTTCTGTATGTCTAGAAGAGGAACATAACTTCTGTAGCAATCTAGAAAATTATGTAAAAATCAAACCTGTAGGCATTCTTCTTATCGGTATCAAGATTAGAAGAAACGACCATCTTTTGTCCTTAAAGACAACTCTAGAAGAATTGAAGCTCTTCACTCATATTTCATTTACTAAATCACGTGACGGATTTATAGATTGAACGATAGTTCTACAACCAATGATCTTGTTAATCACTAACTAACAAATTTTAGGAAAAACTACTAGTACATCTCCACCATCATTCTCTTCTTTTCTATAATGGATGAAGATATTTCAAGATCATGCGGACCGCTTGAGGGCTATAGGCTGCATTTGGAAACCACTTTAGAAAGGGCCTTTGGGCCAAAATTTTGGTGTTTGGCAAATGTTTTGTAAACATATTTGACTCAAAGTGGAGCCTTCGTAAGGTTGAAAGCCCAAGGCAGATTTAAGTTAGCTTTAAAGCTGCCTTGGGCTTTTTAGCATTTTTGGCATATAATAGTGCCAACTTTAGTGATTTTTTGAATTTCTGATATTGCCCTCACTCAACCTTCATAATTCCATGTTTACCCTCGTCTTCGTCTTCTTCCTTTCCTCTTTGGTTGCGTTGCTGCTCCCTTCTCTTTGAGCTCCGTCGGACTGCCGTTGCATCGTCACCAAGGACGCCGTCACATCGAGCCCCCTCTCCAACCCTCCGTCGTGACTCTCCACGTGAACCCAATGCGCCTCACCTCCCAGATCTAGGCTTGCGAGGGCTCGACCTTGGCTGGCTATGGCGAGGCTCTCCATGGCCGAGCGAGGATCAACCTCGCAAGCCCAAACCATGGCAAGGCTCCGACGATGAGGGATTGACCTTGGCCAACCATGGCAAGGCAACGATGGTGAGGTCCTTGGCCGACCATGGCGATAGCGAGGGTCGACCTTGCAAGCCCAAATCTCTGGGCTTGCAAGGCAATGATGGCGAGTGTCGCCTTGGATATGGGCTTACGAGGTCGATCCTCACCCGACCACGACGAGGCTGAGCCTTGCCATAGTTGAGCAAGGCTTAGCCAGTGTCGATCACTGGAGGTAAGGGGGGGTTGGAGAAGGGGGAAAAGAACAAGGAAAAACAAAATAAAAAATAAAAAATAAAAAAATCATTAAAAAATAAGATATTCGAGTAAAGGCATTTGGGAATTTATGATTACCAAAAAGCATTTTTCCAAATTTTCTTGTCAATGTAGGTTTTAATTACAGTTTACTAAACAGTTTTTGCATTTCATCAAATCCTTTTAGACTAAAGGCATTTAAATGCTTCCCCTGAAAGCCTTTCCAAACATAGCCATAATCAGGCAAAGCTGGGACTCTTTTGGCCCACGAAATTGTTCTAGGGGTAGGCTCACTCAGGCTGGTCTGCTAAAGCCCTGCGCTTGTCGGCCTAATATAAATTTGTCTTTCATATTCAATGATAAGTTTGATCGATCAAATGAGCCGAGCTCAAGAAGGGAATCGTTTGCTTCTGTCATTCAATGTATAGGGACATAAACGCATCTTTCTCAGCATTCTAAAATCATTAACCGAACGCCTCCCATATCCTGGCCGGGCCAAAGGGGCATATGTCGGTCGTCCAGTGCAGCGCAGGGAACAAGCGTACTTCAGGTTAATCGCGAAACACATGCCCGTCCTAGCAAATTCAAAAGCAAACACTTATAACGTGTGAATAGCGTACACTACCAACTACCGTCGCAGAGTGCCACATTCTGCATTTTCTTTCTACCAAGAAATTAGGTGGAACAGATGAGAGCGTCGGTGCTTTTACCGTCATATTCCACTTTTGAGGATAATTCCTTTATTCCTACAAATTTCCCAAAGCATGAAAAAAAACGCCGCCACTTCACCGGAAAAACAGCATCGTGGGGGGAAGGGCGGGTGGGTGTGTGTTTGTTTGTTTACTCTTTTCTGTATTATAATGAGGTCTGAAGGCACAAAGCCAAAAAATGTCAGGAGATAACATTTTGTATAACGTTAGCTGACAGGATATGAAAGTGGGAACTGTGCAATTTCTAAGCATGGAAAATTGTTTTTTTTTCCCCCTCATTAATACGGAGTGATATTCCGGGACCATTTTGCGTGGGAGGTCAAGCTTAAAAAAAAAAAAAAGAATTACGGCATAACAGAACCAGTAAGGTAAACTTGGGCCGCAGGATCTCTCAGCGCGAATCTGTCAACATTATGGTGCTCGCCAATCTCCCAGGAAAAGAAGACCACCCATTGGTAATATGAAAAATTCGATCTTTTTCTGATTCTTTAGTGGCTGAGGGGCGAGAGAGGAGCGGGGGCAGAGGGGGCTGGGGAGAGAGTTGGTGAGACGGAGGGAGAGATTAGGAACTTGAGATCGGCTTTTGCTCGAACCCTGTCCTCACCTGCGTTAGCCGCTCCCGGTCACATCTCAGCCATTTGTTCCTTTGTGTGAACTCTACTCCCTCCCACCAACTTGGTGAGAATCATTTCGCCCCTGTCTCTGCTTATTTTGCGTGGCTCTGAATCTCCGCAGATTCATTTGCTACCTCAAATGTATAATTTCCCATTTTTTTCGCCTGCCCACTTCACGTTTTGCGTAATGCAACCCTGGATTCCCCTCAAAACCTGAACTTTCCTTGTTGATTGCAAAATTTGTTCCATTCTAAGTTTATTTCCCTATCTTGTGAGGTTTTCTTATGCAACTATGGTGATAGGGTATTGGTTTCTGGTAATTATCTCGCGTTAATTTTTTTTTTTTGTTGCTTTTCACATGGCGATCCTTTTTGCGTTGGGGGTAGTGATTTTCATTGTTAAATGGTTTTTCTGTTTTTGTTCATCAGATTGGACTGGCTGATTGGTGATTTGTCAACTTTGAGTGCAAGTTCGTTTCGCCTGGATTCAGCTCCAGGCTTCTATTGATTGCTTTCTTTAATTTGTCCAAGTTGATTCGCAAAGGTAATATCCTAACCTGTTATTGAAATGATCTCTCTCTTCACTGTTCTTGTTCTGATTATAATCATCTAGAGATTCATGAAGCCATTTGTTATGGCAAGCAAAGAAAAGAAGAGGAACCATCTGTTATGAAGGTTTCATTGATCTGTGAACCTTTTTTTATGGTCCTTGGCTTGGAATGCGGTATGACAAGACTTTGTTAACTTAATGAAATTACCGATAATCATGTGGACTGCTGGCAGGGCCAAGGCAAACTTTCTTGTGGCTATCCACGGTGGACAATCTGTTGTACTTCTGTAGGTGCATTATATTGGGCAGTATGCGAATGAGAAAACCATTAGAATTATTAACATTCTAGCATGTGGGCAGGCAGACTGAATTTACACGGTTGTTCGGGTGTACTTTTCAAAAGTTGTGAGTGAGCATGTTTGCTGCACCTGAAGCATCATTACGTCGAGTTATATGTTAACAACAACATCATTGGATCAAGGGACTGGAATGCTGGAACTTTTTCCATCTCTTTCCATTATAGGATCATGTAGGTTGCACAAAAAGCTTCTTTGGCATTTTTCCGTACTCCGTCATTCGAGGACTTAAGAATCAGTTCATAAAGGAGTGGGTGAATCCAGAGTCTGCTTATTTGCAATATTGTAACTGAAGGTCGCTCCTGCTAAACCAGAGTCATGACTGTCTCAGCCATTTCTTTTTCTTTTTTTCTTTTTTTTTGGGTCGGAACTGTCTCAGCCTGTTTACAAAATAGCAAAATGTGACATGGTGGTGTCTGCAAAATGCATGTTTGCCGCTTACAGTGGTGGAAGTTATAGATTCTTGAAATTGCAGTATCTATCCATCTCGATGTTCTTGTGTTTTGCTGATACTCTGTGAGCTTGTTAGCAGGATTTTCTTTATAAGGTCCTAAAAATGCAATCCTTTGTAATCATTCATCATTCTACAACTGTTTTAATACTGGGCATCTTTCAAAGAATAAGCGTGAGTGTTGTATTATTTTCTCATGCTATTTCAAAATTCTTCACTAAGCGTCCTTGGAAATGCAATACTGCTGTTGGCAGTTACATCTTTCCAAAATTTTGTGACATTGCTTTCCCAATGAAGGCCCATGCTTTTCAGCATTTACAAATAAATCGTGTCTGTAGGAGGAGAGGGAGAGAGGAGAGAGAGAGTCGTTTCCTTTTCACAAGGATGCACTCTTGTGGCTGTTTAATGTCAACTTATATCTTTTTTACTCTTGTATTCTTTACTTCTCATTGAAGGGGAGCCTTGGCGCATCTGGTTAAGGTGTTGCCGTGTGACCTGGAGGTCACGGGTTCGAGCCTTGGACACAGCCTCTTGCAAATGCAGGGTAAGGCTTGCCTCCATTCACCTTTGTGGTGGGGCCCTTCCCCAGACTCCCGCCTCGCGGAGATGCTATCGTGCACCGGGCTGCCCTTTTTTTTATTCTTTACTTCTCATTCAAGACCTTTTCATTTGTTACTGATGCCTGGGGCAAAAGTTGATGGTGAAAACTTTGCTGTGCAGATGGTGGATGTGGCCAAGGATTTGACCGCAGGAACAGTTGGTGGCGCAGCACAATTGATTGTTGGCCACCCCTTTGATACCATCAAGGTCAAGCTCCAGAGTCAGCCAGCTCCAGCCCCCGGCCAACCTCCCAAGTACTCGGGTGCCATGGATGCAGTCAGACAAACATTGGCTGCCGAAGGCCCAAGGGGTTTGTACAAAGGCATGGGGGCCCCACTTGCCACGGTGGCAGCCTTCAATGCCGTCCTCTTCACCGTAAGGGGGCAAATGGAGGCGCTACTTAGGTCTGAACCCGGTGCCCCTTTAACCATCAACCAGCAGTTTGTTTGTGGTGCCGGGGCTGGAATTGCTGTTTCCTTCCTTGCTTGCCCTACTGAGTTAGTCAAGTGCAGGTCAGTGTGTGGTGTTCACTTTTTTCTCCTCACTTGATTCGGTTTTTCCAATCTTTGAACAAGCTTCCAAACTAAACTGCAGCTCCAGTGTCGAACACATTTTCTCAATGTGTTCTAGAATATAAAAGGAACAGGTCGATGAGTTTCTAAGTGCGCTTCTTCAGCTACAATAGTTATGCATAGAAAAAGAGGCAGCTTTGTATGTCATATTACCTAATGCGTAAGAGCATCATACATTACGATCGATTCATCATATTTAGCAATGGTTACAACGTGCCTTGAGGCACCTGTTTAGAAGATATTGAAATGACCTCAATGTTTCTGTCTCTTTTGCTTACAAGAAGGGATTGTAAAACTTTTATAAACGCTGCAAGAGCAGGTTGCAGGCGCAAAGCGCTCTGGCAAGTGCTGGCCCCACTACTACCGTGGCAGTTAAATATGGAGGACCAATGGAAGTGGCAAGGCACGTTCTGAGATCGGAAGGTGGTACAAGAGGTCTGTTCAAGGGCTTGGTTCCCACAATGGCCCGTGAAATACCAGGAAATGCTGCAATGTTCGGTGTCTATGAGGCGATCAAGCAGTACCTGGCTGGAGGGCGGGATACTTCTGGATTGGGAAGGGGGTCGTTAATGGTGGCTGGAGGCCTGGCAGGAGCAGCCTTTTGGGCTTTGGTCTACCCAACTGACGTTGTGAAGAGTGTGTTACAGGTAGATGATTACAAAAATCCAAAGTATTCGGGTTCTCTCGATGCTTTTAGAAAGATTCTGGCCTCACAGGGTGTCAAAGGACTGTACAAGGGTTTCGAACCTGCCATGGCCAGAAGTGTTCCTGCGAATGCTGCGTGCTTCTTGGCTTATGAATTGACAAGATCGAGCTTGGGATGAATTGGGCCAGACACATTGTTGCCTTCTGTGGGATTTCCTTTTGTATCTACAGAATGGAGCCATGGCAGGATTGCTTCAGCAATTTGGTTGCAGAATCTCGATTCTTCGAAACCCTTGTAATTGTCACCCAATTGATGATGACAAAATAGTGGCATTTTTATGCAGCAATTGCAAGGTCTTAATTTCGTGACTCTAATGTTTTCCAAATGGTTCTTCTTGCATCGCAGCCTCCGTTTAAAGATTTTGCATTCTGGCACGTTAACAGAATGTAACTATCTTACATCCTTGAGGTAAAATATGTCGACCGGACACAGACACATGAACATATATCTAACTTCTTAGGTCGGTATTACATTCGACCGACGACTTACACGCAAAATGCAGAGGGCGAGGTCGTGCTTCCACTTATCATGACAGTCTACATCCCCACTTTCGCGAGGGCTTTTGTTTTCTAATGCTTTCAAGTGAAGTCACAGAACAACTAAAAACTGAGAATTGCCTGAACTTACATCCCTTTTGGCACCTTGAAAATTTCCAACTTGCCCATACTGTGATTTTGACAGAATTTGAGTTTTTTTTTTTTTCCTCTTAATCGTCACAAGGTGATTCTGTTACAGAGGGAAAGGAAATGGTGAACAATTGACTCTGGAAACATTCAAAGTCAACACTACTACACCCAGCAAAGCATCGGCGATCTATCAGGTGCTGTGCCACGCAGGGGGAAACAAACAACGGATTGACTAGTCAAGATAGACATTGCAAACAAACAACCGATTGACTCTCTAACTGATTCAGCTAAAACCTATATAAATACACACGCATCCTAAATAAACTCAGGCTCGTCAGAATTCAAAGCAGAAAAAAAGTTTTAATTGGTTATCAGATATGGATTCTGCGAGGCCACCTCACTCTTGCATCCCACTTGTTTCAAGGCTGGATCATCTGGATTTTGTTGTGAGTTCTAGCATCATCTGCTGTTTCCTAACAGTGTTTCACTTTCATTCTCCTGTCATTTTTTTTTTCTTTTTTCTCCACTTTGTTTATCTAAGCTTCGATTTTCTGAAATGAGAATTTTATGTCATTAATCTCTCTTCTGTGGAATTGGTCATACGTAGATGAAACGTTTAGAAAGCAAGCAAGACTCGGTAAAACGGGGGAGCAAGAGTAGTACGGCTACAGGAGAGGCGAGGGAGATTCCGCCATTGGATTTGGCAGTGAGGGACGGTTACTTCAAAGGGTCCCTGGTAGATCGGGTGGCGACCCTCGAACAGCGTCTTCTTCAGGTACTATTTATATGATCATGGACATTATCAGACAATGAATTATTATACGTCATGGAACTGGTTAGAAATTATTATTGAAACTGTAGATGAAATAATGATTTCATTACAAAGTAGTGCTTTGACAATGTCCTTAACATATCCAAGAACCTGACTAGAAAAGCGATGATCGAAGGACTCTTTCTAATTTAGGACAGACGCTCATGCTATGATCCAAGGACTCTTTATCAGATGCAGTCTTTGCGTAATGCCTCTAAATATTTGTGCAACAAAAATGTATTTTTCAGCTGTGCCTCGAAATGGATTCAAGCAGCAGCTCACGCACTTCCAGGGGAAAATCATCGAGCCAAGAATCCAAATGGGAAGTGTCGGGTTCCTCATCCTCGACATTCTTTGGCATCTTCAATCGCAAAACCGAGACAAACCCGCCTCAACTTCATCAAAATGCGTCTGAAATCCAGGTAAGTATCTCCTTACACGTAATATCAAAGGGGAAAATTGGGCTGCTAGACGGAATTCTTCCTCATTCATGTGAGTAATATTCACATGCAACTGCAGGAACAGATAAAATCCGATAACCTTCAGCAGCAGCAAAAGATTAAACACCCAGCTCCTGGCAAGCTCAAGCTTGGAAAGAGCAGGATTGCTAGCAATAACAAGAAGACGACATCCAAGCTCGTCGGAAGAAAGGACAAGCCTCGCAGTTGGCCACTCCCAAGCTTGCTGGGTTGTTGATGCACCAATCGTATGTTTCTTATTTGAGTCGTTCTCTGTTATCTTAGGGGGCTTTTCCTCTAGGAAAATGGGAAGTGTAGAATTTCTTTTCTGTTCCTTCTTTTTCCCTTGTGTTGGTCCACTACTTCCCCCTGCAGTTACTTATGACCTCAGCTCTGCAATTTCGGCGTGTGTTGATCAATGAGCTACTATAGTCAAAACACTAAGAAAACGAAACGTGATTGATGACGTAAGACAACTCAACTTCCGCTTTCAAGGCACACTCAAACCTATGCTACGGCAGAACAAAGAGGAGGGAGAAGATAATGTAAAGAAGTCATGGACATGGCGGCTGTTGATCAAATGCTTTTGTGATGTTTTCACTAAATCTTTTCCAGGGGGAAAAGAAAAGGGTTTGGTCTTTGATTGATTTATTGTGTCTGCGTGATGCCTGTGATGAGGTTTGCTCGAGTGGCCAACCAAAGAAGGTGGATAAGAGCACATCCTTAGTTTATCCAAAGAACATAAATCATGAGGTTCAGTATGGCTCCAGTACCAAAAGAGCAAAAAACAAATGGTTATCCGAGTTTAGCAGATGTGGATTGATATGGACTCTTCAAATTTTTCTTGTTAATAAATCCCGTACTCGCTCTCTCTCTCTCTTGCTTGTAGACAAAAGGCAGTTGGTGTTTCTTCCAAGAGACTACTGGTTTTGATAATAATATCAAGCCAACCCATACACCCGATGAAGGAGAGAATGCTCAGAATTAATTCCGTTACCGATCTATTAGTGTTTGACACCATGGTTTTTATATGAACTTTGCTCGTATCGAAGATTGTGTCTTCACGCATTAAGCGCTTCGATTGAAAAATATTTCAAAAAGCCGATTCAAGAATGCAGACCATATGAGAACTTGATGAATTCCTCGACATAGGTGTTCACTTGAGCTTGCAAGAATTAATTCTCTCCCTCTAGTGGCACATCGTCTTTCTAAATGTCGTGTTTTTACTAGATTGATTTGCCGCGATTAGATTTCCAATTTTCCTCCAAGTGTTCATTTTTTTATATTACTAAGGTGACAGAGATTCACAATCATCCAATAAAATCAAGAAAATCCTCATTCCCAATTAGGGCCTTGCTTGGGAGCCACACTCCACCTAGATGGGACCTCAGCACCAATTTGGATGCTATCAATAGTTTTTTTTTTTTTTCCCAATTATGTTGGGTATGCAAACTTTTTGTTCTTTACGTGACTAAATTTGGTATTAACCGGTCCTCTAGGGTACTGTTTAAACATATTTCTTTGATACCGACATAATAGCAAACGGCGTATAAATTTTTGCAGTAATATGCTATCGAACATCGCTAGCGTCTTTTGTACGATATCAAAATTCACTTTATATAAATAAATAAACTATTAGATGCTTTAAATTAGAAAATGTCAATGTCCTCCAAACCAAGACAAAAATTAAATCGAACCTCCCCAAAAACTTAGGACCCTATACTCTTGAAAAATACCGAAACGCCCCTTATAAATCGCCCAAAATTGTAACTCCTATTTCCTCACGCCTTCTTTCTAAACCAAGTAGCTTTCTCTTCTCCCCCCCTCTCTCTCTCTCTCTGAACCCCCCATCTATCACTCACTCCCATGGAGGAGAGTCAAGGATCCGAGTCCGCTCAAGAACCCGAAGAGCCATCGCCGCCGAACACGGCCCACCACCTGATGACCCCGCCAGGGCTGACCCCCGATGAGTTCGCCGAGCTCGGCCCCTCCGTCGCCGAGCACCACAAGTACGAGCTCGGCCCGGGCAAGTGCTCCTCCCTCCTGGCCCAGCGCGTGCGGGCCCCACGCGCCGCCGTTTGGTCCATCGCGCGCCGCTTCGACAAGCCCCAGGTGTACAAGCACTTCATCAAGAGCTGCTCCGTGGGGCCCGACTTCGACGTCGCCGCGGGGGCCAAGCGCTACGTCGACGTCATCTCCGGCCTCCCGGCGGCCACGAGCGAGGAGAGGCTGGACTTGCTGGATGACGATCGGTTCGTCACGGGGTTCACCATCATCGGCGGGGAGCACCGGCTGAGGAACTACCGGTCGGTGACGACGATGCACGAGGTGGCGCGTGAGGGCAGGGTCTGGACCCTCGTCCTGGAGTCGTACGTGGTGGACGTGCCGGAGGGGAACACCGAGGAGGACACCCGCCTCTTCGCCGACACCGTGGTGAAGCTGAACCTGCAGAAGCTGGCCTCCGTCGCTGAAGGGTCGTTGGCTCATGAGGGTGAGGGCCAATAGCAGCTTCTCGCCACTTAAAGTTTCCATTTGGATCTCCTCTTTTATGAATCCGAAGGAGTTCTTGAACTTGTGAATTATCTGCAGAAAATGGTTCTTTTTTGGATGATTTTGGGAAACTGGGGGCTATCTGGATAATTAATGAAGAATGTGGAGGGAATTTGTGGTCGATTTACTGCTGATTTTCCTATCGAGGAAATGTTACATAGCCTCTGGAATATGGGGTTGAGTTCTGACTACGCTCGGGAGAATCGTTTCATCATCTCTGCGGTTTTTTCGCTTTTCATGTCCAGTTGAAGATCTTGTGCTCTGTTCTTGCCTCTCTGTTTTCTTGCTAATAATGGCTGGTGTTGTTCCAATGTTCCCTCTACTTCTTTAGCCACTTCAATGCCAATTTGGTAAAACCCAGAAAAGAGAGCAGGCAAAACAGAGGTATTAAAACTGCAGTCACTGTCGTTTTCTCCATTAAAATTTGCCCCCAAAAGGAAAGATAACTTTTTTTCGCTGTACTGAGTAGAAAGAAACTAGGGCCGTGCGGTTTGTTTGTGCGAATGAACTGAAGACACCGAAGGAGCGAATCCAGCTGTGACCCATGAGACCGAGAGACAGAGATTCAGTATACTTCTGTCAAATGAAGTGTCCTTTCCAAGAAACATGTGACTTTCTGAATTAGATCTTGGTCCTCAAAGCCCTTTCTCATCTGCATCAGTGACTATCCTCGACATGGTTAAAGCTTTCCTCGATCGGTACACCACCTCATCGTGGGCACCAGATCTGACCACAGTTTTCTGCAGAAAATTTCAATTTTCCGTTCGACGAAGAGATCTCCATGATTACAAAACGAGCCACATCGAGCAAAAGAAAGGGAGAGGTGATGGCCCCCCAGCCCCAACTTATCTGGAAACATCAGCGAATGTGGAAAAATAATGGCAGCGCCACCAGGCCGATCATCACAATGATTGACGCTAGCTATCTTTGGTTTTGGAGAAGGTACGGTCAATGCCGTGATTTGGATGCTCTTTCTTTGTGGTGGGCCGTTCCATTTTCATCCCCATGTTATTTTTATGGGCCATTAGAAATTCTGGGTCGCGATAAAGATTGGATTTTTCCCTCAAATATGCAAAGGCTAAAAGTTATTGGCCACTAACCCCAGAGCAAGTAGGGTCAAGATCGCCATGTTTGGTCCGGCGAGCATTTAACGTAAATTGTGAGGTTCGAGCTTTGCGTGGTCGAGAGAGGTCGGGGTTTTCATGTGAGGTTCCACCCCGATTGCACGAAATGATGGGGAATTAGCAATATGCACGAGCGTCATGTCAGCATTCCTTACCTTTTTCGATCTTTCCTTCTTTCTTTCTTTTTTTTTTTTTTCTTCTTCTCGATACTTCTACGCGGTGGAGTCCGGGACCCCCCCTCCCCCCCTTTCCGGGGATTGGTAACCCTCTCGTCCTAACAAAGCACGCCGGATAATAATTAATGACGTGCGCGCGTCGTTTTGGTTTTTTGAGATAAGCGGGGTGGTTTGACGAAGAGGGCTCTCTTGCCTTTTCTACGGAACCGATTCACGTGGATTTGAAGGAACGCGAACGGACGGATGGAGATCCGACGCGAGCTGCGACCGTGCGAAAGCACGTGGAGTGGGGGGGCGCGGCGACCGGCGGCACCAAATGTGGGCTAGGGCAAACGGAATCCTCTGAATCGGGTCGGAGTCGAATCGGATGGGGGGGGGGGGGAGAGATCCGAGGGTCGAGACCCGATTAACTTTTTTTTTTTATAAAAAAAAGGATTTATATTTTTTTTTATACCGGAAGGTTCGAGATTTTTCTCGTAACATGATAACTAATTAAGAGTAGCCGCTGAGGGGGACTGGGAGGGGGGGGGTTCCACCCGGGTGCATCGAAGGGGCAAAAGTGCGCTGAAGAGAATATACACTCGGTTCACGGAATTGGACGGAGATGATGGATGCAAGCGACGAACCGTGGCCGTCGGATGAGGAACCTTTTGTTTTGTTTTTTTCTTTCTCTGTTGTTGTTGACCACTTGAAAGGGAAACGCCAATCGCGCGGCCTTAAAAAAAAAAAAAAAAACAGAGAGAGAGAGAGAGAGAGAAAGGCGAAGGTGGGGCCCGTCCTTTTGTGGCCATTTTCTTTATAAGGGCGCAAGTTGCCCACTTGCTCATTCATTAAATAAAGCCAGGCAATTCAAAGAGATTGAGAGAGAGAGAGAGAGAGAGATTCTTTGCCACATTCTAGCGCCGTTGGCCTTCTCCTTTGTAGCAACTTTTTATTGATTCAAGCTAATCAATTTTTAGAGAGAGAGAGAGAGAGAGAGAAAGGGGGCCCACCAACAATTTGGACAAAGAGAAAGAAGGGGAGAGGCCCTTTAAGCCCACGAGAGAGAGAGAGACAGAGAGAGAGAGAGAGAGAGAGAGAGATTTGGCTTTTAGGACATGGACCCTAGTTCCGCCGGCGAAGTCTTATCCGGTCCACGTAAAAATCTGACGGTTGCGTAGCGTCCGTGGAATTAGCCGGGCCGCGATGACTCGAATGTCTGCGTGCTGCGAAGAAAGAGTGCATTTTCCGAGCCATTGATCTCCCCCCCCCCCCCCCCTCCCTTCGGGGAGAAAAAGCCTTATATATCCAAGAGAAGAGAGATGTTATCGCTCGAAATGAGAATCGCATGTAGAAAAAAAATTCGATAAAATCCATTCTACTTCATATGCTAAACCGCAGCAGCTCGAAATGGGTACTCGTCATCCGGCTCCGTTCGTTTTCGCGAGCTACGAATGATCTATAAAACATTTTCATAAAAAAAAAAAAAAAAAAAAAAAAAACAATGACTTGTATCGTTCGACAAGAAATGCTTTTCATTATCCACTATGATTTATGAAATACTTGGCGTGGGCGATGGAACTTTTTTCTTTTTTTTCTTTCGATGACTCGTCTGGCAAATGCAATGCATTTTCGGAAGCCTTTTTCGCAAAGTAAGGGCGGAGCGGCTTTGCCTTTACAGCATTTTCGGACTCCTAAAGCCCAAATTTATGAATCTCACAAATCCAATCTTGCCCTCGCTGATGTTTCCGTGCTCCTCTTTTTTTCTTTTTTTAAATCCCTAAGTGAAATCAATTTTCATGGTCTCTGTACAAAGCCAAGGGTTACCAACATTCATCGTATCTCGAAGCTCGCCGAGGATCACCGGCCGTCGCAGGAGGGTGGACAGGGTCAAGGCTAGCTTGGTCACCCGACGAGGGTCGCGCATCGACGCTGACTCGGTCGAGCGACCTTAGTGACCCACTACCCGAGCTCGCCTCTATTCCGGATCTACCTCATCGTCGTTCGGAGATGTGGCTACTCTGTTGAGGCTCGCTTGGTGATGCATCGACACTCACGAGGGTTGACGCTAAGCCTGTTCCAGATCTGCCTCACCAGCGCTCCCAGACGTGGCTCGCTCAATTGCATGGCAAGGGTCCCGCTTCCATGCTTGCTTGATCGCTTGATCTCGACAGTCAATCATATGAGCTCACCTCGGCTCGTTGTTGTGTCCCAAATGTGGCTCAATTGTCGAGGCTCCCTTGGTCGCACGATGAGGATCGCGCAGGCAATCCCCAAGATGAAGGACTCACCTGGTTACGCGACCTCAGCAATCCACAGCCCGAGCTCAACTTTGTTCTCGACATGCCTCGTCATTGCTCTCAAATGGGACATGCCTAAGGTCACACGACCTCAATGTGGCCTCCTGTCGCCTCACCTAGGGTCGTGCGACTTTGGCGACGGGAAGTTGCTTGAGCATTTAGAATTCGAAGCTACCAAGGTTATCAGGGACTCTTTTTTTTTTTTTTTTGAAAATATGGTACACTGCAAATGATATCTTTTTGAACATGTAATTAAACCAAAGCTGCTTTTCAATACAGTTTCCAATTATGCTTTACCTAATACTATTTGCATTTCGTGACCTTTAGTTTAAAGTCCTTTGCATTTGGAAAAGTGTATTTAGACAAAAAAAAAAATAATTTCCCAAATGCTCTCTCAAATGCAACCTTAAACCGACATAATCAAGCATAAGGTGTAGGGGCAAGCAATCGAATTGGGTCTACCAATAAATCAGACCGAACCATCCGGAAAATAAGTTTGGGAGCAGGTTCCTCTTCAAATCGGTCCAGGAACAAGTTCTAATAG
The DNA here is from genome assembly GCA_016432845.1 of Psidium guajava. NCBI lineage: Eukaryota > Viridiplantae > Streptophyta > Magnoliopsida > Myrtales > Myrtaceae > Psidium > Psidium guajava. Next base: position 2,269,107 of record CM028230.1, read on the forward strand.
CTAAGAACTAGTTAGAATCGGTCTGGTTTTCGATTCCAACCACCAAGGAGTCGAACTAATTTTGGATTCAATTTTTACTCTAGTAGCATCATGTTGCTTACTATTTCTATATTTTGCATTTTTATTTTTTGTGGATTGTAATTTATGTCACTCATATTCGGGACCGCTACTTTTTAGCAAATAGAGAATTTTATTATTCATTTTTTTTCTTTGAATCGTTTTACTGCTATTTATATTATTTTACTGAAAAAAAATGAAATTGATTTCAAGACAAAAAAAAAAGGATAAATTTCATGTTTCAAAAATAAAGAATCGATTATCACAAGATCGATTTTAGATTTTAAGTCCGGAACTTATCCATCTAGGCTACGTTTAACCCCTAATGAATAAGGTCGATACTGGATTGCCCAAATACACGCGAAGGAGAATCTGTTTCCCTGATCAGAAAAGCTATTTCTGGTTGAAACAACCGAAGATTAGCATCATTTCCCAGATTTGACAGGGATGTGATTGCCATGTTGGTGCTGATGCCATTCATCGACCAATTTGTTCAGCCGAGAAAAGGGCGAGGGAGGCTAGACGAATCAAAGATCATTCTTTTTGGGCATCGGTCCTCGAGATCCTACCTGTGTCTCCACCAACGATAAGATGGTCCTAGCCCACTAAGCTCTCAAATTCACTCTTCCTCTGGAGAGAGAGAGAGAGAGAGAGAGAGGGATTGTTAGGGAGATTTAATTGCTCGCCCCCCGGAGCAGGACCGACCCGACAGACACCGCTCACCCCAGACAAAATCATTGATTGTCACTGGTTGACAATTTGAGGCCGGTCCTACAGGCCTCCAGACACATTGATGGTCACCCTGCTACAAGCTTCAAAGCGGGCTCACGCCTTCTGCTGCACCAACCGGTTTCGGTATTACTAACTTGAACGGCGCTTCTAAGTTCTCGTATTTCGTTTCCGGGATTTCATTCGTCTCTTCGGAGATGCATAAAATCGGAAAGCTGGATCCGATCCGACCCGAACTGAGGGCTTTTGCATCTGCCCCGTTCGAACAACATTCCTGTGTAAAAGTTGCCGAAGCTAAAAACAAGTGCGGCGTAAAATATACGTGGGATTTGAATTGATATGTAACGAATGCTGAAAGTAGGACGAACAAATGAGAACAAAGATGGATCATCGGAACCAAATGAGGGGGGAAAAAAACAGAGTCTGGACATTAGGGGAAATCTTCGGCATCATCTCCTGTTGTTGCTCTTCTCATCCCTCCTCTTTCTCAGATCCTCGAAGCTCCAATCCCTCCTCATCCCGCTGCTCCGCACCAACCTCGCCTCCCCCGAGCCGGCCATCGGCTTGTCGCCAAAGGAGGAGGCCCCGGTGCCCCACAGCCGGCGTTGGCCCTTTTTCGCCTTCTTCGTGCGAGGCCCAAGAGGCCCACTTCTAGATATCTGATCATAGGATGGTGAGGCCAAAGGGCCTGACCAGTTCCTATCTACCATGACACAACACAAATGGCGAGGCTCTTCATGATCGACACAGCCATAGTCCAAGTCTAAATCTACCCTTCTCTGGGCTTGGCATGTAAGGCAATTGAGACTCATGGCTAGTGAATTTTCACTTTTTCCCTTTTCAAAACCGTTGCAAATTTCCCTTCAGGGAAAGGGGGGGTTGTAAAAAGAGGAACGAGGATTGGTAATGCATGGTGATGTCGAGATTTTATAATGGGAATCAGAGGAGATGAGTACATGATCACATCGTGGTGGTGGTGATGGTGGCGGAAATTATGCAGATGGTTAAAAGAAGCAAAAGCTGGCTCGGTTTTGGCTGGAGGGAGAGAGAGGTCAAATGAGGATTTGACAGCTGAAAAACAGATCCTTTGGTCAAAAATTGCAAGGTCTAATTATGGAGTTGGAAGTCAAAGTTGCCACTCTGGGTTGGAGCATCCTGAGTTGGCCATACGACAAATAGCATCCTCTGATCACCATTTAAAATTTTGTTTTCTATTTGCTTTTGTGGAATACAGGTTGTGAAGAAGCTTCTGAAGATGCGAATTCTAGTTTGCTCTCTGGATGTATTCCTTGAGACAAGGCCAAGGGAGATCAAAAGATCTGAGGTGTTAAAAATTGCTGTTCAACAGAGAGATAGCATAACTAGCAAGCTGAGATTATCCGAGAAACAATTCAGCATCTGGAAATGGTGAGGCAGGCTGAGAATTCGTCCTCTGGACATCAAGGAATATAAGATGGAAGAGGAGCACAAGGTAAACGACACGAGAACACCTCTAGCAGCAAACATTTCAGTACTCCATTTTTTCCACGAGTACGTCAAGAACTTGATTAGGCTTGATGAAATATATAAGCGCAAAAGATCGAATCATTGCATATAAAAATGCCATACAGGCCCCATTGTGACGAGGCTTTCCTAGGGCATGTGTGAGTATCTACGCATATCGAATATATTCTGGTAGGCTGTCTTACTCTTGTGCCCAAAAATTACTTTTCTTTTAGCATTTTCCATTTGTCGGAGATGGCATATGCATGACCCACGTGCCAAGAAGGACTTGGAATGAGACATGGCAGGAGAGAGATGAATGATCTGTGCAAACCATGTTTAGTAGTTCTTGGATTGCTTTTAGTTCTTTCGAAGATTGGAGTCCCCTGCGATTTATTTGTTGCTGCTGTTTTTGCTGTGAGGCCTTTTAGATTCTTTGTTATAGCCTGTATATTATCAGGAGACCCTCTGAAGGAATCAGTTTTTTTATGAGCAATCGAGTGTTGCCTTGAATTATAAGAACATATTCATTTCACTGGCTGATCTGCCATCAGTGATGACAGTGCATGAGGCAATGGAAGAAGAAAACTTTAAGGTAGAAATAAGGAAAAGCACGTTCAAAGTTACGAACTTTATTCTCTTGTGATTCGAAATGGATGGACCAAGGGGAAAGAAACAACAGGAACTCGGACCGGGGAATTGTTTAACCGGAGAGCCACTGCCCTGATGCTCTGCTTAACTTTGCCCAAACGAATCAGGGCTTACATGCATGAATCTCTAAGGCTTTTGCCAAGAATATATTGTAAGTTGTAACCCAATAATGCGGTGATGTTCTGCTTAACTTAGTCCAGACGAATCTGGACTTATATGCATGAATCTCTAGAGCTTTTACCAAGAATATATCGAGACCAAATAAAGTCGCGGATCGAGCGAATGATGGATTCGTGGGGAACATTGCACCTATCCCCCACCCCCCCAACAATTGCTCTGCTGTCCGCTCGTCTTTTCCTTTCATACAAATTACCTGTAAAGTCGCTTGATTTTTGCAGGAAAGTTTCGCAGATTATTCACCTCTCACCCGGTCAACGGGTGCTATTTTCCTCGATATTCTCGCCAATTTGTCCTAGGATTTTTCCTTCTTCAGATCTTCTTGTCTTTCCCTTTGATTCTTTCGAAACCCTTTGTCTCTTACACAATAAAAAAAAAAAAACAATCTTCTGACGAAGTTTTGTAGGACCGAGTGAGCTTTGGGAGGATGAAAGATTAAGACACCTACAGGCATAATAAACCAGCTCAACTTCCTGCCCCAGGCTCATAAAACTGCATGAGCAAGCAAAATCCAAAAATGATCTTCGAACCCCAACAAAAGAAAAAGGACAAAGACAGAAAGGCACAGATCAGCTGATCCCACCTTTGTGCAAGTGGAAGGTGTATTTTAGCTCAAGCATGAGTCTTGCAAACGGGAGGAACTAAAAACGAATGTCCCTTTACCTACTCTTCTTTTGGGACTTTCTAGTGATGATCTTTGGGTGGGTTTTTGGGTCTTTTTCTACCCCCCCCCCCCCCCCCCCCGGTCCCCCACACCTTAAGCTGAAGCGATTGGCTTTTGAGTGGCTAGCCCCAGATGAGCGGCAGGCATTTTGCACGTTTCTATTTCTTTAACGTTATCATCAGGAGCCACGATGTTTCTGGACATAAGAAACATCTCCATCCAGAATTTGTTAAAGAGATACCAAGATTTCATTTTTCAGGACATGAACGAATGTTCTGGGTCATGCCTCCTCTCCCACTGCGCATGCTCGAATCATTTCCCAAACCAATCCACACGTCTGAGTGAGTGAGACCTAAACACAGGAAATGAGGCCCGATGCTGAGCACGACAGTGACGTTTTTGCAAAGCAAAGAGCATCCTGCTTCACACCGCCATTACCGTAACAAAGCTCACGGGCATGAATTCTTCCCCCCCTCATTGTGACCAAAACCTGAGAGATCAAATCTGATGCAGATGAAGGAGACGAAAACAGTACATTTGCAACGGAGGAAGAACGAGGTTTCTCGCGACCAAACAGGAACAACACCACATGCCTGAAGCCTCAAATGTGTTATCACATTCGAATATCGGACATCTATATATACATAGAAGACGAGGTGGACAATCGACCCTACGGCAAAATGCTACTAACTCGATCGGGAGCCTTTTTTATCTTCGACAACAATTACACCTTGTTTCATTATCTCTCAGTGCTCCACAATCAGAAGTACCTAATAAGAAACACTAGAGGGCTACACTAGGAACTACAAGAGGAACAAGCAAACCTATGGCAGCTTCTGCTTCAGAACTTGCCGTGCCGGGAGCCTTAAAATATCCCGGCCCCTGATTATTGGCGTCCACGAATCAAACATCGGCAGGCTCTTTTTATACTGCTTAATTATCATTACTCCCTCTACTTCTAATGGGCTTATCCTATTTTGGACGACAATGCCACCCTTAGCTGCTCCTGTGTGTAAAACCGACTACCCATCTTCACGGTCGCCTGTTGGATCATCAAGTCGTTCACCACAGAGACGCTGGCGTGATGCACGTCAAGATCCAACTCCATTAGGGCTTGCATTAGCTTTGCAGCGGGGTGGTTCTTCTTGCTGCTCTGAATCCGTATCATCACATCCCTTCCGATTATCTTCACGTCCACGTCCAATTCTATCAACTTGGCACCGTGACTGTTGGAGACACTGAGATCTTTATCGCTGTGGGGCAGAGCAGACCGAGAGTCTTTACTCGTTAATTCCTTCTTCAAGGCTTCCAATTGCTTCTGCAGATTTTCCTTGTCAGATTCTGTGGTCTGGAGCTTCGAGTTCAGCTCCTTGATGTACGAAATCGCATCGCCAAGGAGGGACGCTTTGTCCATCTTGGAAACATTAGGAACCACGGCCCGGAGAGCGTAAAACCGCTGGTTGAGCTTCTCCCTCCTCTGCCTCTCGGCCTCGACGTGATTCAATGGCTCCTCTCGGCCATTGGCAGGTTTCCGACCTCGCTTTCTCGGCCTTTTCTCCGGCTCAACGACTCTGCTGCTATCAGCTTCCTTCACAACGGAGGCTTCGAGATCCGAATGATCAGAATCCCCCGCGCCTCTGCTTGATTTCACCATCCCCGAGGACGGCAAAATCACACCCGAAGTGAACGAGAGCATCCCTTCTTCATTGCTCCCCCGCGAAGTAGGTGACCTCCTCTTCTTACTATCTTCCACCGCTGTCAGCTGCGACTGGCCAGAATACGGATTCCCATTTCCATTGCAAGAAACCCTCTTGCTCTCCCCAAAACTCAAGATTTCGCCGGATTCCGGCTTCATGGGATGTGAATTCCCGTTCCTCGCACTGCCGCCATCGAACCCAAACTCCGAAAAGTTCAACTCGCGGGTGAAAAAGCTCTGGCCCTGCATTTGCTGATTGTTCGGCTGGTAATTGTGGCGAGGATTGTCCCGATGGGTCGCGCTCGGTTTCTCGCTCATGCTGCTCAAAACATGATTATTCTCGAATTGAATCGATTTAGACCCATGATGACCATGATTACTACCATTATAATTTGAAGAACCTGCCACGGCAGCCGTCCCCGCGACGGCGGGGTCCTTGACTTCTACGGTGCCCGGTGGATCATTGATCCAGAGAGAAGAAGGATCGCTCTCACCCTGCTCGTTACCACTTCCAACAAACCCTAACTCCATCCCACCATTGAAATTAAACAAATTCCTAACCTTGTTCATCAGATCTGGGCTCTGGAAGATCAACTCCGTGGAGCCCAATTCGACTACCCCGCCGATCACAGGAACGCAGAGCATGGTCTGCAGCCCGAAAATCCGGCCCTGCTTCGCCCTATCACAGCCACAGCCCTCAAGGCAGTCCCCTCCAGACACCCAAATCGGGCTCGAACTGAAGAGGGCCTGGCCGGGCAAGCTGCCGTCGTTGCCAAAGGACTGCGTCATGGAGACGAGGAAGAACCACTCCGTGTCGGTGACCTCCTCGTCGACGGCGTCGTCGGGGGCGGTGGCGGAGGGCCCGGCGATGAGCGAGTTGAGCTCGCGGAGCACGCGCTTCCGGTGCTCCTGCTCGGCGGCGGAGGAGGCGCTGATCTTGGCTTTGCCCTTGGACTTGTCCTCCTCGCCCTTGTAGTAGCCGTCGCCCCAGCCGAGGATGGGGATCGGCGGAGACGACGAGGAGGCCGAGGCCGAGGCCTGGTAGCCGTCGAAGGAGGACTGCCAGAAGATGGCGTAGATCCAGGGGTAGCGGGAGGTGGACTCGATAAGGGTCTGGAGGCGGTGCTGGAGGGTGTCCTGGTTGAAGGGAGCGGCGGGGAGTGGGGGGGCGGCGGCTGCTGCCGCCGCGGCCGCGGCGACGGAGGAGGCGGCGGAGGATGAGGGCTGAGGAGGAGGAGGGGGGAGGGGAGGAGGAGGAGGCCAGAAGGAAGAGAGATCGGAGGACATGAAGGCCTCCATCATCGAGGCGTTATCGTCGGTCCACAGGTTCATGCTCGGCGGCAACCGGTAGTCGGTCATACCATATACTCTCAGAGAGACAGAATTAGGGTGTCGTTGGAGCTGAAATGGATGAAGAAGGAGATGGAGATGGAGATGGAGATTGGAGATGGAGAAGACGAAGATGAAGACGCAGGTGAAGGAGCGGAGAGAGAGAGAGAGAGAGGGGGGGGGGGGGGGGGAGAGAGAGAGAGAGAGAGTTTGGAGTGAGTGGACAAAAGCAGAGGTTAGTTGAGTTCACAGGATTGGTCGCCGATTAAATCGGCAGCAACAAAAGCCGGCGTCGTGTTTTCCCTAGTTTGCTGCCACTGCCTCTTCCCACTTCTACTTTTTACCAATACTGCCTAGATTACATGTATTCTTATTTTATTTTATCTCTAATTTTGGCAAAGATAAATAAATATCTCGGCAAAAACAAATATCTGTCGGTGACGTGGCAGCCGCGGAATTCAGATTTCGCCTCAATTTGCCCTCAATGTATCGCTAGCAGCATTTCTCGCCTAAAACCTTTTAATTTAACATTCCCGACTACGTCGGCTTGGCTCGATCAAGAGCTCTCCACCGACCCCAGTGTGGTAGAAACACCCGTGACGGCAATTGAGTCCCTAGCCAAGAATGTATTTTGCTTTCCCAAGTCGAGCAATTCCGTCGATGTTTCTTTTTAAAAATCATGACCATTAAGTTCTTGCATTTTCATATGAAACGCGACAACTTAAGAAGCATGCTCGCATAACAAAATCCCGCTCCCCCTTGCCCTTTTTCACCGGCAATCGAGCACTAAATCTTTTCGATTACCCATTAATCCGCTTGTAATTTTTTTTTCATAATCTTTAAAACTCGAACGACATTCCAAATTTCGACGTGAAAATTAAAAAAAAAGCTCAATGAGTACATACAAACGACCATTTATTGTCATTAATCTTAACATATGTTAATCTATTTTTATACAGGTCTATGAGCCATCGAAGAAGTAAATATGTAAGTACGACAATATAATTTAAATGCGGAGCAACGGTCTCTTGGAGACTTGGATCGTTGCAATCGTCCGACCCAACTAAAATCACGTAGTGCCCACACCTCAACTCAGTCGATCACTTGAATTAGCATTTGGCCCGAGAATTAGAAGAAAAAAGGGTCAATCAATACAGCATTTATCCAGTGGGGAGAAAAAAAAAATCGACACCACCATCCAAATGATCGCCAGTCAGCTTGACTCAAGTTACGTCGCCCTTTCCAAGTAACTCTAGTTTGATAATTACTATGTAGTTTGATAATTACTATGATAAAAGACGATAACAGCACAAATGAATGCATGTGTGGAGATTAATTAGTTAATTAAGTATTAGCGATTGATTAGCGAGACGAGGAGTGTGGGGGACAAGTGCGAAAAGGTTAGGAGACGAGTACGCGTCGAGAGGGGCGGTTGAAATCCCGACCCTCGATCGGCTCATCATCCGCCTTCGTCCGACCTTCGCGACGGGATTAATTAATTGATTAATTAAACGCTAAGGAGATGATAAAGTATGTGACTATATTGGAGCACGTTTTGCTCGAGGCGCGTGGTGAAAGCGACGTTTTTTGTCCCCCTTTCTTTCTCCCCCTTTGCGGGGGCACGTGGATGAAACCGCTCTCCCACGTGACCAAACCCCATCCCCGACCTCATATTTTGCGACGATTTATCCGCTTTTGTCTCGTTCTGTTTTTACCGTAATGCCCCTGAACTTTTCTAACTTCCTAGTTTCGGGGCATCCCTCAATTATTTTTCTTTGCAAAAACGACAGCCAAGCTCATACACAATACATTAGACGGCCTCCGTTGTTTACCAACTAAGGCGGGCCGCACGTATTGGAGTAGAGATCCGTTTTGACAAAGTAAGTTCTAGAGCATAGATCCATTTGGTAATGTAATGTAATTTCTAGAGCATTTTTTTCTTTTGTTCCTTCAGAATAAATTTTGGAGACACTTGCAAAAGTTTAAAAAAATAATAATAATCTCTCCAAAAGCAATAATCCCTAATAAGAGTAATAGAAATTACAATCCAATAAAAAAAAACAAAGAAAGAATGTGAGGCAAGTGAGAGTAGGTTTTTTTTTTTTTGAACGGTAGCTAAAAATCGATTTCAAAATCGGTTCGGTTCTTAGATACATGAAACTGAGAACTTGCTCAGTTCCAACCGGTTCTCAAAATTTAGAACCATTTCCCTGGCTCGGTTTACGCAAGTATTTAGACGCAAATTATTTTTTAATAATGGAAAATATTTTTCGGTGGCTAAATATCTCAAGCGATGCATAAAATCATTTCGGGAGAAATATTTTTCAAATCATTTATTTTCCTCGAAATAAACCGAAGCCCTGATTTTTCTTGTTCTTTTGCATGGGATCGTGCTGGATAGACAGGCGACATGGACTCCACTCACACTCATCTTGCGATTATGTAGTACGAGGATCGAATAATAATGAAGCATTCATCAAGTCCGGGTTGTCGCCATAAGGATGATAATTTTACACATCGTGTCCGATATATCGTCCTAGATAAGGCGAACAAAATAGGATTTTGGATCTACCTCCTCTATGTTCTAGTTGGCCCATCTTTGTCCTATCAGAACTTCTCGGCAGCATGCTTTGGTCCTCTTCCTCGTTACTTAAGGAAAAATAACAAAATACTATTATTGATGCCTGAAGAATGTGATATCCAACCCGCAGGCATAAAAGGAGTCGGATATTTTTTCATTATTCATTTTCCTTTGGTCGAATTTTCCTAACCTAATCTCAATTCCTAGTTTTCCTTTGGTTTGGTCTTTTTAAGTGTGAAGTCAAAGGAAACTACATGCTCTCACGAGCACGTTCCCATCTTCAGGTGCTCATTTTTTTTTTTTTTAGGTTGACATGTTATCCCGACATCATTACTCTTTTTCAGCTTTCAAATGTAGAAAGCCAGACGTTACACTTTTATTCCATACATTGAACAACACACTAAAACCAAAGCCTACCGTTTCGTCGAAAATGTCTGCGACGAAATATCGTTTATCGAAAGTATAGAACCTTGACTTTGATGTTTAATCGAGTCCTTATGAATAGGAAGTAACTAGGCGACGAAATATTTTCATCTTTTACATAAATATTTACGCGCAAATTATTATCAATAATGAAAATATTGTTCAGTGTCTTAATATTTCAAGCGATACATGTAATCATTTTAAGAAGGATATTTTTCAAATCACTCGTTTTCTCGAGGTAAACCGGAGCGCAATATATATATATATATATGCGCATATTACCTTGTGGGATAGACAGTAGACATAACGTGCTTTATCAACCACCATAAAAAAGTATGCTCTTATCACATCTCGTAAGCGACGTGGACTCCACTCATGCTCATCTCGCAACCATGTAGTACGGGAGCCGAATGATAATGAAGTTGAAGAGATTTATCTAATCGAATCGGAAGAATGGCAGAGATAAGAAAAACGAACAACACGATTTTACCCAAGTTCACCCAGAAAAGTGATACGTCATGCAATCTGTATTATTAAGTTTTTCTGTCGCACAGTTACAATGAACAGAAAAACAATATATATAAGTTCAAAACTGGCCCCACAACTAATGAACCAAATTAAATAAAAGCCTTAAAATCGAAATTTTCTCGGGGGCGCTGCCCCCACGCCCCCATCCGCTCACCAGGGAGCGGAATTCCCACCCGTTGACCGGCCAGCGAGACCTCCGTGTAGGGGATGCTGCCTTTGAATCCTCGCATTCCGTGCGTAAGATTACATGTCGTTGGTTCATACTTTTGTTTCCCTAAGCTCACGTCGGCATGCCCGACGTGAGAAATAAGGGTCCCCAAAGTATTCGCCAACTCTCACAGAAGTATCGTCAAGCTCAGTTTTTCGCCACAAGGATGATAGTTTTGCATATCGCGATCGATTATATCCATGCTAACCTGCCCTAGATGAAACGAAAAAAATTGGATTTTGGATCTACCTCCTCTGCATTCTAATCGGCCCATCTTTGTCTTGGCAGTCTTACGGCGGCATACTTCGATCCTCTTCTCCATTGCAGCTGCCTGATTCAGGTACAAAATACTATTATTGATGCCTGAGCAAGGTGATGTTCGACTCGCAAGCACAACGGCTCAATAACAAGAGTGGAACCCTATCAACCGAGCTATATTCCCTCAAGGTAAGGGGGAGTATGCATAAAGGAGCTGTATGCTGCTGCTCCTTCTTCTTTTTGCCCTTTTCCTTGGTCGAATTTTCCTAACCTCTTCTCAGTTCCTAGTTTTCCCTTACGAGGGTCTTTTTTTTTAAGTGCAAAGTCAAAGGAAACTGCATGGTCTCGCGACCGCGTACCATCTTCGGGGTGCTCTTTTTTTTTTTTTTTCAGTTGACGTGTCACCCCCTCATGATTACTCTTCTCAACTTTCAAACGTAGGAAACCGAATGTCGCTCTTTTCATTCCATACATTGAACAACCACACGAAAACTAGCACACATTGTTACTATGGAACTTCAACATCTTCGCGTGCGACGTGACTCACGAGACCGGCGCACAATCGATCGCGTCAATTGCTGTATCTCGATATCCACGTGCTGGCTGCAATGGGCAATGACCGATCGATAACATCTAGAATCCACGTACGCTAATCCGCTTTTTATGGCGGACGAAATATCAATATCGCGCTAACGAACCCTCTTTGATTATCTTTTCCTGTAATTGCCTAATCAATCCTTTTTTAAAGACTCAAAAAAAAAGATGGAGGGATCCATTCTAGTTCCATTGGACCTGAGCATGTTCTTCAAAGACTTTATCTTCCATTAAGATGTTAATCTAGATGGTATTCCGGCCCACGGAAGAAGAACGCGTTACTGTGGGTATTAGGGGTCGGGGGGGTGGCGAAGGTATTCACCATGTCTTCAATAGGAGGCTACGGTCTGGAGCAGGCTTGTGTGCTCGGCGTACGACCCAAAACGTGAGTGAGTCTGGAGGGCTTCGATTCAACCCGTGCTTCACACAGTGCTAATAACCAGCGTGCTAGCCAGTTCCCCTGGTTATTAGCACTATGCCTCATCATTACTCTTTTCAGCTTTCAAATGTGGAAAACCAAGTGTCCCAGCTTTTTTATTCCATACATTGAACAACACACTAAAATTAAAGCACACATTATGATGGAACTTCGGCATCGTAAGGCGGAATGTGACTCACGAGATCAGTGTACAATTTATCGCATCTCGACATCCATATGCTCGCCGCAGCAGGCAATGACCGATCTATAACATCTAGAATCCATATACATCGGTCCGCTTTTTACGGCGGATGGAATCTCAATATCGCGCTAACAAATCTCCTTTGATTATTTTTCCTATAATTGCCTAAGCAATCCTTTCTAAAATTTTAAAAAAAAATTTGGAGGGATGCATTCTAGTTCTGCCGATCACCTAAACGTCTACGACTGTCTGGGAATAATAACTCAGAGAGGGGGAAAAAACTTTGTACTCCAAAATTTCGGGATTTTTCTTTTTATATTATTTCGTGTGTTGACCAGTGTTCAAGAGCGAAGCTGCCGTTGAAAATACGGAACTGCCCTTGTTTTGAGTTTCTCCTGTGCCAATCGATTCCTACGGTTGTTTGCCACAGTCAAATGATTTTACAAATGATTTTACCTGCGGACCGCCTCACGCGGGGCTCGGTATGACGCCAGTCCGTGGGCCCACACGGTGCCCCAAGGGTGAGCGGTTTCCCGTTCAGTCCGATTTCACAAAAGGTCTAATGGAGCTAAGCAAATATTAGCATTGTCATTATTTTTAAAGAAATGACTCTAAAATAATAGATTTTTCTCGAAAAAAAAAGAGAGATGATAGAATTTTCAAGCACAATCTAGTAACACTTAGCATTCAATATTGATGAGTGGAGTCATCGCAACGGAAGTTGCAAATGAACATGTGATCCAAATCTCAACAGTATGAGGCATATAACTACAAAAAAAAAAAACGACCAGTCTGGTTGGGCAGTCGGATCGGGTCATGTACTATTGGAATAGGGAATTTGATCATCACTTTTTAAAACTCAGAATTAGATCGTCGTTCCAGGCGATTTTCGAAGCCTCTTTGTAATAATAATAATAATAATAAAAATAATAAAAGGGATAGTTTGATTGCAGAAAGAAAAACGTGCACGCATGTGGGGGGTGGGTCCTACCTAATAAATAATATTCAAAAAATAATAAATTAATAAATCCCAAATCATGCTTTGGCTTGGTTTGATCATTATCGTCCCTTTCCTTTTTGTTCCTTACTTTGATGGACGGCAACTTGCACGCGATTCTCTCGTCAACAGCATCCAAAATTTGCCACGTCGGTGATGACGTCGCCCCGTGGTTGCGTCTGCAACCATGCAGTCACCAGCCGCCGCCGCGCTGTTCCCCCCTCCCTCCATTGGGCAGCCTTCTCGCTGTTGATTTGACCCGTCCCGTTATGGCGGATCCGCCGTGGTAGCACTCATTCTCGACCAGGCTTCCCGGCTTGACCGAGCCGTGTACGATGACCCGACAACCGATTTCCTATTTCCAAGCACTAGGTTCTGTGTTTGGATCCCCTAACGTAATATTAGGGGTGGCATTATTCAATCTAGATCGTCAAAATTCAAAATAAATGATCAGGATTGATCCACTTTAACTTTTTAGAAAGGGAGAAAATTTTCGACGGAAGTTTTAAAATTTTAAATTAATCAATTTGGACCGTCTATTTTTTGAATTGGATGACCCGGATCCTTTTATGTCACCCCACTGTGTCAGGGGATCCAGGTCCGTTCTGTTCTCCACCGACGCTAAGTAAGCACTCGAATGAATAATAAAAATACGTGTTTATCACCAAAACTGGGAGCCTAGCAGATGTGCTATTCGAAGAGGCCGCGAAAGTTGTGGACAGAGAGAATCCTCTTCAGCAAGGAGATTCATGGATTAAGGGGCTATATCATGCACAATCATTATTAATCTCGAACGACATAGATCGTATAATTTGTCCATATGCACGCGTGAACTGCGTTAAAAGAAGCCCCACATTTTATGTGATGTGGAATAATTAATATATCTAATTTAGCTCATAATTCATTGATTTAAGTTTTTGAGTAAATGTGACCCATGTTCACACATTAGAAACTCAAACTCCCTTCTTCTATCACATCGACATCCCACACTAATTATGAAATGAGCTAGTGATCACTTTACAAATTTGAGGGAAAGTCTTATATTTTGAGTTAGTTTTCGAAACGAGAGAGATTCAAGACCACCCCACGGATGGTTGATTGGTGGTTCACTTCATGGTTCAGTCCGAAGAAAGAGGCTAAAGACGAAATTGTGGCGTTGGAGATTAAACTTGAGATGAACTGACCCACTTTGTTATTAGGATTGGGCAACGAAATAAAACGTAGCGAGAAAGAGAAAACCGAGAAGAGGTTTTCAAGAGTATATAGGGCGGGTTTGGTTAAATATTTTCAAGGGGCTTTCGGCCTCCAAAGCCCCGTGAAAAAATGCTGAAGCGTTTGATTGAGCCTTAAGCCAGCATTTGATCAAATGCCGGTCTTGAGAAAGTTGAAAGCTCACCGGTATTGAGCTTTCAGTATTTAGCCAAATGCTAAAAGGAGCCAATTGGTCAGACCACGACTACTTCGCTTAATTTTTTTTTCCCCTCCTCCTCTAGAACTATCCCCACAAATTCCGTAATTTTTCGATATCACCATTTATAGTTAGTTACCGTTCATCTCCTTTGAAATTGGGAAGTTAAATCTGGCCAGCGAGCGAGGGTCCGACGAGGGTCAGGCGAGGAGGAGACGGCGACAGGCCGACAAGGGAACCCCCGTGTCTAAACTCGAGAGATAAAGTAAAGCGAACTTATCGAGAAGGGAAGGATCCAAATCAGCACGGGGCTACGCGACAAAGATTCCGCGATCAAGATACAACGATTCTCTCTCACGACACGATTCGAGGGGCAAAGATCGAAACACCACATGAGCAGGAAGGAGGGAGCGTCGCTTTCCGGACGCGGTCCGACGGCAAATTCCTAGCGACCTCGCCTTGACATTTTTGCCCTCCTTTTTCCTTTTTTTTTTTTTGCGTAGGCTTTCCTGAAGGTAGGGGGGCGAAACGAGGGCTGAAGACAAAAGCTTCACGTGCTCCGGAATTTTGGGGGGGGGGGGGGGGGGGGGGGGGGGGACAGGGCTCGCTCGGTCCCAAAAGTGGCCACGAGCAATGCACCACGTGATTGTTAAGGGGGCCGCTTTCGCGGGTACGAAAAAAATCGAGTCAGAGGGACGCGAAATGCATGATTGATCGAGTCCGGTTTTTCCCACCTCCGTCCATGGATTCTGCATGACTCAGTCCAACACTCGCTTTCACTCACTCACCTCTTTTCTTTTCTTTTCTTTTTTTTATATATAATTTTTTGGGCCAAGATGATCTAAATTTTAGTAAAGATTGGATTATAAGATAAAAAAAACGATAAAGCTTTTTTTTTTTTAAAGGAAAAATCACCGGCGGGACGACCAATGGCTACTAGCCCCCATGTACGCCGGGCTTGTTCGTGCTGTGCTCTTTTTGATTTTAGGTGTTCACCGTTGCTCGCCGTGCGAGCCTGGATGAGACCTCGAGCCTTCAGTGTTCACTGTCTCCCCTCTTTGCGCTGTGCATTACCTGTTTGACATAATGCCTTAACCAAATCCGTGTTGGTTTCCTTCGATTTTCTGGCCTGCTCCGTGTACGTTTTAGTCATTAAATGTGGTGTGCGAAGTTCTTGTTGTCATTCGCTATTTGGGTGTCCCGTTTCCCACGATGTATTGTGCGTGCGCGTTGGTTGCTTGATGGTGGAGGCTATGCTGGCCGCTCCCCCAATGCTTCGGCCACGGAGGGGATGAGGTCCTTGTCTCGTCGGTTTGGTGACGCTGGCCATCGATAGGGGTTAAGTGTTGCCGGAATTTGGGTTGAGGTTGGTCAAGGTGGACGATGCCTTTCCGTCTTGATCGACATTGTCCGGAGCTTGGCTGGCTGGAGTGGCCTGAGCTTCCTTTTTTTCTTTTTTTCACTGTTTTATTTTATTTTTTTGCTTGATTTTTTTTTTTGAAGTTTAGACGTCCACATGGACCAAATCTTTTAAAAAATTTGTCACATCATATTAAAATTTTTACTATAAATGCCACGTAATCCATTTGGCCGGAATTTCTCGTCGAAGGTGCTTAAGTGATTATTTTTTCTTCAATTTGAAACTTAATGATTCGGCGGAAATTTTAGGAGTGAAGTAAGCACCGTACACGACTTGACACCAACATTCCTTGGCATTATTCCCACTGGTCCAGATTACTTGGAGTTAATTTCGTAAGCCAATCCTTAGAATTTACGAGCTACATGCGGCCCGATAAAAAGCATCATGCGATGTGATTTTTTTTTTATTTAAATGGAGCTTCACGTTGAGATCAAGGTGAAATCAGAAGATCAGCGAATTCATATGAATTTCTTTTTTCCAAAGGTTTTGGCGATTAGGTGTGCATGGATCAGTTTTTGCGCTCCATGCCGAGTTAATCTCCCGAGTTGGCTAGGGGCATTTAGAATTTTGTGGAATGAGGAACCGGATCGACGACGTCTTTGAGAACCATATATCAAACTGAGCTATTCGATCCAGTCCAAACGGTTTTCGATTTGGTCGGTTCCTTTCGCTCACCCTTTGCTCCTAAAGTGCTCCTCCCGTCAAGACTGGAACCCACCATGCTAAAGAGCGGAGAAAAGTCCTTTGTCATCGAAGCTGACACCCCTATAGGTCGGTGCATGATCTATACGATTTTGTCGCTAAAGATATGGCACGTTGATGGACTTCGAGGACAGTGCCCATTTGGGGAAAAAAGGCAAAAGCATGGGAATAGTTCTTCTCAATCAGGAAGCGTTTCGCAAAGCTGCATAATTGTGGTCGGGGAGCTCTTATCGTCATGGATCGTACGTTGTCCTGGTCGAAGCTGCACGAACTATTGTTAGGACTGGTTCGGTTTTAGTAGGCTGGGCTCTGCTGTTCTGTTTGGGCCGAAACTGAACGAAAACGAACCTTGCCCTTCCCCTCTCTCTCTCTCTCTCTCTCTCCCCTTCTCTTGTTTACCACATTCTTGTTATGCTGCTCTCCCTCGAGAAAACTTTAGTAGAACCGTCGATGTCGATGCTGCACGGATTCCTCCCTTTGCTCTCTTCCTAATCTCTGCACGCCACGGACTGGAACCATCCTCGGGCGAGCGCTTTTTCAGGATCTGGACTTGGGTTGGTATCGAAATCGACAGATGGTTCGGTTGCGGACCCTTTTATGAGGGCTTGCCAGCAAAGACTTAGTTCGAGTCCGAAGAGAATGAGCTGCCGCTAGGAGTCGTACACTAAAATGGTGCCATACGCGGGTTAAATCGGTATTGAGGATTCAGTACAGGTACCCCGTGCGGGTCATGCGTGGACAGCTCTCCGCCCTCAGCTCGTCTTTCTCGGTCCTTGGGGAACCGGGGGGGACTCGGCCTTGTGTTGGTCGGCCCCGGTGGTCGGCGCAGGCTCCTCCTAAGGGGCCTCGAGCTTTCGAAAGACGGTTTCTCCTAGGCATTTCCTAACGGCAAATAGGATGAACATCTCGACCACATAAAAAAGGGTCCAAACGACCTTGATGAGCAGACTCTGCAACAAACTTAAAATTTCTCGCATGCGAATGCATCTTTCTAGCGAACAGCGAAATTTGACTTTTTGAACATCTTACTTGCCTATGATTTTTCCTTGTTCTCTCCACGCTGTCTTTGGAGATACCAAAACTTCGATCGTCCCGCCTCTCCGACAAGCGACATGTTCCGAAAGGGGCGAGGAAATATGACCTCACTGATGGCTTCTTGCGCAACACGAATCGTTCACAACGATCAGGATTCCACAGGAAACGCATGGCTTGGGGCATCTAAAAGCAAGAGCAAGAGCAAGAACGAAAGAACCAAAAAGAGGTGAAAACTCGAGGCTCATCGCTTGCCTCGACGGTTTGTCATCACCTTCGTTGGCGTCCGAGGAAGCTTCTTGTTCTTGTCAAAGCAGGGCAAAAGCCATTTCCTAGTGATTTCAGCCTCTTAGTTCCAACGATTACATTCAAGACAAGACATGTTGGCTATATAAATTTGTCTGCAAGACCCTGCTTTCATCCTCTTCCGCTCGAGCTATACTCCCTCCACTTCAACCCTTCGTGGCGCTAATTTTCTAGTTCCGTAAGATTAGAGTATGGGTTTCGTGACGTTCCAGAAGAAAAGGATAGGGGACACCCTTCTGCCAAGGGAGTCGCCGGCCTCGGCCGACTGCCCAAGGCACGTGGTCATAGTCATGGACGGCCTGAAGAGCTTCACGACAGCTCCGCTGGAGTGGGCGCTCGAGAATGTGATCAGCACCGGCTGTACTGTCACCCTTATAGGCGTGATGCCGTGGTTGAACATTCCTCGTGAGTCCTTAATTTCTTTCTCATCACTCGTCGAACCCCGGCCTGCTGGGAGGGACCGGACAAGCTGATCCGATGGGCTAACCTAATAACTTGGACCCCACGCCTTGCATAATTTCTGCTTTCATGATCTCAGATGTTTCTTTTGGCCTTGGTGCTTGCAGTTTCCGGCAAGCTCTCGTCCGATGTTTGGCCGGTGGAATGGGAGACCTTGGTGAATCTACAAGAGAGGACCGAGTGGAGAAGTGATGTGAAATACCTGAAGTTGCAGGCAGTGATTGATCTCTGCAAGAAATATGGGGTAAATTAGCTCCAAGATCAAAACTTTTTGCCCAGACGGGAGCTGTCTTGGTAAAATTATGATTTAAGGGTTCAAATTAGAGAATGTTGCTCACGTATTATAGGTAATGCAGGTGGTGCCACAGAAGGATATGGTGATGGGATATCCTTCAAGGCTTCTGGTTGCGGAGAAAATCACAAGCCTTCATGCCACATGGGTGGTCTTTGATAGGTAAGACAGCTTCAAATTCGTTTGTCCATAAGCAGAGCGCCTTGTCTTAGGCACATCGACCACGCGCGTACTTGAAGGATACCTTGTCCCGAAGACTACTTAAAACTTTTGTCGATGGTGTCGTGGCAGGCATCAGAGAAAGAACAGGGAGTTCTATGCCGAGAAAATTCCGTGCAACATGGTGATGATGAATCAGAACGGAGAGGGAGACATGTTCGGAGGCAGAATCTTCATGAGTGACAGTGAAGGCAACACTCCAGGGGAGTCTCCTGCCTCCTTCGTGCCCACTCCAGAGTTTTGAATCTCTAAAGAGCTCAGGGAGATCCTCAGGCTGAGACTGAGCCCGGACCGTGTTTCGCATTCTATGCTATAAGCTGGTTGGATTTAAACCGCAGAGACAGACTTTGCGTTTGCGTCTGCGGATACTCATTTAAATCTTCGTGGAATAAGATGGTGGTTATGGATATACGGCTTGTATTAGTGTCCAATCTACCACGGCCACACTTTTAAGATTGTTGTGCATTCTGATCCTCTTTTGTGTTGCCTTAGTTCTGTTTCTGACCATCTGTGCTGGATGATTTCAAGCCAAGCTGCAATTTTTTCTTCTTCTTGTGTTGAAGATTATGAATAAAACATGTCAGAAATTGGATTCTAAGTGTACTCTAGAGTTCTCTCTTTCCAAATTGCTTTAAGTTCGAAGGGTTGAGTGAAGAAATTGAATGGAGTTAGGCAAGGAGAGACTCTAAATGCCATGGAACTTGGCGATGATGGCACAAGTAAAGTGGACAGTGAAACACAGCATTAAGCGAAAGGCTGTGGCTTTAAAGCAGAATGAAGATTCTCACAACAGGTCCACCAACAGGAGTAATGATACTCATTAGAATGAAGCTTATGGTTGGATTCTAATTGCGAGAGAGCTTGCAGCCGAGTTCCATAAGAACAGTTGTAGACGAGGCATGTACATCTAGCGGGCTTTTTTCCAAATTAAGGTTCAAAAGAAAATTATTTACAAAAATAGAGTAAAAAAAAAATTATTTTCAAATTTGGGCTCCGTGCGGCATTCAAATTGCCGCTCGGCCCAGGGCCCGCGCGCGGGCCCGACTTTTTTTTTTAATTTTCTTTTAAGAAAGTAATTAAAAATAAAACAAATTTCGAAAAATAAAAATAAAATGAAATGAAAATAATTAAAAATAGAAATAATTAAAGTAAAAATAATTAAATTAATTAATTTAAAAATAAAATAAATATTTTAAAATAAAATAAAACAATAAAAATTTAAATAATTTAAATGATAATTAAAAATAAAATAACTGAAAATAAAAATAATTTTTTTTGAAAAATAAAAATAAAATGAAATGAAAATAATTAAAAAAATTTAAAATGGAAAAATAAAATAAAATTATTAGAAAATCGAAATAATAAAAATATAATATAATTAAATAAATTAATTAAAAATTTTCGAAAAATAAAAAAATGAAATGAAAATAATTAAAAAAATAAATAATTAAAGTAAAAATAACTAAATAAATTAATTTAAAAATAAAAAAATATTAAAAAAATAAAAAAAATACAAATTTAAATAATTTAAATGATAATTAAAAATAAAATAATTGACAATAAAAATAATTTTTTCGAAAAATAAAAATAAAATGAAATGAAAATATTTTAAAAAATTAAAAATGGAAAAATAAAATAAAATAATTAGAAAATCGAAATAATAAAAATAAAATATAATTAAATAAATAAATTTAAAAAATTTAAAAAAAATGGAAAAATAAAAAAAATAATTAGAAAATCGAAATAAATTTTGTAAATACAATTACATACTCCATAAAATAATTATTTATTTTTAATTTATTTATTTCCATTAATTCATAAAAATAATTATTTACGTAAAAATAAATTATATACTTCATAAAATAATTATTTATTTTTAATTTATTTATTTACATACTTCATAAAATAATTACATTCATATTAATAAATTTTTTCAATTAATTATCGATAATTATGTTATAAAAATAAGCTACAAAGGAAAAAAATTGTATTTACAAATTTATTTCGATTTTCTAGTTATTTTATTTTATTTTTCCATTTTTTTAATTTTTTTAATTAATTAAATAAATTATATTTTATTTTTATTATTTCGATTTTCTAATTATTTTATTTTATTTTTCCATTTTTAATATTTTTAATTATTTTCATTTCATTTTATTTTTATTTTTCGAAAAAATTATTTTTATTGTCAATTATTTTATTTTTAATTATCATTTAAATTATCTAAATTTTTATTGTTTTATTTTATTTTAAAATATTTTTTATTTTTAAATTAATTTATTTAATTATTTTTACTTTAATTATTCCTATTTTTAATTATTTTCATTTCATTTTATTTTTTATTTTTCGAAATTTTTTTTATTTTTAATTACTTTCTTAAAAGAAAATTAAAAAAAAAAGTCGGGCCCGCGCGCGGCACTGTTGCGCCGCGCGCGGGCCCTGGGCCGCACGGACCCCAAATTTGAAAATATTTTATTTTTACCCTATTTTTGTAATTAATTTTTTTTTTAACCTTAATTTGGAAAAAAACCCAGATCTAGCTGGGAAAACGAACCCGAACGAGGTCAGAGAGAAGTAGTTCCGAAATCTGACAGCGAACCAGAGGAACAGAGATAAGGCAATCGAGATTCGGAAAGAAGTAGTTGCGTGCACGAACATGGTCGGAAAGGAGTAGTTCCGACATCTAGCGCCGAAGAAGAGAAACAGACATAACTAGGAATTCTCCCATCTTGTTCCTGCAAAAAAAAAAGTGGAGGCATCAAGGATTCAGAACAGTTCTTGCACGGGACTGCTTCTGAGATTACAGCTCTTCCTCTAATATGGATTAGACCAGTTCTTCTTCCCTAAAGACCCATCACATTCCACAAATGCTTTCGTCAATTAGATCCGACATGCTTTTTCTTGGCATATGTTCCTTCCCTCACCAAACAGTAGCTGCATAAATTAGCATCTATAGAAGAATCCACCACCACAGGAAGCTACGAATAGGTAAGAACGTTCCTCTTATCCATTTTCCTTTCTTTTCTTCAAATTATGGTGGATCCATACCCAGCCGAACCGCGCTCGCAACGACCGGATGAACGAACCCGGGATTCCAACAAGTTAATATAGGCTTTCGATACGGCTCTAGTCGGATGTCGGTATCACTTATATTTTCAAGTGGCATGCTTAAGGAATGGTTAGTCAGTGAGAGAAGCCTAGATGGAGAATTGATGCCTAGATTTTGGAATCTAGGTACAATCATACCTCATTCAATTTCAAGTGCTCGAGTTTAGTTTATTCACGGGAATCAGAAAAAGCATCAGTGGATAATGATGCTGGTGCTCATCAAAAAAGAGTTGTGGGCACTTCTTAGCCACTGGAGAAGCAACAAAGAGACCTAGCAAAAATGTTTTTAAATTAGAGCGATGCCAAGAGCAAGATGCGAATTGAGATGACAACACGCAACACTAAAAGACAATATCAAGCGATAGATCTTGACGTCATCTATTAGAATGCTTACCTAGTCACTTTTTACTTGTTCTTGCCCAAATCCTTAAATCAAGAGAGGGAAAAAAAAAAAGAGAGGTAATACTACGAAAACTGTAAACTGATATACATATGACAAATTTACTTAAAATTAATTTTTTTATCACAAAAAATTTCAAATTGGTATCACCTGTGACAAATTTATCCCAAACTATTTTTTCGACTCCCAAAAATTTCAAACTGATACATTTGTAACAAATTTACCTCAAATTGATTATTTTGACCACTAAAAATCCTAAACTGTTATATATGTAACAAACTTACCTTTCGTTAACTTTTGTTAAATTAGATTAATACCACAAAAAATCCAAAATTAATACAATAGAAGGGTAAAAACCCAAATGTATACATTCAATAATTGCCACATGTCATTCAACTCAGCAATTCGACGATAAAATTTAACGAAAACTGGCGAATGGTAAATTTATCACAGATATATCAGTTTATGGTAAATTTATTGAAAGTGTATTAATTTAAAATTTTTATGATTAAAAAAATAATTTTAAGTAAATTTATTAAAAATATACTAATGCGAGGTTTTTCTTGATACTTCTCTAAAAAAAAAAAAAGGAAGAAAAGATAAACAGGTTCTTTGATCAGTGGGAGGGATGGAAGGGCAAAGCAATGTCCTTCCATCTGTCCCATTATCGATTAAATTAGTCAAAGGAGTCACATTCCCAAGATCAAAGTATTGTTAATGGCTTGCTTTCGAGATAGAGAGGGAGAGAAAGCGACGAAAAAAGGCAAGTACAAGTTGCCGGATCCTCGTGAGCAATTCCTAAGTTCTTTCTGCTGCCCTCCCAACTTGCTGGTTAAGGAGGAGGAGGAAGAAGATGATCTCATTGACTAGGATGAACACCCAGTATTAGAATAATTAATTATTAACACCTTCCTCTGATAATTTAAACTTTTAAAATAATTAATGACCGCCCTACGAAAATTCCACGTGATATAAGAAGAGGAGGCCCTGACGAAAATCTCACAACCCACCACAAACTCTTGCTCCGCACTCGTGGAAAATTAAGCACGTCGTGCATGTTTCTTCTTCCGGAGTGGACACAAGTCTTGTCATTTGGTCACTTCTTCCGGAGTGAACGCGAGTCCCATCATTTCGTCACTTTCATCTAGTCTCTTCCACGGTGAAGTGTCAAACGCGGGCTAATGAACGAAAGCATTTTGATTATTTTCGCTTCGAAAAGGCGCTACGCGATGCGAATTAGCTAAAACGGTGTATTGAATTCAGTTAAGGATCGATGAAGAATGGCTTGAAATTTTTATACCCGAATAATTGCCGGTTCCCTAGCTCTGACGTGGAAACGGGACTTTGACGGATCGAGGAGCCGGGTAGAGCCTGACACGCAAGGTTTGAATCCGAAACGCGCCGCCTCACCGCCACAATAACTTTCGCTGCTTATGAGAAGCCGATAGACGTGCTCGACCGGTACGATGTTAAGAACCTAGGAAAAACCAAGGGGCGAATCCCCGTGGTCTCCCATCGCGACTCGGATGCGCTAATTTGACTCGCCGGAGCCCCTAGCCCCGTCGCCGGAAATCTAGTCTAAGCGACCGATGGTGAATGCAAAGGACTAGGCCGACCGTTCGAGGAAGTTAAGCGTTGCGATCCGTGGGGCCCAAAGGTGGGCCCAACAACACCAAGCGTTTCAATTATTGAGGTCGAGACCAAAACGACATGGCGAGGGCAAGGAACAGTCTATGAAACGGCAAGAAAAGAAAAGAAAGGCAAAGTCCGAAACGCCCGGCGCACAGGTTGGTCAAACTTGGCGCGCCGCAACCCGCATTAACTTTAATAATAAAATTTAACAATTATAAGCTAGAACATTAAATAAATTAGCGAGGTGGTTTGGTTTTTTTGGCTTACTTTGACTCCAACGTAACCCCCACCCTCATTCCTTAGTCAAATTCAGAACATCCTTATTACTTCTTCTTCTTCTTCTTCTTCTTTAATTATATATTTTTTGGGGGTCAATTTATTTTCGTCCTTTGATGTTAATCATGCCGTCCTCCTCTAAGAACCCCATAATTAAGCCTGCACCACCCGTGTAATTTAGCAAAACAAAAAAAAGGCTATTGAGATTTGATTGATTAGGGCACTAATTATAGAGGATGGGTGTTTCTTTTTGTGGGGTTATGATGATGTGTGGGTTAAGCATGCATTCGCGAAAAGCGACATTGATGAATCATTTCGAATCTGAAGCTCGTCCGATCATTTTCTCCTATGTCGGCTGTTAAGGTCTATTGAGTGCAATTTTTGGAATCTCGATCGACGTCGAAAAATGAACACCCATCTATTAAAAATGACAAAACTCCACCTCCATGAACGAGAGGATTTGCCTATAAAGAAACTTGAATTTATCAACAAAAAAAAAAATGAATGTTCTCACATGATTAGATATTTAGGGGAAATTGATAAATACAAAAGATGGTCTTTTCAATAACAAAGACATGTACAAATGGCTGTCTGTTTCACTTTCCTATATTTCCCAAAAAAAATTTGACCTAAGGATGGCTGCCCGATAGGATGACAAAAGTATCCGAAAATTTTGTCAATCGGATCCTACTCAGATAATAATTATTATTATTTTTTGGTATTTTCGGGTTATTTTATTTCCCAAAAATGAATGTGGGGTTAGCCTTGTTTGTTGTAATGGCAACTTTTTTGGATTTGGCTATAGCAAGTGGATTGATCTTTCTGAAGTCACTCTTTGATAAGTTTTTTCTTTGGAGCATTTAAAACCCCAGTTGAATTCGCCCATATGTTGTCTCTCTCCCCGACTTTTCACCGGGATGGAATCGTGTTCCAACCCCACTCTAGACTTTAGTGATTAACCGTCCAATAATCTTAATAATCCCTCTTGCAAGTAAGGCCTTTACACACACATACACACATATGAGGCGAATAATAAAATTGTCATTTGTCCAGCTCGAGCTCGCATGAGATAAAATTGAATAAACCTCTCCCGTTTTTAAGAATAACTGCCACAGCTCAATATCTCGAACGAGATAGAAAGAATGGAATTTCGAATTTCTAACCCACCAGAATACCCAAATAGATTTAGAGATTATGAACTGATTGAAATCTCATATTCATATTAAAACCGCGATTATTAATTCACAAAAAAAAAACTTAGGGATTGTTACATAAATTGTCCCTGAACTTTGGGCCAATGTACAGTCGTCTCTAAACTTTTAATTTATTCAATATGATATCCGAACTTTTTAGAAATGTTCAAGCTAGTCCTTAGGTTATATGAAAATAATTAATGTTATCCTTCCATTGATTCAAGTACTAAATTGAATATTCTCATGTAATCTAGGGACTAGATTAAATATTTACCAAAAGTTCAGGGACCATTTATGTCATTTTTCATGAACTAATTTATTAGTTCCATATACAAATACAAATATTAATTTTAAACTACTTGATGTCAAATTAACTTTCACTAAAGCCTCACACCTAGATTAATTTCCAACACCCTTGCGAGCAAAATAACCCTTTTCATATGCTTGGTTGGAGAGACCGGCATTCATGATGGAAACTCCACATGGGCACTCTTTCTTAAAATGATGGAAATCATTTTCATTATCCACTCAAATAAGTTATTTAGAGGAATCTTTCTTCCGAATTATTAAAGGAGAAAGCCAATTCTGCTAATCAGGGCAATGTTCACCAAAAAGTTTGAAGCACCAGAAAGGATGCCGAGGTCTTCCGTCAAGTCATAAATACATCTTGGTAAAAAAAAAATTGGTTTTCATGCTATTTAATAAGGTTTGCGATTGATGGGGGAAGAGTGCTGTCAAATACGCGTATGATGATCAAATGCCACCTCTTCAATGCGCTCGGTAATAAGAAAAACAAGGGTCGGGTATCAGAGTTACATTTGGATCCGACTGCCAGAGGCCGACGAGCTCATCACCGGAACTTTACCGACGCGACAAAGTGCCAATGAGTCTGTTCGTATACGATGCGATGTGTTTCAATAGTATATATCAATCGAAGGTTCGCTCATGAAGGCTTGAGTTCATGATCACGGGAAGAACAATGGCATGGCAACCCTTATTTGGGCTAAGTTGCTTGCTTGATCATAGAAACCACAAAAGGGAATGATACACTAATTCTAGCCAGTCGGGTAAATTCGACCCATCATAGTTTGAAACCGAGTAATTTCTTCACTATGTAACTCTAGAAAGAAAATCAAACAATGTGTACGGTGTCATTAGGTCGTTTGCGGCTTGCATTAAGGCACATACATTCGCACCCAATGCGCTATGTGCTAACTACTAGTCTATTGCTACCAACAATTCATCAATTGCTTCTTTCATTATCATCACGAAAAACTTTGTAATGGCTTTGTCCAAAGCAAAACATAAGGCAACAAGGTCCGCCATAAACACAACCATTCCTGAAGTCATCGTTTCTCGTCTCTCGTGGATTAGGTGACGTCTAAAAAATCCGCAATGAATATCGGGGGAAAGTTACTCAACCGATCCTAAATTTATTGTGTGAAATTTTAATGTAGTTTTTTCGATCAATTTTTATCGAAAATTACTAACATGACAATCCGATCATCACTAACTGCTTTACATGGTACTTCACCACATCAATGATTTTAAAACAAAAAATGACCAGAATGACTACATCGAAATATACACGAGAGACAAAAAGAAAAGAAAAACAAATATGTCGAGCTTTTCAGTTATTCTTGAAAAATAGCTTGCCAATTTAATGTCACATTAGACCTTTACTTGTTGTATTATTATTTTTTTTGGGTCCTATTTCTAATTTTCTCCTTTCTGATTTTTGCTTTAACTCTTTTGCAGAGCACGGGAATCGAACCATGCACCCGTGATACTAACGTCCCTAGCCCCCAATTCTTTATCAGCAGGACCGCATGTCTATAGGCTTACTTGATGTACTTGACAATGCGATTTTTCCCTTGGAGGCTACCATGTCGGCATCGTCATTTGCTTAATTAAGCTTGCTTTTCAACTTCCTGTTAAGATCTTACTATTTTTGTTTAGGTCCCACGACAAAATCACTATTTGTTTTTCACTTTTTCAGTTCATTTTGTTCCCCTTTAATCAAACGATGGATGACCATGTCAATCTTAGCACTCTAATACTTTACTAATTCTATTCCTTTGTGGGTTCATAACGCTGAACACCTACAATACCTAATAGTTGGAGATTGGCAATGTCGATCATGTAAACCCTCATTATTTGGTTACCCTTGAGAATGTCCGTACGACCTTGTAAGGATAAGTGCATACTTGACAAACGGTTGATCGTAACAACAATAATTCGAAGACAGTCGATGCAAAAAGTAATGTAATGAGACCACATGAACATATAAGCAATGTACATGACCTGTTGTCAAGCGACGCGAGACACTATTTCAACATTCATACCACAATAATTGCCACCGGTTAAATCTTTTAATTAAGAGGCCGTACGATATACGTGTCTGTGTCCCAACATCAAATGTGTCTTCTCGCACATTGCGTTACATCACAGGTTCGAGAAGAGCAAAGTCCAAAAAACCCTTAGTTAATTCCCTAACATACGTGAATCGATGTATCTTCTCTCCTATGTAGCGGTACATCATTCTACCTTATTTACTGTACATTTGGACAATTGACATACGAGCTAAGCTAAGCTAAGCAAAAATATCACAATTTTTAGAAGAAAGAAAGAAAAATTGGAGGCGGATGCATCGTCATCACGACTAGAACCAGAGAAATTGGCTCGAGACCCACCGAATAATCTACAATTCATTAGTCAACAGAGCCAAACCACAGACAAAACCCTGCGAAAATTCCGCGATAATAGTCAAAGAAAATGTTTTTTTTTATTTTCACCAAAAAAAATGTTTTTTTAATATATAATTGCAGCATAAAGCACTTCGACATTTTAGTAACTTAAATAAGGGAAAAGGAAACGAGAGAACAAATACCCATAGTGAGTTCTCTAAAAACGGGGAACAAATTCCTAAAAAAGGCTTAACACTCTTATTATTTTTAAGAAGGGTCTGATCAAAGGTATTTTCATCATTTATATTTTCTTATTTTTTTTTATTTTCCCTTTATTTTTGTTGGTTAACGATCTCAGGCGATGGCCGACCATTGGCAAGAGGTGGGTGGCCTTGCCGACCGCAAGTGAGGGCGACCATTGCCTACAGCCATTGAGAGCGACCTCGCTCTACCTATAAATGATGAAAATACCATAGGTCAGATCTTTTTTTGAAATAAAGTTCATTTTATATTCTTATTTGAAAAAAAAAGAAAAAGAAACTATAGAGCAAATACCCACCATTCTATAAAAACAAGAATAAATTCCAGATAATAGCTCAAAGTACCCTCCTTATTTCTAAGAAGGGGTGATCAAAGGTATTTTTGTCATTTATATATATATTTTTTATTTTTTCCCATTTTCCTTATTTTTCTCTTCATTTTCGTCGATTGCCTATCTCAGGCAATGGTCGGCCATTGGCAAGAGGTGGGTGGCCTTGCTAGCCACGAGTGAGGCCGACCATTGCCTACAGCCTTCGACAGCAGCCTTGCCCTGCCTATAAATGATGAAAATACCATAAGTCGGGTCCTTTTTTGAAATGAAATCTATTTTATACCCTTATTTTGAAAAAAAATGATGATATTTTAAGTTCTTAATAATAATAATAATAATAATAATAATAATAATAATAATAATAATAATAATAATAATAGCACGCTTCACTCATATATTTGCAATTTTCCTTAAAAACGGGGTGTCAGGCTTATCTTAAGGGGAAAAGTATTAAATAGGACGGGGCTAACACGTATGTGCTCCTACCAATTAAGAGAGGACACATGTCCTCTCCTAACCTCTCTACACCCTCTCTCGTTTGTCTCGTTTATTTCTCTCTTCTGTCTCCTATCTCTATCTATCTCCTTCGGGAGAGCATACGTGGGTTGGGGCGCACAAACACGTGTTATCCCGGACTCACCCAATATTTTCTCATCCTAAGGAGTGACAACATGGAATAGGTGTAACTAGAATTTGCCACTGTGGAATTAAATATTCCAATTAGAAGAAATTAATCGATTGATCTCCAGTAAGAAAAAAAAGAAATAAAATAAAATGGAATTTTGATAAGACCAAGGCGAGCATGAAAATGAAAGGGAAAATGGGATATTATAGAATATTTTAAAAAAATTAAAATTTTTTAAAGAAAAAGGAAAGGCCGAGGTCGGTTTCTTCCACCCTACGCATTTTCTGATTAATGCTTCTTTGATATTTTGTTTAGCTTAGCATAATCCGTTATTAATGCAACAAGACTTGGGGGGATTGCATTTTGCGGGTTTCGTTTATTTTTTACGATTAGTATCAAACATTGAAAATACCCGTCGCGTTCTTTCAAGATTAATAGTAATGTGTGGGCAACATTAATTTTTAGATATGGTGACGTTATTTGTTCATGTGACCTAAGGTCGAGAACCCCGATGAATATTTCTTGCGCCCCGGGGGGAAGGTTCGGGTTCGGACTTTGGTTCGGATGACGATTTGGGGCGGACAAGAACGACACGTTCGCACACGTTCTCGCACTGTGTCTGTGGAAAACCTTGTTGCTCGCAGTAAGACCTTCACTCTCACTGTCTCTCTCTCTCTCTCTCTCTCTCTCCTCACACTAGGTTAAAAGAAACGGAGTGCTCAATTTTCAAGCTGGCGATCGAAAATCAAGACACCACAGTTCGCGAAATCAAGCCGAAGAACTGCACGATCATGGTATTGTGAAAATCGATCCTTGCTTTTTGTTTTTTTTTTTCCTCTCTCTTGGCTCTGTTCTTGTGTTTGCTGGAAAATGCTGTTTTTTGTCAACCGCGACAGCAAATGGGTCTTAAATTTATCGTTTTCAATCTCCTTTCGAAGGCTGCATTCAGCTGAAAGAAACTGAGCTATTCTTTATCTCTTCTGTATTTCTGGAAGAAAACTCTGTTTTCTATGCTGTTTTTTTTTTTTTCAAAAGAACAATCCAGATTCTTTCTAGGCTCGTTGATCGTCCTTCCGCTGTGATTTTATCCGATCTTTTTGCTTCTTTTTGAGTTTCGATTGATGTGGGTTTCTGTGGTTTTGGATTGGATTGGACGAAGCAGGGTGCTGGAGGTCCAGATGATGGCGACAACAGGTGGCCGCCATGGCTCAAGCCTCTGCTCAGCGAGAGCTTCTCCGTGCAATGCAAGACGCACGCCGACTCGCACAAGAGCGAGTGCAACATGTACTGCTTAGACTGCATGAACGGAGCTCTCTGCGCTCTCTGCGTCCTGTCTCACCACAAGGATCATCGTGCCATTCAGGTCCCAATCCCGCAAATCTCTCTCCTTCAATCTTTTGTGAGATTTTCTTGATACGATTCCCTTTTTAGCCATTTTCGTCTGGGTTTTCATTTCGCTTGTCAATGCTAAAGTTTTGTTGCCCGACTTGGGTCTGGCTCTTCGCTTTCATACGCCTTTTCTCTTCTTTTTAACAGATTACCCATTTTTAGCTGATCCCCTGAATTTTGATCGTCTCAGCATTAAAACCTGTTAATCGCATCTTTCTAATTTAACACGCAAAACCAAAGTCACCCTTTTTTCCTCTCTCTCCCCACTCGCCTCGATAAAGTTTTAATTTTTTTGGGGCATTCACTTGTTCCCCACAAATCCGCAAGTTTGAGCTGTACCATCATCTGACGGATTCCATGGTTAATTGTGCAGATAAGGAGGTCCTCATACCACGATGTGATCAGAGCGTCGGAGATACAGAAAGTGCTGGACATAACTGGTGTCCAGACCTACATCATCAACAGCGCCAGGGTCGTGTTCTTGAACGAGCGACCTCAGCCCAGGCCCGGGAAAGGCTTCACCAACACCTGTGAAGTCTGCGAGCGCAGCCTCCTTGATTCCTTCCGATTCTGCTCTCTCGGTTGCAAGGTAAACGTTAAAAGCAATTCAAAGCGAAAGAAGAAAAAAAAGTTCCAAACTTTTCTCGCATTTAAAACGGTTGGTTTGGTGTGCCAAACCAAGAAAATGAAGCGCATTTAATGAGGAAGTTTTTTTGGCTGAAAACCCATCGCTTCAACAGCTGTCTATTGCTTCATTTGATTGTTGCCAAAATGCCCATATATTTGGAAAAATTTCTTTTCATGCAAGCTCGCTTAATGTCGGAGATCTCAGAAAAAGTATTGCTTATGTCCTGTTGCTTTCCCAATGAAGAGGGAGTTCAAACCTTTTACCCGATCAATCCGCTTCTCTGAATTCAGGAATTGCATTTTTGATCAACTTGTGCTAGAAAGAAGAGACTTTGATTCAAGGAGGAGATTTGGGTTTTCTGGGTCAAATGAACATTACGAGGAATCGACTGATCAGGACAACGTCGTCTAAGTGTGTGTTCAAAGTGATTGGTGTCTCATTTTCAGATTGCTGGGACACGAAGAACTTCGTGAAGAAGCCGATGAAACTGAAGAAGCAACGAGCAATGGCCTCCGACTCCGAGGAGGATTCCTACAACAGCAGCAGCAACAGCAGTCGCCACCGCCGCCACAAGAGCCCCCAACTGCGTCCTCCACCACCACAAAGTCCGCAGAAGCTACATCAGTGACAGTGAAGGCAACACTCGAGGGGAGTCTCCCGCCTCCTTTGTGCCCACTCCAGAGGTTTTGATCTCTAAAGAGCTCAGGGAGAACCTCAGGCTTTGATTGAACCCGGACCGTGCTTCGTATTCTTTGCTATGAGCTGGTTGGTTTTAATCCGCAAAGACAGTTTGCGTTTGCGTTTGCGTCTGCAGACGCTTATTTAAATCTTCGTGGAATAAGATGGTGTTTAGGGATATACGGCTTGTATTAGTGTCCAATCTACCACGGCCACACTTTTAAGATTGTTGTGCATTCTGATCCTCTTTTGTATTGCCTTGCTTCTGTTTCTGACCATCTGTGCTGGATGATTTCAAGCAAAGCTGCACCCTTTTTTTTTTTTTTAAGTTCTTCTTGTGTTGCGGATTATGAAAAAAAGATGTCAGAAATTGGATTCTAAATGCACTCTGGAGTCCTCTTTTTCCAAATTGTTTTAAGTTTGAAGGGTTGAGTGAAGAAATTGAATGGAGTTAGGCAAGGAGATAATGCTCTAGATACCATGGAACTTGGTGACGATGACACAAGTGAGTGGACAGCGCGACGCAGCATCAGGCGAAAGGTTGTGGCTTTAAAGCAGAATGAAGGTTCTCAAGATAGTGCCACCAACCGGCATATAGATCTCACTGGGAAAACGAACCCGAACAAGGTCAGAGAGAAGTGGTTCCGAAATCTGACAGCGAACCAGAGGAACAGACATAAGGCAATCGAGATTCAGAAAGAAGTAGTTGCGTGCACGAACATGGTCGGAAAGGAGTAGTTCCGACATCTAGCGCCGAAGAAGAGAAACAGACATAACTAGGAATTCTCCCATCTTGTTCCTGCAAAAAAAAAAAGTGGAGGCATCAAGGATTCAGAACAGTTCTTGCACGGGACTGCTTCTGAGAATATAGCTCTTCCTCTAATATGGATTAGACCAGTTCTTCTTCCCTAAAGACCCATCCCACATGCTTTTTCTTGGCATATGTTCCTTCCCTCCCCAAATAGTAGCTGCGTAAATTAGCATCTATATAAAAATCCACCACCACAGGAAGCTACGTATAGGTAAAGAATATTCCTCTTTCCCATTTTCCTTTCTTTTCTTCAAATTATGGTGGATCCATGCCCGGTCGAGCAGCGTTCGCAGCTGCCGGATGAACAAACCCGGGATTCCAACAAGTAAATATAGGCTTGCGCACATGCTTTTTTTTTTCTTTTAAATTATGCTTTTTTTTAATCGTTTTAATCTATAAAAAAGCAGATACACAGTAATTATTATCACTTATACTTTCAAGTGGCATGCCTAAGAAATAGTTAGTCAGGGAAAGAAGCCTAGATGGAGCATTGATGCCTAGATTTTGGAATCCAGATATAATCACACCTCATTCAATTTCAAGTACTCGAGTTTAGTTAATTCATGGGAATCAGGAAAAAGCATCAGTGGATAATGATGCTGGTGCTCATAAAAAAAAGGGTCGTCGGCACTTCTTAGCCACTAGAAAAGCAACGAAGAAACCAAGCAAAAATGTTTTTAAATTAGAGCGATGCGAAGAACAACATGCCAAATTGCGATAACAACACGTAACAAGAAGATAATGTCGAGCAATAGACCTTGGAGTCATCTATTAGAATGCTTACCTACTCACTTTTTACTTGTTCTTGCCCAAATGGTTAAATCAAGAGAAAAAAAAAAGGATTAATACTACGAAAACTCTAAACTAATATAAATATATATGATAAATTTATTTAAAATTATTTTTTATCACAAAAAATCTCAAATTGGTCATCTGTGATAAATTTACCTCAAATAAATTATTTTGACTACTAAAAATCCTAAACTAATGCACATATAACGAATTTACTCTTCGTTAGTTTCCGTTAAATTGGATTAATATCACGAAAAATTCAAAATTAATACAATAGAGGGTAAAAACCCCAAATGTGTACATCAACATTGTCACGTGTCATCCAACTCAATAATTCGACGGTAAAATTTAACGAAAATTGATGAAGAGCAAATTTATCACAGATGTATCGATTTAGGATTTTTGGTGATAAAAAATGATTTGGCGTAAATTTATGAATAGTGTATTAATTTGAAGTTTTTCATGATATTAATTTAAAAAAAAAAAGTAAGATAAACAGGTACTTTAATCAGTGGTAGTGATGAAAGGGGAGCAAAGCAATGTCTTTCGATCTGTCCCATTATTGATTAAAATAGTCAAAGGAGTGGCATTGCCAAGATTAAAGTATTGTTAATGGTTTGCTTTCGAGATAGAGAGGGAAAGAAAGCGACGAAAAAGCAAGTACAAGTTGCTGGACCCGTGAGCAATTCCAAAGGTCTTTGTACCCCCTTGGCGACTTGCTAGTAAAGGAGGAAGAAGAAGTTGATAACATTGACTAGGATGAACACCCCGTGCTAGAATAATTAATTATTAACACATTCGTCTAACAATTTAAGCTTTTAAAATAATTGATAATGGCCCTATAAAATTTTCACATAATATCAAAGTATGAGGTCTT
Source organism: Psidium guajava (assembly GCA_016432845.1). Taxonomy (NCBI): domain Eukaryota; kingdom Viridiplantae; phylum Streptophyta; class Magnoliopsida; order Myrtales; family Myrtaceae; genus Psidium; species Psidium guajava. The sequence goes on from CM028230.1 coordinate 2,303,627, forward strand.
AAATTCGAAAATCACACAATCCACCACAAATTCTTGCTCCATACTTATGAAAAATTAAGTACATGGTGCATGTTTCTTCTTCTTCTGGAGTGGACGCATGTCCCATCATTTTGTCACTTTTATCTAGTCTCTTCCGCGGTGACGTATCGAACATTGGCTCATGGAGGAAAGCCCTTTGATTGTTTTTGGTTCGAAAGGTGCTACATGATACGATTCGGCTAAAACGATGTATTTAACTCAGCCAAGGATCGGGGTGAAGAATGGATTGAAATTTTTATATCCAGATAATTGTCGGTTCCCTAGCTTTGACGTGAGTACGTGACTTTGACGCATTGAGGAGCCATGCAGAGTCTGATGCGCAAGATTTGACTTCGGAATGCGTCGCCTCACCGCCGCAATAACCTTCACTGCTTAAAAGAAGCCGACATACGTTACAGTTTTAAGAGCCTAGGAAAAACCGAGGGTGAATCCTTGTGGTCTCCGATCCCGACTCGGATGCGCTGATTTGACTGGCCGGAGGCCTTAGCCCCCGCCGTCGGAAGGAAATCTAATCTAGGATATCAACTGGCCGTAATCATAAAAGACACAAATGACGCACCCAAATTAGAAAATGTGACCGGTGGTGAATGCAAAGGGCTAGGCCGGCCGTTCGGGGGAAGTTGGGCGTCGCGTTCTGTGGGGCCCAAAGGTGGGCCCAACTCGAGGCTTTTCAATTATTGAAGTCTGGACCAAAACGACATGGCGAGGGCGAGGAACAGTCAATCAAACGGCAAGGAAAAAGCAAAGTGCGAAACGCACGGAGCACAGATTCGTCAAACTTGGCGTGCCGCGACGCGCATTAAAAAATAATAAAATTTAACAATTATAAAAATAAATGTTTAAATAAATAGCAAGTGGGTTTCTAAAGGGCTTACTTTGACGCCAATGTAACCCCCACCCACATTCCTTAGTCAAATTCCGACCATCCTTATTACTCTCTCTCTCTCTCTCTCTCTCTCTCTCTCTGTTTTTAAATTATATTTTTTTTTGGGGTCAATTTATTTTCGTCCTTTGATGTTAATCATGCCGTCCCCCCCCCTAATAACCCGCATAATTAAGCCTACACCACCCGTGTAATTTAGCAAAAAAGGCTATTGAGATTTGATTGATTAGGGCACTAATTATAAAGGATGGTGTTTCTTTTGGGGTTATGATGTGTGGGTTAAGCATGCATTCCCCAAAAGTGACATTGCTAAATCATTTCGAATCTAGAGCTCATCCGATCATTTTTCTTGTGTCGGCTGTTAAAGTCTGTCGAGTATAATTCTTGGAATCCCCAACATCGAAGATAAATACCTATATGTTAAAAATGGAAAACTGAATTTATCAAAAAATGAAATAAATTGTATTAACTAAGTGAATTTCTGTGTAACGTGTGCATGCCATCAAGTCCATAATGGTGATAACATTCCCATGTGGTTAGACATTAAGGGAAAATTGATGAATATAAAAGATTATGTGCGAGCCGAATTACCAGCAGCACATGAAATTTGGCTAATGGGGGAGGTGTGCCCACATATATTGATAACACCGTTAGAAAGTCCAATGTAAAAGTTTAAGCTATTAGGCGAAGGAAAAGCACATGAATATAAAAATTATATAGGACTCGTTTTTAAATGACGTGGAATATTCCCACATGGTTAAGTTTCATATTGGAAGTGAGTTTTAAAGAAATTGCTCAAATATTAGCCGAAGCTGCTCTCCGAGACCGTATCATCAAAGAAAAAGAAGTAAGTGAATAGAAGATTCAAGAGGCCTGTAACGATCAACATAAAAACGAAGACAATATGGGGGAAATTGATGAATACAAAAGATGGTCTTTTCATTAACAAAGATATGTACAAAAGGTTGTCTATTTCACTTTTCTTTATTTGTCTTTTTTTTTTTATCTAGAGATGGCTGCCGAATATGATGATAAAAGTGTCCGAAAATTTTGTCAATTGAATCCGAATCAGATAATTATTAAATTTTTGGTGTTTCCAGGTTATTTTATTTCTCAAAAATGAATGAGGGATTTTGGCCTTGTTTGTTGTAATGGCGACTTTTTTGGATTTGGCTATAGCAAGTGGATTGATCTTTCTGAAGTCACTCTTTGATATGTTTTTTCTTTGGAGCATTTAAAACCATAGTTGAATACGTCCATATGTTGTCTCTCTCCCTCTCTCTCCCCGACTTTTCACCGGGATGGAATCGTGGTCCAACCCCACTCTAGACTTTAGTGATTAACGTCCAATAATCTTAATAATCCCTCTTGCAAATAAGGCCTTTTTTTTTTTGCTAATAATAAAATTGTCATTTGTTGCATGAGACAAAACTGGATAAACCTCTCCTGTTATTCAGAATAACTGCAATAGCTCAATATTTCGAACGAGATATAAAAAGTGAAATTTCGAATTTCTAACCCATAAGAATACCAAAATAGACTTAGAGACTATGAATTGATGAAAATCTCAGATTTATACTAGAACCGCGATTATTAATTCACTAGCAAAAAAAAAAACCCTTAGGGATTATTATATAAATGGTCTCTAAATTTTGGCCCAACATGCAATGCCTTCTCTAAATTTTTAATTTGTTCGACATAATCTCCGAACTTTTCAAAAATGTTCAATCCAGTCCCTAGGTTATATGAAAATAATTAATGTTATCCTTCAATTGATTCAAGTTCAAGGACTAAATTGAATATTCTTATATAATTTAGAAACTGAATTTAATATTTACTAAAAGTTTAAGGATCATATCGAACAAAATAAAAGTCTATGGATAATATTATACGCTAATCGAAAGTTCAGCGACCATTAGTTATGTGCATCAATATATATATATATATATATATATTAAATTTTAAACTACTTGATGTGAAATTAACTTTCACTAAAATCCCACACCTACATTAATTTCCAACACCCTTGCGAGCAAAATAACCCTTTTTATATGCTTGGTTGGAGAGATCGGCATTCATGATGGAAACTCCTCATGGGCACTTTCTCTAAAAATGATGGAAATCATTTTCATTATCCACTCAAATAAGAGGAATCTTTCTTCCAAATTATTAAAGGAGAAAGCGAATTCTGCTAATCAGGACAATGCTCACCAAATAGTTTGGAGCACTACAAAGGATGCCGAGGTCTTCCGTCAACTCATCAAAACATCTTGGAAAAAAAAAATGGTTTTCATGCTATTTAATAAGGTTTGCGATTGATGGGGGAAGAGTGCTGTCAAATACGCGTATGATGTTCTAATGCCACCTCTTCAATGCGGCCGGTAATAAGAAAAGCAAGGGGTAGGGTCTCCAACCGATATAAATTGATGGGTTCGAATTATAGTTACATTCGGATTTGAATGCCAGAGGCTGACGATCTCATCACCGGATCTTCACCGGCGCGACAAAATGCCAGTAAGTTTATCCGTAGACGAGGCAATATGTTTCAATGGTATAAATCGGTCGGAGGTTCGCTCACAAAGGCTTGAGTTCATGATCGCGTGAAGAACAGTAGCATGACAACCCTTGTTTGAGATACGTTACTCGATCGTAAAAATCACAAAATGAAACAATACACTAATTCTAACCAGTCAAGTAAATTCAACCCAACGTAGTTTGAAACCGAGTAATTTCTTCACTATGTGACTCTAGAAAGAAAATCGAACAATCTGTATGGTGTCATTAGGTCGTTTGGGGGAAATTGTCAAAAAAGTCATAAACCTATTGCACTTTTGCCGATTTAGTCGTAAACCTTTCAATTTTGCCGATTCAGTCCTAAACCTTTTCATATTTTGCCGATTCAGTCCTAAACCTTTCGATTTTGCCGATTCAGTCCTAAACCTTTTCATATTTTGTCGATTTAGTCATAAACCTTTCGATTTTGCCGATTTAGTCCTAATTCTTTTCATATTTTTTCGATTCAGTCCTAAATTTTTTATTTTTTAAAAAATATCTTGGAAATAAATCCGAAAATTAAAAAAATTATAAGAAAATTATAAAAATATATTAAAAAAATTTAAAAAAAACTAAAAAAAATTAAAAAAACTACAAAAATTAAAAAAAAATTAAAAAAATTTAAATTTTAAAAATTTTAAAAATTTTAAATTTTTTTTTAAAAAAATTAAAAAAAAAATTAAAAAATTTTAAAAATTTAAAAAAATTTAAAAAACGAGTGAGTCCTCGCCGCTGCTGCCCCACCATCGCCGGCTCGCCCATTTTTTTCAGTTTTATTTTCAAAATATTTTAAAAATATTTAAAAAATTTAGGACTAAATCGTCGGTTTTTTTTTTCTCTTTTTTTCAGCTTTTTTTCCAAAATATTTTAAAAAATTAAAAAGTTTAGGCCCCTCATCGGCTAGCAATGGTGAGTTAGTCCTAAATCTTTTCATGTTTTGCCAATTTAGTCATAAAAGTTTTAATTTTTTAAAAATATTTTGAAAAAAAGCTAAATAAAAAAAAACAGATGAGCGGCGACGGTGAGTTAGTCCTAAATCTTTTCATATTTTTTTGACTCAATCCTAAACTTTTAATTTTTTTTAAAAATATTTTGGAAATAAAGCTGAAAAAAAAGGCCGAGCCGGCGATGGTGGGGCAGCGGCGACGATGGCTCACTCATTTTTTTAAAATTTTTTTAATTTTTTTTTTAATTTTTTTAAAAAATTTTTAAATTTTTTTAAATTTTTTTAAATTTTTTTATATATTTTTAAAATTTTATTATAATTTTTTTAATTTTCGGATTTATTTCCAAGATATTTTTTAAAAAATAAAAATTTTAGGATTGAATCGAAAAAATATGAAAAGATTTAGGACTAAATCGGCAAAATCGAAATGTTTATGACTAAATCGGCAAAATATGAAAAGGTTTAGGACTGAATTGGCAAAATCGAAAGGTTTAGGACTGAATCGGCAAAATATGAAAAGGTTTAGGACTGAATCGGCAAAATTGAAAGGTTTAGGACTAAATCGGCAAAAGTGCAATAGGTTTAGGACTTTTTTGATAATTTTTTGTATTAAGGCACATAAATTCGCATCTACTGTGCTGCATGCTAGCTACTAGTCTACTGCTACCAACAATTCATCAATTGCTTCTTTCGTTATCATCACGAAAAACTTTGTAATGGCTTTCTCCAAAGCAAAACATATAAGGCGACAGGGTCCGCCATACCATTCCTGAAGTCATCCTTTCTCGTCTCCCGCGGATTAGGTGAGTTTCTGAAAAATCCACAATAAGTATCGTGGGAAAGTTACTCGTGGTAAATTTTAATACAGTCCTAAATTTATCGTGCGAAATTTTAATATGGTCCTTTCCGTCAATTTTCATAAAAAATAAAAATTGCCAATATGGCAATCCGGTCATCACTAACTGCTCCACATAGTACTCCGCCACGTCAACGATTTTTAGATAAAAATTGATCAAAAGAACTGCATCGAAATATACATGAGAGACAAAAAGAAAAGAAAAACAAATATATTGAGTTTTTGGGTGATTCTTGAAAAATTGCTCACTAATTAAATGTCACATTAGACCTTTACTTGTTGTAAATTTTTTTGGTCATATCTCTAACTCTCGCATTTCTGATTTTTGCTCTGATTCTTTGCAGAACGTGAGAATCAAACCATGCACCTATGATACTAACATCCCTAGCCACCTAATTCCTTTACCGATAAGGCCACTTGCCTATTGGCTTACTTGATGTATTTGACTGTGCGATTTTTCCACTAGAAGCCATCATACCTGCATAGTCATTTGCTTAATTAAGTGAATAATCTTTTCAATTTCCTATTAAGGTCTTATTATTTTTGTTTAGGTCCTATGACAAAATCTCTATTTGTTTTTTTCATTGTTTTAGCACATTTTGTTCCCCTGACCATGTCAATCTTAGCACTCTAATACTTTACTAATTCTATTCCTTTGCGGGTAATACCTAATAGTCAGAGATTGGCAATGTTGATTATGTAAACCCTAATTATTTCAAAATTTTATACCGCAATAATTACCAGCAATTAAATCTTTTAATTAACAGGCCGTACGATATACGTGTCTTTATCCCAACATCAAATGGGTCTTCTCGCACATTGCGTCGCATCACAAGTTCGAGAGGAACAAAGCCCAAAGAACCCTAGTCAATTTCCTAACATACGTGTATCGATGTATCTTCTCCCACGCAGCATTACATCATTCTACCTTATTTACTGTACATTTGGACGATTGACATGCGACCTAAACTAAGCTAAAAAAAAAAATCATAATTTTTAGAAGAAAGAAAAAAAAATAGAGGCGGATGCATTGTCGTCACGACAATAACCAAAGAAATTTCCCCAAGACCCGCCGAACAATCTATAATTCATTAGTCAGAAGAGCCAACCACAGACAAAACCCTGCGAAATTCCGCGATAATAGTCAAAAAGGGGTTTTTTTTAATATATAATTGAAACATAAACCACTTCGACATTTTAGTAATTTTAAAAAGAAAAAGGAGACTAGAGAACAAATACTCACCGTGTATTCTATGAAAAAATAAGGAGAAATTTAAAAAAAAGCTCGAAATACCCTCATTATTTTTAAGAATGGCCAGACCAAATATATTTTCATCACCTATATTTTCTTGATTTTTTTCCTTTTCCTTTTTTTTCCTTTCATTTCTGTTGGTTGCCGGTCTCAGGCGATGGTCGGCCATCAACGAGAATTGGGTGGCCTAGGTGGCCACATGCTAGGCCGACCATCGGCCTACAGCCGTCGAGGGCAGCCTCGCCTTGTCTAGGGAAAAGTTTTTTTTTTAAATAAGATTCACTTCATACCCTCAAATATGGTTTAACATCATTGTCTTAAAAAAGGACTTGAAGTGGGTCTAGTTGTTTCGAATAAGGGCATGACCTCGTCAGCCGATCAAATTTTTCGATCGATCAAGGGCATTTTTTTCAAAATGTAAATCTAATCTATTTTTTAATTAAAAAATAAAAATAAAAAGGAAAAAAATCCTCTAGTTTGTGTTTCTTTTTTTTTTTGACTTTTTTAAAAATCTCTTAAAAATAGAAAAAGGAAAAAATAGAATGGTAAAATGACTAAAATGGTCATTACTAAAGTGACTCAGGCCTTTTTTTATATTAATATAGTCACTCCATATCTTTATTTGAAATAATATGTATTTAGTTCCTTCTTTAACACAATGAGGTATTTCAGGTTTTTATTTGAAACAAGGTTCACCTCAAGTTTTTATTTGAGAGAATGAGAGTACTTTGGATCCTTATTTTGAAATTCTCTTTAAAAAAAATATGATACTTCAAGTTTTAATTTGAAAAAAAAAATTGAGCACACTTCACTTATTTATTTGCGATTTTCCTTAAAAATGGGGTGCCGTCTTTATCCTAAGGAGTGACGACACGGAACAAGTGGTGCCCGGAATTGCCATTGCGGAATTAAATATTCCGGCTACGAAAAAATAATTGATTGATCGCCAATAAAAAAAATAAAAAAAAATGGAATTTTGATATGACCAAGGCCAACATGAAAATGAAAGGGAGAAAGGAATATTATATGATATTTAAAAAAATGAAAATTTAGAGAAAAAGGAAAGGAGGAGGTTGGTTCCTTCCAGCCTACGCATTTTCTGATTAACGCTTCTTTAATGTTTAGTTTAGCTTAGCTAGGAATAATCCGTAATCAACGTGACGGCCCGGGGTGATCGCATTTCGCGGGTCTCCATTATTTTTCGCGATTAGTATTAAACATCGACCGTCGTGTTATTTTAAGATTATTAATAATGTGTGGGCGACATTAAATTTAAGATATGGTGATGTTATTTGTTAATGTGACCAAAGAGCAAGATCATCCAAAGGCATTTCTTGCGGTGGCGGGGCGGGGGAGGTTCGGGTTCGGGTTCGGGCTTTGGTTCGGATGACGACCTCGAGCGGATAAGAACGACCTATGCTCACTCTGTCTCGCTACAAAGAGAACCCATTTCTCTTCTCCCACCATCTCCCACTTTCTAAAACTCTCTCTCTCTCTCTCTCCGTGGAAAAAGCTTGTTGCTCGAAGGAATACCTTCACTCTTCTCTCTCTCTCTCTCTCTCTATCTCTACCTCCCCTCACACTAGGGTAAAAGAAACGGCGTGCTCAATCTTCAAGCTGGCGATCGAAAATCAAGACACCACAGTTCGCGAAATCAAGCCGAAGAACCGCAGGATCATGGTATTGCGGAAATCGATCCTTGGCTCTGTTCTTATGTTTGCTGGAAAATGCTGTTTTTTGTCAACCGCGACATCAAATGGTTCTTAAATTTATCGTTTTCGATCTCCTTTCGAAGGCTGCATTCAGCTGAAAGAAACGGAGCCTTGTCTTGATATCTCTGTTGGGTGTTCTTTATCTCCTCTGTATTTCTGGAAGTGAACTCTGTTTTCTATGCTCTTTCTTTTTTTTTCAAAAGAACAATCCAGATTCTTTCTAGGCTCGTTGATCGACCTTCCGCTGTGATTTTATCCGATCTTTTTGCTTCTTTTTGAGTTTCGATTGATGTGGGTTCTGTGGTTTTGGATTGGATTGGACGAAGCAGGGTGCTGGAGGTCCAGATGATGGCGACAACAGGTGGCCGCCGTGGCTGAAGCCTCTGCTCAGCGAGAGCTTCTTCGTGCAATGCAAGACGCACGCCGACTCGCACAAGAGCGAGTGCAACATGTACTGCTTAGACTGCATGAACGGAGCTCTCTGCTCTCTCTGCCTCCCGTCTCACCACAAGGATCATCGTGCCATTCAGGTCCCAATCCCGCAAATCTCTCTCCTTCAATCTTTTGTGAGATTTTACTGATACGATTCCCTTTTTAGCCATTTTCGTCTGGGTTTTCATTTCGCTTGTCAATGCTAAAGTTTTGTTACCCGACTTGGGTCTGGCTCTTTGCTTTCATGCTCCTTTTCTCTTCTTTTTAACAGATTACCCATTTTTAGCTGATCCCCTGAATCTTGATCGTCTCAGCATTAAAACCGGTTCATCGCATCCTTATAATTTAACACGCAAAACCAAAGTCACCCTTTTTTCCTCTCTCTCCCCACTCGCCTCGATAAAGTTTTAATTTTTTTGGGCATTCACTTGTTCCCCACAAATCCGCAAGTTTGAGCTGTACCATCATCTGACGGATTCCGTGGTTAATTGTGCAGATAAGGAGGTCCTCATACCACGATGTGATCAGAGTGTCGGAGATACAGAAAGTGCTGGACATAACTGGTGTCCAGACCTACATCATCAACAGCGCCAGGGTCGTGTTCTTGAACGAGCGACCTCAGCCCAGGCCCGGGAAAGGCGTCACCAACACCTGTGAGGTCTGCGAGCGCAGCCTCCTTGATTCCTTCCGATTCTGCTCTCTCGGTTGCAAGGTAAACATTAAAAGCACTTCAAAGCGAAGAAGAAAAAAAGTTCCAAACTTTTCTCGCATTTGAAACAGTTGGTTTGGCACACCAAACCAAGAAAATGAAGCGCATTGAATGAGCAAGTTTTTTTGCTGAAACCCATCGTTTCAACCGCTGTCCATTTGCTTCATTTGATTGTCGCCACAATGCCCATATATTTGGAAAATTTCTTCTTTTCATGCAAGATTTCTCTTTTAATGTCCGAAATCTCGGAAAACGTATCGCTTATGTCCTGTTGCTTTCCCAATGAAAAGAGAGTTAAAAACCTTTTACCCGATCAGTCGGCTTCTCTGAATTCAAGAACTGCATTTTGATCCAACTTGTGCTAGAAAAAAGAGACTTTGATTCAAAGAGGAGATTTGGGTTTTCTTTCTGTGTCAATTGAAGCATTACGTCAACAAATAATTCCTCAATTCAGTTTCTTCTCTTTGGAACGACGACGGGTGTATGATGCTCAAAGTGATTAGTTTCTCATTTTCAGATTGTTGGGACATCGAAGAACTTCGTGAAGAAGCCGATGAAGCTGAAGAAGCAACGAGCAATGGCCTCCGACTCCGAGGAGGATTCCTACAGCAGCAGCAGCAACAGCAGCCGCCGCCGCCGCCACCGCGTCCACCACCCCCACAAAGTCCACAGCTTCACGCCGTCCACGCCACCTCCGACCGCCACCAACTACCGGATCGCGAAGCGCAGGAAGGGGATCCCCCACCGAGCTCCCATGGGTGGGCTTATCATCGAGTACTGATCAGCCCTCCGTCTGACCGGGTATTTACGTCGTTGCCACGAAGTCAACGCCAGCAGTCATCAAGGTCCCTCGATTCCGTACCCGAGCTTCTCACCAAGAGGAGAGGCCGGTATGGGGATAATGGGCCCGCCCCCACCCCCCTCTCTCTAGACTCTCTCTCTTTTCCTCTTTCTTTTGTACATAGAAGCATAAAAAGGAAGGATAGATGGGGTGAAAGATGCAAATAAGCTAAAATATCGAGGACCACAGTGCAAAAGAAGATTGTGATGATAGAAAATAACAAGCATATATAGATGAAGTGAGTTTAGGTTTAAGAGTGATGGGAGCTTTTATACACATAGGTTTTGGTAATGGGGGAAAAATGTAAATATGGGGGGTTTTGCGGGGTCAGTCTTTACTTCAGCTTAGTAGTAGTATTTCTAGAGAAAAGCAAGGAAAATAGCCCAAAAAAAAAAAGGGGGACAAATGTTAGTGTACTGTGTGTGTGTCTCTCCTCTTCGGCGGAGAAGCATGTAGTCCCAAGGACAATGTTTTATATATATGTGGATTGGTAGTGAAGTTGCCAAAAAAAAGAAGAAGAAGAGGGTCTACTAATTTCGCGTTTTGGATGTTTCCACATCTCTATATTTCCATTTTTAGAAGTTCTCGTCCTTTTCCGTTTCAATTTTTATTGATCTAGTAGTTGATAATAGAAATCGAGGAATTAGAAATTTTGGGAAATTGAGGTAGTACCTGTTCTTTCGAATCGATGCGTAAATCGGGTCGATTTGCTAGAAATAGTTTTGTGGGGGGTGGGGCCCCCCACGGCGGCCGGCAGAGGCAGCGTCAGCGGATGCGGTCAAAGCCGGGGGGTCGCTGTCAGGACGTGACGTGTCGGGAGGTGATTGGCGGGTGGAAATCTAAGTCGTCTGGATTGGGAAGTCTGCGATATTAAAAACGCTCAGCCGCCCTTGGCATCGTCCAATGTGGTGTCCGGTGGGGTCCCGCCGGTGGGGAAGTGAGTGGGAGCTTGAGCTCGAACTCGGGTCGTGGGGGGTCCCGGTTTTGTCGTCGGGTGGCTAAAGTCGATCGGGGTTCCGTCTCGGGTGCGCAACTCGAGCTTTTTCGGATCGTGTATGATCCCGATGCACGTCTCTGTAGTACACGCGAGATTCGAAATAGGTTTAAAAAACTATCGACATTGGTCGGTCCCAAAGAACTTTTATCAATGGAACGGGGCCGTAAATCCGATCGCTGAGTGTTCAATCTTTGATGTGGCTAATTTGGTCCCACGCGAAGTAGATTTTCCCGTTTAAAATGCTCGTGTTTGGAGCAAATAGGGTTGGGTTCTAGAATGTCGGAGTCGGGGACACGTGTTCTCGTCCAATTCGAGCTCGCCCCGTGTTTGGATTATCGGCCTTTTGGAGAAGTTAGGAGAGGAGGGTCCTTCGTTTTCCCTTCCGTCCTCGATGAGTTAAACCGTTTTATGGGGGTGGATTTTTGGACGGCAAAGGTCTAATCTAGAATATCACATGATATGTTTATTCTTTCGTATTAAAACAAAGAGAGATAGTGACACAAATAGTTTTTAAACTTTAATTCAACGAGCAATGCGATTTCTAAGCTTCATATTTGTTCAATGTAGTTCGTAAAATTTGGCTCGATGTACATCATTTCTGAACTTTTGATTTGTTCAATATGGTCTTTAGGCTTTTGGTATATATATAATTTAATTCTTGAAATGTACAAATATGCTTAATATTGTCATTCAATTAATTCAACTTCAAAGGCCACATTGAATATTTTCGAACAATCCATGGACTAAATTGAACACGCAAAAAAGGTTTAAGAGCTACATTGAACGAATTAAAAATTCAGACATGGTATTAGAATATTGAATTAAAATTTAAGGATAATATTACATAAATTTAAATTTAAAGATTACATCACATATTTAACATGAGTTCAAGGATTATTCGTATCATTTAGTCAGATAAAGGAAGAAGCCGAGGAAAACATTATGTGATGGGGATGAAGCCGAGCGAAAGGTTGCTGTTGTTGTGGGCCGTTGGATGTGATGATCCTGTCATCGTCCACGTTGCTATCGATCTACCCCTTTTCACCGTCAAAAACGTTTTTGGGGGACCGTAATTTTCGACCTTTTTTGACCGATGCGGTTTTGTCCCCTTCCTTTTTCTCACTCGACCGTCATGTTAGAGTTTTTTACGTGGGGGAATTCACCATGCAACACGAGGACTCGCCATGCGCGGCCTTACGTAGCACCTAAGACCTCGTTTTATTATTATTATTTTTTTTTATCTCTTTGGCTTTTCACGTGCCAACTTCTGACCGTATGAATAAAAGCACCCTCGAGAACGATAAATTATACACACACAAAAAAAAAGAAACCAAGGAAAGAGAAAAGAAAGATCATAACGATCGTTCTTTCAGCTTTTCATATTTGTGTTAGCACTTTAACTTACGTTAAGTTCTATGGTAAGTTCTATGTTTTAACAGTGCAAGAAAGAACAAAAAAAAAAAGAAGAAGGATCGTGCTTTTTATATTCCTCTAGGTTGGAGGGAATTTTCTCCGACCAGTACTTTGAGTAGCGATTCCAAAATACATGAAGGGGAGCGGGCGGTTTTTTCATCCCCGTGACGGAGATGGGTGGTGAATAAAAACAGTAAAAGGGTAACTTTTCCGGGGACGGGAGTATTAATTTCTCATCATTGTATGTCGGGACAGTTTCGGGAAGAGTGAAAAGTAAGAAAAGGGCGCTTAGTGGGTGGAGTTCAACAAGTCATAATTGAGAGAAATTACCGATAATTATCAGATTAAAGAAGGATGGAACAGAGGCCTTCGCCTTTGGTCCGTGAGTCCTGGATGGGGCTTCAGACGAAGCTAATCTGTAACTCGGACGGGAATCAAACGACCGCCAACACGTGTGGAGGGGAGCCGCTGTCTTTACCGGTATTTCCGGTAAGCGCATCTATGGCCGCTGTCCTGAGAAAGCGACCCAACGACACGTAGCCTCCTCCCTTGGTCTCCACCTACTTCTCTAGGGTTTAAAAAAAGAAAAAACAGCGATGGAGGAATAGCCGGGAAGAGGAACCGCCACGTGTCGGTTGAAGATTCCAGGCATGGCATCGGGTCTCAGAACCGTCCACCGCATCGCCACGTGTCGAAAGGCGGCGAGATCGATGCCGAGACATTCCTTCGGGAGCAAGGGTCATAGGTGGGGTGCGGGACCAGCAAATTTGCGGTTGTGCTTCCGACGAAAAATAAAAATTGTTGGCCGCCGCCTCCGGTGCATCGTGTGCTCGTTCCACGAGAGCCGTTGGATGAGATCCGATTTGTCAATTTAGCAAACGATGGCCCTTTCCCTAATCGAAACGCTTCTGAATTTGACGGCGGAATGGGTGTGTGTCCTTGAATTGCTCTATCTTCTATCCATCCAAAGCACGGGCCCTCGACCTATAGAATCCTTCAATGAATTCGATAATACGATGTGTTTCAGCATGCTCTCCGCTTGCCACCGCATGTAAAATTTATGGATTAAAAATTTATGATACATCGAGGGTTGAGTTTTAAGATTAAATTAAAAACCTAAAAGGCAATCCCCTAATTTGGCCAAGAAGACCTGATGGTGGGGATAGCATGCCTGATGTTCTAGATTTGGGCTCGTGGCGTTCAAAAATGAAAAGATAATTGATAGCATACCTTATGTCCGGATTTTATTTATTTATTTATTTTAATAATCACATGAAGATAAGATTCGTCGTTATCCCTAAATGGGTCGTAATTCCAAGACCTTGTAAACTACGGTGCTTGCGCTCTGTGATCTCGTCATTAGAGAGAGCACATTACGTAAATGGCAAAATGTAGCTTCGAAAGTTTCTCCGACCAAAAAGTAAAAGTTGAAGTCGTCGTGAACGGGCGAGCCAAGCGCGTCGACTAGAGCTATCCTGTCCATGGATCGCTTTTTCCCAAACCTTTACGTTGAACATTTTGAAAACGACGACTTTGAGGTAAATAGACCATTCTCGTATTTTATGTGCATACCTAAGAAGCGCGGGCATTCTTTGGGGATTCCATGATGCGTCGACCCCTCGAATGTACAATCGACATGTGATCAGCATTCCAAACATTCTAGGGACATGCGAGTCTACCGTCTCGACATGTCAATTTGACAAATGTCATGTCAATTTTGGGCATTTTTTAATAAATTTTGGGTTAAAATGTAAATCTATTAAAAGCATATATACTTAAGTCATATATCGAGTTATCCCAAAATTAAAGGGTCGCGATCCCGCGAGGCTGAGCTCACTCCAAAATCCCGTCTTCAGTTCGGATTGCAGGCTGCAACTCGTCTAATCGTGAATCCTTAACGGAAAAGGAAGAAAAAAACACAACATTGATATTTTTATATACACATCGATACGCCGACACGCCGACACGTCATTTCTTTAAAAAAGATCATCATATCGAGACACGTTATACATCAAGTATATAGGTTTTGCTTCGAATAATATGATATTTTAAACCGAGTATGGCTTTTTGAAAAAAGAAAAATCACAATTCAGTATTATAGGTAAATAAACAAAGAGCTTGCTTGCTCTTGATGAGGAACGGGCATGTTCCTTCCCCTAACTTTCAGGACGAGGTAAAGTGAGAAACCATCAAAACGGGACTACAAAGCGAAGACATCCACGAGAGAACGCGAGAAGGAAACGCGCGAGCAAGACGGCGATGAATTATTTGGATCCAATCAACATCGCAATGTCCAAAAACGACGGCGAATTGGACGGTGGTGGGGCGCCCCCCCGCCAACCCCACGAATCGAAAACGACACGGCGAATGTGATGCCCCCCTAACTTTGTACGAGCGAAAGAGGGCTTGCGACGTCCGAGTGTCTCGCGACGTGTCCTCATCGTCCGAAGTCCAAGCTAGATTGTCTCTAGCGGGGAAAAATTGTACGAGTCTAAAGAAAAGGGGCGGGAAAAAGGAAAACAAATAGATTTGTTTTTATTTTTTGGTTGAAAGGAAAACAAGTAGATTGAAGAGATGGGGAAAGTATTAGTGTGCAAAGGAACCGGAAATCGTCTGGACCGGCCGAGAACCGGTGGGTCTCAAGGGAAAATCAATAGGATCAAGAGATAGGGAAAAGTGTGAAAAAAAAAAAGGGTTTAAATCTTTCAATTAGATCAATTTAGTTATTAAACCTTTTATGTTTGTGCTAATTGAGTCCGCTCGTTCAATTTTAATTTAAAAAAATTGCTGACGTGGACTCTGACCGCCCTACGTTGTACGACTGACGTTGACTTGGATTTTTTTATGATATTTTTAAGAAATTTGAAATATTTTTTAAAATAATGATAATATTATCATCGAAGAGATGCTGTTGATCACGTGAAGATCTATTGAATCTCGAAGATGAAAAGACCCATGAAGAGATCAATTTGCATTGGAATGCCATTATCATTATTTGCATTAAAAGGCGCTTGACAATGCAAATGTCTCTCGGGTGTAATTCAGTTTGAATTTCGTGCCTTTTTTTTTTTGTTTGTTCAGCCTATGAGCCAATAAATTGAGTTTAGGCTTAATTTTCTGATACATACCGTCTAAAGAGAATTGGCCAATCGATGCTTGTGAAGTTGCATAATAATAATGCTTTAAATTCTACCTCAGAGCGAACTATGAGAAGTACTTGAAGGGTATATTGAAAACTACACGAAGCAAGCGAAAACAGGATGAATTTAGAATCATCATGTGCTATAGCTCCCTTCAATATAGAATATAGAATATTTTACATTAAACATGTATATCTTGATAAGTAAATTAGGAAAAATTGTCTGAACATTTTTAAGTCTATTGCATTTTTGGACAGTTTAATCTTAAACATTTCAGTTTTGCCAACCAAGTCATAAAATATATGAATACTTCTTTCATTGAGAGCTAAAATTGCGTAAATGAAGTCAATGGATGAAGAATTGAAAGGTTTCTGATGGAATCGATCATAGTGTAATAGGCTTCAAGATTTTTTGGCTGATTTGTCTCAATTGCTGACACGTGGAACAGATGGACTCACCATCGCATATCGTCGTTTACCAAGTCTCTTTCCCTGTTCGACGTATTCAGCAGCCATCTTGGTTCGAGCTGATTGCCTGATGAGGTCGCGTCAGGTCACCAACATTTTACCTAATTTTTGCTATTACAACCATACAAGAGGCCCACAGCATGCAGCGATCCCAGCTTTGAGGTTTTTAATACTTCATAATTTTTTGCTAAATTAAATTAAATATAAAAGTGTTTTAGTAGGATGGATCGAATCCCGTATGAGTCATTAGATTTGTATTGTATGAAAACGGATTAAATAGGTGAATATAGATCGAACCATATTCGATCCGGTCCAAATTCGATCCGACTCGTCTACTTGACACTTCTAGTAAATTATAACCTTTGGACTCGTGCATTTATCTGATTCACGAGATTAGCGGGGGAGTCTTTAGTCAGAATCGAAGTTTGCTAATTCAGGTCGGATCTTCTCGCGGGGGGGAAAAAAAAGGGAAGAAGAAGGGAGAAATCATACCCTAATTAATGGAGGAAAAAGTAATCCAAGCAACTACTGCTCCCACACGACAAGGCCGCCATCAGCCATCAAAATCAACTAAGCATGAGATTAGGAGGAAATGTTCTAGGTTTTGGCTATTCGACTTGCTAAGTTAAGGATCACCACTAGCATCTCATGTTTTGGTCGTGTCTTGGGGTGGGGCTCACTCTGGAATCAATCAATCAATCAAGAAAAGAGAAATTTCAATTGTTAGAACTCAGATAAGATCAACCACCCTCTCGCCCCACCCTTGAATGTGCTTAAAAAAAAAAAACCCCTAAAATTGGCTTTTTCCCTCCTTTCTTTTTCGCTTTGTTTTTTTTTTCTCTTTGCTTCGTCATGCATAAATACAAAAGTTGATGATGCAAACCAATCTCTCACCGGGTTGGGTCGGAGCAATCCCACCCTCTTTTCTCCTTATTATATAGCTTCAAGGCTAGACGATGATGATGACTGGTGAATGATGCTGTCAGCGCAAGTTGGAGGGACCGGTCTATTCAATTCAATGGGGACTTGACTCCCGTATGATGTTTGTGAAAAGATCCAAGAGAGAAAAACGGAAAGGACATGCTTTCATTACCTGATTCTTCTCGTTTTGTCCCCACTGACGCCGGTTCGATTATTGCTGCGTATTTTGCCGGGTTGATCCGTGCGAGTTTTCCGCCCACTTGAATCGGTCGGCGGACCGACCATGCGCAGCTCGTTTAATGTTTCGAAGAGGTCGGGGTCCGGAACAGGGCCTAACTGAGTTCGGACGACGGATGAAACAAACACCTTACGATCCAGCTGAATATAATGCGAGTGATATTGCACGAGAATGAATGAGATGAGCTAGGAAACTACTGGTCTCGTGTGTTTGGTCCCATGCAGACTCACGTCTTTCACGGGAGACAGCTCGCCGACCCAGGTTTAAAGCTTGTTGATCGGAACCAAGCGATCGAAGCGTTGATATTTGGGACGGAGGAAATGCCATGGCATGAAAACTTTAGGAATTTGCCAATTTCCATTTGCTTTTCAAATGAGGAAAAGTTACAAATTAAGGTTCGAACTACCGACCGAGGGGAGGTGGTGGTGGTCTGTAAGTGATAGTGCGATGTGCCGACGCGATAGCTCTCATCCGACCTTGTGTCCTACTTTTTGTAGGATGCTCAAACTCGTCGGCTTGGCTTATAAGCGTCCAGTAACACGGTAATATTGTAACCTACTTGGGAGCCTTGGGTTGAACCTCGGCACAAAACTATAGTTCCTGGAGTTGCAATGGAGGCCCACGATCATTTGTGATTGTGATCCACAAAGGTCTGCTGGGCCGGCTCAAGGCCTTGGAAAGCTTCAACTCCACTGAAGATGACCTTTCCTCCACTGCTGATAGCTTTCGATAGACTAAACTTGAACCTTGATTTTGACCTCGATAAAGCCGATGCCAAAACCAAGCTTTACTTCCTCGCTTACCGATCTATTCTGTCCCATCATTTAAAGCAGCGTCATCTCGAGCGACGGAACCCAGCTACACCCGGCCATCGAAAAAAGGCGAATAATGTCGACGCGGATCACGACCATTTAGCCGCAAATCTCGTGCACTTGAGATGCCTTCCTTACAACAAAAGTATTAAGTAGAGGGTCTTCACACGACATAGAGTGATGCTACAGTATCAAACTTTTACTAAGAAATCCACTCATGCCGTTTATCATTTTTGTGATCATCGAAATAAATTGAAAGAGCAAAGAAAAGGCGACATTAACCTAAGCAAGCAAGCTCAATCAAAGGAAGATAATAGAAGGAATCCTACCATTCTCTGAGTTTGATTTACATGTATGGGGTTCTGTCGAATCGTTTTAACTTTAAAATAATTGGATCATGATTCGTAAAATACGGCGTCGCACTGCATCCTTGGCGCCGTTGGAGGGCTAAAGGTTTTCCTGTTCTTTTTGTGTTTTCCCCCCGCTCCTTCAAGTTTGAATCCTTTCACTGGAATCGAGGTGACATTAATGTCGCGGGGTACAATAATGGAGGCACTTCGTAATCGTCAAAAAAGTGATCAGCTTTCGGTGCTGTCCGCAAATCTCGTGCAGCTCCTGACATCTTCCTTTCGAGCTCGAGTTGCAAAGCTTTTAACATCATTTGTCGACTAGTGAAGTTAACTAAAAGCAAGACACCTAAAAATAAAATAAAATGAAAGGATCGCATGTTTTACAAACATTACTTGCTTTAAGGTGGTAAATTTTACATATTCGATCCACAATTGATAGCACTTAACAAAAGTTAATGTTGTCCATTTCATATAACGTACAAAATACTTTTCCAACATGAGTTGACAAGCAAGATCTATAGTAAAAATAAATTTTGTCACAGTCCCATTAAAGATTTTTCAGCTATTGTCTTATTAAATAAAAAGATAAATTCGATTGATCACGTGACATTACATTGGTTGAACACATAACATTAATGCTGATGTGTTATACGAAATATACGTTCTTGAGACCTATATTATTCCTTCTTGAGAAATAACATCTTTTCGCATATTTCATGCTCTATAATATGGAACTATATCTCGAAATTGTACCATAGTTTTTCATCCCAAGCCATGATTTTGGAACAGATATGAACAAGAAAGTGGGATATCACATATTTAAAAGCCACGATGAATAAACAAGCAAAAAGTAAGAACCCTCCAATTCAATACGAACCCTAACCCATTTCTCACCTATCTCCAGTCCTCAGAAAACTTCACCATCTCTCTCTCTCTCTCTCTTACTTACAGGCACACACTAAGTGTAACCTTGCTTGTACCTCCGAAAGAGGTCCTCGGTCTTGGCGTTCCTGAAGGCACAACACCCGATCAAATAGACACATATCAATGCCACGAGCGCTATGATCAAGACAATGTTGGCTCTCCTCCATTCTTTCTTCAGGTTCGCAAGCAACCCAGCTTTGCACGAGTTGCAGTTATAACAGAGCTGGTTCTGGTCGTTGCTCCAGTTCAGGCAGTCCATGTCCGCCGCCGTGTTGATTGGGCTGATCCAGTACGTCGGATTTATGAAGGTGTACCCGCACTCCGTCGGGGGCTTACAACATCCCGACTGTTTAACAAAAAGAAAAGAAGGATAAAGACATGAAAGATAAAAGAACCCCAAAAAAAAAGGAAAAGGAAAAAACTTGATGGTAGAGACCGTAGAGTCGATGAATATTTGGTAAACAAATATAATAGCACATTGTTCGAGAACCTTCAAACCGGTTTTGCTTTACTTTCTCTCTCTTGTTCTTGCTGTTCATCGTTCTTCAAGAAACCACCCTAGCCTAAGATGCCGGCTAAGCTCTAGGAATTAATAAATCTAGAACGACCTGGCCCTTAAAACCCTAGGAAGAAAACCTAAATTGATGGAGTCTAAGTAAAACCTTAATCGCCATCTCAACTCATGTATCAGCACCCAGAAGATCCGGAGGAGGTGGTCTGTGCACTGTGAACTTAGGAGTAAGAATAATGCAAAGGAGTTGTTTTGGAAGGTTTATACACAAAGTGATTCTTATTCCTTCGTTAGAACTTGAATGGAAACATCATTTTCGGATGAATGAGGAAGATTTACACATGGCTAAGATTACCTGCAATGGAGTGATCTTGGCATTGAAGAAATCCTGAGCCATCCTGTAGCTCTGGTTCAACTCGGGACACATGCTGGTGGAGCTAAGGCAGCTCCTAATACCGTCCCACTTGTACGAGCTCTTAACCCGCCTCCTCAGCCACGCCGAGTAGTCGTTGAGATCATACTCCAAGTAGGCCCGGCTCGGCTCCGGGTGGCCGTGGCCCCGGACCGTCACCATGTACACGAACACCACCAGGCAGGTGAGCAGCACGATCATGACCAGCATCGCCACGAGGTAGAATATCAGGAGCCACTGGATCCTCCACACCCCTCCGATGAAGCCGGCGAGCGCCACCACCAGGATTAGGACCCCGATGATGATGACCGGCCACTGCAAGATCTTCACGCACGAGTTGTCGGCCTCCGTGGACAACCAGATTCCCGCCCCGATGACCGGGATCGATAGGAGGACGGCGACGAAGTTTATCGCCCCGATCACGTTGTTGCTCAGCGCCATAATTGTTTAGGAAACTATGCAGGCCAAGGAAGAATTTAGGCCTTAGTAGTTACGATGCCAAGCGAGATTTGCCATGGAGATTGAAAAGAGTAAAAGGTATAGTACAGTGGTGAGGAGAGAGGTTGGAAACTGGATCCAAGATCGAACTTTTTTGGCTGTCCACCACACGTTGGCCTGTGGGTTTTGGTTCCTTACCTTGGATGCATTAAGGAATGCTAAGTAAAGTCACGATGAAATGATAATGTTTGTATTTATCTGTATCAAGTTGATTTTTGGGTTGCTTCCATACGTCAAGTCACTTTAGGACTACCTTTTAAAAAAGGAATACCGTGTACAGAGAGACGTGTGAAGAAGATTTAAATGTATAATAAAAAGAAATACAAACTAAAAGCAACAATTTAACCATAGGAAACGAAATAATGGAGCAAGACGCGCACGAAATTAATTTTAAAGAATTTGGTTCGAATGTCATATTCAAAAATGAAAACTGTCAGACAATTTAATAATATTAATAGTATAGCTAGTTATTTCTGACAATATAATCTCTCCATCAATAAATATTTTATGCAAAATACGCGGTGGTGATCTGTGGATCTGCGGATCTGCGGATGAAATTGTACCATTCATGACAGTACTATACGAGAAGCATTTTTTTTAAAAGTCCAACTCGAAAAGTTAAATTAATAGATTGAGGGATGTCGCATGTATATAAACCCCATGATCAAGATGTGTCCGGTACTCCAACAAGATGGAAAAGAGGGGGAAAGGACGAGGACCATGAATGAAGAGATCCCTTCTTTAGATGCACATCCTTACTTGCATTCATTTTCAATAAAACAAATGCATAATAAATGGTTCTAGAACTATAATAACTCTAATAAAATGTAGGGTCTTAAATGAAAAATTGAGGATATTTAACTTCCACCTAGCTAATTTTGATTTCAGGATCTACATATAAGCAGCTTATTTTAATGCACATGCGCAAAAGGGTGGCTTGATGACACGGGGAAGAGATAATTTGGAACAGGGTTCCAAAGGATAGATGTTATTCTGAATGATAATGATGTCTCTTACAATATCTTAGGCGCCTATTTATTGGGAGGTCGCCCTTCAACAAACAATTAAAATCAAGTTACGAAACTAAGAAAAAAATGATGATAAAAGGGAAAGTTTTCAAAAAGCGTATGAAATTTTAGATCTTGCAATAATCAAGGAAAATGCATGAATTTGAAAATATTTCCAAAATCAATTGAGCTAGTTTGCATCTTCTAAGATTTCGAAATCTTCTTTGATTTGATATGTTCTTCGCTCTTATGACGCTCAAACATTTCAATATACTCATTTACTAACTGTTCTATATCAGTCTTCTCCACTTCGGAGGAACTCAACCATTAGTTATTATTAAGATAAAGGGGGGTATCCGGAGAATGATTCTCGGATAGGTCTGCCACATTGAATGTTGGAGAGAGGTTAATATCACTAGGAAGATCAACAACATAAGCATTGTCATTGATCTTCTTTGCTATTCGATAGGGGCCAACTTTCTTATGCTTCAACATGTCATATGTACCGATAGGTAATCGTTCCTTGCAAAGGTATACCACCACTTCATCACCCGCAGCAAATACTAAGGTTATGGTATTTATCTATAGCGGCTTGGTAGATAGTAGTGGAAGCTTCCAGCTGTTGCTTTACACCCTCTTGTATTTCCTACAATTTACTTACTAAGTTCTCAACTGCAATGTCATATCCCGTGACTTTAGGCAAAGGGACGAGGTCCAATGTATGTTGTGGAGTTCGCCCATAGATAACCTCAAATGAAGATTCGCTCATAAAACAATTGACGATGTTGTTGAAGACGAACTCAGCAAGAGTAAGATATCAATCCCATTGCTTTGGCATGTTACTATAGAAGCGTTGAATGATATCCGCCATAGTAGGGTTGACATCTTCATTTTGACCATCAGTCTAGGGATGTAAGAGCTACTATACTATGCATTTGTCCCATATAAGCACCACAAGGTCCTCCAAAACTGACTGGGGAACTTGGTGTCGGGATTGCAATTGATTGTCTTGGGCATACCATGCATGCGAACTACTTCATGAAAGAATAGGCTTGCTGCATGGGAAGCATCGGAAGTCTTTTTGCAAGGAATGAAATGTGTCATCTTTGTAAACCTATCTACTACTTCAAAAATAGAATCCATAACTATCTGGGTTCATGAAAGATCTAACACGAAGTCCATTGAAATGTCTACCCACAATCTAGAAGGATAAAGAGCAGTGTTTTAAGAGTGGCCTTTAGTAGTCTGACAGATGTAGGTTTTTCAAAAATCGCCCAACATCTCGCTTCAGTTGAGGCCAACAATACTGCTATTCAACCAAGGCAACAATTTTGTCTTGCTCCAAGTGTCCTTTGAGGGTGCCACTATGACGTTCTCGAATAAGTTGTTCATGCAAAGAGCTGCAAGGGATGCACACCAATTGCCAAAAAAAGAAACACAAGAATTTATCTTGAATGATCATGTCGCCTTGAGAGCCTTATGCAAAACACTTCTCCCAAATATTTGGAGAATCGTCCTCCTAAGCATAAAGGGAATAGAGATGGTTAAAGCCCATAAAATCAGTGCACATGGTGATGAGTGTCTCAGCATGATGACTAAGTGCATTAGCGACTATGTTCAAGTGGCCTGCCTGTTGACACCTAATTTTTAATCATCTTGTCTCCGTTTAAAATTAATAAAAAAATCTATAAAAATTTATAAAATTAAAAAATTCCACTTTGGAGACCTTGGTTAAGCATAGGGAATCAATTTTGACCAAAAAATGATTTTTCATATTTTCAGTATTTTTCGATATTTTTATTTTCAAAAATTCATTAAAAAAATCAAGAAAAATAAGAAAATTGCAAAATCAAGTTTGGAAGCCTTGGGCAAGCTTAGGTAACCATTTTTGAACAAAAAATAATTTTTTTTATATATTTTGTAGAAATTAGGAAAATATTTAATAAATAATAGCATTTGAGGCCACCAAAATACATAAAAATAGTCAATATTTTTTATTTTAAATCCCTTTTCATGTTGGCAATCACAAATTTAAACAATCCAATTCAGGGTTGTGTATTCCTTCACAAGCATAATCTCGAATCGGGCTTAAAAAATTCAATTTGAGTCAATTTATTTTCATTTTTTCACTTTTAGGAGTTGTGAAATTGTTCTATAATATTTCAGATTTCCATCTTGGCACAATTATACCCAGAATTACTCAATTTCGCAAAAGAGCTTTAATTAAATTCTAAATTATTTTCAGCGACAAGAAATGAGCTTAAATTTGACATGTGGTAAATTTTGACTAAACATAGGGAAGGTGATGCAGCCTTTAGATAGGTTACTCGGACAAAAAAGGATCGGGAGAACAACTTAGGAGCACAAGAACTCCACCACAAAACGAGATGAAATTTTAGTTCTACGCGACTTTGGGAGAATGAACGTAACTTTCTCGATACAGATTGGAAAATGAGTAGGAACTTCAATGGTTGCTCTTCTAGACCTCTAAGAAAGTTAATTGGGCATCGATTCTTCTAGATCGATGACTGCAACTCTTTAAGGATGCAGAATTTTGAAAACCCCCGACTCTTCAGGGATAGAGTGAAAACTCTTCTAAGTTCTCAAGGGAACGAACTCTTCAAGGTTCGGGATAATTGCATAAAGCAAATTTTCATTCATCAAGATTGGTCTCTCTACTATAGAAATTAGATGGCATTTTATAGCCAAAGAGAAACAAATGAAAAGACTAAAGATAAAGCTAGACCACGTAGAAAATTATAGAAACATTGAAAAATTAAAGTTCTTATAAACTAGATGACTATTAAGAGCGAGATGTTTTCCAATGTCTTCATGATTGTCCCAAGGTGTCCTCAATCTTCCAATACAAAAGGAATGACAAAATCTTCATTATGGGGTGGACTCGTAAGTTTCCAATGCAACGGGAATGACCAAGCTTTAATTATGAGGTGGACTTGCGGATGAGATTCTTGGTTACTGATTTGTATCGTTCATCTTGTCGAGCTCGAATATGGGCTGATCTCCTCGGTTGAGTGAGCTCGTCTTCGATGCGGGCTGCACATAAGGTGTGTCAAAAATTGTGAGGAAATTTGAACTTAAAGAAATATTTCTCTAGGGACTGAACTGCAAATACTTAAAATCTCAGGGACTATAGTGCAAATATCTAACACTTGAGGGATTATTTTACAAATAATAAAAAGAAGAGTTAGTGGAGAAATTAGAATAGAGAATGGAAGATAGAGAAGAGGAAATGGAGAAGGAAAGATGAAGAAGAGGAGATGGAGAAGAGAAGATGGAAAAAAGGAGATGGGAATAAAGAAGGGAAGATGAGATGAAAAAGAGTTAGTGGAAAAATTAGAATGGGAGATGAATGAGTATGTTATAAAAGGAAGAAGTGAGTTTGGGAAAGGAGATTTTTGGAGAGAAAATTTTGGATGTTTGAGAGGGTTTTGGGAGATTGAAGAAAATTTTGAGAGAAAGAAAATACCAAAAAGAGAGAGAGAGAATTCTGAATATGATGGGAGTTTAAAGATGGAGGGTTATTATCACTAATTCCTTCGTTAATTAATATAAATCAAGAGTTAATCCCTGTTGTTCGAGCCACAATCTTAATCCACAAGGTAATACGAGGTTCGACCATCAAATCCGTCAAATCAGATAAGGATCCTAGCCATTAAAATCTTCAAGAATTTCATTACCCAAATGGATTGATTTAAATCTCGATTATGTCATGTCGTACTCATATGTCTCCATAACCACATGTCGCATTCGTATTATAATTTTATGCAATTTAATTCTTGCACCATTAAACTCCAGAATAAGAAGGCCGACTCACCCACTGATGGTCCTTGATTTTCTGCAATTTAATTTCTGTATCATTAAACCCCACGATGGGTAGGCCGAGCCAAGGCTTAGTTCCCCGTTGGAGGTCCTTTATTTAATGCAATTTAATTTCAGTACCATCAAACCCCACGATGGGTAGGCCGAACCAAGGCCAAGTCCTCTGTTGGAGATCCTTTATTTAATGCAATTTAATATATGTACCGTCAAACTCCACGATGGATAGGCCGAGCCAAGGCCGAGTCCCCCGTTGGAGGTTCTTTATTTAATGCAATTTAATTTTAGTACAATTAAACTCCACGATGGGTAGGCCGAACCAAGGCCGAGCCCCTCATTAGGTATCCTTTATTTAATGCAATTTAATTTCTTACAATTTAATTTTAGTACCATTAAACCCCACGATGGGTAGGCCGAATCAATGCCGAGTCCCTCGTTGGAGGTCCTTTATTTAATGCAATTTAATTTCAGTACTATTAAACCTCACAATGGGTAGGCCGAATCAAGGTCGAGTCCCCCGTTGGTGGTCCTTTATTTAATGCAATTTAATTTTCTGCAATTTAATTTCAGTACCATCAAACCCCACGCCGAGCTAAGGCCGAGTCTCCCGTTGAAGGTCCTTTATTTATTTCAATTTAATTTTTTACAATTCAATTGTTGTACCATTAAACCCTAGAATGAGTAGGCCGAGCCACTTGCTGGAGGACGCAGCACTGCACAGAAATCGTTAGTTCACGCCTTCTTG
This sequence comes from Psidium guajava, assembly GCA_016432845.1. Classification (NCBI taxonomy): domain Eukaryota; kingdom Viridiplantae; phylum Streptophyta; class Magnoliopsida; order Myrtales; family Myrtaceae; genus Psidium; species Psidium guajava. Next base: position 2,330,122 of record CM028230.1, read on the forward strand.
CGGTTTCAAAGAATTTTAATAATTTAAAAATACCAAAAAATGTCATTTATATGCATTCCATCTAAAAAGTGAAAATATAAAAAAGAAGTCACTTCACTAGAACTTTAAGAATAACTAAGCTTAAGTTGCCAAATTAGGATAATCATGAAATTAAGGTACTAAAAGTGCATTAGTTTTAATTAACTAGTGTAACCAAGTCCACGAACCCAAAATCTCTGGTTCGTAGAAGTAAATTAGTTCTCCTACTAATTTATTTAGGTATTTAATTAACAAACCAAAAATGATTAATGGCGACTACAAATTCTAAAATCATTTGAACAAAAAACCAAAGTTGCGATTCGATAGGACTTGGGAGGGTTCGTATTAGGTTAATTAATTTAATCAACATGATAATCCGTTAACTTGGAAATTTTTATACCAAAAGAAAATTTTTAGGGCCGCGACACTGCCTTATGTTGAAGCACGAAGTTGAATTGCTCTAAAAAGGAGACCTAATATGCATGCATTCAATTTAGATGCTTCTGGCTCTTGATATACTTAGGTGCCTAATGCTCAGTATTAACGACAAACTCATGTTAATAAAGATAAGGTTGCCAATGCTTGATAGTGAGTACTACAGCAAAGTATTCCTACTCATAAGTAGACTATCGCCTACGGATATCATTAAGTTTATTGCTAAACTAGGCTATAGGCTTACCTTCCCAGGAGAGAATAGTGCCAATGTCTACACTACATGCATCATAGTCTAGTTCGAATATCTTTTCAAAATTCGGGAGCATCAATGTTAGTGTTGTAGAAAGTTTCTCTTTAATGAGAATAAAGCTAGGTTTTACTTTGTCACCCTAATTAGGGGTGAGCGATTCCAGGTTCCGTACAGGTTCTACCTAGAACTTGGAACATATCCGTTTATACAGGTTCCTCATTTTGTGGAACCTAGAACCTACCCTGCAAATCTTGGAACCTAGAACCTACCCTGTCACAGGTTCCAGGATCGGTTCCAGGTTCCACCTAGGTTCCATATATTTAGTTGAACGATTATAGTGAATAATCACATTTAATGACCGTCATCAACTGTTAATATTCACCGACCACAACTTACATTTAGAGACGAAAAATATGAAATATTAACAAAGTAAAAGTCTTAATGATAAAGTGATTATGTATTACACATTCAACATTTGATATTATGGAACACCGCAGGATGACGTAGAGACATATATCAAGAAAAAAAATATAAAAACTTGCTCCAGGGTCCAGGTTCCGGTTCTAGGTTCCACCTACCTAGAATCTGAAACCTATCCGTCAGAACAGGTTTCCTAATTTTTGGAACTTGGAACCTACTCTCCATACTTTGGAACCTAGAACCGACCGGTTCCATCGGTCCGATTCTTCAAATTCCAAGTTCTACCTTGGAACCATGTTCACCCTTAACTTAATGAAATTTTCCTTTTTCAGGCATTTGGTGATCGAGGCTATAATGGTACTAAAATTTCGGATGAAGCGTCTGTAGAATGTTGAGAGCCCTTGGAAGCTACGTACCTTCCTATTGGTATGGGGAACTAGCCACTTGCAAATGGCAAGTACCTTCTCCACATCAATTTGAAGGCATTTTGGTCTAATAATATGCCTCAAGAAGAGGAGTCGATCTGTCATGAGGCTACGTTTCTTCAAATTAATGTACAATTGGTTTGTCTACAAGGACGATAAAACACCCCTTAGATACTCCATGTGTGATCATTATTATATAAGAGGATTCCATCAAGAAGATCATCACAAACTTGCTAATAAAAGTTTTGAGGACGTGTGTCATCAAATGCATAAAGGTATTGGGTGATTGATGAGGCCAAACGGCACGACAAGCTATTCGTATAACCCTTCACTTGTTTCAAAGGTCATCTTCCATTCATCTTTCGGGAGGAAGCGAAGTTGGTGGTATCCATTATGTAGATCAATATTTATAAAAACCTTTGATGCATCAAGTCGATCAAGTATGTCGTCAAGCGAGGGATTGGAAATTAGCACCTGATAATAATCCGATTAATTGCGTGGCTATCGACATACATATGCATGCTCTTGTCTTTCTTCAGTGTGAGGAGTGCATGGACTGCACAAGGGCTTTTGCTCTCACACAAAAAGCCTTTTCAAAAGAGCTATCTCACTTGGTCTTGTAAAATTTGATTCTCTTTCAAGTTCATCCGATAATGCAATAAATTAGAGAGCCTTGCACTTGGAAGAAAGTTAATTTCATGTTGGAAATCCCTCAAAGGAGGTAATTCGACAGGTCAATCCTTTGGCATAATGTTGCTGAATGTTTTCAACAAGGGTTGAGGAGCATTAGGAATGAGAATAACAGCTTGTTGATCACCTTTCACCGTGATCATGTACATTCCTTCATGTTTGCAACGTTTAGCATAACACATGCACTCTTTTTCTTTGGAGCTTGAGGAGTATTATTATTCTTCGACTTCAAAGTAATCATCGTCTTTTTCCACATGAAGGGGTACGTGTTTTGTCGAGTCCGGTGGTTGACGTCAACATCGAACTACTATGAGCGTCCTAGCAAGACATAGCATGCATACATCTCCACCACATCACAAGTAATGATGTCCTTATAGGCCTTTTCAATTGAAATATGTAAACGATGTAATTGTGCTACCTTGAGTTTGGTCCCTTTGTGAATCCATCCGACTGTATGAGGGGAGGGATGTGATTATGTCTTTAACTATAAATGGTCTCCCAAGGCCTTGGACATTATATTCTCACAACTGCCATTGTCGATGATGACAATGCAGACTTTGCCATTGATAGTTCATTGGCTATGGAAAAGACTATTCCACTAGATTTCCTCTCTTCGCGAGGCAAGTAATAGTCGCCTGACGATATAGTTGACATACTCACACTGTTCGACCTCCACTTCTTCTTCATCCACCCAATTATCTTCGTATATAATGTCGTCGTGCTCAACTATATTGGTCATCTTTCGTCGTCGGCAGTAGCTTGAACGATGGCCTAGTTCATTGTACTTGTAGCATTTGATTGGTTGTGGCTTGGCATATGGATTTTGGACATTCAAATTGGTGTTACGGTTGTTTGCAGAGACTGATTCTTTGGGCATCCCAACTGTTTACACCAAAAAATGACCGAATTATTGGCATGAACGGGCGCGAAGAATTGAAGCACCGGCTTTGAAGGAGCAACCATTTTGAGGATAATATTTGGCAACGTGAGGAATAGATCAGAATTTTCGGAAACGTGGAACAAACGAAGACGTGGAGACGTAGACCATTCGATAGCACGGAGGAGTTCATATCTCCATTCGGTATACGTATGAAAGAGTTTCCATTCGGCATGAAGGAATCCACACATGGAGCAATGCATTCGGGAAGAATGAAGACAAAAGACTCCACATGCATTAATGGAGCAATTCGGGAAGAATGAAGACAAAAGACTCCACATGCATTAAATATACTTTAATGAAGCAATTCGGGAAGGAAAAGCACCGAATGAAGAAATGGAAGTAAAATTGCAACCGCATAAATCAAAGCAGTTATGAAAGACGGGAGCATTTTTGGTGGTGGAGCACACGTGGGAGCAGTTTTGATGGAACACATTCAATTAAAGAAAACTGCTTCAAAGCAGTTACGAAAGATGGGAGGCTTATAAATACTAATATTCATCAAGTGAAGAAGGGCCCCCCTTCTCGGCAAAAACAAATTCATCTTTCATGTATCTTTATTTTCAACATTTTAAATTTACCGTTCATGTATCTTTATCTTTCTTAGCATTTTAAATTCATCTTTCATGTATCTTCATATCTTTTAGCATTTGCGATTCCTTTAGATGTAGTTATAATTTTCAGATTTTCGTCGTCGAGTCAAACTCCGACATGAATCTTTATCGGTGGTGCTATGTCGTCGAGTCAAACTCCGGCATAATACCGTCGTTTTTTCCACATTGCCTGAATATTTCCGATCCGGAATCACCACAGAACCTGGTTTCCTTCAATTAAAACCGAAAGGTCACCTTCGGTGAAAAGTGTTTCGTTACGGATTATATTCCAACGAAACACCAACAATATTCCTCAAAATTCGGTTTGTATTTCTGATTTGGTTAGAGAATCCCGAACATTTGATTGTCTCCCCCTTCCAAATGATCCATGAGTGGAATAATTGTTTGCCTAAGTAGTAAGGCCAGTTCTTTCCAGTTGCATTTCAATCTCTTAGGCTATATCTTAGGCATCCTCAATAGAGAACAAATAGTGTAGTGAAACATGATCTTGGACATTGAGTTGTATAGGCTTGGACTGATCGACTTAGCTGCTTACAGTTATGGAATTGTTGAAATAATATTTGCTCATAATCAGTTGGAGGAATTGAACCTTTAACATTTGTTTCATTTGAGTCCACGTTTGGATGTGAGCTTTTCCTTGTCAGCATTGAGTTAATTGTGTCTGCTCTCACTAGGTTGAGGCGCTGCCTTTCAACTTGTATGCCTCCAATATTACTTGGTGATCCTATGCGATTTCCATGACATCAAAGAATTTCTGAACTTTCCAAAGCCAATCTAGGAAGTTTTCGATATTTAAGTTTCTGTTGAAAGTTGGGAGGTCAACCTCCACGAGTAGGCATGTCTAGGAGCTCACCTCCTCCTCCTCCTCCTCCTTCTCCTCTTCTTCTTCTCAATCTTTGGAATCTTCTTCTTCTTCTTCACAATCCTCTATATCAGCTTGTCAGATTTGTCGAGGTTTTGCCTCACATTCCATAACTACTTCTGGAACCCAAGTGGCTGAGCACGTTGGGCTAGAAGATTACTAGATATGGGGTTGATGGACAAACGTTGGATAATGACAAGTAATTCTTGAAACCTTCTTTTATTTTGCTCCACAAATTGGTTGAATTGAGCCCATGTAATAGGCTCGTTATCTCGGCCCTTAGCTACAAGGAGATTGACATTAACGTTATTAGTGATTGTCATAGGAGAAACCTGCTTTGATACCAAATGATGTAGAGGAAGAGCCCAAAGGATAAATGTAATTCTAAATGATAATACATCTTACAATATCTTAAGTGCCTATTTATAAGGAGGTCGCACTTTAGGAAACAATTAAATCAAATCACAAAATTATGGAAAAATGTTGATAAAAGGGAAAGTCTTCAAAACGCATTCAAAATCTCTGGTCTTGCACTAATTAAGGGAAACACGTGAATTTGGAAAGATAGCCGAAATCAGCGGAGCTAGTTTGCATCTTTTAAGATCTCACAATCTTTTTTGATTTGCTATGTTGCCCTCTCTTACAATGCTCAAACATTTCAATATACACATTTGCTAATTGTTCTACATCAGTTGGGCGCCTCAAAAAAGTTTATCAATGGCATAAAATTTGTTATCAGGAAGCTAACATGGATGTGGCTCTCTATGGATCGCTTGGGTCAAAGCACAAATGTTGAAGCACAGGGAGTTTCTGGCAGATAACTTCTTGTGCTTCTTCCTCTCGTGTGGGGAGGAAATTCTTGAAGTTGTAGGGCTGGCCAAGAAACTTTCACAGGTACAGGTTTCTACCTGCGACAGTGGATTTTGTTAGAAACACTAGCTCCACAGATAATTTGGTGATAGATTAAATTATTATATGTCCTAAGGCCAAGATTGAGCATACCTATATGTAGGTGGAACAAGGAGGATATTTTCAGGTTGATGTTTTGGGTTTATTTCATTGGGGAATTTGAGAGGAAAAAATGGGATTTCTTGCTTATAGAAAAATGGGAGAAAAAGGAACCCAAAAAAGAAGAAGAAGAGGAGCTAATGGAACTTAACGCTGTTAGAGAAATCGTCGAATAAATAAAAAAGGTTTCGAAGAATTGAGTGACACGATGTGGTGTAGAAAAATTATTATTGGTACGTCACGAACGAATGTGTCGTCTATGGAGATTGTGGAATTCATGCTTAAAGATTAGAAGGTGCTAAGAAAATGCGATGCGTTTTAATCGACTTTTTATTTTCGGTTATTGTTCCCAACATCAGTCGATGACCTGCCCATATGATATTTGGGCGGCATAGGCAGAACGGTCGAAGGGCCTTTATCGCATGTGTAGAAAAGATAAACGTCGTCTAGATGAATGAAATTTGTTATGTTGATGAAGAATCTTTGATATCTTTTGACAAAAGTGGCTCATTCTCGAGAGAATCAGATGCTCTGTGTGAAAATCTCCAGCGTGATCCTCGGACTTCTGAGTTTTGGCACCATGTTTTGTTGGGCAGTGGCCTCATACTACCCTTGTTCTCTCACAATTTTCTGCTCCTCCCGCTTTTTCCTTCTTAGATTTGCAAACTACTCAAAGCTTATCCAAGGGGGGAAAAAAAGAAAAAGGAAGAAGACTGCAATGTCTCTCGTGGGAGTCATGCCATGTACTCACACCCAGCTGCAACTACAAGGGGCTTGGACAACAACAGTGAAAGCATTCCTTACTTTCAATGAATTCCAACACTTAGTCAACAAGCCAGCATCTCCTGGGAAAGGAAAAAGAAGCAATTGAATGGGGTGGGAGGCAAAAGAAAAAGAAAGAGGGAGCAAAAAAGCAAAAGAAAGGAGAGGAAGAGAATATAACCCCATCAGCGAAAACCCCACACTTTCCTCTTTCCTAGGCAGTTCCAACTCAGCTGCTTTTCAGCTTTGCCTCAATCCTGAAATCTTTATCTTTGTCCCTGAGAAGTTGTCCATTAAACAGAAATTTGGCAGTTGAATCACTCACTGCTCAGACTCAGAGCCAAGCCACGAACTTTCCAATCCCCTTGCAATTCCAGGTATTCTTTGCTTCTTCTCTGGTTAGTTGATATAAACATCACGTGAGAACTGTCTCAATTTTATAGCATCTTCTGGAAAATTTCGTAGGTTTTTTCTCTAGCTTGTCCAAAAGGTGGAGGGGAATTTCCTAGAGTCTCCAAGTCGCTCTACTTATGACCAAGTTATGGAGTCTCCAGGATACCCCGAAACTTGGATACCTTACATGACCCATAAGGATTGCTCCCAAGGTCTCTGCAGCTTTTACTGTCCACAGTGGTGCTATGGTGCCCTGCCTTCTCCACCAACTTTTCGATTCTCAGATGATGACAATCCAGGCCCAACTTTTTCCCCACTCGTCATAGCAATCATTGGGATTTTGGCCAGTGCTTTCCTCCTAGTGAGTTACTATACCCTGATCTCCAACTGCTGTGGCAGCACCAACTCGAGGAGAAGAGAAATCTATGACGACCCGGATGCACAAGTGGAAGAAAACCGTCGCCCGTCGGTCCAAGAGCCATGGCAGGTGGCGACCGAGGGATTGGATGAGGCCCTGATCAAGTCGATCGCGGTGTGCAGGTACAAGAAGGGCGATGGTGGGGTGACAGAAGGGACCTGCTCAGTGTGCCTCAGTGAGTTTCAGGAGGACGAGAGCATTAGGCTCTTGCCCAAGTGCACTCACGCCTTCCATGTGCCGTGCATTGACACGTGGCTGAAGTCCCACTCGAACTGCCCGTTGTGCCGGTCCGAAGTTTTCATCGGTCCTAGCACTTTGCCGGCTCCGACTCCTGCTCTCCCGACCGATGGGAGCTCGTTAGGAAATGAATCCTCCCCAGATATCCACCAGGAGGAAATCGGAGATGATAATTCACCGGCTGCACAAGATTCAGGCTCAGCCGACAAGACGTCACAAATGAGTAACGCTCCTAAGACACCATCTCGGATTTTCAGCGATTTGGGGAACCATGAACTCGCGCACACCGTAATTGAGGTGAGGGAAAGAAGCTCACAGACGCAACCAGTCCGGAGATCTTTCTCTATGGATCACTTGTGTCCAACCTGTGTTTCGGTCGCTGGTACATCGCTTCGGTCGAACGGACAAGAGCGGCTAGTCATCGGAGTGGGCGAGTGCACAGGAAATGCAGAAGCAGGACCATCGAAGCATTCACTAGGGGAAGTACCAAAGGCTGATATTAAGAGACGGCTCTTGCACTTGCACTGTGTATGGGGAGTGAGTCCGACGATGTTGAAGAGATCGTTTTCAAGCGGGAGGATCTCCTTCCTCTCCCGGCACGGGAGGCCGAGGAACTCTACAATTGCTATCTAAAAGCAAATGCAAGTGGGACAATGGCAGCTGAAATTCGCGCGTTTGTTTGCGGCGAGAGTGATTGCAGCATCACCAGTTTGGTGGTTAATTTCTTAGCTTAATCAGCGAGATGGTTTATATGCCCAAAAATGTATGGTAGCCATTATAGCCGTGGCTGCCATGGAACTACACTGTCATGAGCATTGAGCTACAGTTGAATCGGGGAGCAATCTAGCAGCCAATTTGTAAGGCAGATCATTGCAAGAAACACAAGCTCGTTCACTTGAAAGGAGCATGCCTTAGAATGAGTGTTCGTCTTTCCGGGCCCAACATCGGCCTGACCGCAAAGCCCATACTGTTGAACGGGCTGAGCTTGGAATTATCCAGGCCCATCCAGGAGCAAATGGAGACTCATTCTAAGTCTCCGCGTTCTGGCCTCCAGAAACGTCCCGACTTAGACTGAATACGACAGTTTTCCTACTACTACTGCGCACTAAATCACCATGCGTTCATACCTGTTAAAAAGAAATAAAGCTTTTGAAAAACCGAATGCCTCAGAAAGATAAACGAGAATAGTCGAATCCCGTGACTGAGAGCACCGACTTATTCCATATCAAGTCCCTTGTGGATGTCACGCTTTCCCATTTGACAGGCATTTTTGTAAGTTTCGTTTCGCCATATGATATGGTCGATGCAGTCGATAGTAAACATAAGAAATGTGCTGGCACGGTTTTTTTTTTTTTTGCTGTGTCTCCCTCCAAGTACATGCGCTCCTATAGGTGCGTGGTGTGTATAGAATTCCTTGATTAAACCCATGCCCAGAAGCTCCAACCCATCAACAAGATGCAAGCAGGAATTATGGTGGGACATTAAGTTAAGAGTGTTGTGCTTTAGGGAATGTAGAGGTGAATTGTACTTTGCTTAGATAGTCTCAACCTTTTGCAAAAATGTCCAGCGACATCTACCTATCACCTTCTCATTAACTCTCCCCGGTTTCTCCTCCATGGTTCTATGTTTAGTCCTTCGTCGACATCGATTTTTTTTTTTTTGCACAGTTGAGGCACAATACAGAGGGAATGTGTGAGAGCAAGAGTGAGGATGGAGGTTATCATCATGTCTCCTAGTGGTACACAAGAAGACACGAGCTTTAATGGAGGCATATGGGTTCTCTCTCACGCATAGAAACAAATTTGAAGACCGATAACAACTATGGAACAACTCAGAAGTCCCAAAAAAAGGAAAGAAAAAAAAGAGCATGGATCCGATCCCACAAAACATCGTCACTCATATGTTCTTGCAACGGGAAATATTATCGGCTAAACCTAAAAGGGTTCGTGACAGAACTGATAAATTTAAGAGGTTTAGGATCAGTTCACGCACAGCGCATTTCGTGAAGCGGGTATGTTCCATGGAATTGAGCCTGGATCTAGAAGCCAACGCGAAACACGGTAGACTGATAGAGAAAAAGATACTGCCAAAGTCGAACGGACGTGATAGTTGTACCGCGTTTACACAGGGCGATCTATATGACAAAGAGACATTTAACCGGGGGCGCCAATGGAAAGCATGTGAAATTCCTTTTTTTGGGCTCATCCGGCGACAAAATCTTGTGGGCAAAGTTTAGGGGACGACCCTGTTCACATCTTCGTTATCGCCACCGGCAAATGGATCTTATCCTCCACCGAAGAGCGACCAATTGGAAGGATGCCCTCCAGTTTAAGGTTTAGCACAGTATTGTGTACTTTATGGTGGGAACCAAAAGATGCTTTTTCATCTCGTCAACATTTGCAACCAGCGATAGAGACAGAGAGTAGATTAAGTTGATGAGTATGTGATTGAAATTCCCATAATGTATAGAATATTGATATATTACATGAAAAGTTAAGTGACAAAATTTAGATACGCGTTGACTTCTTGAGGAATATAGTTATCGGTTGAATATAAGTATCTCGAGACATTCTTTAAACCAATCTAAACTTTATTGAAATAGGTCCCTCTCTGAAAATCATAATCGAGAATTTCATCTCGTACGGCTCATAAAAAAATATAGAATAGAAAGTTCGAAACTCCAAAATATACCCATCGAATATAAGTATCTCACACCACCTTCTCGATGAATAAGTTTTTTAGTTGAAGACTAGTTAATGAACCTCCAGCATATGGCCCATACGGGGAAAATAATTAAGCAGAGAAAAGACTTAAGAACATATTATTGTAAAAATTTTCCAAAGAAAAAACATAAGATTTTGTTTCCCAATTCTTAATCTGCAAAAATCACATAACCAATGTTATAAGCTGGCGAATGGAGTTTTCAAAATACTATAACAAAAGTACCTAGAGAAAGTAAAATTATGATGAACTCACATAAATATAAACGCTAAGTTGGCAATAGATTAGGCTTGTTAAAATGGCTAAAAATGCCTACAATTCCTCGAAAAGTTTCAATTTTCATTAATATGTTAAGAATATTCTAAATATCTCTAAAAGATATCGAAAATATCTCTAATAAATATATAGAGTACTTCGATCGTATAAATTTTTGCTAGCTTTCTTCTTTTTGGCACAGTAGAACACACACATGACCTACATCAATCGTTGATGTAGATGATAATCATCTTATGTGGCATAGCCAGTCGAGGTAGATAGTTTTTGAATTTTCTTTTAATTTTTTTTTGTTTCTTTTCATTTTTAATTTTTTTCCCGGTCCACTAACAAGCAAGGGCCAGGAAACCATAGTAGGCCCTCGATTATCCCAAATCCAGCGATCCGATGCCTTAACTATGGCCGGCGAGGGTGGCCGGTGACCCTTGCTGGCCCATAGTGTAAAAAAGAAAAGAAGAATACATACACATCATAATTTTTTTTTAAATATTGAAAAATTTTTCCGCATCAATGCCATTCATGCATGTCGGCATTTTTTCGATTCAAATTGGCCGGAAAGACTACATAGGCAAATGGTCCGAAGGTTGAGGACCTTCTTAGTGATTTTCGCCTTACTGCATACCTCTTTGTCAACCAATAAAGCTTATGAAATGTTAATTACCATGAACATTATTCTGTACCATAAGACGTGACATGTTTCTTCCACTTGGTGGACTTAATTTGTTCGAGATAGGTTCGGAGGATGATACTAAAAAGTCTGTTGTCTGGTGTAAAGAAATCACTTTCCATAGCGAACGAACAGTGACTCCTTATTCTCATCGATGTATTCGTGGATACATTCATGGATGTACATGGGACTTCAAGAGCAGTTGAATCAATCCAAATTCCTGATTTTAGTTCACCGAAATGAGTTATTTAGTCTATTTGGGATTATGTTTAGGCAAATGTTCCGCTTCTATTGCTGTCTATCCAAGAGTTGCTTCTCAAGCAGGGGCAATCCTTCCATGTATGGTCAGAAAGAAGAAAAAGTAAAGAGATCATATTTTTTCAGAGGGAAGAAAAAGCAATGTCCATTGAGTTACACCCCATACCATTGCCTGGGATTGAACATTTGTGGAAACTTTGCATCTCAGTCCAGCAAATGCACATTACTTTAATCAGATGCTCTAACCACTCTCTCTCTCTCTCTCTCTCTCTCTCTCTCTCTCTCTCATTGCTAGAACCCACTTTGACAGTCCAAGCTCTTTGATGGTTTCTGCTTTCTTTTTCTGGTGACTGCCCAAATGAAAAGGTACCCAAGGAAGCTAAACAAATAAAAGAACCCATTAATACATTAGTTACATACAGATAAGCAGAGAGAAATTCTAAATGCAAGAGAAAGGAGCCCCCCATGAAGAAGAGAAAAGGAAAAGAACAGAGAATTGGGATGGGATTCTGGTTATTTCAGCTGGATCCAGAGGGCAATCTAGGCAGCCTAATGTAGAAAAAAATATCAACAAGTTTCACTGCCTTCCTCAATTATTCTGAGCATGTGGTGGACAGCTCCTGCTATGTCATCTACTGAGGTGAGCTGGCACCCTTCTTCAACCTGTGTGTTCAAAGCACCAAAGACACCCTCATCAATTCAAAGCCCCTTTGTTATAATCCCAGAAAAATCCGAACTTGTTTCCTAAAACCATTAGCACAGACATTTGTTTCCAAACATGGAACACAAGCCAAAGTCGTGTAAAGAATCTGCACTTTTCTCTGCTCATGCTCTCTCCTCCTTGTGTCAATTAATACTAGAGCAGATTTAATAATGTCTGCTGCGGCTCCTTGGACCCCCCAAATATTAAATAATGTCTGCTAGAACATATGATTCTATAGTTCTCATAATGACTGTCCTTGAATTTTTGGTCACATTGTTGGGACTCAATCTGTCTGATAATGCAGCTTGAATCAAGAACAGAGAAATCATTGACCCAGTTGTGAGAGAGAGAGAGAGAGAGAGAAAATCGTGTAGGACATAGCAAGGACTTGTTTAGGTCGAACAACGTTACCTTGGCACTGATTGAGTAGAGGACCAGAGGGTCCAATGTGGTCACATTTAGGTGGAGGATGTTGAGGTGGAGGGCGTGAAACCCTGCAATCAGCCTCGAGAGCTGTCGAGGGTTCCTCCTCGAGAGGATCCTGAGGCTTGCGTGGGTCTCAATGAGGGTGACCTCGATGTCAGCAATGGCCGCCCTAGCGGTTGAAGCGGAGGAGGCCGTGTACTTGTTGGGGGCTTGAGACCATGTGTACTGAGGGTACATGAAGAACTGTGAAAATGGGGGTTGCCGGATTTTAGAGGGATCATCGTTGTTGGTGTTGCTGGCGGTGTCCGCTTCTTCATTGGTGGTGTCTTCACCTGCTTGGTATCGTGAAAGTTGGAGCTTTCGGGCTTCAAGGGACTGCAGGAGATGCTCTAGCTCCTTGACGAACTCAATGGCTCCACCAACTATGGAGGCTTGGTCACCCTTCACACAGGAAATTTTGAGCATCCACATGTTAGATCACAGATAATGAGAAAATAGCTGAGGCAGGAATCAAAAACTTGAAGCCAAAAACATTCTTGCTCTAAGACATGAATGCCTTTAAGCCGAGTTTCGACAGATATGGAATTCCCAGCAACATATTTGGAAGAGGAGAAGCATGCATGTTGTCTTTCCAACATTTCCAGACGAAACCCACATCACACTGTTGTTTCCCCACTTCAAATGACAGAAGGAACAGCCCAAGAGCTGATGATAGAGTTTGAGGGTCAACTTGAAGATGAACTGTTTCATTAGAACCATGCAGCATTAAGATAAATACTCCCCACCCACTACGAATTTCAAGTGTTCCAATTTCTTTGATGACCAATAATTCTGCGGGGGAAGCATGCTATGGAGTCAACGAAGACAACTTATTTTTTCCTTCCTTCCCCTGTTGTTGGGGGGAAATGCAGTTTTCAATAAGGAAGAAAGCATTAGTGATTTAATGGCCAACCCAACAGAAAAATTCTGCATGGAGTGTATTAAATGTGAAAGGCTGCTGTATCCCTCCACATATGATGGAAAAAAGATGGAGAGAATGAGAATGAGAATGTACACGGCCTTGTCGGTGTATTGCACTTAATGAACACAACACGAGAGACAGAGAGAGAACAAACCCTTTGGACATAGTACTCGGGCATCAAGGACCGGAGGACGGCCAAGTGCTCGTTCATCTGCTTCCGGCGATTTCTCTCGACGGCAATGTGGGTCATCCTCTGCGTCTCCGCCTCCTCCTTGTTCTTGCACACCCTGGGCCTCCTCTTCCTCTTCTTCCTCCCCTGCGCCGCCGCCCCCAGGCTGGCCGCCCTCCTCTCCCCGGACCTCGCCCGCCGGTTCTGCGGAGGAGGCGCCGGCGGTGGCGGAGAACCGTTGTTGGAGTTGGCCTGCAGAGAACAAGAACCGGCTGCAGCAGCAGCAGCAGCCTGTTCTTGATGGGGTTGTTGAGTGAGGTGGTGGTGGCTGTCGAAGAAGTTGGAGGCGGAAGAGTCGTGGGAGCTGTAGGGGGCGGCGGAGATGGTGTCGTAGATGATGAAGTTGAGGAGGTCGTTGGCCGAGAGAGCGTCTAGTGCCATCTTTTCCCTTTTTTATTTCCCTTCCTTTGAGCGTTTGAGCTTGGTGTGTGTTTTCCTTTCCTTTTCCTTTGGGGATAAACTGACTGAAAAAGACAACGAAAGACCAGACCACCGCTTCAGCTAGAAAGCTTTTTGCTATGCTTAGGGCTATGCTATGGAGCACACCAGCGCTTTTATACTTGGTCCTCTTCTTCTCTTAAAAGGATATTTCGAGACTTATAAAATCCCATGTCAAGTAATCAAATGGGTCCTCCCAAGATTCCGAATTTAACCAGGTGGTACCGATTACTCCGAACGAGATCATGCCCCCGAGAAAAACAAAACGTACTAATTCGACAGCGCGAGCTGCTCGATGGTTCGTCTTTGTTCCGCCTCCTTTAGTTGTCTTTCATTACACAAGTTCATAACCGAGGACGGAATTGAAGGGGGTGTTGTGTGGCCAATATTTTCTCTCTCCTTCTCCGCACGGTCACACAAAGATAGGAATTATAGCAAAGAGAATCCATCCAGCTTAGGGGAGGACATGAGCATGGACATGGTAAAAATGGGGAGAGAAGAGAGAAGGGAGAGAGTGCACGTGAGAGGAGCAGTGAAAAGGTGTCGTCCTTTTTCTGCTTCCAAAAAGTGAAGGGAAGGGAAAAGATTTAAAGCGAGAAAAAAAGAGAGAGAAAGATCATCTATCTCATCTCTCGCTCTCTCTCGTCCTTGTTTCGGTTCCCTTCCCGATTTCACAGACAAACTGCCAATTCTGCCACACTTTCTGCAATGTGGAGAGAGAGAGAGAGAGAGAGAGAGAGAGAGAGAGTGGGGACCCAAATCTATCAATGGACAAAGCATTGGATGCAAACAACGCGAAGAGCATCTATATTTATATGCTAAAAAGCAACTCCTCACCTCGCAATTCAAAGTTCAAACCTTCCTCCTCTCTTTGGTTGCGCTTAGGGCGAAAGAAAAGATAAAAATAGAATTTGTCGGCCCAGCTTATACCCTAACTCTCTCTCTCTGTCATCCCCCGGTGAAAATGTAGGCATTGGCATGACCCACCTAAAAAACAAGCAAAAAACACAATCGCAGGGGTTAAAAAGTTGTCTGGTGCGTTGCATATCTATCATGGGGTTTCCAATAATTCTCAAGAAACTGAGCCAAGCCATGCATGGGCATTGGCAGGGTGTGCTTGTTTTGGAAAAATGAAGTGCCACGGAAGAAAAGGGAAGGGTGTGGGGGGGGGGGGGGGGTTGGTGGGTTGGAGTGGGCGCAAAACAACCAGAAAAACAACATGCGAAGTCTGTCTGGCTACAAAGGATCAACAGGGGGGAGCAATAGTACTAAGTTCGTACTAATGAATTCATTGCTTTTTAGCATTTCCATGTTGGACATCGTCTTCTGAGAACGAAGCAGAGAGAGAGAGAGAGAGAGAGAGAGAGAGAGAGAGAGAGAGAGAGAGAGAGAGCGAGAAAGAGGGGATGGTCATGTGTGGCCACTCTTCCTGGGCGTGTGGAAGGTAATATAAGCACTGAATTTTATAGACACCGTGGCCTGTGATGGGTAGATTCTAAATGTGCTAAAAAGATCATCTCTATAGTCCCTCCCTTGATCATCCATTGGGGTTTGGCAGATTTTGCTCCCCCACTATCGTAGTAGCTTCAACCTCCCCTCCCTACCTCTTTCGGAGTCCTTCTGCCACCAAAAGTCTTGCCCCTACGTAAGATGATGAGCACATTGCCAATCCAGACGATGCTGTTGAGTTTCAAACCATTTTGGACATGCTCGGGTGCGACCGCTCCAATGAGGAACGAAGGGAACGTTAAGATTTGTGTTTCTCTATGCATATTTGGCGGGAGTTGCGCCGTACCTGGAAAGCTTTCAACTGTTGTTTTTTTTTTCTTTTTCTTTTTTTCAATATGTTGTCGATCCTTTGAGCGACAGTACTTTTGTTTTAACTCTTGGAATGGACACGAATGACACTCCTAATTGGAAACCAACACCGGAGTCCTTGTTACCCCGGTCAGAGGGTTGGCTTGTTTCTCCGACAAAACCCCCTCTTCCTTCTCACAATTATTGTACGTACTGTCCACAGCGCATTTCATTTGATCTTCATTGTCCAGTATGATAGCATTTTATCTCCATATTTCTTATGAGAAAGCAACACATTTACCGGCGGAACAGCAGTTATCATAATCCAAGTAAAGAATAGTCAGCGGTAAAGACAAAATACGTCAATACAAAAAAAAAAACAATTGAAAAAAAAAATCCAGGAATCGAAAAAGATAAGAATAACAAATGGTAATGCAATCCGGATATCCAATAATTTATCGAATTTCAAGGTACAAGTAGGCAACCGTCATATAAATAACGCAATAGTATAGGACAATTACAAGGTCGATCCACATACATTCATGCCCAAAGTAAAACTCAGAACAAAACATTATCCCTGGGGCTTCCTTAAAACTCGCATTATCTCGTTATTGCAATGCAATCATCCCATTCAAAGCACACTGGCTTTTCATTAAGCATACAGACCTCGAGCGACTCGGTCCCAAACGCCACAGATCGGGCAGATTCAGAGGAACGCACCACACCTTTTCTCCCTCATTTATCTATCCAACTGGGGAGGGGAGGGGAGGGGAGAGGCTCTTTGCTCCTTGCTTTCAACAGATAGATAGGACCGGATAGACAGGATAAGACTCGCAAGGTTCTACGTGCACTACAAAGAAAGAAACGAAAAGATACGGCTACGTTTGTCCACGCATCAGAAGATTCAGAACCACAAAGGCAGAGTCAACGAAGATGTCCGTACCCATCGGGGGGAGAGAGAGAGAGAGAGAGGATGCAGGCTAAAAGAATACCGGGACCTGTAGCCCCGTTTCCTATTTCCATTGTTGTTCGATTCTTTATTATTAGAGGAAAAAGAAGAACTGATGAAGTGAGCGCGATCGTTGAGGTGGTGGGCCCGGTGGTGGGGGTCGACCTTCGTTGGACAATTATGGTCCAACCTTGTCAGAGACTTGCAGGTAAATCCATGTGATCACCCAAGCTTCTGACCTTCAGACCAAGAAAACTACTTTTTACCAACAGCACCAATCATTCATTCCCTCAACCCCCCAACCCCACTCGCTTTTCTTCCAGAATAACGGCACGCGCTAAATCTCTAATCTCATTCTATGTGTCCAAAAGAGCTAATCAAATTAATCAAAAGAGTATGCCATCTGGGTATGGAAGCTCCTTCTCGCCAAAAGCAACAACACGTCGGGGGATTGAGAGATAAACAAGAATCTATGCATGCAGACGACAAAACCAACCCAGCGGACACGTACATGACCTAGAAATATAATATCAGTTGTGTGCTGTCTTTTATACAGAACCAGGCAGAGCGACTGGCCATATGGGCATGGGCAACTCAACAAGCTCTAGTGTAGCATGCATCTGCATGTGCTCATACATGTGTGCACCAGCGATGCGTGTCCATTACATGCTTGCCGTCTCGCCTCGGGACCATGAGATCGAAAAGGATTTTTCTTACCTCTGCAATTTGGTTTTTTGTTTACCCCCTTCTCATCTCGATCAGTGTGAAGAGAACAATCCATTCTGCAAATTCGTTAATTATGAGTTACAAGAATTCGATTAGCTTAGTTCCTCACGCTAGATATATTAGATTGATGATTGAAATACGAACCAATGTTACTAGCAGTGGAACTCTTTCCCAATGCAGGGGTGCCAAGTGCACGAAAGTTGAGACTTCAACATGCTAAATAATCACAAACAAAGAGGATCAAAGTAGAATTCCCTACCAAAACTTTATCCTGATGCCGTAAAATTCTAAAGTACCGGTGATCACAGACAACAAATAGGCATAAAGCAATAAGATGGCTAGGGACGTGAGTGTTGACGCAAATAGAGTCTCGAAAAACAAGTTAACCACACCCGTCAGCACATTTGCCTGCATATAAGCAGAAGTAAACATTAGGTGATATCAAGATTCAGCAACATAGTTTCCACAAAAAGCACATTTGCTGTACCAGGAGGAATGAACCCAGTAAATTCCGGTTGAATGCATCTTCAAGAATTGAACTTCTGCTCCCACCAACATAATCAGAGAGCATGAGTATGGCTAATACCTACAAAGCATGCCATAGTCTCAACCTCGAGAGTATGCAAATTACCATAAGGTGATAGCACCGTATGTTTGCACAAGATAATTATCCATTGGAAGAAAACGAACGTCTAACTAGAGCTTAAGTTACTGTTCTAAGCAGTTCCACATGCATCTCTTTCAGAAGATCAAAGACTTGTTTGTTTCCACTTAAAAATAAGCAAAACGTAATTGTTTTTTTTTTGGTAAGGTAGCAAAACGTTATTGTTGCTTTCCAGCCAAAATCAAAATACTATTCAATTAAAAAAATTATGACAAGGCTGGGTGAAAAGGTCCAAATGTGTGCGTGGCAAGATTTAGATTAACAAATAAGTGGAAAGGACGCATGTGTATTTCCCATGATTGCAGCATGTGATACATTGTTCAGCACGAGATGACTCATGGATGAGTGAATCAGAACATACATATTAATATTTTATAATGATTAACTATGCCAGAATCTTTATAAAAAAAAAAAAAGACATGATATTGCTCTACCAGGCAGAAAACAATCATGCGGTATAGCATATTTCAACATGCTTCTAAACTTTGGGCTTCACTATGGTACAGGGAAATAGCAGTGACCTGAAAGTTTTGTGCCAACACAAGAGTAACATAAGCCAGGTTGCACTGCAAAAAAGAGATCAATCTTTTCTTAAAGCTTAGGTAGAAGATTTCCCTTAGTAACGATCAATGCAAGCAAAAAAATCTCACCATTCTACGTGAAATATGTTCAACATGCCTGTCCAGAAGTATTGTCAATAACCTGCCACATGCATTGAGAGAAAAGGGTTAGTTCATATCCGATCCATTAAACATATTGCAAGTGACAAAAAGATGAAAGGCTCTAAAAAAACGAAAGAAAAAAAAGATAACAAGCTCATACCAGAATAGAAGTGCAATAATCCAGACCCTTCTTCTTGCCCATTCTTTGCCGCTCTGTGCGGCAGGGGTCTGGTTTCCGAAGAAGAGATAATTGCCTAACCGAACGCCAACAAGGTACATGCCCCAATATCCTGTAACAGGCCATCAGCTTACTAAACATAAGCCAATTGAGGGTGAAGAATTGTTCATGAAGAAACTAAAACACGAACTGCCAAGCAATTGAATATTTTTGAAAATGAAATCTATTGCTCAGTGTTGCCAGGAGAGCATGGCTCCCGAATTAACTAGCATGTAAATAAGTTAATTACAATGCATTCCAAGGAACCATAGCTTCTCCAGAATTCATACTGAAATAAAAAAACCTGGAATTTATCCATGAAGAAAGGGAATTAAACCATTGGACTCATGTGTATTAACCCCCTCCTCCCTTGCTTTCACAATTCAACTCCACCATGAAATGCAATCAATCCACATAATTCTGGTTAAGATGCCAATCCAGACCCTAGCCAACTGAAAGTCAACTTCACAACAGAGAGAAGCAGTTAGTTAATTCCAAGAAGTCCTTACCAAAAATGCTGAATATTCCTTCCTTATTCTGACTGATGATGCTGGAACCTCTTTCACTGGAAATTAGATAAAAGTTTAACCCCTGTATGAGGCAACTTTGATAGCCTGAGGAATTAAAAAAGTCATTTTACTTGAAGACACTAAGTAAAGTACTGAAGATGCTTGATCATGCAAAAACATATCACGAGTATTAAAAAAGTACCTATCAAAATTAAGAAACCTAGTATCCCGCAATTCTTGGGGGAAATGTTTATTAAAGAGGTTAGCAACGAGACGGCAGCAAGGGTGAAGAAAAAATTCCAGTGCACTCCATACTCACCAACATGAACCTGAAACACGGAGGCAGAAGACTGACATATGTAAGATAGTAAGAAGCAATTATAAATGCTTACAAAACACATAATAAAGGCAATAAGTCTATGTCAGAGATGAGCATGTAGACTGCGTGTCACAACATTCTTCTCTTTCGACAGCTATGAAGCTTAAATCACGAACAAACTGCAGTAATCATCAGAGATTCTCAAACAGAGGTCCAACAGGGTCTAAGAGGATCAACCCTCCAAAAGTTACCAAGAGAGAATATAATGCTGCATGTGGCATATTGATAAGACCACTCTGCTATGAATCATGTTTAGTTTAAAACAACAAACAAGAAGCACAGAAAGTGTGAAAGGATCTTTGAGTTCGGTTTTTCATAAGCTTATAGTAATTCTTTGATAAAAAGGAGAGTATCTGAAGCCCATGGTGATAGCCACCTGCTTGAGAATCCTGGGTAAAATAGAGTTCCTATGACTTACCTAGATGCAATTGGTGTAAATAGTTCTATGAATACCTCTTTGGCTTAATAAAGACCGACAGACTTTGAGAAGATACTTACCCATCAAGAGGAGTACTACCCTAAGTCCAGTCTCTCTACGCTCATGTACATGTCTACCTATTGAGCACCCTTGAGGATGATAATTAACTGTCACATATGCAATGAAACAATGCAAATGCTGGTAGCATAAAAGCAACTTAAGAGAAGATATTCCACCTGATAATCCACACCAGCTGTAGAAACAAGACGTCCAAACCCTAAAGCAATTAGAGGACTGGCATTTCTTAATGCTATCATCAGATTCCTGACAAAAATATTAGAAGAAATGAAAAATTAAAACCATCAAAATTGACCTTTAATACACGTTATTGATAGGTTGACTACTTTCAACTTTTTGCACCTAATGTCACAATCTTTCGATCTTGTGTATTGAACCATTTAAGGATGTAGAGACTAATAAATGGGAGAGGGCGGGAACACTCACGTAGATGAAGAAATATTTCGAGCTTGTCTTGACACCAAAGCATTTGCCAGTACAAATGAGCCAACGCCAAGATCCATCTGGACAAGACGGAAACAGACAAATATGTCTAATATGCCAGTACAAGCAACTTGTTATTTTTATTTTTTTTTTCTACTTCAAGTATTGACCTAGTTCAAGCTACTTTTAAAGATGGTTCTGTGCCAGCTTTACGATTGAAGAATAGCTTACTGTTTGAAACAATTGACTTCAACCCACAAAACTAGCACCACAGCTCTATGTAAAGGTGGCCACGGCCCGATTTGGGCCTGGAACCGACCCGGAACTGGATCGGTCAAAATCAGAACCGGCCTGTTGACCGGTTTGGCGGTTTGGAACCGGAACCGGCCCATAACCGCTGGTTCAAAACTGGCAGTTTGGAACGCCCCGGACCTCTATTAGAGCCGTTGGACCAACGGCCACCACCCTAAAAAATAAAAAAATAATAAAAAATTAAAAATGTATTATCCAAAATTTATAAATATCCCCTCTTCATCTTTCATTTTTTCACACCAATTCTGTCAAATTCTCTTAAGCTCCCAATTCTCTCAAACTCTCAATTACTTTCTCGATTGTCTAATTTCTTATTTTTTTATTTATTATCTTCTTTAATAATTTCATATTGCAAATTATTTTTTCATACCCTATATCTTTTGCATTATACCATTTTTTTTTTATAGGCAAATGGAAGTAGAGCTAATGGTAAAGGTAAGAACACAATGGAAGAATCCAATTATCATCAACATCAACATCAACATCACCTTTATCCCAAACCAGTTGGGGTCGGCGGTCGATGAACCCAAAGCGAAAAGCTTAAAATATACTAAAATAAAAGTAAAAATATAGTTACCCAAAAATAAATAAATAAATAAACAAACAAACATATAAATAAATAGAAAGCACTAAACAGGGCACTCTGGAACATAGGAAATCTCCCCTTCTACAATGCGGATAGCTTTCCTCCACTCCGTCCTAAGGCAGACCATACGCCAATCTATTTCCCACTCTATTAAATCTTGTTTTACTACCTTCCCCCAAGTAAGTTTCGGCCGATCTCGTCCTTTCTTCATATCGTTTTTTCGGTAACACACTTCTGTTCTAATCAGAGCATCTAAGGGTCTACGAAGAATATGTCCAAACCATCTCAATCTATGTTCTCTCATCTTCTCTGCCACCGGTGCTATTCCAACTTTTCGTTGAATATCGTCATTTTTTATCTTATCCATCCTTGTATGACCACACATCCACCTTAACATTCTCATTTCCACTACTCCAATTTTATGCTCATGTTGTTTTTGTACCGGCCAGCATTCAGCTCCGTATAGCATTGCAGGTCTTATTGTTGTTGTATAAAATTGTCCCTTTAACCTAAGAGGGATTTTGCGATCACACAAAAATCCGGATGCACTGCGTCATTTCATCCAACCTGCTTTGATTCTATGGCTAACATCCTCGTCAATCTCTCCCCTCTTTTGCAAAATTGATTCCAAGTATCTGAAAGCATCTTTCTTAGGTACCTCCTGTCCAAGCATATCCACAGGTTCTTGATCATCTCCTCTTGTCGTGGCGAACTCACACTTTATGTATTCCGTCTTACTCCAACTTAACGTAAATCCTTTGGACTCTAACGTGTTTCTCCATAATTCTAATTTAGCATTGACCCCAGCCTTGGTCTCATCAATAAGGACAATATAATCTGCGAACAGCATACACCACGGCACCTCATCTTAAATATCTTTTGTTAGTTCATCCATAATTAGTGCAAAAAGATAAGGACTCAGAGCCGAACCTTGATGTAAACCTACTGTGATCGGAAAATAAATTGATGTGCCATCACAGGCCTTCACACATGTAGTAACACCATCATACATATCCTTGATTGTCTCTACATACTTTAATGATACTTTTTTCTTCTCAAGAATTCACCACAAAACTTTTCTTGGGACCCTATCGTATGCCTTCTCGAGGTCAATAAATACCATATGTAGATCCTTCTTCTTTTCTCGATATCTCTCCATCAACTGTCGTATTAAGAAGATAGCCTCCATGGTAGATCTTTCTGGCATAAATCCAAATTGATTTACAGAGACCTTGGTTTCTACCCTCAAACAATGCTCAATAACTCTTTCCTACAATTTCATTGTATGGCTCATAAACTTAATGCCTCTATAGTTGCTACAGTTCTAAATATCCCCCTTGTTCTTGTAGATAAGCACCAGAATCCAATTATCATAATTTTCATAATTATGCAAATTTGGGAGTTGATGTAGATGATGAAATCAACATTTCCCCTAATATGGAGCAAATTCCCAAGCAAGAGAGTCTTCATCCTCCGACTGCCACCGATGCCGAAGAAATATCAACAACAAAGGAGCGGTATGGTTTATCCATCATATGGAAGCACTTCACGAAAATGGAAGATTTGGATAAGGGTCCAAATAGGTATAGTAAACATTGTACTAAATCATACAACTTTGTACGTGGACAAGGATATGGCACATTTACTCGGCATCTTAGGTTGGAACATCCAACCGAACTGGAAATTGACACCAGCCAACAACAAATTTCTAGGTATGTCAATCTTAACACTTCTCCTTTATTTCGTTTTAACGAAAAAACTTATAGAGAAGATTAGATAAATTTATTTCCGTTGAACATTTATCATTTAGTTTTGGTGAAAATTTTGACTTTAATCAATTTATACAAAATGCATGTACTCCACAAGCAAAACGTGTTCCTAGAAATTCACTTAAACGGGAAATTAAAAATCTTTATAGAAAAGGAAAAAAAAGATTTACAAACTTTTTTTTATGAATTTTAATGGACGTGTGTATATAAATAACGATATTTGGAGTGATCATTGGCAAATTAATTCTTATATAGATGTAACATATCATTGGATAGATGACGATTGGAATATTCAGAAAATAATTATTACATTTAGAATTTTTTATTCTAGGCATACAGCAAATAGTATTTATAAATTAATTAGACAAATTTTAGAAAAATATTATTGGTTTAATAAAATTTTTTCAATTGGTTTTGATAATGCCGTGGCAAATATCGCTTCGATTGTTGAACTTGAAAATATTTGTAAATCCGCTTTTAGTGGAAAATTTTTTTCACTTTAGATGTGCTTGTCATGTTTTAAGTTTATGTGTACGAAATGGTTTAAAACTCTTCAAGTTTTTCTCAACCTGATAAAACAACAATTCGATATTTATGAAAACATCCCCAAATAATGAAAGAATGAGGAAAATTTTGTAAATTAAATGGGAAAAAAAAAACAAAAAGATTTTCAAAAAATGTTCCAAATCATTGGAATTCTACTTACGAGTTGCTTAATGAATCTTTTACATATAAAGACTTATTATGTGCATTTATTTCAAATAATATACCTGAATTAATTTATACCCTCAAGAATGGGATAGTTGAAAAAATTTATAAAAATTTTAAAAGTTTTTAATGACGCAACTTATATTTTATTTGGTGTTTATTATCCAACTATGCATTTATTTTTAATAGAATATATTAATATTGTTTGAATTTTTGAAGAAAATGAAAATGATGATAAGTTAGATGATATTATTAACATAATGCGAGCAAATGGCTACATTATTGTGGAGAAATTCTTATTATTTATTTAGTTGCTTCTGTTTTTTATCTACGTTGTAAATTAGATGGTTTATGTAATTATTTGAATACATATTATGAATATTTACATTTAGCTCATACGATATTAAAAATATAGAAACAAATGTTAAAAATGTAATACTAGAATTATATAATGAATTTTATAGAACATATAATGTTATAAGTGATAGTGGAAGTGGACCTCAATCTAGTAGCTTACAATGTAAAGACCCATATAACATTAATAGAGGGTACTAACTTTTAATTAAAAGACAAAAAGGGAAAAAAAGGTGTAATAGGAAATAATTCTAAAATAGAAAACTATCTAACCATTTCTTTTGAGTTTGATGAATCTGAAGGCAGCAGAAGTTTCAGTATATTGGATTGGTGGAAGAGGCATTTCACCCAATATCCAATTCTTGCTTTCATTGCAAAACAAATTTTAGCAACTCTCTGTTCAACAGTTACGATAGAACAAGCATTTAACGCTGGAGGTAATATTTTATATGAACAACGTTCAAAATTAAGTCTCGAATCGGTGGAGTTTCAAGCTTGTGTTGACGATTGGACAAAGGCTCAATATAGACAATAAGAGATAGATCACAATAATGAATCTGAATTCTTTGATGATGGAGACGCCACCATCACCGATACAGGAATGGATAGCGATGATTGAGGATGAGGTAAGTATGGGGTTATTAAAGGTAAGATAACTACATGGGCTTTGATTCTTCTATCTCCAACAAGATATGTGGGCGCTTAATGATAAATCATTAAGTTCAAGCCCCCTCCCCCTCCTTTTTTTTCCCCTACATTTATTTGATAATACATTATTTCATAATTTCATAATTCATTATTTTCTTTTATTTCATAATGCATTATTTGATAATTTAATTATAATTTAATTATAAATTCATCACAAATTAATTTTTAAACTCAAAAACTAAAAAAAAAAAACAAAACCGATTCGGAACTAATGGTCGGCGGTTTGGAACCGCCGAACCGGCCAGGAACCTCTGGTTCCTCCAAATTGGAACCAAAACCGGCAGTTCCCGAACCGTGGCCACCCCTAGCTCTATGATATAGGAGGAGCTCATGCATCTTACCAATCCAGTGCCAAAAGTTTCAGTTTTAGCGTATCTCCTTGGGAATATTCTAAAGTCAACAGCCAAGATACACAAACAAGTCACGATCATCTGCAACAATCAACCTCGTTGGGCAAAACTATGTATAAGAAACCAGATAAGCTGCTAAATAAGCTGTAAAATGAAAGAAAAGCATCCAACTTGAATACCATGCACACCCTGTACAATGAAATATCTGTCCTCAAAGAATTAGGTGCCACTCTTGAAGGAAGAGAAGAATAAAATCTGCATGAAACTATCAATACTTGGGTCAGCAACAAAATAGAAGACATCCTCTCAAGCCAGCTGTGCAGGAAAGCATCCTGTCTTATACTGCTCAGAAAATTGAAATAAGAACATGCAGTCTTGAGAGCACATACATGCAGCTTATATATTTTGTATAAAAGTCTAATGTATCAGCACATAAGATACAGAAAAAACGGTATTAAGAGTGGACCTCTTGATTGCTGCAGATAGAACCAGAGAAAATGTTAACAAAATTGTTGACAAGTACGTCCACTCTGATAGAACCTGAGACATGTAAATTCATTTGTGATTAGAAGCAGACTAGAGTGTGTAAAATAGGTAAAGAATAGCAGGAAAGATCATGATTAGCCTATGCAATGGCTAAAGTGTAGCAACCTAATGCAGGAAATATCTCTCTCCATTCAAGCTAAGATGATAACACCGGAATTTGCTAAAAGTGAAAGCACTTGTTTCCCAGAACAGATCTTGAGCAACCTCATAGTTGAGTGGTATGGAAAATGAACAGCATTACATAAATCATGTTCCATTTTTCTCTTTTTATCATTCAAAGAGCTGAGTTGCTAGTCTAAGAAACTTACAGTGAAAGATAACATTATGGGGACAATAATGCATAGGTAATCCATTGTCAATGTCGCCAGGTAAGCCCTCCAGCTCTTAGGAGAAGCCAATGAGTCATGGTTTCTCTTTGACGAAGCATCCTTGCGACTGAGGTCTGCCGAAATAGATTAACATCAGAATTTCACTATCAGCTACAGGTATGTTACATTACAAAAATAACCCTTCTGAGAGGCCATTCCATAAAACCTAAGAGATACTGGCTAGGGCTGCAGGCTCATGGCAAGTGCCAAAGGTATACAGGAATTCTGTGCTCTGCTATTAGAAGCGAGGCTCTGCCTTTTTAAAATGGTATCAAGTTTGGTTCATTTTGATAAGTACAATATATTTGGTATGGGCACATTAAGCCTCTGTTCTAATACATTGAATTAAGCCCCGGAACCATACAGAGGGATCAAATTTAACCTTTTCATTTATGCCCTCCTTTATAAAAGGGTTGAGCTTGGAATTCAATTATAGTTACAAACATTTCACAAACTCAGCCCCACCACAGTGCGGACTGGAGCTTCCACATTCACTTAACCATGAAACTAGAACATTAATTACGCGACTGCTACTATTATCACCGATGGAAACACCACTGCCACAACATCTGTCTGCCACCATGAACACCATCAATGTCTAACCCAATCCCACCCTGCTACCACTCTACCATCACCGCCACATTACACAACAGCTGCTGTCAATGCTGTTTATTGCCATCACCACCTTAATCTCTAGCATGACGGCCATCTCCCCCACTAGCACCTTCTATCACCATCACTGAAACATTCTATGTCACCTTTACCACCAACGCCTCAGCTCCGAGCAGGTCAACAAAGGGCGCCACCATCTTCACCTGTAAGCACAGGCAACACTTGCACCACCATCCACCATCACATTTTCAAGCTCAAGCACCCTCGCTGAGTTTTCAAATTTCGCAATTACAAGCCAAGTAAAGTCTGGAGCCATGCCAAACATGAACCCTAATAGCAACGGAACCATGTAACCTTAAATTGTCAATCGACTAGAAGAGTGCAATGCCAGAACCCAGCACAGACAATGTCACAAGCATTCGATACGGTAACAGCTTGAAGAAAGCAAAAGATCGGTACGGGATGCAGAGCGAGAGCTGAGCGAGTGTCGCAGAAGCACAACAACCTGAGAAGATCGAAATAAAGCGAAACAACAATAAGACCGCCGCCAAAGCAGAAGCTAGGAGCGAAGAAGCGGGCGGAGAAAACTGAGGAAGGGCTTACGGGGACGATGGTTGAGAGAGCAGCGATCTCGAGCATCGACGATCCCGTCAGATTGCTGACGAATCTGGCCAACACGAAGGATCCCCGACTGAGCAAACGCAGTAATCACTGAAAATGAGCGCGCAGAGAGAGAGAGAGAGAGAGGGAGAGAGATCAAACTCTTCTTTGAGATGCTTGCTAGGATTGAAGCGCTTGGCGCGAGAATCCATTACTGGCGGAGAAGAGAAAGGAACTACAAAACCAAGTTTTGATCACGCGGCTGGAACTGGAACAAGGAACCAGCAGCAATCCTCTTCATCTGCAATTGAACCTATCAATTTTTTTCATTGATAGTTTAGCCTTGTGTGCATGAATAACTATTACTTTACATTTTTTTATTTATAATTAAGTAATACAAAAAGAGGTCCGAATTGCTAATTATAATAAATTTCTCTACTAAGTATGACTCTAATTTAAAGATAAATTATGATAAAATCTTACATTTCGATTTTTTTTTTTTTTGCTTTTTTGTGCTTTATTTCGTTATGATTGTGCATCAAATCTTAATATTTCAACGTAATTATAGTATATTCTCAAGAAGCGATAGTTTTGTGCTTTATTTCGTTAAATCATACCACGTCAAGTTGAGATTTCTCTATAAATTCTTGTCGATTACGAAGCATGTCCTCGCGCGGGAGTGGCTGTGGGAATTGTCATCCCTACTCTGAATACGAAAAAGTTATGTACTCCTTAGGTAAAATTTGCGGTCAAACGAAACTCTAACATGAAATCAGATTCGTTTTGAGTATGTTCGTTTCTCTCAATTGTTTTCCCCTTCATGTGCAATTTATTTATTTATTTCTTTCTTGGACATAAATGTAATCGCCGAAGTCATCATATCATCTCGGAGAGAGGCGAAAGATTGCCTTCAGGCCAGGTTTATGAACAATGATTCAGTAAAATCAGGTGAGAACCTAGCTTCTTCCCATGTCTGAAGTTCATAAGGCTCGAATTGCCGTGGCTTCATCTTGGAAGCCAAAAGTGCGATGCACTCGCTTAAGCTGTGCTAACAGAAAACAGATGGGACCATGCGCAATGCCTGAAATTATTGTCAAAGTTGCAGGTGTAATAACTGAGGGATAGTTCACAAATCAAAAGCATCACGCACCACAGATTATTGAGAATTCCAAAAAGGGCCAGTTTCACAATCTGGAAATCCCGAGCAATCCACCCTCCCGGATGGACCTTCCCTCAGTAACATTTGACCTTTGATGGATATTTCCCAGAAGATGAGACCCAGAATGAGATACGAGCATCAAAGCTCCTCGTACAAAATGAAGATCTCATATGCAAGAAAAAAGGACTCCGGAACTCATGTGCATCCTTCCCGATGTTTTCCTTGGCTGCCTCGGAGCGAGGCATCTCCTAAGCAGCTGAAACCAGTAAATTAGTTGATACCCAAGACGAAGCTTGGTGATCCTCTGGTGCCTCTGATGTTTCCTGCTCAAACCATCTTGTTAGTAGGGTTGTTATCGGGTAACTTCTGCTGCCTCAGTGAGCTTTTCCCAATGTCACTCAATGTCATCTATCCAATCACCGTATATCCTGCTGATCTTGTCTGGACCCTTCCATTTCTGATGAGTTCTCTGCCCTGGCCTCTGTAATATGATTGTTGGTCTTTGTGATGGAACTCCAATGTGGTAAGCATCTGTATGAGGAACCGAGACCACTGATGCAACTGCAGTGTCTGCAGGAGTTTTTGAAGGAGCTCCTCCCTGTTTTGGATCAGCAGGTACTGAAGTAGAATCTCTTGCCTCAGACTCCACAAGCCCGCCACCATACCGGTGCAACTCTGCATTTATTCAGATACCATGTCAAAGTTTGTAGCATTTGCATCATGAAGCAATAAAAGATATATAGCAGAACCAATAGGATATGCTTCTGATAATGCGGAAGAATACCACGTGAATGTAGTCTCAGTCTTGCAGACCAAATTTACCAGTTTAAGCCATCAAACACATGCAAAGGCAAAAAAGCAATACATGGTGCATCATCATATATGAAGAGGATCACCAGTTCAGCACACATCACCGCCATACTTGTATCTTAGTTCATAACACTACTAATTTACTGGACTAGAATTGCCAAATTTACTTACTATGTCCAAAATTGCTATGTCTTGGACAAACTAACTCTAGTGTCGTTTAAAAAATGAAAACAAACCAATTAGAAGAGTTAGCAACTATGTGAAGACCATGAGCATATTTTGCTTATAGGAAGTCTTGGTTGTCCAAGAAGAATCATGGAACTGCTGCTTTCTCACACTCAATGATCCTCCACATTTTTACACAAGTTTCTTCCATCTCCCAAACATCCATGTCATGACTTTTCACTTCTACTTACTATATCCACATGTCCAAGGTCTACATAGACCAGTTGCACTTTGAGTTTTTGCATAAGCTAAATTCAAGTGGTTTATGCTTGTTTGGTTGGTTACATGGGACAACTTGTAAGTTCTGAAGAGTGAAGGTATTGCTCAGAGAAGGGTTGATGATTTCTTTCCTCTGCAAAGTTCCTGTTTATTAAGGAGGATGTCATGTGTGAGTAATAACTAAACCATGTGAAAAAGAATGTATTTCTAAGCTCCCTTTACCGTTTAGAAGCCACTAAGAGAGAATGCTTATCAGAGTATAACGCACAGCTGAACATACCTCTCTTCATAAGCTATAGACATCATTAATTTCACATATCAAAGTACAAGTGATTAGAGCAATTGAGCACACACAAAGGATGCCCATGAGAGATATTGAGATTTAAACTTTCATATACATATACTATAATACTAACTTAGTTGTCTCTGTCAGCTTGCTCATGCATCCTTTCTTAAGCTCAGAACTCACCCTTTCTCCTAAAACAAATCTCCTCGATTAGAGAACCGCAGAGAAGCACCTCCTCTATGACAGGTCTAGACATCTGCTAATTACTCAGAATGCATAAGAGCAAAGTAACAGAATGGAGTGTAGATACTACATGTTTCGGGTTCAATCAATGAAAGGAAACTATGGCACCCCCCTGGTGGAGTCAAAATTGTCAAACAAGATTTCCCTTAACTCAGATTATACCTGCAGCTCCATGAGCGAAATGGCACTTGTTTCCAAAAGGACAATAACCTGTGAGCTCCCACTTATTACAGATTCTTGTCTTCCAATTCGACGGCTTCACGTTTGACCCAACCCCAGCTCCAGCTCCTCCTGCGCCCGCTACACCACCACCACCTCCTCCTCCTCCTCCACCTCCTCCTCCTCCTCCTCCTCCTCCACCACCGCCACCGCCACCACCACTACCCCCGCCACCACCGCCCCCACCGCTATAACCACCAGGTCCCAAACTTATGGCCACGCTCTCC
The DNA here is from genome assembly GCA_016432845.1 of Psidium guajava. Taxonomy (NCBI): domain Eukaryota; kingdom Viridiplantae; phylum Streptophyta; class Magnoliopsida; order Myrtales; family Myrtaceae; genus Psidium; species Psidium guajava. Next base: position 2,361,390 of record CM028230.1, read on the forward strand.
CTATTCTTGGACTGCTCATCATGAAGAAAAGTACAACTATCTCCATACGGGCAGCCTTCCTCTGTATAAAACTTCTTACAATGCCTCCCCTTATATGACCGCTGTGACTCCCCACTGAATCCCGAAGACCCAAGCGATGGAATCTGGAATTCTTCTCTCGGCTCTGATGCAACCCCCTTCTCCTCCTCATGTGCTGCTACAATTTCCTGCCAATTAGGAGGAGGCCTCCTCAATTCCTCGATACTATGAGCAAAGTTACAATTTGTGACATATGGACAAGTCCCGGCACGGAATTTGCAACACAGCTTGGTCTTAAAGAACATTTTACCAATCGCTTTAGACCTGCTGGATACGGCAGAGTCCGAATTGTTCCGCGATTTTTTGCTCGGGGGATCGCTCCCAGACCGCGACTGGGACTGCCTCGCGTCATAATTAGAGTTTGAGGGAGTGTCGGAGGGCGTCAAGCCGCCGTTCCAGACGCGGTACTCATCTTCCGAAGCCCATACCCCTGGATCAGCAGAATTCTGCATCCAGCTCTCATTAGAACCTCCAGTGATCACGTGAACCACATTACCACCACCGAAGCCCGATTCTCTACCGTAATCCATCACATCCAAAAAAAAAAAAAAAAAAACCCCACCGAGCAACACTCAACTTCAAACCCTTAGGTCAATGATGTCATAACGAAGCTAACACTAACAAACCTTAGCTCCGCGATTCGAATTCTCCCGTTTAGCCAACAAAACTGAGCAAGCACCTCGAATTTCAAACAAAATTAAGAAGCCGGTAGCTGCCTCCCTCAAAGAGGAGCTCGTCGGATCAGCATACGTAGCTCTGAGCTACAAAATTACTACTGAAACAGCAGAAACGAGGACCCTTTTTCTCATACAAACAGAAACAAAGTGCAGAGTCAGCTCAGAGACAGTAGAACCTGATGCTTGCAACCTGAACCGCATTAGATCTTGAAACTGAACACGTCCAACGATTACACAACAATAACTCTAAGGAAGAAGAGGAAGAAATCTGCAGATCGAAGAGCCAGCTAGCAGTAGTCGATGAAGATGAGCTCACAGAAGAAGGAAAAATGGAGAATCTGAGAGCTGGATTTGATTTCGTTGGACTGACAGGTTGAAGAACAATCCCAGAATAGAGGAGTGGATTTTCCTTTTTCTTTTTTCTACTCGAATTTCTCTTGTCCTTTTTTTTATTCTTTTTCATCACAGGAAAACGGATGGTGCACGTGGCGGCAGCAGGATGACTCGATCGTCTTCCCGCTTGGGGCTTACCTTCTTCACTCACAAGCGGGCTTGGGAGAGATCCTTGATCCGGCCTGCTCGTGCTGCACTTTGGGCCCCACTGGGACTGGACAACGGGCCATGACCGCATCCGCTGACAGGCCACCGAACCCAAATCGGCCCGGCAGATAAGGCAGTGTATTATTTGGGCGGGCTGGCGGGCCGTCGGTCGAGATGACGATTGGGCTATGGAAAGATCAACGGGCCTGAAAAAGAATGCTCCCCTGACATGGATGGGCATCATGCCCAGGCCCACTAGGGCTGTGCAAAAAAACCGAGCAGGCCCGACCAGCCCGGCCCATATCGACCCGAAAATTTAGAGTATTTTCGGGTCAGACCATGGTCTTCTTCAAGTAAGGGTCAAGTGTAAGGTTTTCTAACCATTCGGGTCTGGATGCTTTTTTTTTTTTTAAAGAAAACTACGAGCCATTACCTCCACCGATCGCACCCCTCTTTCTAATTTGAAAAGCACGAGCCCTAATCCTAACTTCAGCAATCAACGCCCCAAGCCCTCCTCTTTGAACCAAGTCAAGTTGGACTCCACAATCTCCACTGGTGATTACTGGATAGATGATGCAAAAGCCAAAAAAAAAAAAAACCTAAATCCGAAACTGTGGAGTTGTCATTGGTGGAGATCATGAGGTGAAGTCCTATGGTGATATAAGATGTCGGAGAGCAACCAACAATACTGGTCGATTTGTGCCTCAAAGATGAGTATGAGCTTGATTGCGTGATTATAATGAGAATGATGACATTTTGAGCAATCCTCTTGTTTGGAATTCTTTTAACTTGGAGAACGATCAGGAAGCTTGTGATGACTGTGACCGGGGGGAAATGGATGGTCGCGCCAATGAGAGACTTTGAGCTTGTTTCTTGATGCCGATGATAGTGTTAGGTCCAATTCAAGCTAATAATTATGGCCGTGGATGGTAGTCTTAGGTCCAATTCAATTTGGGAGATTTTTTTTTTTTAAAGAGAGGGGCAAAGGGAAAAGGTGGGGGTAAGGGGAGGACTCGTAACCCGAACCGGTGCCACCCAAAGATTTGAGACATATACAATGTATCAAGCCCGGTCGAGCTTAGTGATGTTTAGTTTCGGGCCATGTGTCATGGATACCCGACCCAACACCTCTGCCCTTGGTTGATGTCGCATAACACTCAAAAACACTATCTTGCACAACTATTACAATTTAACTTTCTTTTGCCATTGTCTTTCTTTACTCGGAGGCTCAAGCGTTGGCTCCCCTCTAACGAGGCCAACTCTCTTCCTCTCCTTTAGCCTTATTTATAGACTCCAGTTTCATCGCCTTATGAAGTTGGTGGTTGTCCATTTACTTATTGAGTAAGTAGTCAAATTGCACGTGTGCTTGTCGCTCGAGGTCCAACTTTGAAATGTGTTTTTTGTTCCTTTGCCGGCTTCACGTGAGAGGAAGTTGCCTTCCAATTTTGGACCTTTACCTTCTCTAAGTCCTTGAGGTTGGAACGGGTTAAGGATTCAAATTGTGCACGCGTAACTTAAAAATTGCCTAGAGGGCATTTTTATTTTTTATTTTTTCAAAATAAAATGTCGGGACGTAATCATGCTTTTTCAAGTAAATTTTTAAGACTCGAGTTGCCGATTAAAAAGTTTACGATTCACTTGCAACTTTTGGGTAATGGCTTAAAAAACTGATAGAATCAATCGAAAAATTCAGAATATGATTGCATTCCGCATTAAAATCAAGGGCTCTTAATGCAATTCTCCGCAAAAGTTAAGGCTCAAAGATAGATCATGCTTAATTTATATATATCATAAGGACTAATGTTGAATGAACATTTTAAAAAAATCAATAATCATGTTTTAGGAAAATATAAGTAAAATTATTAAAAGACTCGTAAATTTATTATTATTACGACAATTTAATTTTAAACTTTTTTTTATTATCGATTATGTTCTAAATCTTTTGTAATTATAACAATTTAGTCCTTTCAGTTAATTTCGACCTATCAACGTTTACGTGAACACTAATGTTAACCTTTTGTGATTAGGCCTAAATGGACATGCTAAAACCGTGAAAATGGTCCGACAAAACATAGTTTAGTGTTGGCCACGTCAGCCTTGACGACATGATTTTCTTTACTAAAATGGAAAAAAAAAAACAAAAAGAGAGAGTTTTTACCAGCCCGGCGGCTTCAGCTTCCCTCACCTCCCCCTCTGCCCCTCAGATGGCGGCTGTCTCGTTCCTCCCCACGTCAATCTGCAGCGGAAACTCTTCCTTGGCCTCGAAGCTCAACAATGGCTTCTCGAAGCCTCTCGCCTTCCCGACGAAGCTCTCGCCTGCCGCGTCAGCCGCCGGGTCTCGCCGCTCGCACAAGGAGCTGGTGTTGGTATCCGCGGGGAGCGTCGACAATCCAATCGCCGCCGACAATAGTTCATTAGCGGTCTCCAACCCTTCTCCCGTCACTCGACCTAAGTACGTCTTGTCACGGCCTCATTACGTAATGTTTCATGTGGGTGCTTGGTAATTGCTAACACAAGCTCGATGGGTTTTTTCGACAGCATCGTTAGCTGTATATGGTGCAATATCCGTACGGAGCCCCTTGCTCTTATTCATTCTTTTGGCTGTAAGATGAAATGTGCGTGCATATGATGCATGCTTTTTTTTGGGCTTTTTAAAGGCGATTTGGTGATTATGTAAGACTGAATTTAGATTCTGCTATAAGGCTCTGTTTGCTGAAATATTTTCGTTGGTTCATTTAATTTTAATGTGCGAAAAGGACGTTGTAGAGACCAAAGGAGCGATTTTTCCCAACGCTGGTTAGTGCTTGTTGTCATCAGTGGGTTGTGCTACACTTTCACGAGATGAGCCGTCTGATTCAGGGTTGGCCAAAAAAAGAGCTTTCTGATATACAGTTACTGCAAATCCTTGTAATTAAGATGGAGGGAAAAGGATATTCTATGTTGGTCATTGCATGTCTGTGGGGGACTACTGTTGTGACTAATTGATTGTTGTTTTTAACTACTCATGTCGCAATAATACCAGGGTGAGGAGGCATACTATTTCCGTGTTTGTTGGTGATGAAAGTGGAATGATAAATCGGATTGCTGGAGTCTTTGCAAGGCGGGGATATAATATCGAGTCCCTTGCTGTTGGTCTGAACAAGGACCGGGCCATCTTCACCATAGTTGTTTCAGGAACTGAAAGGGTGTTGCAGCAAGTTATGGAGCAGCTTCAGAAGCTTGTGAATGTGTTGAAGGTATATTAAGACTTCTCATTGCAACCCGACTGATTCTTGTTCAACCATGAGTTACTTTTCCTATATTTGACGGTTCATACTCATTCTGCTTGACCTATTTTTCTGGTGTGAGTATTTGAATAAGCACCCTTATGTATCCTATCAAGGGGAATGGTCATGGGATATGATTGGTATGATCCTTTTTGCCTCTCTCTTACAGAACCATCGTATGTTCTCATGCATCCATAAAACTTGGTATATGGATATCTCCGTGCCGCTTCTATTTTGGTTCACTGTCTTTCATCCCTTATGCATAGTGTGTAGAATATATGGGGGGTTTTCAATTGTACTTCTGCTGTATGCTTGAAAATGAGTTCACTCGATTTATCTTGATAAACACCAAAACAAGCCTGCTTCTGTATAGTGTCTTCCTCCTTTTAATGTAGTTTGTAATCTGAGTTGATCACCATGCGCAGGTGGAAGATTTATCTAACGAACCCCAGGTTGAGCGTGAATTAATGCTCATAAAAGTCAGTGCCGAACCTGAACATCGTGCTGAGGTAGTTGATCTTTTGTTGAGTGCCACTACAATGATGTTTACCTTTATTAACAACTCATTTTAAGTTGCACTTCCTGCTTGGAATATTCAGATTATGTGGTTGGTGGACACCTTTAGAGCAAAGATTGTGGATATTTCCGAGCACTCCTTAACAATTGAGGTGATTTTATGCGACTTTCCAGCTCATAGTTTTACATGCTTCATTTTATATCCATACTTATTTATTTATTTATTTATTATTATTATTATGAGCTAACTAAGTCGGTAATTAGAGGTCTGGAATGACCTTACCTTGACTCAAAGAACATATCAACTATGAGAATTATAACATTGGGCAGTATAAATACATGGTGAACTATTCTTCTTCTTCTTCTCAGTTCCTGTATGATTAATAAACCAGAATGTCCGTTTTGTGCCGGCAATTTTAATCAACACCAACACATCAGAAATGTGCACGATTCATCTTCAGACTAGGAAAAGGTGCAATGAGATGTCAAGCTATTTTGGTTCTGACAGATATCTGACATTTCTTACTTTTTTTGTGTTCTGTGGAAAAGACATGTAAGAGCTCTTGTCGCCATCTAATGATGATGATTGTGGTATCAATCTTTATGATTTTTTTTAAGGAATTAATCAGAGTTGTGAGGAATAGATTAACAATCTATGTACTCACAAAAATGCATAAGGTTCACAGTCAATGTTCTTCTGTTTTACAGGGTTAACGTGGTTTATACATGTGCTATTTAAGTTGGCATGTTTATAGTTATTAGCAATGAGTTGGCCATCTACAGGACTTCAAATGACCTCATACTTATAGTGATTTTGTGCGGGCTAATGTAATTTGACTATTTACTTTACCAGTATGTCAATGGTGTTGACCTTAACAAGGCTGCTCTCATGGGCTTATGCATGTGACTAGGTAACTGGAGATCCAGGAAAGATGGTGGCGGTCCAAAGAAACTTAAGCAAGTTTGGCATCAGGGAAATTGCAAGAACTGGAAAGGTTGGAGACATCTAGATTCCATGACTAACATCTTTTTTACTTTTTTTAAGTCAACAGAGTAGCTGGTATGACATGCATCCCATATAGCAATAAGATCTATTTTTTTTTTCTGTAGATTGCTCTTAGAAGGGAAAAAATGGGTGCATCTGCTCCATTTTGGCGATTTTCAGCCGCTTCCTATCCAGATTTGGAAGGAACCATGCCTGCTGATTCTATGATGGCAGGTGCTAGAGATAGAACAGTTCCTGGTGGAACTGATACATATGTTGGGGTATGCGCATCTCAAAATATTTCTCTCGACATTGGAAGGCGTGTTTTTTCTCTATAATGTCCATTTTCCTCTTCTTTTGTTTTTTCTAATGGTGGTGTTTTGTGCGTAATCTTTGTGCTTACCTATGGCTGTTCTTATATCCGGCCCGCATTCTTTATTTTAAGTCTTCTAACTATCCAGTAGACCCTATTTTTGTGAATTTTATATACAAAACTTGTTGTTCGTAGTTTTATAGCATTGGTTTCTTGACTTGGCTCATAAATTGAATGGCAGATGTTGATCCGAATTAACATTCTGCTGCCACGTACTTAGACTTGCAAAGGGGTGCTTTCAAGCTTTGACGCTTGTGTTAGTATGTTGCTATTGTAAAATACTTTGATGGTTTCTTCTTTTTTTGTTGTTACTGACTTGAACTGTCTTGAATGAGTCAATTTCTTTGTAGTTAGCTCTGATGCATGTTTGTAGTATTTTTTATTAAAGAAGGGTGGTTGCTCAACTGTTGGTTAACCGTAGATGGTGGTATTTACATATATTTTGTGCTTTTCCTGTTAATGTAAGATTTGTCTGGACTTGTTGGCAGCCAATGGAATGCCATGCTGTTTGATGATTTTGCTTTTTTCTGGTTGTGGATATGCAATTTTTCAACTTCCTTCAGTATGTATATGTTTTCATTGTTCTTTTCCAATGAAGGGAGATGTTTACCCGGTGGAGCCAACTGATGGTTTCAGTGTCAATCAAGTCCTCGATGCTCACTGGGGCGTTCTCAATGATGAAGACGTAAGAAAACTCTGAATTTTCTTTTCTGTTTATAACCTGACCTTTGTTCTAAGATAAGATACCGGTTTAAATATGGCTTTTAGTAATGTCATTGCCTCTTTACCTTGAAATGTAAAAAATGTTGATATCATGTTGAGGGAGACATTCTTATGGGTGGGATTGTCTGAGTGCATTTTGCATAACTGGCCACAGCATTGGATTAGAATATTTCTTATTTCAATTGTGATCTGTGCAGTGGAGGTGTGACATTTGAAACTACAACTTTCATGGGTTTTAAATATTATATCAGCAATATTGACTATCCTATTAGTACCCATATTTACCATTCAAGAGTGATATTAGCTGGTGTATTGACTTAGTGAAAGCAACCAGGACCAAGAGTTTGAACCTTTTGCCTTTCTTTTTCTTCTTTATTGGCTACTAGACTGGAGATTTGGGGGGGAAGAAATAATAGGATCTGTTAGAATTCTGGATATTTTCCAGCCCCATATTTTGTTTTTTAGTGAAAAACACAAGCAGCTGCAAGGACCATGCTCATTGGAAATTTGGCTCTCCTTTTCTTGGAAGGAAGACAATGTCCAAAGAAATCTGAAAACCAGGAAAATGTCTTTTCGGTTCCATTCGAGATGCCAAAAAAGGAGGAAGATGACACTTCATTAAGCATTTTTCATATTTATAATCCAGCCAATGTAGTAAAAAATAATCGTAATTTTAAACTGTAAAATAATGTCACAAGCTTTACTCTATCAAAGCTGAATTTGGAAAGATAATAGGTTCAGATAATTGTCCCTGAAAGTGAAAGTCAGGAAACTTCATGAAGTACTCATGGTTTTAAAGGAGTCGGGACAGACTCATCAGAAGGTTCAACAAATGGCAGAGTTCGCTTCATGTGACATTCTCAGAGTTAGTCATTGAAGTAAAATACTCCAATCTTGCATGTAATTGAAAATTTATGAGATTTCAGATAACGACTATAATGTCTGTAGATAGTATAGTTTTACATCTAGAACATGGCTCAAGTCAAACTTATTCTTTAAATGTGGTACACAAAAAATAGATATAAAAAACTAGGCCATTAGTAGAATGTCTTCTGATTGAAGTATGACAATGCCTCAATTACCTGTTTCATTTTTTAATGTAGTTTAATTTGTTTTTATATCTGGTATTAGTATCCAAAAAAGGACATCGATAGATACTCTATGCAACTTCATTATTTCCTCTATGTACTCAGAAAAAGTATAACTTTAGAGGGTAAAATGTTGAAAAGATGGAGGAGATGTTTTTTGTCTATTGTCAAGCTTAAGTTATGTTGTACTGCTGAAAAAGCTTATGGTAAGATTCTATAGCTAATTAAACAATTTGAGAAGAAGGATCTTAGCTTTCATTTGTATGTACTTAAATGTCCCTTGTTTATTTGTTTCTCCATAAACTTGCAGAAGCTTTTAAGCTCTGCATCCTCAAACTGACTTTTCCATTCCAATTGATTCTGAGAGGGTTAGATCCATAGCTGTTGCATTGGCACGTCTTTCAAATGTGAACAGTGCACAGCATTTGCCCACTGTACTATTCATAACAGTAGCCTAGCTGGCTTGGCCATAATGCACCATTGCATGTAATTGAAGCGTATGAGGCATTGGCTGAAATTGTGGATGTGTAAGGTGGTTGAATATAACCAATCAAGTCATAAAAGTTGCGAATCAAGGAATGACAGTAGTGTTCAGTTTTATATAACATTGTCCTTTTTAATGTATCCATGATCCATTTCAAGTGTCAAACATTGGCCGCAAAAGTTGGTTGCATGGAAGAGTATTATCAATTGGGTAAATCAAGACCGGGTTCTTTTTGTTCCCTTTTTTTACCAGATGAGTGGACTTCGGTCACACACTCTATCAATGGTCGTTACGGACTCTCCTGGAGTTCTCAATATTGTCACGGGTGTCTTTTCAAGAAGGGGATATAACATTCAGGTAATTTTGGATTTGGTATCTTATTCCTAACACTTCCTCATTCTTCCTTAATCATTTTAGCTGTTCTTCAACTTGCCAAACTTCTTGTGTTATCAGAGTTTAGCTGTGGGACACGCAGAAGTGGAAGGACTCTCTCGCATTACAACTGTGGTTCCTGGTACCGATGAATCAATCAGCAAGTTGGTACAGCAACTTTATAAGCTGGTAGATCTCCATGAGGTTAGATTTCAGCTTTCAGGTGACATTTGTCAATTGCCTGGCTGGGGGAGTGAGGGGTTCAGTATCTTGTTTCTTACCTCAGATGGATAGTTGTTTACTCAGTTGCTCTGCAGTGCTATGCAATTTTGCTGGTCCATATGACTCATGAGAAATTATGATGTTAGGGATCACAGAGTTAATTTGTGTGATTTTATAATTAGTTGCGATGACTTGTCTAATTACTAGTTGGGCTTTCCTGACTCTAGGTTAAGGATATTACTCACACACCATTTGCTGAACGTGAGTTGATGCTGATAAAGATTGCTGTAAATGCCGCTGCTCGGAGAGATGTCCTTGATATTGCCAGCATTTTCAGGGGAAAGGCCGTTGATGTGTCTGACCACACAATTACTCTTGAGGTGAATTACTTCGGTTTCAATAAAGTGGCACTTTTTCGGTCCATAAGAGCTTATCCCCTCCCTTTGCTAAAATGTCTGGGTTGTTGTCACAAATTTATTTCACAAGTTAGCATACCACTGACTAATATTTTGACACATTGAAATTGATCAAGGAGGATATTTTGAGGATGTTTTTCTAAATCTTATGGCTTTTGGAGTAGCTGAAATTGTATCTTATGCAGAAAGCACTTGTGTGATCAATCAGGTTCTTCATTGCATATTCTTATTCTTTCTATCGATCTCCTTCTGTAAATGGTACAAAAGCTTTAAAGACACTTCAAGGAAATGGTTTGCAGGTCATTAGTTCAGAGTCTCGATGTTTTTTCAATGGAAAACCACAGATGTAAGTTATACAGACATTTATCAAGACACAGTCTATGAGACAAATATTTAATGTTTGTGAGCTAAGCAACTCAACTGCTCAACCAGAGAATTCTATTTGCATGGTAATGGACAAATAAGGTCTATAATGGAGTTCGGCAAGCACATATACTGAAGTTGACTTACCATTTTCACAATCTGGTTTTTGTGCGAAATGTTCGAAGCAAAATAAACCAAAGGAAAGTAGGGAAGACAAAATGAAAGAATCCGCATGTTTTCCTTGTTAATCTGAAGAATCTGGTTGACCCAATAAATGAAAAGTCGACAAAGAATGTGTCGATTTTATCATAAAGTTCTTTTAAGGGATCAGTTTTGTAGCTTTGCAGCAGAATAGGTCGGGACCAATAAATCTTTTGGGTTCAGGAAGACTATGCATCTTAAGATTAGACAAAAGAAAGGGACTTATGAGAGCTTGCAAATCTAGATCCTTATAGGTTGATGTGCATCTCATCTGCCAAGTACTTCATCAATCAGTAGTGGATGATAGCAAAGGATGTTCATGACTGTTTTGTGCGTGTGTTGCATTTGCTTCACCTGCAGCCATCTGTTCTTCCAGCATTATATGCATTTACCCTTTAAAGCTGATTATTTGATTGATTTTGGTCCCAGGTTACAGGAGATCTGGATAAGATGGTCGCGTTGCAGAGGCTGTTGGAACCATATGGCATTTGTGAGGTTTGTCTTTTTGCACTGAGTTTTTATTTTTCATTCTCAACTTGACGATTGCTATTTCTCTATGTTAGCGAAATAACTTAATTTTATTGATGAGAATAAAGAGTATATATACATATCAAAATACCCTTGAAGGCCATTATACCCTTTTTTATCCTTTAACACTCCCCCTTAAGCTGGAACATGAATATCAAGCATGCCCAGGTTGTTACAAATATACTCAATCCTACTACTCCCTAGAATCAATAACCAAAAAACCCCACAGGCTATCACAACACCAACGTTCAATTGCCAGGACTCCACAATCCAATACCTACAGCAAACATAACAAAAGATCACCAATAATAGCCAAACTTCCACAAAATTCACAACCACAGCCATGAATTACCGCATTTCCAACTACAAATCGGTACCAACAGAATATTCCTCTACCTCCTCAAACATATCAGCACATTAGGTTACCTATTCACTCCAAAAGAACTTTAAATAGTGACCATTAGGTGACCAGAGAGTTGTGCAATCGTCAAGGGAGAGTTGCTCCTCAACCAACAGCCTCAGGGAACACCGGAAATAGGTCGCCGGGCTTGGAGCAGCGTCGTCGGAGCTAGGCGACTAGAGCAGAGGGTCGCCGGCGATTGGAACAGCGTCGTCAGCCCTTCGCGATGTCAGGCGACGCCTGAGAGGGGGTTGCTGGCCCTTCGCGACATCAGGCAAAGCCTGACCGAGGTTCGTCGGCCTGGATGATTGGTCTCCAGCCTGGATCTAGGTTCGTTGAGCCTGGATCTGTGTTTGCCGGCTTAGATTTGGGTTCGCCGGTGATGATTCTAGGGTTCAGACGTGGTCGGTGATGGTTTTAGGTGGTCAGTGATGTTTTTTAGGGTTCAGATCTAGGTTTAGGTGTTAACCTAGCTCCGATACCATGTTGGCGGAATAACTTAACTTTATTGATGAGAATAAAGAGTATATATACATATCAAAATACCCTTGATGACTATTATACCCTTTTTTAATCCTTTAACACTCTATATTGAACAACCTAAACACTCTAGCCTAGAACCTTGTCTTCACTTGCCTGTGTATTGCTGCTCCGAGTGTCCTACGATCAAAGGTTGTTTACCTCAGATGAATTCTAACTTTTTCTGTAAGCCCTAGGTTTCTGGTTACAGAGGAAGTGCACCTGAAGCCATCTCCTAGTCTTTTGACTATGGCTGTACAAAACTCCTCTTTGATATTGGAGTCACCCAATTAATATATTTTCCAGTTTCGTTTCCTGGTGTTCCCACCCATACCGGAGTTCTGATCACCAATTTGTTCTCTTGCTTTGGGTACTTCTTTGTGGCGTTTGACTAATCCATATTGTCCTTTGTGGGGAGAAGAACATTAGGAGTGCCAAAAGTTTTCCCAGGTCACTTTAATGCAAATTTTTTTGAAAAATGACCACTTAAGTGCCAACTTCAATCTGCGTGGCATTTTGTCATTAATATCTAAAGCTGACTTGGCTCGTCAGATGTCTAGTCAGCAATAAGAAAAATCTAAAAGTTGAAAAAACATAATAAAAAAAAAGAAATACAAACTTAATTAAGATTAAAAAAATAAAAAAGCAATTCCGAAAAAAGGACGTGTACCTAGAGGTCCTAAAGTTTATTACGAAAGTGCAATTGAGTCCTAATATTTCTAAAAAATACATTCAAGTCCTAAAACTTGTGAAATTTGTGCAATCGAGTTGTTCCATTTAACTTCGTCAATTTTGGACCAATGGAAAATACTAACCTTCTTTAATAATTTCTCTGTCCTACGTGATAATGACATGGCTAAGATGATGCCATTTTTGTTAAAAAATCCCATTTTAATAAAAATTTACTTAAAATAAATTTATAAGTAAGTGCAAGATTAAAAAAAAAAAAGATAACGGTGGAACCAGGCATTGTTCGCCGGGCCTCGGCCCTCCCCCATCCTGCTGCCTAGTTTCCACTGTAACTCTCTCTCTCTCTCTCTGAGCTTATTTTTAAGTTTATTTAAATAAAATTTGTATTTTATTTTATCTTGTTTTATTTTAATTTATTTAAGTTTAGAAGTCCACGTACCGTGTCATATTAAAAATTAATTATAAATGCCATGCATTAATTTTGGCTAGAATCTCTCCCTTGTGGCACTTTGATTTTTTTTTTCTTTTTTCAATTTGAAACTTAATTGATTTGGCGGAAACTTTTAACACGAAAGTGAGCATTGTACACAACTTTTGGCACTTCTGGTGTTTTGCTCTCATCCTTTGTGCTAGTTCTTAGCTGTCATGGTAAGGGTTTAGATGTGATGGATAGAAAACTCCTCCACTTTTTGTGGAAGGAGAAGCATAATGTAGCTATCAACTGCGAACGAAAGAAACCGGTTCTTGACTCTTCACAGGAAAGTGCGGATTTTAAAGTCAGTCTTAAAGTCTATTTGGTTGAAGGTGGGCGATTGATGTAGAAACTTTTTGACTGAGATAAAAAAGTGAATTTTTTGGCAAATCGACAGTTAATGATGGGATTAAGGAGGAGGAGGAGGAGGAGGTAGAGTGTTAGATGGCATATTTTATCTAATCGCTTTATCTCCCCTTGTAGATATGAGATTATGCTTCCCCTCAGATTCCTTGATCAAGTAAAATTATGCTGCTTTCAATTTGTTTGCAAACTAAACCTCGTTTAACCAGCAACAATAACTAATTATCCTATCAAATTACTGGTACTTTTTCCACTTGTTGCAGGTAGCACGAACCGGGAGAATAGCATTAGTACGTGAGTCGGGCGTTGATTCTAAGCACCTGCGTGGATATTCTTTTCCGCTGTGAGTTATGAGGCTTGTCATGCTAATGGGACGTGCGATGCCATCAATGTTTATTTGCCAATTGCCAGGGATCCTAGAGTAGTCCTGATGTATCGATGTGGAAGAAGTAACTTACAATGAGCAATGTAGAATTTCACGTGTTATTCCAACGTACCGCACGTATGGACGGAGTTCTGTATTTTTAGTGAGGGAACAGGAATTTGCATACCTGAAGTCCGGAAGTACTTGTAAATGGGTTATTTGTATTTCCTTCAGAAGACAGAAGGCAGTGCAAAGACAAGCAGAAAATAGAGAAGCTCTGCCGATTTTCTTTTCGGGATGTATACCGCCTCACAAACAATCGCCCTGAAAGAAATAGACAACCTCTAAGTCCTCGCACAGAAACCAGGACCACCTGTTTCCCGACATTTCAACGGGAAAACAGCCTGACAAGAGCTGCTGGACCGTTTCCGAGTCCTTCGGCATTGGCTTACACATACATAATTCTTCCCTCTTTGAGCCGAGGCAAAACCATCTCCAGGAACTTTGGAAAGAGATCATGATAATCAAGCACATTGAGACTTTCCACTAGAACCCGCTTCATGGTGATATGCAACTGACTTGTGTACACCTTCGGGTTGCTCAAGGCTGTACTGCTAGATCAATCCACATGCCGCAATTCGACCACAAACTTCATATCGTGTAGCACCGCATCCAACATCTTTCCCCCGACAATATCAAAATAAATGTTGATCCCAGCCGATGTGAGTATGGTGGCAGTCGTTAACTTCGCTCGATAATCACTAGCATGTGCCTAACTATTAACTAACCTTTTCAGTGCTGCATTTGAAAGCTTCGTCGAAAATCCAAGCTTGTTCTTCAGCCAAGTCAACCTATTTGGCAGAAGTAAAAACGAAATGAAGAGACTAGCTAACAAAGATCGTCAGTCATTCATTTCAGTGAAATGATGTAGGCATACATCCAAGTTCCAACACAGCGATCACGTTCTTGAAAAGTAATCTCAAATTTGAGAGCCCGTGTTACCTCGAGTGTCCCTTGATTAATTTATGACAGGTTGGCTGTTGAAGTCTTTAAGGTTCACGCTGATATAAATGTCTGTCTAGTACTCGAAAAAATTATCCAAAAAGTAATATATCTATTCTACGGGCGCCGATTTAGTACTAAACTTTCAGTCATGTTAATTCAGTCCTAAACCTTTCAATTATATCAATTCAGTCCTAAACTTTTGAGGTTCTGTTAATTCAATCCCAAACCTATTATTTGGATTATTGTGGGAAAGGATTACGTTGACACATTGTCAAAAGGTCTAATACTTAATTAACAAATCGTTAAAATGTTTACAACTAAATTAGCACGACTAAAAGGTTTGAGACTAGATTGGCCACCGTACAATGAGTTTAGGATTTTTTGGACAAGTATCCCGTCTAGTACCCAAAGGATATGACATTGCATATGCTAAACATGTTCAGCAAATCAAATTAGCACCATGTCAGGGAAAAACAGAGTTCATTAACATTGAAACAGCAGAAGACGTTACATGATCAAAGCGTACCCAAAAGGCCGGTGTATGTGATGCAATTTACACGTAATGAAGATTAGTATTTATTTAATTAATAGGTAGTAAAAGATCATAAAAGTTAACTAAATCAAATGCAAACAGGTTAGTCAAAGTAAGGCCATTAGTTTAGACAGGTGATTTTCACATTGCATAAGGAAGCATCCGAACGACACCCACTTGTCGTCGATCCTATGGCGTGGATCAACACAATTTCGACTCTAATTCGATGAACATTTACATAAATGAATTAGAGGAATGGTGTTTCCATCATCATTGAAAATATTTACACATGATCTCTAATTTATTGCGAAACATTTTCCTACGAGACTTGTTTTTCTTATTGAAGATGAATGAAGTCTATGTTGATGCCTAAGAAGTGTTCATAGCTTTTCGCATATAAATATTCTATTGTTGAATTTGGACTAGGGTGATGCATAGGAAGTGTGCTTAACGTATGTGAAACTGGTGAGAGATAGCAAGCAAACTAGGAAAAATTTATCAAAAAATTCCTAAACTTATTATACTTGTGCCAATTCTATCCTAAATATTTAATTATGCCAATATAATCCTAAATCTCTCGACTAATTTAGTCCTTTCGGTTAATTTTGACTGAAAATCACTAGTGTGGATAATTTTTTTAATTTTTTAATTAGTTTTTATTCTATTCCTTTTCATTCCTAACCCTCGGTTGGTCATAGTCGAGGGCGTCGGTCTTTGCTCAGATCAAGGCAAGGGCTGCAACGCCTTCGTCGGCCTAGGGTTAGAAAGAAAAAAAGAAGAATAATAAATAATAAGAAATTCATAACAATTAAGAAATTATTCATAATAGTGCCGGCTCTGGCACGTAGAATGATTGACGTTGACTAGTCACTAGATAGCCACATCAGCTATTTTCAGCCAAAATTTTCCAAAGTGACTAAATTAACAAATTATTAAAAAGTTTAAGACTAAATTGACAAATTGTTAGAATTTTTAGGATAAAACTGGAAATAACATGTTCATGGACATCTTAGAGAGGCATAATATAAAATTGGGCCTTGCTAACATAATACTCTTTGTGCGATCGTGAGAGTAATAGCATGTTGTAGGCTATAAATTTGTAAAATAGTAAACTCCATAACAATTTTTATTTACTAGTTATTTGCTTTTTTGAGGCTTAGGACGGCCGTTAATCTCACAGTGGATTAATGACAGATTACATAATACAGAAAGTTGACTCATTCGCATGCCAAAACGGCAACACATAGACAAATAGAAGACAACCCTAGGTGATAAAGTACATAAAGCTGACTCATTCACGAGAAATCACAACCCCTTGTTTCTCGACATTGCGACCGGAGAACAGCATGATGAGAGCTGTCGGACCATTCTCAAGCCCTTTAACGATGTCTTCCACGTGCACAGTTTTTCCCTCTCTATCGACAGTAACACCGTGTAATATCTGGGTTTTTGACTGGATCAAAGGCAGTGGGAAAAAAAAAAGAGGATGAGTCAACAGAAGTAGAAAACGCAAGGAGCTTCGGGAGCATTCTGTTACCGAGAAGAAAAGAAAGAAGAGAAGGAAAGGAAGAGAAAGAAAAGAAAAAGGGAAAGGAGAAAGGGAAAAGAGAGAGAGAGAGAGGAGCACGTGCGCGCACTAACGGTCACGGACGCCTCATCAAGCTCATCTCACTACGTGTCACAAGTTTAGGTAAGTATTCGTCCTTTGATTCGAACGTTTTCCGTTATTAGGGTTTAAGTTTGGGTTTAGAGAAAAATTAAGTAGAAAAGTCAGATTTTGGAGTCGTTGAGCTGAGATTCTTTGGGGAAATGATGATTTAGGGTGTTGTGGAATCATGGAACCTTACAGAACTCAATTTGGACTTACGATTTGCCCGAAACATGATTTCCAAGTCTGGTGCTACAGTAACTCGCGCGAACAGTGTACTTCGAAGTCTGATATCTTCATTTTTTTGTCGTTATTTGAGGTCGACCATAACAAGACTTTTGTAGTATGTCGAATGAGCTTCGTTTGGACTATAAGATTGCGTTAATCGGAGTTCGTTTGGATAAAACGAAAAGGGTTTTTCCGCAAATGGTGCTGGAAAATTCGCATTTTTAGGGTTGCGATGTCTTAAGGCCTGATTTTGGTGTCGCCTAGCTGCGAATATTGTACGAAATGAACTTAAGAATGTTATGGAGCTAATGCTTTTGACGGTTCGTGAATCGGAGTTACGGTTTGTCCGAACGAAATTTTTGAAATTTAGCGCGCAGGTGGTCAGACGCGTGATTAGTGATTTTTTTTTTTGCCCGTAGGTGTCGAGTTATAGACGTTCACATGTCGTCTAGTCAAGTTTTCCGTCAGCGGAGTATTTCTACAGTCTTTAATGTTGTTTTCTATTAATTTATTAGGATTTCAGGCTTTGCAGTTCAAGTTATATACTGGATTTCTGTGTTATAAGGTGAGTTGTACTTTTTCTTCTAATGATTTATAAAAGTTCATGCTTCAAAGATGGGTACGCATATTATGGTTTCATTTTCTGGAAAAGGTAAAGAAATGTGATGTTTCAAAGCATTATTCTTGCATAAAACAGGATCGAGCTATTACTACTCTTTGATGTTTGATACGGTTTGTTGAATGATGGTTTATATTGAGACTGAAATGCTGTTTTGAGAATATGTTTTGAGGAAAACCATGGATTCGACTTGTGAATATGAACTGTTGTGATTTTCTGGATTTGGTTTGTGGAACTGAATTGTTATGGTTTTCTGGCTTTGGTATTTTGATTGATGCTCATGTCCCTATGATTAGAACCCATTGAGGTGGGGGTAGTATGCATACTGTAAAGAAGTCATTGAGCCGAACCACCGGCTGAAATAGGTGGTAGACCTAACCAAGAGGGATAAACTTGGTCGCCTTGTCACGGCGTTAAATGTGACCATAGTTGGGGATGAGTAAGAAATTATTCGGTGGATAGACCATCGAAAGTTCATTTAACGAGATTACTCAATGGATTGAGCCATTGATGGTTTGTTGTTATTCTGAACTGATATTTGTTTTACTTGATAAATGCATAGTAGTTTCTCGATCCGCTTAGAAGAGATTGTACTTCTCACTGAGCTGTGGTTGCTCACTCTTTCATCTTAAATGTCTTTCAGGTACATCGTCAGGTCGCAAATAAGATCGAGCGAACGTTAGCCGCGGACTTTTTGGGATAGTTGGGTGCATGTTGTTTTTTTTGAAAAGTTGTATATAGTTGGTGAGTTTTCAAGTTAGATATGAAAAAGATATGCGTGTATATCTTTTGTCTGATAGATGAGCTTTGACTACTGGGATCTTCTTATCAAATATATATGGAGATATATATATTTGAATAACAGGTGATTACTCGAATTCTATTGAGGCTGCGTCCTTTGTTTGGGAAAGGGTGGCCGTGTCATGCCCGTTTTCTTGCAGGATCATGGTGTGACACACCGTCTCTAGGAACCTCGGGTAGAAATGGTAGTTATTGAATGCTAAGAAACCTCCCACTTGAACACGCTTCAGGATGATGTTCACAAAGTTGTGGACGCCTTCAGGCTGCTCGATGTTGTACCATGAGATCATCGTGATTCGGCCATGAAATTTCATGCTGAGTAGCACCGCATCGAGCATCTTTCCACCCTCATTTTTGAAGTAGATATCGATCCTCTTGGGGAAGTATCTGAGCATTTACGACATGAAAATGTCGACTCGAGTCAGCTTCAGAAACAAGTACAATGTTTCATATCTTGTACGGTAGTCACTGATTTGCTCAATCATCACTATCATAATCGTGGCTCACCTTTTCAGTGTCGCATCCAAATCAAGTTCCTCCTTGTAGTTGAAAGCATCACCGAATCCAAACTTGTTCTTCAACAAATCAACCTTTTTTTTTCACAAAATAACAGGAAGAAAGGAACGAAAATTGAACTTGTAGATGCCAAACATGTTTGGTGAACCATTAAAAGGAAAAATTAGACAAATGTGCTATGATTACCTTCTCCTTGCTACTGGCACTGCCAACAACATAGCAACCAAACAACCTTGCAAGCTGGCCAACAAGCTCTCCTTTCTTAGGAGTGCATACCTCGAAAAACGCCACACAAGCTGTCAGGCCCGCCATGCTTGCAAAGTTCAGGTTGGCAGATATTAGACCAGTAGCGAAATTATGGCAAAGCTAAAGAGTAGTAGCGATCTAGCCACGGAAAACTCTCACTAGACAACCCTACTCATCCGCAGGAGAAATTATCCCGTGGCAATGTACTGAAGTCACTAACTACATCGAGAAATTCCCTGAATTACACCCTCACTACCTAATTGGATCAATTAACACTACTGCGGAACTTGCAAAAAAACAAAAAACAACTGTTGAAAGTGCACTAGCAACAAGAGGATATCGGGAGAAAATAGAGTTCATTAAACATCGAAAGAGCGAAAGACGTCAGTTATCAAACAGCATACCCAAAAGACCGGCGTAGTAGGAGAGAGGAACATCGGTGTGCTCGATCTTAAAGCAAGTCTCTGGCATTGGAAGTAGACTGTACTCCTCCCATCCGTTTATGCCTCAAACCAAATCGCCTTTCTCGAAGTTCGGATGCCCAGATTCCAATCTAGTAATAGGCTGCATAAATGTGTCGACACGTGCAAACAAATTTAGTGAACAAAAAATTTCGAACCGATTCATTAGAATCACACTCTATGGTTAAGGATCCGATATGAACGCAATCATTATCATTCTTGTTTCATTTCAGTCAAGTGTATGTCTCTTTGTTATATCCCCCCTACAAGCTACTTTCATCAGTCATCATGCTAGCACACATGAATGGAAGCAATAACAGCAAGCTGCATCGCTCATTCCATGTGATTTTATAAGACTGAGCAAACGTAAAAGGGTGCCCCAATTTCTCTATCAACTCACTGAACCAGGTTGGAAGGAGGCGATAAAGCTCTGAGCCGAGTTGGCGAGCCGCAGGAGAGGTAGAGATTCTTCACCATCACTCCCTTGGAGCCTTCGGCGACGGCTCTTGCTAGTTTGGTGATCGTCTCAGTCACCTCCATGTCTGACTCACTAGGGAAAGATGCCATTCACGATCAAGTCCCTGAATATCACTTGCATGTTCCTCACTCCCTCCCCATTCTTACTCTCCATCCTCTCTTTTCTCTTGACTGATGCTTCTTAACTGTGAGTGAGTGAAAACATTTTATAAAGCTGTCGATACCGAAAGTTGTCTCTTAATGAATCGGTATCTTGAAAATGACATATCATGTGTAAAAACTTCACTAGTAGATCTCGAAATGCGGTAAGAAGAAAATGACTTACCGAATAACACGATGATGCTTTTATATTTGGAAAGTTTAAAAGAAAGTACAAAAAGATACTGAATGGAGGACACAGTGCGCTTGAATTTGGTAAGTCTCAGGTATGCGACGAGGGGATTGTATTCCGAAATTCAAGAAATATTGAGCAAAAATCATGGGTGTGAATAGATTTTTGGAAGTCAAGGGATATTATTCAAAAAGAATTCAATTGATCATAAGAAAGTATAACTATTTACCCTTTCTTGATCGAGGTTTTTTCAATAATCGAAGCGGCAAGTCAGGAAGTGAACTCTTGGCAGAAGCTTTCGAAGGGATAGGCACAGATATGCGAATGCTTGATTCTCGTTTTGACTGTTTTAGAGTTGATTTTTCCATAACAGGAGACTTCAGTGACGCTATTCTTTTTCTTTAGCCATCTGCAAAGACAAGTAACAGCGATAAGCAAAAGGTGAGTCGGTATTACTCAACAAAAGGAAAATGGTTACCTTTCTTGGATTCTCTTAATGGTGCTGGATGTGCTTTCGGTGCCGCGTCTGCCTCGGGGATTAAGCTAGGATCTATCTCCTGCACTCGATCCCATATTGACTCCAAATTCTAGATTTCAAAAAAAAAAAACGATAGAGTGGTGCTCTTTCCGCCAATATGTGAAGTTAGGAGTAGTATGCGCAAGTCTTGGCTCAAAATCAGATACAGTAAGTTTTCAGTGAATTCTTCGAATGATGACGTTCAATTCGGTAAAGAGTGAAGTATCCGAGAATTTGTAGAGGACTTTATCGAGTAAAGAAGGGAAAGAGAAAGTGTAAAGTGCTGGGACAGGAATCCCTTGAATAAACCCAAATTGCCGAGTGCAATATTAGATAGAGTAGATTTCCAAGCCAGAGGCGAGCCTACCCTTGAATGAAATCCTAATAGAAAGGTCGATGGAAGTCAATATGACTTGCCAGTACTCGCTACGATTATTCTGAAATCCAGAGAGATGCCAATGAAATTCAGGAGTCAAAAAAGAGGTAAAATCAAAAGTCTCTGCGTCGAAAGAATAGGGCTGAGTTATAAAATATCGAAAGTAAAGAGAAAATTCGGTATCAAGAGGGAGGAGTTCCTTACTCAAAGCTTGACAAGAGGGATCATTTGGTACAAAGATAGAAGGGGTTGGCCAAATTGATTTTCTGAAAATCATGAAGGGAAATAAAAAGCAGCCCAGATTTGCAAAATCCAAAGAGGGTTACCAAAAATCTCATGAGCACCCGAAGAAGTGATGGAAGCAGCATGAGACAGACCTCTATACAGAAGAGCAAGAACAGTTTTACCAAGGGCTAACTTGGTTTCTGCAATTAGGGCATTGGCTATGTATAGGAAGTCTTTAGATTCCCTAATACCAAGGTGACAAAAAAGGAATTTGCATAGCCAATAAAGCAAGAAGGTGTGTTCCTCATCGTAAACTTCTCCATCTTTTCGAAAATACTTGTTCAAGAAAGCCCCGCAAAACAAATCAGAGTCCGTGAGCTGATGGAACCCTAGACAAGTGTTTGTCGGGAGGGTAGCAATATTTGCTCCTAGAGAACTGAGACGAGTAATACAAACAAGTTCAAGAAGGGCTACAGTCATTAGAGCAACAAGAAAAAAGAAGTAGTTAGTGGATGAAAACCAAAAGCTGGAAAGGCTACTAATTAGCTCGAAGTTCAAACAATAGTCAAAACAGCAAAGACGAAGAGCGTCATGAGTCTGAAGCTCATCCTAGAGTGTGGCCTTAAAAGGATGAAGCCGGAAGTACTACTAATAGAAGGATTAGTCGAGCGAGAGTAAGGCGGAAAGGTTGAGAAGTCCAGTTATAAAACCAAACAGGTGAATGATGGATGGGAAGAATTTCAGTTGGATGTCGAGGGAAAGCTTTAGAAAAAACTTTTGGAATAAAAAAATGATTATAAATGGCAGGACCCAAAACAAAGAAATCGTTACCATCGTCGTTCAGAAGAGAAAAGTAGTGATGATCATCTAAATTGTCCGATTCCACGAACTCGAATAAACGTTCAAGGGCTACTCCAGAAGAAATGGTGGAAACTTGGGATGCCATTGGATAGGAAGCAAGGATTGATGTGAAAATTGGGTAGAGTGCGAGTAGAGGAAGAAAGAAGCCAAACAGACGAATGCAAGAGTGATGAAGAAGAAGACAAAAATTTGATTTGGTAGAGACAGAAGACTTTATAGCTGGCATGAAAAGAAGCTAGAATGACCTAGATTATAAACGACGTGAAAAACGCCGTTTGGGATGAAAATGTAAAAGTTCAGTTAATCATATATTTAAAAGAATTAAAGTTCTTTTAATTCTTTTAAAATGGGGCATATGTTGATACCAAAAGTTGTCTCTTAATGATTTGATATCTTGAAAACGACATGTCATGTGGAAAGACTTCACTAGTAGATCCCGAAATGCAGTAAAAAGAAAACGACTTACCGAATAACATGATGATGCTTTTATATTCGGGAAATTTAAAAGAAAGTACAAAAAGATACCGAATGGAGGACACAGTGCGTTTGAATTCGGTAAGTCTTAGAAATGCGTCGAGGGGATTGTATCCTGAAATTCGGGGAAATATGGAGTAAAAATCATGGGCGTGAATAGGTTTTTGGAAGTTAAGGGATGTTATTTAAAAATGATTCAACTGACCATGTAGTCACAAGTGGAATTAGAAATGTTCCAATTTCCACGCGCAAGTTGTGAGAATCGTGGATTGAGAAGAGATGAACAGTGGCGTTAAAATTCAAATGTTTGAAATTGAAAAATAATTGCTCAAGCAGTTGAGAATGTAAGGCTAATAAGTATCCAAAAGAAATGAGAAAAAAGGTCCGGACACACAACACAGAAGAAAATGCTCTGTTTCTTTCGAGTTTTCATTACTGCCTGTAGTTTAACTTTTTTGCACTTTCCATTCCTTGTACCTTTAGATTCTAGCAATTTATGTCTCGTTTATAGCAAGTAGGTGAATTGTAATCGTAGATTGTTCAACTTTCGAAGCATTTCCTCATTCAGAATCTCCATCAGAGTAGAGCTAAATGACCCATATTAATAAAAATCAAAGAATGAGTTTCGATGAAAGATATTTCCGATACAAATCGCGTGAACAAGACCACACCCAACTAAAAAAATTCCCTGAAACATTCTATAGAGCACACTTTCATGGACCTTGTACTGCCTAATTCCTTAGGTCAAGTTTCAAATTTGTCCCGAGCTTTTTTTTTTTTTGTAAAAAAAAATTAACTCTATGTTCAGTTCCAAATCTGCCTTAACTTTTTTTTATTGTAGAAAAACCCTAAACTTTACATTCAATCCCAAATCTACCCCAAACTTATTTTTTGTTTAAGAAAAGTCACCATTATTACTATGAAATGCTAGTTATATTGACTAAATTATGAAGAAATCGGGTTAGTAACAATAGCAAGCATAAAAATCGACCTTGCTAATTTTCCCATTAATTGGACGGGTGTAGAGATTTAGATAGCTACATTTCTTTGATCCCAACGAATAGCAAGTAGTCGTCCTTGAATGTCGATTTGATCACTAATTGAAGTACTTATGCACCATCTATTACGATTTAAGCATTGTGATCTAATGATTAAAGTGTACTATTAGCTTTCAAGAGAGTCAACTACTCAAGATGATAAAACAATGTAATCATAAGACTGATTAAACCGTACTAATATCGGTACTAGAAGAACTTCTCGTAATTTCATTGGTTTCTTCATAACATCCTACCTATAACTGTTTTTGGCTGGTAACGTAATAAAGACTACATCATCTTTCTTCTCTTTCTCTTCAAATATAAATCTATGATCTGCTAAGGATTTCATGTAACTTTATCAGAATATTACCATCATAAACAGCGCTCCGGTGCAAAGCGCGCAGACTCGCCTGGTGTTCACCCCGAACATTTATAGTCTCGTCTCACAACTCCTCAGGTTGAGTGATTCGCGATTGCCTTAAGTGCGACACGAAATGAAAAATTTCAGGGGATATCATAGGATCCTGTAATTCGAACAAATATTATCTTCGTGACCGATAGTCGTTTTCGTGTGTATCATTCATAACAAATCCGGATTCATTTTCAACCGTATCTATTACTCAAACCCTTGCGTATTTCATCAATCGGTTGAACACAACAAACAATTAGTTCAAAGCTTGCATTGCATGGCCAGGCTTCAGACCAGCCTTTCCATGATTAAGCTGGGAAACAGCCACAGGCTCAAGCAAATAATCACAAGATACGTGTAATCTACCACCACTATATATTTCTAGTTCTACATAATACATATATTACAACACTCGATCAATTGCATTGGAATTTTGCTCTATAAGCAACTGGAGGGTTGGACTAGGCCAAAGGCCAACCCACCAGCATTAACACAAGAAGCTTGAGCCGGTCGTTGATCGTTCTTGTAAGTGAGCTTCACATCTTCCAATCTTATTGCTGAACACGGGCTTTTCGGGCTGCAATCGAATTTGATGGCGACTTTTGTCGCCGACGTCCCGTGAATGTCTTGGTATGTCACGTCGCTGATTTTCACGCCTGAAAACTGTTTGGATGAAATCAAGGTTTGGAGTGGTAAGGATGGACCCAGAAAAATGGGAGAAAAGGAAAAGAAAAATTTTGCACAGACTCATTGCGACAAACTCCCATTTAACGGAGCATTGGAGCTAGTCTTTTTTCGGGGTTTGGCATGACACAAGAACTGTGATCGATGTAGTAAAATTGGTAAAAAAAAGAAAAAAGAAATCAATTGTTACTGTCATTTCGTCCTAACTTGCATGATCTCACTCTAAAATGGTTTTGATGGTAGTTGCATGTATTCTGGACTAATCCACTATCTATTAGATGAGTTCTTGTGATGATTAAAAATCATGGTAGAATGGATCGGTCTCGATTTGACTATGATCGATTCAATCATGTTGTTTTCCCTAGGATCATTGCTAGGTCGCACGCATTATTGTTCACAACGACGGGTACCCAAATCTGCATGTCATTATGTATGAAACCCTATATGACTTGTCCAAATCTATGGTGTTCTGTGTCAACTTTCGATTTAATGAAGAAAAGACTATTTGGTCTTTATTATACCCGAACGATTACTTAATAAATTGATTAATGTCCTCAACACATACCTGACCAGGACAGTTTATCTTGTTGGGGCAGTAATTTTGGTCGATGACGATAGGGTTTCTAACGTTGGACATGATCGCATGTTGGAAGAGGATGTTCTTGGCAAATCCGGTGCTGGGTCTGCCCCAAGATTTGATTCTCAGCCCGTTTTCCGTCCCCTCGAACACAACGTTCTTGACCGTCACGTTCTCAACCCCTGCCTCTTCAAAGTCCTTCCCTAGGCTCCCAATGCTGTGTAACACCAGGAGCCAACATGTTATACAAAATCCCAAAAATATTAATTTACCATCTTTCACTTAAAACACATCCAGAGGTTTAGCTAGTATAATTACCTAATTCCGTGGCCCGGGCCGCATGCGACGTTTTCAATCCAGAGGTTTGTGGTGCCAGCGCCGACCGAGACACAATCATCACCTGTTCCAATTCGCGAGTTCATGATTGTGACGCCGGATGACAATTGAACATGAACACCGTCCGTGTTCGGGCTATCGCCGGAGGCGAAAACATTCACTCCTTGCAACCTCACGTTTTGGCATCCGATGATAACAATGTGAAACAACTGACTGTTAAGCGACGTCAGTTTGCTCACCGCAATATTCCTTGAGTTGCTGAAGATAATTGTCTAGTGAGTCGTTCGTATGCATGCACCAAAAAAAAAAAACAAATAATTATGAATAAATAAATAAAAATATCTCGTTTGTTTGTTAAGTAACCACAATCTTATAAAGTAAGTGTGGCAAAAGAGAGCGAATGTTGATTGACAAGCAAGAAAAACCCTAATTGTGATGGTTAGGCTAAATGATTTTCCTATTTATCTTGCACACGATGACTGGTCAAGAAGTTCATAAAATACTTAATTTTATAAAAGATTATGGATGTGTCGTTTTCCTATTAGTGTTCTTGTGCAAGTTGGACCGTGTTAGAAAAGTATAGTTACTTAGACGAAATGACTCTAGCCCCAAAAGCATCATGGAGATCGATATCTACCAGGAGTGGCTCATGTAATTATTGTCGTGTGATTCAATAGACTTTATATGTGTTTGTATGTACCGTGGCTCCACTGGGGCAATTCTTGCCGGAAGCTTTGCAAGCCCACAAGGCAGCGCCTTGTCCGTCGAGGACCCCGCCGGAGATGGACATGCCGTCCACGCCCTGGAACAAGAGCCACGTCCCAGCATTCCCGAGCACGTTATAATCCGTGGGAGCCGTGATCACCCCTTCAATGTGCCATCGGACGGCGTTGTTCTTGCACGGCCCGCTGAAGGTGGCCCCTCCCACCAGGAACCGCCCTGGCGGCACGCTGATCGTGGCCCGCGTCTCCGAGCCGCAAGCCGCGCGCCACGCGCCCACAAAGGCCCTTGTCGAGTCTGCGATGCCATCGGGCTTGGCCCCGAGAGAGACCACGTCGTACGTGGCAGCGGCGGCGGCTTGCGAGCTGATGAAGGCAATGTGGAACACCGTGAAGAGGAGTGAGGCCACACCAAGACTGCTATGGCCACTCGTTGCCAGTGCCATTTTCTCTTGGCAGCGAGAGAGAGAGAGAGAGAGAGAGAGAGAGAGAGAGAGAGAGAGAGAGAGAGAGAGAGAGAGAGAGATGTGAGGGAGTTGACGGCAGTTGGAAGAGAGGTGATTAGTGGGAGTAAGTGGAGGGAGTAGAGAGGCGGTTAATTTGGGGGGGGGGGGGGGGGATTTATAGGGATTTGAATCGGATTTAAGTGCATTGAATTGTGAGTTTGACGACTCAAGAAAGCTGCTCAAAGGAATTAATTGAATTGGATGACTTTTGCTATTGCCCTAAAGAAAAAACCAAGGAATTGGGAGGACTTTGCTTGCGTTTTTATGGTCCATAAGCACGTACCTGCGCCCCTTCACACTTTAAACTACTTCAGGCCGCTTCAATTTCGGATCCGAATCCCCTAACATAGTAAAACTATGTCAAGGATGACATAAGCGATCTTGACCGTCCAATTCAAAAATGGGCAGCCCAGATTGATTAATTCAAAATTTTAAAATTCTTAGCAAAAAATTTTCCCCCCTTCACATTTTGAATTGGACGGTCCGCAAAAAATTTTCTCCCCCCCTCACACTTTAAACTATTTCAGGCCGCTTTAATCCCCTCTTTCCCCCCCCCCTACCCCCCCGATTACGCACTTTTGATTTTTCACTAACCCCTCGCGGTAAATACCTTAATTGATCAGGTGATAGAATACGGAATGCGCTGAGCAACCGAGAATCCGGATCGAAGGTCCTGCTAGCTAGTTTTGCTCCTCGCGCGAGATGCACGAATGATCGGCACGGTTGATTAAATTGAACCACAAATCCCGGACCAAGACCTTTTCAGATGAACCGCCCAATTTTTTTTTTCCTCTCTCCTTGTTCAGAAAATCGTTCAATTTCTGAGCCTGCTAAAATCATAGTCGGACTCGGCACGTGACATTTTCTGGACAACTAGATATGTTTGTAGATGGACTCGATAATATATCGCTTTGTTAGGTCTAGATTAATGTAGGGACATAGAAAAATTACCCACAAAGGGCTTAATGAACGGATTTTGCTTTGCAAAGAGTGGAGCGTTAGAGGTATACAATCCGTTGTTAGTCGAGAATATGTTCTTGTTTTTTTTTTTTTTGGAAAGGGGATGAGTTGTTTCAAGTTATGTACAGATTTTACTTGGAACCTGAAATCCATCCATCAGCATATGTTTCTCATTTTTTAGAGCTTGAAACCTTCCCGTCATACCTTGAAATATTAAACTTGTCAGGTCACAGATTTCAAGGTCTACTCATTCGTATTTTTAATTGAATGATTGCAGTAATCCATCGCCTTTAATAACCCCGGCTTGCTATTACAATCCCCTTACCACAAACTCATATCTAAACACACAAATAAATATGAAATATTAACAAACTAAAAATATCGATCACAAATATAGCCAAAAAAGAAAATTTAGACCAACTATTTCAGGTTACACACTTATCATCGAAAATCATCGAATACTGTAAAATCACACAAAGACATATACTAAGAAATTTTTTTTTTTTCGAGATTTCAAGTTTCACCTATCTATAACTTGAAACTTACCTGTCGAACCTAAAATTTACTCTCCAAATCTTGGAACTAGTTTCGCATCAGTCTAGTTCTATGACCTTTAGTTCTTTGTGGACCAACAATAATTATATATTCCAGTGAGGTAATTTCTCTTCCTCACGCGAGACTTGCCCTCACGTGAAAAGAGAATGAAGTCACCTCTTTCGGACACGTGTCCTAAAAGGGTCGGACACCTCTTTCTTGCATGAGTCATGATGGAAACGTGGAGATTTATATAAGAGCTGTCGTAAGAAAAGTCGGCACGTGAATCGACTCTTCAGGCGGCGCCGCACGTGTGTCCTCAATCATGAATTTGACCCTTCGAATTCAATTTTCCGGCCGTTGCCCAACTTAGTTTATTAGTTATGCAGCAAATCCACATACAAAATGATTGACGTCCATTCAATGTAGGTGTTGAGCTTTGGATCTAAGGGACTTAATTGACAACACTTAAGGTGCCTCCAATCATTAAGTTCAAACCCATGAGAATCACATTTCCATTTTATGGTCACCACTTTAAATCATTGATGCTGGAAATTTGGCAGAGAGTTCTCTCGGCTCGGGTTTTCAGATAAATTATCCAATCAGCTCTAAATTTATTGTCAAGATATTAATTCAGTTATAAACTTTTAATTTTGTCAATAAAATCTTAAATCTTTGCACGAATTCTAATATAGAGTAAGTTTTCATCTCAAATCGTACATGTGGCGCACAGGACGGCTGGTGATGACTCCATTGTTACGTGAGTGATTTGCGATGAAAATTGTGTAGAAAGACTATTACATTATGACTAAATTAGCAAATTTGAAAAGTTAAGAACTGCTATGACATCTTTAGAGTAAATTTAAGGCTGATTGAGTAGTTTTCTTCTCGGGCTTTCTATTGAAATAATCAAGGGTTTTGTTAAAAAGACTACCTTCAGGCACTTGTTAAGACACTAAACAAGGATGTACTATAAATTTAATTGCATTATTTGTTGGCATTAAAAACACAATCAATAGTTTGCAATTGAATATATATATATATATATATATATATATATATATATTTGTTAAATGTAGTTAACAACTCCTCAGGAAGCTCTTGTTAATAAGATCCAAATGTCAAAAGCTATATTCCTCTAAAATAAACAAGTGTTTCTATTGACCCGACAGTAATTACTCTTGGTTAGAACGTCCAGAACTCACCAAAGAAAAAGGGATGGAGCGGGATATACACAAACAATTAGGTCCAAAATAGATTTTAGGTTCAAAGCACAGGAAATCGATGAATTTTGAGATACCTCAAATAAATTCCTTCATTTGGTCAAAATATCCATATCTATATGTTTATGAGAAAAAAAAAACCCAATTCCCTCATTTTTGTATTTCCTATAAATCCGTTACAAACATAATTTTGTAATTGTAAATTAGAAGAGAAAAAGTGAATAATTAACTAAAGAAAATGCCAAAAAAAAAGAAAAAAGTTATAAAAAAATCCTAAATCTATTGCAATTGTGTCAATTCTGTCTTAAATTTTTTTTAATCAATTCAATCTAAACCATAATTATGCCAATTCAGCCTATTTGACCGGCCGACGATGATATGGCAAATTCTTAATAATATTTTATGATTTTATGATTTTTTTTTTAATTTTTGTCTTTTTTGTCTTTCTTTTTTTGGTTGGGTTGGCACGAGGCTACTAGCCATCGGCCCCTCGGTGAGAGCCTGCAAGCCCTCACCAACCGTGAGTGAGGACCTGGCCCTCACAGGCCAGCGCTCATAAGCTCGCTCGCCTATGGACCCTGGCTGATCCAAACAAAAAAAAAATGAAATGAAAAAAAGACGGAAAAATAATTAATTTTTTAAAAAAAAATTACAAAATGTTAGCATCGGCCATCCAAATGGAGTAAATTGGCACAATTACAAAAGGTTTAGGATTGGATTGGGAAAAAAAATTAGAACTGAATTGATACGATTACAATAGATTTAGGACTTTTCTGATAATTCTCCCTAAAAAGGTTAAATGAAAAAAAAAATAAACCACCCACCTCCTCTCTGGGAAACCTCTAGATTGGATTACCTTTCCCAAATGACCCCCAAAACTGTAAATATTGTCAACCCTTTCAAAATTACCACCATTTTCTGATTGATCCCATTTTGATCGACAGTTGCCAAAAGCATCAAATGAGGACAATGGATAGTCACATGCTTGGGACGAGGACACTACATGTGTTATAACTTTTGTATGACATTTATCTGAATGTATCTGAGTGTCATCGATGGCCCATATAGACGAAAAAATCGATGTGAAATTAATTTAATATAATGAGCTGGAGTGGCTATCAGGAGATATGAAATTAGCAAAAAAAGTGCATAAATACATCGTTTTATTCATGTTGTTGCCCAAAATCGATTTAAAGATGAAACCCTGACTTAACCGAAAGGATTTTCCATTTCGTTCATGAGTAATGATGTTTGGGTATCCAATTTTGTCATTTGATTCCAAGGGGGAAGAAAAGAAAACCACTAACGTTTGTTGATTTTTGGTACAAGTTCATCCATAACCAAAGTAGAAACACTCAATCGGGAACAGACCAACCAGCCAAGCAGGAAAAAAAGAGAGCAGACCAAAATTCTGATCCGCGTCTCGGTTCATCACGAAATTAGGACGAGCTCATCTTGAAGGAGGAAGAAGGACAGGAGAGCTGAGAATTATCACTTTCTTAAGACCCGGCCCTAAGCATAAAATGCTCATGAAAAATCTACACCACCAAGTGACCATGTTGATATAATCATCTTCTTGCTTGCCAGTAGCAACTCTGTGCGGTAATTAAGGGCGCGCATGAGAACGTTTCTGTTTCGCTATTTCTGTTTCAAACCTATTCCAGAAATAGGTTTGGAATAGAAATTCGTTTGGCAACGCAAATCTATTTTTATATTTCTGGAACAAAAAACTGTTCCAGAAATAGATTTTGGCCCAAAACCAGAAACAAAAGATTTTTGTTTCTGGCAGAAATAGAAAAATCTATTTCTGTTCCAGAAATTATTTCTGGAACAGAATGGTTGTCATGTGCGCCTTAAAAAGGCCGGTCCCAAACAGTCGAGTAACTAATAGCATGCAGTGTGCAGCCTCTTCTCTTTATTCTCACGCTCGCTTCATATTATCTTCGGTGCATCGGCACCAATTTAATCCTAAACCTATTACACCGACACCAATTTAGTTTTAAATCTTTCGATTGAATCAATTTCGTCCTAAATCTTTTTTTGCATTGGTATCAATTCAGTCTATTCGATCAATTTTAGTCGGAAATCGCTAACGTGGATGCTAACGTCGCCATGCAAGACAGCCGGCATTGACATGGATATTTTTTTATATTAAATTTTCAAAAATCAATTCGATTAATTTTCTTCTTCTTTTTCCCTGAAAGGT
Source organism: Psidium guajava (assembly GCA_016432845.1). Lineage (NCBI taxonomy): Eukaryota > Viridiplantae > Streptophyta > Magnoliopsida > Myrtales > Myrtaceae > Psidium > Psidium guajava. The sequence goes on from CM028230.1 coordinate 2,393,538, forward strand.
CACTGGCAACCCTCGCCGGCCCTTGGGCAACGACTGGCCAGCCCTCACTGGCCAAAGAAAAATTTCTGAAAATAAAAATTTAAAACGATTTTTTTGAAAAAAATAATACTAAAAAAGGTACATGTTAGCGTCGGCCGTCTTACATGGTATCGCTGGAATCCACGTTAGCGATTTCCTATCAAAATTGACCGGATGGATTAAAATGATACTAACGTAAAAAGGTTTAGGACTAAATTGATTCAATTGAAATGTTTAGGACTGAATTGGTAACAATGCAATAAGTGAGGACTGTTTTGCTACTTTTCCCAGCAGTGCAGTATTTGGGCGGGCGGGCGCTGGAGATGAAGATCGGGCTATGGTAAAATCAACGGGCCTGAAGAATGCTCCGATAACCCATTCATAGACCCACAAGCTTATCAATTGAAAAATAAAACAGTCAAAGAAAAAAGAGTGAGATTGCTGCTTCCTGCAACACCTAACTACCGGTTTCCATCACCAACGCCCTTGTTCTCGATGGATGTGGTCACCTCCGGTCTCCTCTCAACCACCCCCCATGGCTTGTTCCCTGCTTTGTCGAGCCTAAGCCTAGCCGGTCGAGCCCTAGATTCATCATATATAGCTCGGCTCCATGCCGGATTTGTCGAAACGGGGGACTTAGTGAGGCGGACTAATTGTTCTTGAACAGGCGAAATTAGTAAGGTTGACTAATTGTTCTTGTGAATGCATCTTACGCAGAACCCAGAAAGCATTTTGTAGGGAGGAGTGTCTGGCCGACGCAAATAACGAATGGGCGAACGTAGAGAACTATGCAGATTACAGGCTCCAACAATTGCCGTCGAGGGACAGATCTTTGTATGGCACATTGATGCTCAGCTGCTCCTTAGACCCTTTGGATTATGGTGTAGAGTGTGTTAAAGTTACGTTTGCAGAGAGTAGAAAATTATGCGGGTTAGGCCGCACATGAGTCATAAGAATTATATTATGCAAAAATAATCAATGTGGGTTATATGGGGGTCAGACCATTTTCGACTCGATTCAATTCACCCGTTTGGCTAGTCTAATCATACCATTGTTAGTTTGGATGCAATGTTCAAAAATTAGCTTAATCGAACCTTAGTTTCTCTAGTTCTTTCCTATACCATTTGATTATTCATCCTCAATGAAAATTATTGGATATATTTTCTCATTATTCATTAACGATCAAGCAGATGCTAATCAAGACCGACATCAAGAACGCACGTGTTCCGAGTGTTTTCGAGCTGCTAATGTTGGTGCTCGTTTTTATCACTTTGCTTTTTTGCCTCGCCAATTTTCGAATTCAAGTGCAAGAACAAGAAATAAACCTAGACTTAGGGTGCGCATGGCAACGCTTCTAATATGGAAGTTGATTTTTGGCCAAAAGTTTCAGGAGAGATGTAATTTTTTTTTTTAACTTTTTCAAGTGACTCCAAAACTGTTTTTAAAAGCAAAAGAAAAAAAAACTCTATAAGTAAAAAAAAATGAAGTTACATGACCAAACGAATTTTTGTTTCAAAAGTTATATTATCAAATAAATTTTTGCTCTAAAAACACTTTTTTAGCAAAAAGTCCACTCTATTAGTATTGCCATGCGCGCCTCCAGACACCAAAACCAAGATAGATTTTGGACTTGCGGCTCAACGAAGACTCAAATCCACCATACAACGACACCAAAACTGAGAGAGAGAGAGAGAGAGAGAGAGAGAGAGAGAGAGAGAGAGAGAGAGAGAGAGAGAGAGAGAGAGGATATCTTCAATTGTCTGATTACTCATGAAAACGACGAAAAAGGAGGAGGAGGAGGAGAAGAAATCCAGCATTTATTTACATCGCGTCGGCTAGGCATTGGGCATGGACTAGCTGGACGGGAGGTAAGGGGGGGCAGCTAACATTTACATCGTGGGGAAAAAGTCGGGGATCTTCGTCCTCGTCTCGTCCTCTCCACCTTGTATATTAACTGCACCTTGGTTCCGTCGTCGACTCTTTCTTCACCTCGAGACAAAGATAGGTCTGACGCCCCGTATCTGTCCCAAGTGCGGGTCAGCATCATCATCAACCTAGCCACATAAAAGTTTCCATATTCTAGGAATTTCTCCAACCATATGAACGAAAGATTGTCGTTAGACTCTCCGCTGATGTGGAAAAGAAGAAATTTTCTCATTCATTATCGGATCGGATGGGTGAGGAGGAGTGTGATCGGAGCTGGTTTTGTACCTCCATTATTCCCACACGTCGGGACGATGAACCCGAGAATTATTCCTTACACGACCATCGACGAACCTAACGAAAATCTTTATATAGAGGCTATAATCGAAAATCTATTCCTTCCCCCTCTCTCTCTTCTCGAATTTCGCTTGAAATTGAGATTCAGAGAGATTGGTCCTCCGCCTGGCCTCCTCTCTCGAAATTCACCAGGAGTTTATTGAGCTTCTTGTTGCTGATCCTCTGCTGGATGATTTTCAACTCCTGATCGTAGCTGCACCGCCACCAAGCTAATTTCAGGACCCAACTCGAATATATATATATATATATATATATATATATATATATTTTGGGGGTATTTACGATGGGGTCTGAAGATGATGAAAAATAAAATGATTTTATTTCTAATCATGGCGCGGCATTAAGTTTTTCTCACCTTTGAGGCATCGAAGGACAGGAGGGAGCGAGCATCTCCGCGAGCTTGAGGGCGTCCTCCGGGCGGTTGATGACGTGGTTGAAGCACAGATATCGACCGTAGGAGGAGACGTCTTCGAAGACGCACAAGTGGGCGTCGACTAGGAAATCGACATCGACGGTCACAAACACCCCGTCCTCGTACATCTCGGCCGCTCCTTTCAGATACGGGTGGGCGATGGACAGGTCCGGTCCCATCAGCAGCCCTCCGTTTATGGACACCATGTTGACCCCTCGGTCCATCGCCAGGGCCCACGCCGCTTTCTCCGCCAGTGTCTTCGACAGTGCGTGCCACAGCTGTGTTCATCGCGTCGAAACAAAGCACGCCATCCCAAACTTAGCCAGTGGAAGCATATATTCCTTTGCAACAGTAAAAAAAGAAAGGGGGGGGAAGGAATTTTCCCTTCGTCTTGAGGCAAGGAAGTAGAGAAAACGGGGAATTTGTTTATAGACTACCTTGTATTTGCGGCAGAAGTTGACATTGCTCCAGTGTCTCTCGTCAAAATCCGATTCCAGTGATTTCCGGTCATCTCTCCAGATTCCCGCGGTCACGGAGGAAGTGAAGACCACCTTATCGATGGTGTCCGTCTGTGCGCACGCCTCCAGCACGTTGTGTGCTGCCCTTACTTCCACTTCGGCCATGTACTCCTGTAACCAAACACACGCTAATGTTTTAGACAGAAAGAAAAAAGCGAGGCTACACATTAATCAATCACGCTTCGACAGAGAGATTTGCATGGCCACTCGAGTCTATTTAGTAGTACCAACGATTTATGCGGCGTTTTAAGAGCTAAAGCCTAAAATAGGGTGTCTATCGACAACTAATGGTTCCTCAATTAACCAAGCAAGGAGATTTTTCAGTTTTCAGGATCTTCACACTCTCAAGAAGCATAGTACAGTATCAGGAACCAAATACATCTTCATCCTGTATGTACAAACGAATGGACAAAGCATCACAAACGAACTCTGCGAAGTGAAAGAACTTCCAATTCCCATAATTAATCAAATCTCAATAAGAAAACTTTAGGACGGCAATTTTTTGGTCATTGAATTAGGACAGCTTTTAGTCCAACTCTTTTCTTAATATATATAGGCCAGCTGTCGTCACCGGCCCAATGGTCACCGTGCACGAATGCACTCATGTGTGCGGGAGATTATGGGGATGAGGAGCCTACGTGGCACGCTAAATGAAGGCGATGGAATAGATTACTGGGAAATCAATGCTGGAATTGACAGCCAACCACAAAAGGACTCATTGATTACTTTCACACAATCGAAGTGTGGCCATCCAACAATTATCGCTTGCACAAGTGTATTGATGACCCACATGCATCTCGCGATGTTTACGGCCTTCGCGATGGCATTAAAGAACGTATGCGACCATTGGGTCCTTATGGAGTACATTGAACATGAAAAGCTTCTCTGTCGAGGCGTTGACCAAGTTCTTAAGTGGGCACCACCAGTATCTGAATTTGACCCATTCTTTTATTCCCATACGTGTACCATCCATTTGGATCGAAAAAAAAAAAAAGTTTCTTCTTCCACTGTTTGCGGCCGGCTAATGGTCAGCAATACAGTGAAATGCATCAGGCCAGCCAATAACGATATCATCGGCGCACTTAGCGATAGAACAAACAGTGCACAAATCACGAGCTCTTATATTTTTTTTTATACTAAGTCCTACAATTGCAAGTAACCAGGTTATTATTATATCATAAATAAAGGTTTCTAATTTATATTAAACGATTTCGACCAAACAATATATATATAAGCACGGTATTTGTATCACAAATGTGGCCGACCGTTGTCCTTAGCGCACTTCGCATCCGCAAGGATCGACCAAGTAATAGAACCAAGTTCTAAGACATATCATTCATATTGGATAGGGGAATACCAATCTTCTTTAGTAAATAATTACGAAAAGGTTCCATCAATAATCACGTAGTAAAGAAAGTTTAATATTTTCAACCAAAAATATTTTCTCGTTAAGTACGTTTAATTAGCGTATCATGGGCGCGCTGCTTAATAAGAAGAGCTTTTGCAACAAAGATTTTGTTAATGAGTTATTCATACACCTGATAAGACGGTCTAATAAGGAGAATTTGTAAATGCATTAATTTTTACTAATTCAATAAGATAACCTACTCCAGTCCGTTTACGAAACTTTCGTTATTAGGTTAGCCGTACACTTCACGTGTTTGTAGTGATTCATATGGTGTCATCAAATGATACAAGTCTTGGATAAGAAACTAATTGCAATTCGATGATTTTTTTTTTTGGTATTAATAGCAAATAAAATGAAGAAAATTCGCTAACATTGGAGCAGGAATTAGTCAGCGACTATCTTAATAGGAGTTAATTGCACAGCTAAAGTAGGGCAATTGACAACTACAAATTTCACTCACAGATTTTTTTTTTTTGTTGGTCGAAAGGAATTTTAGGGCAATTGATAACTACAAAGTAGCAAGAATGGCCGAATCAATGAGTCATTCATCATTTCTTCCAAAAGGACAGTGAATGACATGTCGTTCATCACTCACCAATTCAAGTTCTATCAGCCAGCTGGCGGCTCCCACTTCAATAAAGCGCTTCCCCGATCGATATGTGAGTGTGTGGATATATAGTTGTCACGGACACACGAGCTTTTAATGTGCCGAGACGTGACAGATGCGCATCTGCTCACAGTACTCGCCACAAATATCTCTCTCTCTCTCTCTCGTTATCGAGGACTAGGGAAAAAGAGATGGAATCCGACGAAATCCGCAAACTAATCCAAACTCTAACTAGCGATCGACGGAAAAACAACAGATTAACGAAGAATCACAAAGGAAAGATCGATCGGCATACGTACATCGTAGTTCGGCTGGTCCTGAGGCGGCTCGAAAGCGTAGAACAAACCAGAGCAACCTCTCAGCGCGTCGACGATGCTCTGGTAGTCGAAAGGATCGGAGCGGAAGATCTTCAGCTTCTCCGCGTCGAGAGACAGCTTCTTCAGCCGATCGATTTCACCTGCTCAGTCCGAAATCGAAGGAAACCAAACAAAAACAAACGTCAGCGCCAGAAAGCCTCGCAACCGCGAGACGCGCGCGGCGACGCAGCGGAGAGTCGGAACGGACAGCTGACGGGGATCGAGTGAAGCAACAAGAGACCTTCGTTCTGGACGGCGGCGTGGACGGAGTAGCCGCGCTGGAGGAGGCGGTCGACGAGGCGGGAGCCGAGCCGGCCGGAGGCGTCCACGACGCAGACGGTGTTGAGGGGCTCGTGGAGAGAAGAAGCGGGCGGCGCCATTCTAGAGAGAGAGAGAGAGAGAGAGAAGCGGCGATGGTGAGGAGAGAGAGATGCCGGAGGATAGCTGAGAAAAGAGTGAAGGATAGGTGAGAGGGTATTTAAAGGTGGAGGGAGGGAAGGGCTTGGCATTCAAAGAGTGTGTGGCGAGTAGACGGTTGGGAGCTGGTTGTTGGCAAAATGATGCGTATATGTGTGCAAGCGCGCGTTGGGGGCGAAAAAGCAGAGTCCTACGATCGCGTACGCTCTCTCGACCGTATTCGAACCGAGTAAAAATCAACTCGACTCGTCCGCGACCATGGCCGCGCGAAACACGACGTTCGAGATAGCATCACGATCGCCTCACGATTTTCTCATCTCTCGTGTCGGGAGGCGAGGGAAGGGCGATGGGATCTGTCGCGGCGCGAATAAATCGATCCGGACCCAAGAGCGCTCGGGCCTATCTCAGCGCGACGCTATCGAATTTTTTGAGAATTCGAGCTTGAGA